>JAVQMF010000051.1:15300000-16550000 GCA_032878935.1 Erythrophleum fordii | reverse complement strand
TCAAGGATTAAAAAAAAAGTATGCAAAATGCAAGCAAGGTAGCTCTCTCCACCTTCTCTCATGCATGATTGCTTGCTTTACTTGTCTTTGAATGTGTGTATGTGTATTTCAAGCAATGAAAAATGTCCTAGCATGAGCTCTTACTCCATGGTACCATGATGATGCATTATGTTTTTCAAATGATGTTTATGATGTTTGCTTTGGTTTACTTGAGTGTGATAAGGCCAAGAACTCTTAGCCATGGTGAGGATGAGCCAAGAGCCCTTAAGATTGGTTGAGACAAAGTAAAGAGTCTCCCAAAAGTGAGGTTGACTCTCAAGAGCATGGTTGAGTCCAAGAACCTCTTAAAGAATGGGTGAGGCAAATCCATAATCCACAAGCAAATGGGTGAGACCAATCCACTCACTTGGCAAGCCTTTGTATGCTATGTATGACTTTTTGAATTGCTAAGAATACTTCTTGAATAATCGCACATGTCCATATGTCACGCATGCATTTGTGAGACTTGTTTTACATGCTCTATGTATGATTGAATGGGAGATGAGCTATTGGGATTCTTTGTATCTCATTCCCTCCTCTCCAATGTTCTAACATGCCAGTGAACTAAAAGAACAAGGGAATGGGAGCCAACCACATGAGAACGGAGAGCTTGACACTAAAGTGCATGGATTTGGCTACTTTAAGGCTTTATGAATGATAATTAGTGTAATCTATTATTACATAAGACCCATGACCTCTTGAACATGTACAATTATGTTAATATGTGATGTAGAAATAATAGATTATATTATATGACCATTAGAATGTATGTTGAGCATGAGATGGCAAACTTTACTTCTTGAAAGTGTGACACATTAGTGTATAAGTGGACGTGGAGTTGCCAAATTGAGATACATGAGGTTTGGGACCATTTGGGCAATTCATACAAGTCCTAATTGTAATATCCCATATCGGCTGGAAGGGGCCTATGCTGAGGGCTTATAAGTGGGAGCGAAGCTCTCCCCACCAAGGCGTCCTTTTGGGCTGAAATAAGAGTAAGCCCAAGGGACAAAACCCCTCCCTTCCCGGGTGAAATGAGAGTAGCCTGACAGGGGACGTAGGGGACAATACCTTGGAGGCTCTGTAAGTGGTTTCACCACTTACAGAGCCTCCAAGGTATTGTAAACCACTTACAGAGCCTCCAAGGTATTGTCCCCTACGTCCCCCGTCAGGCTACTCTCATTTCACCCGAGAAGGGAGGGGTTTTGCCCCTTGGGCTTACTCTTATTTCAGCCCAAAAGCACACCTTGGTGGGGAGAGCTTTGCTCCCACTTATAAGCCCTCAGCACAGGCCCCTTCTAGCACATGGGCTAGGATTGCCCTGATACCAAACAACTTACAGAGCCTTCAAGGTATTGTCCCCTACGTCCCCCGTCAGGCTACTCTCATGTCACCCGGGAAGGGAGGGGTTTTGTCCCTTGGGCTTACTCTTATTTCAGCCCAAAAGCGCACCTCGGTGGGGAGAGCTTCGCTCCCACTTATAAGCCCTCAGCACAGGCCCCTTCCAGCCGATGTGGGATGTTACACTAATTATGCTTTTAGACTTGCCCAAGAGGTGCCAAACCCCAAGGAAAGCCATTTAGACATTTTGGTATCTTATATGGACCAAGAATTGACCATTTTAGAACCCTATATCACTTTTTATCCAAATAAGCTCTTCTTGATATAATATTTGGCATGAAATTAGAGCTTGTTGAAAGCTAAAGAACAAAATTTTTGGAGGTCTAGAGAATATTTGATGAATTTTCAAAGTTGGAAAATTTTCTGGTTTTGGTCATATCATTGTTCATACTTGTCCAAAAATAAAATCTATCACATAAGGCCCAAATGATGTCCCATTACTACAAAATTTTATACAAAGAAACTAGACATTCACAATAACTTATGCCAATTAAAAGAACCTCATTTAGATGTGTAGAGAAGGAGATATGAATTTTTAAAAATTCTGTCCACTATCAGGAACTCTAATTGACCTTAGGTATTGTTTGATTAATTTTTGATGCCTGGACATGCCTGAAATTGTATAGAGTTATTTGTTCCCTCTAGCTAACATTGACAAATTTCTAGATTCGTATCATTTGTATGGATTAGATTTTTTTGGAATTAATTGGACATTTTTTAAGTTTGCTATAGAATTATATGACAGCACCAGTGGACAGCCTAACCTCTGGACCTTTTAGAATGTCAAACATCCTTTGTATTGGATGTTATGGTCTAGATATATTTTTAGCATGAAGTAGACATATATAGCTTTCCAAAATGGCTAAGAATGCATGATTTTGATTTTTCTAGAATTAGTTATGATATTCCAAATTTATGACATAAAAGAGAAAATTTTGGTTGACAATATACACATGTATTTTATGCTTCCCTTTGAGTTCCACGAAATGTAGGCAACCTTTAATGATACAAATGAGTTGTATTTATGTAATTAAATATGAGAATGTGATGTATGAGCCCATATGGTCCACATGACACTGAATGAAATTTTTATATGTAACGCAATGCTAACAAATGCATTATTTAATGCTATTTTTCCTTGCCTCTTTGTGAGTTACTTAATATGAGGCATAGAGATAGTATGAAATGACCTAGAAATATATAGTGTTACATATTTGTCAGAAATAAAGTTAGTGAAAAAAGGAGGGGAGTGGGGCATCCCATATATTAAAGAAGAATTAAAATTTGTTCTGTAAAAATTCTTGTTACATCATTTTTTCTTGGCATTTTTTTTAAGGTTTATTTTAGCTTCTTTCATAGAATTGTATTTTCTATCATAAAATTTAGTTCTCAATCTTATAAAATACCTTTGGAATCATTCAATTTGAAGCTAAAACCTTCCCAAATGAAAGGGTCAAAGTTCGGATCAACCGTCGTTAGAAAACGTACACCGAAGTAGTTTTAATTGTCTTGGGGCTTTCCATGGTTTTCTTGGCCTCTGAGAACCCTAAAGAACTCAAATTTTTTTATTTAAAAGTCCCTCCTGTGAGTATTCTAAAAATTGCATAAAATTACAAAAATTTCATTATGTTAAATTATGTCTGGTTATTTTGACTTAGGTTTCAAGACACCTCTGGCCTTAGATCATCATTATTTGAAGTCTAAAATATTATTCTAATTTTATTAGACCTCAAATCCTTCTTTTTGGGGGTACTTCCTTTTGTATTCGATGAGTTTTGTATGTTTATGAAGAAACCAAATGTTACGTTTCTCATCTTTTTTCACGTTCTCAAAGGAATGGATATTACTGGTAGCAAGCCATTATAAAAGTACTAAATTAGAAGTTGGTCACTAATATGATGGTGGGGACAACTTACACATAGTTTCTTAAACCTTTCCCAGTACTCATACAATGTTTCTCTATTCATCTATCTACTACCACTAATTTCTTTTCTGATGGCAACAGTTCTTGAGGCAGGGAAGAATTTCTCTAGAAATATCCTCTTCAATTCATTCCATGAAGTGATGGCTTGAGGTTGAAGATAATAAAGCTAATCTTTGGCTGCCCTATCTAATAAGAAAAGAAACACTATAAGCTTGATGTGCTCTTTTGAAACTCCTTATGGCTTCATGGTGGAACAAACCACATGAAACTCCTTGAGATGTTTATGTGGATCCTCACCTACAAGACCATAGAACTTTGGAAGCAAATTTATTAATCTAGATTTAAGTTCAAAAGTAGTATCAAGTTTAGAATATTGAATATAATGGTTGGTAATTAACATGAGATGTAGCTAATTCTCTAAGAGTTCTATCATTATTATCAGCCATATTTACTATTTCAAAATCAAAATCAAAATCTGAATTCAAATTCAATTCACAAATATTTCGTGTGTTATTTATTATCTCAAAAACCAACTCAATAATTATAACTTCTTTAATTTTACAATTTCTAAATTGTGTATGAAAACTCCTATCAATCTCTGGATCAAACTCAATCAAATCTCTATTAGAGGATCTTGTCATACACCAAGAATGAATTAAAATGAAAGAAAACACCCAAAAATTACCCCAAAAAATCAAAATAAATTCAGAAAAAATAAAAAATTTGTAAAAAATCAAAGCAAAAAATACTAAAAGATTGAAAAAGTGGTCTAAACGATGGAATTTGGCCAAAAAGTGGCCTAGCTTTCAGTTATACTATGATTTTGATTTCTCACAACACCTAAAACCTATATATCAAGTTTCAACTCAATCAAAGTTAGTCACCCCTTATATCGGTATTGCTCAGAACAGTCGCAAAATACCAAAAAACACTAAAAATTGACCACAAATACTACATAAAGATGCTAAAATCAAAATTAAAACTAAGAAATTTCCTATTCTAATTGATTATGATTAATTGGCTCCCTAGCAATGGTACCAAAATCTTGGTAAAGAAATTATTGTTTACTCATAGTTGTCGAATTGGCCAAGATTAGTGATATTTACTAGTTTGCAGTATAATGTCTACTAGATTGTATCCCATAGAGCTTTTAATCAAATCAATTAGTTTAAGAATGACAAAACTAGAGTTATGATGATTGGAGGTTCTAATATGAAGTCGCACTAATTAAACCGAATAATAAATCAATGAACGAAAACAAAACAAAATGAAATTTAATTAGAATGAAGCGTAACCAATCCAAAATTCTTCCTCTGATAGTTCCCTATCCTTGTCACCTAAAAATACCTTCGGTTTGATTTTTAATCCCCTAGTTATTCCAATTAATGTTCCTAAACTACTGTTCAGGATTTTAATTGATTTGTATTGCTAATAAGAATGTAACAATGCTTCTGTCAACAATATAAAGCCAAAACTATTTTGCACTTGACCAGGACACATGTAGAATGCAAATTGGTTCAGAATGAATTTAATTGATTAATCAACTAATTAAATCAAAACATGTTCTCAAATAAATCAAACGTATTAGAATTCATGCAACTAAAATCATCTAACCAGAATAATATAATTACACAAAAACAAAGAGAATAAAAATGAAATATGTAACACCATAATTCTCTAGCTCATCTCAAGTAGTTTCTAGGCTTCCTTCCATGCATAATACAAGAATTCCAAGGAAATACATTAAAAATATTGGATTAAATTACGTTACGTCGTGGATACATTTTTTGTTATGTGTCCCGTGGACCATATAAACTCATCATTCTCATTCTCATATTTAAATACACAAATACAACTCATAACCATCTTAAGAAGTGGCCAATAATCTCATACATTTACATATGAGATAATGTTTACATTACATAAATAACATATACCACTATACGTTGACACTAAATTACATAAAATTCTAAAAAATTATCAAAGTGACATAATTCAAGCTTTTTGATCTCTATTCTTTGCTCCTTGAAAGCTCCCTAGATAAGGTTAGATATAAAATGGGGAAGAGTGAGACTCAAAGAATCCTAATAGCTTAATCATCCTTTAAATACACTTATATAGCATGTTATCATATCAAAGAAAGCAAGCATGCATTATTGGCAACCAAACATTAAACATAAACATATTTATGAAATCAAATGGATCCATAGGAGTCAAAATCAAGTTCTAAGGACTTTTGATCTAGTCTCACCCATTTATGTGGGACTTTTGGATTAGCCTCACCTATTTTAGGAACTTTTGACTTAGCTTCACTCAATCCATAAGACTTTTGGCCTTGTCTTACCCCTACTTAAGGACTTTTTGTAATGTCCAGTTTTTATTAGACGACAAAAACGGGTGCATTTTCAAAGCAAGTCCTCCAAAATGAATTAATTAAGGTCTCAAAAAAATTGAGTAACATTCTAGACTCCTAAAAATGAGAATCCTAGCCTCAGATGGAAGGAAAAATGGAGCTAGAATGAAGAAACAAATTTTGACAGAAATCTTACGAAACATAATGACATTTTTATAATTTTGAGCAATTTTTGGAATTCACATAGGAGGGATTTTCAAATGAAAGTTTTGAATTCTCCAAGATTCTCAGAGACCCTGAAAACCATGGGAAGTCCTGGGATAGTTAAATCCCTTCTAGTGGACATTTTCTAATGTCGGTATACCTAAACTTTACTGGATTTGTTCGAAAAGATTTTAGCTCCGATTTGAGTAATTCCAAAAGCATTTTACTAAATTGGGAACCTAAATTTTATAATGAAAAAGACAGTTCTAAAAAAGGAGCTAAAACAAAAGAGAAATGAAAATGCCAAGAACGAAAGGCAAAATGCGAATTTTGGAAAAATGCTTCCTTCTCCGCCTATATATAGGTGGCGCCCCACTCTCTCCTTCATTTAGACTCAGAAATTTCTGCCCAATTTCAGAGAAGAAAGTTAGGGTTTAGGCGCACCAAGGGAAAAGAAGAAGAAGGAGAAATCCAAGCTTTAAGGTATGGAAATTTGCTTGTTTTTCATGCTTTCTCTTAGCCAGTCTCTTCTCCTCTTGTTTCCTCTTCTTTCTCATGATTTTTATGAAGTTTTAAGGGCTGTTTTGAAGGAAGAACAGAAGGGAAATTTCAAAATTTAATGGAGGAAGCCAAGGAAAACAAAGAACAAGCAAGAAAAACCAAGGAAATCAATGTATCAGGCAATCCTTCCACTTGATCTTCTTCCTCCCTTCTCTTGTGAGCATTTCAACCTATATATGGTCAGCCTTAAGGAGTTAAGTTTTCAACCAAACCAAGGGTGAATCATAAGAATTTGAAGGAGAAGAACAAGAATATGCAAAGAAAATAACAAACTAGCCATTAGATTTTAAGATACAAAACCTAGGGTTTCAAGTGCACCTTGTAAAATCTGATTTTGTATGAAGATTCCTAGGCCTAAATAAGAGTTTAAATGAGCTCCCAATATCCCTAAGAGGCTCTCCACATGCATCTTCCCTTGAGAAAACAAAGAAAACTCCAAGAAACCCTATTTCCTCCATAGCCTCGGCCTAAAGGGGTTTGTGTAGGTAGGAAGAGTTTTAAATTTTTCTAAGCCCATTCTTGAGTCATATACGATGAATGAAAATGAGGGGAGGCCTTGGGAAAAATTTAGAACCTATAGAAAGTGAGTTGGTGTTTTATGTTCCATATTATGACCTAAAGAAGCAATATGTAGTTAGGCTCTTGGTTTTGATTGTGTGATGACTCCAAGAGGCTTAAAAGGAGTCAAGAATCATATTTGAAAAGAAAGAATGAAGCTTAAAATTTATTTGAGAGGTGTTGCTTCATTAGGTGCAATTCTGGAACCATAATGAGGTTATAGACTAAGCTAGTGTCTAAGCAAATTTTATGGCCTTAGAATTAAGTCTATGAACCTAATTGGCTTTCATAAATTGTGTCTAGGTCAAGAGAAATCTTCCCCACACTTTTTTGTGTGTGTGGCCAAAGCAAGGAAGGGAGATTCAAGGGGAAAAGTGTGTAATTGTTTCCAAGGTAGCTCTCTCCACCTTCTCTCTATGCTTAGCTTGTCTTAGAATGTGTGTATGTGTATTTTCAAGGCATGAAAAGTATGCTAGCAAGATTTCATATGCTATGGTTTCATGATAATATATTATCTTTCTAAATGATGTTATGATGTTTGTTTGGGTTTGCTTGAATATGGTGAGGCCAAGAACCCTTAGCCATGGTGAGGATGAGCCAAGAACCCTTAAGAATTGTTGAGACAAAGCAAAGAGTCTCCCAAAATCAAGATGGACTCCCAAGAGCATGGTTGAGTCCAAGAATCTCTTAAAGAATGGGTGAAGCAAGTCCAACGTCCACAAGAAATTGGGTGAGGCCAATCCACTTGCTTGGCAAGCCTTTGTATGCTATGTATGACTTTCTCAAATGATGAAAATGCCTCTTGAATTTTTGCACATGTCAACATGACCATACATGCATTTATTAAACATGCTTTGCATATGTTATGTATGATTAAATGGGAGATGAGCTATTGGGATTCTTTGAATCTCATTCCCTCCTCTCCAATGATCTAACATGTGAGGTGAACTAAGTGGACAAGGGACAAGGTAATGGAAGCCAACCACCTTAAAGAGAATAGCTTGACACAAATATGCATAGTTTTTGCTTTTTAAAGCCATAATGATGTTTAATGATGTAAATTATTGTTGTAAATAGTCTATGACCTTTGGAACATATGTAATTATGATAATATGTCATGTTTAAATGGGAGAATGTATTTTGTAACCACTAGAATGCAAATTGAGTATGTATGGATAATGTGGCTTCTTGAATGAGTTTATGGAATTGTGTATATATGTGTAGATGAGATGGCCAAAATGAGATGCATAAGGGTTGGGACCATTTGGGTAGTTCACACAAGTCCTACTTATGCTTTTAGACTTGTCCAAAAGGTACCAAACCCCAAAGAAAGTCATTTGGGTATTTTGGTATCTCATATAAAGCTAAAATTAACTAATTTAGAACCCTATATCACTTTTTATCCAAATGAGCTCTTCTTAATCTAAGATTTGGCATAAAATTAGAGCTTGTTGAAAGATTTTTGATAAGGTAAAGAACATAATTTTTAGAGGTCTAGAGAATATTTGATGAATTTTTAAAATTGACAAATTTTCTAGTTTTGGTCAAGTCACTGTTCACTCAGGTCCAAAAATGAAATATATCACACAAGGCTCAAGCGATGTCCAATAGCCATGAAATTTTATAGAGAGAAACTAAAAATTCCAAGTGACTTGTACCAGCAAGAAGCAGCTCATTTGGATATCCAAAGAGGGAGATATGAATGTTCAAAGAATCTATCTAGTATCAAGAACTCTACCCAACCTCAGTTACTGTTTGATTGAGTTTTGAGGCCTAGGCATGCCCGAACCAGTCTAGAGTTATTTTTTCCCTCTAGCTAACATCTTTAGATTTCCATATTGGTACTATTTGTATGGATTGAATTTTTGTGAAATTAATTGGACATTTTTTAAGTTTGCGGCAAAACTTTGTGACAGCACCAGTGGACAACTTGACCTTTAGACCTTTTAACATGTCGAACATCCTATGTTGGATTTTATGGTTTGGAAATATTTTTAACATGAAGTAGAAATTTGTAGCTTTCCATAATATCTAAGAATGCATCATTTCAATTTTTCTATAATTAGTTATAATTTTTCAAAGTTGTGACAAAAATGAAGACAAAACTGGCTGAAATTATATATGTATATTTCATGCATTCCTTTGAGTTCCTTGAGATGTAAGGCAATTTTGATAATTTAAATGAGTTGTATTCATGTAATTAAATATGAAAATGTGTTATATGAGCTCACATGGTCTACGTGACACCGAATGGAATTTTTAAATATGACACAACGTAAAGAAGTGTATTATTTTTAATTCCTTTTCCTTACTCTTTCATGGAATTGATGATTTAAAGCATATGAATATCATGAGATGAGTTAGAAATATATGGTGTTACACTTTTGGCTTCACCTCACCAAATTCAAAAAACTTTTGGCACAACCTCACCCATCAAGAGCTAATTACATTCCAAATGCATTTTATGAAACATAATGATACTATATCATCAAACCAATAGCAATGGGCATATTTTATAGTTTAAACACATATACAAGCAATCAATGACAATCAAACAACTAAGATAAATATACAAGAATAAATGAAAAGCTACCTTACTCAAGAATGCACTAAGTTCTCCCTTAGTTTCTTATTCCTTCTTCTCGGCCTCATACACACACTTGGAAGAGGCATGATTTGCTTGGTCTATACATATCAAACAAGATACAAATATATCAATGGAACCATCTCTAGTCTTACACAAGCCCTTCACAAACTAGTTTTAGTTCTAAGCATCGATATGATTCCATATTGTAGCATAATGAAGCAACTCATAGAATTCATCATCTTGGCTCTAATTTCTCAATCAAATGTAAGTCACATAACTCCATTTAAACTCATTAGAGTAATCATAAACTCAAATCAAGGAGCCAAACACTAAGTTTCTTTTTTATGGATAATGGAATCCTAAACTTTCAACTTTCAAAATATAGTTCCTAAATTTAAACCAATGGTTCCTTTAGTGTTTATAAGTCATATTTAAACCATTCATAACCTTAGAATCAAAGAAAACTCTCTCTAGGTGCTTGGAGTACTTCTTGGCCAAGACTATGCTTAAGGAAGGCACCAAAGGAATTTCATTCATTTCTCTTAGGAAATTGGAATCCATGAAGCTTCCTAGGTCTCTTATGAATCTAAACATGCTCTTACATAAGTTATATCATCATTAGAAAGTTTCATAAATCCTTAGGTGTAATCAAAACTCTAATTTCTCATTTATGCATTCCATGGCTTCCTAGTTTGTTCTAATGGAAAAATCAATCTCCACATTCCAAAACCTTAATTCCTAGCATGATTTAGTGAAAAATCAACTCCCCCCATATCCCCCCTTGGCTAGTCAAACCTATAAGATGGTGGAGAAACAAGGAGAAGCAATCTTACATACCAAAGCACAGACCAATTGAAAAGGCCTTCCATGATAGTTAATTTGGTGTGTCTGGTTCCTTGTTTAAAGTCCATTTCTCCATAGGTTCAAATTCAAAAGACCTTTCTTTGAGATGTCAAAACCATGGAGAAAAATAGAAGAATGAATGGAAACTAGACAATAAGGACATCATAGACAAATTCCTTGAATTTCCTTACCTTAGGTGGCTTCAATCTCCCTTAGGTTTTGGCGTTGTTTAGGGCATCCTTTAGGTTTAGAGGTGACAATTTCGGCCAAATGAAGAAGAAGGTGGAGGGGACTATTTATATGAAAGAGCTCGGGTTTCACATATTTTCAATATTTCACCATTTATCTTGAACTTTGTCTTCTTTGTTTGGGCCCAATTCAAATCTTGTTTGAGAACCATCTTTTCCAACATAAAATTTAGGTTCTCTAATTTATAAAATATCTTTGGTTTCTTTCATACCTACATTTAGTGTAACACCATATATTTCTAGCTCATATCACCACATTTACATGTCTCACATTCATAACTTCCATGAAGGAGCAAGAAAAAGGAGTTTGCGTTGCATCGTGTATAAAAATTTCATTTGATGTCACATGGATCGTGTGAGCTCATACTATACATTCTCATATTTAATTACATAGATACAACTCATTTGCATCATAAAATGTGGCCCGCATCTCAAGAATCATGAAGGGGAGTTTAAAATATACCTATTACATTTCAGCCAGATTTTGCTCAATTCTGCCACTAACTTTAGAAAATTATAACTAATTCTAGAAAAATTAAAAACTTGAATTCGTCATCATTCTAGAAATATATGGATGTCTAATTCACACTAAAAATATTTCCATGCCATAAAATCGATCACAAAGGACGTTTGATATCCAAAAAAGTCCAGAGGTCAAACTGCCTTCTGGAATTGTCATAGATTTCTGCAGCAAATTTTGAAAATATCCAATTAATTCTAAAAAAATCTAATCCATGTAAATGATACCAATCTAGAAATATGTGGATGTTAGCTAGAGGTGAAAAATATTTCTAGATAGTTCAGGCAGCCCAAACCTTGAAATTCAATAAAACAGTAACTTAGGTCAAATAAAACTCCTAATACTAGATAGAATGTTCAAAAATTCATATCTCCCTCTCTAGACATCCAAATGAGATGCTTTTAGTTGGCACAAGTCACTATGAATGTCTAGTTTCTCTGTATAAAATTTCATGGCAATTGGACATCATTGTGCCCTGTGTGATAGATTTCATTTTCAGACGAAATGAATAGCGCAGCAAATCAAAATTAGAAAAATTGCCAACTTTGAAAATTCATCAAATATTCTGTAGACTTTAAAAAATTATGGTCTTTAGCTTCCCAAAAATCTATCAATAAGCTCTAATTTCATGCTAAACCTTAGAGCAAGAAGAGCTCATTTGGCTAAAAAGTGACTTGGGGTTGCATTATAGTCATTTTTGGCTCCATATGAGGTACCAGAGTGACGAAATGGTTTTCCCTTGGTCTTGGCACCTTTTGGGCAAGTCTAAAAGCATGATTGAGACTTGTGTAAGCTGCTCAAATGGTTCCAAGCTCCATGCATCTCATTTTGGCCATTTTATCCATACATATGCATATTCCATAAAGCCATTCATAAAGCTAATGTGTCATCATATACTCAATTCATATTCCAGTGGCTACATAACATATTCTCTCATTCATACATGGCATAATGTCATAATTACACATGTCTAAGAGGTCATAGTATACATCAAGGGGTTACAACATTTGTGAAATTTTTTCCCCCATCAAATGATGTCCAAAAATCATAAAAATTTATAGAATGACTCCTTATTATGTTAATTATAAGCCACTAAACATTTTTTGAAAACTCTTATGGATAACCCTTTAACCATTGCTATATAGACCACTACCTTAGTTGAACTTACTGTACACTATTTATTCTATTTTTGATTTTATTACCTTAGTAAACGAACTCTAAAAATTCTGAAACTTTTGTAGACTTAAGTCTGTATGTCTTACCCACCTTCCTATAAAATTTCATGCATTAATTCCTTTGTTTACCTATTTAACAAGATTTATTGCAAAATCTACTCAAAGCTGTCCCATATAGAAGTTAAGTTAAATTAGTACATCATTTCCTTGATCTAACCTATTCCAACAATCCTATAACTTTTCAAAACTTTAGTGAAGAGGATGTAGAACTAATTATGAGAGTTTGGACATAGAGATCTCATGATAATGATAATTAGTTTCATGAAAAACAATAATTAAAGTTACTCTCATACATGAAGCAATGCTTTAACTAAACGTCATTGTTAGCTTACACTAGAAGTCATACCCATATCATTATCCTACAGATCCATAATAAAGGGTTACAAAACAACTTTACATGCTCAAAACTACAATCATGCTTTAGCATTTGGCATTACACAAAAAATTTGCAAACTAGTTATAAGGACAACACGTTAGTTTGCTATTCTGCTTGTCCAGTTTCTGCATGTTTGGCTTCGTCTGAGGTATAACTAATACCCAAAAATGGTTAGCTTTATAATGAGATAAAATCCTAGTAGATAATAATGTATTCAAGAAGCATATGTATAAATAGCACATGATACATTCAATGCATACTCTAGTGTAGGAGCACGTAATGTCTAAGTAGTAGCATATTCTCAATCGTTAGGCTACTATGCTTCAATTATTGGCCAATAATAGTAATCTAGTACTCATAAAAGTCACCTTAGTAGACATACATGCAACCATACATAGCATAGGAACTTCAGGAATTCATCCAGTACAATTACATAAATAGTAAAATGATTACAATGTTAACTACCTGTTTTGTTATTGTTGTTACATCGAGTTATTTCTTAGCTCTTGTTGCTGCAATTATTTTCCTAAAATTTTAGTCACACATTGCCTTAAGAACAAGTCATGGTCAATATTTTCATTTCAGTTAAGCTACTAATTCCCATAAAAAATTCTTAATTTTCTTTCGTTAATTGGAGATTGGATTTCCTACTTGTAATCAGTTACATCTTCATTTTCTTTACTTCTCATTAGTTAGTTATTATCTAAATTATTCATGTGTTGTCTAATGCTTTGTAGTTTAGTCCCTAAATCTACTTTGCATTGCAATTCAGTCCCTAAACACTAATTCCCCTAGTCTTGGTATATCCATTTCAATTATAGCACTATGTGAGCATGTATTTTGTATACTAACCGATTACATGGTTTCCATTTTGTCTTTAATTATTTGTCCTGGGTTCTATTCTCTTACATAGTCCTTCTTATGTAAAGTATGGCATTTTCAAGGTGTTATTCCTATGGCTAACTAAGTATATAGAATTTTCTCTCTAGTCCATTTCCATTCTTGGCTTACTTGGTTTCAAAAATAATTTAAGCACTCACCTTCAAGTATCCATAACTTCCTCCTAAACACCTTTTGTATTCTCTTCCTCACAATTTGTTTGTTTGTTTTTTGGTTGTCTAACCATGGCAAGGTATCCTAAAATTAGAATTTCCAACTAGGTGGAATGAAAGCAAATTAAAACATACAAATTTCCTATTCTTACCTCTATTGGAATCTTTTGTACCTTGGCTTATCATCTCATCACTTTTCTTCCCATAGCTTCTCTTCTTACCACTATTTCTCTTAGCCAAAAGTGAAGCTAAGGTGAAGAAGCTATTTGCAATGCCACCACATGCTCCCTAAACCAAGACAATTAAATGGAAGTGGATATAGTTTATCGATTTTTATCTTTTCACCAGTTAGTGGCATTGCAAGGTGTCATCCTCTCCATATCCTTCCCATGTTAATCCTTAATTATACTATATAATTCCCCATGGCTAGAAGGTGTAAGCAGCAACCAAACACCATTTGAATATATGTGTGTGTGTGTGGACGGTGCAAGCATGAGTTGTCTTATTTTGTGCTTAAGTTTTCTTCTTTTCTATTCTTGTTTTATGCAAGCTAGGTGGTAACGTCCCATATATATATATTACTCCCATCTAATATACATGTTGTACATGGTACCTAATCCCTACGGCAATGTAGATTGTGAGCAAGATTAAAATATAATTTGTGGACATATATATATAGCGCGAGCATGAGGTGTAAGGGTTTTTATTCTTCTTAATTATTCTCTTCCACTTGCTTTTCCATTGAGTAGGATAGGTGTCTGCATTCTAGAATATATAAGCTATTCATTTAAATGCAATTCCCTTATTAATTCCTATGGCTAAAAAGGATTAAGCAACATTAAAAACAATATCTATAACATGGTGGAAGCATGAGGTGTGTATGTGTATACTTGGTTCGCCAGAATTTTTTCCCTCCTTGGTCTTGCATCAATGTCCCACTAAGTACTCCCCTTATTCCATATTGTCTAAGTCATTAAGCCATATAAACTTCATGGCAATTCCCTATGGCAACATAAAGGATAATGTCATGACTGAATAGCCTGTACACATAGTGTGTAAGTGGAATATCAAAGTGCCATTTCTTTGTCTTTATTATCCTTTAGTGGGTGGTTTCTCCCTATCACCTTATTCGGCCATGAATATGCTAATGACTTCCATGTTAACTATATGGTCAAGTTGATATCTCAATCAGGCTTCCTACTACATGCCTTCCTTTCTAGTCCTAATTAGGTCCCTTAGTTCCTAATTGACTTTGGTGATATTAGCGGTTATAGAAAATTTAGAATGTGATAGTTTCACTCAAATTAGATTTAAAACCTTACCAAATTATCTGGTCAAAGTTTCAGTCAACCGATGACCTAAAATAAATACCAAAAGGGTTTTAACTGTTATAGGGGATCTAATAAATGTTATTTTTCATATATTATTCCCTCTTTATTTAGGCATTTTCATAATGAATTAACGCTTAATGGATTCAATTAGGTAATGTTTAGTTTTATTAGTCATTTTTGCACTCTAGGAATTAATTTGCAAAACTATTAGTTTTTAATGCATAAATTCCTTTTAAATGATTTTGTAAATTTTCCTACTTAATGTTTTCTATCATTTTAATGGGAAATTGGAGCTTAATTGGAAGATTTATTTGGAAGCTACAAGATTGAATTAATGGGGCCAAAAATTAGAGGATGGAAGCTTTATATATGCAATGGCAAGTTTGGAATAAATGCTCACAATTTTAATGGAATTTTAGAAAATAAGAATCAGAAAAAGGGAGCATGGCTAAATTATGGGAATAACACACACCAAATCACATTCTCGTGCTCCCTTCTCCAGGTCTCTCTCACATAGCAAAGCTGCTAATCACACACTCCACATCATTCACTTGCCACAGCATTCTCTAGGTTACACATACACACATGCTCGAGTGGAGAAAGAATTAGGAGACATACATGCACCAATTAATACACAGAAGCATCATACACATCAAGACACATGAGATGTAGCAGCTCCATCATTTATTACACACACATTCCATATAGCAGCATACACTCCATGACCCATTCCTTAATACACACATTCACGAATTAAGAAAAAGAAACACGTGAAGAATGAAGCATGGCATTTCTCTCTCACTAGGTCAAACACCTCACATGGAAACACATGTACAATACACTCCATGGGTCTTTCTCTCATTGATAGAATCAGCACTCCATTCCCATTCATGTCATTACACTCCACTACTAATCACTCATATCTACACACATAAGTTCACATGGAAATTAAACATAAAGGCACGGGTCTTGATGGATCATCATACATGGTCTGCTCATGCACAAAGCACATTTATATATTCCACTTACACATACACATACTTCACAGCTAGAAAATCCACTCATTTACTTGCATAGGCATGAGTTGACACACATTCACAACTGGTCTATGTCACAAAAGAGAGGCACGTGCTAGAAAAAGGTGGAGAACCACATGGACAATGTGAAAGAGAGTGCACTTGGGGGTTTGAAAAAAAAAAAAGAACAAGGATCAAAGAAGCTCAGCTGTAGAGGAAGAATAGGGAGAGCAAGAGACGTCATTATTCCCATCCATCTTCAAGTTCTAGAACTGTGGCTCCTTTCTTCGAATCCTTCATCAATTCTTTAAATTAATGGAAGCCTAATCACCTTGGTAGCTGGCTGGAAATGTGATTTCCATGAATGAAGATTTGAGCTCCAAGATTCATCTCCAAATTTGGCTAACTTCTCTTCTCCTTATCCCTTACTTTTAGCACTAATTTTCTTGTTTAATATAACTTGTTAAATGAAGATTTTGGTGGCTAATTGTATTGGATTCATTTGCTCTATACTTATGATTACAATTTCACTTTTGGAGACTCATTTTGATGCCTAAGTGTTTGTAAAAATTACAAAGTTAATGGCTGTCCAATTTGCTAGTTATTTCTTCTTGCTTTTAGGCTATTTAGTGCAATGATCATTATATTAAGTGGCTAGAATTTTGTGTGATTTTTGTACTTGAGGAAATTTTTAATCTAATTGGTTGATTAACATCTCTAAGTGAATTATTCAATGACTTTAATGAGCATTTAGGTACTATTATTGTAACACCATGAATTTCTAGCTCATCTCATGCTATCTACATGTCTCATATCATGTATTCCATGAAGAAGCAAGGAAAATGGCATTAAAATAATGAATTTCTTTGCATTGCGTAGCATATGAATTTTTTTCTTTCAGTGTCTTGTAGACCATGTGAACTCATGTATCACATTTTCATATTTAATTACATAGATACAACTCAATTCCATCACCAAAAGTGGCCTAGAACTCATGCAAGTGAAAGAAACACACAAAATATCATAGTGTAGCCTCGACCAGAATTTCATACTTTTTATCACAAACTTTGAAAAATCATAACTAATTTAAAAAAAAAATCAAAATCATGCATTCTTTATCATTATAGAAAGCTACAGATGTATAATTTATGGTAAAAATAGTTTTAGATCATGAGACATCAAGTATAATACGTTTGACATTCAAAACTCACTTGAGGTCTCAGTAGTCTGGGCTACTATCATAGTTTACTGTCATAAATTTTAGAAATTTATAACTAATTTTAGAAAAAATCCAAATCATACAAATTCAATCAATATGAGAATCTACAGATGTTAAATCAAAAGGAAAAATATCTCCAAATCATGCCAAGTCCATTTAGGAACTGAATTATGATTGAACAGTACTAGAGGTCAAGTGGTGCTATTGGTACTGACATTAAACTTCAAAAACTCATAACTCTCTTGTCATACCTCCAAATGCAATAATCTTAGTGGTCAAAGAAAGCTTATAAGCTCTAGTATGTTTTTATAAAATTTCACAAGCATTGGACACCATTTGGCCCTCAGATGACACAAAATACAAAACTAACCATATGAACAGTACATGCACCAGAATAGTAGAAACTTTGAAAATTCATAATTAATTCTGTAGAGCTTTGATTTTTTTTTGCATTTTAGCTTCTAAAAATCTCTCAAGGAGCATTACATGTCTACCAAATTTCATGGCAAGATTCATCCATTTGGTTAGTTTATGCCATAGGGTTCCGGTTTGGTCATTTTTATGGTCTCAACTAGCATCAAAGTGTCCAATTTTTCTTCCCAAACTTGTGTGGCCACTTGAGCACGTGACAATGCACCAAAATGACTCTCTAAACTTGTTTCAAGGTGAATCAAACCCATATTTCTCAAACTTACCCATCCACCCATGATATACACAAGATTACACATGTTAGCTCTTGCCATTCAATACCCAAAACATGCTATCTCATACATTTGGCATCAAATTTCATTCATGCATCATACATTTGGGTAATTACATATGTTCATATGATTAATAACAATTTCATCATGGAATTACATCATATGCCATGTGTGTGGCTACAAGAGAGACATAACTAGGCCATTTCATACATTTTGATGTCAATCTCCTTCTCCTTGGCTTGGTTGCTTCCATTACCTTGCTCAATTGATTCACCTAGCATGTTAAGACATTGGAGAGGAAGGGATGAGATTCAAAGAATCCCAATTGCTCATCTCCCTTTCAATCATACATAAAGTATGCAATACAAGTCTTGAAAATGCATGCATGAGTATATTGAAATGTGTGAGCATTCAAGAAATATTCTTAGCATTTGAACAAGTCATACATAGTATACATAGGCTTGCCAAGTGAGTGGACTAGCCTCACCCATTCACTTATGGATTTTGGACTTGCCTCACCAATTTTTTCTAAGAGGTTTTGACTCAACCTTACTCTTAGGAGACTCTTTACTTTGTCTCAAATAAGTTTAAGGGTTCTTGGCTCATCCTCACCATGGTTGGAGGGTTTTTGGCTTCACCACACTCAAGCAAACCAAGGCAAGCATATAAAACATCATTTGAATGCATAAAACATCATCATGGTACCATGGAATAAAACTCATGCTAAAATACTTTTCATAGCTTAAAACATATATACACACATTTAAAGACAATGTAAGTACACATTCATGCATGAGAGAAGGTGGAGAGAGCTACCTTGCTTGCATTCACACACTTTTTTCTTAAGCTTTGTGTCCTCTCCCTTGACCTCATATGCCTAAGGAGGTAGAGATCATTGTTCTTGGCCTAAACACATCATATGGAAGCAAATTATACTCTAGAATTAAATTCTAAGGCCATATATTCACTAGAAAAGCTAGGTGACTTATGTAACATCCGGTTCTTTGAAAACGAGAGAAAACGTGATAAACATAACGTACAGTTTCTCTATAAATGAATAAAATTCACTGGATACAAAAGGAAGTCCCCCGAGATAATGTAGTTAAGGTCCCAAAAAATTTGGAAAGCATTCTAGACTCCTAAAAATGAGAATCCCAGGCTCAGAGGAAAAGAAAAATGGAGCTAAAATGAAGAAATAATTTCTTACAAAAAGCTTATGAAATGTAATGGCATTTTTGTAATTTTGAGTAAATTTTAGAATTCACACAAGAGGACTTTTTAAATGAAAATTTTGAGTTCCCCAGGGTTCTCAGAGGCCCTAAAATCCATGGGAAGGCCTGGGACAATTAAATCCCCTCCAGTAGACATTTTCTAACATTGGTGTGCCCAAACTTTGATGGATTTGTTCAGAAAGGTTTTATCTCCGATTTGAGTGATTCCAAAGGCATTTTACTAAATTAGGAACCTAAATTTTATAATGGAAGAGACGATTCTCAAAAAAGAGATAAAACGAAGGAGAAACGAAAATGCCAAGAACGAAGGGTAAAATGAGAATTTTTGAAAAGTGTAACTTCCTCCCACCTATATATATGATGCACCCTTCTTCTCCCTTCATGTTGCACGACCAAGTTCTGCCTAAAATCAGAAAAAAAAAACCCTAGGAGAATGGTGCACCAAGGGAAGAAGAAAAGGAGAAGTAATTCAAGCTTTAAGGTATGGTTTCTTGGTAGTTTTTCATGCTTTCTTCCATCCAAACCTCCTCTCCTCCATTCTCCTTTGTTTCTTATGATTATAATGAAGTTTATAAATCTATTTTAAGGGAGAAATTGAGGGAAAAATTCGGATTTGAAGAGAGGAGCCCAAAGAACATAAGATTCAAGTGAGAAAAACCATGAAAACAAGGTATTTTCTTCTTCTATGGTTGCTACCCTTTGCTCCCCTTCTCCACCATTTCGCCCCACTTGAGAAGACTTAAGAGGAGTTGATTTTTAGGCAGAACCAAGGGTGATTCTAAGGAAAAAAGGTGTGAAGATTAAGAATATGCAAAGAGAATTAACAAATAACCATGGAAATTCAAAATGCAAAGTCTAAGGTTTCATATGTTCCTTGTAAAATCTGATTTGATACCTTGATTCCTATGTCTAAATGAGAGTTTAACTGAGCTCCTAAGATCCTTAGAAGTCTCCTCATGTACTTCCTCCATCAAGAAAACCAAGCAAAATCCATGGAGATTAATAAGCTCCACAGGCTCGGCCTAAGTAGGTTAAGGTAGCTAAGGAGAGTTTTAAATTTTTTCAAACCCATTTTTGTGTCATATATGATGAATGAAAATGAGGGGAGGACTTGGAAAAAAATTTAGAACTCATAGAAAGTGATTTGGTACTTTAAGTTCCATATTATGACCTAAAGAAGCAACTTGTTGTTAGGCTCTTTGTTTTAGTTGTGTGATGACACCAAGAGGCTTAAAAGGAGTCAAGAATCATATTTGAAAGGAAAGAATGGAGTCTAGAAATTATTTGAGGGGTGTTGCTTCATTAGGTGCATTTATAGACCATAATGGGGTTTATAGAATAACCTAGTGTCTAAGCAAGTTGTGTGACCTCAGAAATTGTTCCATGAACCTAATTGGCTTTCATAAATTGTGTTTAGGCCAAGAGAAACCATCTTCACAAGTTTGTGGGTGTGTGGCCAAAAGAGGAGGCTAGAATTCCAAGGAAAAAATGTGTGATTGTATACAAGGTAGCTCTCTCCACCTTCTCTCATGCATAGATATGTGCATAGCTTGTCTTAGAATGTGTGTATGTGTATTTTCAAGCCATGAAAAGTATGATAGCATGATTTCATATGCCATGGTTTTATTATGACATATTATGCTTATATAATGTTTTTTGTGTGTGCTTGGGTTTGCTTGAGTGTGGTGAGGCCAAGAACCCTTAGCCATGGTGAGGATGATCTAAGAACCCTTAAGAATGGTTGAGACAAAGCAAAGAGTCTCCCAAAAGCAAGATGGGCTCCTAAGAGTATGGTTGAGTCCAAGAATCTCTTAAAGAATGGGTGAGGTAAGTCCAATATCCACAAGAAATTGGGTGAGGCCAATCCACTTGCTTGGCAAGCCTTTGTATGCTATGTATGACTTTTTCAAATGATGAAAATGTCTCTTGAATGTTTGCACATGTCAACATGACCATACATGCATTTATAAGACTTGTTTGCATCCATTATGAATGTTTGAATGGGAGATGAGCTATTGGGATTCTTTGAATCCCATCCCCTCCTCTCCAATGTTCTAACATGATAGGTGGACCAAGAGAGCAAGGTAATGGAAGCCAACCACCTTGAAGATGAGAGGATGATAACAAAGTCCTTGAATTTTGTTACTTTGAAACCATATAATTGGCAAATAATGTAATCTATGGATGTATATGTATTATGATGCCATAAACACATGTACTTATGATAATATGTCATGTATGAATGAGAGAATATGTTATGTGATCATTAGAATGTGATTTGAGAATGTTTTGGCAAATAAGCTTCTTGGATGACATTATGGAAATGTGTATAAGTGTGGATGAGATGGACAAAATGAGATGCATGGAGTTTGAGACCATTTGGACTGCTCACACAAGTCCTAATTATGCTTTTAGACTTGTTCAAAAGGTATCAAACCCTAGGGAAAGCCATTTGGTTACTTTGATACCTCATATGGAGCCAAAATTGACCAAAATGGAACTTTATGTCACTTTTTAGCCAAATGAGCTCTTCTTGATCTAAGATTTAACATGCAATTAGAGCTTGTTGAGAGATTTTTGGAAATCTAAAGAACATAATTTTTGGAGGTCTACTGAATATTTGATGATTTTTCAAAGTTGGCAATTTTTATAATTTTGGTATGCTGCACTATTCATTTGGTCCGAAAATGAATTCTATCACACAGGGCTCAAATGATGTCCAATTGCTATGAAATTTTATACAGAGAAACTAGACATTCATAGGGACTTGCAACAAATAGAAGAACCTCATTTGGAGGTCTAGAGAGGGTGATGTGAATTTTGGAACATTCTGTCCAGTATCAGGGAATTCAACCGACCTGAGTTATTGTTCTATTGAATTCTGAGGTCTGGGTTGCCTGAGCTGGTCTGAAAATATTTTTACCTCTAACCAACATCCACATCTTTCTATATTAGTATCATTTGAATGTATTGGATTTTTGTGGAATTAATTGGACATTTTCCAGGTTTGCTGCAGAAATCTATGACAACATCAGGAGGTAGTTTGACCTTTAGAACTTTTCAAATGTCAAACACCCCTTGTGATGGATGTCATGGTTTGGGCATATTTATAGTGTGAAGTAGAGATCTATATCTTTCCAGAATGACCAAGAATGTATGATTTTGAATTTTTGAGAATTAGTAATGATTTTCCAAAGTTTTGTCAGAAAAGGAGGCAAATCTGGCTGAAATTAAACCTTCATATTTTATGCTTCATTTTAGTTTTCTTGGGTTATGGGCCACATTTTATGATGCAAATGAGTTGTATTGATGTAATTAAATGTAAGAATATATAGTATAAACTCATATGGTCCATATGACACCGAATAGAATTTTTATCGTGATGTAACGCTAAGAAATGCATTAAAACAATGCCATTTTCTTGCCTCTTGTATAAATTGCTTGATGTGAGGCATAGATAGAGTATGAAATGAGCTAAAAATATGTGGTGTTACAACTCATAAGGCTCTTTTATAGTTCCATAATGCACTCAATGAAGCAATCTTAAGAAAACATCATCTTGGCTCTATTCTCTCCATTCATTTATGATTCTTGACTCGATTGAAACCCTTTTGAAGTCATCACACAATCAAATCAAGAAGCCTAGGTAGGTGTTGCTTCTTTAAGCCATAATATAGAATTTATAATACCATCTCACTATCCAGGGCTTCTAAAATTTTTCCAAGGCTTCCTCTCATCCTCTTCCATCATATATGACTCAAAACTAAGTTTGGAACAAATTAAAACTACCTCTTGGTGCTTCATCTAGCTTAGGTTGAAACTATGCATTATATGAACACCAAGTGAGTTTGCTTCATTCTTTTGATGGAAGATGCATATAAGAAGCCTTTTAGGGATCTCAAGAGCTCATTCAAACATTCATTTAAGCCTAGGAACAATTGCATCAAATTAGATTTTCAAGGGAGCTCATGAAATCCTAGGTTTGCTATCTTGAAAATCAATGATGTTTACTTGGATTTCTTTGCATATTCTAAATTCTCACACCTTAATTCACATGATTCATCCTTGGTTCTACCCAAAAACACTCTCCCCTTAGCTGGCTATAGGGAGGATGAATTGCACATAAGAAGGCTAAGAGAAGTGACGCATGGAGGCTAAGATTTTTACCTTGATTTCAAGCTTTCCTTTAATGCTTTCCTTTTTCTTCTAGCTCTCCTCTCCAAATCCAAAATTTTCCCCTTTGGTCTGACCTCAAAATAGTACTAAAAACCTCAATAAAACCATGGAAAGAAAGAGGAAAAGGTGGAGAAGAAGTTTGGTGAAGGAAAGTGCTTGAAAAACCAAGATTTTCATACCTTTCTTGCCTTGCTTTTCCTCTTCTTCTTGCATCCTCTTGTGCACCATTTCCCCTTTCTCTCCCTTTTGTTCTTGGGCAAGAATAAGGTTGGTTCTAAGAGGGAGAGAAAGAGGGTATGATTTAAGGAGGGGCTTCTTGAAGTTTCTTGTTCAAAAATTCTAATTTTGTCCTTTATTGTTGGCATTTTCGTTTCTAACTCATTTTAGCTCCTTTTTTATAACCATCTTTTCCATAATAAAATTTAGGTCTTCAATTTAGTAAAATGCCTTTGGAATCAGTCAAATCAAAGCTAAAACCTTCTCGAATGAATCTATCGAAGTTTGGGCTCACCGCTATTGGAAAACGTCCACTGGAGGGGCTTTAGCTGTCTTAAGACTTCATATGGTTTTTAGGGCCTTTGAGAACCCTAGAGAACTCAAAATTTTCATTTAAAAAGCCGTCTTGTGAAAATTCCAAAAATTTACTCAAAATGATGAAAATGCCCTTACATTTCATCAATCTTTTGTCACAATTTATTTCTTCATTCTAGCTCCATTTTTCTTTCTGTCTGAGCGTAGGATTCTCATTTTTAGGAGTCTAGAATGCTTCCTAAATTTTTTGAGACCTTAACTAAGTCATTTTGGGGAACTTTCTTTTGTATCCAGTGAATTTCATTCGTTTATGGAGAAATTGTACATTATGTTTCCTGCTTTTTCTCTTGTTTTCAGAGAACTAGATATTACAATTATGGTATGATCTTGTTTCTAACTAAAGTGGCTAATTTTTTGTGGTTCTTTGTGGTTGCAAAATTTCTTCATAATTAATAACTTGAGTTTTGGATGGTAATTCAAGAATTTTTATAAAGAATACACTAAGAAGCAAAAAGTTAAGTCCAAGTTTTGGTATATTTTAAAAGGGAGCAAAGATAATTGAATTATAGGAATCCATTCAAAAGCTAGTTACCACTCTTTGCCAAGTTATTGTCATCACTTAGTTTTAAGTTTTTAGGTCTTGTTATTTTCTTTAATGCATTTAAATTTTAGTAAATCAAAACCCACAAGCACCTTTGGTTTAATCACACTAGGATAACTTTATCATAGATAATTAGAAGCAAACTCATTGGGAAATGACATATGTTGTGTGTAACATCCAATTCTCTAAAAACGAGAGAAAACGTAAGAAATGTAACATACAGTTCCTTCGTAAATGAATGAAATTCATCGGATACAAAAAGAAGCCCCTCGAAATGAGATATTTAAGGTCCCAAAAAATTTGAAAAGCATTCTAGACTCCTAAAAATGAGAATCCCAGACTCAGATGGAAAGAAAAATAGAGCTAGAATAAAGAAATAATTTCTTATGAAAAACTTATGAAACGTAATGGCATTTTCGTAATTTTGAGCAAATTTTGGAATTTACACAAGAGGGCTTTTTAAATGAAAGTTTTGAGTTTTTCTAGATTCTCAGAGGCCCTGAAAACCATGAAAAGCCCTAGGACAGTTAAAACCCCTCCAGTGGACGTTTTTTAACGTCGGTTGACCTGAACTTTGATTAATTCGTTCGAGAAGGTTTTAGCTCCGATTTGAGTGATTCCAAAGGTATTTTACTAAATTGGGAACCTAAATTTCATAATAAAAAAGAAGGTTCTAAAAAAGGAGCTAAATTGAGTTAGAAACGAAAATGCCAAAAATGAAGGGTAAAATTAGAATTTTTAAGAAAGTGGAAGCTTCTTGAACACACTTTAAGTTTCTTATTTCTTCTCCCATTCATTTGCATGATCCATTCTGCCAAAAACTAGAGAAAGCACCAGCTCTCTTAGGCGTACCATGGAGGAGAAGAAAGGAGGAGAAAAAGCAAGGAAAAGGTAAGGAATTTCATGGTTTTTCATGCTTTCTCCTTTCCAAACCTCTGCTTCTCCATTTCCCTTTCTTTCCTATGATTATAATGAAGTTTATAAATCTGTTTTAAGGGAGAAATTAAGGGAAAAATTCGGATTTGAAGAGAGGAGCTCAAAGAAGACAAGATTCAAGTGAGAAAAAGCAAGAAAAGAAGGTAATTTCTTCTTCCATGGTTGCTATCCCTTCCTCCCCTTCCTCCACCATTTCGCCCCACTTAAGAAACCCTAGGAGGACTTGGTTTTTAGGGAGAACCAAGGGTGATTCTTAGGAAAAAGGGTGTGGAGATTAAGAATATGCAAAGAGAATTAACAAATAACCATGGAAATTCAAGATGCAAAGTCTAGGGTTTCATATGTTCCTTGCAAAATATGATTTGATACCTTGATTCCTATGTCTAAATGAGAGTTTAAATGAGCTCCTAAGATCCCTAGAAGTCTCCCCATGTGCTTCCTTTATCAAGAAAACAAAGCAAAGTCCATGGAAAGCAAAATGCTTCCTAGGTTCGACCAAGAGAGGTTAGCATACCTAGGGAGAGTTTTAAATTTTTCTAACCCCATTTTTGCAATGGTGCTTTATGTTCCATAATATGACTTAGAGAAGCAACATGTAGTTAGGCTCTTTGTTTTACTGGTGTGATAACTCCAAGAGGTTTAAAAGGAGTCATAAATCATATTTGAAAGAAAAGAGTGGAGCCTAGAATTTATTTGAGGGGTGTTGCTTTATTAAGTGCAATTATGAAACCATAATGAGGTTTATAGATCAAGCTAGAGTTTAACCAAGTTGTGTGGCCTTAGAATTAATTTCATGAAGCTAATTGGCTTCCATAAATTGTGTTTAGGCCAAGAGAAATCATCCCCACACTTTTATGAGTGTGTGGCCGAAAGAGGAAGCTTGGATTCAAGAGAAAAAGTGTGTGTTTGTATCCAAGGTAGCTTTCTCCACCTTCTCTCATGCATGATTGCTTGCTTTACTTGTCTTTGAATGTGTGTATGTGTATTTTTAAGCCATGAAAAGTTCTCTAGCATGACTTTGATTCCATGGTGCCATGATGTTACAATATACTTTCATATGATGTGTGCTTGGGTTTGATTGAGTATGGTAAGGCCAAGAACCCTTAGCTATGGTGGGGATGAGCCAAGAACCCTTAAGATTGGTTGAGACAAAGTAAAAAGTCTCCCAAAAGTGAGGTTGACTCCCAAGAGTATGGTTGAGTCCAAGAACCTCTTAAAGAATGGGTGAGGCAAGTCCAAAATCCACAAGTAAATGGGTGAGGCTAATCCACATACTTGGCAAGCCTATGTATGCTATGTATGATTTTCTCAAATGTTGAAATTTCCTTGTGAATGATTGAACATGTCCATATGCTATGCATGTATTTATGAGACTTGTTTTGAATCCATTATATATGATTGAATGGGAGATGAGCTATTGGGATTCTTTGAATCTCATCCCCTCCTCTCCAATGTTCTAATATGCCAAGTGGACTAAGAGAGCAAGGTAATGGAAGCCAACCGCCTTGAAGAAGAGAACTTAACACCAATATGCATACTTTTTGTTCTTTAAAGCCATATTGATATCTAGTGATGTAAATTAATATTTTATATGGTCTATGACCTTTGGAACATATGTAATTATGATAATATGTCATATATAAATGAGAGAAGGCATTATGAGACCATTGGAATGCAATTTGAGTATGTTATGACAATGTGGCTTCTTGAATGAGTTTATGTAATTGTGTATAATTGCAAGTGGCATAGCCAAAATGAGATGCATGAGGTTTGGGACCATTTGGCCAGCTCACACAAGTCCTAATTATGTTTTTAGACTTGCCCAAGAGGTGCCAAACCCTAAGGAAAGCCATTTGGACATTTTGGTATCCTATATGGAGTTAAAATTGACCATAATGGAACCCTATGTCACTTTTTGTCCAAATGAACTCTTCTTGATCTAAGATTTAGCATGAAATTAGAGCTTTTTAAGAGCTTTTTGGGAAGCTAAAGAATATAATTTTTTGTGGTCTAGAGAATATTTGATGAATTTTCAAAGTTGGAAAATTTTTTAGTTTTGGTCATGTCACTACTTATACTGGTCCAAAAATAAAATCTGTCACATAGGGCTGATGTACAATTGCCACAAAATTTTATACAAAGAAACTAGACATTCTCAATGACTTGTGCCAACTAGAAACACCTCATTTGGATGTCTAGAGAGGGAGATATGAATTTTCAAAGAATCTATCTAGTATTAAGAACTTTACCTGACCTCAGTTAATATTTGATTGAGTTTCGAGGTCTGGGCATGCCTGAATTAGTTTGGAGTTATTTTTCCCTCTAGATAACATCCACAGATTTCTAGATTGGTATCATTTGCATGAATTAGATTTTTGCAGAATTAATTGGACATTTTTGAAGTTTGCTGCAAAATTTTGTGACAGCACCAATGAATAAACTAACCTCTAGAGCTTTTCTAATGTCAAACGTCCTCTATATTAGATGTTATGGGCCGAATGTATTTTTAGCATAAATTAGACATTGTAGCCTTCCATAATGCCAAGAATTCATGATCTTTAGTTTTTTAAAATTAATTATGATTTTTCAATGTTTCTGATAGAAATGAGGAAAATCTGGCTGAAAATGTATATATGTGTTTTATGCTTCTAATTGATTTCCATGACTTGTAGGCCCCATTTGATGATGGAAATGAGTTGTATCTATGTAATTAAATATGACAATGTGATATATGAGTTCATATGGCCCACGAGACATTGAAAGAAAAATTTTTATATAACACAACGCAAAGAAATGTAATATTTTGATGCTATTTTCTTACTTTCTTGTATAATTCATGGCATGAGACTTAGAAGTAACATGAGACAAGGCTAGAAATGCATGGTGTTACATTATGCCATGAGCTACAAATCTTTATTACAACCTAATATCTTTTGAGGTCCTTCGACAAGATAATTCTCAAAATTGGCACTGTTGCCAGAGATTTGGATTCTCAATTATTTGAAAACGTTTTCTAGACGTCTTACCTCTATTTTAGCTCTATTTTTGTATAGTTTTAGCTTTATTTTTGAACTCAATTTTTGGCCTTTTCAGAGTTGTGAATCAATTGCTTTACTTGTGGAATTTTTTGTTTGACTTGTCTAGAAAATTCTCAAACTTTGTATTTCAAGGTTTTTGGGTGTGTTGAGCAAAATTAATAACAATGCTATTAGGTAAGTGTTTTTAGGCCAAATTCTAACATTTAGAGCACTTTTTCTAATTTTTTTATATTTTCTAAGATTTTTTAAATATTTCTAGATTTATTTTCTTTATTTTTGTGAGCTTCTTTTGTGTGATTTATCTTTATTTTTAAGTGTCTTTATATGTTAAGTAGTTGTTAATTTAACTTGGATTTATTCCTCTTGCCTTTTGGTGTGGGGAACTCAGCTAATTTGGTTACTGATTTGATATTTCGGTGTGCTTTGATTTTTCTCGGATCACCTGCCTAGAAAATTTTGAAACTTGGTACTTTAATGTTTTGGGTGGTGTTGAGAAAAAGACATAGCTATAGCTATGATGTATCCCTTAGATTAGCCAAATTCTTTTGTTTTCTTTGAGTTTTTCATTTTTCAAGTATTTTTCTGATTTTTAGGACATTTTCTCTATTTTTCTAGATTTTTTTGTTTTGATTTTTCTTTGCTAATTTTTGTTCTATTTCTTAGTTTTTACTTGCCTAATTGGTTTATGACAAGGTCCTCTAGTGAGAAATTGATTGATTTAGACCCTGAAATTAAAAGAACCTTTTGAAAACAATGATTAAGAAAAATAATGATAGTACTTCTACTTTTGATTGTGTGTAAAGAATTGATTGTGTAATTCAATTTACTGCTAATAATATGGCTAAACAAGATCACATGAATGCTAACATGAATATGCATGCTCAAGCTAACTTAAATGCGAATGCAAATTTGAATGATAACATGCATGTAAGAACTATTAAAAAATTGACAGTTCCTGATATGCACTATCAAAATCTTTGTATACAATATCCAAAATTAGATGTAAATTTTGAGCTTAGTCTAGTTTGATTCTTCAACTTCCTAAATTTCATGGACTTGTAAGAGATGACCCTCACAAGCATTTGAAAGAATTTCATGTTGTTTGCTCCACAATGAAGCTAGAATGAGTTTCAGAGCATTCCCTTTTTGTAACACCATAATATTTCTAGCCTTACCATTCCACTAGTGGGCTTTATGCATGTTGCATTAAGAAAATTGATAAAAACAATGCAAATAAATGCGTTGTGTAGGGCTTTAAAATCTTTTCTTTTATACTTTGTGGACCTTGTGAATTTTCAAACATCATACCCTACTCATAATTCATCTATACAAGTCATAAACATCATAAAACATCTCATGCAATTCGGATTTGGAGCCCCACACATAAGAAAATGCATGCTTATTTTTGGGCTCAAACTTCAATTTTTTGACATAGAATTTAGAAATTCATATTTAAATCTAAAAAAATCAAAATCTAACAAACTATGGCTTTCTAAAATTCCTTGAATGTTAACTTTATGCTAAAAATACTTCTAGATCATGAAAATATCATTTGAACCACCTTTGATAATAGGAAAGCATTACAGGTCTGGCTATCCTAGAGTTCTGATATAGTTTATTGATATGGATTTCAAAATTCATAACTAATTCCTCAAAAATCCCAATTGAGTAAACTATACTAATATAGAAAGCTATAGATGTCTACTTCAAGAGAAAAATACCTCTAGACCCAAAAAATGACATTACACTATAAAAAGTGATGGAACTGTATAGGGGGTCCTACTGCATTACTAAAAGTAAGTTCCAAATTCAAAAATTCATATTTCACTTAATATAAATCCAAATGGGGTGATCTTTATGGTTATAGAAAGATTATAAGGTCTAGTTTATGCTTGTAAAATTTCAAGACAATTGGATTTCATTTGGCCTAAGAATGATAGATGAGAAAAAATTGACCATATAAATAATGCAAATGCCAAATCTAAGAATTTTCTCAACTTTAAAAATTCATAATTTATTCTCTAGAGCTCTATATAATACGGTTCTTGGCTCTAAAAAAATCTCTAGATGAAATGTCACATTCTAGATTTTCTAGAACTATCAACATAATCAAACTAACTAATGAATAACTAACTTATGGAACTACCCTAAGTTAATTAGAACTAAAGGATTCAATTAGGACCCAAAAAGGGAAGGCATATGTTAGGAAGCCCTACTAAGACTTTAGTTTGACAATTTCTTTAGCGGGGAAGTATGCTACTATAGGTCAAGACAAGGTTGGGACCATTAGTATCATAATGTCTCATTATTTCCACATACAAGGAAATATAAGTAAGCATCCTCAATTATGTGATAACCATCTCCTTAGTCGTGTATAGTAAGGATCAAGATCTAGGGAAACACTCAAATTACTCCCAGTACCATAAACTCCTTGCATGGCTGAGAAGGTGATGTAGGAATAGGCAAACAATCAAATGATAATAAAGACAAAACATTGCCACCTTGACTTCCACTCATTCCTAGTGTGTATTAGTTGTTTGGTTGTTTCAATTGTATGTCCAGCCGTGGGGAATAATGGGAAGTTGCATGTAATATAATAGTTGGCATAAGTTAAAGGAGAGACACCTAGCACGCATGGGTAGATAGGCAATGGAAAAGAACTAAACCAATTAAATCCCAACCTCCCTTGACACCTCATGCATCCTTATGTAAAATGTATACATATATGTGTGTAAATGGCATATGATAAACTTAAATGGTGTCTTCAGCCGTGGAGAAGCTAGGGATAAATATAAGAGACAGCCTTGAGTGGGAATTGGAATAAAAGACACACAGTTGGGTAATCAAGTAGGAAAGGAAGTAAGGAAATTAAATTGAACATGTATTCTTGCCACCTCATGCTTCACCACCCCACAATCCATACATATATATATATATGCCTACAATTGCATCTGATTAAGACTACATTTTGATTTGACCATGGAAGCTAAACATTACACTTAATATGCGGCTTAGATGAGAGTAACACATATATGCTGCCACCTAACCTTACACTGAATGAATGATGAGAAGATGGAATTGCAAATGGTTTGATAACATCCAAATAGCAGTGGGGAGTGTAACACCATAAATTCTAGCTCATCTTAAGCTTATAAATGGCATAATATCATTAATCATATAGATTTTCCATAGAAAAAGCAAGGAAAATGGACTTTTATTTGCGTTGTGTCACATCTAAAAATTGCAATTAGTGTCACATAGACCATGTGAGCTCATGCTATGCATCCTCATATTTAAATACATCATTACAACTCATTTACATCCCAAAATCATGCCTAAAACTCATGAAAACCGAAATGGGGGATAGAACATGAAGACTTATTCTCGGCCAGAATTGGCCTTTTTTCTGGGCAAACTTTGGAAAATTATAATTAAATCTAGAAAATTCAAAATCATGCAATATTTGTCATTCTGGAAATATTTGGATGTTTAATTCACACTAAAAATATGATCATACCATAACATTCATTACAGAGGACGTTTGATATCCAAAATGGTCTAAAAGTCTGACTGAATTCTGGAACTGTCACAAAATTCTGGAGAAAACTTTGAAAATGTCCAATTAATTTCACAAAAATCCAATCCATGCAAATGATACTAATATAGAAAGATATTGATATTAAATATAGAGAAAAAATATCTCTAGATCAGTTCATCAAGCCTAGACACCGGAATTCAATGGAATAGTACTTCTGGTTGGGCAAATTTACTGATACTGGACAGACATTTTAAAAATTAATATCTCCCTCTCTAGACCTCTAAATGAGGTGCTTCTAGTTGACACGAGTCACCATAATTTCCTAGTTTCTCTGTATAAAATTACATGGTAATTGAACATCATTTGGGCCTCATGGGATAGAAAATAATTTCGGACAAAATGAATAGTGTAGCATACCAAAACCATAAATTTTGCCAACTTTGAAAAATCATCAAATATTCTGTAGACCTCCAAACACTATGATCTTTATCTTCCTAGAAAGCTCTCAATGAGACCTAATTGCATGCAAAATTTCAGATCAAGAATAACTCAATTGGTGAAGAAGTGATATAGGGTTCCATAATGGTCAAATTTAGCTCCATACAGGGTACCAAAGTTGCCAAATGAATTTCCCTTGGTCTTGGCACCTTTTGGGCAAGTCTAAAAGCACATTTAAGACTTGCGTGAGCTACCCAGATGGTCTCAAATCTTGTACATCACATTTTGGCCATTCAACCCATACTTATACATTTCCATTAAACTTCCACATTGCACACTTTGGCATTACATACTCAAAATAAATAGTAGAGGTCATATATCATATTCATACATCTAAACATCACATAATAGTATATTTACACATATATCAAGTTTCATAGTACATTTACAACATCATATACATCATGAATCATCATTATGATTCCAAAATGGACAAAACAAGGCATAAGGTTGTCAAGCTCTCTTCCTCATTGTTGTTGGCTCCCTTCACTATAATTACTTGATCCAATGGAAGTCATGGACATTTTAAAAGCAAACTTGGCATGTGAATCAATCATACAAGACATTCAAGAGCTCACCAAGTGTTTGGATTGGCCTCACACTTCTCCTCATGGATTTTGGACTTGCCTCACCTATTCTTTGAGCACTTTGGACTCAACCATACTCTTGGGAGCCCACTTTGCTTTTAGGAGACTCTTTACTTTGTTTGAACCAAGCTCAAGGGTTCTTGGCCCATCCTCACCAAAGGGAAGAGTTCTTGGCCTCTCCACACTTAAGTAAACTCATACAAACATCATGTGCTCACTTGGAAACATAACATGGTATCAAGAATCATGGCATGTAAAGGCATGCTAGCATACTTTTCATAGCTTGAAAATACACATACACACATTTTAAAACAAGCTAAACACACATCCATGTATGAGAGAAGGTGGAGAGAGCTACCTTGTGTACACACACACACTTTTTCCTTAAAATTCAAGCCTCCTCTTTCGGCCACACACCCACAAATTGGTGGAGATGGTTTCTTTTGGCCTAGATGCAATTTATGGGAGCCCAATTGACATATTTTAAGGCTACATAACTTAGTGAAACACTAGATTGCTCTATAGGCTCCATTATGGTCTATAATTGCACCTAATGAAGCAACACCCCTCAAATGACTTCTAGGCCTCATTCTTTCTTTTCAAATATGATTCTTGACTCCTTTTATGCCTCTTGGAGTCATCACACCATTAAAAGAAAGGGCTTAGCATCATGTTGCTTCTTTAGGTCATAATATGGAACCTAAGACACCAAATCACTTTCTATGAGTTCGAAATTTTTTTCAAGGCCTCCCTTCATTTTCATTCATCAAATATGACACAAAATTTGGCTTAGAAAAATCTAAAACTCTCTCTAGATACTCCATCCATGCTTGGTCGAGACTATGCCCCTTTTTGGCCTCCTTGGAATTCTCTTTGTTTTCTTGAAGGATTAAGCATGTGCGAAGCATCTTAAGGATCATAGGAGCTCATTTTAACTCTTAATTAGGCCTAAGAATTATCATGTGAAATCAGATTTTGGAAGGTGCACACAAAACCCTAGAATTTGCATCTTGAAATCTAATGATTTTTTGACAATTCCCTTTGCATATTCTTAATCTCCACACCCTTTTTCCTTAGATTCATGCTTGGTTCTGCCTAAAAATCATGTCCTAGGTTTTTTTCAAGTGGGGCGGAATGGTGCAGAAAGGAACCGAAGATGACAACCATAGGAAGAAAAATTACTTTGTTTTCTTGTTTTTTCTCACTTGAATCTTGTGTTCTTTAAGCTCCTCTCTTCAAATCCGAACTTTCCCCTTAATATCTCCCTTAAAACAGATTTATAAACTTCATTATAACCATAGGAAAGAAAGGGGAATGGAGAAGGTGAGGTTTGGAAAGGAGAAAGCATGAAAAACCTTGAAATTCCTTACCTTTTCCTTACTTTTTCTCCTCCTTTCTTCTCCTCCATGGTGTGCCTAGGAGATTTGGTGTTTTTTTTCTAGTTTTTGGGCAGAATGGGTCATGCAAATGGAAAGGAGAAGAAATAAGAAACTTAAAGTGTGTTCAAGAAGCTTCCACTTTCTTAAAAATTCCAATTTTGCCCTTCATTTTTGGCATTTTCGTTTCTCCTTCGTTTTAACTCCTTTTTGAGAACTATCTTTTTCATTATAAAATTTAGGTTCCTAATTAAATAAAATGGCTTTGGAATCACTTAAATTAGACCTAAAACTTTTTCGAACGAATCAGTCAAAGTTTGGGTCAACCGACATTAGAAAACATCCACCGAAGGGGTTTTAACTGTCCTGGAGCTTTCCATGGTTTTCAAGGCCTCTGAGAACCTCAGAAAACTCAAAAATTTCATTTAAAAAGCCCTCCTATGTGAATTCCAAAATTTGCTCAAAAATACGAAAATACCATTACGTTTCGTAAGCTTTTCGTAAGAAATTATTTCTTCATTCTAGCTCCATTTTTCTTTCCATCTAAGCCTGGGATTCTCATTTTTAGGAGTCTAGAATGCTTCTCAAATTTTTTGGGACCTTAACTACATCATTTCGGGGGACTTCCTTTTATATCCGGTAAGTTTCATTCGTTAACGGAGAAACTGTACATTACATTTCTCACGTTTTCTTTCTTTTTCAGAGAACTGGATGTTATAGGGAGTATAAGCTATCCATTGCAAAAGTTATCATCCATCTTAACTTTAAAAAGGCAGAGAGAAATGGTGAGATGAAAAGAAAGAAAATTCAGACAACCATAGAAGAGAAATAACTGAGGAGATAAACCAAGGTATCAAGATTCCATCAAAAGTGAGAACAGAAATTTTAGTATGTTCATAAATTGCTTCTTTTTTCTTGGTGGAAATTCTAAATTTGGAACAATTTGCAATGGTTGGACAGACATGAAAGTGTGAAGAAGAGAACATCAAAGAATCTTAAAGGAAAGCCATAAACACTTGAAGGCGAATGATTTAAATTCCTCTTTTGAAATAAGAAAAACCAAGAATAGGGTGAAGGAGCAGGAAGAAAATTCTGTGTAATTGGTTAATAGTTGGAATAGCACCATGGGAATATCATAATTTGGATAAGAAGAACTATGTAGGAGAATAGAATCTAACAGAAATGATTAGAGGCAAAAAGGAAACCAAGTAATAAGTTAGCATACAAATACATGCTCACGTAGTGTTATGATTGAAATGGATGTACTAAGGTTAGGGAAATTGGGAATTTTTAATCTCTAACTAATAAAAGGGGATTAAGATTTTCGTACGGGGAATTAGTAGCTTAATTGAAGTGTAATTATAATGACCCTAACTTCTAATAATCATAATTAAGGTTAAGTACGTGATTACTAACCATAAAATTTCAATTTGGGTTGAAAGTCATTACAACTAATTATATTTGAAAAATGTTAGGAAATTTGAACCTTAATGTTATTAAGGTCATTAATTCGGAAACCACAATTATTCAAAAGTGTAAGTGAATTTAATCATTAATAAGGAACCTTTAATTCTCCCATCCATTAATTCCAACTCATAAAAACCTCTTACAAGTGTTTCTAAATCATTCCTTAGTATTACCATAAAAGAAATTAAAGTCTCTAAGTGAATATGAGAAATTGAGCACCTTCGCCGCGACTAAATCTCCTTTCACTGCGGCCAATTACTCTCGGATTCAAGTCCTTACACCTCCATAAATTTCATGCATTTTGCCGTAGCCAAATACCCCTTTCGCCGCGGCCAAATACCTTCTAGAACACCCCAAAACTTATTTCCCAAGTTTAGCCGCGGCCAACATCACTATTCGCCGCAGCCAATTTCTCTATGTTTTCTTCCCTAGCAGGTTCGCCACATTTGGTTGAGGCTAATTAAATATTGGCCGCAGACAATTCTTCTCTGTTTCTATTTGGCCTAGGCCAATTAAATGTTGGCCACGGCCAATTCCCTTCTGTTCCTATAACTCCTAAAATTTCATCTTATGCTCTCCAATTCCCCCTCTAGCAACCCTCTAGGCCACTTTAACTTAGTTTGTGAAGATTTAATGTCTTTCTTTCACCTAATTTACTTAACACATCTAGCATTACACATTTAAAATTCAAATGTGGATCCTTAACCCTCTAGCTACCATAAACTAGTGAGTTCATAGATTAATGACAGCAAATGTATTATGGTCACAAGGTGCATGGGGTCAGTGCTTAATGTTCATATAAAATCAAATCACTTATCCATTATTAGCCAATTACAATCATAATGTTCAATTCCATGATAATCAAATTACATATACAATCCCTATACTTGGTAACTCTTGATGCAATGCAGCAATGATACAAAACTAGCAATTTAGTTACGATACATTTTGTCAAAGCTCCCAAACCTATGTGCTACCAAACCATTTAATGATCTTCCATTAATTTTCTCCTTACCACTAGGAGGTCTAGTCCCTGAAAATGTTAGCCCACAACAGGGTGAGATATACAATCTCAGTAACAAAAAGGTAGTTTCCATATACATGTACAAGTTAATCAATCCAATGCAATTTCATGTCATCAATACCAGAGTCATCAATTCAATTGGCAAATGAACTAGTTGAACTACCAATGACTACTATCCCATACTAGTAATCATACACAACATGTTAATGGCCAATAACACCGGGAGAGGTCCGTCCACAGCACCTACTCCATAATGAGCACAACCAGGGCTTAGTGCATCTGGGGTTTGATCACAACCCGGTGCTCGATCGAAACACATGCACGGGTGGCAGCCGCACCACAGCTCCACCATGGACTCACAAGGTCCAATCACAATAACAATCAAGTAGTCAACCAGTCATTTAACATTTCAAAACCAAGCATGTGTAACAAATAGTAGATTAACATGAGCATATACATGGAATTAGGAAAATAACCAGTTACCTCAATGAAGCCAATTACTCTTCCCCTAGCTACCATAATAATCCAAATGCATACCAAGCCTATAACAAGCATAATTATCATCATTCTAATCACAATCAAATATCCAAAGAGTTGAACTACTAATGACAGACTAGTGGTTACTCACCTAATTACCAAGGGATTTAATTTCGGATTCCAACTTTCCCACACCAGAAATTGCCATAGTTTACTCTAATTTCTAGGTAATTTCACATGAAACCAAAGCCTATATCATAGGTCAACTATAGGGGTCTCAAACTAACAAAAAATGCATCAAAATGGGAAGAAGATACTCACTTAATAACACCCATAGCCTCACCTCCGAAAATCCACCATGGAAGCACCAAAATTAGCATTTCAATCATCAAGCCCAGAAAATTCAGTTTTCCACCATTATCTCCTTGTAATCTCACACAATAACAGAACCCATTATGATAATACATCCTTAGGGGCATTTTCCAGCAAAGTGATTCACAAAATGGAAGGGAAAAGCTTACCTAATCCTCCCTCTAAGCTCTAAGTCTGAAAATCTTGCAAGGAATCACCCAACACCAAATTTTAGATTTGAGAAGAAGATGAAAATGCTTAAACCCATAAATTAATCGGACCAAAATGAAGAGGAGGATGAGAGGGTCAAGTTATATATAACTCACCTTGGCTAAATGATCCTTTAGGAGTCAAAAATGGAGCTTCCATGTTGGTAGAACCCTAGCCTCTCTTGAACCTCCGAATTTCCTCTCTTGAGTTTTAGCAAAATGAGGAAGAGGCTAAGAGTTAGGGTTTTAGTTGGGTTTAAGTTGGGTCTAAGATGGGTCATGGGTTGCTCCAAGATCCAACTCCAAATGGGTTTCAGATTTTTGCTTTGTTGGGCCAGCTCTTATGTATTGGGCTGCTGAATTTTAATCAAGTTTAGGCCAAGTTTGAAGAGCTCAAGGATTTGGGTTTGCACAAGGGTTATTGGACCACTCATAGGAGCCTATGCAAGGTGGATCTTGGGCCTCTATCATATGGAATTAGATTGGGTCTGCACCTAACTCATTGGGCATCCATTAGCCTCTTCTTATGATTTCTTAATTTGGGCCTAGATGAAGTTTCTATCCTAATTAATTCTCAAACCCATATTAATAATTCATCTCTCTAAAATCTCCATTCACTTAACTTGCCCAATCATCCCATATTAATTATTCCTAAGTAATCTGAATCCATGATTAACACCTTAATTAATTTTTAGGGTATTACAGTAATTATTAACTATGATCTATCCTTAATTAAGGTAATGTGTAACCAAAATTTTAGGAAAAGCAATTGGAGCAACGAGAGCTAAGGAATAACTCTATGTAATAATGGAAACAAAATAGGTAGCTAACATGGTATTCTATCTGTTTACATACATAATTGCATTGAATAATTTTCGAATTTTTATGCTGTGTATAGTTGCATATATACCTACTAAAGTGACTCCCATAAGTATTAGAATTGTTATTGGCCAATGACCAAAGTGTATTAGCCTAATGAACAAAAGTACCTTACTACTTGGGATTTACATGCTCCTACACTGAATTGTGCATCGATTGTACCTTGTTTAATATTCAGTGTTCCCTATGTTTGTATATCATGAATACATTGTTATCTACTAGGATTATATCTTATTATAAAGCTAACCATTTATTTTAGGTAGTATCTATACGACAGATGGAGTTTGACTGACAGAGGATAATCGATCTAATTAAAGGACTATGTATTGACCATAGTTAGTTGTAATTTCCCGAATAATGTTAAATGCTAAAGTTTGACTCTAGTTGAGTATTTACTATTGTCGTACTCACCTTTCATTGGTTTCTGTATAAATATCACACATGAGAAATTTATTGTAGTATAACGACGATGTGTATTAGAACCACTGAACTCCATGTACAAGTAATTCCTCATAAGTGCATTTGCATGAAATTGATTATCACAATTTTGAAAGTAATTGTAGAATACTGGTATGTATTTAACTAGTGTGGAAAGGATTGTGTTAAAGTTTGTACAAAGACTTATTGAATGGACAAAAACAACCAAATGTATGTAATACGACATCATTGTGTCGCTACATTTTAAAGATAGCTAATGTTTGCCTCTTGTAGACATAGTTAGAGGAGGATTTTAATGTCCAATTTTTTATAGTAGGTTGTCCTTTTCTTGAATTGCAAATATGGAAAATTAGGGAATTTTTGAGGCAAGATAGATTAAGAAATTACTCTACTATTGTCATAGATTGCGAATTTTAGAAATAGAGGGGAATTGGCCGCGACCAAAATGATATTAACAGGGCCAAAAGTGACGAAGTTGTTAGAGAAGGAAACAGAGAGGAATTGACTGTGGCTAAAAGTGAAGTTAGCTATGGCAAAATGTGAGAAACTAAATTGCAAGTCATCTAGAGAATAATTGGTCGTGGCACGAAGGGTAATTAACCGCAACTAACGCACTCAATTCCTCATAACAACCTAGTAACCTTGGTTTTCCTATAACTATGTCAAGGGATGACTCAGAAACATTGGTAAGAGGTTCTTGAGAGTTAAAAATTAATGGGTAATAAATTTAAAGACTTTTAATTAAGGTTCAATTTCTCTTATGTACATGAATACTTATAAACATTTGGTTAATATAAGGTTCAACTTTCCTCACTTTTTCCTAAATTGATTAATTTAAACGATGCTAAACCTTGATTTATGATTATTGACCATAGGTTCAAGCCTAATTACCATGATTAGAAGTTAGAGTCATCACATGAAACATAGATCCATGCCAAATTTCAATTTGTGAAAATTCCTCCATTTGGTTAGTTTGTGACATAGGGTGCCAAAATGAGTTTTATAAGCACCAAAATGGGTCAAAATGTGTCCAAATGCTTTCCTACCCTATCCATGACTTCTTGAGCACGTGGGAAAGTATCAAAAAAGACCTCTAAACATGTTAAAAGGGCCCAAAAACCTAGATCTTACAAATTCACTACCCTACTTGTTACTATACATAAGAGTCTAACAATCTCATTCTTGCATTTCAATGTCAAAACCATGTCATATCATTCAAATGCTATCCATTCTCACATATACATCACATATCCATATAAGTACATATATTCAAAAGGTTATACATCATATACATCATGGTATTACATAGTTTGACATCATTATGGTTTCAAGAAGAACAATAACAACTCTATTGATAATCTCCTTGCTTCCATGTGTGGTGGCTCCCAATTCCTTGCTCACTTGATTCACCTAGGCATGTTAGGTAATAGGGAGGGAAGAGTGAGGTTCTAAAAATCCCAATAGCTCTACTCCCTTTCAAACACACATAATGGATGCAAATTTAAGTCTAAAAATGCATGCATGGCTATCTTGAAACTTATAAACATACATGGAACATTTTTTGTATTCAAGAAGCCATATATATCATATATAGGCTTGTCAAGACAATGGTTTAGCCTCACCTATTTTCTCTAGGGCTTTTGGACTTGCCTCACCCACTTTCAAGAGACTTTTGACTAAGACTCACTCTTTTTAGAGACTTTTGACTTTGTCTCACCTATTCTTAGGGACTTTTGGCTCATCCTCACCTTAGGTAAGAGACTTTTGGCTTCACCAAGCTCATACAAGCCAAAACATGTTCATAAAACATCATTCAAGCACATAAATCAACCATTATGGTACCATGGCATATAATACTTGCTAAAAAAATTTTTATGACTTAAACATACATACACACATTCAAAGATAATAAAACACCAAAGCATGCATGAGAGAAGAGAGAGAGAGCTACCTTGTACACAAGAACATACTTTTCTCTTTATAATTTCTTCCTCTCCCTCAACCAAACACCTCTAAGGAGGTGAAACTTGATTCCTTTGGCCTAAACACATGAAATGTGATCCAATTACACTCTTGGAACATTTACTAAAGCCATACACACTCTAGAATAGCTTTGGCACTCATAATGTGCAATTATAGTTCCATAAGGCACCTAATGAGGCAACCTTGGGAATTTATGATCTTGGCTCTATTCTCTCTCTTAATCTATAACTCTTGATTCCATTTAGACTCCTTGGAGCCATCATGCATTTATTTTAAGGAGCCTAGCTATATATTGCTTCATTATGCAACAATGTGGAACCTATATCTCCATAACACTTTCTAGGCTCTCTAGCCTTCTCCCAAGGCTTCCTCTCATACTTTCCTATCATATATGATGCAATTCTAAGCTTAGAAGAAGTTAAAACACTCCTTAGGTGCTTCAACCCTCTTAGGCTAAGACAGTAACACCATAACTTTCTAGCTTATTTCATGCTACTCCCATGCATCTTACATTAGAGGTAGGAAAAAGCAATTAAAATAATGAATATTTCAGTGTTGTGTAGCGTATAGATTTTTCATTCAGTGTCTCATGGACCATGTGAGCTTATGTATCACATTCTCATATTTAATTACATAAATAAAACTCATTTCCATCACCAAAAGTGGCCTAGAACTCGTGCAAGGCAAGGGAATACATAAAATTCATAGTTGCTACCTCGACCAGAATTTTCCCTTTTCTGTCACAAACTTTGGAAAGTCATAACTAATTCTATAAAAATCAAAATCATTCATTCTTTATCATTATGGAAAGCTACAGATGTCTACTTTATGATAAAAATATTTTCAAGCCATGAAACATAATAGAAAAGATGTTTGACATTCAAAAAAGTGTAGAGGTCTGACTAGCTACGGGTACTGATACAGACTTCTGCTATAAACTTAAAAAATGTCTAATTAACTTAAAACAAATCCAATCCATATAAATGATACCAATAAGGAAAGACATGGATGTTAAATAGAGAGAAAAAAGAACTTTAGACCAGTTTAGGCATGTCTAAGGCTAAAAAACTAATCAAACAGTAACCTAGGTCAGTTTGGATGCCTAATGCTGGATAGAAACTTCAAAAATTTATATCTCTCTCTAGACATCCAAATGAGGTGCTTCAAGTTGGGACACATCACTAGAAATGTTTGGTTTCTCCCTATAAAATTTCATGGCAATTGGACATTATTTACCCCATGAATGATAGAATTTAATTTCGGACCTAAGTGAATAGTACCCTGAACCAATTTCAGAAAATTTCCCAACTTTGAAAATTTATCAAATATTCCATAGACCTCCAAAAATTTTACACTTTAGCTTCTTAAAAAGCTCTAAATTCATGCCAAATCTCAGATCAAGAAGAGTTCACTTGGACAAAAAGTGGTATAAGTTTCCAATATGGTCAATTTTAGTTCATATGACATACCAATTATGTCCAAATGACTTCCCTTGATGTTTGGCACCTCTTGGGCAAATTTAAAAGCATGAATATGACTTGTATGAACTTCCCAAGTGGTCCCAAACTTCATGCATCTCAATTTGGCCATTCCACTTCCATTCATGCATACATTTCCATAATACTAGTATGCCATCACATGTCCAAAATGCACATTTCCGTACATATAATCTTAAACTTCATTTGTACATGGTACATTAGCATAATTATACATGTTCATAACATTATAGGACATATATAACCATAGATTACAACATTTGCCATTCATATGGCCTTAAGGAAACAAAATCTATACACTTTAATGTCATGCTCTTATCTCTCAAGTGGTTGGCTCCCATTTCCTTGTTCTCTTAGTCCACCTAGCATGTTAGGATATTAGAGAGGAGGGAATGAGATTCAAAGAATCCCAATTGCTCATCTTCCATTCAATCATACATAAAAGATGCAAAATAAGTCTTACAAATGCATGCATAGGCATATTAACATGTGCAAACATTCAAGGAGCATTTTCAACATTTGAGCAAGTTATATATAACATATAAAGGCTTGCCAAGCAAGTGGATTAGCCTCACCCATTCTTTAAGAGATTTTTGACTCAACCTTATTCTTGGGAGTCAACCTCACTTTTGGGAGACTCTTTACTTTGTCTTAACCAAACTTTAAGGGTTCTTGTCTCGTCTTCACCATGGCTAAGGGTTCTTGGCTTCACTACACTCAAGCAAACCTAAGCATACATAGCAAACATCATTTGAAAACATGATGGATCATCATGGTACCATGGCATATGAAATTATGCTAGAATACTTTTCATAGCTTAAAACATACATACACACATTCAAAGACAAGCCAAGCATACATTCATGCATGAGAGATGGAGGAGTGAGCTACCTTGGATGTAACCATACACTTTTTCTCTTGAATTTGCTCTCCCTTCCTCGGCTTCACACACACAAAGGTGTGGGAATGATTTCTCTTGGCCTAAACACAATTTATGGAACCCAATTAGGTTCATGGAATTAATTCTAAGGCCACACATCTTGCTTGAACACTAACTTGGCCCATTAACCCCTTTATGGTTCCAAGAATGCACATAATGAAGCAACATCCATCAAATAAATTCTAGGCCCCATTCTTTCCTTTCATATATGATTCTTGACTCCTTTTAAGCCTCTTGGAGTCATCACACAATTGAAACAAAGGGCCTAACTACACATTGCTTCTTTACATCATATTATGGAACATAAGGCACCGATTGACTCAAAAATGGGTTTAGAAAAATTTAAAACTCTCCCTAGGTATGGTAACCCTCTTAGGCCGAGACAATGAAGCATAATGGCCTTCATGGACTTTGCTTTGTTTTTTAGATGGAGGAAGGACATGGGGAGACTTCTAGGGATCTTAGGAGCTCATTTAAACTTTCATTTATGCATAGAAATTAAGGTATCAAGTCAGATTTTACAAGGAGCACATGAAACCTTAGAGTTTCTATCTTGAATTTCCATGGTTATTTGTTAATTCCCTTTACATATTCTTATTTTTCACACTCTTTTTCCTAAGATTCACTCTTGGTTCTTCCTAAAATCCAAGCCCTCCTATGGCTTCTTGAGTGGGGTGAATCATGGAGAGAAGAGGAGCAAAGGGTAGCAATCATGGAAGGAGAAATTACCTTGTTTTTCCTTATCTTCTAACTTGAATCCTCCCTTCTTTGGCCTCCTCTCTTCAAATCCGAATTTTTCCCCTAATTCTTCCTTAAAATAGATCCATATACTTTAATATAATCACAAGAAAGAAAGAGAAATGAAGAAGATGTTTGTAAAGGAAAGAGCATAAAAAACTACTAAAAATCCATACCTTTTAGCTTTGATTTCTCCTACTCTTCCTCTTCCTCTTGTGCGCCACTCTCCTAGGGATTTTTCTCTGGTTTGGGGCAAAAACATATAAAGCTAAATGAGTGGGAGAGTGGGGTGCCCTATATATATAGGTGGGAGGAAGGAAAACTTTTCAAAAATTTCCATTTTGCCTATCATTCTTAGCATTTTTGTTTCTAATTCATTTTAGCAATTTAGTAAAATGCCTTTGGAATCACTCAAATAAGGAGCTAAAATCTTCCTGAACGAACCCGTCAAAGTTTGGATTCACTAACATTGGAAAACGTCCATCGGAGGGGTTTTAACTGTCCCGAGGCTTCCCATAGTTTTCAGAGCCTTTGAGAACCCTAGAGAACTCAAAACTTTTATTTAAAAAGCCCTCCTATGTGAATTCTAAAAATTGCTCAAAATTACAAAAATGCCATTACGTTTCATAAGTTTTTTGTTAAACTTCGTTTCCTCACTCTATCTCTATTTTTCTTTCCATCTGAGCCTGGAATTCTCATTTTTAGTAGTCTAGAATGTTACTCAAATTTTTTAAGACCTTAACTAATTTATTCTGGGAAAATTGCTTTGAAAACACACCTGTTTCCATCATTTAACGAAAACTGGACATTACAGAGATAATGCTCTTCTTGGCACCAATGGAAGTGATTTTGTTTGCCTTAATGGGAGATGCATGTAAGAAGCTCCCTAAGGGTCGTAAGAGCTCATACAAACATTTACATTAGCCTAGGGACTCTTGGATAAAATCATAATTTTAGGCGTGTTCACAATCCCTAGCTTTTCCTATCTTATAATTTCATGGTTCTTTGTTTGTTTCCTTTGTACATTCTTACTTCCCACACCTTAAATCATATAATTCATCCTTGGTTCTGCTTAAAATCCACTCTCTCTTGGTTGTGTATAGAAGGGACAAAGCATACAAGAAGGAGAACAAGGAAAGAGAAACATGGAAACTAGCATTTTACCTTGGCTTTATAGGTTTCTTCAAGAGCTCTTCTCTTTGCTTGGCTTCCCTTTGAGAATTTTAAACTCTCCCCTTCTGAATCAATCTTAAAATAGAACCATTTGAACATCCAAAACTATGGGAATATGAAGCAAGAAGAGGAGAATAAGGTTTCAAGAAGAAACACCATGGAATTTCTTAAATTTCCATACCTTTCCTTAGTTTTTCTTCTTTCTCTTGAGGCCTTGAAAAAAAAATTTAGAACTCATAGAAAGTGATTTGGTGCTTTAGGTTCCATATTATGACCTAAAGAAGCAACATGTTGTTAGGCTCTTTGTTTTAATTGTGTGATGACTCCAAGAGACTTAAAAGGAGTCAAGAATCATATTTGAAAGGAAAGAATGGAGCCTAAAATTTATTTGAGGGGTGTTGCTTCATTAGGTGCATTTATGGACCATAATGGGGCTTGTAGAGCAACCTAGTGTCTAAACAAGTTATATGGCCTTAAAAATTATTTCATGAACCTAATTAGCTTCCATAAATTGTGTTTAGGCCAAGAGAAACCTTCCCCCCACTTTTGTGGGTGTGTGGCCGAAGCAAGGGAGGGATTTTTAAGAAAAAAAGTGTGTGATTGTGTGCAAGGTAGCTCTCTCCACCTTCTCTCATGCATGTATGTGTGTTTAGCTTGTCTTAGAATATTTGTATGTGTATTTTCAAGTCATAAAAAGTATGCTAGCATGATTTTATATGCCATGATTCATGATGCCATATTATGTTTCAAATAAATATATGATGTTTGTTTGAGTTTGCTTAAGTATGGAGAAGCCAAGAACTCTTAACCATGGTGAGGATGAGCCAAGAACCCTTAGAATTGGTTGAGACAAAGTAAAGAGTCTCCCAAAAGCAAAGTGGGCTCCCAAGAGTATGGTTGAGTTCAAAGCTCTTAAAGAATGGGTGAGGCAAGTCCAAAATCCATGAGAAAAAGTGTGAGGCCAGTCTAAACACTTGATGAGCTCTTGAATGACTTGTATGACTTGTTCACATGCCAGGCTTGCTTCTTGAATGCTCATGACTTCCATAATATTCATGCATCATTTTTAAGGCTTACTTTGCATATATTATGTATAATTGAATGAAAGATGAGCTATTGGGATTCTTTGAATCTTATCCCCTTCTCACCAATGATCTAATATGCTAGGTGGACCAAGTGGATATGGTAATGGGAGCCAACAACATTGAAGAAGGAAGATTGACAACCATGTGCTTAGCCGTTGCCATTTTGGAATCATAATGATGTTTCATGATGTGCATTGTTATTGTAAAAGGCATATGGCCTTTTAAACATGTGTAATTGTGATATTATGTGATGTATAAGTGTATGGATATGATGTATGAACCCTAGAATAGAATTTGAGTATGTAATGCCAAGGTATGCAATTTGAAAGTTTGATATAAATATGCATAAGTGGGGATGAAAAGGACAAAATGAGATGCATGTGGTTTGGGACCATTTGGAAAGCTCACACAAGTCCTAAATGGGCTTTTAGACTTGCCCAAAAGGTGCCAAAGCCAAGGGAAAGCCATTTGGCAATTTTGGTACCTTATGTGGAGCCAAAATTGACCATAATGGAACCCTAGTCACTTTTTTTTCCAAGTGAATTATTCTTCATCTGAGATTTGGCATGAAATTAGGCCTCATTGAGAACTTTTTGGGAAGCTAAAGATCATAATTTTTGGAGGTCTACAGAATATTTGATGATTTTTTAAAGTTGGCCATTTTTCTGGTTTTGGTTTGCCACACTATTCATTTGGTCCGAAAATGTATTCTATCACACAGGGCCCGAATGATGTCCAATTACCATGAAATTTTATACAAAGAGACTAGACATTTATAGTGACTTGTGAAAGCTAGAAGAACCTTATTTGGAGGTCTATAGAGGGAGATATGAAGTTTTTAACATTCTGCCCAGAATTAGGACCCTTACCTGACCTGAATTACTGTTCTATTGAATTTCGAGGTTTGGGTTGCCTGAGCTGGTCTGAAAATATTTTTCCCCTTTATCTAACATCCACATATTTCTAAATTGGTATCATTTTCATGGATTGGATTTTTTTGTAATTAATTAGATATTTTCAAAGTTTGCTACAGAATCTGTGATAGCATCAGGAGGCAGTCTGACCTCTGGACATTTCTAGGTGTCAAACACCCTTTAATATGTATGTTATTGTCTGGGAATATTTGTAGTGTTTAGTAGACATCTATAGCTTTCCATAATGGCCAAGAATGTATGATTTCAATTTTTCTAGAATTAGTTATAATTTTCCAAATTTTAGTCAGAAAAAAGAGGTAAATTTGGTCGAAATTAAATCTCCATATTTCATGTTTCATTTCGGTTTCCATGAGTTGTGGGCATGATTTTGTGATATAAATGAGTTGTATTGATATAATTAAATATGAGAATGTACAGTATGAGCTCACACCATTCCATATTGTGATGACCCTAACTTCTACTCATTGTAATTAAGGTTAAATGCGTGATTAATAACCATAAACTAGGGTTACATGACATTAAGACTAATTACATTATGGGAATGTAGGGAAATTTAAACCTTAATGTTATTAGAGTCATCAACCATATAATTACCAACACTTACATATATCAGGGAAAACAAACATCCATTTATAAGCCTTGATTCTATTACCTATCAATTTCAACTCACATGAATCTTTTATCATTATTTATAAATCATCTCTTGAGGTTACTATATGAAAAACCAAGATTTCCTAACCAATATAAGGGTTTCAGAATGTTCACGCGGCCAATTTCCCGTTAGCAGTGGCCAATTCCCCTCGTCTTCACCCCTCACATCGTTACTAACATAGCCCCATGGCGAGGAAGCCTCCTGGAACCTACCTTGCTCGCCTCTCACTATTGGCTGCAGTCAATACCTCCTTTCACCGTGGCCAATTCTTCTCTGGAATGCCTGGCTCCTTTTCACAAAAGTTTACCGCTGCCAATTCCCATTTAGTCGCGGTGAATTACCCTTTGGACGACTCCCAGTTTTGCCTCTCCCATTTCGCCGCGGCCAATTGCACATTTCGCAGTGGCGAATTGCTCTCTGGTACTCTCCCTAGGCAACTTTGCCACTATTGGCTGGAGCTAACAATGTTTTTGCCATGGCCAAATTCCTTTTTATCTTACTACCTTTAAGACTTTGCCTCATACTCTCCACTCTTTATCTAAGGACTCTCTAGGGCTACTCTCCCACTTGTTATAAGGTTCTAATAGCATTTATCTAGCTGATTTACCCTCGCCATCGTAACATTACCCATCTAGCATTTAAATGTGGATTCCCCTACTCATCCATGGGTTTTACATCAGTAAATTTATAAATTTCCCATAATGGTCATTTGATCATACTTTCATTGGGTATTTCATGCATCAATAGTCAAGTCTATAATCAACATATCATGGGATTACATTACTCAAATAGTCAGTTATATCATAGATTCACAAGCCAAAATAAGTGTCAAATTTCATACATCTATCAACAGCTAACACGGAGCCTATTGCTCAATGGTTACATTCTATGTTAACAAAATACAACTCCTACACTTAGCAATTCATGATGCAATGCAGCAATGGTGCAAAACTTGTAATCTGGTTACAATACAATTTGTCAAGGTTTCAAAACCTAGGTGCTACCAACCCATTTAATAAGCTCCCATTAATTTTCTCCTTGCCACTAAGAGGTCCGGTCCCTGAAAATATTAGCCTATAGCGGGGTGAGATATACAATCTCAGTAACAAAAGGGCAGTTTCTATATACATGTACAAGTTAATTAATCTAATGTAATTTTATATCATCAATACCAGAATCATCAATTCAATTTGCAAATGAACTAGTTGAATTACCAATGACTACTGTCCCATACCAGCAATAATACATAACATGTTAATGGCTAATAACACTGGGAGAGGTCCGTCCATGGCACCTACTCCATAATGAGCACAACCAGGGCTCAATGCATCTGGGGTTTGATCATAACCCGATGCTCAATCGAAGCACATGCACGGGTGGCAGCCGCACCACAGCTCCACCATGGACTCACAAGGTCCAATCACAATAACAATTCAAGTAGTCAACTAATCATTTAGCATTTCAAAATCAAGCATGTGTAACAAATAGCAAATTAACATGAGCATATACATGAAATTAGGAAAATAACCCCAGTTACCTCAATGAAGCCAATTACTCTTCCCCTAGCTATCACCATGATCCAAATCATACCAAGCCTAACATGAGCATGATTATCATCATTTAACCATTATTAGCAAAGAAATTCTTGCTATCCACAGATTAATCTTAACAAGAAGTTATTAAGAACTTCTTACCTCAGCTTCTTAATGATCTATTGTACTAATTCAGGGTCTATACATCAAAGCTCACCATGAGTCACTCCCAACAACTCCATTTTCGTACATGTAAAAGCCATGTTCTAAAAGTCTATCCAAATGATAGAATTTTAGTATATATGCCACATAAGAGAAGAGGGAACACTTACCCATATACCTAAGGGGTTAAATAGACTAAGTTGAGCTTCAACTATCAAGAACAAACCATGGAAATTTTCAAAATTCAGATTTCAGTCATCAAGCCCAGAAAATTTAGTTTTCCACCATTATCTCCTTGTAATTTCACACAATAGCAGAACCCATTATGATAATCAATCCTTAGGGGCATTTTCCAGCAAAGTAATACATAAAATGTAAGGGTAATGCTTACCTAATCATCCCTCTAACCTCTAACTCTGAAAATCTTACAAGGAATCACCCAACACCAAGTTTTAGATTTGAGAAGAATATGAAAATGCTCAAAACTAGAAACTAATTAGACCAAAATGAAGAGGAGAATGAGAGGGACATGTTTTATATAGATTACCTTGGCCAAATCTTCCTCTAAAAGGGAGGAATGGTGGAGGAATGCAGAAAACCCTAGCCTCCTCTCTTCCTATGCGAAAATGGAGTTCTCCTTTGCCTAAGATTGAGTTGGTCTACATAATAGAAGGTAAGGGGCTAAGTAAGTTAGGGTTTTAGATGGGTTTGGGCCAACCCTAAAGCCTAAAATCCACTTAAGTTCAGATATGTGCTTATTGGGCCTTTGTTTGGTGAGGGGGGCTGCATAACACGTTAAGTTTAAGTGATGTATACTGACCTTAAGGCCCAAATTCTGGTGGGTTCAAAGGTTGGTGTTAGTTGGGCTAACTCTCATGAGTTGGGCTTTAGAGTTGTAGTTGGGTCAGGCCAAATTTCAAGAGCTAATCTAATTTGGGCCTACATAATGTGCGTTGGGCTAACTCACATAAATTCGGTCTTGGGCCCCTATTCTACTAAATTAGATTAGGCCATTGCTAGGTAATCTCTCTTGGCCTAAGTTTCATGATAAGGAGTTGGGCTTACACCCAAAAATTATTAGGCCTCTATAAATCCTTATCCATGACTTATTCAAATTAAATTTTGGGCCCCAATTAAGCTTTAACCCAAATGAAATCTTAAACCTATATTAATAACTTATTTCTCTATAAATTTTCATTCATAAAGCTTACCCAATTATTTCATGATAATTATTCTTAATTAGTCCAAATACATTATTAACACCTTAATTAATTTCAGGGTGTTACACACGTGACACCGAATAGAAATTTTAATCATGACACAATACGAAAATACTCATTATTTTTGTCCATTTTTCTTTACATTCTCATGGAATTGATGATGTGAAGCTTATGAATGTCACGAAATGAGCTAGAATTTACAGTGTTACAATTTACATTACATGATAAGTGCTCTATATATATATATATGGTGTTATAGACATCTACCTTTACTGCCTTGGTGGGACCCTTATGTGCCATATGCTATTTGTAATATCTGGTTCTCTGAAAATAAGAGAAAAAGTGATAAATGTAATATACGATTTCTCTGTAAACAAATGAAATTTATCGAATATAAAAAGAAGTCTCCCGAAATGAATTAGTTAAGGTCTCAAAAAATTTGGGAAGCATTCTAGACTTCTAAAAATGAGAATCCCAGGCTCAAATAAAAAGAAAAATAGAGCTAGAATAAAGAAATAGAATTTGACGAAAGGCTTATAAAACGTAATGGCATCTTCATAATTTTGAGTAAATTTTGGAATTCTCATAGAAGAGCTTTTTAAATGAAAATTTTAAGTTCTCCAAGGTTCTCAGGGGCACTGAAAACCATGGGAAGCCCCAAGACAGCTAAAGCCCCTCCGATGGATATTTTCCAAAGTCAGTGTACCTAAACTTTGACAGATTCATTCGAGAAAGTTTTAGCTTTAATTCGAGTGATTCCAAAGGCATTTTACTAAATTGGGAACCTAAATTTCATAATAGAAAAAGATGGTTCTAAAAAAGGAGATAAAATGAGTTAGAAATGAAAATGCCAAGAATAAAGGGTAAAATGGAAATTTTTAAAAATGTCCTTCTTAAACCCCTCATATATATGAGGTGCCCTTCTTATCCCCTCATTTAGGTCAATCAAATTCTGCCCCAAAACTAGAGAAGAGAGCTAGCTCCTAGGCACACCAAGAGAAGAAGCTTTGGAGGGAGAAAAGGCAAGGAAAAGGTAAGGATTTCTTTGTTTCTCTTTAGCAAATCCATCCTCCTCCACTTTCCCTTCTTTCCCATAGAATTTTTTATGTATGTGGGACTGTTTTAAGGTCAAACCAAGGAGGGAAAATTCGGATTTGAAGAAAGGAGGTCAAGAAAAGTGAGAAACAAGCAAGAAAATAAGGAAAAACAAGGTAAAATCTTCATCCTATGGTAGCTATTCCTCCCTCCTTCTTCTCCCTATTTTGCCCCATATATGTAGCTATAAGAGGGCTTGGATTTTGGGTACAACCAAGGGTGAATCTTAGGACAAAGGGTGTGGAGAATAAGAATATGCAAAGAGAATTAACAAATAACCATGGAAATTCAAGATAGAAATTCTAGTGTTTCATGGGCTCCTTGTAAATATAACTTGATACCTTAATTTCTATGCCTAAATGAAAGTCTAAATGAGCTCCTAAGAACCCTAGAAGTCTCCCTATGTGTTTGCTCCATTAAGAAAATAAAGCAAAGTCCATGGTGGCCAAACTTCTTCATTGTCTTGGCTAAGAAGGATTTGAATACCTAGGGAGAGTTTTAAATTTTTCTAAACCTATTTTTGAGTCATAATAAATGAAAATGAGGGGAAACCTTAGGAAAAATTTAGGAGGCCTAGAGAATGAATTGGTGTCTTATGTTCTATAATATGACCTAAAGAAGCAACATGTAGTTAGGCTCTTTATTTTAATCATGTGATGACTCCAAGAGGCTTAAAAGGAGTCAAGAATCATATATGAAAGGAAAGAATGGAGCCTAGAACCCATTTAATGGGTGTTGCTTCATTAGGTACATTCTTGGAACCATAAAGCAGTTAATAGACCAAGTTAGTATTTAAGGAATATGTGTGGCCTTAGAATTAATTCCATGAACCTAATTGGCTTCCATGAATTGTGTTTAGACCAAGAGAAATAATCTCCACCTTCTTGGGTGTGTGAGGTCAAGGGAGATGATTCAAGACTCAAGAAAAAAGTGTGTAAATACAATCAAGGTAGCTCACTCCTCCTTCTCTCATGCATGAATGTATGCTTGGCTTGTCTTTGCATATGTGTAGGCGTATTTTTAAGCCATGGAAAGTATTCTAGTATGACTTTTATTCCGTGGTGCCATGATGTTACATTATGTTTTCATATGATGTTTATTATGTGTGCGTAGGTTCGCTTGAGTGTGGTGAAGCCAAGAAACCTTAGCCATGGTGAGGATGAGTCAAGAACCCTTAGAATTGATTGAGATAAAGTAAATAATCTCCCAAAAGTGAGGTTGACTCCCAAGAGTAAGGTTGAGTCAAAAACCTCTTAAAAAATAGGTGATGCAAATATAAAATCCACAAGTGAATGGGTGAGGCTAATCCACTTACTTAGCAAGCCTATGTATGCTATGTATGACTTGTGCAAATGTTAAAAATGTCACTTGAATGATTGCACATGTCAATATACCCTTGCATGGATTGAATTTTTGTAGAATTAATTGGACATTTTTGAAGTTCATAGCAGAAACCTATATTAGTACCAGTAGCTAGTCAAACCTTTACAACTTTTTGAATGTCAAATGTCTTCTGTGCAATGTCTCATAGCTTGGTCATATTTTTAGCATGAAGTAGACATGTGTAACTTTCCAGAATGGTAAAGAATGCTTGATTTCTATTTTTCTAGAATTAGTTACGATTTTTCAAAGTTTGTGACAGAAAGTGGGAATTTCTAGCCGAGGCTACATTATGAAATTTTATGCATTCCCTTGCCTTGCATGAGTTCTAGGCCACTTTTGATGATGGATTTGAGTTGTATCTATATAATTAAATATGAGAATGTGATACATGAGTCCATATGGCCCACGAGACTCTAAAAAAAAATTTTATTCGTGACAAAGTACATGTACATTCATTATTCTTATGCTACCTCTCTTGCTTCTTTATGAAATGCATAGAATAAGACCTAAAAATGGCATGAGGCAAGCTAGATAAATATGGTGTTACATTTATGCCACTCTATACAGAGCCTTCAGCAATATTGTCCCTAGTCCAACCATGTTCGAAACTAGGTTCCGTAGCCAGGGTTTTGCTTATCCTGAACCATCTTGCCATTGCTCAAGAAAACGCATCACTGGTGGGGAGAGTACTACTTCCACTTATATGGCCTTAGCCTAAGATCCTCATATTCGATGTGGAACTTTACATTCCACCCCTTTTTGGGGCCAACCCGTCCTTAGGTTGCACATGTGGCTAGGCCGACTTTGATACTAACTCTATACAGAGCCTCTAGCGATATTGTCTCTGGTCTGGCTATATCCAAAACTGGGTTCCATAGCTAAGGTTTTGCTTCTCCTGAACCATCTTCCTATCACTCAGGAAAACGCATTGCTAGTGGGGAGAGTATTAGTCCCACTTATATGGCCTTAGCCCAAGATCCTCCTATCTGATATGGGACTCTACACTATTTGGACATACATGCTACTTATCAATGCCTTATGTTAGATGACAGGGTAAAGACTTATGTTAGATGTTTCTAATCAAGCTAATGCAACAAGGGTAGCAAAAGTACGATCTTTACTCTAACATATACAACCAAGGTGGAGGGATCATCCCAACTTGAGATATGGGGGACGACAATAGCAAAGTAGATATAATGTTATAAGACCTAGTGTACGGCCTTCCTAACCTATGAGGCAGTCAATCCTTATACAGGAAGAACCAAAGAAAGAAAGTAATTTAGAGGACATGATGAAGCAAATTATGGAAAGTAATACATAGCTTACGCAACATTTGCAACAACAATAGTAACAGCTATGGATGAGCATTTAGAATTTGGAAAGAAGGGTTGATACTCAGTTAGGCCAGCTTGCTACCTCCTTCAATGAGGTGAATTCTCAAAGTTCAAGCCAATTGCCATCAGAGATGATTGTTAATCTAAGGAATAGTAGTAATGTTAATTCCATCACTCTTAGAAGTGAAAGGAAGTTCAGGGATCCTTAGATACCATTACCATGGATAACTAACTTTATAAAAAACACACATTACATTGGATGAGCATAAGAAAGAAGAGGAGGCAAAGAAGATTTTGTCTTTCCCATATATACCTACTTTGGGAAAAAGGAAAACTGAAGCAGAAATTCTTGAGACTTTCAAGAAGGTTTATGGAAATATACCTTTGTTGGAAGTAATTAAGACCATCCCTAAGTACTCCAAATTTCTTAAAGAAATATGTACCAATAAGAGGCAGCTAAGAGGGAATAAGAAAGTTAATTTTGGCAAGAATGTTTCAACACTTATATGGCCAACAATGCCTACCAAGTGTTAAGATCTGGGCACTTTTACAATTCCATGTACTATTGAAAATTTTGAGTTTTTTTATGCTTTTATTGATATGGGTGCTACTATTAACGTTATGCCTAAATCAGTGTATTCATCTTTACAGGTGGGAGAATTGAAACCTACTAGGGTGGTTGTGTAACACCTTAACCTCTTAGCCTTTACATAATTGTCACATAGGCTATCTCAATATATATCATGCATATTGGAACACATTTGCAAGAAAACATATACTTTATTCATGGCTTTAGGGGGCTTTTGAACTTACCAATATTATTTTCCATCCATAACATATCCATTCAAGTTATAAACATCCCAATTCATCTTATATGCCACGGATTTGAAACCAAAATTCAAGAACAAGTAGAATTGCTCTCGGGTTGCTGTCATAAGTTTTTGATATGAACTTTGAAAATTTATAACTAATTCTAAAAAAATATATAGATGTTAACTAATGGATAAAAATAGTTCTAGACCAAAACAGAAGCATTTAACCTACGAAACATAATAGAACAATAGCTCAGGTCATTTCTCATAACACTTCAAGACTTGTAACTTAAACATTTTGGTTCTCCCCCTACAGAGCTCCAAATGAGGTAATCTTAGTGGGTATGAAAAGCTTATGATGTCTAGTTTATGCTTTGTAAAATTTTATAAGCATTGGACTTCATTTGGCCTATGTGTGACATAGAGAAACGAATTGACCATTTGAACAATGCACATACCACTTTTACATAATTTAGCTAACTTTGAAAAATTATAATAAATTCTCTAGAGCTCCAAATTGAGTGCTCTTTGGTTCTGTGAAAAGCTATAGATGAGATATATTTCATAGCCAAATTTCATCCAAAAAATTATCCATTTAGTTAGACTTTATTTCAGCACACAAATTAGTCCATTTTGAAGTCTAAAGTAGGTTCTTAAGGTACCAAAAAGCTTTATTCTCATTCCATAGTCACTTGGGCACATCGAAAAGCACAATTATTGCCTAGGGAAGCATGCTAAATGGTTCAAATCATTATGGAACTCATTCTCACATTGTCACTTACATTTATACATATGTACATCAAGACTCATGGGTGGCAAAAACTCATTCATTCATTCATTTGGCTTCCAAATTTATACATGCAACATATTTACATACTTTTGAATATGCTCAAAGGTATACATCATATATACATCATGTGGTTACACATTTTAACATCAATATGTCATCAAAATGCTTATTTAGCTACTCCAATGTCAAAGTCTTCTCAAGGTTGTGGCGTCCATTTCTTGGTCTACATGGCTCACCTAGACATGGTTAGACACTTAAATGGGAAGAGTGAGATTCAAAGAATCCCAATAGCTCTTAAGCTTTTCAAACATACATAATGGATGCAAATTTATGTCAAAGAATTCATGCATGGAATTTTGACTACTAGTGAACATACATAAAGCATTTTCCATATCATAGAAACTCATACATATCATACATAAGCTCTTAAGGGTATTGGTCTAGCCTCACCCATTTTCTTTAGGACTTTTGGATTTGTCTCACTCACTTTTAAGAGACTTTTGACTTAGCCTCACTCTTCTTGAGACTTTTGGCTTTGTCTTACCCAATCCTATGGACTGTTGGCTCATCCTCACAGATGTTAAGAGACTTTTGGCTTAACTATACCCATTCAAGCCATATTACATATATAAACACTTTCCAAGAAACACAATGGTACCATAGCTAGTAACATATCTCATGGCTCAAACATATACACAAGAACTCAAAGACAAGAGAACATCTAAGAAATGCATAAGAGAAAGGTTAGAGAGCTACCTTAAAGCAAGTATCACACATTTTTCTCTTTAGTTCTTCTTCTCCTTTTCGGTCAAGCACTTGCAACTAGGTGGCACTTGATTTTCTCAGCCTAAGAATATCAAATAAGACATATTTCAATCATTAGAACAAGCTCTAGCCTTATACAAACTCTATGGAGGGCTACTTTCTCATGTGACTGCATAATGGCTCCATACAAGATATAATGAAGCAACTATTAGAATTCATGATCTTGGCTCCATTTTCTCCTTTAATCTAAGTCTCTTGAATCCATTTGGACTCCTTGGAGTTATCATAATTTCATTTCAAGGATCCTAGATATAAGTTGCTTCTTAATGTTTTAAAATGGAACCTTAACCTCCATCTCACAAACCATGCTTCTTAAATTCATTCTAATGCTTCCTTTGATGTTCATCTATCATATTTAGTCCCTTTTTAATCTTAGAAAAATGTAAAACACTCCCTAGGTGCTTTAAGTGGTCTAGGCTAAGACATAAGGGAGCAATTAGACCTATAGAGTTTGCTAGCTTTTCATGAAGGAATGGTCACTTGTAAGACTTCCTAGGTGTCTTGAGAACTATAACACCTAATTTTTGTAAAAATGATAGAAACGAGCCAGATATGAAAAGGAGTCCTCTAAAATGAATGAGTTGAGGTCAAATAAAATTAGGATAAAATTTTAAATAATAGAAAATGAGGACCCAAGGCTTAAATGGAATGTCCGATTTTTGTAAAAATGATGGAAACAGATACGTTTTCAAAGTAGGTCCTCTGAAATGAATTGGTTAAGGTCTAGAAAAATTAAACTAATGATCTAGACATTAAGTTATGTATTTAGGAGGCCAAAGGTACCCTTGAACAGAGGATAAAATAACTAGACAAAAATTAACGAAATAGCTACATAACGTAATGGTATTTTCATAATTTTAGATAAATTTTGGAATTCTCACAAGATGGCTTTTTAAATGAAAATTTTGAGTTCTCTAGGCTTCTCAAAGGTCCTAAAAACTATGGGAAGCCTTAGGATAGTTAAAACCTCTTAGGTGTACATTTTTTAATGTCAGTTGACTCAAACTTTGACCTTTTCATTCAAGAAGGTTTTAATTGTAATTTGAGTGATTTCAAAGGAATTTTATAAGATTGAGGACCTAAATTTTATGATGGAGAATATGGTTCTCAAAAAGAAGCTAAAATGAACTAGAAACAAAAATGCCAAGGTTAAGGGACATAATTGGAATTTTTGGAAACAACTTCTTAAACCTACCTATATATACCCCACGCCCCACTCTTCCCTACACTTAGCTCATTTTATTTCTACCCTAAACTAGAGAAAGAAGTGAGGGAGTGAGGCACACAAGGGGGGAGAGAAAGGGAGAAGAAAAAACAAGAAAAGGTACAATTTTTCATGGATTTTCTTGGCTTCTCTTTAGCAAATTCCTTTTCCTCCATCTTTCCTTCTTTCCTATGGTTTTATTGAAGCTTTTTGGTCTATTTTGAGGTCAAACCAATGAGGGAATTTTTAAGTTTGGAGAGGAGAATCCAACCAAAGAGAAGAACAAGCAAAAGAAAGCCAAGAAACCAAGGTATTTTGCCACTTTATGCATGATTCTTCTTATTTCTTCTCTTGTGATTTTCGACCCATAGAAGACCAACCCTAGGGAGTAAAATTTCTAGCCAAACCAAGAGTGAATCTTAGGAAAATAAGGGAGAAGAACAAGAATATGCAAAGGAAACAATCAAATAACCATTAGATTTCAAGATAGCAAAGTTAGGGTTTCAAGTCTTCCCTTAAAATTCTATTTTGATACAAGAGTTCCTAAGCTAAAATGAATGTTTATATGATCTCTATAGATCCCTAAGAAGCTTGCCATAAGCATCTCCCATCAAGAAAATAAGACAAACTCCTTGCTTCTCCTTTATGTGCATAGCCACAACCTAGGCTAGATGAAGCACCAAGGAGTAGTTTTAATTCATTCCAAGCTTGATTTTGTGTCATATATGATAGGAGAGGATGAGAGGAAGTCTTGGAAAAATTTAGAAGTCATAGATAATGAAATGGTATCATAGGTTCCATATTATGGCTTAAAGAAGCAACACCTAGCTTGGCTCCTTAAATTAATTATGTGATGACTCCAAGAGGCTTAAAAGGAGTCAAGAATCATAGATGGATGGAAAGAATGGAGCTAAGATCATGTTTTCCTAAGGTTGCTTCATTAGGTGCATTATGAAACCATAAAAGAGCTATGAGAACCCCCTAGATTTTGAAATGAATCTGTGGCTTTAGAATTTGTTCCAAGAGTGTAATTAGCTTCCATATTATGTCTCTAGGCTAAAGGAACCAAGTGCCACCTTCTTTTGTGTGTGTGGCCAAGGAAGAGGAAGCCTTCTTGAAGGGAAAAGTGTATATTTGTGATAAAGGTAGCTCTCTCTTCTTTCTCTCATGCATAAGCAAATGTTTATCTTGTTTTTGAATGTGTGTATGCATGTTTTAAGCCATGAAAAATGTTTTAGCATGTATCTATATGCCATTGTACCATGATATTATGTTATGCATTCAAAGGATGCTTTGTGAACTTGCTTTGGTTTGCTTGAGTGTGGTGAAGCCAGAAGCACTCTAGCAATGGTGAGGATGAGCCAAGAACTCCTAAGGATGGGTGAGACAAAGCCAAGAGTTCTAAAGAGTGAAGCTTAGTCAAGAACCTTTTAAGAAATGGTGAGGCAAGTCTAAAATCCATTAAGAGAATGGGTGAGGCTAAACCACTGCTTAGCAAACCTATGTATGTTTTGTATGACTTCTTGAAGGTTAAAGATGTTCCATGAATGATTACAAAAGCCATGATATCCATGCATGCATTTTTAGATTTGAATTTGCATTCTTTATGTATGGTTGAAAGGGAGAAGAGCTATTAGGATTCCTAGAATCTCATTTCTTCCTCCCCATTTGCTTAACATGTCTAGGTGGTCCAAGTGAACCAAGGAATGGAAGCCACCAAGCCTAAAGGAAGGAGATTGACAACAAAGTGTGTGAAATAGTCCATTTTGTAGCCATTTGAATGGCATATGATGCAATCCAGTATTGCATATGATGTATGAACCCATGAGTACTTGTAAACATATGAATATATTGTATATGCATGAGATTTGGTGTCATATGAATGTTGTAACAAGTTCTTGACATTGAATGGCAAGATATGGCTTATGTGTTCATGTGTATACCTTGGGGTAAGAGAGTGAGTTTGTGAAATTTAGGTTTGTGCACCTTTGAGACATGTTTAATAGACCATTTTGGTGCTTTCCCATGTGCTCAAGTGGCCATGGGAGCCTTGGAACCAAATTTGACCTTCTTGAGACCCATTAAAAAGCTTAAATTAGCATTTTTGCATCCCATCATCAAGATTTAACTAAATGAATGAATTTACCCATGAAATTTGGCTTGCATATAGACCACATCTAGAGCTTTTTAAGAAGCTAAAAACTAGATTACTTGGAGCTCTGTGTAATTAATTATGAGTTTTTAAAGTTGCCCAATTTTAGCTATTCTAGTATGGTTACTATCTATATGGTCAGTTTCTTCTCTTGTGTCATTTGAGGGACAAATGGTATCCAATGCTCATGAAATATTACAGGCATAAACTAGACATGATAAGCTTTCTGTGACCACCAAGATCACCCTAATTGGATGTCCAAGCAGGGAGGTATGAATTTTTGATGTTATATGATAGTACTAGTAGTGCTATCAACCTTGGTTACTATTCCATCAATTTATAGTAGCTAGATGTTCCTATTTTGGTGTGGAATTATTTTTAACATAAATTAGACATCTGTAGCTTTCCAAAATGGTATAGTATGTTTGATTTAATTTTTCTAGAATTAGTTACAAACTTTCAAAATTGATGACAGAAAATTGGCACACTAACCTGAGGCTGCACTTGTAAAATTTGTGTAAATGTTCCATGAGCTCGAGTTCTTGGCCACTTCTTGAGATGTTTTTTAGTTTTATTTGTGTATTTAAATCTGAGAAAGAGATGGATGAGTTCATATGGTCCATAGGACACGAAATAAAAAATTTATCCACGACGTAATGCAAAACTAATATATTATTTTACTGCTTTTTCTTGAGTAAGTGTTAGACCAAGGAAATGCAAGCTAGAATAGTATGAGATTGAGAAAAATGGATATGGTGTTGCACTTTATTAGTATCAGACACTTTGATGTGGCTTGTGAACATGAGTTTGCCTTTGTATTTGAGCATGTTATGGATGAATTGAGTGTGATAGTGGTGAGTGTATTCCCAATTTGATGCTAAAGTTTGCTAATGAAATTTTAGAGCAATGGTGAATACTAGGAGAGGTAGGCCTTCTAGAGAGGCTCGTGCAGATGATAGGGCCGAGCCAAGTAATCCAATAGTTGGAGCCCTATAGGCTATAGTGGCTCTCTTGAATCAGTAATAGGTCGTGATTATGCAGTTACAGGAATGGTGTAATACCTTATATTTCTATTATCATACTCTTCCATTCCAGGCAATTGGTACACATTTACAAGACAAAAGTAAGGAAAAGTATGAAAATAATACACTTTTATCGCATTACGATGGGGTAAAATTTTCAATTCTCATTATGTAGGCCCTGTGGATTATTCAATAACATTTTCTAGCCATGTATCATTGGAACAAGTCCCACATAACTCAAAACATCACACAATTTCATAGTTTCAAACTTAAAACCCCAAAATTCCATTATTTCTTCTTGGACAGCATGTGGCAGATTTCAGGGGTAACTTTGAAAAATCATAACTAAATGTAGAAAAATCAAAATTGTATAGCTTTCTAGAAATATTTGGATATAAAATTTACACTAAAAATAAGTGTCAGCCATGAAAATCCCATCTGGACCACCTTTGATAATAGAAAAGACAGAAAAGTCTGGCTGCCCTCTAATGCTGATATAGATAACTAATATAAATTTTGAAAATAATTCCACAAAAATCCAATCCATGAAATATATACTAATTTGGAAAGACAAAGATGTTTACTAGAGGGGAAAAATAGTTCTAGACCAATTCAAGAACATTTAGACCCTGAAAATCAATCAAACAGTACCATAGGTTTGACTATGTGCTTGATATTGGATAGTAACTTCAAAACTTAATATCTCCCTCTCTAGATATCCAAATGAGGTGCTTCTAATTGTCACAAGCCATTAGGAAGGTCTAGTGACTCCTTGAAAAATTTTATGGCAATTAGACATAATTTGCCCTATGAATGATAGAGATACAATTCGGACCAAATGAACATTGATAGCAGCAAAAACAAAAACTTTGCTAACTTCAAAAATTCACTAACTATTTTGCAAACCTCCAAATAATACCAAATTTAGCTTCCCAAAAAGCCCCCAACAAGCTCTAGATTCATCCCAAATTTTAGACCAAGAAGAACTCATTTGGATAGAAAGTGACATAGCTCACTCAAATGGTCAATTTTGCTTCATGTGAGGGGTCAATTTTGTCCAAATGGCCTCTTTTATTGTTTGGCATGTCTTGGGAAAGTTTAAAAGGATAAATATGACTTGTAGCAACTACCCAAATGGTTCCAAACCCCATGCATCTTAATTTGGCTATCCCACACTCAAGAATGCATAATCATCACAAGCCATCAAGGTGTCAAATTCTACATTCTCATTGACCTAATGCCACATATGGTCCATACAAAATTTATACATCATATTACAATTGTTCATGGTCTTACACCACAAAAATAATATGTACAAAGTAACTTTGACATCCATCTACAAATAAGGTAACACAATAAACAAAATACAATCTCTCAAGGTCTTTGGCTTGCACTCCTTGCTTCTTGAACATCACCTAGGCATTTCAAGATAATGGAGGGAAAGAGGAGTGAGATTCCTTGAATCTCAATAGCTCACACACCCATTCACACACACATTCATGGCATATACACATCAAAGCATATGTATGGAAGGTTTAATAGCCATAAAGTATGCAAAGTCACAATTTCCATGCCACTTATTCATATTTAAGCCAAGAACATGCTTTAGGGGCTTTTGGTTAGCCTTATCTCATTTTTAGGACTTTTAGATTTGCCTCACTCTTGGCCTAGGGACTTTTGACTTGGCCTCACCCTTCTAAAAGACTTTTGGCTTTGTCTTACCCATGGCATGAGACTTTTGGCATCTCCTCCCTTCATTAAGGCATTTTTGGCATCACCTCACCTTTATGAGCCATTTCCACAACCAAGGCCATTCAAGGAAACACATTGGGACCAATGTAATGTCAAGGCATCAAGTGGCATGTTCTCAAGTCACAAGAGCATACACAAGCACACAATTACATACATATGCACATAAAATGCAAGGAGAAAGAGGTGGAGAGCTACCTTGGATTTATGCAACCTTTTCTTGATCCTTTTCCTTCCTTTTTCGATCTTACAAGCACACCTAGGTGGATGTATGTTCTCTTGGCCTAAACACCATAAACACACAATTACACACTTGAAGCAAAGCCAAGACACTAAACTCACTCTTAAATACACACTTGGTTCCATAAGTGGCATAATGGTCCTATAAATGGCCTATTGAAGCAACCTTCACAATTTAAGCTCTAGGCTCCCATCTCTTTCCATTTCTAGGCCTCTTGGCCTCATTCAAAGTCCATGGAGCCCTTACACATTCATTTGCACAATTGGAAAACTAAGTTGCTTCATAAGACACCATTATGGACACCATTGCTCCTAAATTTTTTCCAATGGTTTCTCCTATCTTTTAACATCATATAAAGTCCCAAACCAAGGCTAGAACAAATTAAAACATCCTCTACCCTATCCATCCTAGCTTGCTCGAACCTATAAGCAATAATGGGGTTCTTGGAGTTTCAAATTTTTCCTTGATGGGAGAGCCACTTGGGAGGCTTTTTAAAAGTCTTAGGAGTTCAAGGGAATACTCAAATAACCAAGGAATTACTTACACAAAATCACATTTCATAAAACCCTAAAGAAGTCTACACTTTTCTATCTTGATTTCCATGGTTTTTCTTGCAATTTCTTGCCATATTCCTCTTCCTTATGGTCTAAAACCCTTGTTTCTTCCTTGTTTTTAGACAAAACTTCCCTCTCCCATATGGTTTTGGTTTAGGCCAAACAAGCACCAAGAAAAGAGCAACAAGAATAGAGAATTACCTTGGATTTCTGGCTCCCTTTTGATGCTTCTTTCCTTGCTTGAATTTTGTTCTTAATTTTTGAATATTCCCCTCTTATTCTAAACCAAAAATAGAACCAAAACCTTCTAGAAAACCATAGAAAGAAAGCATAGAAGGTGGGGAGCAAGGTTGGAGGAAGAAAGAGTATGAAAATCTACAAATTTCCTTACATTTTCCTTGATTTTTCTCCTCATTTTCTTCCCCTTCTTGTAACATCCAATTTTTTGAAAACAAAATAAAATGTGAAAAATGTAATGTAACACCATAAATTCTAGCTTATCTCATGCTTTTAAATGGTATAATATTATAAATCATATAGGTTTCCCATAGAAAAAGCAAGAAAAATGGGAGCATTTTAACATTGCATCATATATGAAAATTTACAATCGATGTCACGTGGACCATGTGAGCTCATGCTATGCATCTTCATATTTAAATACATCATTGAAACTCATTTACATCCCAAAATCATGCCTACAACTCATGAAAATAGAAATGGGTCATAGAACCTGAAGACTCATTATCGGCCAGAATTAGCCTCTTTTTTGGGCAAACTTTGGAAAATCATAACTAAATCTACAAATATCTAAATCATGCAATCTTGGTTATTCTAGAAAGATTTGGATGTCTAATTCACACTAAAAATACGTCCAGATCATGAAATTCATCATAGAAGACGTTTGACATCCAAAATGGTCCAATGGTCTGATTGAAATCTGGAACTATCACAGATTTCTGCAGAAAAATTTTAAAATTTCCAATTAATTCTAAAAAAATCTAATCCATAAAAATGATACCAATATGGAAATACATAGATGTTAAATAGAGAGAAAAAATATCTCCAAATCAGTTCATCAAGTGCAGACTCCAAAATTCAATGGAACAGTACTTCTGGTCGGGCAAATTTACTAATACTGGACAAAAACTTCAAAAATTAATATCTCCCTCTCTAGACCTCCAAATGAGGTGATTCCAGTTGGCATGAGTCACTGTGATTTCTTAGTTTCCCTGTATAAATTTTGTGGCAATTAGACATCGTTAGAGCCTCTTGTGACAGAAAACAATTCGGACCAAATGATTAGTGCATCAGACCAAACCCATAAATTTTGCCAACTTTGAAAAATCATCAAATATTTTGTAGACCTCTAAAAATTATGATTTTTAGCTTTCTAGAAATCTCTTAATGAGACCTAATTGCATGCCAAATTTCAGATTAAGACTAGCTCATTTGGCCAAAAAGTGACATAGGGTTCCATTATGGTCAAATTTGGCTCCATATGAGGTACCAAACTTGCCAAATGGTCTTCCCTTAGTGTTGACACCTTTTGGGCAAGTCTAAAAGTATATTTAAGACTTGTATGAGCTTCCCAAATGATCCCAAACCTCATGCATCTTATTTTGGCCATTCAATCCACACTTATGCATATTTCTATCATACTTTCTCATGGCACATTTTGGCATCTCATGCTCAAATTAAATACTAGAGGTCACATATCATATTCATATAGTTAAACATCACCTAATAGCATATTTATACATGTATCAAGGGTCATAGACCATTTACGACATCATATACATCATATGGTACATTCATGGTCTTAAAGTGGCAAAAACTAGACATATGATTGTCAATCTCCTTCCTTTAGTGTTGTTGACTCCCATTAGCATATCCACTTGGTTCACCTAGCATGTTAGATCATTGGAGAGGAGGGGATGAGATTCAAAGAATCCCAGTAGCTCATTTCCTATTCAACCATACAAAATATGTGTAAAGCAAGCTTCACAAATGCATGCATGAAAAAAATGGAAGACATGGCATTTTAAAGGCAAACTTGGCATGTGAATCAATCATACAAGACATTCAAGAGCTTACTAAGTGTTTGGATTAGCCTCACACTTCTCCTCATGGATTTTGGACTTGCCTCACCCATTCTTTAAGAGCTTTGGACTCAACCACACTCTTGGGAGCCCACTTTGCTTTTGGGAGACTCTTACTTTATCTCAACTAAGCTCAAGGGTTCTTGGCACATCCTCACCAAAAGGAAGAGTTCTTAGCCTCTCCACACTCAAGCAAACTCATACAAACATCATGTAGTCATTTGAAAACATAACATAGCATTAAGAATCATAACATATAAAGGCATGCTAGCATACTTTTTATAGCTTGAAAATACACATACACACATTCTAAAACAAGCTAAACACATATCCATGCATGAGAGAAGGTGGAGAGAGCTACCTTATATACAATCACACACTTTTTCCTTGAAATTCAAGCCTCCTCTTTTGGCCACACACCCGCAAATTGGTGGAGATGGTTTCTCTTGCCCTAGATACAATTTATGGGAGCCAATTAGGTTCATGAAACACATTCTAAGGCTACATAACTTGATGAAACACTAAATTGCTCTATAGGCTCCATTATGGTCCATATTGGCACCTAATGAAGCAACACCTCTCAACTAATTTTTAGGCCTCATTCTTTCCTCTCAAATATGATTCTTGACTCCCTTTAAGCCTCTTGGAGTCACCATATCATTAAAACAAAAGGCCTAGTACCATGTTGCTTCTTTAGGTCATAATATGGAACCTAAGACACCAAATCACTTTCTATGAGTTCTAAATTTTTTCCAAGGCCTTCTTTCATTCTCATTCATCAAATTGACTTAAGAATGGCCTTAGAAAAATTTAAACCTCCCCCACCTACAAGAACCCCTCTTGGCCGAGACATAGGCATCAATTGGGACATATGAAGTTTTCTTTATTTTCTTGAAGGAGGAAGCTTGTGGGAAGCATCTTAGGTGCCTCAAGAACTCATCTATAGTCTAAATTAGACCTAGGAAGTATCACATAAATTCAGAATTTCAAAGGTGCACTAGAAACCCTAGGTTTTGCATCTTGAATCCTAATGCCTATTTCATAGTTTTCTTTGCATATTCTTATTCCTCTCCATCAAATACCTAAGAATCATGCTTGGTTGGGCTTGAAAATTAGATCTTCCTAGGGTTCTTAGTGTAGGTCGAAATGGAAAAGAAAGGGGGTTCACCATAGCTACCATATAATGCATTTTTACCTTGTTTCCTTAGTTAGTTTGGCTTGAATCTTGCTTTCTCCAAGCTCTTCTTTTCAAATCCAAAAATTCCCCTTTGCTCTTCCTTCAAAACAGCCCTCAAAACTTCAAAAAAATCTTGGAGAAGAAGAGGGAAAAAGAGAAGAGATTGGTGGAGAGAAAGCATGAAAAACAAGTAAAATTCTATACTTAAAGACTTGAATTTTTCCTCCTTCTTCTCTTCTCTTGGTGCACCACTCTCCTAGGGCTTTGCTTTTAGTTTGGGGCTGGAAAATCTGAAGTTGAATGAGGAAGAGTGTGAGGCACCACCTATATATAGTTAGGGCAAAGTGACTTTTTCAAAAATTCTAATTTTGCCCTTCATACTTTGTATTTTCATTTCTCCTTCGTTTTAGCTCCTTTTTTAGAACCATCTCTTCCATTATAAAATTTAGGTTCCCAATTAAGAAAAATGCCTTTGGAATCACTCAAATTAGAGCTAAAACCTTTCCAAACAAATCGGTCAAAGTTTAGGTCAACCGATGTTGGAAAACGTCTACCGGAGGGAATTTAACTGCCTTGGGGCTTTCCATGGTTTTCAGGACCTCTGAGAACCCTGAAGAACTCAAAACTTTGGTTTAAAAATCCCTCCTGTGTAAATTCCAAAAGTTGCCCAAAATTACGAAAATACCATTACGTTTTGTAGGCTTTTCGTAAGAAATTGTTTCTTTATTCTAGCTTTGTTTTTCTTTCTGTCTGAGCCTAGGATTCTAATTTTTAGGAGTCTAGAATGCTTCCTAAATTTTTTAGGACCTTAACTACATCATCTTGATAGACTTCCTTTTGTATTCAGTGAATTTCATTCATTTACGGAGAAACCGTACGTTACGTTTCTCACGTTTTCTCTAGTTTTCGGAGAACCAGATATTACACGTAACGTACAGTTTCTTTGTCAACGAACGAAATTTATTGGATACAAAACGAAGTCCCCTGAAATGATGTAGTTAAGGTCTTGAAAAATTTGAAAAGCATTCTAGACTCCTAAAAGTGAGAATCCCAGGCTTAGACAAAAAGAAAAATAGAGCTAGAATGAAGAAACGAAGTTGTGACGAAAACTGACAAAACATAATAGCATTTTCTTAAATAAGTGTAACTTTTGGACAAACATATAGGAGGGCTTTTTAAATGAAAGTTTTGAGCTGCCCAGGGTTCTCAGAGGCCCTAAATACCATAAAAAGCCTCGGGACAGTTAAATCCCCTCCGGTGGATGTTTTCCAATGTCAATTGACCTAAACTTTAACCAGTTCATTCAGTAAGGTTTTAGTTCCAATTTGAGTGATTCCAAAGGCATTTTATTAAATTAGGAATCTAAATTTTATAATGGAAAAGATGGTTCTAAAAAGGGAGCTAAAACGAAGCGAAAACAAAATTGCCATTATGGAAGGACAAAATTGGAATTTTTGAAAAAGTGTGTTTCTAGAAGCTCCCACACACTTCTCCTTTCTTCTCCCATCTTTTTAAGCACGAAATTTCTGCCCAAAAATACAGAAGATGATCTGCTCTCTTAGGCTCACAAGAAGGGGAAGAAAAGGAAGAGAAAAATCAAGAAAAAGGTATGGATTCTTGGTAGTTTTATATGCATTCTTCCATCCAAACCTCCTCTCCTCCATTTTCCTTTGTTTCCTTTAATTAAAATGAAGTTTTCAAATCTGTTTTAAGGGAGATATTAAGGGGAAATTTCGGGTTTGAAGAGAGGAGCTTGGAGAAAGTAAGATTCAAGTGAGAAAAAGCAAGAAACTAGGTAATTTCTCTTCCTATGGTTGCTATCTTTGGTTCCTCTCCTCCTCCATTTTGCCTAACATGAGAAACCCTAGGAGGACTTTATTTTTAGGCAAAACCAAGGATGAATCTAAGGAAAAAGAGTGTGGAGATTAAGAATATGCAAAGGGAATTAACAAAAACCCATTAGATTTCAAGATGTAATTTCTAGGGTTTCAATTGCACCTTGTAAAATTTGATTTTGTATGATGATTCCTAGGCATAAATAAGAGTTTAAATGAGCTCCCAAGATCCCTAAGAGGCTCCCCACATACATCCTCCCTTGAGAAAACAAAGCAAACTGCAAGAAACCCCATTTCCTCCATAGCCTTGGCCTAAAGGGGTTTGTGTAGTTAGGGAGAGTTTTAAATTTTTCTAAACCCATTCTTGAGTCATATATGATGAATGAAAATGAGAGGAGGCCTTGGGAAAAATTTAAAACCTATAGAAAGTAAGTTGGTGCTTTATGTTCCATATTATGACCTAAAGAAACAATATGTAGTTAGGCTCTTGGTTTTAATTGTGTGATGACTCCAAAAGGCTTAGAAGGAGTCAAGAATCATATTTGAAAGGAAAAAATGGAGCCTAGAATTTATTTGAGGGGTGTTGCTTCATTAGGTGCAATTATGGAACCATAATGAGGTTTATAGAACAAGTTAGTGTCTAAGTGAGTTGTGTGGCCTTAGAATTAATTCCATGAACCTAATTGACTTCCATAAATTGTGGTTAGGCCAAGAGAAACCATCCCCACACTTTGTGTGTGTGTGGCTGAAAGAGGGAGCCTTGATTCAAGAAGAAAAGTGTGTGATTGTGTACAAGGTAGCTCACTGCACCTTCTCTCATACATGATTGATTGCCTTGCTTGTCTTTGGATGTGTGTATGTGTATTTTTAAGCCATGAAAAGTTCTCTAGCATGACTTTGATTCCATGGTGCCATGATGTTACAATATATTCTTATATGATGTTTATGATATGTTCTTGGGTTTGCTTGAGTGTGCTAAGGCCAAGAACCCTTAGCCATAGTGAGGATGAGCCAAGAACCCTTAAGATTAGTTAAGACAAAGTAAAGAGTCTCCCAAAAGTGACATGGACTCCCAAGAGCATGGTTGAGTTTAAGAATCTCTTAAAGAATGGGTGAGGTAAGTCCAATATCGACAAGAAATTGGGTAAGGCCAATCCACTTGCTTGGCAAGCCTTTGTATGCTATGTATGACTTTCTCAAGTGATGAAAATGTCTCTTGAATGTTTGCACATGTCAATATGACCATACATGTATTTATGAGACTTGCTTGTATCCATTATGTATGATTGAATGGGAGATGAGTTATTGGGATTCTTTGAATCTTATTCCCTCCTTTCCAATAATCTAATATGCTAGGTGGATCAAGTGGATAAGGTAATGGAAGCCAACCACCTTGAAGAAGAGAGCTTGACAACCTAATGCATAGTTTTTGTTTCTTTAAGGCCATATTTGTGTCAAAGAATGTAATCTCATGATGTATATGGCCTATGACCTCTTGAACATGTGTAATTATGATATTATGCTATGTATGAATGAGAGAATATGTTATGTAGCCACTAGAATGTGAATTGAGTATATGATGGCAAATTAGTTTCATGAATGGTTTAATTGAATTATGCATATGGGTGGATGAAATGGCCAAAATAAGATGCATGAGTTTGGGACCATTTGGGGAGCTCACACAAGTCATAATTATGCTTTTAGACTTGCCCAAAAGGTGCCACAACCAAAGGAAAACCATTTGGACATTTTGGTACCCTATATGGAGCCAAAATTGACCATAATGGAACCCTATATCACATTTTAGCCAAATGAGCTCTTATTGATATGAGATTTGACATGCAATTAGATATTTTTGAGATCTTTTTGGGAAGCTAAAGAACATAATTTTCGAAGGTCTACAGAACATTTGATGAATTTCCAAAGTTGACAAATTTTCTGATTTTGGTTTGATGCACTATTCATCTAGTCCAAAAATAAAATCTGTCTAACACCCCGAAATTAATTAAGGTGTTAATCATGGATTAAGATTAATTAAGAATAATTAATATAGGATGATTGGGCAAGTTAAGTGAATAGGTATTCTAGAGAGATAAATTGTTAATTTGGGTTAAGAATTTATTTGGGATAGAAACTTCACCTAGGTCCAAATTAATGAATCATGATAAGAGGCTAATGGAGGCCCAATGAATTAGAGGCAGACCCAAACCAATTTAATGAGATAGAGGCCCAAGATTTATCTTGTATAGGCTCAATTAAGTGGCCCAATTACCCTTGTGTAGACCTAAGCCCTTGAGCCCTTCAAGTTTGGCCCAAAACCTATAAAACTTCAGCAACCCAATGTATTAAACTGGCCCAAAATAATTCTGCAGCCCAACAAGTGAAAACTGGACCAATAAGCTAAAGTCTGAAGCCCATTTGAACTTGGACCTTGGAGCAACCTATAACCCATTTTTGACCTAACTAAAACCCATCTAAAACCCTAATACTTCAGCCACTTATCCCATTTGCTGAAACTCAAAAGTGAAATTCGGAGGTGGAGAAGGAGGCTAGGGTTTGGGGCAAAAACTCTGCATTTTCACACACTTAGAGCAAGATTTGGCCAAGGTAATAGTTATAGAACTTAATCCCCTCATCTTTCTCTTTAATTTGGTCTGATTAGTTTTTCATTTAGATGATTTTCACTTTACCCAAAATCTGAAATGTGGTTATTTGGGGATTTTCTTGATGAAATTCGTAGGTTGAGGTTAGGGCTGATATTAGATGAGTTTAAACCCTCATTTTGATGCTTTCTTTGATAGTTTGAGACCCCCATAGCTTATTTATATTATGGGTATTAATTTGGTACGAATTTGCTTAGGATTTTGGGTGAAACATTGAGAATTCTAGTGGAAGATACTTGAATCCGAATTTGGGATTTGTGGTGGCTATTACAAGTTGTCTACAAGTGAGGTAACTGGGGTTTACATTAATTCCATGCATGTATCTAAATTAATTTCATATTTGTTATATATGAATGATTTGAAATGTTGAATGAATTGGTTGGCTATCTGTTGTATTATGATTGGATCTTGTGAGTCCATGGTGGAGCTGTGGTGCGGCTGCCACCCGTGCATGTGCCACGATCGAGCACCAGGTTATGATCAAACCTCAGATGCACTGAGCCCTGGTTGTGCTCAATGGGGAGTAGATGCCGTGGACGGGCCTCTCTCGGTGTTAATGGCCTTTAACATGTTGAATATATGATTGCTAGTATGGGATAGTAATCATGGTAGCCTAATTGTTTCATTTGCTGAAATGACTGATATGATTCTGATATGGATTTTGATTCATGCATGTATGTTGATTAAACTGGATTATATGATGGAATTGCCTTGGTTACTGAGATGTGTATCTCACCCCGTTTTATGGGATTAATATTTCAAGTGAAAGTTCCTCGAGTAGGGATAAGGGTAAGCAGGTGGATGAGAATCCATGAGTTCCCACCTATGGGGAGATGGCTACACCTAGGCTGACTTAGCTAGTATAGATGCTAATTTTGTATTCCTTAATGTATAGCATCATCATGTATCTATATTGCCAAGTGTAGGCTTGAACATTTGATTTATTGAGAATGTATGTACTGAAAGACTAAACTTTATCTTAACTTGATAATTGTTGTATGGGCTCATGATTTCTGCTGTAATTGGTGCTGACCTATAATATTGCTTATTAATGGAAATGTAACCCTTGAGATATTGATATGAACCCATAATGTATGGAACCCCCATTGATTGAGTGTTTATGGATGGCTGATGGTAGTTCATGTATAATCTATTGTTGTTACTTTATAAACTTGCTGATAGAAGGTAATTTGGAGGAAAGAAATGGGCATACAAGATTTGAGTTGGTAATGGAAGCATAGCTAAGTAAATAAGGTAGATAAATGCCATTAGAGCCATATAAAATGAGGGGAAGTGACCTTAAGGTGTCCACAAGAAGAGAAATGGAGTGTAGGGGGCGAAATATAGGGAAAATAGCTACAGAAGGGAGTCACACCGTGGCCAGGAAGGCTTCGCCGCGGCCTAGGGAGTGACAGTGGCGAGGGACGCCGCGGCTTGAGAAATCTCACCGCGGCGCGGAGTGAAAATAATCGCCCAGGGGGTGACAGAACGTAACCTCGCCATGGCGCAAGAAGTCTAGCCGCGGTGCGAGTCGAGGAAATTAATTAGGGAAGTTACAGTAGCAAAACTCGCCGTGGCGTCACATAGGTTGGCTACGGCGCAGATCCAACTCACCGCGGCGAAGTCAGAAAAATTCTCGAGAGCAACTTGGCCGCGGCGCAGGAGTTGCAGGCCGCGGCACAAGTTTAAAAACTCAGTTTTTGAGCTCCAGAACCTAACTTAGCCGCGGCGGGAAGGTTCCAAGCCGCGGCGCAGGTCCCCAAACTCCTGTATTTGACCTAGAAACCTTAATTTCAGTAAGGCTAATGTTAGGGAATAGTATGAGCACATTGGTGGGATGTTTTTGTGGGTTGAAATTGATTAATGGATGCATCCTAAACCTTTAATGATGGTACAACCCTTTTATGCATGTTCCCGTTATGGTTGGTAGTTAATGATCCTAGTAGTATCAAGGTTTAAATTCCCCCATATTTTCTTAATGTGATTAGTTGCAATGCAATGACTCCAAACCTTGATCATTATTTATTTATCATGTATTTAACTATAATTACCGATGTTAGAATTTAGGGTCGTCACAATCTGTCACACAGGATTCAAATGATGTCCAATTATCATGAAATTTTATATAGAGAAACTAGAAATTCATAGTGACTCATGCTAACTAAAATAACCTTATTTGGAGGTCTAGAGAGGGACATATGAATTTTCAAAGAATCTGTTCAGTATCAAGAACTTCACCCGACCTCACTTATTGTTTGATTAGATTTTGAGATCTATGAGTGCTTGAGATAGTCTAGAGTTATTTTTTTCCTCTATCTAACATCTATTAATTTCTATATTGATATCATTTTCATGGATTGGATTTGTGTGAAATTAATTGGATATTTTTGAAATTTGCTACAGAAGTCTATGACAGTACCAGTGAACAGCTTGACCTCTGGACCATTTTGAATGTCAAACATCCTTTGTGTTGGATGTTATGCTCTAAAAATATTTTTAGTATGAGGTATACATCTGTATCTTTCCAAAATGGCCAAGAATCCATGATTTTGATTTTTTTAGAATTAGTTATGATTTTCCAAATTTATGACAAAAAATTGGAAAAATCTGGTTGAAATTATGTATGTATATCTTAAGCTTCCCTTCAAGCTCCATGAGTTATAGGCCACTTTTCATGATACAAATGAGTTGTATTCATGTAATTAAATATGAAAATGTATTGTATGAGCTCATATGGTCCACATGACACCGAATGGAATTTTTATATACGATGCAATGCAAATAAATGTATTATTTTTATTGGATTTTCTTACTTTCTCCATGGAATGTATTTTATGAGCATGTAAATGTGATAGATATGAGTTAGAAGTATATGGTGTTACGCTTCTTGTATGCCTAAGAGAGCAGGTCATTTTCTATATTTTAGGCAGAGGAAAGTCGTGCTATATAAGGAGGAGAAGAAAGGAGAAGTGTGTGGAAGCTTCAAGAAACGCACTTTTTCAAAAATTTCAATTTCATCCTTCTGTAATGGCAATTTCGTTTTGGCTTCATTTTATTTCCTTTTTGAGAACCATCTTTTCCATTATAAAATTTAGGTTTCTAATTTAATAAAATTCCTTTAGAATCACTCAAATTATAGCTAAAACTTCCTGAATAAATCTATCAAAGTTCGAGCTCACCGCTATTGGAAAACATACACCAGAGGGGCTTTACCAATCTTGGGGCTTCCTGTAACACCCCAAAAGTAATTAAGGTGTTAATCATGGATTTAGATTAATTAGGAATAATTAATATGGGATAAGTGGGCAAGTTTAGTGAATGGTAATTTTGAGAAGTAAATCAATAATATGAGTTGAGAATTAATTGGGATAGAAACTTCACCTAGGCCCAAATTAATGAAATATAACAAGAGGCTAATGGAGGCCCAATGAGTTAGGTGCAGACCCAACCCAATTTAATGTGATAGAGGCCCAAGATCCACCTTGTATAGGCTCTTATAAGTGGCCCAATAACCCTTGTGCAGACCCAAACCCTTGAGCTCTTCAAACTTGGCCCAAATCCCATTAAAATTTCAGCAACCCAATGTATAAAACTGGCCCAATAGAATTCTGGAGCCCAACACTTCAAAATTGGCCCAACAAGCTAAAATCTGAAACCCAATTGGATTTGGACCTTGGAGCAGCCCATGACCCATCCCTTGACCCAACTTAAACCCACCTAAAACCCTAATGCTTCAGCCACTTTCCCATTTGCTGAAACACAAGAAACAAAATTCGGAGGTGGAGAAGGAGGCTAGGGTTGGGGGCAAGAATTCTTCATTTTCACACACTTAGAGCAAGATTTGGCCAAGGTAATAGTTATACAACTTAATCCCCTTATCTTTCTCTTTAATTTGGCCCGATTAGTTTTCATTTGGAGAGTTTTCATCATACCCAAAAATCTGAAATGTGGGTGTTTGGGGATTTTCTTGGTGAAATTCGTAGGTTGAGGTTGGGGCTGGTATTAGGTGAGTTTAAATCCCCCATTTTGATGCATTTTCTGTTAGTTTGAGACCCCTATAGTTAACCTATGATATGGGCTTTGGTTTCATGTGAAATTACCCAGAAATTGGATTGAACTATGGCAATTTCTGGTGTGGGAAAGTTGGAATCCGAAATTTAATCCCTTGGTAATTAGGTGAGTAACCTCTAGTCTGTCATTAGTAGTTCAACTCTTTGGATATTTGATTGTGATCAGAAATGATGATAATGATGCTTGTTATAGGCTTGGTATGCACTTGGATTATTATGGTAGCTAGGGGAAGAGTAATTGGCTTCATTAAGGTAACTGGGCTATTTTCCTAATTCTATGTATATGCTTATGTTAATCTGCTATTTGTTACATATGCTTGGTTTTGAAATGTTAAATGACTGGTTGACTACTTAATTGTTATTGTGATTGGACCTTGTGAATCCATGGTGGAGCTGTGGTGCGGCTGCCACCCGTGCATGTGCTACGATCGAGCACCGGGTTATGATCAAACTCCAGATGCACTGAGCCCTGGTTGTGCTCATTATGGAGTAGGTGCCGTGGATAGGCCTCTCCCGGTGTTATTGGCCATTAACATGTTGTGTATGATTGTTGGTATGGGACAGTAGTCATTGGTAGCTCAACTAGTTCATTTGCGAATTGAATTGATGATTTTGGTATTGATGACATGAAATTGCATTGGATTGATTAACTTGTACATATATATGGAAATTGCCTTTTGTTATTGAGATTATATATCTCACCCCATTGTGGGCTAACATTTTCAGGGATCGGACCTCTTAGTGGCAAGGATAAAGTTAATGGAAGCTTATTAAGTGGTATGGTAGCACATAGGTTTGGGAGCCTTGTCATATTATATTGTAACTAAGTTGCTAGGTTTGTATCATTGCTACATTGCATTATGAGTTGCCAAGCATAGGGATTTTATATGTAATTTGATTATCATGGAATTGAACATTATGATTGTAAGTGGATAATAATGGAAAGTGTATCTAATGTTAAATGTCAATGGTGCATGATTTGTGTTATTATTATTTTCTGGACATGCTGATATAGGGTAATTAGAGGAAAGAAAATAACTCTTGAATCTTGAATTAGAAAAGATGGATTAGTCGAATAAATTAGGCAAATGAGAGCCATTTGAGCCCCATAATTAAGGTAGAGGAACCCTAGGGTGAGATTGGAGGGAGAAAGGAGAGTATGAGTCCAGATTTTCGGAGTATAGGACCAGAAGGCATTTCGCCGCAGCTAAAATTGAGTTGGCCACGGCCAATATAGGCGAAGTTGCCCAGGGAGAGTGCCAGAGAGGAATTCACCGCGGCAAAATGTGAGAGGGCAAACTGGGAGTCATCCAGAGAGAAATTCACTGCGGCGAATTATGGAATTGGCTGCGGCTAACTTTTAGGAAAATGTCGTCGACATTCTAGAGAGGAATTGGCCGTGGCGAAAGGAGGAATTGGCCGCGGCCAATATCGAGAGGCGAGCGAGGAAGTTCCAGGAGGCTTCTTCGCTGCGGCGCCATGTAGGTTGGCCGCAGCGAAGGTCCAACTCGCCGCAGCGATGATGAAGAAAAAGGAAAAACATAGAGGAATTGGCCGCGACTAAGGGTAATTTGGCCACGGCTAACATGCTGAAACACTTATATTAACTAGAAAACCTTAGTTTCTCATATGTTAATCACAAGAGATGATCTAGAGTCATTAGGATGAGTTATAATTGATGAGTAATAGAATCCAAGGCTATAAATGGATGTTTAACTCCCTTATGAACCTAAGTGTATGTAATCATATGATTGATGACTCTAATCACATTAAGGTTTAAATTTATTCACATTTTCATGATCTATAGTGATTAATCACGTATTTAAACTTAATTATGATGATAAGAAATTAGGGTCGTCACACTTCCCATGGTTTTTGGGGCTTTTGAGAACCTTGGGCATCTCAAGTTTCCCATTTAAGAAGCCCTCCTATAAATTTTTCCAAAAGTTGCACTTATTTACCAAAATGCCATTACATTTCGTTAGTTTTCATCACAAATTGTTTCATCCTAGCTCCACTTTTCTTTCTGTCTAAGCTTGGAATTATCATTTTTAGAAGTCTAGGACTCTATCCAAAGTTTTTGGGATATTATCTAGCTCATTTCAGAGGACTTACTTTTATACGACTTATTTCGTCATTTTGTGGAAATTACGTTTGTTACAAATGGCTTGCACAATGAGATAGTGAGGGCCTTACACCTCTTCCTCCATAGCCACCATAACACTTAGATTGTCTTGAGCATTCAAGATAACTCATTTTGACCCACAACCATACATACATATGCAGTAAGTTACTCAGACTACATTAGCTCAAACACCTCTAACCCCATAGCAGCCTTCCACTAGATAGGTTATAACACAGTTTAAGAAGTTCGGACCTCCCACTTTTGATGATAAGTTTAATGTAAAGAAAGCCAAGGCCTGGATTATGTAACTTGAGAAGATATTTTGGGCCATAGAGTGTACTTCTGAGCAGAAATCTGTTATAGCTATTTTTCAGTTAGAAAAAGAAGCAGATTATTGGTGGAGGAGCACTAAGCCTATTCTGAGAGCAAGGAACCTTTTGATTACTTAAGAGGCATTCTTCCAAGCTTTTAATGAGAAGTATTTCCCTAACTCTATTAGAGATTTGAAGGAGTCAAAGTTCGTACTTTTAAGGCAAGCTAAGGGAATGTCCATAGACCAATACATGGCCAAATTTGTAAAGCTCTTCAGGTATTCCTCATATTTACAAAGACATGATGACGAGTGCAGGAGGGCAGATAAATTAGAGAAAGGTTCACTCCTAGAGATTAGAGATAGGGTGGTTCCATAAAGAATTAGGAACTTTAACACCCTGGTTGAGATTTGTAAAGTGATGGAAGCAAATCTTAGGATGATGCAACCTACTTGATGAGAGACCCTCTAGCAACCTTGTCCTAGAAACCTTCAACAAGATGACACTTTGCCCGAGACCGGCTAGAAAATAAGAATGTTGGTCAAAGGAAAGACCCTAAGAGAACTTGTCTCTTAGAACCCTAGCCTTAAGACGCCACAAAGGAAGACCAATCCTTTGATAAGTCACGTGAACTCTCAGAGATCACAAAGAAGCAAAAGCCTCACAGATAATTGAATAATACTCAACTTCATTCATGTGTATAATAGAGTACAATAGGAAGCCTTTTATAGGAAAATTTCTAGAGTCCTAATTAAAGTAAAACTCTAAAATCTGATTAGAAATATTTTAAATAATACCTAATATATATCCTAATTAGATTAGGATACTAATCTTAACTTGATCTCCAAGATAAGCTCTTTGACCAAGTTCAAAAAAATAATAAAATAATAAAAACTGAAATTTCAAAAGAATCCTAGTCAAAACTAATCAGCTTCTTTAAGTTGTCACATGGGATGCTCATGCTTCATTAAAAATCACATGGTTGTCACATGATTCTTAATCTCTTGCAATTGGACTCCAATTGGGCCTTCAATATATTGGATATTGACTCCATAGACCTTCTTAGGACATTGGGCTTCCACTTGGACTTCCACTTTTCATCTTTAAGGAGATCTTGATTAAATATGGATCTTGGGCTATAAACTTGGGTCGACGTCCAACGTAAAGATTATTTTGAACTCTTTGAAGCTTTTGGACATATACTAGCACAATTTGGGCCTTTTGAGCATGGGCCATCTCTTCATAAGCCATTTGGACCTGAATCATACCCTTTTGAATGATTTGAGTTTCTTGATGGATGAGGGCTTCTCGAACTTGTTGTACTCCAATGGGTATGTCTACTGATATTGTATCATTCCCTCCCTCTTTGAAAAGATTCGTCCTCGAATCTTCGCCATTAGGTGGTTTCTTGGGAAACAAATCACTACATACCTGCAAGGAGCTAAAACTAACAATAGGCAAAGATGGGTTAAGATTGTTAGTAGATAAACAAATATCCTTACATATGCTCTCAACCTGTCTTTTTTCATCAAACAAGCTCAGACTTATGCTTTTCTCACTTTTCTCACAACTCTCTTGCTCTTTCTTTTCACTCATACTCTTTTCTTTTTCAATTTCATCTTTTTCTCTCTCTAACTCATATTCTCTCTCTTTTTCTTTTGTTCTTTCCTTTTCTTTCATTTTGTATGCTTGTACTATTCTTATTTGATCCTTATAAGCATCCATAGGTTCAAGAGGTACCAATACATGATTTTTTTCATTGAATATAAATGAATAGCAATAGCAATATTTGTGCTTATGCTTGACATATTTAGCTTTTCTCACGTGTTTTCATGGTTTACCAAGCATAATATGTCCATCATACATTGGAGCTACATCACATAACACTTTATCATGATATTTACCAATGGAGACAGAAATCAAAACTTACTTATTAACTTTAAATTTAGCACTACCCTTCAACAAGGTATAGGGCCTAGGATGCTTTATAGTAGGCAAGTTTAATTTCTCAACAAGTAAGGTACTAGCAACATTTATATAGCTACTATTATCAATAGCCATACTGCATACTTTCTCTTTGATAAGGCATCTAGTATAGAAATCAAGGGATGCCTTTTCTTTATATTGTCCTGTAGAGTTGTTATTGGATTGGAATGCATCCAACCTTGTACAAGATTGCTTGAATCGTTCTTTGTTAGCCTCTTCAATGAATTTGTACTCATTGGATATCTTATCACTTGAAAAGTTAGTCAAGGAGGGAAAGAAAGAATAGGATCTCACATACTCTTCTCACGTGTTTACACTCAAAAGATGATAAATTCACTCGTGTTTACTCTCTTTTTGGCTTTTTCTTTAATGTTGATTGCACTCTTGCCTTTTACCACTTAATAATTTGCTTCTTACAAGTGTTCTAAGCAAGTCACAAGCAAATCAAATGAAAAGATCAGACTAGTGGCAATAAAAAAAAACTAGAATCCTAAAATGTAAATTCCCAAAGAATCAAACAAAGGAGAAAAAAAAAGGTGTGTAACAAAAAGGGGAAAAAGAAAGGAGGAAGGGGAGGCCTGGAAGGAAGGACAAGGAAAGAAAAAAAAATTCTAAAAATAAGAAAATTTAAGAATAGGAAACTACTTGCAATTCAAGTTTAGAACAGTTAGGAAAGAATATTATTTCTTGAATGCAAATAGGAAAGTAGATAATTTGGTAACTACTTAATGCAATCAAATTAAGAAACAAATTCCAATTAGGAAATTAACTCTAATTAGGAAATTGACTCCAATTAGGAAACTAACTCCAATTAGGAAATTGACTCCAATTAGGAAACTAACTCCAATTAGGAAATTAACTCTAATTAGGAAACTAATTCCAACTAGGAAATTGACTCTAATTAGGAAAGTAACTCAAAACTTGCTTTCAATTTTGAATTGGGACAACTTGCAATTTTGAATTCTGCAATCTAAATTTTTTTTTATTTTTCACTCCTCCTTTTTTTTTCTCCCTTTTTTTTTAATTTTTTTTTTGGGAGTATCACACTCGCTTCTCTTTTTTTTCTTTTTGGAGTATCACACTCCCTTCTTTTTTTTTTCTTTTTTTTTTTTTTTTTTTGAGGATGGAGGAACACAACAATGGAAAATAGAAGAAGATAGAAGAAAAAGACGAATATGGAAAAGGTAATACTAATGGAAGGAGAGAAAGTATGAAGAATAATGAAAGGGAAAACACAAAGATATACCTTGTACTAGCGTCCAATGCTCTGATACTAAATGATGAGAGACCCTCTAGGAACCTTGTCCTATGAACCTTCAACAAGATGACACTTTGCTCGAGACCGGCTAGAAAACAAGAATGTTGGTCAAAGGAAAGACCCTAAGAGAACTTGTCTCTTAGAACTCTAGCCTTAAGACGCCACAAAGGAAGGCCAATCCTTTGATAAGTCACGTGAACTCTCAGAGAACACAAAGAAGCAAAAGCCTCACAGATAATTGAATAATACTCAAATTCATTCATGTGTATAATAGAGTACAATAGGAAGCCTTTTATAGGCAAAATTTCTAGAGTCCTAATTAAAGTAAAACTCTAAAATCTGATTAGAAATATTTTAAATAATACCTAATATGTATCCTATTTAGATTAGGATACTAATCTTAACTTGATCTCCAAGATAAGCTCTTTGACCAAGTTCAAAAAAATAATAAAATAATAAAAAACGAAATTTCAAAAGAATCCTAGTCAAAACTAATCAGCTTCTTTAAGTTGTCACATGGGATGCTCATGCTTCATTAAAAATCACAAGGTTGTCACATGATTCTTAATCTCTTGCAATTGGACTCCAATTGGGCCTTCAATATATTGGATATTGACTCCATGGACCTTCTTAGGACATTGGGCTTCCACTTGGACTTCCACTTTTGCATCTTTAAGTAGATCTTAATCAAATATGGATCTTGGGCTATAAACTTAGGTCGACGTCCAACGTAGAGATTATTTTGAACACTTTGAAGTTTTTGGACATATACTAGCACAATTTGGGCCTTTTGAGCATGGGCCATCTCTTCATAAGCCATTTGGACCTGAATCATACCCTTTTGAATGATTTGAGTTTCTTGATGGATGAGGGCTTCTCGAACTTGTTGTACTCCAATGGGTATGCCTACTGATATTGTATCATTCCCTCCCTCTTTGAAAAGATTCGTACTCGAATCTTCGCCATTAAGTGGTTTCTTGGGAAAAAAATCTCTACATACTTGCAAGGAGCTAAAACTAACAATAGGCAAAGATGGGTTAAGATTGTTAGTAGATAAACAAATATCCTTACATATGCTATCAACCTCTCTTTTTTCATCAAAAAAGCTCAGACTTATGCTTTTCTCACTTTTCTCACAACTCTCTTGCTCTTTCTTTTCACTCACACTCTTTTCTTTTTCAATTTCATCTTTTTCTCTCTCTAACTCATATTCTCTCTCTTTTTCTTTTGTTCTCTCCTTTTCTTTCATTTTGTATGCTTGTACTATTCTTATTTGATCCTTATAAGCATCCATAAGATCAAGAGGTACCAATACATGATTTTTTTCATTGAATATAAATGAATAGCAATAGCAATATTTGTGCTTATGCTTGACATATTTAGCTTTTCTCACGTGTGTCCATGGTTTACCAAGCATAATATGTCCATCATACATTGGAGATACATCACATAACACTTTATCATGATATTTACCAATGGAGAAAGAAATCAAAACTTGCTTATTAACTTTAAATTCAGCACTACCCTTCAACAAGGTATAGGGCCTAGATGCTTTATAGTAGGCAAGTTTAATTTCTTAACAAGTAAGGTACTAGCAACATTTATATAGCTACTATTATCAATAGCCATACTGCAGACTTTCTCTTTGATAAGGCATCTAGTATAGAAATCAAGGGATGCCTTTTCTTTATATTGTCTTGTAGAGTTGTTATTGGATTGGAATGCATCCAACCTTGTACAAGATTGCTTGAATCGTTCTTTGTTAGCCTCATCAATGAATTTGTACTCATTGGACATCTTGTCACCTGAAAAGTTAGTCAAGGAGGGAAAGAAAGAATAGGATCTCACATACTCTTCTCACGTGTTTACACTCAAAAGATGATAAATTCACTCGTGTTTACTCTCTTTTTGGCTTTTTCTTTAATGTTGATTGCACTCTTGCCTTTTACCACTCAATAATTTGCTTCTTACAAGTGTTCTAAGCAAGTCACAAGCAAATCAAATGAAAAGATCAGACTAGTGGCAATAAAACAAAACTAGAATCCTAAAATGTAATTTCCCAAAGAATCAAACAAAGGAGAAAAAAAAAGGTGTGTAACAAAAAGGGGAAAAAGAAAGGAGGAAGGGGAGGCCTGGAAGGAAGGACAAGGAAAGAAAAAAAAATTCTGAAAATAAGAAAATTTAAGAATAGGAAACTACTTGCAATTCAAGTTTAGAACAACTAGGAAAGAATATTATTTCTTGAATGCAAATAGGAAAGTAGATAATTTGGTAGCTACTTAATGCAATCAAATTAAGAAACAAATTCCAATTAGGAAATTAACTCCAATTAGGAAACTAACTCCAATTAGGAAATTAACTCTAATTAGGAAACTAATTCCAATTAGGAAATTAACTCTAATTAGGAAACTAACTCAAAACTTGCTTTCAATTTTGAATTGGCACAACTTGCAATTTTGAATTCTGCAATCTAAATTTTTTTTTTTCACTCCTCTTTTTTTTTCTCACCTTTTTTTTTGAATTTTTTTTTTCGATTTTTTTTTGGCGAGTATCACACTTGCTACTCTTTTTTTTCTTTTTGGAGTATCACACTCTCTTCTTTTTTTCTTTCTTTTTTTTTTTTTCTGAGGATGGAGGAACACAACAATGGAAGACAGAAGAAGATAGAAGAAAAAGACGAAGATGGAAAAGGTAAATACTAATGGAAGGAGAGAAAGTATGAAGAATAATGAAAGGGAAAACACAAAGATATACCTTGTACTAGCGCCCAATGCTCTGATACCAAATGATGAGAGACCCTCTAGGAACCTTGTCCTATGAACCTTCAACAAGATGACACTTTGCCCGAGACCGACTAGAAAACAAGAATGTTGGTCAAAGGAAAGACCCTAAGAGAACTTGTCTCTTAGAACTCTAGCCTTAAGACGCCACAAAGGAAGACCAATCCTTTGATAAGTCACGTGTACTCTCAGAGAACACAAAGAAGCAAAAGCCTCACAGATAATTGAATAATACTCAAATTCATTCATGTGTATAATAGAGTACAATAGAAGCCTTTTATAGGCAAAATTTCTAGAGTCCTAATTAAAGTAAAACTCTAAAATCTGATTAGAAATATTTTAAATAATACCTAATAAATATCCTAATTTGATTAGGATACTAATTTTAACTTGATCTCCAAGATAAGCTCTTTGACCAAGTTCAAAAAAATAATAAAATAATAAAAAACAAAATTTCAAAAGAATCCTAGTCAAAACTAATCAGCTTCTTTAAGTTGTCACATGGGATGCTCATGCTTCATTAAAAATCACATGGTTGTCACATGATTCTTAATCTCTTGCAATTAGACTCCAATTGGGCCTTCAATATATTGGATATTGACTCCATAGACCTTCTTAGGACATTAGGCTTCCACTTGGACTTCCACTTTTGCATCTTTAAGGAGATCTTGATCAAATATGGATCTTGGGCTATAAACTTAGGTCGACGTCCAACGTAGAGATTATTTTGAACTCTTTGAAGTTTTTGGACATATACTAGCACAATTTGGGCCTCTTGAGCATGGGCCATCTCTTCATAAGCCATTTGGACCTGAATCATACCCTTTTGAATGATTTGAGTTTCTTGATGGATGAGGGCTTCTCGAACTTGTTGTACTCCAATGGGTATGTCTACTGATATTGTATCATTCCCTCCCTCTTTGAAAAGATTCGTCCTCGAATCTTCCCCATTAAGTGGTTTCTTGGGAAACAAATCTCTACATACCTGCAAGGAGCTAAAACTAACAATAGGCAAAGATGGGTTAAGATTGTTAGTAGATAAACAAATATCCTTACATATGCTCTCAACCTCTCTTTTTTCATCAAACAAGCTCAGACTTATGCTTTTCTCACTTTTCTCACAACTCTCTTGCTCTTTCTTTTCACTCATACTCTTTTCTTTTTCAATTTCATCTTTTTCTCTCTCTAACTCATATTCTCTCTCTTTTTTTTTTTTGTTCTCTCTTTTTCTTTCATTTTGTATGCTTGTACTATTCTTATTTGATCCTTATAAGCATCCATAGGATCACGAGGTACTAATACATGATTTTTTTCATTAAATATAAATGAATAGCAATAGCAATATTTATGCTTATGCTTGACATATTTAGCTTTTCTCACTTGTTTCCATGGTTTACCAAGCATAATATGTCCATCATACATTAGAGCTACATCACATAACACTTTATCATGATATTTACCAATGGAAAAAGAAATCAAAACTTGCTTATTAACTTTAAATTCAGCACTACCCTTCAACAAGGTATAGGGCCTAGGATGCTTTATAGTAGGCAAGTTTAATTTCTCAACAAGTAAGGTACTAGCAACATTTATATAGCTACTATAATCAATAGCCATACTGCAGACTTTCTCTTTGATAAGGCATCTAGTATGGAAATCAAGGGATGCCTTTTCTTTATATTGTCCTGTAGAGTTGTTATTGGATTGGAATGTATCCAACCTTGTACAAGATTGCTTGAATTGTTCTTTGTTAGCCTCTTCAATGAATTTGTACTCATTGGACATCTTATCACCTGAAAAGTTAGTCAAGGAGGGAAAGAAAGAATAGGATCTCACATACTCTTCTCACGTGTTTACACTCAAAAGATGATAAGTTCACTCGTGTTTACTCTCTTTTTGGCTTTTTCATTAATGTTAATTGCACTCTTTCCTTTTACCACTCAATAATTTGCTTCTTACAAGTGTTCTAAGCAAGTCACAAGCAAATCAAATGAAAAGATCAGACTAGTGGCAATAAAAAAATACTAGAATCCTAAAATGTAATTTCCCAAAGAATCAAACAAAGGAGAAAAAAAAAGGTGTGTAACAAAAAGGGGAAAAAGAAAGGAGGAAGGGGAGGCCTGGAAGGAAGGACAAGGAAAGAAAAAAAATTCTGAAAATAAGAAAATTTAAAAATAGGAAACTACTTGCAATTCAAGTTTAGAACAAGTAGGAAAGAATATTATTTCTTGAATGCAAATAGGAAAGTAGATAATTTGGTAGCTACTTAATGCAATCAAATTGAGAAACAAATTCCAATTAGGAAATTAAATCCAATTAGGAAATTGACTCCAATTAGGAAACTAACTCCAATTAGGAAATTGACTCCAATTAGGAAACTAACTCCAATTAGGAAATTAACTCTAATTAGGAAACTAATTCCAATTAGGAAATTGACTCTAATTAGGGAACTAACTCAAAACTTGCTTTCAATTTTGAATTGGCACAACTTGCAATTTTGAATTCTGCAATCTAAAATTTTTTTTTTTCACTCCTCTTTTTTTTTTCTCCCTTTTTTTTTGAATTTTTTTTTCGATTTTTTTTTTGGAGTATCACACTCTATTCTGTTTTTTTTCTTTTTGGAGTATCACACTCTCTTCTTTTTTTTTCTTTTTTTTTTTAAGGATCGAGGAACATAACAATGGAAGACAGAAGAAGATAGAAGAAAAAGACGAAGATGGAAAAGGTAATACTAATGGAAGGAGAGAAAGTATGAAGAATAATGAAAGGGAAAACACAAAGATATACCTTGTACTAGCGTCCAATGCTCTGATACCAAATGATGAGAGACCCTCTAGGAACCTTGTCCTATGAACCTTCAACAAGATGACACTTTGCCCGAGACCGGCTTGAAAACAAGAATGTTGGTCAAAGGAAAGACCCTAAGAGAACTTGTCTCTTAGAACCCTGGCCTTAAGACGCCACAAAGGAAGATCAATCCTTTGATAAGTCACGTGAACTCTCAGAGAACACAAAGAATCAAAAGCCTCACAGATAATTGAATAAAACTCAAATTCATTCATGTGTATAATAGAGTACATTAGGAAGCCTTTTATCGGCAAAATTTCTAGAGTCCTAATTAAAGTAAAACTCTAAAATCTGATTAAAAATATTTTAAATAATACCTAATATATATCCTAATTAGATTAGGATACTAATCTTAACTTGATCTCCAAGATAAGCTCTTTGACCAAGTTCAAAAAAATAATAAAATAATAAAAAATGAAATTTCAAAAGAATCCTAGTCAAAACTAATCAGCTTCTTTAAGTTGTCACATGGGATGCTCATGTTTCATTAGAAATCACATGGTTGTCACATGATTCTTAGTCTCTTACAATTGGACTCCAATTGGGCCTTCAATATATTGGATATTGACTCCATGGACCTTCTTTGGACATTGGGCTTCCACTTGGACTTCCACTTTTGCATCTTTAAGGAGATCTTGATCAAATATGGATCTTGGGCTATAAACTTAGGTCGACGTCCAACGTAGAGATTATTTTGAACTCTTTGAAGTTTTTGGACATATACTAGCACAATTTGGGCCTCTTGAGCATGGGCCATCTCTTCATAAGCCATTTGGACCTGAATCATACCCTTTTGAATGATTTGAGTTTCTTGATGGATGAGGGCTTCTCGAACTTGTTGTACTCCAATGGGTATGCCTACTGATATTGTATCACTACTTCTAGTGCCAAACCTCCCCTCATTGAGCCTAAGAGACCTAGAGAAGAGACATAGACTATAGCAACTAGTAGGAGAGGTGGTAGAAGTCAATGAAACAAAAGAGGTAAGAGAAAAAGGACTCAGTCTAGCAGAGGCAGTTCTGCACTTACAGTATGTGATAAGCATGATTTATATATATTTTATTCTCCTTAACTTAAGCATTTTAAGGAGCAATTATGGCTTAAGGAGTTTAATTAGGTAAAATTTGATGTTAGTAGCCATTTGTGCACTCAAGGAAATTATTTACAAGAATTTAGTGTTTTAATGTATAAATTTCTTTAAATGATTTTGTGAATTTTCCTGTTGAATTACTCTTACTATTTGTGCAGATTTTTTATGGGCAATGGAATTTAAAGGAGGAAATTTATTTGGAGAAGAATTGAAGATTGAATTAAGGTGGAATTTTTTGAAAATGAAAATTAAAAAAAAAAAGATAAGAAGGAATGGAGTTGAAGTGGACATGCATGGATCTTTGGGATGAACATATAAGGAAGGACCAGGACACACACTCCTTCAAGTAGCAAGATGGAAGACACTTATGGCTTTGTGAGGAATTCACACAATGCCATGAGTCTAGCTTTTGTACACCAACACTCAATTACACATGTAGCAGTCACATCAACTCACATGGAAAAACACACTCACACACACGTGTTGTTCCATTAGCCACAGGTTGCTCAGCATACACACACATACACGTACACTTCCATGTAGCGTCTAACACATGTCTAGCTCCCTTGTTCACATGCATGAAACCACATGCACCAGTCACGTATTCTAGCTTCATCGAGCCATAGTACACTCCAAAGTCCATGTTGTAGGACCTTCACATAAGAAGCATACATCATCACACTTTCACACTTTCACTCACAAGAACACATACTCTAGCAAAATAGAGGAAAAGCCATGATTTTAAGAGAAGAGGAAGCTATAGAGCTGACATGAGAAAGGAATAATAGAAGCATGGTACTATTTGAAGACATGAACTATACCACGACAGAAGCACATAAAAACACAAGAGAAAGAAATGCTACGAGCTGGGATGAGCTGAACACATGGGAAGCTACGAGTTTTTGTAATTGAAAGCAACATGTGGTGATTTTTGGTGAATGGAGAAAAAGCCACGTGATTCATTAAAAGGAAAGCTTTGGCTGAGAATTAAAGAGGTAGCAATAATGAGCTGAGAGTGAGAAGAACTTATGAGCTATAAGAAGGAAAACATGAAGTAAAGAGAGAAGAACCTATGGGAAGACGCAAGTAGAGGAGAATGATAAGGAAGCTCAACACAGCAACTGGCAAAACAAGGAAGAGACAACACGTAAGGTAGCAACTATAGGGCTCGAGTTCTACATGCATGTGAATAGTACAACAAGTGAATGAAGCAGCAAATGAGCAAGGAGCTGACGTGGGGCTATAAACATGTAAAAAAACACATGGAGAAGAAGAAGAACAAGTAAATTTTGCTACGGGTTTTGATGAGAAGACCACGTGAGTAGAACAATAAAAGAAACACTAAAGATAACGTGGGATTGCGTGAGAGAAGTGTGTGAGGAGGGGAATTTTTATATTATATTTAGCTTCAAAGTGGGACCCACGCTTATACACACATGAAAGGAACTTCAGGCAATTGGAATAAAGGGTTAAGCACGTGAAAAATAAAAGAAAACACTTGAGAAGATTAAAAATACACTCAGGTAGAGATATAATGGATTGATTCATCGAATAAAATAACCCAATTATACACATAACAGATCTATCATCATATTCACGCTACAATCCAGAGCCTCTCATCCTCCATTCCCTTTCCATCTCCACCTCCATTCCATGAGAGCTTGATTCACCTTTATGGCTAACTAGGAGGATAACCTGGAGAAGCTTGAATCCATGGAGATAAATGAATTTTTAGGTTAAGATTCTCTTATTTTTCTAGCACTTTTCTTTTCTTATATTATCTTAGTTAAAATTGTATTTATTTGGGAATGTGTATTTTCTATAATAAGTGGCCGGTTAGACACTAATTATGATACTTTTTTATTGATTAATTGATTAGATTAAATACTGAATTTTTCATTATTTTCTAATTTCCCATGTATGCCATCAAAGTATTCGATGAAATGCATGAGTGAGATTGTGTGCTTAGTTGTTTGATTTGAGAATTGCATGGAGTTTAATTGGTTAATTAAATATCTTAAGGTGATGATTCAGAGGCTAATTAATCGATTAATCAATCAAATTGAGTGTTCATTGATCTTAAAGACAAGAATTGACAATTTGATGCAGGATTGAGATTTCAATTCAACATTATCTTGTTAATCTCTTGAATCTTGGATGGTAATTCAAGATCATTTGCCATGGACACAATTAGGGACTCTTAGTCCAAAATTAATCACAATTGAATTAGGATAAGGATAGTGGATACCAAGGGACGAATCCAAAGCTAGTCATAAGTCTATCATTCAACCATAATTCATACAATTAGGTAGTTAGTCATTTTAATTCAATTTCATTTTACTTAGTTTAAGTTAATCAAACCCCCCTTAGTTAAAAAATTTTTTTAACACTTAGAAAGCCTAATTAAACATTGAATTCCATTTCCAAGGGAGATGACCTAGTTTGTGCCACTAACTATAAAATTTGATCCAACCTAGGTTTATTTTGAGGGTTACGCGACACAACCCATCAAAATTTAGAGCCGTTGTTAGGGAAATAGATTCTCAATTGTTTGAGAAAGTTTTCTAAGTGTTTTAACTCTATTTTACCTCTATTTTTGTTTGGTTTTTGTTTTATTTTAAGCTTGGATTTTGGACATTTTGGTGTTGCATGGCAAGTGTACTACTTGCTGGAATTTTTGTTTGAGGTGCCTAGAAAATTTTCAAATTTTGTTTTCTAAGGTTTTTGGGTGTTTTGAGCAAAAATAAAGGCAAAGCAATTAGATACACCATTTTTTGGCCAAATTCCAATGTTTAAGGTACTTTTTTCTATTTTTTTATATTTTCTCAAAATTTTTAGGAATTTTTCAATTTTTTAGGATTTAATTTCTTTATTTTTTGTGAGATTATTTTATGTGATTAACCTTTGTTTTGTAGTGTTTTTTATTCTTAAGAAGTTGTTAGCTTCATTTGAATTTTATTTTCTTAATTTAGAGTTAATTTTAGTTATGGTTTGTTAGTAATTTTTCTTGTGTTGAAATTAATTATGCTTCTCAAATTCTTTGTTTGAAATGAATCCATATTATTATTCTAATCAAGATGTCTATAATTCTCATGCAAATGATAGGATATCTCGGTAGTTAGATGAAGTCAGTTCAATGCTTCATGGCATTCTTGAACGACAAAGACAAGAACAACAAAACCAACAATACCAACCACCATGCTACTAACTATGCTACCATCCATATGAGATTCACCCCAATTACCACCATCATTTTGAGCCATACCACAATTACAATGTGCAAGAACCAGAATATCATCCTTACAAGTATCATGAAGAGTACATGCAACAAGAGCTTAACTGGGAACCAAGTTGGGAAGAAAGGATGATGCAACAATTAGAGGCCCATAATCTTCAACTCCAACGGGAAACTAAACAATTGCAACTCCAAAACCAACAGATCATGGATAACCTCATGAAGGATTCAAGAGCTCAAATGAATCAACCGACTTCAAGTGCTACTGAATTGAGAGAAGAGCAAATTAGAAGAGAATGTATAAAGGAGGAAGAATCTTATTCATTGGATAATATCCTTCCATCTTCTAATACATTGCAATTTGTTGGAACTGATACTAGTATACTTGATAGCACTGTGATTATTGATGTACATGGTGTTTTTGATTCTGAATTGCTTAATAATGATGTAGCTGAAGAAATTATTATTGAATCTCCTGATTTGGTTAATTGTAGTAATGCAGTGAGCAAAACTGATACTTTTTGTGATGTTCATGAGTCCTTATGTACTGATGCACTTGGTGTTTCTACACCTAGATGTGACCACAGTGATGAATTCATTTCTGAGGCTATTAATCATGAATCTATTGAATCTAAGGTAGTAGATAAGTGTGGGGATGACTTGGTATGTGATGATGTGATTGCTGAAATAGTGAATGTAGCATGTGATAATGATATAGATAGTGAAATTGTTAAGTAACTTGTTTTTGATGAATAAGACTCTAATTTGAAATGTTTATTTGATGATATGTATACTTGTCATGTGTGTATTGAGATAGATGAATTCTTGAAGTTTGATAAGTCTATTGAGTCTATGGATCCCTTTCTTTACACTAAAATTGTTAATAAGATTGATTCTACTGATCATACTAGTGTTAATGAGAGCATGCATAGTGATAGTGCTGATATTGAAAATCCTATTGATCTTTGTGCTATTATTGATACTAGTAAGAGACTGGATTTTGCTGTTCATCATTGTTTAGAATTTTGTGAGCCTATTGATGTCTCTTTGGTTAGGGAAGATACTATTTCTTTTGTTGAAAGTCCTGAACAGATCCCTGAAGTTGGTGAAGCAGTTCCCAACAAGCCACATACTCTCCCAGTTGAGATAAAGCAACTGCAAGATGTAACACCCCAAAATTAATTAAGGTGTTAATCGTGGATTTAGAGTAATTAAGAATAATTAATAGAGGATAATTGGGCAACTTGGTGAATGGCAATTTTAGAGAGATAAATTGTTAACATGGGTTTGAGAATTAATTGGGATAGAAATTTCATCTAGGCCTAAATTGATAGATCATGATGAGAGGCTAATGGAGGCCCAATGAGTTAGGTGCAGATCCAAACCCTTGAGCTCTTCAAACTTGGCCCAAATCCCATTAAACTTCAGCAACCCAATGTATAAAACTGGCCCAATAAAATCCTGTAGGCCAACACTTAAAAACTGGCCCAACAAAGCTAAAAATCTAGAGCCCATTAGGAGTTGGACTTGGAGCAACCCATGACCCATCTCTTGACCCAACTTTACTCCACTAAAACCCTAAAAACTGACCAGCCACCTCCCCTATTCTGCAAAACACAAAAACATAAGGAAAATTCGGAGGTGAGGAGGAGAGGCTAGGGTTCTTAGCATAAATCCATATTTTCTCACATTTGGAGCAAGATTTAGCCAAAGTAATAGTTATACAACTTAATCCCCTCATCTTTCTCTTTAATTCGGTAGAATTAGTTTTTCATTTGGAGTATTTTCATCATACCCAAAATCTGAAATGTGGGTGTTTGGGGATTTTCTTGGTGAAATTCGTAGGTTGAGGTTAGGACTGGAACTAGATGAGTTTAAACCCCCCATTTTGATGCTTTCTTTGTTGGTTTGAGACCCCCAGAGCTTATTTATATTATGGGTATTAATTTTGTACAAATTTGCTTAGAATTTTGGGTGGAATATTGAGATTTCTAGAAGAGGACACTTAAATCCGAATTTGGTATTTATGGTAGCTGGGTAAGTATTCTTTAGGTAGTTAATAGCATTTAAATCCCTTAGGTACTTATTGTAACTGTTAATGATGAATTAGAGTAGTAATTATTTGATGCTATGGTTATAGGGAGACTCTGTACCATTGGTGGCTGTTGCAAATCTGTCTACGAGTGAGGTAACCGGGGTTTATATTAATTCCACGCATGTATCTGTTTAATTTCGTATTTGTTGTACATGAATGACTTGAAATACTGAATGAATTGGTTGGCTATCTATTGTATGATGATTGGACCTTGTGAGTCCATGGTGGAGCTGTGGTGTGGCTGCCACCCGTGCATGTGCTACGATCGAGCACCGGGTTATGATCAAACCGCAGATGCACTGAGCCTTGGTTGTGCTCAATGGGGAGTAGGTGCTGTGGACGGGCCTCTCCCGGTGTTAATGGCCTTTAATATGCAAAAATATGATTGCTAGTATGGGATAGTAATCATGATAGCCTAATTGCTTCATTTACTGATATGATTGATATGATTCGGATGTTGATTTTAATTCATGCTTATGTGCTAATTAAATTGGATTATATGGTGGAATTTCCTTGGTTACTGAGATTATTATCTCACCCCGTTTTATGGGATTACATTTTCAGGTGAAGGTTCCTCAGGTAAGGATAAGGGTAAACAAGTGGATGAACATCCATGAGCTGAGGCCCGGTGTGGGGGAGCTACACTTGATCTGAGTAGAATAGGATAGATGCTAATTTTTGTTAAGTCTTGTGTAGTAGCATCATCATGTATCTGTATTGCCAAGTGTAGGAGTCTATATTTTGATAATATAATGTGTACCTATTAAGGAGTAGGCCTTACTTTAAATTGGTATTTAATTTATGGATTTATGATATCTGCTATGAGCATTGTTGAACTTTGATATGACTTACTGTTTAGAAATGTAACCTTGAGACATTGATATGAATCACTTATGCATGGGATCTCTAATGGAAAGTGTATTAAATGTTAAATGTCAATGAGGCATGAATTGTGTTATTGTCATTCCCTGGACTTGCTGATATAGGGTAGTTGGAGGAAATGGAAATTTACAATTGAGTTTTGACCTAGGAAATGGAAATTTACAAGGGAGATACCCTTGACCTAGGAGAGCTTTCAAACGGTATTTGAAAGCAAATATTTCCCACCATCAGTGAAGGCCGACAAGGAGACTGAGTTTAACTTCCTTGAGCAAGGGGATATGAATGTAAACTAATATGCGGCTAAATTCATTCAGTTGTCTCGCTTCTCCTCCTACCTGAAAAGGTTTGACGATGAGCCTTGGAAAGCTGAGAAATTTGAGAGAGGCCTGAGACCAGAGATCAAGGATAAAATTGTATCTCTACAAATCCGCAACTTTGATGAATTAGTGGAGAAGTGTAGAGTGACAGAGAGGGCCATGATGGAGAGTGAGGCTAAAAGAAAGAAGACCCTGGAAAGAAAACGTGACCGGGGCATGGAGCCCTTTAGGGGCAGAAGCAAGAAAGGAACCCATAGTGGGAGTGGCTCTTAGGGTAGGAGACCACCCCCAAGGAATGTCCCTCAAAGAAGAAGTATAGGACCACTAAGAAGCACAATGAGTGCCCCACCCACTTGTGCTAAATGTGGGAAGAACCATGGGAATGGGCCTTGTCCAGTGTGTTACAATTATGGAAAGCTGAGACACTATGCGCGGACTTGCACGGTGTCACGTGAGTCGGCCTCATCAGTTAAGCCACCTATCAAAGGAAGGGTGTTTGCACTTACACAGCAAGAGGCTAGTAGATCCCCTAGCCTGATTCGAGGTACTTTACTTGTCCATAATCATGTCGTAGATGCATTGTTTGACTCGGGTGCGACCCACTCATTCATCTCATATGACTGTGTCAAGCGTCTAGGTCTTAAAATTAGCCTGTTGCCATTTGAATTGTCTGTGTCCACCCCTACTGGATATTCTATGATTACATCTGATGTATGCTTAAATTGTACTGTACAATTGGATAGCCATTGTACTACCCTTGACTTGATTTGTATCCCTTTGTGTGATTTTGATGTAATCATTGGTATGGACTGGTTGTCTGTTAATAATGTGATACTTGACTGCAACCGTAAGACGGTTTCCTTACCTGCAAATATACTTGAAACTTGTCCTGTGACTGAGCTTACTTGTGTGTCGGCCGCCTAAGCCGGGAGATGCCTTAGACGTGGATGCCAAGGGTTTCTAGTATTCTTTTCATTGCATGTTGAAGTTGATGATAGGATAGAGGATATACCTGTGATTAGAGAGTTTCCTGAGGTTTTCCCTAAGGAGTTTAGTGGACTACCTCCAGAGAGAGAGCTAGAGTTTTCTATTGATTTGGTACCCGGTACTAGTCCAATCTCTAAGGCCCCGTATAGAATGGTGCCTGCTGAGTTGATTGAGTTAAAAAGTCAATTAGAAGAGTTACTTGAGAAAGGGTTTATTAGACCAAGTGTGTCTCCATGGGGGGCACCAATGTTGTTTGTTAAGAAGAAGGATGGTAGCCTTAGACTTTGCATTGACTATAGGCAATTGAACCAAGCGACTGTCAAGAATAAATATCCTTTGCCTAGAATTGATGACTTACTTGACCAATTAGCTGGAGCATCAGTCTTTTCAAAGATTGACCTTAGATCGGGATATCACCAACTTAGAGTCAAGGCTGAGGATGTACCTAAAACTGCCTTTAGGACTCGATATGGCCATTATGAATTCCTAGTAATGCCTTTTGGGTTAACCAATGCCCCTGCCATTTTCATGGATTACATGAATAGGATTTTTAGGCCTTATCTTGACTAGTTTGTGGTAGTGTTCATTGATGACATCCTCATCTACTCTAAAAGTAGTGAAGAGCATGAAGAGCATCTTAGGATAGTTCTTCAAACCTTGAGAGAGCATCAGTTATATGCTAAGTTGAGCAAGTGTGAGTTTTGGTTGCGGGAGGTCAAATTCCTAGGTCATGTGATATCAAAACAAGGGGTAGCGGTAGATCCTAGCAAGGTAGAGGCGGTACTGAATTGGGAGAGACCCAAAATTGTGACTGAAATCCGTAGCTTCTTAGGTCTAGCTGGCTACTATAGAAGATTCATTAAGGTATTTTCTAAGTTAGCCATGCCTTTGACGAAATTAACTAGGAAGGACCAACCATTTTGTGTGGGATGCTAAGTGTGAGAATGTCTTTCAAGAGCTTAAGGATAGGCTTACCACCGCACCTGTGTTAGTGATACCTAACCCTAAAGAGACATTCACAGTCTATAGTGATGCTTCTAAGAAGGGATTAGGGTGTGTCTTAATGCAACAAGGTAGGGTGATAGCTTATGCTTCTAGACAACTTAGACCCCACGAGGAAAATTACCCCACCCATGACCTGGAACTAGCTGCTGTAGTTTTTGCCCTTAAGATTTGGAGGCACTATCTCTATGGTGCCCAATTTGAGGTGTATAGTGATCATAAAAGGTTGAAGTACTTGTTTGACCAAAAGGAGTTAAACATGAGGCAAAGGAGGTGGATGGAATTCCTTAAGGACTATGATTTTTCTTTGAAGTATCATCCAGGGAAGGCGAATGTGGTTGCTGATGCCTTGAGTAGGAAATCCATTCACATGGCAATGATGATGCTTAGAGAGCAAAGGTTGATTGAGGAGATGAGAGATTTGAATTTATCAATTTCAATGAACCCTAGTAGTCTTCTTTTGGGGAATTGAGGATAGAAAATGAACTTAGAAAAAGAATTAAAGAGGCCCAAGAGCTAGATGCCTACTAGAGAGGAATTAGAGAGCAACTGGGTGGTGGGGAGGTCAAGGATTTTGACCTATCAGAAGATGGCTTGGTGAGATATCAGGGTAGAGTGTGCATACCCAAGGATGAAGAGTTGAGAAACATAGTATTATCAGAAGCTTATAAGAGTCAGTACACCATTCATCCAAGCACCACTAAGATGCATAGGGATTTTAAGAAAAGCTTTTGGTGGCCCAGGATGAAGTCGGACATAGCAGAGTTTGTTACTAGATGTCTAATTTGTCAAAGGGTTAAGATTGAACACCAAAGACCCGCAGGTTTGTTACACCCTTTAGAGATTCCGGAATGGAAATGGGATAGTATATCCATGGATTTTATTATGGGTTTGCCTAGAACATCCTCGGGTTATGATGCTATTTGGGTGATTATGTATAGGTTAACGAAGTCTGCCCACTTTCTACCTATTAGAGCTACTTATCCTCTAGATAGACTAGCCCAACTATATGTTCGTGAGATTGTAAGATTACATGGTGTTCCTAACAGCATTGTGTCAGATAGAGACCCAAGATTCACATCAAAATTTTGGCGGTCCTTACAAGAAGCTTTAGGTACTAGTCTTAACTTTAGCACTGCCTATCATCCTCAGTTTGATGGACAGACTGAGAGGACCATTCAAACCCTTGAGGACATGCTGAGAGCTAGTGTGCTAGAATTGAAAGGGAGTTGGGATGTGTACTTGCCTTTAGCTGAGTTTGCTTATAATAATAGTGACCATTCTAGTATCCAAATGGCACCATTTGAGGCACTTTATGGGAGGAAGTGTCGGTCACCCTTGTGTTGGGTAGAGTTGGGTGAGAGGAGTCTCTTAGGTCCAGACATAGTGGACCAAACCACCCACCAGATAGAACTCATCAGAAAGAAATTGTTGGCTGCCCAGAGTAGGCAAAAGAGTTATGCAGATAAGAGAAGGAGACCCTTAGAATTTGAGGTACGAGACCATATGTTCCTTAAGGCTACTCCAGTGATGGGGGTAGGACGGTCTATCAGGACAAGAAAGCTCAGTCCTTGTTATCTTGGTCCTTTCCAAATCCTTGAAAGGATAGGACCCGTGGCCTATAGAGTTGCTTTACCTCCAAACCTGGCCAGATTGCATGATGTGTTCCATGTGTCCCAGCTGAAAAAGTACCACTCGGACCCTTTGCATGTCATTGAGCATGAGAATGTGCATCTACAAGATGATTTGTCTTATGTGGTTGAACCGAAAAGGATTGTGGACTCAAAAGTCAAACAGCTGTGTAATAAGGACATCCTCCTGGTAAAGGTAGTATGGAAGGGACTCACTCCGGATAAAGCAACTTTGGAAACAGAAGAAGCAATGAGGAAGGATTATCCTGCATTATTTGAGTAAGGTATGTCTAATTTTGAGGACAAAATTTCTAAAAGGAGGGGAGAATGTGACACCCAAAATTAATTAAGGTGTTAATCGTAGATTTAGAGTAATTAAGAATAATTAATAGAGGATAACTGGGCAACTTAGTGAATGGAAATTTTAGAGAGATAAATTGTTAACATGGGTTTGAGAATTAATTGGGATAGAAATGTCATCTAGGCTCAAATTGATAGATCATGATGAGAGGCTAATGGAGGCCCAATGAGTTAGGTGCAGATCCAAACCCTTGAGCTCTTCAAACTTGGCCCAAATCCCATTAAACTTCAGCAACCCAATGTATAAAACTGGCCCAATAAAATCCTACAGCCCAACACTTAAAAACTGGCCCAACAAAGCTAAAAATCTGGAGCCCATTAGGAGTTGGACTTGGAGCAACCCATGACCCATCCCTTGACCCAACTTAACTCCACTAAAACCCTAAAAACTGACCAGCCACCTCCCCCATTCTGCAAAACACAAAAACATAAGGAAAATTCAGAGGTGAGGAGGAGAGGCTAGGGTTCTTAGCATAAATCCACCTTTTCTCACATTTAGAGCAAGATTTAGCCAAGGTAATAGTTATACAACTTAATCCCCTCATCTTTCTCTTTAATTCGGTAGAATTAGTTTTTCATTTGGAGTATTTTCATCATACCCAAAATCTGAAATGTGGGTGTTTGGGGATTTTCTTGGTGAAATTCGTAGGTTGAGGTTAGGACTGGAACTAGATGAGTTTAAACCCCCCCATTTTGATGCTTTCTTTGTTGGTTTGAGACCCCCATAGCTTATTTATATTATGGGTATTAATTTTGTACAAATTTGCTTAGGATTTTGGGTGGAATATTGAGATTTTTGGAAGAAGACACTTAAATCCGAATTTGGCATTTATGCTAGCTGGGTAAGTATTCTTTAGGTAGTTAATAGCATTTAAATCCCTTAGGTACTTATTGTAACTGTTAATGATGAATTAGAGTAGTAATTATTTGATGCTATGGTTATAGGGAGACTCTGTACCATTGGTGGCTGTTGCAAATCTGTCTACGAGTGAGGTAACCGGGGTTTATATTAATTCCACGCATGTATCTGTTTAATTTCGTATTTGTTGTACATGAATGACTTGAAATACTGAATGAATTGGTTGGCTATCTATTGTATGATGATTGGACCTTGTGAGTCCATGGTGGAGCTGTGGTGTGGCTGCCACCCGTGCATGTGCTACGATCGAGCACCGGGTTATGATCAAACCGCAGATGCACTGAGCCTTGGTTGTGCTCAATGGGGAGTAGGTGCTGTGGACGGGCCTCTCCCGGTGTTAATGGCCTTTAATATGCAAAAATATGATTGCTAGTATGGGATAGTAATCATGATAGCCTAATTGCTTCATTTACTGATATGATTGATATGATTCGGATGTTGATTTTAATTCATGCTTATATGCTAATTAAATTGGATTATATGGTGGAATTTCCTTGGTTACTGAGATTATTATCTCACCCCGTTTTATGGGATTACATTTTCAGGTGAAGGTTCCTCAGGTAAGGATAAGGGTAAACAAGTGGATGAACATCCATGAGCTGAGGCCCGGTGTGGGGGAGCTACACTTGATCTGAGTAGAATAGGATAGATGCTAATTTTTGTTAAGTCTTGTGTAGTAGCATCATCATGTATCTGTATTGCCAAGTGTAGGAATCTATATTTTGATAATATAATGTGTACCTATTAAGGAGTAGGCCTTACTTTAAATTGGTATTTAATTTATGGATTTATGATATCTGCTATGAGCATTGTTGAACTTTGATATGACTTACTGTTTAGAAATGTAACCTTGAGACATTGATATGAATCACTTATGCATGGGATCTCTAATGGAAAGTGTATTAAATGTTAAATGTCAATGAGGCATGAATTGTGTTATTGTCATTCCCTGGACTTGCTGATATAGGGTAGGTGGAGGAAATGGAAATTTACAATTGAGTTTTGAGTTAGTAATGGTAGAATAGTTAGTTCATAACTACCCTTAGAGTTGCATAAATTAAGGTAGGATGGCCCTAGGGTGAGATTGGAGGAAGAAAGAAGAGTATGAGTCAAGATTTTCAGAGTGTAGGACCAGAAGGTACTTCGCCGCGGCTAAAATATAGTTGGCCGCGGCCAATAGAGGTGAAGTTGCCCAGGGAGAGTACTAGAGTGGAATTCGCCGTGGCAAAATGTAAATTGGCTGCGGCTAAATGTGAGAGGTCAAACTGGGAGTCATCCAGAGAGAAATTAGTCGCGGTGAATTAAGGAATTGCCCGCTGCGAACTTTTAAGAAAATGCCCTCGGCATTCTAGAGAGGAATTAGCCGCGGCGAAGGAGGAATTGGCCGCGGCCAATATTGAGAGGCGAGCGAGGAAGTTCCAGGAGGCTTCTTTGCCGTGGCGCCATGTAGGTTGGCCGCGGCGAAGATCCAACTCGCCGCGACGAAACTAGTGATGAAGAAAGGGGTAAAACAGAAAAGAATTGGCCGCGGCTAAGGGTAATTTGGCCGCGGCTAACATGCTGAAACACTTATATTAACTAGAACATCTTGGTTTTCCATATGTTAATCACAAAGGATGATCTAGAGTCATTAGGATGGGTTATGACTGATGAGTAATACATCCAAGGCTTATAAATGGATGTTTAATTCCTTTATGAACATAAGTGTATGTAATCGTATGATTGATGACTCTAATCACATTAAGGTTTAAATTTTTCCACATTTTCATGACCTATAGTGATTAATCATGTGTTTAACCTTAATTATGATAATAAGAAATTAGGGTCGTCACACAAGATGCCTTGAACTTGAAAGACAATGAGAAGTTGCAAATTAATTCTTCTGTTGATGCAGTGACTCTTACTTATGAGATTCAAGTAGATTTTATTGGTTTTGATAGATTTCTAGAGAGTTCAAAGTTTAAATTTGATTTTAAATTTTCTTTCTTTAGTTTTGAATGTTCTAAATCTCATTTTTTCTCTTTCATTATTCCTGAACATGCTGAATATAACTTTTTGAGACCACTGATGGTTGAGGAAGTTTATGAGTCATCACTAAATGATCAATCAAAATGCTTTAAAGTAGTGAAACTTAAAGTAGTTCAATTAAGAAGGAATAAAGCTGTTTTAATTTTAGTTTTTGATACTTATGATTAGCTGGTCTCTTATAAAGTTCTTTTTAGTTTAGGATGTAGTTTTCTTTTTCTTTTATGCATTATTGTTTGTTTTGTTTCTGTTTTGTAGGAAATAAATTACTAACTAGCTACATAGGAATCTGAGCCACCCTTGAGATCTTCAATTCAAGTCATTTAGTTGTATACTTTCCCTTTATACTATTTATATTGTGCTGTTATCTGTTGACTGGATTGTGTGCTGGCATTGAGGACAATGCAACATTTAAGTGTGGGGGAAGAGTCATTTCATTCTATTTCATCTTCTGAAAATTTTGAAAAATAGCATAATGTTTTTTTTCAGTTTTTTAGTGAAAGTTGCAAGTTGAGATGATTATAGGTTGGATTCACTTAGACATGATAAACAATGAATCTTGTGTCTTGATTCAAGTGAAGTGGCAATGAATTTGATTTCAGTGAACTATTTAATAGCCATTAGCTGGTGAGGAATTAAGCTGTATTTGTTCATTTCTAGTGTGTATTCACCTATCTTTGCTTTCACTCTAGAACTTATCTTGATTCTTTGTTGAGACCACATTTGCATGCATGGAAATGATAAGGCATTCCTTTCTTTTATAGCTAGATAGCCAAAAAGCCACACCTTAAATGCACTTTATCCATTGTTTAGCCATTTTGAACCTTGGTTTTCTTTCTTGTTAGCCCATAATCATGAAGAAAAAAAAATGTTTCCCGCATTGTGTTAAGATACCTTTTAGATTTCAAAGAGCATTACATTTGTTTAGGATAGGTAAATGCACGCTTTGCATCCATTTAGGCCATTAATATTAAAGGTTAAGGAAGATGTTCCAAGCAAAGAAAAGAAGAGATAGAAAAGCAAAAAGGAAAACAATGAATGAGAAGTCTAAAAAAAAAAGGAAAGAAAAAGGAAAAGCTATTGAAAATCAAAAGAAAGAAGTCTTTTGAATTGAGTTTATAGTTGCTAATACTTGTTGGAAATAAGGCCTTTAATTGCACACATTCTTCCCTATCCTAGGTTTCTTTTAACTACTTTTGAGGTTCTAAGGTATCCATTTGTTGTTTGATTTCCCTTTGTTCTTGTATGTCCATTCATTGCATTCCTTAGCCTCATTATAACCCTGAATAAAGTCCTTTGATTGGTGCATTGCATTTGGCATGGGTGGTGGAGACTCAGAAGCTTGACAAGCCTATGGCAATGAGGTTTGGATAGGTGAAGTTTTGAGTGAAACACATTGCCTAAACATTGGAAAGTTAAGAGTAAACACTAACCATGTGAGAGGCTATGCATTTTTTATTCATTCTTTTCAAATGAAATTGCCATAGAATTTGATTTCTTGATGCAAGTGGAGTTGGTTTGGATTGTTGGAGTGATAAAGAGTTGTGATTAGTCTTTGAGCTTGTGATTTTTACACTTTCTTTTCCATTTTTCATTTTCCACTTGCCATTCTACTAGCCTGGTGTTCCAATTCATTCTTTTATCTTGGATTTTAAGTTTTACCTAGGAGTGCAAAGGTTTAAGTGTGAGGGAATTTAACAAGCATGGTTTATATATATTTTATTCTCCCTAACTTAAGCATTTTAAGGAGTAATTATGGCTTAAGGAGTTTAATTAGGTAAAATTTGATGTTAGTAGTCATTTGTACATTCAAGGAAATTATTTACAAGATTTTAGAATTTTAATGCATAAATTTCTGTAAATGATTTTGTGAATTTTCCTATTGAAATGTTCTTACTATTTGTGCAGATTTTTTATAGGTAATGGAATTTAAAGGAGGAAATTTATTTGGAGAAGAATTGAAGATTGAATCAACGTGGAATTTTTAGGAAATAGAAATTTAAGAAAAAAGATAAAAAGGAATGGAGTTGAAGTGGACATGCATGGATCTTTAGGATGAACATATGAGGAAGGGCCAGGACACACACTCCTTTAAGTAACAAGATGGAAGACACTCATGGCTTTGTGAGGAATTCACACAATGCCACGAGTCTAGCCTTCATACACTAACACTCAATTACACACGTAGCAATCACATAAACTCACGTGGAAAAACACACTATCACATACACGTTGTTCCAATAGCCATGGGTTACTTAACATACACACACATACACATACACTTCCACGTAGCGTCTAACACATGTCTAGCTCCCTTGTTCACATGCATGAAACCACATGCACCGGTCACGTATTCCAGCTTCATCGAGCCATAGTACACTCCAAAGTCCACATTGCAGCACCTTCACACAAGAATCATACATCATCACACTCTCACACTTTCACACTCAAGAACACATACTCGAGTAAAAAAGAGAAAGGAATAATAGAAGCATGGTACTGTTTGAAGACGTGAACTGAACCACGGGAAGAAGCACATGAGAAACATAAGAAAAAGAAATGCTACGGGCTGGGATGAGCTGAACACATGGGAAGCTATGGGTTTTTGGAACTGAAAGCAACATGTGGTGAGCTTTGATGAATGGAGAAGAAGCCACGTGATTCATTAAAATGAAAGCTTTGGCTGATAATTAAAGAAGCAGCAACAATGAGCTAAGAGCGAGAAGAACTTATGAGTTATAAGAAGGAAAACATGAAGGAAAAAGAGAAGAACCTACAGGAAGAAGCAGGCAGAGGAGAATAATAAGGAAGCTAAACATAGTAATTGGCAGAACGAGGAAGAGACAACACATAAGGCAGCAACTATAGGGCTCGAGTTCTACGTGCATGTGAACAGTACAAAAAGTGAATGAAGCAGCAAATGAGCAAGGAGCTTATGTGGGGCTATAAACACATAAAGAAACATGTGGAGAAGAAGAAGAACATGTAAATTTTGCTTTGAGTTTCAATGAGAAGACCACGTGAGTAGAATAATAAAAGAAACGCTGAAGATGACATGGGATTGCATGTGAGAAGTGTGTGAGGAGGGGAATTTTTATATCATATTTAGCTTTAAAGCAGGGCCTACACTTATACACACATAAAGGGAGTTGCAAGCAATTGGAATAAGGGGCTGAGCACATGAAAAATAAAAGAAAACATGTGAGAAGATTAAAAATACACTCTGGTAGAGATAGAATGGATTAATTCATCGAATAAAATAACCCAATCATACGCTGAATAGATCCATCGTCATATTTACGCTACAATCCAGGCCTCTCATCCTCCATTCCCATTCTATCTCCACCTCCATTCCATGAGAGCTTGATTCACCTTTGTGGCTAGCTAGGAGGATAACCTGGAAAAGCTTGAATCCATGGAGATAAATGAATTTTTGGGCTAAGATTCTCTTATTTTTCCAACACTTTTCTTTTCTTATATTATCTTGGTTAAGATTGTATTTGATTGAGAATGTGTATTGTCTATAAGTAGTGGCTGGTTAGACACTAATTAGGATACTTTTTTATTGATTAATTGATTGGATTAAACACTAAATTTTTCATTATTTTTTAATTTCCCATGTATGCCATTAAGGTATTCGATGAAATGCATGAGTGAGATTGTGTACTTGGTTATTTGATTTAAAGATTCTTTAGAGTTTAATTGGTTAATTAAACATCTTATGGTGATGATTTAGAGGCTAATTAATTAATTAATCAATCAAATTGAGCGTTCATTGATCTTCAAGGCAAGAATTGACAATTTGATGCGGGATTGAGGTTTTAATTCAACATTATCTTATTAATCTCTTCAATCTTGGATGATAATTCGAGATCATTTGCCATGGACATAATTAGGGACTCTTAGACTAGAATTAATCATAATTGAATTAGGATAAGGATAGTGGATACCAAAAGATGAATCCAAAGCTAGTCACAAGTATATCATTTAACCATAATTGAAACAATTATGTAGTTAGTCATTTTAATTCAATTTCATTTTACTTAGCTTAAGTCAATCAAACCCTTTTTAGTTAGGAAATTTTTAAAGTCCTTTAACACTTAGAAAGCCTAATTAAACATTGAATTCCATTTCCAAGGGAGATGACCTAGGTTGTGTCACTAACTATAAAATTTAATCCAACCTAGTTTTATTTTGAGGGTTACATGACATGACCCGTCAGTATGTCCCCAGTGTGGCAGAAATCATAGGAATAGACTATGTTACGCGGGGTAGAACGTATGTTATAGATGTGGTAGGCTAGAACATATGGCTAGGAACTACACACAGGCTCCCCAATAATTTTCTTAATAGAGGGAGATGGCTCTTGCTTCTAGACCTTAGACCCAGGGTAGAGTCTTTGCCCTGATACCGCGGGAGGCTAGCCAGTCCCCAAGTTTGATCCAAGGTACTATTAAGATAAATAATTTTTCTATCACTGCTTTATTTTTTTCGAATAATAGCTACTCTTTCATATCATATGACTGTGCTAGGAGGTTGAGTCTGAGTATGCATACACTACCCTATGATTTGCATGTATCTATCCCTATCGGAAACAGAGCCATTATCTTCCATGCCTGTTTGAATTGTATAGTCTAGTTTAATCATTGTTATACCACCCTTGATTTGATATGTATGCCCTTGTTAACATTGATTTAATTATCGATATGAACTAGATGTCTATAAATAATGCCACACTTGATTGTTCCTATAAATGTATTACTTTACCTGAATGTCGAACTATATCTAATATGAGGACTAAGTTATCTATTATGACCACCTCCTTGGTTAAGAGGTCTCTAAAGTAGGGTTGTCAGGGATACCTAGTTTTCTTTTTAGTTTAAGTTAAGGTAGAAAAGGGTATAGAGGAGATTCCAGTAATGAGAGAGTTTCCAGAAGTCTTCCCAAAAGAAATTAGCGGACTACCCCTAGAAAGAGAGGTTGAGTTTCCTATAGACATTGTACCTGGGGCAGGTCCAATGTCTAAGGCCCCATATAGGATGTCTCCTACTGAGCTAGCTAAGCTTAAAAAACAAATAGAAAAGCTTTTAGAGCAGGGTTTCATTAGACCCAGTGTCTTGCTGTGGGGAGCTCCAGTCTTATTCGTAAAGAAGAAAGACGGGGAGCCTTAGACTGTGCATAGATTATAGGGAGTTCAATAAGATAACTATTAAGAATAAACACCCTCTCCCTCATATAGATGACCTCCTAGATCAGTTGGTAAGAGCGTTTGTGTTTTCTAAGATAGACCTCAGGTCGAGATATCATCAACTTAGGATTAAAGCTGAGGATATTCCTAAGACAGCATTTAGGACTAGATACGGGCATTATGAGTTCTTAGTTATGCCCTTCGGATTGATGAATGCACCTATAGTATTCATGGATTACATGAATAAAGTATTCAAGCCATACTTAGATAGATTTGTAGTTGTCTTCATAGATGATATTCTTATTTATTCCAAAAAGAGGGAAGAACATGAGCAACATTTGAGACTAGCCTTAGAAACCCTGAGAAAGAGATAGTTATATGCTAAACTTAGTAAATGTGAGTTCTAGCTCATTGAAGTTCAATTCTTAGGTCATGTGATCTCCTAGGCAAGGATCGCAGTAGATCCCCATAAGGTAGAGGCAGTTTTACAGTAGGAGAGACCTAGGACAGTGACAGAGATCAAGAGCTTCCTAGGTTTAGCAGGGTATTACAGGAGGTTTATTCAGGGCTTTTTTCATATAGCAATGCCACTGACTAGACTCACCAGGAAAAATGTGCCTTTTGTGTGGGATGAGAAATGTGAGAAGTGTTTCCAAGAGTTGAAACATAAGTTAAGCACTACCCTAGTTTTAGTACTTCCTGACCCTAAAGAGACTTTATAGTCTATAGTGATACCTCTAAGAAAGGGTAAAGATGTGTGCTTATGCAGAAAGGCCGAGTGTATCTTATGCTTCTAGACAATTAAAGCCTCACAAAAAGAATTACCCCACACATGACTTAGGGCTAGCTACAATGGTGTTTGCTTTGAAAATATGGAAACACTACTTGTATGGGGCAGTCATAAAAATTTACAGTGACCACAAGAGCTTTAAATACTTATTTGAATAGAAAGAATTGAACATGAGACAAAGTAGATGGTTAGAATTTTTAAAAGATTATGATTTCATACTAAAATACCATCCCAGTAAGGCTAATGTAGTAGTTGATGCCTTAAGTAGAAAATCCATACATATGGCATGTATGATGATTAGAGAGTAAGAGTTGATTGAGAGATTCATGTGAGGTGCATTCGAGGAAGTTGTTAATGGTGAAACCCAAATAGAAAATGACCTGAGGGATCAGATAAGAGAGGCTCAGCAAATAGATGAGCAAATGAGAAAAACTATGTCCTAAACAGCCTAGGGTAGCACTTAAGAGTTCAATTTGTCTGAGGATGGCATAGTAAGATATAGGGATAGGCTATATGTGCCTAGAAATGCAGAAATCAAAGAGAGAATATTATATGAGACACATAAAAGCAAGTACAACATTCATCCAGGTAGTAATAAGATGTATCATGATTTAAAGAAAATGTTTTGGTGGCCTGGAATTCATTTACACACATATGGTCACATAGGCCTAGGCTTCTCTACACATACACATAATGCATGGGCTTACGTAAAAGCTTCATAGATACTTTCCATGTTGATTCATGGTAGGCATCCACTCTCTAATTCACACTCACGTGTTTAAGCCACCCTTTCACATTGATGCAATTCATTCACTCTCTCTGCACTTTACAAGTACCAGTTCACTTCACATCACAAGAGCACTTCCTCACATTCACTTGCAAGCCACGGGGCCCACATGCATCATTCACTTCACTTCCATATAGCTCTAGCTTAGGCACTTTACACAGTACAAGTCTAGCCTTTAGACACTCCACTCTCCACATTGATATTCTTAACTTCACTCTATATATCTATAAAGCACTTGAATGAACCACACGTCCAGCTCACTTGTACATGGCTTCATGCATAAACACGTAACACATCATTCACACATGGTCACTCACATGCACAGTATCTCACTAAATCACACTTCCTTTACACACACTCATTCAAACATAAGGAAGTATGAAGTAGAATAGTTATGGGTTAGAGGAGAAAAGTAAGCTAAATGAGTGAAGAGAAGTCACGTGAGCAAGAAGTAAGGAAGAAGCTGAGCTTGTATGGAGCAGAATGCATGAAAGTAACTGTATAATGGAGAAAACACGAAAGAGAAGCCACGGGCAGAAACAAAGGAAGCAACATGAATGAATGAAGGTAGAGTAGAGCTGAGTATAAAGAAAAAGCTATGGTTTTAATGTGAAAGAACTAAGCAGAAAAGGAGAGAAGGGCTCGAGCATAATATGTGAAATGCAAAACAAGTGAAAGAGCAAGGGGGGTCTATGAGGAAGGAAAAGAAGAAGCATGGTACTAATTTGAAGACATGAGAGCCAGACCAGAACGTAGAGAGAGCAATGCATGAAGAAGCATGTGAAATGAGGAACATGGATTAGCAAGGGAGATTTTCCTAATTTTCTACACTTTTTCTTTTTCTTGTATATGCTTGGTTGAGATGTATTTGATTGAGAATTTGTGTTGTTAGTAATTAGTAGCTGGTTAGCAACTGTTTATAACCTACAAAATAGAAACAAAGTAAACAATAATGCAGAAAGGAAAAAGAAAACTATATCCTAAATTAAAAAGAACTCTATAAAAGACTGACTAATCATAAGTATCAAAAACCAAAATTAAAATAGCTTTATTTCACTTTAATTGAACAAATTTAAGTCTAACCACTTTGAAGCGTTTTGATTGATCATGCAGTGTTGATTCATAGACTTCCCCAACCATCAGTTAGTTTGGAAAGTCAAAGTGAGTATATTCAAAAGCAGTAAAAGAAGGAAAATCAAATTTAGGACCTTCAAAACTAAAGAAAGATAATTTGAAATTAAAACTCTTTAGATATCTGTCTAAACCAATGAAGTCTACTGGACTCCAGTCACTAAGAGTCACTATATCAATAGAAAAATTCAATTGCAACTTCCCACTGTCTTTCAAGTTCAAGGCATCTGGCAGTTGCTTCATCTTAACTGGGAGAGTCTGTGACTTGTTGGGAACTACTTCACCAACTTCAAGAATCTGTTCAGGACTTTCAGTAAAAGAAATAATATCTTCCCTAACTAAAGAGACATCAGTAGGCTCACAATATTCTAAACGATGATCAACAGCAAAATCCAGTTTCTTACTAGTATCAGCAACAGCACAAAGATTAGTAGGATTTTCAATATTAGCACTATCTCTATGTATGCTTTCATCAACACTAGTATGATCACTAGAATCAGTTTTATCAATAGTTTCAATGCAAACAAAGGAATTCATAGATTCAATAAACTTATCAGACTTCAGAAACACATTAATCTCAACACATACAAGACACATATACATATTATCACATAAGCATTTCAAATTAGAGTCTAAATTATCAACAATAAGTTGTTCAACAATTGTAATATCCATATCCTTTTCACATGATACATCCACTATTTCATTAGTCATATCATCACATGCTAGTAAGGAATCATAATGATCAAAATATGTGGCGAATTCACTAGTTTCAATGAAAGCATTAATCTGGGAGCATCTATCACATGTAGTAAATCCAGTACACACACAATCAAGAGATTCATTCATCAATGGGCTTATCAACCAATCCCACATTAGGAATAGAATAATCAACACATTCTAGGTCACCCCCACACTTTTCTAATACCCTAGACTCAATAGGATTATCATCAACTGGTTCAGAAATGAATTCATCACTATGGTCATAGCTAGGTGTAGAAATACTAAGTGCATCAGTACACAAGGACTGATTAACATCACCAAAAGTATCAGTTTTGCTCAATGAATTACCACAATCAACTATATCAGGGCATTTAACAATAATTTTCCTCATCTACTTCATCATCATCAAGCAATTTAGAATTAACAACAGCATGTGCATTGGTATTTACTATATTATCATGAAAACTAGAGTCAGTCCTAACAAATTGCAAAGTATTAGAAAATGGAAGGATATTACCTAGTGAATAGGATTCTTCCTCCTCTATATATTCTCTTATGATTTGCTCTTTCAATTCAGTGGCACTTGAGGTAAATTGACTCATTTGGACTCTTGAATCCTTTATGAGGTTATCCATCATTTGTTGGTTTTGAAGCTGCAACTATTCAGTTTCCTATTAGAGTTGAAGATTATAAGCTTCTAATTGTTACATCATCCTTTCTTCCCAACTTGGTTCCCAATTAGGCTCTTGTTGAATATACTCCTCATGATAGTTGTAGGGATGATATTCTAGCTCTTGCACATTGTAATTGTGGTATGGCTCATAATGATAGTGGTAATTGGGGTGAACTTCATATGGATGGTAGTATGGTTGGTAGCATGGTGGTTAAACTTGTTGGTATTGTTGGCATTGTTGTGCTTCTCTATGTTGCTCAAGAATGCCATGAAGCATTGATATAGTTTTATACTTCTTTCATATAATCCTATCATTTCCACAAGAATCATAGACACCTTGATTAGACAAATAATATGGATCCATTTAAAGCAAAGAAAATGAGAAGTGCAATTGATTATAGCACAAAGCAACTCACTAGCAAACTACACTAAAATTAACTTTAAATTAAGAAAATAAAATTCAAATGAAGCTAACAACTTCCTAACAATAAAAAGCACTCTACAACAGAGGTTAATCACACAAAATAAACTCACAAAAATTAAAGAAATTAAATTTAGAAAAATGGAAAAATTTCTAAAAAATTTAAGAAAATACTAAAAAATTAGAAAAAGTGCCTTAAACATTAGGATTTAGCTAAAAAATGGTGTATGTAACACCATAAATTCTAACTTATCTCTATCACATTTCTATGCTCATATAGTGCATTACATGAGGGAAAGTAAGAAAAGTCCATTAAAATAAGGCATATAATTGTGCTGCGTCATGTATAAAAATTTCATCTGGTGTCACATGGACCGTGTGAGCTCATACAATATATTCTCATATTTAATTATATAAATACAACTCATTTGGATCATAAAATGTGGCTCACAACTTAAGGAATTCAAAGAAAAGCTCAAAATGCTCATGAATATTTTCGGCCAGAATTTGGCTCTTTTCTAACCAAACTTTGGAAAATCATAACTAATTCCTAAAACATTGAAATCATGCATTCTTAGTTATTCTGGAAAGCTACGGATGTCTACTTTACACTAAAAACATGTCCAGACCATAACATCCATCACAGAGGATGTTTCACATTCAAAAAGGTCTAGAGGTCACAGATTTCTGCAGCAAATTTTGTTCTTTAGCTTCCCAAAAAGATCTCAACAAGCTCTAATTGCATGCCAAGTCTCAGATCAAGAAGAACTCTTTTGGCCAAAAAGTGACATATGTAACATCCCTAAAATTAGGATTTTCTAATTATTTAGTATTTATGTAATGAATTTATTAACCTTTAATAAAAAGAATTTGAATGAAATAGCTTCATATATGAGAAGTATAAGCTGAATAGGACCCATAGGAATTTTTGAGATGTTAGGGGGTCTAAGGGCAAAATTGTCATTTGTCACCTAGACGAACTTTGATAAATTTTTTAAAAGGAAGGGGAATAAATAATCCCTGAAACTCTTTAAGGATTTCTTATCCCTTTAGCTATTTCTATTTCTATAGTTGTCACAACTTCTTTTTCTATTTAGCTCATGGCTACTGATCAGGCTAACCAAATCTCGAACTGGATCCCACTTGGCCATCTGGACAATGTGGCGTCATTGGGCCCAGATTATCAAACTGAGTTTAACCGTGGGTCACAGATTTCTGAGACTTTTGCACGATTTTTTGATATTTGTGCCTAAAGTCACGAATAGAGGGTGAAACTAGAGTTCTCTAAACTTTTGGGCAATTTATACATTTTGCCCCGCACATAACTTTTCTTTGCTTTTTAGTCCTGGCTCTTTCATACTTGACTTCAGAGACTCTTCGAGACCTTTTTCTGATCCCCTTAACTCATCATTATTTGGGGAATAAATAATATTTAAATATATGATTGGAAACATTAAACGGGACCCTCATTAGCAGGGAACCTAGAAAATGCAGATTAAATAAGATATTATAAAAAACCTAAGAAAATAGTGGCAATTTTGTAAGTCTAACCAGGGAAGAGCTGACATGGCACAAGGAAGCTGGGAAGGTACTGATATGGCACCATGTAAAAAGGAGAGAGATGATGTGGTGCCATGTGTGAAGAAGAAGCTGGAAGTTAGAAGAGAATTCTGGAAACTACACGAGCTACAGAGTGATTACACAGGCTTGTGTCAGCAAATCTTAGAAATCTCACACATCATAAAAAAGTTACTGCTGACTTCAGCATGACATAGACGCTGACTTAAGTGACATTAAATGTCATCTTATCTTCACATATCACGAAAAAGTAACCAGGGTAATCCAATGGTTAATATTCGTCCTTAAAACGTGATACAATCTAAACTGTTGATGTAATCTAATGGCTTAGATTTCTTTACCTTTTTAAGATCAAACCACCACCTTTGATCTAATCCAAAGGCCTACATTTTATCTCTTATTTTAAGGTTAAATCTTGACCATTCATGTAATCTAAAGGCTAAGATCTTCCACCTTAAAAGTTAATTAAATCTTAACCATTCATAACTAGTATATATATGAACCACACACATACTTTCATGCCATTCTCACACACACAAAATACACACCAAAATTTGGCCAAGACAAAGAGAAGGAGAAGGAAAAGGAGCTGGACCTAAGGAAGAAGAGAAGGGAGAAGGAAAAGCCATCAGGGAAAATCTAACACCGCGGAGCTAAGGTAACATAGATAGACTTTCTTCTTCTTGGTTTTTCTTCTATTTTTCTCCAAGAATTCTTCTCTTCTCTTTCTCTCTAAATTTTGTACATCGCATGAGGAGATGGGAAATTTTGTTGTTTCCATGAATTCTAGCCAAGAAAAGATGGAGAAAAGATGGAGAAATCATATATATGGCTTATGGATTCATGTGATTCAAGAAAATTCCTAATCTTGGCAACTTTTCTACAAATTAAAAAGCTTTGTATTTCAAGATGCCATGGAAGAAATTGAAGAGAAAATAAAAGAGGAAGTGAAAGAAGAAAGCCTAAGCAAGAGGAAGATTAATATAACTTTGATTTTTATGAAGAAAGTGACAAGAAACCCTAGAATTTTACCTTGAAAAAAATTGTAGAAGACATATAAAATCTCTAGAAATTGATTTAGGGCTTTTGTTTAGCTTCCTTGAATATGTATGTGTGGCCATTCAGTGACATAAAAATGAAGCAAAATCATCTATCTTCCATGACACATAAGTTCAGCCAACACATGTACATATACCTAGGGAAGAGTTTTCTTAAATCCAACTAAATTAGGTTAATCTACATGAAAAATAAGGCCTATGGTGAAATTTTGGTGAATTATGGACCATTGTATAAAAAGTCAAACTTTCAAGAAAAAGTGTTGACCAAGATATTCTTGAATTTTTCTTGATGTTATTTTACATGTTTTGGATGATTGTTGTGGCCTAAGATGTTCTATGTGCTGCTTAGATTATGCTGATATTTATTTTATGAATTTTGGAGCCCATTTGAGATAGTTGGAAAAATTATGCAGTATTATGTCAAGAATAGAATATATGGTAACATGTGTTCTAGAATTGCACTGTTTTCTATGCTGATATATTATCTTATTTCTTAACATGGATAATATGTTGTGTACTGCCTGATTATATGAGCATGGGTTATTTAGTAAAGAACTAGCCAATATATAGGGCGGACAAGAGGTGAGCCCAAAGAACTAGCCAATATATAGGGTGGACAGGGGGTGAGCCCTATGTATATGCCAGTGTTGAACATTGGGTAGCTGTTGTTGTATTGGATATCTAATCTCAAAGATACTTAAAAATATCTAAACCACTATTTTTCAGACTCCAGTACACAGTCATGCTACCAAGATTATTTATGCACAGAGTTGTGCAAGGTAGTTCTTTCCCAAATATACCTATATGCCTTGATCAAATGATGGCTTGGATGACATATTATTGTGATATTTTATATGACTTTCCTTGGGTACCCACTGAGGGACGCCTCAGTAAAGGAAGTAAGGATGAGCCTGTTATGTCATGGCAGTACAACATGATCTGGGTATTGAGCCTGGTGGTCTCTAAGGCCTAATGGTCAAGAGAAAAAAAAATTGTTTGTGATATTTTCTATATTCTATATATGCGGAAATCTCATGAATGCCTTGCCACTACTGAGTATCAATTATGTTGAGACAATTCTTGTGTTCATCCATGTCTTATCTTTAGATGTAATATGCCTATTCACTTTGCTATTTCATATTCATGTTAGATATTGCTAATAGGTATATCTCTCTACTTATATCATTCAGTAAATTAACTATCTTGACATTATATTACTTGTGGGTTGTTAAAAGTACTTGACTCTTTTTCATGGATATTATGTGGTATTAATCCTGTCTATGTTACTAAGAAAATTATTTTTCACTCTATTGTGGTTTATATTTTTCTTAGATGCCAATTTATCAAGTGACCCTAGATCTCCAGGTGGAGTGGATCCAGTTCCCACTCTGGGAATGGGTCTTCATCATCCATAATATACATATCATATCATGTGATGACGTTGTTTGTGCTGTACTGATCTAATTTGTGTCCCCAAGAGAGCTGGAGTCCTACACATTCCCAGTGGGTGGAGTTGACCCTCCTGCTCCTCCGTTTGCATGAACAGAGGCCCAGTCACTGATACTGATTCTTTTGTTATCTGGGGACTTTCTTTTTGAATGGTTATAGGATAGATTTCCTTTTTATGTGATGTGAATTGTATGACCCCGTTCCCTTATGAGGGAACTCTTAAACTAGTTTGTATAAATTACAATGTATTTTCATTATTGTCGTGGTCCGCTATGCCATTAACTAGATTATACTATCAAAGGATAATTACCATAGAAAAATGTAATTAAACGTAAATAAGGAATTCCTAAAAAATGTATAGTTAAAGAATAGTAGTTAAAAGAGGCGTTATAACATAGGGTTCCATTATGGTCAATTTTGGCTCCATATGAGGTACGAAAATAACCAAATGGCTTTCCTTAGGGTTTGGCACCTTTTAGGCAAGTCTAAAAGCATAATTGGGACTCGTATGAGCTGCCCAAATGGTCCTAAACCTCATGCATCTCATTTTGGCCATTTCATTAACACATATGCACAGTTACATCAACTTTTCAAGGAACATAATTTGGCATTACATACCCAATTTACATTCTAGGATTCGCATATCATATCCATTCATTTATACATCACATATTATCATAATTACACATGTCTAAGAGGTCATAGGTCATATACAACCATGGATGACAACATTTGCCACCTTGATGTCCTTAAAGAAGCAAATTTCATACATTTCAATGTCATACTCTCATCTTTCAAGTGGTTGGCATCCATCTCCTTGCTCTTTTGGTCCACCTAGCTTCCATCTCAAACATACTCTTGGGAGCCCATCTTGCTTTTGAGAGACTTTTTGCTTTGTCTCAACCAATCTCAAGGGTTCTTGGCTCATCCTCACCATAGCTAAGGGTTCTTGGCCTCACCACACTCAAGCAAATCCAAGCACACATCAAAAACATCATATAAGAACATATTGTAACATCATGGCACCATGGAATTAAATTCATACTAGATTACTTTTCATAGCTTAAAAATATGCATACATACATTCAAGACAAGCTAAACACACATCTATGCATGAAAGGTGGTGGAGAGAGCTACCTTGCTTTCATTTTGCACACTTTTTCCTTAAGTCTTGAATCCTCTCCCTTGACCTCACACACCCAAGAAGGTGGAGATCATTCCTTTTTTGCCTAGACACAATTTATGGAAGCCAATTAGGTTCATGGAATTAATTCTCAGGCCACACAACTTTCTTAGACCCTAGGTTGATCTATAAACCTCATTATGGTTCTATAATTGCACCTAATGAAGCAACACCTCTCAAATAAATTCTAGGCTCCATTCTTTCCTTTCAAATATGATTCTTGACTCCTTTTAAGCCTCTTGGAGTCATCACACAATTAAAATAAAGAGCCTAACTACATGTTGCTTCTTTAGGTCATAATATGAAACCTAAAGCACCAACTAACTTTCTATCAGTTGTAATTTTTTTCCAAGGCCTCCCCTCATATTCATTCATTATAAATGACTCAAGATTGGCCTTAGAAAATTTTAAAACTCTCCCTAGCTATGCTATCCTTGCTCGGCCAAGGCTATGAAGCATATTAGGTTCCATGGAGCTTTCTTTGTTTTCTCAAGGGGAGAAGCATATGGGGAGACTTCTAGGGATCTTAGGAGCTCATTTAAACTCTTATTTAGGCTTAGGAATCATCATACAAAATCAGATTTTACAAGGTGCAATTGAAACCTAGAAATTGCATCTTGAAATCTAATGGCTTTTTGTTAATTCCCTTTACATATTCTTAATCTCCATACCCTTTTTCCTTAGAATCACCCTTGGTTCTACCTAAAAATCAAATCCTCTTAGGTCCTCTCAAGTGGGGCAAAATGGAGAAGAAGGGAACCAAACATGACAACCATAGGAAGAGAAATTACCTTGTTTTCATGGCTTTTCTTACTTGAATCTTGTCTTCTTTGTGCTCCTCCCTTCAAATCCGAATTTTCCCCTTAATTTCTCCCTTAAAAAATATTTATAGACTTCATTATAATCATAGGAAACAAAGGAGAATGGAGGAGAAGAGGTTTGGAATGAAGAGAGCATGAAAAACTACCAAGAAACCATACCTTAAAGCTTGAATTTCCTCTCCTCTTCTTCTTCCCTTGGTGAACCACTCTCCTAGGGTTTTTCCTCTAATTTTGGGTAGAAAAATCTGAAGCTAAATGAGGGAGTATGAGGCGCCACCTATTTATAAAGGAGGAAGAAACACTTTTTTAAAAATTCCCATTTTGCCCTTTGTTCTTGGCATTTTCATTTCTCCTTTGTTTTAGCTCCTTTTTTAGAACCATCTTTTTCATTATAAAATTTAGATTCCAAATTTAGTAAAATGCCTTTGGAATCACTCAAATCAGAGCTAAAACCTTCCCGAACAAATCTGTCAAAGTTCAAGCACACCGATGTTGGAAAACATCCATCAGAGGGGCTTTAGCAGTCCCAGGTCTTCCCATGGTTTTCAAGGCCTCTGAAAACCCTGGAAAACTAAAAAATTTCATTTGAAAATCCCTCTTGTGTAAATTCCAAAATTTTCTCAAAATTATGAAAATGCCATTTTATTTTGTAAGCTTTTCGTAAGAAATTGTTTCTTCATTCTAGCTCTATTTTTCTTTCCATCTGAGCCTGGGATTCTCATTTTTAAAAGTCTAGAATGCTTCCCAAATTTTTTAGGACCTTAACTATCTCATTTCTATAGACTTCCTTTTATATCCGGTGAATTTTGTTTATTTACGGAGAAACCGTACGTTAAATTTCTCACATTTTCTCTTATTTTTAAAAAAATGGATGTTACAATGCACCTAAAAACGCCCAAAAACCTTGGAAAACAAAGTTTGAGAATTTTCTGGACACATTAAACAAAAATTCCAATAAGCAGACACTTGTTACGCAACACCAAAAAGTAAAAAATCCAAGTCCAAAACAAGGCAAAATAGAGCAAAATCACTCATAAATCCTTTTCAAACAACTGAGAATCCAATTTCCTAACAATAGGGCCAAATTTTGATGGTTTTGTCGCGCAACCTCCAAAATAAAACTAGGTTGGATTAAATTTTATAGTTAATGGCATAACCTAGATCATCTCCCTTGGAAATAGAATTCAATCTTTAATTAGGTTTTCTAAGTGTTAAAGGATCCTAGAACTACCTAAATTAAGGGGGTGTGATTTAATTAAACTAGCTAGAATTAAATTAAAGTAAAATTCCTAATCACTACTTAATTGCATGAACTATGGGGTGAATAATGGTTATGTGACTAGCTTTGAATTTGTCCCTTGGTGTCCACTATCCTTACCGTAATCCAATTGTAATTAATTCTGGTCTAAGAGTCCCTAATTGTGTTCATGGCAAATGATCTTGAATTATCATTCAAGATCAAGAAATTAACAATCTAATGTTAAATTGAAACCTCAATCCTAGTCAAATCATTAATTCTTGCCTTTAAGATCAATGAACACTCAATTTGATTAATTAAATGATTAATTAGCCTCTGAATCATCACCCTAAGATGTTTAATTAACTAATTAAACTCTAAGGAATCCTCAAATCAAACAATTAAACACACAATCTCACTCATACATTTCATCGAACACCTTGATGGCATACATGAGAAATTGGAGGAGAAATGAAAATTCAACACTTAATTCAATCTAATAATCATTCAAATAATCTCCTAATCAATGTCTAACCAGCCATCAATCATAAACTACATCAATCTCAATCATTTAAACACTTAACCAAGTAGTTAAAATAATTAAATTGACATAGAAAGAGAAGAAACTAAAATAAGTATCTTAGCCTAAAATCCCTTGCAAATCTCTCGATTCAAGCTTTAACCAAGGGCCTTCTTCCAAGCTAATCACAGATGGAGAATGAAAGCTTCATGAAGGTGGAAGAATGCTAGAAAGTGAAGTGGAAATGGCTATGGCGTATGGAGTGTATAGAAGAGACGAATGGAATATAGATGAATACAAATGAATGGAATGGTGTATTTTTCTGCCTCCTAGAACTTACCTAAATTTAGTTACCCCTCTCTCAATAATGGACGCATGAGATGGATTGATAAAATGGTCGAATGGATGGTATTCCTTCATGAATCACTTGCTTCATTAATTCTTTTTCACATGTTTCATTATAAGTTAGCCACAGCTCCTTCTCACGTCAATTCATTGTGTTATTCCCAGCCCATTTTCCTCTTCATCACGTGTATTACCCTTCTTAACTCATTAGCTTACATGCTCCATTCACATGCTACTCCTTTAATTTTCCTAACTTTTTTAATCATTCCCCAGCACATTTTGCCTCATGCTCTATTCTCCAACTCATTCCACATAATACCCAAGCTTCATGTCCATGTGTTTGTATGAACCCCTGCCTCATTTGTTTCTTCATTTAACTTTTAATAATCACATGTTCTTTACATGCATTATTTAGACCATGCTTCCCCACGTTAGACCCAAGCTCCTTCTCTTGTGTTTCTCCTTTGTGCAGTTGCTTCGTCATCATTTTTTACGCTAGTCCCCTTCATCATGTGCTGTAATTGGTGCCTTATATAGCTTCCACGTTAGCTTCTTCTTCAATTCAGCTCCTCCTTCTTCCTTTCAAAACACCAAAACCCATGGCTAGTTCTTTATGTTTCCTCCATGTTCCTCATTTCATATGCTTCTTCATGTGTTGCTTCCTCCACGTTCTGGTCTGGCTCTCATGTCTTCAAATTAGTACCATGCTTCTTCTTTTCCTTCCTCATTGATCCTCATTGCTCTTTCACCTGTTCTATATTTCACATATTATGCTCGAGCCCTTCTCTCCTCCTCTTCTCAACTCTTTCACATTAAAATTGTAGCTTCTTCTTCATACTCAACTCTGCTCTAACTTCATTCATTCGTGTTGCTTCCTTTATTTCTGCTTGTGGCTTCTCCTTCTTATTTTCTCCATCGTGCAACTACTTTCATGCATTTTGCTCCATGCAAGCTTAGCTTCTTCCTCACTTTTTTCTCACGTGACTTCTCTTTACTCATGCAGCATGCTTTTCTCCTCTAACCCGTAACTATTCTACTTCATGCTTCTTCGAGTTTGAATGAGTGTGTGTAAAGGAAGTGTGAAGATACTATGCATGTGAGTGACCATATGTGAATGATGTGTTATGTGTTTATGCATAAAGCCATGTACATGTGAGCTGGACATGTGGTTCATTCAAGTGCTTTATGGATATATGGAGTGAAGTTAAGAAAATTAAAGTGGAGAGTGAAGTGTCTAAAGGCTAGACTTGTGCTATGTGAAGTGCCTAAGCTAGAGCTACATAGAAGTGAAGTGAATGATGAATGTGGGCCTCGTGGCTTGCAAGTGAATGTGAGGAAGTGCTCTTGTGATGTGATGTGAACCGGTATGTGTGAAGTGTAGAGAGAGTGAATGAATTACATCAATGTGAAAGGGTGTATTAAACACGTGAGTGTGAATTGGAGAGTGGATGGCAGCCATGAATCTACATCGAGGGTATCTATGAAGCTTCTACGTGAGCCCATGCATTGTGTGTATGTGTAAAGAAGCCTTGGCCTATGTGACCATGTATGTATGAATGATAGATTGGGCTCATATGAGGTAAAGGGAATGTGGGCTTCCTGATGCTAAGAACCATTGTGACCCACTTCAACTACATCTCTTCTCCCAAAAATGTTCTCCCTTTAAGTTCTATTTGCCCAAATAAAATCTACAAAAATAATGAAAAACATTATCCAAGAAAATTCACAAAATTATTTAAAGAAATTTAAGCATTAAAATCAATAATTCTGCAAATTAATTCCTAAATTGCAACGATGACTAATAAAATCAATTATCTACCTAATTAAATGCAACAAGCCATATTTAATCATTAAAATGCCTAAATTAGGAGGATTCATGTATATAAAACTAGCATTCATCACAAACATAGCAGAATATGTCTCCCATTATCTAGTATGTTAGAGAGTCAAAATAGGACATCAGAAACCATCTGGGTTACTTTAACCCCTAGATATCTCGGAGTGAAAATGGGATAGCATAGCTATGAATTTTGTCATGAGTTTACCCAAGATATCATCGGGACATGATGCCAAATGTGTAATAGTGGATAGATTAACAAAGTTAACATAATTTTTAGCAATGAAAGCCACTCTTACCTTAGATAAATTAGCCCAGTTGTACATCTAGAAGATAGTGAGATTACATGGCGTGCCTAGGAGCATAGTGTCAGATAGAGATCCCATGTTCACTTCGAACTTCTGGAGATTATTACAGGATGCTCTGGGTACTAAACTTAGATTTAGTACAGCCTATCACCCCTAAATAGATGGAAAAATGGAGAGAACCATCCAAACCTTAGAGGACATGTTGAGGGCATGTGTGTAATATCCGATTCTCTGAAAACGAGAGAAAACGCGAGAAACATAACTTACAATCTCTCTGTAAACGAACGAAATTCACTAGATACAAAAGAAAGTCCCCCAAAATAACTTAATTAAGGTCTCAAAAAATTTGGGAAGCATTCTAGACTCCTAAAAATAAAAATCCCAGGCTCAAACGAAAAGAAAAACAGAGCTAGAATGAAGAAATGAAATATAACGAAAGGTTGATAAAACGTAAGGGCATTTTTGTCATTTTGAGAAAATTTTGGAATTCTCAGAGGAGGTCTTTTTAAATGAAAGTTTTAAGTTCTCTAGGGTTCTCAGGGGCACTGAAAACTGAAAACCATGGGAAGCTCCGAAACAACTAAAGCCCCTCCAGTGGATGTTTTCTAATATCAGTGCACCTGAACTTTGACTGATTTGTTTAGGAAGGTTTTAGCTACAATTTGAGTGATTCCAAAGGCATTTTACTAAATTAGGAACCTAAATTTTATAATGGAAAAGACGGTTCTAAAAAAGGAGTTAAAACAAATTAGAAATGAAAGTATTAAGAACGAAGGGCAAAATAAAATTTTTTGAAAAGTCTTACTTCCTCCACCTATATATAAGTAGCGCCCTACCTCCTCATTCATTTAACTCATTATGTTTCTACCCTAGACCAGAAGAAAACCCTAAGGGATGAGGTGCACCAAGAGGAGGATGAAGGAAGGAAAAAGACAAGGTAAAAAGTATGGATTTTTGGTTATTTTTCATGCTTTTTCCTTAGAAAACCTCCTCTTCTTCATTTCCCTTTCTTTCCTATAGTTAAATTGAAGTATATGGGTCTATTTTAAGAGAGGAACAAAGGGTAAAATTTGAATTTGAAGAGAGGAGGCCAAGGAAAGTGAGAATCAAGCAAGAAAACAAGGAAAAACAAGGTAAATCTTCCATTTGATGGTAGCTACTGTAACATCCGGTTCCCTGAAAACGAGAGAAAACATGAGAAACGTAACATACAGTTTCTTCGTCAACAAATGAAATTCACCGAATACAAAGGAAGTCCCTTAAGATGATGTAGTTAAGGTCCCAAAAAAATTGGGAAGCATTCTAGACTCCTAAAAATGAGAACCCCAAGCTCAGACGGAAAGAAAAACGGAGCTAGAATGAAGAAACAACTTCTTACGAAAAGCTTACAAAACGTAATGGCATTTTCATAATTTTGAGCAAATTTTGGAATTCACACAAGAGGCTTTTTAAATGAAATTTTTGAGTTCTCCGAGGTTCTCAGAGGCTCTAAAAACCATGGAAAGCCCCAGGACAGTTAAAACCCCTCCGATGGACGTTTTCTAACGTCAATTGACTCGAACTTTGACTGATTTGTTTGGGAAGGTTTTAGCTCTGATTTGAGTGATTCCAAAGGCATTTTACTAAATTCAGAACCTAAATTTTATAATGAAAAAGATGATTCTAAAAAAGGAGCTAAAAAGAAGGATAAAAGAAAATGCAAAAAATGAAGGGCAAAATTAGAATTTTTGAAAAAGTGCTCCTTCCTCCCTTGTAAATAGGTGGCACCTCACACTCTCCCTCATTTAGCTTCAGATTATTCTGTCCCAAATCAGAAGAAAAACCCTGGGAGAGTGGCACACCAAGGGAAGAAGAAAAGGGAGAGAAAGTCCAAGCTTAAGGTATGTTTCCATAGTAGTTTTTCATGCTTTTCTTCATTCACACCTCCTCTCCTCCCTTTTCCTTTGTTTTCTTTAATTAAAATGGAGTTTATAAATTTGATTCGAGGGAGAAATTCAAGGGAAATTTCAGATTTGAAGAGAGGAGCTTGGAGAAAGCAAGATTCAAGCAAGAATAAGCAAGGAAACTAGGTAATTTATCTTCCTATAGTTGATATCTTCACCCACCCTTCTTCTCCATTTTCCCTAACCCTAGGAGCCATAGGAGGATCTGATTTTTAAGGCAAAATAAGCATGAATCTAAGAAAAAAGGGTGTGGAGATTAAGAATATGCAAAGGAAATTAACAAAAAATCATTAGATTTCAAGATGCAAATTCTAGGGTTTTGTGTGCACCTTCCAAAATCTGATTTTATATGATGATTCCTAGGCCTAATTAAGAGTTTAAATGAGTTCCTAAGATCCCTAAGATGCTCCCACATGCTTCCTCCTTCAAGAAAACAAAGAGAATTCCAAGGAGGCTAAAAATGGGCTATGTCTTGGCCAAGCATGGATGGAGTAGCTAGGGAGAGTTTTAAATTTTTTCAAACTCATTTTTGTGTCATATATGATGAATGAATATGAGGGGAGGCCTTGGAAAAAAATTTAGAACCCATAAAAAGAGAGTTGGTGCTTTAGGTTCCATATTATGACCTAAAGAAGCAACATGATGATAGGCCCTTTTGTTTTAATTGTGTGATGACTCCAAGAGGCTTAAAAGGAGTCAAGAATCATATTTGAAAGGAAGGAATAAAGCTTAGAAATTATTTGAGGGGTGTTGCTTCATTAGGTGCAATTATGGACTATAATAGGTTTATAGAACAACCTAGTGTCTAAGCAAATTGTGTGGCCTTAGAATTCTTTCCATAAACCTAATTGGCTTCCATAAATTATATCTAGGCCAAGAGAAACCATCTCAATAAGTTTTTGGGTGTGTGGCTGTAGCAAGGGAGGGAATTTCAAGAGAAAAAGTATGTGATTATGTGCAAGGTAGCTCTCTCCACCTTCTCTCATGCATGGATGTGTGTTTAGCTTGTCTTAGAATGTGCATATGTCTATTTTTAAGCCATGAAAAGTATGCTAGCATGATTTTATATGCTATGATTTCATGATGACATATTATGTTTTTAAATGAATGTATGATGTTTGTTTGAGTTTGCTTGAGTGTAGAGAGGCCAAGAACTCTTAACCATGGTAAGGATGAGCCAAGAACCTTTGAGATTAGTTGAGACAAAGCAAAGAGTCTTCCAAAAGCAAAGTGGGCTCCCAAGAGTATGGTTGAGTCCAAAAATCTCTTAAAGAATGGGTGAGGTAAGTCTAAAATCCATAAGGAAAAGTGTGAGGCCAATCTATCCACTTAGTGAACTCTTGAATGTCTTGTATGACTTATTCACATGCCAAGCTTGCTTCTTGAATGTTCATGACTTCCATGATATCCATGCATGCATTTTCAAGACTTGCTTTGCATATGTTATGTGTGATTGAATGGGAGATGAGCTATTGGGATTCTTTGAATTTCATTCTCTCCTCTTCAATGATCTAATATGCTAGGTGGACTAAGTGGACAAGGTAATGGAAGCTAACCACCTTGAAGGAAAAAGTTTGACAACCAAGTGCTTGAGTTTTACTACTTTAAGGTTATATTTGTGTCAAATGATGTAACCCTTTGATGTATATAGTCTATGATCCCTTATACATGTTTAATTATGATAATATGTGATGTATAAATGAATGGACATGATGTATGAACTCTGGAAAGTAATTTGGGTATGTAATGCCAAGATATGCATTTTGGAAAGCTTGATGTAATGTGTATATGTGTGATAAAATAGACAAAATGAAATCTACGAGGTTTGAGGCCATTTGGGCAATTCACACAAGTCTTAATCATGCTTTTAGACTTACCTAAAAGGTGCCAATACCTAAGGAAAGCCAATTGGTTACTTTGGTACCTTATATGGAGCCAAAATTGACTATAATGGAACCTTGTGTCACTTTTTAGCCAAATGACCTCTTTTTGATCTAATATTTGGCATGCATTTAAAGCTTTTTGGGAAGCTAAAGAACATAATTTTTGAAGGTCTACAGAATATTTGATGAATTTTCAAAGTTGGCAATTTTTCTAATTTTGGTCTGCTGCACTATTCATTTAGTCCAAAAATGAAATCTATCACACAAGGTCCAAATGATGTCCAATTGCCATGAAATTTTATATAGAGAAACTAGACATTTACAATGATTTGTGACAACTAGAAGCACCTCATTTGGAGGACTAGAGAGGGAGATATGAATTTTTAAACATTCTATCTAGTATCAAGAGTTTTACCCGACCTGAGTTACTATTCTATTGAATTTTGAGGCCTAGGCTGCCTGAGCTGGTCTACAAATCATTTTCCTCTCTAGCTAACATCCACAACTTTTCAGATTGGTATCATTTTCATGGATTGGATTTTTGTGGAATTAATTGGACATTTTTGAAATTTGCTGTAGAAATTTGTGACAGCATCATAAGGCAATTTGAGCTTTAGACCTTTTTGGATGTCAAACATCCTCTGTGATAGATGTTATGGTCTATACATATTTTTAGTGTGAAGTAGACATTCATAGATTTTTAGAATGACCAAGAATGGATGTTTTCAATTTTTCTAAAATTAGTTATGATTTTCCAAATTTTGGACAGAAAAGAGGCAAAAGCTGGCCGAAAATGAATGTCCATGTTTTGTGCTTCATTTCGATTTTCTTGAGATGTGAGCCACATTGTATGATGCAAATGAGTTGTATTCATATAATTAAATCTAAGAATGTATAGTATGAGCTCACACAGTCCATATGACATCGAATGACAATCTCTCAGGTGACGCAACGTAAGAAAATTGTATTATTTTAACCTCTTTTCTTTCTCCTTCATGGAAATTATGAATGTGAGACATGTAAATATTGTGATATGAGCTAGAACTATATGGTGTTATAACTACTTCCTCCCCCTCCATCTCCTTATTTTGCCCCATGTATGTAGCTATAAGAAGGCTTGAATTTTGGACAGAACTATGGGTAAATTCCATGTGTAATACCATAATATCTTAGCCTCTCTCATGTAATTAGAATGCCTAATGCCATGCACTTCATGAAAATCACAAGGAATGGCATATAAAATATTGATTACTTTCACGTTATGTAATATATAAAAATTTCATTCTATGTCACGTGGATTGTGTGAACTCATACCATGCATCCTCATATTTAATTATATGAATACAACTCATTTTCGACATAAAAATATGGCCTACATCTCAAGAATCATGAAGGGAAGCGTAAAATATGCATATTAAATTTTGGTCAAAATGGGGCCTTACCAAACTTTGAAAATTCATAACTAATTTTAGAAAAATCAAAACCATACATTCTTAGTCATTCTGGAAGGATATGGATGTCGACTTCATACTAAAATATGTCTAGACTATAAAATCCATTACAGAGGACATTTGACATCCGAAAAGATCCAGAGGTCAAACAGTCACTGATGTTGTCATAGATTTCTGCAGCAATTTGAAAATATCCAATCAATTCTACAAAAATCCAATCCATGTAAATGATACTAATATGGAAAGCTGTGGATGTTAGCTAGAGGGGAAAAAATAGCTCCAGATCAACTTAGGCAAACTAGACATTAGAATTTGATGGAACAGTAACTGTGGTTGGGTAAGGGTTCTGATACTAGATAGAATCTTTAAAAATTCATAGCACCCTCTCTAGACCTCCAAATGAGGTGCTTCTAGTTGGAACAAGTCAATATGAATGTCTAGTTTTCTTGTATAAAATTTCGTGGGAATTGGCTATCATTTGGACCTTGTGTGATAAATTTCATTTTCAGACCAAATGAATAGTGCAGCAGACCAAAATCAGAAAAATTACCAAATTTGAAAATTCATTAAATATTATGTAGAGCTCCAAAAATTATGTTCTTTATCTTCCCAAAATGCACTCAACAAGCGCTAATTGCATGCCAAATATTAGATCAAGAAGAGCTCATTTGGCCAAAAAGTGACATAAGGATCCATTATGGTCAACTTTGGCTTCATATGAGGTACCAAAGTAACCAAATGACTTTCCCTTGGGTTTGGTACCATTTTGGCAAGTCTAAAACATGGTTAAGACTTGTGTAAGCTGCCCAAATGGTCCCAAACTCCATTCCTTTCATTTTGGCCTTCTCATCCACACTTATGCATAATCCATATTAGTATTAAGGAAGCTATAATGCCATAACATGTCCAAATTTCATTCTAGTGGTCACACACCATATTCATTCATTTATACATCACATATTATCATAATTACACATGTCTAAGGGGTCATAGACCATATACATCAAGGGGTTTCAACATTTGACATCATTATGGTTTTAAAAAGCAAAGGCTAAGCATGTTGGTGTCAAAGGCTTCTCTTCAGGTGGTTGCTTCTATTACCTTGTCCACTTGGTCCACCTAGCATGTGAGATCATTGGAGAGGAGGGAATGAGATTCAAAGAATCCTAATAGCTCATCTCTCATTCAATCATACATAATGGATGCAAATAAGTCTCATAAATGCATGTATGGTCATTTGGACATGTACAAACATTCAAGAAGCATTTTCATCATTTAATAAAGTCATATATAGCATACAAAGGCTTGCCAAACAAGTGGATTGGCCTCACCCAATTTCTTGTGGATGTTGGACTAGCCTCACCCATTCTTTAATGCATTCTTGGACTTAACCATGCTCTTAGAAGCCCACTTTACTTTTGGGAGACTCTTTTCTTTGTCTCAACCAATCTTAAGGGTTCTTGGCTCATCCTGACCATAACTAAGGGTTCTTGGCCTCACCACACTCAAGCAAACCCAAGCATACATCAAAACAACATATGAAACATAATATGCCATCATAAAACCATGGCATATGAAATCATGCTATCATACTTTTCATGGCTTAAAAATACACATACACACATTCTAAGACAAGCTAAGCATATATCCATGCATGAGAGAAGGTGGAGAGAGCTACCTTGTACATAATCACACACTTTCCTTCTTGAATCAAGGCTTCCTCTTTCAGCCACACACACACAAACTTGTAGATATGGTTTCTCTTGGCGTAGACACAATTTATGGAAGCTAATTAGGTTTATGAACTCAATTCTAAGACCATATAATTTGCTTAGACACTAGGTTGACCTATAACTTCATTATGGTCTATAATTGCACCTAATGAAACAACACCCCTCAAATAAATTCTAAGCTCTATTCTTTCCTTTCAAATATGATTCTTGACTCCTTTTAAGCCTCTTGGAGTCATCATACAATTAAAACAAAGAGCCTAACTACATGTTGCTTCTTTAGGTCATAATATGGAACCTAAAACACCAACTCACTTTCTATGAGTTCTAAATTTTTCCTAAGGCCTCCCCTCATTTTCATTCATCATATATGACTCAAGAATGGGTTTAGAAAAATTTAAAACTCTCTCTAACTAGGAGAACCCATTTATACCGAGGCTATGAAGCATATTGGGTTCCATGGAGCATTCTTTATTTTCTCAAGGGAAGATGCTTGTGGGAGCCTCTTAGGGAACTTGGGAGCTCATATAAACTCTTATTTAGGCCTAGGAATTATCATATAAAATCAGATTTTATAAGGTGCAATTGAAGCCCTAGAACTTGCATCTTGAAATCTAATGGTTTCTTGTTGATTCCCTTTGCATATTCTTAATCTCCACACCTTTTTTCCTTAGATTCACCCTTGGTTTTGCCTAAAAATCAAGTTCTCCTAGGGTTTTCTCATGTTAGGTGAAATGTAGGAGGAGAGTACCAAAGATAACAACCATAGGAAGAGGAATTACCTTGTTTTCATGGCTTTTTCTCACTTGAGCTCCTCTCTTCAAATCTGAATTTCCCCCTCAATTTCTCCTTCAAAACAGATCCATATACTTCATTATAATCATAGGAAATAAAGGAGAATGAATGAGAAGAGTTTTGGAAAAGAAAGAGCATGAAAAACCATGAAAATTCATTCCTTTCTACCTTGAATTTCTCCTCCTTTTCTTTCTCCTCTTGTGTGCCTCGTCCCCTAGGGTTTTCCTCTGGTTTTGGATAGAACATGGTCGTGCATAATGAAGGGAGAAGAAGGGCACATCATATATATATATATATAGGTGGGAGGGAGTTACATTTTTCAAAAATTCCTATTTTGCCCTTCGTTCTTAGCATTTTCGTTTCTCCTTCATTTTAGCTCCTTTTTAAAACTGTCTTTTCAATTATGAAATTTAGGTTCCCAATTTAGTAAAATTCTTTTGGAATCACTCAAATCAAAGCTAAAACCTTTCTGAACAAATCCATCAAAGTTCAAGTACATCGACGTTGAAAAATGTCCATCGAAGGGGCTTTAGCTGTCCCGAGCCTTTCCATGGTTTTTAGGGCCTTTGAGAACCCTGGAAAACTCAAAAATTTCATTTGAAAAGCCCTCCTATGTGAATTCCAAAATTTGCTCAAAATTACGAAAATGCCATTACGTTTCGTAAACTTTTCGTAAGAAATTGTTTCTTCATTCTAGCTTTATTTTTCTTTTCGTTTGAGCCTAAAATTCTCATTTTTAGGAGTCTAGAATGCTTCCCAATTTTTTTAGGACCTTAACTACATCATCTTGGGGGACTTTCTTTTTATATCTGGTGAATTTCGTTCGTTTACAGAGAAACCATACGTTATGTTTCTCATGTTTTCTCTCATTTTCAGAAAACCGAATGTTACATTTCTCCCTCTTAAAAAAAAATTTGTCCTTAAAATTTAGGGTACACTTTCTCTTACTCTTATTTTTCCTAGCTAACTACTCTTTTCTTTCTTTTCTTCCTGGGTCTATACGCTTTCTCAGCGATTTCATTCTTTCAAATTTTCTTTTAGCCAAGGGATTTTTCATTGTTAGTTCTTAATAAAGGCTCTATTGCTATAAAATACTAGCTAGTTATTTCTTATAAGGGAAAGAAATTTTTGACTTTGGAGGCCTATCCTAGGAGAGCTTACTAATCATGTCGGGTTAATGTTAACCCATTGCAAGATTAACGTTTCTTTCAGTAGACTCATTTACACATTTCAGGAGGTAACTTATTTCATATCATGTCTCTTATATCCTCTCTAAATGGCTTCTCTTAACATCTCATCATCTTTTCTAATCATTAGAGTCATCGGAGGTTTCTAGCTATCTGCTTATTTACATGTTCCGTCCATTGTTTATCTCTGTGTTCTTTCTTACTAGCTCATCCCATGATTACAATTTACACTCTTTCTATCATAGGCCTCACATCTCAATTACTTACTGGGATTACAACTCTTTTAAGGAGTTTCTGCTTTTAATGATCCAGTTTCTCTATTTACTATTACATTTGTCTCGTAGGCCAAGACTTTTTCTCCCTTTCTTTGCTCACTTACAATGGCAGTTTATAGTCCCTCATTTCAATACTGATTGGCCTAACATATATCTCATTCTGGCACCGAAGAGCTACTACCACTGACTACTACTGAATTTTGGTGGGATGCTATCTATTCTCACAGTTTTACTCACTGGAGACGTATTGTACCACTTACCTCAGGTAAAACTATACCTGACCCCTTTTTGAATACATAAGCTAGCATATGGGGGATCTCTCTACCCTTTGGTTAGGGCTACTATCTGCTAGGTAGTGGTTCATCTGACTCTAACTCTGGAAAGCTAATTTCTTGCTTTCTTCATCCCATACACTATGTTCATCTCTAAAGAGAGCTAGTCAATGGTCTAATTGTCTGAGTAAATCCTTCATATCTCTGTGGCAGTAGTCTACTAGACTCAAGAGATCTGTGGTCTCTAAGATAAAAACTAGCTGAAACTGTACTGGTCTCTGAGATTAACTACTTTGTAAAACTATCTCAAGCCATCATCTCACTAGAGAACTATCATGCTGTAGTTAGGGCTCTCTGTAACTCTGTGGGATCTTCTATGACCCCTGGGTCTATTGCAACCTCTCAGAGCCCTGCCAGGTCTACTGCAACCCGCTGTGCTATTATAAGATCTACTGCGATCCATCTTTAGGAGACATCAAAGCCCAAGATCACTGTATTTGATAGTGAAATGCATACTCACCAAGTCCTGTAACTATCGCCTATAATAGCTGAGGCTAAACTCAGTGGTACATCATGCTCTTCGTGCGAAGTGGGTTCTGTGTAATCTGATTCTTCAAGATCCCATCATACTGATATTAGGGAGCATTTTAATTTTCATTCATGGCTCCTCATAGGATCCTCAAATTTCCACTTCAGCCCCTTTTTGCTTGGGCTTTCCTTTCTTATCCTATTGACTTACTTACTTTATGTATACTCATTCTAGCCTTACTCTCATATCTTGCAGTTTCTAACTATGCCCACGTTCTGCATTTAAGTGCTTTGGTACTAGGGCATCTCACACTCTGAATGTGGTTAACATTTATGGCAGGAGAGAGGCTATACACTGGTCCCTACTTATTTTGTTTACACGTACTATAAGGGACTCAGATCATGCATACTGAATTCATGCTATCTGGATCTAAACATTTTTTACTAGGGATTCCTTTGTGCATGCTTTTCTCACTATTCTAATATTACTGGAATTCCTTTACCTTTCTTTTCTGACTCATCTCATTCTTTAACTAACTAGGATACCTTTCGATTATTGGGACACTTTGGTGATTGATGTCATCGTTTGCTACGCACTCAAGTCACATTACTATTAGGTTGATCAGGCCTAATATCATGTGACTATTGTTGCAAGCATACCATAACATCAAACACTAATACATGGGTGCCTCATGACTAAGTTCAAGACCATTATCGCCTGTATATTGCAAGTTGCCCAATAATCTAAAGTATCCCTTTCTTACTTTTCTCTATCTACCCTATTCTCTTAGAGTACTCGAGGAAAGTAGGATTCTTCCTCTACTATATCCCGAGATCTCTTTGTATTACCTGACTATTTTTACTTCAGGCAATATCATACTAGAAAGGTATCTATGCCAAAGACAAGTGTGCTTTCTTAATTACTTAAGCATATTAACTGAATATCTATTCTCAATCTAATATGTCCTCGGCTTAAACACTGTCATACCTTCTCTATCTACCTTCCTTATCCTTTTACTTAGGTAAAAGGATGTTTTACTAATGGCTATTTTTGTTGCCAGTTCAGATTTCTTTATGCTCAAGAGCACCTACATTTTCCTGTGATTCCTCTACTTATTCACTCTTTGTAACATCAAGGGAGTCTACTTTTTATTCATACTCTTATTCTGCTCTTAGCTAGGCCATCCCTCAGTAAGAAGGATACTATTTCATATAATCCCAGGAATTTCATTCTATAGTACTTTGGGCTTACACTCTTTCTATATGTAGCACAAGGCTTACCTTCTTAGGCAGTCTCTAGCTTTCTCGAGCTTTCCTAAAGGTACTAAGGCACTAACTATCTGTCTCAATTTATTTTTACATTTAGATCAGAGTTGTGCTTTTTCTCTATTTAATCTCTTTACCCTCATCCCTAGGAGCATAATATACTGATCTCAGGGTTCTACTGATCCAATCTAGGACACGTGCTCTCAATGTCTTGACTCTATCTTACTGAAAACTTATGCTCTACTAGGTGCTTTAATCACTCACATGCCTTAAGCCTATATCATTCTTATATTAAGGAGCTTGTCTAACTAACTATTGGATCCCTATCCATTTACCTCTCTGGCTCAGTTTACTCATCTAATCATAACTACAGTGAGGGCATCTTTTCTGTAGCTAATTTCTCAGCTCTTCCTCACTTCCTTTATTACTATACTTTATGACTCAGGGGGGTCTATCTAAGGGAATTTGCTAACCACTACTAGGTGATTTCCCTGACTTAGAATGTCTTATCTTTTCTTTCTTGATCCAGGGAGAACTTTCATTAAGGCTTTCATTCACATATCTCACCTGGAACGATGCTACTGGTCATCTCCTCTAGGCTTGAGCTTATGCTCAGCTTAGGCTAGCCATCTCATCGAACCTATAGCTTACTAACTATCCTCATTCTTTTCTGAGCCTTTGTTACTAGCTACTCATACTTACCTCTAAGTATTACCTATGAGGTACACCTTTCTAGGCTACTCACTATGTGCCTCACTACTAGTAGTCTTATCTTATATTATTTTAAAGGTACACTGATATTCTATCATTTAGTGTCTCACAGGGTAGCACCCTAAGTTGGAGTCAATGCCTTAACGATGGGTCTCAGCAACCTTATCATTCGTATGTGTAACTTTCTTTATACTAAGCTCTTTTCTCAGTCTCATTTGTTAGGCCCACGGATTTCTTACCAACCTTTCATAACTATTCAATACCCTTTTCTCTACTTATACTAAGGGTTCCTGCTCTTTGTGGATTGTCTGACCCTTTATGAACTCCTCTTTCAAGTTGGCCTAAATATGACCAACAAGGCATTCATGGTGCCATTCACCACGGCTATCATGTCATTCATCGCGACTAATTAGCCTCAGGTTCACCCTAGTTTTCCTATCTAAGTATTGGCCACGGCTAACAGCCTCTAATTGGCTTACTTTTTCAGGGATTGGATTTCCATCTTTAGCTACCTACCAGAGCCTCATTGCCTCTATATCTAGCCCATCATCAAGCTAGAGGGTTCTACCTTTTAGTTCATTTACGCACATATAGCTATCACCTCTGGGCTATCGGGCTTTAGGGTGTAGCTTATAACTCAACCTCTGACCTGAGGGAATTATCCTTTTAGGCTTTGAAACTTATCTATACATTTAGGTGCTGTGGCTAAGGGGTGACCCTTTTCTCATTTCCCCTCTAAACTAGCCTTGTGCAGCCGCAGTCTCATTTCACGATGCACTACATCACTACTTGTCTCTGCATTAAGCAAGACATCTCAGAATGGCTTAAGTATGATTACCAGGGAGAATTAGGTCTCACATACTCTCTCTAGCAAGCCTCTTCCTATCAACGAAATCATTTCTCATCGTTCATATCTAGGGCTTTGCCATTGATCCCGGCGAGCAATTTTATCTCATCAAGCTCTAGCTGTCGGATCTTTGCTCAAGCTTAACTCTGCTCAACCTACTCTATAGACCATTCTTTCCCAGTGTCCACTAGCTACTCTAAGACTATCATACAACTTACTCATCATGAACAAAGCCACAAGCTATTCACACACCTAAAATGTCTTATATAAGGCTCTACCTATCCATTCAAGCCTTTACATAGCCCAGTTGCTACATTCTCAAGCCAAAATCCAATCTAAGAGAGCCTGGAACTTTGCTCTAATATTAATAAATGTAACATCATAATATCTTAGCCTCTCTCATGTAATTAGAATGCCTCATGCCATGCACTTCATGAAAATCACAAGGAATGGCATCGTATATAAAAATTTTATTCAGTGTCACGTGGACCGTGTGAGCTCATACCATGCATCCTTATATTTAATTACATGAATACAACTTATTTTCATCATAAAATATGGCCTACATCTCAAGAATCACGAAGGGAAGCTTAAAATATGCATATTAAATTTCAGCCAGAATTGGCTCCTTTTCTGTCTAAATTTTGGAAATTCATAACTAATTCTACAAAACTTGAAACCATACATTCTCACTCATTTTGGAAAGATATGGATTTTTAATTCATACTAAAAATACATCCAGGCCCTAAAATCCATCACAGAGGATGTTTGACATCCGAAAAAGTCTAGAGGTCAAACTATCATTGATGCTGTCACAGATTTCTGCAGCAAACTTTGAAAATATCCAATTAAATCCAAAAAATTCAAATCCATGAAAATGATACCAATCTAGAATGCTATGGAAGTTAGCTAGAGGAAAAAAATAGCTCCAGACCTCAGAATTCGGTGGAAGAGTAACTGTGGTCAGGTAAAGGTCCTAATACTGGACAGAATCTTTAAAAATTTATATCTCCTACTCTAGACCTCCAAATGAGGTGCTTTTAGTTGGAAAGAGTCAATGTGAATGTTTATTTTTTTCGTATAAAATTTCGTGGCAATTGGACATCATTTGAGCCCTGTGTGACAGATTTCATATTCGAACCAAATGAATAGTGCAACAGACCAAAATCAGAAAAATTGCCAACTTTGAAAATTCATCAAATATTCTGTAGAGCTCTAAAAATTATGTTCTTTAGCTTTCTAAAAATCTCTTAATAAGCTCTAACTACATGCCAAATCGTAAGTTAAGAAGAGCTCATTTGGCCAAAAGGTGACATAAGGTTTCATTATTGTCAACTTTGGCTCCATATGAGGTACCAAAGTAACCAAATGGCTTTCCCTTGGGTTTGGCACCTTTTGGGTAAGTCTAAAAGTATGGTTAAGACTTGTATAAGCTACCCAAATGGTTCTAAACTCCATGCCTCTCATTTTGGCCTTCTTATCCACACTTATGCATAATTCCATATTAGTATTAAGGAAGCTATAATGCCATAACATGTTCAAATTTCATTCTAGTGGTCACACACCATATTCATTCATTTATACATCACATATTATCATAATTACACATGTCTAAGGGGTCATAGACCATATACATCAAGGGGTTTCAACATTTGACATCATTATGGTTTTAGAAAGCAAAGGCTAAGCATGTTGGTGTCAAAGTCTTCTCTTCAAGGTGGTTGGCTTCCATTACCTTGTCCATTTGGTCCACCTAGAGTGTGAGATCATTGGAGAGGAGGGAATAAGATTCAAAGAATCCCAATAGCTTATCTCCCATTCAATCATACATAATGGATGCAAACAAGTCTCATAAATGCATGTATGGTCATATGGACATGTGCAAACATTCAAGAAGCATTTTCATCATTTAAGAAAGTCATTCATAGCATACAAAAGCTTGTCAAGCAAGTGGATTGGCCTCACCCAATTTCTTATGGATGTTGGACTTGCCTCACCCATTCTTTAATGCATTCTTGGACTTAACCATGCTCTTGGAAGCCCACTTTACTTTTTGGAGACTCTTTACTTTGTCTCAACCAATCTTAAGGGTTCTTGGCTCATCCTCACCATAGCTAAGGGTTCTTGGCCTCACCACACTCAAGCAATGATCTCCACCTTCTTAGGTGTGTGAGGTCAAGAGAGAGGATTCAAGATTTAAGGAAAAAGTGTGTAAATGCAAGCAAGGTAGCTCTCTCCACCTTCTCTCATACATGAACGTGTGCTTACATTGTCTTTAAATATGTGTATATATGTTTTGAGCTATGAAAAATATTTTAGCATTAGATTTTATTCCATGGTACCATGATAATGTTTTATGCATTCAAATGATGTTTTATGTACTTGTCTTGGTTTTCTTGGGTGTGGAGAAGCCAAGAACCCTCTAACCATAGTGAGCATGAGCCAAGAACATTTAACGTTGGTTAAGACAAAGTAAAGAGTCTCCCAAAAGTGAGGTTGACTCCCAATAGTAAGGTTGAGTCCAAAACCTCTAAAAGAAATAGGTGAGGCAAATCCAAAATCCACAAGTGAATTGGTAAGGCTAATCTACTTACTTAGCAAGCCTATGCATGTTATGTATGACTTGTTCAAATGCCAAGAATGTTTCTTGAATACTCACCTATGTTAATATATCCATGCATGCATTTTCAAGACTTGTATTGCATACTTTATGTGTGATTGAAAGGGAGATAAGCTATTGGGATTCTTTGAATCTCATTCCCTCCTCTCCAATGTTTTAACATAATAGGTAAATCAAGAGAACAAGGTAATGAGAGCCAACACCTTGGAAGATAAGAGATTGACAATAAAGTGCATGAATCTTGCTTCTTTAAGGCCATATGAGTAGCAAGTGTTGTAAATTTCGTATGACATTATGAACATGTATAATTATGCTAATGTATCATGTACAAATGAGATTGAATATTGTATGCATAATATGGTGCAATTTGAGTATGGAGTGGCTAGACTAGCTTTATGGAAGTGTATGTGTAAATGGAAGTGGAATGGCCAAATTGAGATGCATAAGGTTTGGAACCACTTGGGCAGTTCATAAAAGTCATCTCTTAAACTTGCCCAAGAGGTGCCAAACACTAAGAAAGACCATTTGGGCACACTTGGTATCTAATATAGAGCAAAATTGACCATATTGGAAACCTATACCACTTTTTATCCAAATGAGCTATTCTTGGTCTGAGACTTGGCAAGTAATTAAAGCTTATTGAGAGATTTTTGGCGAGCTAAAGTACAGAATTTTTAGATGTCTATGGAATATTTGATGAATTTTCAAAGCTGGAAAATTTTCTAATTTTGGTCAAGGGTACTATTCATACTAATGCGAAAATGAATTCTATCACTCAAGGGGCAAATGATGTCTAATTGTCATGAAATTTTACAAGAAGAAACTAGAAATCCCAGAGACTTGTGCCAATTGAAAGCACCCTATTTGGATGTTTAGAGAGGGAGATATGAATTTTTAAAGTTTCTGCCTAGTATTAGGTGTTCAGACAGACCTCAGGTACTATTTGATAGGTTTTGGAGCTTTGGATGTGATTTGACTAGTCTAAAGTTATTTTTCTCCTTGGCTAAGATCTTTAGCTTTTCAGATTGGTATCATTTGTATAGATTGGATTTTTTTGGAATTAATTGGACATTTTTAAAGTTTGTGATAGAAACCTATATCAATACTAGTAGCTAGTCAGACCACTACCCATTTTTAGTTATCAAAGATCTTCTGTGTTATGTCTCATGGTCTAGAAATATTTTTAGCAAAGTAGACATGTGTAGCTTTCCAGAATGGTAAAGAATACATGATTTCTATTTTTCTAGAATTAGTTATGATTTTCCAAAATTTGTGTAAGAAAAGAGAAAATCCTAGTCGAAATTGCAACTATGAGTTTTGTGTTCCCTTGCCTTGCACGAGCTCTAGGCCAATTTTGGTGATGGAAATAAGTTGTATCTATGTAATTAAATATGAGACTATGATACATGAGCTCACATGGTCCACGAAACATCGCAAGAAAATTTTATACGCTATGCAACACTAAAATATTCATTATTTTTATGTTATTTTCTTATTCCTCCCTGAAAGGCATGATGTGAAGCATGAGAATAGCATGAGATAAGTTAGGAAATTATGGTGTTATAATGAGAATTAGAAATGAAAGAAAATTGGGATACATGCTTACCTCTAGCAGAGTTTGCCTATAATAATAGCTATCATGCAAGTATTCAGATGGCACCGTATGAGGCATTATATAGGAGGAAGTGTAGGTCTCCGATGTGTTTGGTTGAGCTAAGAGAAAGAAGCCTGATAAGCCCAAAATTAGTGGACCAAACTTTTAGAAAAATTAAGACCATAAGAAAAAAAACTCCTAACGGCACAGGGTAGAAAGAAAAGTTATGCAGATAGACAAAGAAGGTCGTTAGAGTTTAAGGTTGAAGACCATGTCTTCATTAGAGTGTCTCTAGTCATAGGGATAGTTCAGTCCATCAAAAATACAAAGCTCAGTCCAAAATACATAGGTCCATTTCATATTCTTAATAAAGTAAGACTTGTAGCCTATAGACTTGCCCTTCCCCCTAACATGAGCCATGTACATAATAGCTTCCATGTTTCTCAACTCAAAAGGTACCAGCCCAACCCCTTACATGTCATAGAATATGAAAATATGCAGTTACAGGATGATCTATCATATATAGTATTACTAGATCAGATCATGGATGTTAGACTCAAGTAGTTACAAAATAAGATAATACCATTGGCAAAAGTGGTTTGGAAGGGATTATCTCCAGACGAAACTACTTGGGAGTTGGAAAAAGAGATGAGGAAGAAATATCCTAAACTCTTCCCATGAGGTATGTTATCTAAATTTCTGGGACAAAATTTATTTAAGGGGGGAGAATTATAATGTCCAATTTTTGTAAAAAAGAAGGAAATAGATACGTTTTTAAAGTAGGTCCTCTGAAATGAATTGGTTAAGATTTAAAAAAATAGAATAATGATCTAGATATTAAGTAATGAATTTAGGAGGCCAAAGGTACCCTAGAATAGAGGCTAAAATAACCAGACGAAAATTAAGGAAATAGCTACGTAACGTAATAGTATTTTTGTAATTTTGGACAAATTTTGTAATTCTTATTGAAGGGTTTTTTAAATATAAATTTTGAGTTCTCCAGAATTTTTAGAGGCCCTGAAAATCATGGAAAGTCTTAGGACAGTTAAAACCCCTCTGGTGTATATTTTCTAATATCAGTTGACTAGAACTTTGCCCTTTTGTTTGGAAAGATTTTAGCTCTAATTTGAGTGATTTCAAAGGCATTTTAAAATATTGATGACTTAAATTTTATGATGGAGGAGACAGTTCTTGAAAAGGAGCTAGAACAAATCGAAAACAAAAATTCCAAGATTAAGGGACATAATTGGAATTTTTGGAAACAACTTCTTAAACCTACCCATATACACCCCACGATCCACTCTTCCCTTCACTTAGCTCATTTTATTTCTGCCTAAACCAGAGAAGGAAGCGAGGGAGTGAGGCACACAAGGGAGGAGAGAAAGGGAGAAGAAAAAGCAAGAAAAAGGTATGGTTTTTCATAGATTTTCTTAGTTTCTTTTTAACAAATTCCTTCTCCTCCATCTTCCCTTCTTTCTTATTATTTTATTGAAGCTTTTGGGTCTATTTTGAGGTCAGACCAAGGAGGGAATTTTTGAGTTTGGAAAGGAGAAGCTAACTAAAGAGAAGAACAAGCAAAAGAAAGCCAAGAAACCAAGGAATTTTTCCACTTTATGCATGATTCTTCTTGTTCCTTCTCTTGTGATTTTTTACCCATATAAGACCAGCCCTAAGGTTTAAATTTCTAGCTAAACCAAGAGTGAATCTTAGGAAAATAAGAAAGAAAAACATGAATATGAAAAGGAAACAATCAAATAACCATTAGATTTCAAGATAGCAAAGTTAGGGTTTCAAGTGTTCCCTTGAAATTCTGTTTTAATACAAGAGTTTCTAGGCTAAAATGAATATTTATATGAGCTCTAGATATAACACCATAAATTTCTAGCTTGTCTCATGCTATTTCCATGCCTTATGCCATTCATTTCACAAGGAAGCAAGAAAATGGCATTAAAATAATGAATATATTTTTGCATTGTGTAGCAGATAAATTTTCTATTCGATGTCCTGGGGACCATATGAGGTCATCCATCTCATTCTCATATTTAATTACACAAATACAACTCATAACCATCCCAAGACACAACCTAGAACTCATGCAAGTGGATGGAATACATAAGAACAATAGGTGTAGCCTTGGCTAGAAATTTTAGCTTACTGTCATAAACTTTGAAAAATCATAACTAACTCTAGAAAAAGTAAAATCATGTCCAATTTATTATTACAAATTTTCATGAGCATTAGACATCATTTGGCCCTCAAATGACACAGATCAAGCAACTGACCAAATGAACAGTGTCTGCATCAGTTTAACAAAGAAATGCCAACTTTGGAAACTCATAATTAATTCCACAGAGCTCCAAATAATTTGATCTTTGACTTCCCAAAAATATCTAAATAAGATATATATGTGTACCAAATTTCATGGGCAAATTTGTTCATTTGGTCAAATCTTGACATTAGGTTGCAAAATGGCCCATTTTGTGTCATATAAGGGGTCAAAATGGTCCATTTTAAGTTCTAAGGCAACCATGACTACTTGAACACGTGGAAATGCACCAAAATGACCTTATAAACTTGTCTCAAAGTTGTATAAACCCAAAAATTGAAATCTCACTCTCTCACCCCTTGCCATACACAAGAACATACAAGTCAATTCTAGCCATCCAAAGTCCAAAATGCACTATGTCATACATATAACATTAAATCTCATTTGTACATGATACATTTACATATTTATATATCTTCATATGATTATACAACCATTCCATTATAGGATTACATCATATACCTTTTGTATGGCTACAAAAGAAGCAAATCTAGACACGTTAATATCAATCTCTTATCTCCCAACTTGGTGGCTTCCATACTTTTTTTCCTTGTTTTTCTCCTCCCTTTCTTCTCCTCTTGGTGTGCCTCAAACCCTAGCTCTCTCCTCTGATTTAGGGCAGAAACAAATGTGGCTAAATGAATGAGGAGGTAGGGCGTGACCTATATATATAGGTAGGTTAGGAAGAACTTTTCAAAAATTCTAATTTCGTCCCTACATCTTGGCATTTTTGTTTTTAGTTCATTTTAGCTCCTTTTTTAGAATTGTATTTTCCATTATGAAATGTAAGTCCTCAATTTAATAAAATGCCTTTGGAATCACTCAAATTGGAGCTAAAACCTTCTCAAATGAATCCATCAAAGTTCAGGTCAACCGACATTGGAAAATATCCACCAGAGGAGTTTTAACTATCCTAGGGCTTCCTATGGTTTTCAGGCCTCTGAGAACCCCAGAGAATTCAAAACTTTCCTTTAAAAAACCCTCGTATGAGAATTCTAAAATTTACTCAAAATTGTGAAAATGCCATTATGTTTCGTCAACCTTTTGTTAAAATTTGTTTCTTCATTCTAGCTCTATTTTTCTTTCTATTTGAGCTTGAGATTCTCATTTTTAGGAGTCTAAAATGCTACTTAAATTTTTTGAGATCTTAACTAATTTATTTCAGGGGACTTCTGTTGAAAATGTACCCATTTTCATTGTTTGACGAAAATTGGACATTACACTAGAGATCCCTAAGAAGCTTCCCACATGCATCTCCCATCAACAAAATAAGACAAACTCCTTTCTTCTCCTTTATGTGTATAGCCACGGCTTAGGCTAGATGAAGCACCAAGGAGTAGTTTTAATTAATTCCAAGCTTGATTTTAAGTTATATATAATAGGAGAGGATGAGAGGAAGCCTCAAAAAAATTTTAAAAGTCATAGGCAATGGGATGATATCATAGGTTCCATATTATGGCTTAAAGAAGCAACACCTAGCTAGAATCCTTAAATTAATTGTGTGATGACTCCAAGAGGCTTAAAAGGGGTTAAGAATCATAGATGGATGGAAAGAATGGAGCCAAGATCATATTTTCCTAAGGTTGCTTCATTAGGTGCATTATGGAACCATAAAAGAGCCATAAGAACCACCTAACTTTTGAAATGAATATATGGCTTTAGAATTTGTTCCAAGAGTGTAATTGGCTGCCATATTATGTGTCTAGACCAAAGGAACCAAGTCTCACCTTCTTTTGTGTGTGTGGCCAAGGGAGAGGAAGCATTCTTGAAGGGAAAAGTGTGTATTTGTGACAAAGGTAGCTCTCTCTTCTTTCTCTTATGCATGAGTAAATGTTTATCTTGTCTTTGAATATGTGTATGAATGTTTTAAGCCATGAAAAATATTTTAGCATGTATCTATATGCCATAGTACCATGATGTTATGTTATGCATTCAAAGAATGCTTTGTGAACTTGCTTTGGTTTGCTTGAGTATGGTGAAGCCAAAAGCCCTCTAGCAATAGTGAGGATGAGCCAAGAACCCCTAAGGATGGGTGAGACAAAGCCAAGAGTTCCTAAAGAGTAAGACTTAGTCAAGAACCCTTTAAGAAATGGGTGAGGCAAGTCTAAAATCTATAAAGAGAATGGATGAGGCTAAACCACTTGCTTGGCAAACCTATGATGTTTTGTATGACTTCTTGAAGGTTAAAGATGTTCCATGAATGATTATGAAATCCATGATATCCATGCATGCATTTTTAGACTTGGATTTACATTCTTTATGTATGGTTGAAAGGGAGAAGAGCTATTGGGATTCCTAGAATCTCATTCCTTCCTCTTCATTTGCTTAACATGTCTAGGTGGTCCAAGTGAGGAAGGAATGGAAGCCACCAAGCCTAAAAGAAGGAGATTGACAACAAAGTATATGAAATAGTCTATTTTGTAGCCATATGAATGGCATATGATGTATGAACCCATAAGCACTTGTAAACATATGAATATATTATATATGTATGAGATTTGGTGTCATATAAATGTTGTAGCAAGTTTTTGACATTGAATGGCAAGACATGGCCTATGTGTTCATGTGTATACCTTGGGGTGAGAGAGTGAGTGTAACACCTTATATTTATAGCTTAATCCATCACATGTTCATGCTTTAGATCATATATTCCATGAAGGAGCAAGAAAAAAGGGATTAAAATAATGTATTATTTAGCATTGCATCGCATATAAAAATTTCATTCAGTGTCACGTGAATCATATGAGCTCATACAACACATTCCCATATTTAATTATATGAATACAACTCATTTGTATCATCAAAAGTGGTCTACATCTCGTCGAACTCAAAGGGAAGCTTAAAATACACATATATATTTTCGGCCAGATTTGCCCTCATTTCTGTCACAATTTTGGAAAATCATAACTAATTTTAAAAAAATTGAAATCATGCATTCTTGTCTATTTTGGAAAGTTACTTATGTCTCCTTCATGTTAAAAATATGTCCAGACCATAACATCCAACATAGAAGACTTTTGACATTCAAAATGGTCTAGAGGTCAGGCTGTCCACTGGTGTTGTCACAAAATTCTGTAGCAAAATTTAAAAATGTCTAATTAATTCCACAAAAATCTAATCCATACAAATGATACCAATCTAGAAAGCTTTGGATGTTAGCTAGGACCAGTTCAGGCACGACCAGACCTCGAAACTCAATCAAATAGTAACTTAGGTCAGGTGGAGTGCCTAGTACTGGATAGATTCTTTGAAAATTCATATCTCCCTCTCTAGACATCCAAATGATGTGCTTCTAGTTGGCACAAATCACTGGGAATGTCTAGTTTCTTTATATAAAATTTCATGACAATTGGACATCATTTGAGCCTTGTGTGATAGATTTCATTTTTAGACCTAAGTGAACAGTAACATGACCAAAATTAGAAAATTTTCTAACTTTGAATATTCATCAAATATTCTATAGACCTCCAAAAATTTGGTTCTTTAACTTCCCAAAAATCTCTCAACAAGCTCTAATTGCATGCCAAATCTTAGATCAAGAAGAGCTTATTTCGATAAAAAGTGATATAGGATTCCATTATAGTAAATTTTGGCTCCATATAGGATACCAAAATGTCCAAATGGCTTTCCTTAGGGTTTGGCATCTCTTGGGCAAGGCTAAAAACATAATTAGGACTTGTGTGAGCTGGCCAAATGGTCCCAATCCTCATGCATCTTATTTTGGCTATCTCACCCTCACTTATACACAATTCCATGATACCATTAAGGAAGCTAATTTTCCATCATATACTCAAATCACATTCTAATAGTCACATAACATATTCTCTCATTCATACATGACACATTATCATAATTTCATATGTTTATAATATCATAATACATATACATCCATTAATTACATCATTTGCCAATTGTATGGCCTTAAAGTAGCAAAATTCATGTCCTTGGTTGTCATACTCTCATCTTCAAGGTGGTTGGCTTCCATTACCTTGTCCATATGGTCTACCTAGCATGTTAGATCATTAGAGAGGAAGGAATGAGATTCAAAGAATTCCAATAGCTCATCTACCATTCAATCATACATAATTGATGCAAAACAAGTCTCATAAATGCATGTATGGCCATATTGACATATGCAAACATTCAAGAGGCATTTTCATCATTTGAGAAAATCATACATAGCATACAAAGGCTTGCCAAGCAAGTGGATTGGCTTCACCCATTTACTTATGGATTTTGGACTTGCCTCACCCATTCTTTAAGAGGTTCTTGGACTCAACCATGCTCTTGGGAGTCAACCTCACTTTTAGGAGACTCTTTACTTTATCTCAACTAATCTTAAGGATTCTTGGCTCATCCTCACCATGGCTAAGGTTTCTTGGCCTCACCACACTCAAGCAAACCCAAACACATATCATAAACATCAAATGAAGGCATATTGTAACATCATGGCACCATGGAATCAAAGTCATGCTAGAACACCTTTCATGGTTTAAAAATACACATACACACATTCAAAGACAAGTAAAGTAAGCAATCATGCATGAGAGAAGGAGGAGTGAGCTACCTTGGAAGAAATTACACACTTTTTCTCTTGAATTAATGATCCCTCCTTCGGCCACAAACAAACAAAAGTGTGGAGATGATTTCTCTTGGCCTAAACATAATTTATGAAAGCCAATTAGGTTCATGAAATTAATTCTAAGGCCATACACTTGTTTAGACACTAGCTTGATCTATAAACCTCATTATAGTTCCATATATGCATCTAATGAAGCAATACCCCTCAAATAAATTCTAAGCTCCATTCTTTCCTTTCAAATATGATTCTTGACTCCTTTTAAGCCTCTTGGAGTTATCACACCATTAAAACAAAGAGCCTAACTACATGTTGCTTCTTTAGGTTATATTATCGAACATAAAGCACCATCTCACTTTCTATGCTTCCTAAATTTTTTCCAAGGCTTCCCCTCATATTCATTTATCATATAGACTCAAAAATGGGCTTAGAAAAATTTAAAACTCTCCCTAGCTACAAAAACCTCTCTTGGTTGAACTTATGCTAGGTTTTAGGCTCCATGGACTTTGCTTTATTTTATCAAGGGGAGAAGCACATGGGGAGACTTCTAAGGATCTTAAGAGCTCAATTAAACTCTTATTTAAGCATAGGAATCATTGTACAAAATCAGATTTTATAAGGTGCACTTGAAACCCTAGAAATTGCATCTTGATATTCCAAGATTTTTTGTTAATTCCCTTTGCATATTCTTAATCTCTACACCCTTTTTTTCTTAGAATCACCCTTGGTTCTACCTAAAAATCAAACCCTCCTAGGGTTTCTTGAGTGGGGCGAAATGGTGGAGGAAGAGAAGGAAGAGATATCAACTATGGGAGAAGAAATTACCTTGTTTTCTTGCTTTTTCTCACTTGAATCTTGCTTTCTCCAAGCTCCTCTCTTCAAATCTGAAATTTTCCCTTAATATCTCCCTTACAATAGATTTGTAAACTTCATTTTAATCAAAGGAAACAAAGGAGAATGGAGGAGAGGAGGTTTGGATGGAAGAAAACATAAAAAACTACCAAGAAACCATACCTTAAGCCTTTGATTTCTCCTTCTTCTTCTCTCCCTTTAGTGTGCCTAAACCCTAGCTTTCTTCTCTGATTTTGGGTAGGAACAATTGTGTCTAAATGAGTGAAGAGGGGTGGCGCCACCTATTTATAGGTAGAGGAGAATGGCTTTTTCAAAAATTCTCATTTTACCTTTCATTCTTAGCATTTTTGTTTCTCCTTTATTTTAGCTTCTTTTTTAGAATTGTCTTTTTCATTATAAAATTTAAGTTCCCAATTTAGTAAAATGTCTTTGGAATCACTCAAATTGGAGCTAAAACCTTCCCGAAAGAATCCATCAAAGTTCAGGTACACTGATGTTAAAAAAATCCACCGGAGGGGATTTAACTATTATGAGGCTTCCCATGGTTTTCAGGGCCTCTGAGAATCCTAAAGAACTCAAAAATTTCATTTAAAAAGCACTCCTGTGTGAATTCCAAAATTTGCTCAAAATTATGAGAATGCCATTACGTTTCATAAGATTTCCGTCAAATTTTGTTTCTTCATTCTATCTCCATTTTTCCTTTTATATAAGGTTAAGATTCTCATTTTTAAGAGTCTAGAATGTTACTCAAATTTTTTGGGACCTTAACTAATTCATTTCGGGGGACTTGCTTTAAAAATCCACCCGTTTCTGTCGTATAGCAAAAATCGAGCATTACAGTGAGTTTGTGAAATTTGGGTATATGCACCTTTGAGACATGTTTAATAGAACATTTTGGTGCTTTTCCACAGGCTCAAGTGGCCATGGGAGCCTTGGAACCAAATTTGACCTTCTTGACACCTATTAAGAAGCTTAAAAGAGCATTTTTACATCCTATTATCAAAATTTGACCAAATAAATGAATTTACCCATGAAATTTGGCTTGCATATAGATCTCATCCATATCCTTTTGGGAAACTAAAGACCAGATTATTTAGAGCTCTGTGGAATTAATTATGATTTTTCAAATTTTCCAAACTTCAGCTATTCTGGTATGGTTACTATTTATATGGTCAGCTTCTTCTCCTATGTCATTTGAGGGCCAAATGGTGTCCAATGCTCATGAAATTTTACAAGTATAAACTAGACATGATAATCTTTATATGGCCACTAGATCACCCTAATTGAATGTCTGAACAGGGAGATATGAATTTTTGAAATTCTGTGACAGTACTAATAGTGCCAAGCGACCTTTGTTATTGTTCCATCAATTTCCAATAGCTAGACATTCCTGTTTTGGTCTAGGTTTATTTTTAGCATAAAGTAGACATTTGTATCTTTCCAAAATGGCATAGTATGCTTGATTTCAATTTTCTTAGAATTAGTTAAGAATTTTCAATTTTGATGATAGAAAACTAGCACACTAACCCAAGGCTACACTTGTAAAATTTGTGTAAATGTTCTATGAGCTCAAGTTCTTGGCCACTTTTTGAGATGGTTTTGAGTTGTATTTGTGCATTTAAATATGAGAATGAGATGGATGAGTTCATATGGTTCACGGGACATGAAATGAAAAATTTATCCACGACGTAACGCAAAAATAATCTATTATTTTACTACTTTTTCTTGAGTAAATGTGCTAGACCAAGGAAATGCAAGCTAGAATAGTATAAGATGAGGGAAATGGATATGATGTTACATAAGATGCCCAAACATCAGAGCCAAAGTAGCCAAATAAAATCTAACGAAATATAGTTGCATTTTCGTAATTTTGGACACTTTTTAGAAAACTCAAAGGAGGGATCTTTAAATGGAAATTTTAAGTTTTTTGGAGTTCTTAAAGGCTCTAAAAATTATACGAACCCCTAAAATGGTTTAAACCTCTCTGGTTTACATTTTAGAATGTCAATTAACCCAAACTTTGACCATTTCGTTTGGGAAGGTTTTAGATCCAATTTGAGTGATTCCAAAGGCATTTTATAAGTTAGAGGACCTATTTTTTATGATGAAAAAGAGTATTCTGGAAAAGGAGTTGAAATGAGCCTTGAGGGAAGAAACCAAGAACAAAGGGCAAAATTAACATTTTGAAATGTCTTAAATGGATCCCTAGCTATACATATGAGGCGTCCCTTTTCTCCCTCACACTTAGCCGACCTATTTTTCATCTCATACCAGGGAAAAGTTCTACCAAGGGAGGCGCACAAGAAGAAGCTTCAAAATAGAAGAAAAACCTAGGAAAAAGTAAGAAAAACTAAGGAATTTCTTGCTCCTTCCTTCATTAAACTTGTTCTCCTCCTTCTCCTCTTTCTTTCTATAGTTTTGGTGGGTGATTTGGGAATGTTTTGAGTCTTGTTCAGAGGGAGGAAGTTAGAAATTCAAAGAAAAGACTATAACAAAAGAGAGAGCTCTTGAAAAGGCTACAAATCAAGGTATGTATCATGGCTTTCCTTACTTCCTTGTTCTTGTTCCTCCATGGATGATTTTTGGCCACCCATCAACTAAGAGGGAGTGAATTCTAATCAAGACCAAGCATGAAACCTAGGTTTTTAAGTGTAAGAAACAAGTATATGCAAAGAAATTCTAGAAAGAAGCATTAATTTTCAAGTTACTAAAGCCTAGGGATTTTGTTGCACTATGGTGTGTGTGAAGCTTCCTAGTGGTATTTTTAGTTGTCCAAGAGTGTATATAGGTTCTTGAGACACGTAGAAAGCCTCACATGTGCCAACTCTCTAGAGAAAAGTTGTAAAATCCATAAGTGCTCCCAGACTTGCTATGTCTTGGCCAAGACCACCATGAACACCCAAGGAGAGTTTTAAATTTTTCCAAGGGTAAAAAGGGACTAGATATAATGGAAAAACACTAAAGGAAGCCTTGGAAAAATTTTACAAACCTTGGTTTGTAAGATGGAGATATAGGTTCTTGTATTTAAGCTCTTGGGAATGAATTTGTGATGACTCCAAGGAGTCTAAAGAGAGTCAAGAGACATAGATAGAGGGAGAAAATGGAGCCAAGATCTTGGATTCTAGTAGTTGCTTCATTAGGTCTTGTATGGAACCATAATGAAGTCATATGAAAAAGTAAGCTTCCATAAAGTATGTGTGATGTTAAAGCTTACTTCAATGATGTAATTGTGTCCCATTTGATGTGTTTAGGCTAAAGGAATAGCTCCACCTAGTTTCAAGTGTGTGGCCAAGAGAGGGGAAGAATAATCAAGAGAAAAGTGTGTAAATCTTACTTTAAGGTAGCTCTCTAACCTGTTTCTCATGCATGGCTTGGATGTATATTTGTTTTTGAGTGCTTGTGTATATGTTTGAACCATGAGAAATGTTTATAGCTATTGCTTATAAGCTATGGTACCATTATGCTTTTTGAAATGTATTTATGTGTGCAATATAGCTTGAATGGGTTTGGTGATGCCAAAAGTCCCTAGGAATGGGTGAGACAAAGCCAAAAGTCTTAAGAAGCGTGAGGCTAAGTCAAAAGTTTCTTGAAAGTGGGTAAAGCAAATCCAAAATTCCTAAGAGAGATGGGGGAGGCTAGACCAATGCCCTTGAGAGCTTATGTTTGCTATGTATGAGCTAATGTAGCTTGAATGTCATGCATCCATTCTTTGACTTGTATATGCATCCATTATAAATGTTTGAAAGGGTTAAGAGCTATTGGGATTCTTTGAATCTGACTCTTCCCCCACATATGCCTAACCATATCTAGGTGAGCTAAGTGGACCAATGAATGAAGGCCAACAACCTTGATAAGCAAGACTTTGACAAAGGGATAGGATAAATAGGCATTTTGTGACATATTAATGTCAAAATATGTAACCATGTGTTGTATATATGATGTAGACATTTGAGCAAGTTTAAATGTATATATAGATGATGTATGTAACCATTTTGGAACCAAATGAATGAATGCATGAGTTTTTGCCACCCATATGCTATGATATCCATGTGTATAATTGCAAGTGGCAAGGTGAGAATGAGCTCCATGATGATTTGGATCATTTTTCATGCTTTTATATGTTGCATTTATCCTTTTAAACTCACCCAAGTGGCTTTGGGATGAGAGGAAAGCATTTTGGTGCTTTGAGATGCCCATTTGGACTTCAAATTTGACTATTATGTGTGCTGAACCAAAGTTTAACCAAATGAGTGAGTTTTTCTATGAAATTTGGCTAGAAAGTAGGTTTTTCCTAGAGCTTTTCATAGAGCTAGAGAGCACTCAATTTTGAGTTCTAGAGAATTTATTATGATTTTTCAAACTTAACCAAATTATATAGATATGGTATGTGCACTGTTCATATGGTCAATTTATGTTTCTATATTACATGTGGATCAAATGAAGTCTAATGCTCATAAAATTTCACAAGAATAAACTAGACATCATAAGCTTTCCAAAACTACTGAGATTACCTCATTTGGAGCTCTGTAGAGGGAGAAAAAAAATTTTGAATTTACATGACAAACTAGTAATGCAGCTTGACCTTTAGTACTATTCCATCAATTTTCATGAGTTTAATGCCATAGCATTGGTCTGGAATTATTTTTAGTCATTAGTTAACATTTAGGGCTTTCAAAAATGGTATGGTTTGCTTGATTTTGATTTTTCTAAAATTATTTATAAATTTTAAAATTCATATCAGAAATCTAGCTTGCCAACTTGAGACCGAATTCTGGTTTTGGAATGTATGGCTCCAAATCCATGATGCAGAGTTAAATGATGATGTTTATAACTTGAATGGATATGATATGGATAGAAAATGATATTGATGAGTTCACATGGTCCATGAAGCATCAAATGGAGAAATGAGGCCTCACGTAACGCAATTAAATACCATTAAATATATTATTTTTCTTGAAAGTGTATGAAGCTAAGCATGATTCATGAAATATGAAGGCTAAAGATTAAGGTATTACAAGAACTCATTCATACTCTTACATAAGTTAAATTATCCCTAGAGAGCTTTAAGAATGGCTAAGTGCAATTAAATCCCTAAGTTCAATATCTTGAATCCTAAAGCCTTTTAATTGATTCCACTTGCATATTCTTGTTCCCCTTGCTTCTAAACCTCTAATTCAACCATGTTTTAATCATAAATATATACCCTCTAGTATGGTCCTAGGATGGCCGAAGCAACAAGGGAGAAAAGCATAAGGAAAGAGCATGCATTTTAATTAGTGTCTTATCTTGTTTGATTCCTTATTCATGGAGAAATTTATGCCATCAAGAGTTTTCTCAAATTCTCCCCTTCCTCCAAGAGACCAGCCATGAACATGCTCCTTTCAATAAGATAAAACCATCATTGGAAAGGGCTTCTAGAGGGGAAGAAAATTTGTGAAACAAGACTATGAAAATTTGTAAATTTCTATACATATTTTGCCTTCTTTCTCCTTTTCTCTCCTCCCCTTTTTAAATGCCATTCTAGATCTATTTGGAGCTACTTTAGTTCATGGAGAATGAAGCTACTTCAGGTCATGAATCAAAAGGATAAAGTTATCCACTTTTTTAACTTTTCACTTTAGTCCCTAAACCATGGTTTGTCTATTTGGTCTTATTTCAAATCCTTTTTAAGAACCATTTTTTTCATCATAAAATTTAGGTCCTCTAACTTATAAATTGTCTTTGGTTTCACCCAAATTAGATTTAAAATCATTCTGAACCATTCGGTTAAAATTTTGGTCAATCAATTAGCGAAATCACTCATTGGAGGGGTTTTAACTGTTCTAGGGGTTTCGATAGTTTTTAGGGCTTCTGAGAATCTTGGAATGGTCAAACTTTTCATTTAAAGAACCCCCGTGTGAGTTTTTTAAATTTTTCAAAAATTACGAAAAAATGCCTCAACTTCATAACTGATCTTAACTCTTCTAATTTGGGTTTCCAAGCAACTCAAGCATCTAATCATTATTTTTATGGGTCTAGATTATCACTGTAATTTTATTTGGCTGCTATCCCCTTGCTTTAAGGGACTTCCTTTGAAAAATTGCATATTTTTTGCCTTTTTTCTGCAAATCGGGTGTTACAAGTTGTTCAACTTACAAATAGGAGCATTACTTATCCTTCAGGAGTGCTAGAGGATGTCTTGGTTAAGTTAAAGGATTTGATACTTCTAGCTCATGTTTATGTACTTAACATGGAGGATGATAGATATAGGTCTCATGGTCATGCCCCACTCATCTTAGGTAGGCTTTTCTTAAAAACTGCAAAGACAATTATAAATGTGCATGAAGCTATTCTTGAAATAGAGTTTACTGGCAATGTAATATATTTTAATATCTTTGATGCCATGAAACACCCATGTGATGATCATTCTATTCTTAGTGTGAGTTTGATTGATATGCTAATTGATTATGCTAGTACTGAGTTTAAGGATAACATGTTAACTGATTCTTGTGATATTGCTGATCTTAATGATTCTCTAAGGCACACTTGTGATGGTTCTCATTTTTGTACTATATGTAGAGAAATTAATGAGTTTTTGAGCTATTATGATAGTATTGACTCTAGAGAACCTCTTGCTGATTAGGTTGATTTTATTTCATCTAGAACCTCTATTGATTTTACTGGTTTTATTGATTTTTCTAGTTCTAATGAGACTTTGCATGCTGATATGCATGGTTTGGATAGTCATAGTACTGATATTCACTTAAGTGCTGATTCTTTTGATTCTTCTCATGCTATTGATACATCCCATGCTGGGAAGGTTGTTTCTTCTGCTTAGGAGTTGTTTAAGCAATTATTTGGCAGGGAAGAGATTAAGATTAAGCCACTCATACTTTTAGTTGAGTAAGCTCCTACTTTAGAGCTTAAATTATTCTCTGATATATTGAAATATGCTTACCTTGAAGGAGACAAGCTTCCTATCATAGTTGCAAGTGATATTGCTAAAGATGAGGAGATGAGACTTTTAGAGGCCTTGAGGAAGAGAAGACAAGCAATAGGGTGAACCTTGACAGATATACCTGGCATTAGCCCAGATACATGTATACACTAAATTTTTTTAGAAGATGGAGCAAAATCAGTGAGGCAACCTCAAAGGAGACTGAACCCACTTATTCTGGATATGGTTAAAAAGGAAGTATATAAACTTTTGTCTACTAGTATTATATATCCTATTTCTAATAGTCAGTGGGTTAGTTCTATAACACCATATATTTCTAACTTATTTCATACTATCTATATGCCTCATATTAAGCAACTCACAAAGAGGCAAGGAAAAATAGCATTAAATAATTCATTTCTTAGCATTGCGTTGCGTATAAAAATTTCATTTAGTGTCACGTGGACCATGTGAGCTCATATATCTCATTCCCATATTTAATTATATAAATAAAACTCATTTTCATCATCAAAAATGGCCTACATCTCATGGAACTCAAAGGGAAGCTTAAAATACACATATATTTTTTGCTAGATTTGTCCTCATTTCTATTACAAATTTGGAAAATCATAACTAATTCTAGAAATATCAAACTCATGAATTCTTGGACATTTTGGAAATCTACATGTCTATTTCATGTTAAAAATATATCCAAACCATAACATCTAACACAGAAGGTGTTTGACATTCGAAAAGGTCCAGAGGTCAGGCTGTTCACTGATGCTATCACAAAATTCTGCAGTAATCTTCAAAAATTTTCAATTAATTCCACAAAAATCTAATCTATGTAAATGATACCAATTTGGAAATATATGGATGTTAGTTAAAGGAGAAAAATAACTCCAAGCTATTCTAGGCATGTCTAGACCTTGAAACTCAATCAAACAGTAACTGAAGTGGGCTAGAGTTCTTGATATTAGATAGATTCCTTGAAAATTCATATCTCCCTCTCTAGACATCCAAATGAGGTTTGTATAGTTTCCACAAGTCACTAGGAATATTTAGTTTCTCTGTATAAAATTTTGTGGCAATTGGACATCATTTGAGCCTTGTGTGATAGATTTCATTTTCAAACCAGTATGAACAGTGACATGACCAAAACTAGAAAATTTTTCAACTTTGAAAATTTAACAAATATTCTATAGACCTTCAAAAATTATGTTCTTTAGCTTCTTATAAAGCTCTAAACAAGCTCTAATTGCATGCCAAATCTCAAATCAAGAAGAGTTCATTTGGAAAAAAAAGTGATATAGAGTTCCATTATAGTCAATTTTGGCTCCATATAGGATACCAAAATATCCAAATGGCTTTTCTTGGAGTTTGGCACCTCTTGGGTAAGTCTAAAAGCATGATTATAACTTGTGTGAGCTATCCAAGTGATCCTAAACCTTATGTATTTCATTTTGGCTATTCCACTTCCATTCAAACATGAAATTCCATAATGCAAAATTGCCATTAGATGACCAAAATGAGTATTTCCATACATATAACCCTAGTTCTCATTTATACACAATACATTAACATAATTATACATGCTTATAACATCATAGGTTATATACAACTAGGGATTTCCTCAATTGCTATCCATAAGGCCTTAAATTAATAATTTCAAGACACTTTGATGTCATGCTCTCATCTTTAAGATGGTTGGCTTCCATTACCTTGCTCTCTTGGTCTACCTAGCATGTTAGAACATTGGAGAGGAAGGGATGAGATTCAAAGAATCCCAATAGCTCATCTCCCATTCAATCATACATAAAGCATGCAAAACAAGTCTCACAAATGCATGCATGGCATATGGACATGTGTAATCATTCAAGAAGCATTCTTAGCATTTGAAAAAGTCATACATAGCATACATAGGCATGCCAAGCAAGTGGATTGGCTTCACCTATTTACTTGTGGATTTTGGATTTGCCTCACCCATTCTTTAAGAGGTTCTTGGACTCAACTATGCTCTTGGGAGTTAACCTCACTTTTTGGAGACTCTTTACTTTGTCTTAACTAATCTTAAGGGTTCTTAGCTCATTCTCACCATGGCTAAAGGTTCTTGGCCTCACCACACTCAAGAAAACCAAGACAAACATCATAAACATCATTTGAAAAATATAATGCATCATTATGATACCATGGAGTAAGAGCTCATGCTAGAACATTTTTCATGGCTTGAAATACATATACACACATTCAAAGACAAGTAAAGCAAGCAATCATGCATGAGAGAAGGTGGAGAGAGCTACCTTGTTAACATTTGTACACTTTTCCTTAAGTCTTGAATCCTCTCCCTTTATCTCACACACCTAAGAAGGTGGAGATCATTCCTTTTTGGCCTAGACACAATTTATGGAAGCCAATTAGGTTCATGGAATTAATTCTAAGGCCATACAACTTACTTAAACTCTAGCTTGGTCTATAATTCCCTTTATGTTTCCAAGAATGCACCTAATGAAGCAACACCCATCAATTAAATTCTAAGCTCCATTCTTTTCTTTCAAATATGATTCTTGACTCCTTTTAAGCCTCTTGGAGTCATCACATAATTAAAATAAAGAGCCTAACTACATATTGCTTCTTTAGGTCATATTATGGAACATAAAGCACCAACTTACTTTTTATGGTTTCCAAATTTTTCCCAAGGCTTTCCCTTATCTTCACTCATCATATATGACTCAAAAATGGGCTTGAAACAAATTAAAACTATCCCTAGGTACACAAAGTCCTTTAGGCCGAGACTAGGAAGCTTTATGATCTCCTTGAACTTTGCTTTATTTTCTTGATGGAGGAAGCACATGGGGAGACTTCTAAGGATCTTTGGAGCTCATTTAAACTCTCATTTAGACTTAGGAATCAAGGTATCAAATCAGATTTTGTAAGGAACATATGAAACCTTAGACTTTGCATCTTGAATTTCCATGGTTATTTGTTAATTCTCTTTGCATATTCTTAATCTCCACACCTTTTTTCCTAAGAATCACCCTTGGTTCTGCCTAAAAATCAAATCCTCTTATGTCTTCTCAAGTGGGGTGAAATGGTGGAGAAGGGAAGCAAGGGGTAGCAACTATGGAAGAAGAAATTACCTTGTTTTCTTGCTTTTCCTTACTTGAATCTTGTGTTCTTTGAGCTTCTCTCTTCAAATCTGAATTTTCCCTTCAATTTCTGCCTTAAAACAGATTTGTAAACTTCATTTTAATCAAAGGAAACAAAGAAGAATGAAGGAGAGGAGGTTTGGATGGAAGAAAGCATGAAAAATTACCAAAATTCTATACCTTTTTGCTTGAACTTCTCCTCCTGTTCTCCCTCTTGTGCACCTCATCCTGGGGCTTCTTTCTTTGGTTTAGGGCAGAAACATATAAGGCTACATGAGGGTGAGAGTGGGGTGCCACTTATATATATAAGGGAGGAAGAAAAACTTTTCAAAGATTCTCATTTTGCCCTTTGTTCTTAGAATTTTTGTTTCTAATTTTTTTTAGAACTGTCTTTTTCATTATGAAATTTAGGTTCCCAATTTAGTAAAATGCCTTTGGAATCACTCAAATCGAAGCTAAAACCTTCTCGAATAAATTTGTCAAAGTTCAGGTACACCGACGTTGGAAAACATCTACTGGAGGGACTTTAGCTATCCTGCGCCTTCCCATGGTCTTCAAGGCCTCTGAGAACCCTGAGGAACTCAAAACTTTCATTTACAAAGCCCCCCTGTGTGAACTCCAAAATTTCCTCAAAATTATGAAAATGCCATTACATTTTATAAGTTTTCCATTAAATTTTGCTTCTTCATTCTAGCTCCATTTGTCTTTCTGTCTGAGCCTGGGATTCTCATTTTTAGGAGTCTAGAATGCTTTCCAAATTTTGTAGGACCTTAACTAAGTCATTTTGGGGGACTTCCTTTTGTATCCAGTGAGTTTTATTAGTTTACGGAGAAACTGTATGTTACATTTCTCACATTTTCTCTCGTTTTCAGAAAACTGGATGTTACAAGTTCTATGCAAGTAGTTCCTAAAAGGTTAGGGATTACAGTGGTTCGAAATGAAAAAAATTGAGTTAGTGCCCACCCGTGTGTAGAATAGCTAAAGGGTTTGCATTGATTATAGATGGCTTAATTTAGTCACTAGAAAAGATCATTACCCCTTCCCTTTTATTAATCAAATGCTTAAGTGTTTAATGGGGAAGTCTCACTATTATTTTCTTGGTAGATTTTTAGGCTATTTCTAGACATGCATAGCCTTGAAGGATTAAGAAAAGACAACATTTACTAGCCCATTTAGAACATTTGCATGTAGAAAGATGCCTTTTGATCTTTGTAATGCCTATGGAACTTTCTAGCAGGGCATGGTTTCTATTTTTAGTGAATTTTTGGAAAATTATATGGAAGTTTTTATGGATGATTTCACTGTATATGGAAAATCTTTTGATGATTACTTGTCTAGTCTTAATAGAATTTTAGAGGGATGTACAGAGAATAATTATGTATTTAATTTTGAAAAATGTCATTTTATGGTTCAAAAAGACATTGTATTGGGTCATGTTGTATCTGAACAGGGCATAGAAGTGGATAAGGCTAAGATAGATGTTGTCACTTCTTTATCATACCCGACATGTGCTCAGGAGGTCAAGTCTTTCTTGAGTCATGCAGGTTTTTATAGGAGATTCATACAAGATTTTAGTAAGATTGCATTACCATTGTCTAAGCTATTACAGAAAGACGTTGATTTCCATTTTGATAATGCATGTAAAACAACTTTTGATGAGCTTAAAAAGAGACTAATTTCTCCACCCATCATTCAACCCCCTAATTGCAGTCTCCTATTTGAGTTGTTATGTGATGCTTCTAATTAAGCTTTAGGTGTAGTTTTAAGCCAAAGACTGAATAAAAAGTCCCACGTGATAGTTATGCATCCTATAACAACATAAATTCTAGTTTATCTCTATCACATTTGCATGCTCATATAGTGCATCACATGAGGGGAAATATGAAAAGTCTAATAAAATAAAGCATTTAATTGTGCTGCGTCGTGTATAAAAATCTCATTCGGAGTCATGTGGACCATGTGAGCTCATATAATACATTCTCATATTTAATTACATGATTTTAACTTATTTGCATCATAAAATGTGGCTCACATCTCAAGAAAACCGTAATGAAGCACAAAACATGGACATTCATTTTCGGCTAGCTTTTGCCTCTTTTCTGTCCAAATTTTAAAAAATCATAACTAATTATAAAAAAATTGAAAACATAAATTCTTGGTCATTCTAGAAAGCTACGGATGTCTACTTCATAATAAAAATTTTTTCAAACCATAACATCTATCACAAAGGACATTTTACATTTGAAAAGATTTAGAGGTCAAACTACCTTCTGATGCTATCACAAATTTCTATAGTAAACTTTAAAAATGTACAATTAATTCCAAAAAAAATCCAATTGATACAAATGATACCAATATGGAAAGCTATGGATGTTAGACAGAGGAGAAAAATAGCTCTAAACTAGTTCAGGAAACTCAGACTATGGAATTTAATGGAACAATAATTGAGGTCGAGTAAGGCTCCTGATACTAGATAGAATCTTTAAAAATTTATATCTCCTTCCCTAGACCTCCCAATGAGGTGCTTCTAGTTGTCACAAGTCATAGAAATGTCTAGTTTCTCTGTATAAAATTTCATGACAATTGGACATCATTTGAGCCCTGTATGATAGATTTTATTTTCAGACCAAATGAATAGTATATCAGACCAAAACTAGAAAATTTGCCAACTTTAAAAATTCACCAAATATTCTGTAGACATCTAAAAATTTTGATCATTAGTTTCCTAAAAAGCTCTCAACAAGCTCTAATTACATACCAAATCTCAAATCAAGAAGAGCTCATGTGGCAAAAAAGTGACATAGGGTTCTATTATGGTCTATTTTGGCTCTATATAGAGTACCAAAATGTCCCAATTGCTTTCCTTGGGTTTTGGCACCTTTTAGGAAAGTCTAAAAGTATGATTAGGACTTGTGTAAGCTACCCAAATGGTCCCAAATCTCATGCATCTCATTTTGGCCACTTCATCCACACATATGCACACTTAAATCAACTTTTCAAGAAACATAACTTGGCATTACATACTCAATTTACATTCTAGCATTCACATAACATATTCTTTCATTCATACATCAAATATTATCATATTTACACATGTCCAAGAGTTCATGGACCATATACATCAATGGATTACATCATTTAATGTAACGACCCTAACTTCTAATAATAATAATTAAAGTTAAGTACGTGATTACTAACCATAAAATTTCAATTAGGGTTGAAAGTCATCACAACTAATTATATTCAAAAAATGTTAGGAAATTTGAACCTTAATGTTAATAAGGTCATTAATTAGGCAACCACAATTATTCAAAAGTGCAAGTGAATTTAATCATTAATAAGGAGCCTTTAATTCTCCCATTCATTAATTCCAACTCAAAAAAACCTCTTACAAGTGTTTCTAAATCGTTTATTAGTATTACCATAAAAGAAATTAAAGTTTCTAGGTGAATACGAGAAATTGAGCACCTTCACCGCGGCTAAATCCCCTTTCGCCATGGCCAGTTACTCTTGGATTCAAGTCCTTACACCTCCATAAATTTCACACATTTTGCCGCGGCCAAATACCCTCTGGAACACCCCCAAACTCGCTTCCCAGACTTAGCCGCGGTCAACATTACTCTTCGCCGCAGCCAATTTCTCTCTATTTTCTTCCCTGGTAGGTTCGCCACATTTGGCCAAGGCCAATTAAATGTTGGCCGCGGCCAATCCCTCTCTGTTACCATTTGGCCGAGGCCAATTCCCTTTTGTTCCTATAACTCCTAAAATTTCATCTCATGCTCTCCAATTCCCCCTCTAGCAATACTATAGGCCACTTTAACTTAGTTTGTGAAGATTTAGTACCTAATCTACCTAACATATCTATCATTACCCATTCAAAATTCAAATGTGGATCCTTAACCCTCTAGCTACCATAAACTAGTGAGTTCATAGATTAATGACAACAAATGTATTATGGTCACAAGGTGCATGGGGTCAATGCTTAATGTTCATATAAAATGAAATCACTTATCCATTATTAGCCAATTACAATCATAATGTTCAATTCTATGATAATAAAATTACATATACAATCCCTATACTTGGCAACTCATGATGCAATGCAGCAATGATACAGAACTAACAATTTAGTTATAATACATTTTGTCAAAGCTCCCAAGCCTATGTGCTACCAAACCATTTAATGATCTTCTATTAATTTTCTCCTTGCCACTAAAAGGTCCAGTCCCTGAAAATGTTAGCCCACAACGGGGTGAGATATACAATCTCAGTAACAAAAGGCAATTTCCATATATATGTACAAGTCAATCAATCCAATGCAATTTCATGTCATCAATACCAGAATCATCAATTCAATTCGCAAATGAACTAGTTGAGCTAGTAATGACTACTGTCCCATACCAGCAATCATACACAACATGTTAATGGCCAATAACACTGGGAGAGGTCCGTCCACGGTACCTACTCCATAATGAGCACAACCAGGGCTCAGTGCATCGGGGTCTGATCACAACCCAGTGCTCGATCGAAGCACATGCACGGGTGGCAGCCGCACCATAGTTCCACCATGGACTCACAATGTCCAATTACAATCACAATCAAGTAGTCAACCAATCATTTAGCATTTCAAAATCAAGCATGTGTAACAAATAGTAGATTAACATGAGCATATACATGAAACCAGGAAAATAACCTCAATTACCTCAATGAAGCCAATTACTCTTCCCCTAACTATCATAATAATCCAAATGCATACCAAGCCTATAACAAGCATAATTATCATCATTTCTAATCACAATCAAATATCCAAAGAGTTGAACTACTAATGACAGACTAGAGATTACTCACCTAATTACCAAGGGATTTAATTTCGGATTCCAACTTTCCCACACCAGAAATTGCCATAGTTCACTCCAATTTCTGGGTAATTTCACATGAAACCAAAGCCCATATCATAGGTCAACTATAGGCGTCTCAAACTAACAGAAAATGCATCAAAATGGGAAGAAGATACTCACTTAATAACACCCATAGCCTCACCTCCAAAAATCCACCATGGAAGCACCAAAATTCGCATTTCAATCATCAAGCCCAGAAAATTCAGTTTTCCACCATTATCTCCTTGTAATCTCACACAATAACAGAGCCCATTATGATAATACATCCTTAGGGGCATTTTCCAGCAAAATGATTCATAAAATGGAAGGAAAATGCTTACCTAATCCTCCCTCTAACCTCCAAGTCCGAAAATCTTGCAAGGAATCACCCAACACCAAATTTCAGATTTGAGAAGAAGATGAAAATGCTCAAACCCAAAAATTCATTAGACCAAAATGAAGAGGAGGATGAGAGGGTCAAGTTATACATAACTCACCTTGGCTAAATCATCCTCCAGGAGTCAAAAATGGAGCTTCCATGTTGGTAGAACCCTAGCCTCCCTTGAACCTACGAATTTCCTCTCTTGAGTTTCAGCAAAATGAGGAAGAGGTTGAATAGTCAGGGTTTTAGTTGGGTTTAAGTTGGGTCTAAGATGGGTCATGGGTTGCTCTAAGGTCTAACTCCAAATGGGCTTCAGATTTTTACTTTGTTGGGCCAGCTCTTATGTATTGGGCTACTGAATTTTAATTAAGTTTGGGCCAAGTTTGAAGAGCTCAAGGATTTAGGTTTGCACAAGGGTTATTGGGCCACTCATAGGAGCCTATGCAAGGTGGATCTTGGGCCTCTATCACATGGAATTAGATTGGGTCTGCACCCTACTCATTGGGCCTCCATTAACCTCTTCTTATAATTTCTTAATTTGGGCCTAGATGAAGTTTCTATCCTAATTAATTCTCAAACCCATATTAATAATTCATCTCTCTAAAATCTCCATTCACTTAACTTGCCCAATCATCCCATATTAATTATTCCTAATTAATCTGAATCCATGATTAATACCTTAATTAATTTTTGGGGTGTTACATTTAACATATCTATAGTCTTAAAGAACCAAAAACTTTGCATTATGTTGTCATTCTCTCATCCTCAAGGTGGTTGGCTTCTATTTCCTTGTCCACTTGATCCACCTAACATGTTAGATCATTGGAAAGGAGGGGATGAGATTTAAAGAATCCCAATAGCTCATCTCCCATTCAATCACACATAATGGATGCAAACAAGTCTCATAAATGCATGTATGGTCATGTTGGCATGTGCAAACATTCAAGTGGCATTTTCATCATTTGAGAAAGTCATATATAGCATACAAAGGCTTGCCAAGTAAGTGGATTAGCCTCACCCAATTTCTTATGGATATTGGACTTGCCTCACCCATTCTTTAATGTATTCTTGGACTCAACCATGCTCTTGGGATCCCACTTTGTTTTTGGGAGACTCTTTGCTTTGTCTTAACTAATCTTAAGGGTTCTTGGCTCATCCTCACCATAGCTAAGGGTTCTTGGCCTCACCACACTCAAGCAAACCCAAGTACACATCAAAACATCATATGAAACATAATATATCATCACAAAATCATGGCATATGAAATCATGCTATCATACTTTTCATGGCCTAAAAATACATATACACACATTCTAAGACAAGTTAAGTATACATCCATGCATGAGAAAAGGTGGAGAGAGCTACCTTGCACACAATCACACACTTTTCTCTTTGGATTCAAGCTCTTCTTTTCGGCCACACACACACAAACTTGTGAAGATGCTTTCTCTTGGCCTAGAAACAATTTATGGAAGCCAATTAGGTTCATGAAACAAATTCTAAGGCCATACAACTTGCTTAAACACTAGGTTGTTCTATAAACCCCATTATGGTTCCATAATGGCACCTAATGAAGCAACACCCCTCAAATAACTTTTAGGCTCCATTCTTTTCTTTCAAATATGATTCTTGACTCCTTTTACGCCTCTTGGAGTCATCATATAATTAAAACAACGAGCCTAACTACATGTTGCTTCTTTAGGTCACAATATGGAACCTAAGGCACCAATGCACTTTCTATGGGTTCTAAATTTTTCCCAAGGCCTCTCCTCATTTTCATTCATCATATATGACTCAAGAATGAGCTTAGAAAAATTTAAAACTCTCCTTAGCTACCCCAACCTTGTTTGGCCAAGACTATGGAGCTTATTGGGCTTCATGGAATTTGCTTGGTTTCCTTGAAGGAGGAGCATGTGGGGAGCATCTTAGGGATCTTAGAAGCTCATTTAAACTCTTAATTAGACCTAGGAATCATCATACAAAATCAAATTTTACAAGGTGCACACAAAGCCCTAGAATTTGCATCTTGAAATCTAATGGTTATTTGTTATTTCCCTTTGCATATTCTTAATCTCCACACCCTTTTTCTCTAGATTCATCCTTGGTTTTGCCTAAAAATTATCTCCTTCTAGGGTTCCATGGGTGTGTCAAATTGGAGAAGAAGAGGAACCAAGAATAGCAACCATAGGAAGAGAAATTACCTAGTTTCCTTGCTTTTTCTTGCTTGAATCTTGCTTTCTCCAAGCTCCTCTCTTCAAATCCAAAAATTCCCTTGAATTTCTCCCTTGAATCGAATTTATAAACTCAATTTTAATCAAAGGAAACAAAGGAGAAGGGAGGAGAGGAGATGTGGATGAAGAAAAGCATGAAACACTACCATGGAAACATACCTTAAGCTTGGATTTTCTCTCCCTTTTCTTCTTCCCTTGGTGCGCCACTCTCCTAGAGTTTTTCTTCTGATTTGGGGCAAAATAATCTGAAGCTAAATGAGGAAGAGTGTGAGGTGCCACTTATTTATAAGGGAGGAAGAAGCACTTTTTCAAAAATTCCCATTTTGCCCTTTGTTCTTGACATTTTCATTTCTCCTTCATTTTAGCTTCTTTTTTAGACCCATCTTTATTATAAAATTTAGGTTCCCAATTTAATAAAATGCCTTTGGAATCACTCAAATCAAAGCTAAAACCTTCTCGAACAAATCTGTCAATATTTGGGTGCACTGACGTTAGAAAATGTCCACCGGAGGGGATTTAACTGTCCCGAGGCTCCCATAATTTTCAGGGCCTCTGAGAACCCCAAAGAACTCAAAAATTTCATTTAAAAAGCCCTCTTGTGTAAATTCTAAATTTTACTCAAAATTACAAAAAATGCCATTATGTTTCATAAGCTTTTCGTAAGAAATTGTTTCTTTATTCTAGCTCTGTTTTTCTTTCTGTCTGAGCCTGGGATTCTCATTTTTAGGAGTCTAGAATGCTTCCCAAATTTTTTGGGCCTTAACTATCTCATTTTGGGGGACTTCCTTTTGTATCCGGTGAATTCGTTCATTTACGGAGAAATCGTATGTTACATTTCTCACATTTTCTCTCATTACAGAGGACCAGATGTTACATATCTAAGACTTTGGATGGGACTCAAGAAAATTATACTACTATAGAAAAAAAATTTCTTGCTATTATTTTTACTTTAAATAAGTTTAGATCTTATTTGCTTGATACTAAAATAAGTGTTTTCACTAATAATGCAACCTTAAAGTACTTGTTAAAGAAGCCTAATGCAAAGCCAAGGTTGATTAGATGGATACTTTTGCTTCAAGAGTTTGACATTGACATCCGAGATAAAAGTGGAGCAGAGAATTTGGTGGCTAACCATTTGAGCCAGATTGAGGCTTCGAAGGTGATTGATGATGATTTTGCGAATGAGCATTTGTGTAACGCCTCTTCTAATTCCCTATATTTTTATTAATTTACTTATAACTATTTATTTATTTATTTATGTATAAGACAATTTAATCTAACTAAATCTTGTTATTATTATTTTTTTGATAGAAATTATTTACTGCGTGTCCACTACTATCATCACATATAGTCAAGAGTTCGATATAAGGGAGTAAGGTCATATGAGTATAGACCACATCATATCAACAGGAATTTATCTTATAACTACCTAAAAAGAAAATCCCATATAACAAAAAGGACCAAAAACATCAGTCCCCTATTTTCACCAAAAAGTCATGTCAAGATTAGTTCGATGTCTCCATTCATGGAAACAGAGGAGGCATCCCCCCTGTGGGGAAAGGAGGATTCTCCTCATCTATCACCACAAATATAATGGGTACCACATGAACTAATTCATCACATGCAAGAATCCTAATGTTGTGGACAACAAACGTCTACCCCCGTACTGGGAATTGGATCCATTTCACCTGGAGTTCTAATGTTATTATGTAAACATGCATCTATGAAAAATATAAACCACAACAGAGTGAGAAATAATTTTCTCAGTAACAAAGATAAGATTAATACAACATAATATCCATGAAGAAAAGTCAAGTAATAATTCTAACAGACAACAAGTAATATGAACGAAAGGCTCACAAAGAAAATTAATTTACCAAATAATATAAATAGAGAAACATACTTTTTAGCAATATTTAACATGAATATAAAATAACAAAGTGAACATACATATTGCATATAAAAATATAATATGAGCAACATATCAACAAGACTAATATTTAGCAATTGCAAGCTATCACGAGATTTCCATACGCATAGAATACAAAGAATATAACAAACAATGTTTATTTCTTCTTGACCATTAGGCCTTGGAGATTGCCAGGCTTAATACCCAGATTATGTTGCATCGACTTTGGCAAGCTTAAGCCTAGCTCATGTTGCACTACCATGACATAACAGGCTCATCCATGCTTCCTTTACTAAGGCACCCCTCAGTGGGTATCCAAGGAAAGTCATATAAAAATATTATAATAATACGTCATCTAAGCCATCATTTGATCAAGACATAATAGGTATATTTAGGAAAGAACTACTTTACACAACTTTGTGTGTAATCAAATAAACCCGATAGCATAACAAAATACTAGAGTCCAAAAAATTTTATTTAAATACTTAAAATTATCCTTTCACTTTTCTAAGTCCAAATTTGTCTTGGGGTCCATCTGGTGTCTAAAATAATCCATAAATCAAGGACAAACATCAAAGTACAGAACAAAGTCTAGTATAGCCATAAAAGGCTTGTTCAGGTATATAGAAGGCTCAATAAAGCCCAATAAGTCCAAAATATTTGAGTCCTAATTAGTAATTTAGATATTTTTAAGTATTTTTTCTAATTAAAATTGAATATCCAACACAACAATAGCTATCCAGTGGCCAACTCTAGTACACACAGGACTCACCCCCTAAAGAATGCTACTCCACCATATTATATATATAAACAAAGGCCAGTCCTCTAACAAATAACCAATTTTATACAATCAAACAGTAAATAGCATATTGTCCATGTCAAGAAATCAGACAGTATATCAACACAACAAATAGTGCAAATTCAAAACATATGTTATCACATATTCCATTCTTAACATAATGCTATGTAAATTTCTAACTATCACAAATGGATTCCAAAATGCACAAGATAAATATCGGCATAATCCAGACAACATGTAGAACATATCAAGCCATAAAAATCATTCAAAACATATCAAATAACATAAATAAAAATTCAATAACTTTTTGGTCAACACTTTTTCTCAAAAAATTGAATTTTTATATAATGATCCATAATTCACCAAAATTTCACCATAGGCTTTTTTTTTTTGTAGATTAACCTATTTTAGTTAGATTTAAGAAAACTCTTCCCTAGGTGCATGAGGTAGTTTAGGCTGAGGCTATGTACCAAGGAGAACATGTGATTTTGTTTCATTTTTATGTTACTAAATGGTCATCCATACATATTCAAGGAAGATAAACAAAAGCCCTCAATTAATTTCTAGAAATTTTATGTATATTCTACAATTTTCTCAAGTTAAAATTTAAGAGTTTCTTGCTAATTTATTCATGAAAGTCAAAGTTATATTAATCTTTCTCTTTCTTAGGCTTCCTCCCATTATTTCCCTATTTATTTTCTCTTCAATTTCTCCCATGGCCTCTTGAAATAAAAAGTTTCATGGTTTGTAGAAAAATTGCCAAGAACAAGAATATTCTTGAATCACATGAATCCATAAGCCATATATATGATTTCTCCATCTTTTCTTAACTTGAATTCATGGAAATAACAAAATCTCTTATCTTGCTTGCCATGGCCAAAAATTAGAAAGGAAAAGAAGAGAAAATTCTTGGAGAAAAATAGAAAAAAAAAACTAAAAAGAAGAAAGTTTATCTATATTACCTTGACTTCACGGTGTTTTATTTCCTCTGGTAGCATTTTTTGCTTTCTTTCTCCTTCCTTTTCTCCTTCCTTAGGCTAAGCTCCTCCTCCTCCTCCTCCTTCTCCTTGTTTAGCTTAATTGTGTGTGTGTGCAAGTATGTGAGTGTGGCATGAAGGGTGTGTGCATTTTGTATATTTTATTTACAACTAGATAGTTAAGATTTAATCAACTTTTAAGATGGAAGATCTTGGGCTTTAGATCAAATGGATGGTTAGGATTTAGCCTTGAAATGAGAGATTAAATGTGTCCTTTAGATTAGATTAAACGTTGTGATTTAATCTTGAAAGGTGAAGAAATCTAAGCCATTGGATTGCATCAACAATATAGATCGTATAATGTTTTACAGACGAATATTAGCCGTTGGATTTTAACGACTAACTTTTAACGATGATTACTTTTTCATAATGTGTGAAGATAGGGTTGCATTTAATGCCGCTTAAGTTACCATCTATGTCATGCTGATGTTAATAGTAAATTTTTTGTAAAGTGTGAGATTTAATAAGATTTGTTAATGTAAGCCTGCATAATCACTTTGTAGTTCGTGCAGTCTCTAGAATGTTCTTCCAATTTCCAGTCTCTTCTTCACACATTGTGCCATATCATCATTCTCCTTGCTCTATGGTGCCACATCAACACCTTCCCAGTTCTATGGCACTACATTAGCTCTTTCCCATTTAGAATTTACAAAATTGCCACCGTTTAACCAATGTATCTCTTAATAAGTTCTCCATAATATTTTATTTTTTCTGCGTTCTTTAAATTCTCTGTTATATTTTAATATTATTTAGGCCTATGTAGGTCCCATTTAATGTCTCCAACCATATATTTTATTATTATTTATTTTTATAATATTTTATTATTTTAAGTTCCAAATGATCATTTTGTCACAAGTAATAACATAATAGACAATCACCTCTATTCATTTTTTACTTATATCTTCTTTATAACTCTATATTTTCAGATTTTGTCATCACCATCTGGTAGATCTTTCTACATAGAATTTCCTGAAATAGCTAACTCGAGCTTAGGGGTTTAGTTCGTCTCTGTATAAGCTCGTAATCATTCAGGGCTATTTTTTGATTCTAACGATTTCAAAATTTCATGTAATGAATTTTATAATTTTTTATGTATTATTTGCTAACTATTGGTATATATCTTGGACTAGTTTTGAATTACCCTTTTTTCCAAAAAAAATTATTAACGTTCATCTAGGTGACAAATGACGATTTTACCCTTAGGCCCCTAAAATCTCAAAAATTTATATGGGTCTTATTCATCTTATACTTCTCATATACAAAGGTACTTCATTCAAATTCATCTTATTAAAACTTAATAAATTCATTACATAAAATACTAAATAATTAAATAATCCTAACTTTTAGGGACTTACAATTTGTATGCTGTGCATAGTTTCTACCCATGGTATGCAGACCTAGTGAATTATCTAGTTGCATCTAAATTGCCTGTTGATTTGAATAAACGTTAATTGGATAAGTTTAAAAGTGAAGCTAGATACTATATATGGGATAATCCATACTTGTGGAAACTATGTAGTGACCAAGTGATTAGATGTTGTGTGCCTGATATAGAGTTTTATTCTATCTTGAGATTTTGTCACACACTTGCATGTGGAGGTCACTTCAGTCCAAAACAAATAGCTCAGAAGGTTCTAGATAGTGGATTATATCAGCCTACCTTGTTTTGTGATGCCTATGAATTTTGCAAAAGATGTGTTAGGTGTCAACAAATAAGAAACATATCTAAGAGAAATGAAATGCCATAGCATCCCATTTTGTTTTGTGAAATCTTTGATGTTTGGGGCATTGATTTTATGAGATGTTTTCCTATTTCTTTTGGCTTTGCATATATTTTAATGGCTATTGATTATATTTCAAAGTGGGTGGAAGCAAAGCCCACTAGGACTGATGATTCTTTTTTGTGGTTGTAAAGTTTGTTCACTCTCATATTTTCTGCAGGTTTGTTATTCCTAGGGCACTCACTTTTGCAACCGAAGTATGCAAAGCTTACTTAGCAAGTATGGTGTTATGCATAAAGTGTCTACTCCATATCACCTTAAATAAATAGCCAAGCAAAAATTCTAACCAAGAGATAAAGCAAATTTTAGAGAAGGCAATGTAGCCGAATAGGAAGGATTAAAGTAAAAGGCTAGATGATGCACTTTGGGCTTATAGGACTACCTATAAGACTCCTATTGGCATGTTACCCTATCGGCTAGTATTTGAAAAAGTTTGTCACTTACCTGTAGAAATAGAGCATAGAGCATATTGGGCCATGAAGAAGTGCAATATGGACTTACATGGAACGGGTTCTCAAAGGAGATTTCAACTACAAGAGCTTGAAGAGATCCATCTAGAAGCCTATAAGAATGCACAAATTTACAAAGAGAAGACTAAGGCTTTCCGTGATAAGAAAATTGCAAGGAAGGAGTTTGTGGTTGGAGGCAAAGTTTTGCTCTACAAGTCCCGCTTAAAGCTTATGCCCGATAAGCTTTATTCTAAATGGGAAGGTCCTTACATTATGTCTCATGTTTTTCCTTTTGGTGCAGTAGAGCTATTGGATAAAGCTACTTTAGGGAAGTTTAAAGTGAATGGCCACTGACTATTGCATTTTTATAAAGGAGTTCCAAGAAATGACAAAGAGGAGCTCTAGCTTCACAATGCAACTTAGCTTACTCAGTTGTACACTTTCCCTTTTCACTTTTATATTGTGTTGTATATCTTTTGATTGGATTTTATGTTGGCATTGAGAACAATGCATTGTTTAAGTGTAGGGGGAGAATTCAAATAAATTTTTTTGTTTTGTCTTGTTTTGATTAGTTGATCTTTAGTCTTTTTGTTACTTTTGTTATTGAGCTGGTTGTTGTGTTTTGAAAAAAAAAACTTTGTTTTCTATAGAAGTTGTTAGTACTAAGGTTAGTCATGGCTTTGATATGTCTTGACTTAATAGGAAATTGATCTTATGTTGAGTGTAATGTCCAGTTTTTGTTAAACAACGGAAACATTCACGTTTTCAAAGCAGGTCCCCTGAGATGATTGATTCAAGGCCAAATAAAATTTGGATAAAATTTTAAATAATAGAAAATGAGGATTTGAGCCTTGAGTTGCCTAAAAATCGGGGTCGGGGTGATTCGAAAAATTTGCCAAAAGGTCAGTGGCATTTTCGTAAATAAGTGGACTTTTTGGAAAACATACAGAAGGGATTTTGAAATGAAATTTTTGAGTTCTCCGGGGTTCTCAGAGACCCTGAAAATCATGGGAAGCCCCAGGATCGATAAAAACCCTCCGGTGTAATTTTTTGAATGTCAGTTGACCTGAACTTTGACAAATTCGTTTGGAAGGTTTTAGCTCTGATTTGAGTGATTCCAAAGTCATTTTTCTTAATTAGGAACCTAAATTTTATAATGGAAAAGACAGTTCTCAAAAAGGAGCTAAAACGAAGGAGAAATGAAAATGCAAAGTATGAAGGGCAAAATTAAAATTTTTGAAAATGTTACTTTCTCCTCCCTATATATAGGTGGCGCCCCACTTTCCTCCCCATTTGGAATCAGAAAATTTTGCATAATTTCAAAAGGGAGAGCTAGGGTTTTGGGCGCACCAAGAGAGAAGGAGAAGGAGAAGAAATTCCAAGGTAAAGGTAGGTTTTTATGTATTTTTTCATGCTTTTTCTCCACCAATTTCTTCTCCTCTTTTTCCCTCTTCTTCTCTATGATTTTTTCTGAAGTTTTGAGGGCTGTATTGAAGGGATAACAGAGGGGAAAGTTTGAATTTCAAGTAAGGAGGCCAAGGAAAGCAAGAAGCAAGGAAATCCAAGGAAAACAAGGTATTTTGTGATTCTTCCACTTGGTCTTCTTCCTCCCTTCCTTGAGCATTTCGACCTAGACTTAGACAGCCCTAAGAAGTCAAATTTTTAGCCAAACCAAAGGTGATTCTTAGGTATTTGATGGAGAGGAATAAGAATATGAAAAGAAAACCAAGAAATAGGTATTAGAAATTAAGATGCAAAACTTAGGGTTTTAAGTGTACCTTCCAATTTTTGAATTTGTATGATACTTCCTAGGTCTAAGTTAGAGTATAAATGAGTTCTTGAGACACCAAAGATGCTCCCCACAAGCTTCCTCCTTCAAGAAAAGAGAACTCCAGGAGCCCAAAGGAAGCCTATGTCTCGACCTAGGCTTGTTTGTGTAGGTGGGGGGAGTTTTAAATTTTTCTATGGCCATTCTTGAGTCATATTTGATGAATGAAAATGAAGGGAGGCCTTGGAAAAAATTTAGAACTCATGGAAAGTGATTTGGTGTCTTAGGTTCCATAATATGACCTAAAGAAGCAACATGGTGCTAGGCCTTTTGTTTTAATGATGTGATGACTCCAAGAGGCTTAAAAGGAGTCAAGAATCATATTTGAAAGGGAGGAATGGGGTCTAGAAGTCATTTGAGGGGTGTTGCTTCATTAGGTGCCTTTATGGACCATAATGGGGATTATAGAGCAATCTAGTACTTAAGCAAGTTGTATGGCTTTAGAGAATGTTTCATGAACCTAATTGGCTCCCAAAAATTGTATTTAGGCCAAGAGAAACTATCTCCACCAAATTGTAGGTGTGTGGCCAAAAGAGGAGGTTTAAAAGCTAACGAAAAAAGTGTGTGCTTGCATACAAGGTAGCTCTCTCCACCTTCTCTCATGCATGAATGTGTGTTTAGCTTGTTTTAGAATGTATGTATGTGTATTTTCAAGCTTTGAAAAGTATGCTAGAATGCCTTTATATGCCATGATGCTTGATGCCATGTTATGTTTTCAAATGACTACATAATGTTTGTATGAGTTTGCTTGAGTGTGGAGAGGCCAAGAACTCTTCCCTTGGGTGAGGATGAGCCAAGAACCCTTGAGCTTGGTTGAGATAAAGTAAAGAGTCTCCCAAAAGCAAAGTGGGCTCCCAAAAGTATGGTTGAGTCCAAAGTGCTCAAAGAATGGGTGAGGCAAGTCCAAAATCCATGAGAAGAAGTGTGAGGCCAATCCAAACACTTAGTGAGCTCTTGAATGTCTTGTATGATTAATTCACATGCCAAGTTTGCTTTTAAAATGTCTATGACTTCTATTTCCTCCATGCATGCATTTGAAAAGCTTGCTTTGCACATATTATGTATGATTGAATGGGAGATGAGCTATTGGGATTCTTTGAATCTCATTTCCTCCTCTCCAGTGATCTAGCATGCTAGGTGGACTAAACAATTGTGGTGAAGGGAGCCAACAACCATGAAGAGGGACAATTGACAAGCTTATGTGTTATTTTGCTCCTTTTTGGAACCATAATGATGGTTCATCATGTATATGATGTTGTATATGTACTATGAACGTTGAGATATATGTAAATATACTAATATATGATGTTGAGATGTATGATTCTCATATATGACAACTAGCCCATGTTTTGAGTATGTATTGCCATAGTATGAAAGTTTAAAGTTTGAAGGAAATATGTATAAGTGTGGGTTGAATGGCCAAAATGAAATGCATGAGCTTTGGGACCATTTGGGCAGCTCACTCAAGTCTCAAATAAGCTTTTAAACTTGCCCAAAAGGTGCCAAGACCAAGGGAAATCCATTTGGCAATTTTGGTACCCAATATGGAGCCAAAATTGACCATAATAGAATCCTATATCACTTTTTAGCCAAATGAGTTATTCTTGATCTGGAATTTGGCATACGATTAGGTCTCATTGAGATCTTTCTGAGAAGCTAAAGATCATAATTTTTGAAGGTCTAGGGAATATTTGATGAATTTTCAAATTTGGTATTTTTCATGGATTCTGGTATGGGTACTGTTCATACTGGCAGTTTTGTGTTTTGTGTCACCCGATGGCCAAATGGTGTCCAATGCTTATGAAATTTTATATACATAAATTATAGGTCATAATATTTTTGTGCCACCAAGATCACCTCATTTGGAGGTCTGAGCATAGAGTTATGCATGTTTGAAGTTAACTGTCAGTACCAGTAGCACCCCAGGAGTCCAGTTACTGTTCCATAAGTTCTCGATGGCTAAACGTATCTATTTCATTATAGAATTATTTTTAGTACACATTACATTTGTATCTTTTTAGAATGATTGAATTTGTGTGATTTCAATTTTTATATAATTAGTTATGAATTTCAGAAGTTTGTATCAGTAAACTGAACAACAGCCCAGGGAGCCAGCGACCTCTGTAGATTTTTGGATGTCAAACGTCCTGTGTGATGAATTTTGTGACTTGTACATATTTTTATTGTATATTAGACATCCTAAGATTTCCAGAACGACCAAGATTGCATGATTTCAAATTTTCTAGATTTAGTTATAATTTTTCAAATTTGGGTCAGAAAATAGAGCAAATCTGGCCGAAAATATGTTTGCTTATTTTGAGCTCCATTTCGGTTTCCATAAATTGTAGGCATGTTTTTGTGATGCAAATGAGTTGTAATAATGAAATTAAATATGAGAAAGTATAGCATAAGCTCACATGATCCACATGACACTAAATTGAATTTTTAGATATAGCGCAACGCAAAAAAAGTCTATTATTTTCATCCCCTTTTTCATATACTCTTGTGGGATTGATAATACAAAACTTATAAATGGCATAAAATGAGCTAGAAGTTATGGTGTTACATTGAGAATGCAAGTTGAATGTTAATTAGCTTAGCTTTAATGAACTTTGATGATGGTTAATTTACCTTGTGAGATTTTGGGCCTATTGATCTTCATTTCTAATGCGTATCCCTATCTTGCTTTTACTCTAGAACTTGGCTTGAATCTTATTCAAGGCCACATTTGTTCACTTGCTATGCATGAAAAAGATTAAGGCATTCATTTTTGTTTTGTTTTGTTTTAACTAGACCAAAGAGCTATCCCATATGTGTTTTATCCATTTGTTTTACCCCTTTCAGCCTTATATATTTTCTTTTTTAGCTCTTAGCCATGAAAAGCAAACAAATATTCTTCCCGCCTTAATTAGGATACTCTTGGTTATTAAGAGCATTGTATTTTGCTAGGTGGATGCATGTGTATTTTCACATCAATTTTAGGCCATTTGTTTGTTCTTTTTGGATATACACCAAGTAAAAAAATGATGCATTTGTTGAAAAAATTACATGTTTAGAAGAGTTTAAAGAAAGAAAATAGAAAAAAAACATTTATAAAAAAATATAAAAAAGTAAAAGGAAAGTATATGAAATGAAATGAAAAGAAGAAAAGGAAAAGAAGGAAAGAAAAAATACTTTTGTTCTCTTATTGCATATACTTGTTTGTAGTGAATAAGGCCTTAAAATGCACATTCATTCCATTTTATATCCTCTCTTAATACTCTTGATAATTTTAAGTATCCACTTTGCTTCTTGAATTGTTCTCATTCTTTTGTTTACCACTTGCTTCTTACCTTGGCCTATATTACAACTATAATAAAATCCTTATGATTCATACATAGGTATGTAATTTTAAATGGTGGAGATATAGATAATAGCTAAGCATATGGTAGTAAAGTTAAATACATTGGAATTTGAGAGTAAATATCTAATCCTAAACACTAGAGAGTAGAGTGACAAATACTAATCCATGTCAGGGACTATCATTGCATTTCATTTTTGTTAAATATATTGCCATGTTATTTGTTGAATTAATGCAAGGGATATGACTTATAGAGTTGAGATATCGATTTGCTATGATCTTCCTTGTGCTTAGTGACCTACACATTCTCATTTTTGTTCATTTTCGTTAGCTTTTTCTTAGAGTTTTAATTTCTTTTGCCTGGGAGTGCAAAGGTTTAAGTGTGCAGGAATTGATGAATATTATTTTTCATATATTTTTCTCTCTTTATTTAGGCATTTTAATAATGAATTAAGGCTTAATGAAGTTAATTAGGTGACATTTGATTTTATTAGGCATTTTTGCACTCTAGGAATTAATTTTCAAAATTATTGATTTTTAATGCATAAATTCCTTTTAAATGATTTGTAAATTTTCCTACTTAATGTTTTCTATCATTTTTTGCATATTTCAATGGGAAATTGGAGCTTAATTGGGAGATTTATTTGGAAGCTACAAGATTGAATTAAAGGGGCCAAAAATTGGAGGATGGAAGCTTCATATATGCAATGTCAAGTTTAGAATAAATGCCCATAATTTTAATGGAATTTTAGAAAATAATAATCAGAAAAAGGGAGCATGGCTGAATTATAGGAATAACACACACCAAATCACATTCTTGGGCTCCCTTCTCCAGGTCTCTCTCTCATGTAGCAGAGCGACTAATCACACATTCCACATCATTCACTTGCCAAGACATTCTTTAGGTTACACATACACACACAATCATGTGGAGAAAGGATTAAGAGACATACATGCACCAAGTTATACATAAAAGCATCATGCACATCAGGACACATGAGATGTAGCAACTCCATCATCTATTGGACACACATTCCACATTGTAGCATACACTCCATGGCCTATTCCTTAATACACACATTCATGAATTAAGAAAAAGAAACACGTGAAGAATGAAGCATGGCATTTCTCTCTCACCAGGTCACACACCTCACATGGAAACACATGTATAGTACACTCCATGGATCTTTCTCTCATTGGCAGAATCAGCACTCCATTCTTATTCATGTCATTACACTCCACGACCAATCACTACACACCTTGGTTCATGTGGAAATGAAACATGGAAGCATAAATCTTGATGGTCATACATGGTCCTCTCATGCACGAATGCATGTTCATATATTCCACTTACACGTACACATACTTCATAGCTAGAAATCCACTCATTCACTTGCATAGGCATGAGTTAACAAACATTCACAACTGGTCCATGTCACACAAGAGAGGCACGTGCTAGAGAAAGGTGGAGAATCATGTGGGGAATGTGAAAGAGAATGCACTCAAGGGTTTGAAGAAAAAAAGAAAGAGGATTATAGAAGCTTGGGTGTAGGGGAAGAACAAGGAGAGCACAAGATGCCATTATTCCCATCCATCTTCAAGCTCTAAAATCATGGCTCCCTCCTTCAAATTCTTCATCAATTCTTCAAATTAATGGAAGCTTAATCACCTTGGTAGCTGGCTAAGAATGTGATTTTCATAGATGAAGATTTAAGCTCCAAGATTCATCTCCAAATTTGGCTAACTTCTCTTCTCCTTATCCCTTACTTTTTGTACTAATTTTCTTGTTTAATTTGGTTAGGTTTAGCTTGTTAAATGAAGATTTTGGTGGCTGATTACTAGATTCATTTATTTGTAATTTTAATTTAAATTTCACATTTAGAGACTCATTTTGATGCCTAAGTGTTTGTAAAAATTTTAGAGATAATGGCTGTCCAATTTGCTAGTTATTTTCTTTTATTTTTAGGCTATTTAGTATAATGGTTATTGATTAAGTGGCTAGAATTTTGTGTGATTTTTGTTTTTAAGAAAATATTTAATCTAATTGGTTGATTAGCATCTCTAAGTGACTTTAATGAGCATTTAGGTACTGTTATGGTGTGTTCTTATTTCTAACTAAAGTGGCTAATTTTTTGTGGTTCTTTATGGTTGTAAAATTCCTTGATAATTAGTAATTTAAATCTTGGATAGTAATTCAAGAATTTTTATGAGGAATACACTAAGAAGCAAGAAGTTGAGTCCAAGTTTTAGTATATTTTAAAAGGGAGCAAGGATAATTGAATTCTAGGAAGTCCATTCAAAAGCTAGTTACCACTTTTTGCCTAGTTATGGTCATCACTTAGTTTTAAGTTTTTAGTTCTTATTATTTTCTTTAATGTATTTAAATTTTAGTAAATCAAAACCCCCCCCCCCAAACACCTCTAGTCTAATTACCACTCTTTGCCTAGTTATGGTCATCACTTAGTTTTAAGTTTTTAGTTCTTATTATTTTCTTTAATGTATTTAAATTTTAGTAAATCAAAACCCCCCTAAACACCTCTAGTCTAATCACATTAGGTGAACTCTTTCATAGATAATTAGAAGCAAACTCCTTGGGAAGTGACCTAAGTTGTGCCACTAGTTACAAATCTTTATTACAACTTAGTATTTTTTTAGGTCCTTTAACAATATAATTATTGGGTTCCTATGGTTATTAGAGTCTCTGAGAACCCCAAGAAACTTAATTTTCCCATTTAAAGCTCTTTCCTTTGAGTTTTCAAAAAGTTACCCAAAATTATAATTTTACCACTATATTATTCCTTATATTCGTTTAACTATTTTAGCTTCGATTTTAGGCTATCCTTATGCTATTAACCACATTTTTAGATATTTTAATTAACATCCTAATCTTATTTAGCCTCAATTTGCTTTGCTTTAGGGTGATCCTATCTTATTTTATCAATTTCAATTCAATTTCTATAAAACTGGTTATTACAATTAAACCCTTAAACCCATGTCCCAATAAGTAAATTTTTGAACCCAAAGGGATCTTGGGCTTTAAGGTCAGCCTAAACCCATCAAAAAACCTAACATAGTTAGCCCCTTATTCCCTATTTTGCATACCAACTCATTATTCAGCCAAGGGAGAGCTTCATTTTCACATAAGAAAAAAAGAGGCTAGGGTTTCTGCGTTTTCCACCATTCTCACTTTTAGAGGAAGATTTGGCCAAGGTAATCTATATGAAACTTGTTCCTCTCATTCTTCTCTATATTTTGGTCTAAATAATTTTTGGTTTAGCAATTTTTCTCCATCTCCCAAATTTAAAACTTTCTCTTTTGGTAGTTTCTTGTGAATTTTTGGAGGTTGAGGTCTAAGGGGCTATTTGGTAAATATCCTCACCTTATTTGTATGTACTTTCTACTGGTTAGTGGCCCAATAGCTGACTTATATAGTAGGCTCTAATTTTGTGCTAAAATACTAAGATTTTGGGAGTGAAATATTATGGTTCTAATGTAGGGAAACTTAAATCCGAATTTAGAGTCCTTTAGTGGCTAGGTAAATGATTCCTAGGTACTTCTTGATAGTTTAATTACATGGTGTATGATTTTGTTGGGAATTTGGGACACATAGTGGAAAATTAAAACTCAAATCCCTTCCCATGGATCCACCGATGTTGTTTAAATCGAGTAAATATAGAAATATTTACCATTCACTGTCAGATCTTAGTAACTAATTTTCATATTTACTCCCTCTACCGGTATCTACATGAACGGTTGATCAACTCGAATGGCATGCTAGCGCCTCTGACCAATGTCCATACACACTCTTGGTAGAGAAAACACTCTCCTCTTTCTCTCTCTCTCTCTCTAGGCAACCATATAGTATCCTACACTATCTGTACGCTTTCTCTCTCTAAGGTTTTTCTTCCTTTTGTTATTCTGTTGTTCTAGGAAACACAAGCCTTCTTCTTCTTTTCTTATTATAGAGATATCTCATTAGGATTTCAGATATATTTGATTAATTTAAAATATATTATTTTAAATCAAATCAAATCAAATCTTAATTAAATATATTAGTTTAAATTTAAATCTATCTAATAGATTAAATTTAACTAATTATTTAATCTAAATCTAAAACTAAATGTAAATTTAATTTATCTCAAATTAAATTTAAATTATCATATTAGTTTAAATTTAAATCTATCATATAGAATTAAATTTAAAACTAATTGATTTAAATTAATTAAAGGATATATATATTTTTTGAACATACAAATATACATATATATGTTTCAAATTTTATAAATTATATATATATATATATATCAAATATATATTTATTTATTTATAAAAATCTTCCAGCCTAAATTGAACGTGACATTCATTGAATGTAGATGTAATTTCAGATTTAATGAATTTGGACATTCTAACTCGAGTTAACTCGTTCTTATGTGTGACCTTATAAGCCCATATGACATTGGCAGTGGGCTAATGACACTATTTGACCCATAAGTTACAAGCGGCCTCTAACAAAACATTGTGACTACCCAAATCATATAGGGATCGGTGATCCAAGGCAACCTTTCATATAACCCTATCACATTCCTTTTGTCACATGATATCTAAATCAAGTATGAGGCATGAAAACATCATTCTTATCTTACTTGATCGTCGCTTTATCGATCTACATGCAAACTGACAGTATAAATGGAAACACTTTCATTCGAGCATGGCCATGCATTTCTCAATCTCACTTATCGAGGGGCCTAGAGATATCTATCTATTAATCAGAGGGATAAATTCTATCTTGACCACTCATATTCTTCTACATGAATTTCACTATACCCGATCATAGCCTTTATGATCATCTGGCTAAAGATAACTTTTGACTATGCCAAAACATAGTGTTCATCATGTTGGAAACTATGGTGATCTTAAGTCTAAGAGCTCAGTGACACAGTTATATATGAGATATGCTTATAACTTAATCCATGTAGTTATCTCATAACGGGTCGATCCAGCATCTTATTCCCTAACAAGTGCCTATGATTTTGATTCGTATCTATATACATGATTAACACATAATAATCAATTAAAATCATACTAATCTTAGTTCATCATCATTCCCACAATGATGATCGACTAGGGATATTTAGGATAATCAATATGATTTATCCAACGATATTATTATATAGAACATGCAAACAATATAATAATGTAATAAAAGAAAACTCTTATTTCTTAATAAAGAACAATATTTGCAATATAATGATTAGCCTAGGGCACAATCTCCAATAGATTTATACTATAATTAGTGATTAAGAATATGCTTTAATTTCATCTAAGACCTCTAGACTATGGAAACCTATCTTGACTTCATGACTTTATGCAATCGAGTGAGGTAACTAGGGTTTGAATTTTAATTCCTTGCATATGTGCTTTGTTAATATGATATTTGTTGCATAAATATGTTTTTCTATGCTAAATGATTGGTTAGCTACTTGATTGTTGTTGTGGACTGTGAGCAATTCCTTGGTGGAGCTGTGGTACAGTTGCCACCCATGCATTATGCTTTGATCGGGCACTGAGTTGTGTGATCAGACTCATGAATACACTAAGCCCAAATTGTGCTCAATAAGGAGTTGGCACCATGGACGGGCCTTTCCCTGTGTTATTGGCCATTATTATGATGTATGTGATTACTAGTATAGGATAATAGTCACCGATAGGTCAACTAGTTTATTTGCAGATACGATAGATGAATATGATGTTTATCTAATTAAAATGTATTTATGCTGATTAAATTGTACATATGTTTGGAATTATCCTTTGGTTATTGAGATTCATACCCACTCTATTTTATAGGCTAACAATTTCAGGTGAAGGTTCTTCAGGTAAGGAAAAAGGGAAACAAATAAATGAACACCCTTAATTTAGAGGCCATATGTGAGCTCTCTACACTTAAATCATTTTGTTTTAGAGTAAATGCTATTATTTTGTATAGCATTATGGTGCACTCATATTGCCAAATGTAGGCTTTTGATGTTTTGTAACTAAAATTGAATTCAATAGGAAGTTAAGCTATATAGTACTTGAAATCTGATGTATGTACTTAATTATTATCTAATATGGATTATTGCTAATGAAGAACCATGACCTTTCCTTTGAGATTATAATTATGCTTTGTAATGAATGATCAAATTGAATATTATTGTATGGAGATATTACTTTAAACTAATGGATATTAGTATAATGACCCTTGAATGTTTGATTTGGGTTCTATTTATGTTACCTTAACTTCTATATGAGTCTAATATAGGAAATACGGGAGTGTCATATCTTAATTTATGTATTTAGGGTCCCTTGGCAAACCTGAGAATAGGAACATATAAGTTTGGTCCACTAGGACTTGTGCAAAAGGATTTAAGGACAATTGGTAGGGAGTAACACAATGTTAGGTTGTCCCTTAAGGTTCCATATTCCTTCTTGCTATCTTAGAAGGAAATTTACTTATATGAACTAAGCCCTAGATACTTCAGTGTAAACCTAGGTTCCTAAGTTATGGAAATTGATTAATTGGGAGACCTAGGGAGAATACTACACTAAAACCATGTACTTTAGTCATGGGAAGACCATTAATATCAATTGGAGGGAGGTACAGGTTGTTAGGCACATGTATATGAGGAGTATAAGTCTAGAAGGTATTTGATTTGCGGCTAGAATTAAGTAAGTCGCAGCCAAAACACCTCTAAAGGGTAACAGAACCAAACTTCACCATAGCACAAGTCTTCTCGCTATGGTGCACATCGAGGAAAATAGAATGGGAGGATTCCAGAAAGCAACTACACCCCAGTGTAAGTAGGGCTTGCTAAGGCGAGAATCAAGAAGAGCAAGAATAATGTTCCAGTAGTTAGTCTTGCTATGGTGAGAATTATGAAAATTTGAACAGTGCAATCCCAAGGGAGAGTTTCACTGCGACGTGGCAGTTTTAAGTCACAGTGAGAGTTGCACATCTCAAAAAAATAGCTTTAGTAGTGAACCAAGTCACAACGAGGAGTGTTCAAGTCATAGTGTAAATGCATTCTAAAGCTTTTAAGAGTTTTAGAAGCCGACTTGCTATAACCAAAGTTCTCCAAGTCGCAGCCTAAGTCTCTAGACTCTAATTTTTGCTTAGAAACATTAGTTTTCACTATGGTAATGTCGTGTATTGACTTGGAAACTAATGTCAATGAGCCTTATGCTTCTTATATTAAAATGGGAATGGAAGGGAGATCTTATAGGAGAATTTTCATATCCTATAATTATGAACCTTTTTTCTTATCTAATTGGTGTTTAGTAATAACTAAAGGGGTTTAAATTTTCCCTGGTTTTCATCCATTAATGAATTATTAATAATGCTTAACCTTGAGTACTCGTGTTCAAGAGACTAATTAAACTTAATTAATATGCTTAGAAGTTAGGGTTGTTACACCACACACTCAAAAGTATGAGACTATGATGTATAAATCATTTTTAGATGTAAATATATGATGTGTTATTTGACCCTTTGAGTTCCACATTATGTATATATAAAATGGCAAGTAGGAGCATGATTTTGAGTTGCATGGCTTTTGAGACATGTTGAACCAGTCATATATGTTGCAATTGCCATTTAAAATGTGCCCGAATGAAAACATGGCATACTATGGCTCAATTAGAACCATTTGGAACTAAATTTTGCATTCTTTGAGCCATAAAATGTCCATGAACCATTGACAGACCAAATGGATAAATTTTGGGCTAAAATTTGGTAGGCATTTAAAGCATAAAGCTTTCCACAAAGCTAAAGAATACAATTTTTTGAGTTTTATAAAATTTATTATGAATTTTTGAAGTTAGCTATTTTCTGTAAAATTTCTTATATAATGCTTATATGGCTCTATTTCTATTTTTGTGGGTTTTGGGAGACCAAATGAACATGTTTTGACCTAAAACTTTTACAGTAGATAGTTCTCATTATAAGCTTTCCATAGCCATTGAGTTTGCGCAAATCAGAGTTATGTACCTTAAGTTATGTTTTTTTTAAAGTTTAGCCCCTATTATTTATTAAAGTGGTGAAAATGGACATATGAAATAACTCGTGAAATTTATGCTTCTATTTGTGATATTCTAAGCTTAATAAACTTGTTTGGCATGAAATTGGAGAATAAAATGATGAAAATTTTTGTTTAGGCACAATTGGATTATCAAGGCTTTCAATGACAGTTATTTCCATTGCCAAAAGTGTGAATTTGAATAATTGTTGCTAAGTGAGAGATATGGCATGAGATTTCTATGTATAATGGTATGACAAGTTTAACTCCTAGTGATGTAAAATGAGAACTAGTATGTTGTTAAATAGTGATGTATCTTAAGTTTATGTTTATATAGTATCAAATGAAGATGTATATCCAGGTAGTTTTATTTGATAGTATTATTACCTGTATTTTCCATATTTATGATTTTTGGGCTAAAATGTGACCATTTAATTAGATTGGATAGCTGGCTTTATAAGGGAAAAATTTGTCAAATTTTTCTCAAAATGTAATGTAAGTTTTATATTTCAATTCATAAGTATGTTGGTAATAAAGGATTACCAACACATCATTCGATAAAAATGGAAGGACAAGGATTTATGGAAAGATAAATGAATGTATTTCAATTTCTTGGATTTAGTATATACTTACATGAGTAAATGAACTCGTTGATGAACCATAGTAGCTAAAAGAAGAGCTAGACAGTTAATGTGTTATAGAACATTCTCCAACCAAAATCCAAGTTTTAGAATCAAAACTTAATGAATTTCCTAAGGGGTAAAACCAACCCTTGTAAGGCTACAACCACGAAGGGCTAGGCCATGGCCTTAGCTATATAAGATAGCCAGAGATAGAATTTACACATTTGGAGCAACAGCCTCAAAGGCCAAATTCATGGCCTCAATGTTGCAATTTTTGTTTGCGCACTATTTTTGCCATGAAGTTCAAGCCATAACTTCCTAACCTCAAACCAAGTTGTAAAAGTCATCTAAGAAGGTAAACTAGGGGTTTTAAGGTTTCTAAGAACAAGTCAAAAGGGCCACCCATGTGATAACCCTATCTTCTAAATATGGTAATTATGGTTAAATACACAATTAATAATTAATGGTCAAGGTTTTGGAGTTGTTACAATTTATTACATTATGAAAATATAGGGAAATTTGAACCTTGATGTTAGGGTCATCACTAAGCAACCACAAACATGAGAATGCATAAAAGAAATTATACTATCATGAAGGGTTTGTGACTCATCTATCCATTCATTTCAATACACAAAAACCTCCCACAAGTGTTCCTATACCATTTCCTAGCATTACCATTGAAGAAACTGGGGTTTCTAGGCTAAAGGTAGGAGTTTGTGCACCTGCTCCACGACTTGAAACCCTCCCATCATGGCTAAGTTAGGTTCTAGAGCTCAAAAACTACATTTTTCATTTTGCGTCGCGACCCAGACCTTTCGCACTGTAGCTAAGTTACTTTCAGGAATCACTGGGCAATTTACGCAAATTTCACACGGCGATAGCCCCAATGAGTTAGACCATCGTCGCAACCAACTTACGTGGTGCCGCGGTGAAAATACCTCCTAGGACTACTATTCAAATTCCCACGATTCTCACCTCGACAGAGAACTCTTGCACCTCGACGAGGCTCGCTACTGGACACTCTTTACTTAGTTTCCTTAACTAACGCCATGGCAGTACATGCTGTGCCGCGGCGAGGTTTCATTTTGCCACCTTCCTGGGCGATTTTTTTTGCATTGAGCCATGGTGAGATTCCTCAAGTCGTAGCATTCCTCACCACTATCACTCTTTAGGCCGCGGCGAGGCCTTCCTAACTATGGTGTGACTCCCTTCTATAACTACATCTCCCAAATTTTGTCCCATGCACTCCAGTACTCTTCTTAAGAACACCCTAGGACCACTTCCCCTCATTTTATATAACTCTAATGGTATTTATCTACCTTATTTACCTAACTATTCTACCATTACCAATTCAAAACTTAAGTACTAATTCCTACTCATCTAACTACCACATCTCAGCAATTTCATGGATTAATATTAGTAAGATTTCATGCACTATCAATAATTAACATCCGATACACATTCCGCTAGAGATTTCATACATTAATGGTTCATATCAACATCTAATGCATCACATAATTATATTTCCAAAAGTATACCATACCATAAATTCAGTAAAATTCATACATCTGGTTTATAGGTTTATGCATCCAATATCAAGCTAAGATGATGCCTAACTCCTCAATACATACTTCCTAAGTAATCAAAATGTAAGAGCCTACACTTGGCAACATGATTGCATGATGATGCTATACAAAAAGGACTACAAAATTTAGCATTTATACTAACTAAATCAGCCTAAGTGTAGCCTTCTCCCTACATGGTTGGAGCTCATGGATTTTCATCCACTTGCTTCCTCTTATCCTTACCCAAAGAGCTTTCACCTGAAAGTATAATCGCATGAAACGGGGTGAGATGCAAATCTTAGTAACTAAGGAAACTTCCATTCATAATATCCAATTTAATTAACATATATGCATGAATCAAAATTAACATTAGAATCATATCAGTCATATCAGCAAAGAAAATGGTTAGGCTACTATGATTACCATTCTATACTAGCAATCATAATTCCACATGTTAAAGTACAATAACACCAGGAGAGGCCCATCCACGGCACCTACTCCCCATTGAGCACAACCAGGGCTTAGTGTATCTGGGGTTTGATCATAACTCGGTGCCTAATTGAAGCACATGCACGGGTGGTAGCCCACCATAGCTCCACCATGGACTCACAAGGTCCAATCACAACGCAATAGATAGCCAACCAATTCATTCAGCATTTCAAATCATTCATGTACAACAAACATGAAATTAAAATAGATATATGAATGGAATTAATATAGTCCTGGTTACCTCACTTGTAGACAAATTGTAAAAGCCACCAGTTGTACAAAATCCTCCCTACACTACAAAGTCCCAAAATTCAGAATAGAGGTGTCCTCTACCAAAAACTTCAATATATCACCTTAAATCCTAAGCAAATTCATGAAAAATTAATACCTATACTATAATCCAATCATTGGGGTTTCAAACCAATAGAAATACATTAAGAAGATGAGTTTATACTTACCTAATGTCAGCCTTAGCCTCAACTTACAAAATTTCACCATGGAAACATCAAACGGCAAGTTTCAGATTTTGGGTGTGGGTGAAAGTACTCTAATTGAAACATTACTCAAGTCAAATTAAAGAGAAAGATGAGAGGATTAAATTATATAACTATTACCTTGGCTAAATCTTACTCTAGAAGTGGAAAAAGGTGGAAACATGCCAAGAACCCTAGCCTTTCCTTTGGACCTCGAATTTTGTGTGTGTCTCTTGTGGTTCTCTAGAATGGGAGGTGGGTAGGTTAGTTTTTTAGGGTTTAAGTTGGGTTTTCTATGGGTTATGGGCTGCTCCAAGATCCAACTCCAAATGAGCTTCAGATTTTAGCTTTGTTGGGCTAGCTTTAAGGTGTTGGGCTGTAAAATTTCATTGGGCCAGACCTAGTTTTAAGAACTCCATTGTTTTCAGTCTGCACAAAGTTTATTGGGCCATTTATAAGAGCTTATGGAAGTTAGGTCTTGGCCTTTAATTCCTTAAATCAGATTGGGTCTGCACCTAACTTATTGGGCCTCTATTAGCCTCTTATCATGATCTCTAACATTAATTTGGGCCTAGATGAAGTTTCTATCCCATTTAAATCTCAAACTCATATTAATCATTTATCTCTCTAAAATTTCCATTCACTTAACTTACCTAATTATTCCATATTAATTATTCTTAATTAACCCAAATCCATGATTAACACCTTAATTAATTCTGGGGTGTTACAACTCGAGGGTTTATAAATCTTCCAAAGAACATGAATAAATAAGGAAAAACTAGCAAAAGGATTTCTTATGTAATGATAGTCATAAACATCAGATTTACCCTAAAGCATCTTATATAACCTAATTCTTAACCATTTGGTCCTAAACCAATCTAAGCCACTTGCAACATCTTCTAAATGCTAAGAATGTAGTTTAAGTGTATTTGCCATTCTAAAAGCTTTATAAACCAAAAACACTAGGCAAACCACTCCATTAAAAGTCCCTTTTTAGCTATCATTATACCATGAGAGCAAAAGTCCCTTTTATGATAGCAACATAGATGTTATAACTACAAGTGACCTAACCAAATTGAGTTACATAGCTTCAATTCCTTTCAAATCAACTTAGGCAAGTTTAATATACCTAGTTACACCTTTATAAGTCCTTTAGAATCAAACTACAACTCAAATTGCTAAAAGTGACTATAACAAACCTCATTTGCATACTTAACACTAAGGTTTAATTTGCCCGCAACCTTACAAATTTGGATTACACATACCCAAAATGAGAAAATGAAATCCAAGTCTCTCCACACCACCTCCTACAAGTCTCAAATGCTAAAGTAAACATGTCTTAACTAGTGGAACCCCTCTAACAAGAAATTTGGCAAGAATGGCCATGTTGCACACTAAACCACTGTATAAACTATAATGCAAACTCACAAATAACATCATGCACTTAAATACAACTATCCATTTAAGACTACTCACATACAAGATAAAACACATATTTCAATAACAATCATATATGTATTATTAAGAAAAGGGCAAATCCACAAGGTTAATCATGATTACAATCCATAACAAAGTAAAGATTTCTATCCACATCAATGAACCATCTACAAGGAATCAAAAGGGCATCTTTGAAGGAATATCAACTCCATAAATACAAAATATGAGGAATCCTACACTTGGCAAGTCATGATACAATGATGCTACACAAAAGAGATTATAACCACACTATAATTATCATTGACATTCAATATAGAATGAGAACTAAAATACTAGCCTACAAGCCTATTATACTAAGGCCAACTCTCAGATGGCTTCTTCTTGCAATCGCTAGAAGATCCTTCACCTGAAATGTTAGCTCACAACTAGGGTGAGATGCAAAATCCCATTAGCTAAAGTATAATTCTAAACATATGACATAAAATAGGCTATTATAATGCTTAACATGAAAGAGTCATAGAGAACAATGCATGCACCAAGCAAATAGGCAAGTTTGTGCATTTAATTATTACTATCCTATACTAATAACCATATATCATAAAACATAGCTATTGGCTAATAATTCAAGAAATGGTATGACCATGACAACTTCTCCCTCCAAAACGAGCATGATCATAGCCTCGATTACTGGGACCGTAATAATCGGTAATTCAGAAACTAAACTAAACCCTGATAAACTAATACAAACAAACCCTAAAACAAGGCAAATTAAGTCTAAATGAAATTAGAATATCTTAAAATGTGGTTTAAAGCCTAAGGTTAGCCTAAAATTAGAGGTAAAATAGCCAAACAGAGAGCTGCAGAGGCTAGTAGTATTTTTGTAATTTTAGGCAACTTTTAGAAAACTCAAAGGAGAGATCTTTAAATAGGAAAATTGAGTTTCTCAGGGTTCTTAAAAGTCCTAAAAATCATAGAAAGTCCTAGAATGGTCAAAACCTCTTCGATATGCATTTTAGATGTCTATTGACCAAAACTTTGATCAGACCATTCAGTAAGGTTTTAAATCTAATTTAGGTGAAACCAAAGGCATTTTATGAATTAGACGACCAAAATTTTATGATAACAAAAAAGGTTCTCAAAAAAGAAGTTGAAATGAGCCCAAATGGAAAGAACTAAGATAAAGAACTAAATTGAAATTTGAAATAGGTTATAAGTGAGCCTCCACCGCTTTAAAATCACATCCCACTTGTGCCTAGCACCTTAACCAACTTTCCTTTAGTCCAAAAAAGATCCATGAGTATCTCAAAGTGATGACAAGAGAGGGAGCAAGGGGAAGAGAAACAAGCCTTAAAAGTGTAAGAATATGTTACTTGTTCATGCTTTCTCCTTCACCAAACTTCTTCTCCTCTTTGTCCTCTCTCTTCTCATGGTTTTGGTGACTTAATTGGTGATGTTTTATGATTGGTTCAGTAGATAGAAGAGAGAATTTAAGAGAACTCTTGGAAGCTTATGAAAGCTCTCTTGAAAGGCATTGAAACAAGGTAAATTCTTCATGGCTAACTTGCTTCTTTTTGGCTTTCCTACTCCTTCATGTTTCAGCCAAACCTAAGGGTATATGTAAGGGACTTTATTTTGATCCAAACTTGATAAGAATTGGGGTTTTGAAGCATGAAGAATCAAATGGAGCAATTAGGATTCAAAAAGAACCTATAGATAACAAGTTATGGCATTTAGAGTTTTGGTTATACCTAGGGATTTATGAAGCTTTCTAATGGTAATTTAGACTATCTAAGAGTATGTTTGAGTTCATAAAAGGCCTAGGAAGCTTTATGGATGGAAAATTCCCTAGAAAATTGAATGAAACTCTATAGGCTCTTCATCTAGGTCTATGTCTCAGCCAAAGAGGGAAGGAGATAACAAGAGGGAGTTTTCTTTAATTCCAAGGATAGTAATGGTCTAGAAATGAATAATAAACACCAAAGGAACCATTGGTTTGAATTTAGAAACCATATTTTGAAAGTTGAAAGTTTAGGGTTCCTTTAGGCATAAAGAAGAAATTTAATGTTTGGCTCCTTGAAACGAGTTCGTGATGACTCAATGACTTTAAATAGAGTCATGTGATTTAGATTGAGTGAGAAATTAAAGCCAAGATCGTGAATTATATGAGTTGCTTCATTATGCCCTTATATGGAACCATAAGCATGCCATAAGCTAGAAGTAGCTTGTGTAAGCTTTATGTAAAACTAGAAATGGTTACATTGATGTATTTGTGTATTGTTTGATATGTCTAGGCTAAGCAAATCAAGCCTCCTCCAAGGGTGTGTGTGAGGCTGAACCAAGAGGCTGAAGGAATCAAGGAAGAGATTATGTTTCTTGAACCAAAGGTAACTCTCCATCCTTTCTTGTATGCATTTCTTGGTTGTTTGATTGTCATTGAATGCTTGTATATGTATTTGAATCATGAGACATGCCTATAGCTATTGGTTTGATGCTATGGTACCATTATACTTCTTAAATTGCTTTTGAATTGTGAGATTACTCTTTATAGGTGAGGTTGTGCCAAAAGTCCTTTAGAATAGGTGAGGTGAAGCCAAAGGTCCTTAAGAATGGGTGAAACAAGGCCAAAAGTCTCAAAAATGAGTGAGGCTAAGTTAAAAGTCCTTAGAAAGTGGGAGAGGCTAATAAAAAAGTCTCTAGAGCTTGATTTTGATCTTGATATGTTTATGTGATCTTAAAATATGTTTATGAGTGGTTCTTGGAAGCTTTTGACTCATGCTTGTGTTTTTTGACATAATAACATGCCATATATGCTTACTTGAAAGGGTGAATGAGCTATTGGGATTCTTTGAATCTCACTCTCCCCCACTTTCCATCTAATCTGGTCTAAGTAATGCCCATGGAAGTAAGAATGGAGGCCAAGGAGTGTAATTTGTATTACTTTGATAATAGGATAGCTTTTGATGTAATTTGATGTCAAATTATGTTTGCATAAGTTATTTATAAGTTGTAAACATTTGATCATATGTAAAAGTATATGGATATGTTGTATGTAATGGACATGGAGTTAAATATATAAGAATGTGAGTTTTTGACATTCTTAAGCAATGTCATACATGTATATATGAACAAGTGGGATGGTGGATTTGAGTTCCATAATGATTTAGACCTATTGTGAGGCTTCCATATGCTGTGTTTGAGCTTTTGGACATGCTCAAAAGGTCATAGTTCATGTAGGGAGCCATTTTGGACCATTTGTTGCTATCTTGATACCATTTTTTACCATAATCTTTTACTGAACCAAAACTAGAACAAACAAATGAATTTTGGCATGAAAATTGGTAGGCATATAGATCTCATATAGATTTTTTATAAAGAAAAAGCACTATTTTTTTAGCTTTAGAAATTTTATTATAATTTTTCAAAGTTGGCCAAATTATGCAGAAATTGTCAAGGTATTATTTATTTAATTAGTTTGGTTTTTGGTGTCATTGAAGAGCCAAATGAAGTCCAATACTCATAAAATTTTACAAGTATATATTTGACATCATAAGCTTTCCATAGCCACCAATATCACTTAATTTGAAACTCTAAAATGTGAGATATGAATTTTTAAAGTTTTAGGTTTGTACCAGTATGAGTTTCTGACCTAGCTATTGTTCCATTAGGATTTCATAGACCAAATGATATTGTCTTGGTCTAAAATTTTTACAGTAGTTAGATGATGTCCTGAGATTTCCAAAGAGTCTAATATTGCATAATTTTGAACTTTTTAGCTGAAGTTATGAATTTCCAAAAATTGTGATAGAATATGGAAATGTATGGAAGCTTATGTAATTGGTTACTCTTGATGTGTATGCTCCAAATCCGAATTCCATGCCTCATTTTGTGTTGATTCTATATGAACATGTGTAATAAGGATAAAAGATGAGTTTGAAAAGTTGATATGGCCCATTTAATCAAAATTGAATTATTTTGACATTTAACGTCAATAAATTCCACTACTAAAAGTATTGAAATGGCAAAAATATATGACTTAGGCACTTCGTGACATAAATCAAATGCTATCCACCTTTAGTATTACAAGCAATCAATCATAGTCTATAGTACATCACAATATAAATAGTCAAACTCATCATCAGCATCAATTTAATGCAAGTACAAGTAATCAATAGCATATAACTATACATATGGATTGAATGAAACCACGATTACCTCACAAAGATGCCTCCTAATTTGCTATCAATACACCACAAGTAGATGCTCCAAACCTTACCAAGCATAAGAACATGCCAAGAACCAACACTAAACTTTAAACCATGTAATAAACTCCATATTTTTAACAAGTTATAGTTTATAAAATCAATAACTTAACCCATTACGCCTCTTAAACCACGTTTCCTCAACTCCAAGTACAAAATGCCCAAGCTTTACCAATAGGTCCTTTGATTTTCGCACATACCAACACCACCCCAGAAAACTCAATCAAAAGAAGTGATTTGGGAGGGAAAACACTCACAATTAAAGGGAAAAACAATGTTCATCCCTTAGTTTAGCTCCTCATTCTTCTACTTTCTTAAAAACACTCCAAAATCAACAAACTCCAAACCCCACGATTCCACAAATAGAAATGGAATCATGAGTTAATCAAATCAAAATGAAAAGGAAGAAGAGTAGAAGAAGTTTCTCTTCACTTATTTGAAACAAATCTTCCTCCTCATGCTACTAAAAGCTCACAAAGTTCAGCAATGGTAAATATTTCATCTCATGCATTATGTTTGTGCATGCAAGTGTTGGAGGATAATGTGAAATGAGTCTAAGTGTTGGTTTAGGGATTTAAGTTACATTTTGGGCTAATTCTATTATAGGCTTCAGTGTTTTTATCAAATATGGGTTATAGGTTTAAGGTTTTAGGCACAAAATTAAAGAAATATGGAGTCTCAAGTTAAATAATAATAATAATAATTTTCAACTTAATTAATTCCATATTATAGGTATAAAAATCTCTAAATTTTATTAGGATAATTTACCAAATTATTTAACTAAACCCCTAAATTAAATTAGTTTCTCCATAATTTATAATAAACCCATTTTCCTAATAATTCCAATTAAATAATTACAAGATGTTACACCTAAAATATTCAAGGAATTATGTTCAATTAATTAGTTATGCTACTATATATATATATATATAGAGAGAGAGAGAGAGAGAGAGAGAGAGAGAGAGTGTGTGTGTGTGTGTGTGTGTGTATTCTTTTTGTTTAGTTCCATATAATTTGGTGTGCCTTAAATTCCTCTTTTAATTCTTTTAGGCTTCCCAAGAATAAGTTATCTCAAAAATAATTCTCCTACTTAAGAGATCTAATACATGAGCTAATCATAGTATATGCTAAAAAATTCCAAGAAATACATATATGTTAAAAGATTATTAAAATAAGGTAAATTACAAATTAATCCCCTTATATGCATCTAATTATATCCTAGAACACCTCTAAATATGCCTAATAATAATCTCCCAACATTCCCCGTACATATAAATCACCAACATGGAAGAAATTATGCAAAAATTAAAAGAAAAAAAATGCATATATTGTCTCAATGTCATTTTTGAAGTTGCAACTTTGGTTGTGTTTTGGATAGCCAAAACAACAACACTGGCCACCATGACCACAACTTGGGTCTTGCGACTTTGGCCACTATTCTAGTAAAATTTGAAACTTGGATTTTACTTGAACTTAAAAAATTCACATATCCCAATATAAAGCTCCCAAAATAGTAAAATTTAACATGTAGTCTCTTTGATATGTTACTAATTATAATGGAAGTTTCAAAAACCAACTAGCTTATTTAACCCTTTAAAATTTTCAAAATTCTAAAACTACCACAAAATGGCCTATCTTGAAAGATAGGTCACCTTTAGGCCTATTTTTGGAGGGATCAAACTAGATACTAGAAAAGTCACTAAAAACACTAAGCATATACAATCAAACCATAAACCATACATTAATCAAAAGAAAAGCATCTCATCTAGTAATTAATCAACGTAAATAAGAATTTAGTTGATGAAATTAGGTAAGAAGCTCAAAAGACAAATGAAAATTTAGAGGAAGTTGAAAGTAATCATCATAGATCACAAAATATAAAGAAATACATCACAAATCTATGCTAGGAGTAAAGGATTTTGCCTCTAAAGATCAATCACTAAAATCAATTCATAAATGCTCCTAAAATGTTAAAAAGTGAAGAAAATGCTTTGTAGAATTGAAGAAAAGAAATAGAAATATCACTAAAGAAAGTTACATTTTCATACACTGGAGAGAATTTGTAAAAAATAGAGTCTAGAATGGTCATTGCACAAGAAAATATGTCTTATCGCAACAATGAAATCTCATCGTAAAATCTAGATCTCACTGCTATCATTGCAATGAGAAAGGCTGGCTACTAATTTTGAAATTATTTGCATTCCAATCCCTTAACTTCTCCAAATTGCCTCCATAATGCACAAAATTTATTTATTTATGACCTAATCTTTACAAAACTACTTCAAAACATAAAATATAATAATTAAAGCTATAAAGTCAATGTAAACTAATTATTCACAAGAATATACTAAAGGATTTCTTAAAAATTATGAATTTTCATAAAACTAATTTATAGGTAAAAGCTAATTTTTAAAATTCTTTTCTATTTAGTCCTTTTTAGAGGCTTTTTAACAAAAAATACTCTAATTTACACCAAATCAAACACAATTACAAATTTATTGAAAAATGGGTTCTAATAAGTTAAAAACTAGTAAAAAAAATTATGAAAAGTTCCTCAAATTATACATACCTAAAAATTGACATTTTTAGGGACTTATCACCAACAAGGTCTTATAATGAACTAAGTTAATCCCTATGACTAATTATGGTTTTAAGGCTAACAATATAGCAATTCAATATTTGTCCCTCAATCAACTCAACAACCTCAACTAAATTCATCCAAGTGATTATATCATTTCTACTCTTTTCAAAACTTTGAAACCATTTTTATAAGTAGCCTTATTAAGAGCTAAGCTAACAAGGATTACCTGATTGTTCTCTAGAGTTTCGACTAGTAAAAAGAACCTTTCAAATTTTGACGCCTAACCATTCAAACCTTCGATGGAGAATCTTAAAAAGTTGACCTTAGTGAACCATGTAAGAATTTAAACTTTAACTCCTCACAGTCTGATGGGTCGTGTCATGCAACCCTTAAAATAAAACTAGGTTGGATAAAATTTATAGTTAGTGGCACAACCTAGGTCATCTCCTTTAGAAACAGAGTTCAATACTTAATTGGGATTTCTAAGTGTTAAAAGACTTTAAAAATTTCTAAACTAAGGGGGTTTTTGGTTTAATTAAACTAAGTAAATTGAAATTGAATTGAAATGACTAACTACCTAATTATATGAATTATGGTTGAATGATGGACTTGTGACTAGCTTTGGATTCATTCCTTAGTATCCACTATCCTTATCCTAATTCAATTATGATTAATTCTAGTCTAAGAGTTCCTAATTGTATTCATGGCAAATGTATCTTGAGTTCCCACACAAGAATCAAGAAATTAACAATCTAACGTTGAATTGAAACCTCAATTCCGTATCAAATCGCTAACTCTTGTTTTTAGGATCAATGAACACTCAATTTGATTGATTAATTGATCAATTAGCCTCTAAATTAACACCCTAGGATGTTTAATTAACTAACCAAATACTAAAGAATCCTCAAATCAAACGATTAAGCATATAATTTCACTCATGTATTTCATCAAACACCTTGATAGTATACATAAAAAATTAAAGAATAATGAAAATCTAGCACTAAATTAATCAAATAATCAGTCAAACAATGCCCTAATTAGTGTCTAACCAGCCACTAATTGTAGGCAATACAAATTCCCAATCAAATATAAACTTAACCAAGATAATATAAGAAAAGGGAAAATGCAAGAAAAAGAGAAAATCTTAGCCAAAATTCCTTTGTTATTCTATGGACTCAAGCTTCAACCAAGGACTTTCTTCCAAGCTAGCCACAAATGGAGATTAGAGCTTCATTTGAGTGGAGATGGAATAGGAATGGAGGATGAGAGGCTACGTCATGGTGTGGAGTGTGTTCTGCGAATGAGGCGATGAGTTGCGAATGGAATGGATGACTGCATCTCTATTTAACGATGGAATCCCCCTTTTTTATTTGATGTTTTTATTATATTCTACCACCAGCCTCCAGACCTTTTCATGTGCTTTATTAATCATTTCACGTGCTTAAAAGTCAGCCCACAACTCATTTTTTATGACTCATGTGGTTGCTTCTTTTCTTTTTGTATCCCCATAACAATCCACGTTGATATCTCAAGTGTTCTTCTTACATGCAATTCTATGTGCTCAGCTGGATTGTGGATGGATGATCTGGATGGCTGGATCATGGATTAGTCGAGGCTTCTTTTTCCTTAATAAATCATGTGTTCAGCCCATTCCTTTATCCCACACGCGCTCATTCTTTCCAACTCAATTTTCCATGTCCTTCACATGTTTTATCCTCAAGCTTCCACAAACCTATGCCTGAGTCTTTGCTTTTGCTGCTACCCATAGCCTTACGTTGCATTGTTCACATGGTTTTTTGCTCTCCTAGAGTCTTCCTTGTTCAGACTCTGCCATTCACGTACATCATTTGCTCATTGCTGCATGGTTTGGTGCCTTGTACTTATGTGGAGGGAAAGGAAGCTACTGTGTGAACTTCATCCATAAACTCATGGCTTCATCTCTATTCAACTGCTCTTCTTTTACATGTTCCATGTTTAACCTCTTCTCCATGTGAGCTGCCCATGTTTGGTTTCACATAAGAATCTTCATGGTTTATTTGAAGCCATCTTCTCTCCCTTCTCTTCATTCTCTATGCTTTTCTTCTTTTACGCGTGCTACTCCATTTAATCTCCAACCCATCCCCTTCTCTGTTCTACTTATGTCTCTTTTTCTCAGACCCTGTGGCTTCATTTGCGAGTTGCTTCGTGAAACTGAACCCTTGTGTGAATGAAACATGATCTTCTTCACTCCTGGACCCTCTAAAACCCATAACTCTTCCTCTTGATGCTCTTTCTATTTCTGAATGTGTACATTACGTGGCATGGGTGAGCTATGAGTGAGTGCATGGAAAAGGGACATATGTGTGTGTGAGTGAATGGAAGTGGGTGAATGAAGTTAAGAGTGTTGAACGCTGAAGCTCATGAAGACATGGTTACATGTGTGCATGCTACTGTGCAAGTGTGAAAGAAGGGAACTCGTAAGAATGAAGTGTTATGTAGATGCATGTGGGCCCTGTGGCTTGCAAGTCAATGTGAGGAAGTGCTAATGTAAAGTGAACTGGTGAAAGGGTGGCTTAAATACATGAGTGTGAATTGGAGAGTGGATGCCAGCCATGAATCAATATGGAGGCCTTTTATGAAAGCCTATGCATTGTGTGTATGTGTAGAGAAACTTAAGCCTATGTGACCATGTGTGAATGATAGATTGGGCTCGTGTGAGGTAAAAGGAATGTGGGCTTCCTGATACTGAAAACATTGTGACCCACTTCAACTACATCTCTTCTCTAAATAAATGTTCTCCTTTTAAGTTCTATTTGTCCAAAGAAAATCTACAAAAATAATGGAAAACATTATTCAATAAAATTCACAAAATTATTTAAAGAAAATTAAGCATTAAAATCAATAATTTTGTAAATTAATTCCTCAATTGCAATGATGGCTAATAAAATCAATTATCTACCTAATTAAATGCAACAAGCCATATTTAATTACTAAAATGCCTAAATGAGGAAGATTCATATATATAAAACTAGCATTCATCAAATTCCCCCACACTTAAACCTTTGCACTCTTGGGCAAAGCTCAAAATCCAAGGAAAACTGAGTGGAATGGCAAGTAAAAAATGAAAATGAAAATGAAAGTGTAGAATTCACAAGCTAAAGACTAATCACAACACTTCAACAATCAAAGTTGACTTCACTTGCATCAAGAAATAAGCTCCATGGTAATTTCATTTGAAAAGAATGAATCAAAATGCATAGCCTCTCACATGGATTGGTGTTTACTCTCAACTCTCAAGTGTTTAGGCAATGTGAATCACTCAAACTTCACCTACCAAAGTTCACTACCATAAGCTTACAAGCTTCTAAGTCTCCACCACCCATGCGGAATACAATACACAAATCAATAGGACTTTGTTCAGGGTTGTAATCGGGCTAGGGAATGAAATGAATGGATGCAAAAATAAGGGACAAACAATTGGATACCTTAGAACCTCAAAAGTTATCAATGGAAACCTAAGATAGGGAATTTCTAGGCCTTATTTCCAACTAGCAATAGGCAACTACAAACTCAATTTGAAACACTTCTTTCTTTTGATTTTTTAATTTCTTTTTTTTTCATTCCTTTTTTTCAGACTTCTCATTCATTGTTTTCCTTTTTGCTTTTCTATCTCTTCTTTTCTTTGCTTGGAACATCTTCCTCAACTTTTAATAACAATAGCCTAAATGGTTGCAAAGCATACATTCTCTCATCCTAAACAAGTATAATGCTCTTTGAAATCTCTAAGGCATCTTTAAACAAGGTAGGAATATATTTAATGGCTATAAGCTAAACAAGAAAATAAAACACAAGTCCAAAGTGGTTAAACAATGGATAAAATGCATGTAAGGTTAGCTTTTTGGCTATCTAGCTACAAAAGAAAGGAATGCCTTATCATTTTCATGCATACAAATGCAAATGTGGTCTCAACAAAGAATCAAGATAAGTTCTAGAGTGAAAGCAAAGATAGGTGAATACACACTAGAAATGAACAATTAAGGCTCAATTCCTCACCAGCTAATGGCTATCAAATAATTCATTGAAATCAAATTCATTGCCACTTCACTTGAATCAAAACACAAAATCCATTACTTATCATGTCTAAGTAAATCCAAGTTACAATCATCTCAACTTGCAACTTCTATAAAAAAATTGAAAAAAAAAATCACGCTATTTCTCAAAAATTTAAAAAAATTTTAGTTTTTTTATCTTTGTTTTTCTTAAACAAAGCAAAGAGATGAAGATGAAATGGAGATGAAATGACTCCCCCCCCCCACACTTAAATGTTACATTGTCCTCAATGCCAGCACACAATCCAGTCAACAGATAAATAGCACAATATGAAAAGAGTGAAAAGAGAGTATACAATCAGATGAACTTGAATCAAAAATCTCAAGGGTGGCTCGGATTCCATGTAGCTGGTTAGCAACTTTTTATTACCTACAAAATAGAACAAGACAAATAGTAATGCAGAAAAGAAAAGAAAATCAAATCCTAAACTAAAAAGAACTATCAAAGACTAACTAATCATATGTATCAAAAACCAAAATTAAAATAGCTTTATTTTTTTTCAATTTAACAAATTTAAGTCTCACTACTTTAAAGTATTTTGATTGATCATTCAAGGATGATTCATGGACTTTCTCAACCATCAGTAGTCCTGGAAAGTCAAATTCAGCATATCTAGAAGCAGTGAAAGAAGAAAATTCAAATTTAGGACATTTAAAGTTAAGAAAAGAAAATTTGAAATCAAATTTTAAAACACTAGACTTTAGACTCTCTAAATATCTATCAAAACTAATAAAATCAACTGAACTCCCATCAGTAAGAGTCACTACATCTACAGAAGAGTTAAATTACAACTTCTCACAGCCTTTTGAGCTCAAGTCCTCTAAGGTATCTGGCAGTTACTTCTCTTCAACTGAGAGAGTCTGTTGATTGTTAGGAACTACTTCACTAATTTCAAGAATCTATTCCAGACTCTCAATAAAAGAAACAGCATCTTTTCTGACCATGTAACACCCCAAAAATTAATTAAGGTGTTAGTCATGGATTTAGATTAATTAGGAATAATTAATAGGGGATGATTGGGCAAGTAAAGTCAATGGAGATTTTTAGAGAGATAAATTATTAATATGGGTTTGAGAATTAATTGGGATAAAAACTTCACCTAGGCCCAAATTAATGAATCATGATAAGAGGCTAATGGTGGCCCAATAACCCTTGTGCAGACCCAAACCCTTGAGCTCTTCAAACTCGGCCCAAATCCCATTAAAACTTCAGCAACCCAATGTATGAAACTAGCCCAATAAAATTCTGCAGCCCAACACTTAAAACTGGCCCAACAAGCTAAAAGTCTGAAGCCCATTAGGAATTGGACTTGGAGCAACCCATGACCCATCCCTTGACCCAACTTAAACTCACCTAAAACCCTAATGTTTCAGCCACTTTCTCATTTGCTGAAACACAAGAAGCAAAATTCGGAGGTTGAGAAGGAGGCTAGGGTTGGGGGCAAGAATTCTTCATTTTCACATGTTTAGAGCAAGATTCAGCCAAGGTAATAGTTATACAACTTAATCCCCTCATCTTTCTCTTTAATTTGGTCCGATTAGTTTTTTATTTGGAGTAATTTTATCATACCCAAAATCTGAAATGTGGGTGTTTGGGGATTTCCTTGGTGAAAATTGTAGGTTGAGGTTGGGGTTGGTATTAGGTGAGTTTAAACCCCCCCCATTTTGATGCATTTTCTGTTAGTTTGAGACCCCTATAGTTGACCTATGATATGGGCTTTGGTTTCATGTGAAATTACCCAGAATTGGAGTGAACTATGGCAATTTCTAGTGTGGGGAAGTTGGAATCCGAAATTAAATCCCTTGGTAATTAGGTGAGTAACCTCTAGTCTGTCATTAGTAGTTCAACTCTTTGGATATTTGATTGTGATTAGAAATGATGATAATTATGCTTGTTATAGGCTTGGTATGCATTTGGATTATTATGGTAGCTAGGGGAAGAGTAATTGGCTTTATTGAGGTAACTGGGTTATTTTCCTAATTCCATGTATATGCTCATGTTAATCTGCTATTTGTTACACATGCTTGGTTTTGAAATGTTAAATGACTGGTTGACTACTTGATTGTTATTGTGATTGGACCTTGTGAGTCCATGGTGGAGCTGTGGTGCAGCTGCCACCCGTGCATGTGCTATGATCGAGCACTGGGTTGTGATCAGACCCCGATGCACTGAGCCCTGGTTGTGCTCATTATGGAATAGGTGTCATGGACGGACCTCTCCCAGTGTTATTGGCCATTAACATGTTGTGTATGATTGCTGGTATGGGACAGTAGTCATTAGTAGCTCAACTAGTTCATTTGCGAATTGAATTGATGATTCTAGTATTGATGACATGGAATTGCACTGGATTGATTGACTTGTACATATATATGGAAATTGCCTTTTGTTACTGAGATTGTATATCTCACCCCATTGTGGGCTAACATTTTCAGGGACCGGACCTCTTAGTGGCAAGGAGAAAGTTAATGGAAGCTTATTAAATGGTTTGGTAACACATAGGTTTGGGAGCCTTGTCATATTATGTTGTAACTAAGTTGCTAGGTTTGTATCATTGCTGCATTGCATCATGAGTTGCCAAGCATAGGGATTGTATATGTATTTTGATTATCATGGAATTGAACACTATGATTGTAATTGGCTAATAATGGAAAGTGTATCTAATGTTGGATGTCAATGGTGCATGATTTATGTTGTCATTATTCTCTGGACTTGCTGATATAGGGCAATTAGAGAAAAGAAAATGACTCTTGAATCTTGAATTAGAAAGGATAGATTAGTCAGATAAATTAGGCTAAGGAAAGTTATTTGAGCCCCACAATTAAGGTAGAGGGGCCCTAGGGTGAGATTGGAGGGAGAAAGGAGAGTATAAGTCCAGATTTTCGGAGTGTATGATCAGAAGGTACTTCGTCGCGGCTAAAATAGGGTTGGCCGCGGCCAATAGAGGCGAAGTTGCCCAAGGAGAGTTCCAGAGAGGAATTCACCACGGTGAAATGTGAGAGGGCAAACTGGGAGTCATCCAGAGAGGAATTGGCCGCGGTGAACTTTTAGGAAATTGTCCCCGGCATTCCAGAGAGGAATTGGCCACGGCGGAAGGAGAAATTGGCCGCGGCCAATATTGAGAGGCGAGCGAGGAAGTTCCAAGAGGCTTCTTCGCCGTGGTGCCATATAGGTTGGCCGCGGCGAAGGTCCATCTCGCCGCAGCGATAAACTAGTGATGAAGAAAGGGGTAAAACAGAAAGGAATTGGCCATGGCTAAGGGTAATTTGGCCGCGGCTAACATGTTGAAACACTTATATTAGTTAGAAAACCTTGGTTTTCCATATGTTAATCACAAGGGATGATCTAAAGTTATTAAGATGAGTTATAATTGATGAGTAATAGAATCCAAGGCTTATAAATAGATGTTTAATTCCCTTATGAATATAAATGTATGTAATCGTATGATTGATGACTCTAATCACATTAAGGTTTAAATTTTTCCACATTTTCATGACCTATAGTGATTAATCATGTGTTTAACCTTAATTATGATAATAAGAAATTAGGGTCGTCATAGACCAAAGAGACATCAATAGGCTCATAATATTTTAAACAATAATCAACAACAAAGTCCAGTCTCTCACTAGTATCAATAAGAGTATAAGGATCAATAGGATTTTCAATATTAGTACTATCACCATGCATACTCTCATCAACACTAGCATGATTAGAAGAATCAATCTTATCAAAATTTCAGTGTAAACAAAGGAATTCATGGATTTAACAGACTTATCAGACTCCAGAAACTCATTAATCTCAACACACACAAGACTTGTATGCAATTTATCACATAAGCATCTCAAATTAGAGTCTAAATCATCAACAACAAGTTGTTCAACAATTTCACTGTCTATATTCTCATCACATGCTACATTCACTGCTTCATTAATCATATCATCACATACTAGTGAGGAATTATATTGATCAGTATATGTGAGTCACTAGTCTCAATGAAAGAATTAATCTTGGAGCATCTATCACATATAGTGGATTCAGCACATACACAATCAAGAGATGCATTCAAATAAGCTATGTCACATGGTCCAAAATGGCATACTATCCCTAAACTCAGAAGATGCATCATCAATAGGCTTATCAACCAATCCCACATCAAGAATAGAATGATCATCACATTTTAAGTCACCCCTCCACTTATCTACTACCCTAGACTCAATATATTCATCAATTGGTTCAAGAATCAAATTATCACTATGGTCACAGTTAGGTGTAGAAATACCAAGTGCATCAGTACACAAGGGTTCATTAACATCACAAAAAGTATCAGTTTTGCTCAAAGAGTTACCACAATCAACCAAATCAGGAGATTCAACAATAATCTCCTCATCAACAATAGCATCATGTAATTCAGAATCAACAACAGCATTTGCATTAGTCATTATAGTGTTATCATGCATACTAAAGTCAATTCCAACAAATTGCAAAGTATTAGAAGATAGAAGGATATTACCCAGTGAATAAGATTCTTCCTCCTCTATACATTCCCTTCTGATTTACTCTTCAGTCAATTCAGTAGCATTGGAAGTCGGTTGATTCATTTGAAATCCTTAATCCTTCATGAGGTTGTCAAACCTTTGTTGATTTTCAAGATACAACTGTTCAGTTTCTTATTGGAGTTAAAGATTATAGGCATCCATTTGCTGATTCCTCCTTTCTTCCCTACTTAGTTCCCTCTGGACCTCTTGTTACATGTACCCTATGATACTCTAGTTCTTGCACATGGAAGTTATGGTATGGCTCATAATGATGGTCATAATTGGGGTGAATCTCATAGGAGTGGTGGTGATAAGGTTGGTAGCATGGTGGTTGGAATTGTTGATATTGTTGATATTGTTGTGCTTGTTATGCTTGTCTTTGTCTTTCAAGAATACCACGACATATTGAAATGGCTTCATCCAACTTCCAGCAAATCCTATCATTTGCACAAGAATCATAAACACCTTGATTAGAATAATAATATGGATCCATTTCAGGCAAAAAGTATGAGAAGTTTAATCAATTTAAGCACAAGAGAATTCACTAACAATTTATAACTAATATTAACTCAAAATCAAGAAAATAAAAATCCAAAGAAGCTAAGACTTACCTAACAATCAAAAACACTCTACAATAGAGGTTAATCACACAAAATAAACTCATAAAAAATAAAGAAATTAAATCTAGAAAAATTTTAAAAATTCAAAAAAAATACTAAAAAATTAGAAAACATGTCTTAAACGTTGGAATTTGGCCAAAAAATGGTGCACCTAATAGTGTTGCAATTACTTTTGCTTAAAACAGCCAAAAGCCTTGGAAAATAAAGTTTGAGAATTTTCTAGGCACTTCAAACAAAAATTCTAGCAAGCAGACCAATTGACGCGTAACATCGAAATTACCAAAATCCAAGTTCAAAATAAGAGAAAAATTAAACAAAAATAGAGCTAAAATAGAGTTAAAACACTTAGAAAACTTTCTCAAACAATTGATAATCCAATTCCCTGGCAATAGCCCCAAATTTTGATGGGTCGTGTTGCACAACCCTCAAAATAAAACTAGGTTAGATAAAATTTATAGTTAGTGGCACAACCTAGGTCATCTTTCTTGAAAACGGAGTTCAATGCTTAATTGAGATTTCTAAGTGTTTAAAAACTTTAAAAATTTCTAAACTAAGGGGGGTTTTGGTTTAATTAAACTAAGTAAATTGAAATTAATTGAAATGACTAACTACCTAATTATATGAATTATGGTTGAATGATGGACTTGTGACTAGCTTTGGATTTGTCCCTTGATATCCACTATCCTTATCCTAATTCAATTGTGATTAATTCTAGTCTAAGAGTTCCTAATTGTATTCATAGCAAATGTATCTTGAGTTACCACACAAGAATCAAGAAATTAATAATCTAACTTTGAATTGAAATCTTAATTCTGCATCAAATTGCTAACTCTTGTTTTTAGGATCAATGAACACTCAATTTGATTGATTAATTAATTAATTAGCCTCTGAATTAACACCCTAGGATGTTTAATTAACCAACCAAACCCCAAGGAATCCTTAAATCAAACGATTAAGCACACAATTTCACTCATGCATTTTATTAAACACCTAAATCAATTAAATAATCAGTCAAACAATACCTTAATTAGTGTCTAACTAGTTACTAATTGTAAACAATACAAATTCCCAATCAAATATAACCTTAAACAAGATAATATAAGAAAAGGGAAAATGCAAGAAAAAGAGAAAATCTTAGCCAAAATTCCTTTGTTATTCCATGGACTCAAGCTTCAACCAAGGACTTTCCTCCAAGCTAGCCACAGATGGAGATTAGAGCTTCATTTGAGTGGAGTTGGAATAGGAATAGAGTATGAGAGGCTATGTCGTGGTGTGGAGTGTGCTTTACGAATGAGCCGATGAATTGCAAATGGAATGGACGAATGCGTCTCTTTTTGATGATGGAATCCCCTTTCTTTTATTCAATGTTTTTATTATATTCTGCCACCAGCCTCTAAACCTTTTCATGTGCTTTATTAATCATTTCACGTGCTTACAAGTCAGCCCACAACTCATTTTTTATGCCTCACGTGGTTACTTCTTTTCTTTTTATATCCCCGTAACAATCCACATTGATATCTCAAATGTTCTTCTTACATGCAATTCCATATGCTCAGCTAGATTGTGGATGGATGATCTGGATGGTTGGATCATGGATTAGCTGAGGCTTCTTTTGCCTTAATGAATCACGTGTTCAGCCTATTCCTTTATCCCACACGCGCTCATTCTTTCTAACTCAGTTTTCCACGTCCTTCACATGTCTTATCCTCAAGCTTCCATAAACCTGTGCCTGAGTCTTTGCTTACGTTGCATTGTTCACGTGGCTTTTTGCTTTCCTGGAGTCTTCCTTATTCAGACTATGCCATTCATGTACATCATTTGCTCATTGCTGCATGGTTTGGTGCCTTGTGCTTACATGGAGGGAGAGGAAGCTACTGTGTGAACTTCATCCATAAACTCGTGGCTTCATCTCTGTTTAGTTGCTCTTCTTTTATGTGTTCCACATTCTGCCTCTTCTCCATATAAGCTGGCCATGTTTGGTTTCACGTAAGAATCTTCATGGTTTGTTTAAAGCCACCTTCTCTCCCTTCTCTTCATTCTCTATGCTTCTCTTCTTTTATGTGTGATGCCCCATTTCATCTCTAGCCCATCTCCCTCTCTGTTCTACTTATGTCTCTTCTTCTTAGACCTTATGGCTTCATTTATGAGTTACTTTGTGAAACTAAACTCGTGTGTAAATGAAATGTGGTCTTCCTCACTCTTGGACCCTCCAAAACCCGTGGCTCTTCCTCTCAATGCTCTTTCTATTTATGCATGTGTACATTACGTGGCATGGGTGATGTAATGTTCAGTTTTTGTTAAACGATGGAAATGGACGCGCTTTCAAAGCAAGTCCCCTGAAACAAATTAGTTAAGGTCCTAAAAAATTTGAGTAGTATTCTAGACTCCTAAAAATGAGAATCCTTGTCTCAGATGGAAGGAAAAATGGAGCTAGAATGAAGAAACAAATTTTGACGAAAATCTTACGAAACATAATGGCATTTTTGTAATTTTGAGAAATTTTTGGAATTCACACAGGGGGACTTTTTAAATCAAAGTTTTGAATTCTCTGTGGTTCTCAGAGGCCCTGAAAACCATGGAAAGCCTCGACACAATTAAATCCCCTCCTGTGGATGTTTTCCAACGTCAATGTGCCCAAACTTTGACGGATCCGTTCGGGAATGTTTTAGCTCCGATTTGAGTGATTCCAAAGGCATTTTTCTTAATTAGGGACCTAAATTTTATAATGGAAAAGACAGTTCTCAAAAAGGAATTAAAATGAAGGAGAAACGTAAATACAAAGTATGAAGGGCAAAATTAGAATTTTTGAAAAAGTCACTTTTCCCTACCTATATATAGGTGGTGCCTCACACTTGCCCTCATTCAACTTCAGAAAATTCAGCCCCAAACCAGAAGCAAAACCCTAAGAGAGAGGCGCACCAAGGGAAGAGAAGAAGGAGGAAGAAATCCAAGCATAAGGTATGTTTTCATGGTGATTTTCCTTGCTTTTCTTCATCCACACCTCCTCTCCTCCCTTCTCCTTTGTTTTCTTGGATTAAAATGAAGTTTACAAATCTAATTCAAGGGAGAAATTTAAGGGAAATTTCGGATTTGAAGATAGGAGCTTGGAGAAATTAAGATTCAAGCTAAACTAAACAAGGAAACAAGGTAAAAATGCATCCTCTAATTGCTATATTGAGTTCCCTTTCTTCTCCACTTTGACACACACCAAGAACCCTAGAAGGATCTGATTTCCAGGCCCAACCAAGCATGAATCTTAGGTATTTGATGGAGAAGAATAATAATATGCAAAGAAAACTTTGAAAGAGCCATTAGAAATCAAGATGCAAAACTTAGGATTTCATGTGCACCTTTCAAAATCTGAATTTGTATGATAGTTCCTAGGTTTAATTAAGAGTTTAAATGAGTTCTTAAGACACCTAAGATGCTCCCCACAAGCTTCTTCCTTCAAGAAAACAAAGAAACTCCATGTAGCCTAAATGATGCCTATGTCTCGGCCAAAGAGGGTTCTAGTAGTGGAGGAGAGTTTTAAACTTTTCTAAGGCCATTCTTGAGTCATATTTGATGAATGAAAGTGAGGGGAGGCCTCAAAAAAAATTTAGAACTCATAGAAATTGATTCGGTATCTTAGGTTCCATATTATGACCTAAAGAAGTAACATAATGCTAGGCCCTTTGTTTTAATGGTGTGATGACTCCAAGAGGCTTAAAAGGAGTTAAGAGTCATATTTGAAAGGAAAGAATGAGGCCTAGAAATTATTTGAGAGGTGTTGCTTCATTAGGTGCATTTATGGACCATAATAGGGGTTATCAAGCAATCTAGTGTTTAACCAAGTTGTGTAGCCTTAGAATATGTTTCATGAACGTAATTGGCTCCCATAAATTGTATCTAGGCTAAGAGAAACTATCTCCACTAATTTGTGGGTGTGTGGCCGAAAGAGGAGGCTTGAATTCCAAGAGAAAAGTGTGTAATTGTATGCAAGGTAGCTCTCTCTACCTTCTCTCATGCATAGATGTGTGTTTAGCTTATCTTAGAATGTGTGTATGAGTATTTTCAAGCCATGAAAAGTATGTTAGCATGATTCCATATGCCATGATTTCATGATGTCATGTTATGTTTTCAAATGAATATGTGATGGTTGCTTGAGTTTGCTTGAGTGTGGAGAAGCTAAGAATTCTTGATCATGGTGAGGATGAGTCAAGAACCCTTAAGCTTAGTTGAGACAAAGCAAAGAGTCTCCCAAAAGCAAAGTGGGCTCCCAAGAGTATAGTTGAGTCCAAAGCTCTTAAAGAATAGGTAAGGCAAGTCCAAAATCTATGAGAAAAAGTGTGAAGCCAATCCAAATACTTTGTGAGCTCTTGAATGCCTTGTATGACTTGTTTACATGCTAAGTTTGCTTTTTGAATGTTCATGATTTGTATTATGTCCATACATGCATCTTTAAAGCTTGCTTTGCATATATTATGTATGATTGAATGGGAGATAAGATATTGAGATTCTTTGAATCTCATCCCCTCCTCTCCAATGATTTCACATGCTAGGTGAACCAAGTGGATATGCCAATGGGAGCCAACAACACTAGAGAAAGGAGATTGACATTCATATGTCTAGTTTTTGCCTTATGTAACCATAATGATGCTTAATGTTATATATTGTTGTTGTAAATGGTTGATGACCCTTGAGACATATGTAATTATGCTATTATGTGATGTAAGAATGAAGGAATATGTTATATGAATGATGGAATGTGAATTGAACATATATGGCCAAGAGAGCTTCAAGAATGAGTTTATAGAAATGTGCATAAGTCGGGTTAAAAGGCAAAAATGAGATGCATGAGGTTTAGGACCATTTGGGCAACTTACATAAGTCCTAAATGTACTTTTAGACTTGCCCAAAAGGTGCCAAGGCTAAGGGAAATCCATTTGGAAACTTTGGTATCCTATATGGAGCAAAAAATGACCAATAGGAACCCTATATCACTTTTTGGCCATATGAGTTAGTCTTGATCTGAGATTTGGCATGCAATTAGGTCCCATTGAGAGCTTTTTAGGAAGCTAAAGATCATAATTTTTGGAGGTCTACAGAATATTTGATGATTTTTCAAATTGACAATTTTTATGGTTTTGGTCTGCTATACTATTCATTTAGTCCGAAAATGAATTCTATCACACGAGGCCCAAATGATGTCCAATTAACATGAAATTTTATACACAGAGACTAGACATTTACCTAACTAGAAGCACCTCATTTGGAGGTCTAGAAAGGGAGATATGAATTTTTGAATATTCTATCTAGAATTAGGACCCTTACCCAACTTGAGTTACTGTTCCATCAAATTCTGAGGTTTGCATTGCCTAAGTTGGTCTAGAAATATTTTTCCTTCTAGTTAACATCCACAGCTTTCTAGATTGGTATTATTTACACGGATTGGATTTTTTTGAAATTAATTGGATATGTTCAAAGTTCTCTGTAGAATTCTGTGACAGTTCCAGGATACAGTCTGACCTCTGAACCATTTTGGATGTCAAATATCCTCTGTGATGGATGTTATGGTCTGAGCGTATTTTTAGTGTGAAGTAGACATCTAGATCTTTCCAAAATGACATCGATTTTTCTAAAATTAGTTATGATTTTTCAAAGCTTTTCCAAAAAGGAGGCCAAATCTGGTCGAGAATGGACTCTCATATTCTATACTCCAATTCAGTTTCCATGAGTTGTAGGCATGATTTTATGATACAAATGAGTTGTATTGATGTAATTAAATATGAGAATGTATAGTATGAGCTTACACGGTCCACGTGACACTAATTAAAATTTTTAGATACAACGCAATATGAAAATAAGCATATTTTTCCTTGCCTTTTTATGGTAAACTTACATGACTCATAATATTAAGTCATTTAAAGGCATGAGAGGAGATATAATTTATGGTGTTATAGGTGAGCTATGAGTGAGTGCATGGAAAAGGGATGTATGTGTGTGTGAGTGAATGGAAGTGGGTGAATGAAGTTAAGAGTGTTGAACACTGAAGCTCGTGAAGACGTGGCTGCATGTGTGTGTACTACTGTGCAAGTGTGAAAGAAGGGAACCCGTAAGAATGAAGTGTTATGTATATGCATGTGGGCCCCATGGCTTGCAAGTGAATGTGAGGAAGTGCTGATGTGAAGCGAACAGGTGAAAAGGTGGCTTAAATATGTGAGTGTGAATTAGAGAGTGGATGCCAGCCATGAATCAACATGGAGGCCTTCTATGTAAGCCCATGCATTATGTGTATGTGTAGAGAAACCTGAGCCTATGTGACCATGTGTGAATGATAGATTGGGCTCATGTGAGGTAAAGAGGATGTGGGCTTCCCAATGCTGAAAACATTGTGACCCACTTCAACTACATCTCTTCTCTAAATAAATGTTCTCCTTTTAAGTTCTATTAGTCCAAAGAAAATCTACAAAAATAATAGAAAACATTATTCAAGAAAATTCACAAAATTATTTAAAGAAAATTAAGCATTAAAATCAATAATTCTATAAATTAATTCCTCAATTGCAACGATGGCTAATAAAATCAATTATCTACCTAATTAAATGCAGCAAGCCATATTTTATTACTAAAATGCCTAAATTAGGAGGATTCATGTATATAAAACTAGTGTTCATTGTAATGTTCGGTTTTCGTTAAATAATGAAAACGGGAGCGTTTTCAAAGCAAGTCCCCAGAAATGAAGTAGTTAAGGTCCCCAAAAATTTGAGTAACATTCTAGACTCATAAAATTGAGAATCCTAGCCTCAGAAGGAAGGAAAAATGGAGCTAGAATAAAGAAACAAATTTTGACGGAAAACTTATGAAACGTATGGTATTTTCATAATTTTGAGCAAATTTTTGGAATTCATACAGGAGGGCTTTTTAAATAAAATTTTTGAGTTCTTCGAGGTTCTCAGAGGCCTTGAAAACCATAGGAAGCCCCAGGACAGTTAAATCCCCTCCGGTGGACATTTTCCAATGTCAGTATACTCGAACTTTGACAGATTTGTTCGGGAAGGTTTTAACTCCAATTTGAGTGATTCCAAAGGCATTTTACTAAATTGGGAATCTAAATTTTATAATGGAAAAGACAGTTTTCAAAAAGGAACTAAAACAAAGAAGAAACAAAAATGCAAAGAACGAAGGGCAAAATGGAATTTTTTGAAAAAGTCAGTTTCCTGCCCCTATATATAGGTGGCGCCCTACTTTCTCCCTCATTTGGAATCAGAATTTTCTGCCTAGTTTCAAAGAAGGGAGCTAGGGTTTTAGGCACACAAGAGAGGAAGAAGAAGAAGGAAGAATTCAAGCTTAAAGGTATGTTTCCATGGTAGTTTTTCATGCTTTTCTTCATCCACACCTCCTCTCCTTCCTTCTCCTTGGTTTCCTTTGATTAAAATGGAGTTTATAAATCTGATTCAAGGGAGAAACTCAAGGGAATTTTTGGATTTGAAGAGAGGAGCTTGGAGAAAGCAAGATTCAAGCAAGAATAAGCAAGGAAACTAGGTAATTTCTCTTCCTATGGTTGATATCTTGATCCTCCCTCCTCCATTTTGCCAAACCCTAGGAACCATAGGAGGATTTGATTTTTAGGCAGAGCCAAGGATGAATCTAAGGAAAAAGGGTGTGGAAATTAAGAATATGCAAAGAGAATTAACAAAAAACCATTAGATTTCAAGATGCAAATTCTAGGGTTTCAATTGCACCTTGTAAAATCTGATTTTGTATGATGATTCCTAGGTCTAATTAAGAGTTTAAATGAGCTCTTAAGATCCCTAAGATGCTCCCCACATGTTTCCTCCTTCAAGAAAACTAAGCAAAATCCATGGAACCCATAAAAGCCCTATGTCTCTGCCAAGCAAGGAAAGGGTAGCTAAGGAGAGTTTTAAATTTTTCTAAGATCATTCTTGAATCATATATGATGAATGAATATGAAGGGAAGCCTTGGAAAAAATTTAGAACTCATAAAAAGTGAATTGGTGTTTTAGATTCCATATTATGACCTAAAGAAGTAACATGTAGTTAGACTCCTTGTTTTTAATTGTGTGATGACTCCAAGAGGCTTAAAAGGAGTCAAGAATCATATTTGAAAGGAAAGAACGGAGCCTAAAATTTAATTGAGGGGTGCTGCTTCATTAGGTGCATTTATGGACCATAATGGAATTTATAAAGCCACCTAGAGTCTAAGCAAATATGTGGCCTTAGAATTTAGTTCATGAACCTAATTGACCCCCATAAAATGTGTCTAGGCCAAGAGGAAGCATCTCCACAAGTTTGTGGGTGTGTGGCTGAAGCAAGGGGGAATTTCAAAAGGAAAAGTGTGTGATTGTGTGCAAGGTAGCTCTCTCTATCTTCTCTCATGCATGGATGTGTTTTTAGCTTGTCTTAGAATGTGTGTATGTGTATTTTCAAGCCATGAAAAGTATGCTAACATGATTTTATATGCCATGATTTCATGATAACATGTTATGTATCTAAATGATGTTATGATGTTTGTTTGAGTTTGCTTGAGTGTGGAGAGGCCAAGAACTCTTAACCATGGTGAGGATAAGCCAGGAACCCTTAAGATTGGTTGAGACAAACCAAAGAGTCTGCCAAAAGCAAAGTGGGCTCCCAAGAGTATGGTTGAGTCCAAAATTTCTCTTAAAGAATGGGTGACACAAGTCCAAAATCCATGAGGAAAAGGGTGAGGTCAATCCATCCACTTGGTAAGCTCTTGGATGTCTTGTAAGACTTATTCATATGCCAACTTCTTGAATGTTCATGACTTCCATTATATCCATGCATGCATTTTTAAGACTTGCTTTGCATATGTTATGTGTGATTGAATGGGAGATGAGCTATTGAAATTCTTTGAATCTCATTCCCTCCTCTCTAAAGATCTAATATGCTAGGTGGACTAAGTGGACAAAGTAATGGAAGCCAACCAAGAAGAGAGCTTGATACCAAATGCCTAGCTTTTGCCTTTTAAAGCCATAATGATGCTTATTGATGTATAGTATTGTTGTACATGGTCTATGGCACTTGGAACATATGTAATTATGATATTAAATGATGTAGAAATAAAAGAATATGTTATGTGAATGATAGAATGTAAATTACGTATATTATGGAAATGCAACTTCATAAATGGCTTTATGGAAATATGCATATATGTAGATGAAATGGCCAAAATGAGATACATGAGGTTTGGGACCATTTGGACAGTTCACACAAGTCCTAATTATGCTTTTAGACTTGCCCAAAATATGCCAAGACCAAAGGAAAACCATTTGGACATTTTGGTACCCTATATGGAGCTAAAATTGACCATAATGGAACCCTATGTCTCTTTTTAGCCAAATGAGCTCTTCTTGATCTAAAATTTTGTATTCAATTAGATCTTGTTGAGAGATTTTTGGAAACCTAAAGAACATAATTTTTGTAGGTCTACAAAATATTTGATGAATTTTCAAAGTTGGCAAATTTTCTAATTTTGGTCTGATGCACTATTCATCTGGTCCGAAAATAAAATCTATCACACAGGGCTCAAATGATGTCCAATTGCCATGAAATTTTATACAAAGAAACTAGACATTCATAGTGACTCATACCAACTAGAATCACCTCTTTTGGATGTCTAGAGAGGGAGATATGAATTTTTGAAGAATCTGTCCAGTATCAAGAGTTTTACCCGACCTCAGTTACTATTCTATTGAATTCTGAGGTCTGGGCTGCCTGAGCTAGTCTGGAGTTATTTTTATCCTATAGCTAACATCCACAAATTTCTATATTGGAATCATTTTCATGGATTAGATTTTTTTTAGAATTAATTGAATATTTTCAAAATTTACTGGAGAAATCTGTGACAGCATCAGTGGGTAATTTGACCTCTAAATATTTTTGGATGTCAAACATCCTCTATAATGGATGTTATGGTCTGGAAATATTTTTAGTATGAAGTAGACATCTTCATCTTTCCAGAATGTCAAAGAATATATAATTTTTATTTTTCTAGAATTAGTTATAATTTTTCAAAATTTGGTAAAAAAAGAGCCAAACTCTGGCCGAAAATATACATGAGTATTTTGAGCTTCTCTTTAAATTCCATGAGTTGTAGGCCATATTTTATGATGCAAATGAGTTGTATTCATGTGATTAAATATGAGAATATATGGTATGAGCTCACACGGTCCACATGACACTGAATGGATTTATTCACGACGCAGCGCAATTAAATACATTATTTTAATGGACTTTTCTCACTTCCTCCATGGATTCGATGTTGTGATACATGAGAATGTTATGAAATAAGCTAGAAATATATGGTGTTACATTCATCACAGTCCATTTAGTTTTTCTCTATCATAATTCTAGTTCATTAGCTTCACAATATCGAAGGATAGTCCTCAAACCAATTCCTGAAGTCTAGTCATCTATTGCTCAATCAAACTTATTCACTAATCCATCTCCTTTCAAAGTCACTCCTCTATATCTCAAATTGCAACCTGATTATGCATACCAATCTTCCATTGATGGATCATACTACTTTGATACCAATTGATAAGACACAGATTGTAGGGAAATTTTGGGGAAGAAGAACAAGAAGAGAGAAAAGAAAGGAAATCTAATAAAGAAAAATTCACATCATTCATTCCATGAAGCTTCACATACAAGCTAGCTAATAAAAGATGCAATTAAATTCTAATAAAGATAAGAGACTTAGCTACCTTTACATACTGTTATGAAATTATTGTAATGACTCTTCTAGATACGTGTTAAAAGACTCATTAGACTTAGACCACTTTTAAGCTACCTCAAAACTTTGAACTACCTTAAATGCTTTTAAGTTAACTCAAACTATTTTGAGTTACCTCAAGCTACTTTTGTATATCAACTCCACTCTTAGAGATTCAAGGAGGTGAAGATTCTGTAGATAATGTAACATCCAACTCCTTAAAAGGATCAACTTGGAGAATTAATCAATATCATCAAAATTTATTACAATTAAAGTTTAATTAGGGTGTGAAATCCAAAAATTTTACAAAAAGTTTTGAACCTTCCAAGACCAAGTTAGCTATCTTTCAAATTGAGTCAATTGCAACCTATAGTACAAGGTAGCTTGAACAACATAAGGCAAAGACCTTAAGGCTAACAAAGGAGTCCAAGACAAAAAAAAGTAAAATTTCATTCTTTTTTATTAATATTCCTATCCTAAAAACTGTGTCTTAATGTCTTTATCACTAAAGATATTCTTCCTATAAACCATCTATTACGAAATCTCAAAGAACTAAAGCCACAAAAGGTTCGATAATTCGATTAGTTTCTAACTAAGCCTAGCTAGAGTTGTCAATGACCTCATAATACTGGTCATAACCCAAATAACTCATAACTTACATCATCCTTTAAGTGAACCTTAATTGGCTATTCTATAATTAGAGAGAGGTCACCAGATAATCTAAACCACCCATAACAAGTACTCAAGGTTAGTATAAGACCACAAGCATGTGATTCAATTTCCAATTACTTCAAATTCTTTCAAGGGAGATCTAAAAGAAATATAACTTAGTGGGGAATTCAACACTTTAGATAATATAACTATTGTGAAACAACCATCAAGAGAAAACCCACAAAATATCCAATTATTGATCATTAAGCTTAAAGTGCTGCTAATTACCCTACATTAGCTAAAGTAAAACTCAATTATAAACCTCCCATGTTAGGAATAAACCCACAAATATCCATCTTTCTAGTGTCACTAGGTATCCTTAAAATGTCCCCAAGAGACCCTAGAAAGTCTAGAGTGTAACATTGATAACGTTGGCTAATCCTAAATAAAGTAGTTGACTGACCTCAATGTAGTGGTCGACTATCAAAGGATCCCCAGTTAATTACTACCAAGCTGGCAGTCGATCAATTCCTTACAAAACTAACTACTACCTTACAGGTCATGCCAATCAACTAATTGTAGGCTCCTAATTGACTAGTAGTTCATAATATGCAAGTCATGCATTCTAGAACACAAGTTGACTAGTCCCCTGTTAATGATCAACTAATCATGCATCGGTGATAATAACTACATAATTCATCTAAAGTTTTCTATTTCAACCAATTGGTGCCTAATTAAGGATATAATATACTTATACTACTCTAAAGACTAAAAAATTTAATATCCAAAGGCACCTATGAATGGTCTTAAGTGCATAACAATACTCATGTTGAAATTCAATTCTTTGACTCATCAAATCCATACATTTTTAAAAGACACTATAACACCCTAGACAAGTCTCCAACATGAAGTTACACTAGTCTAGGCCATGAAATATTATTCTTAGGTTGAAATGCAACTTTTAACCATCACAAATCCTTTTTTTCTCACATCACCTCGAACCCAAAATATAAGATTCAACTCCAATTCACCCTAAACCTATCCAAACATCATATTATTATCCAAATAAACTTGCTTAATCCTTAAGAGTCCCCTAAACACTAGAAGTAAGCAAAGTGACTAGATAAGCCTAAACATCCCACTAAAGCTTAAGGATTGTCACTTATACCACTAATCATATACACTAATAGTTTAGTCATTAATGCCATATCGATACAAGGTTACTCATATATGAACCTTACAATATTCATTAAAGATCATTCAAGTGCCAACCTAAGGACATAAATCCCATGGTGATCATTCCTACTACAATGACCCTACTCTTAGCACTATCAATTTAACTTGGCATTCACATTATTACAAATAAGGGTTGTTCAACAATCACACATTCTTTCATAGCCTATGAAATACCTAGGAAATGCAATATATTACCACAACATAGTACAATACGTAAATAGAATAAAGGAGAGATAGTTATTACCTTTTTCTCATCGTTTCTCTCTCTCCCTTTTTTGCTCTTCCAAAAACTACTACTTAAAATGTATGGCTCATAACCAGAGTAAGATATAAAATCTCAATAACTAAAGATTCAATTCCAATCATATAGTAAAGAATAAACTATCTTGATGCATTAAATAAAATATCATAAAGAAATAAGTATGTATCAAGAAAATGAGCAGTTTGACTATCAAGTGATTATTATCCCATATTAATAACCACTAGTCTATTACTCAATTATTGGCCAATAACACAAGGAGGGGCATGATCATGGCAACTTCTCCATTTAAAATGAGCATGATCACAACCTAGTGCACAATCACGACATATATATATATATGGACAGAAGCACAAGCACACTTCAATGTGCAATCACGACACTTATGCATTATTAGGAGCATGATCATGACTCATCTACCAAGACACAATCACACTCCATAGTATCTCACAAGCATCAATAGTCAAACTCATCACTAGCATTGTCTAATCACATGTACAAGCAATCAACAAAGTATTACTACATATATGAATGAAATTAAACCCCAATTACCTTCAAGGTGCTCTCCGCTTTCTAGCTAGCCGCTTACATCCTCCCAAGGAGTTACTCAAGCCTAATACATCCATATTAAACCAATATATACAATTAAATGCATAGAAAGCTTAACTCTAATTTTTGAAACTCTAGAAAACCAAGTGGCTTACCCCATTAATGCCTTTCAAGGCCACAACCCTTCAACTTAGCATAGATTTCAAGCTCCCCACCACTCAGATTTGCTATTTTTGCACATATACAAGCCAACCTACAAAACTCAACCTTAAAGAAATAATTTAGGAAGGAGACACTCACAAATGAAGGGGAAAACAATACCTATGCCTTAACTTCACTTCTTCATATTTTGGCTTAAAAGCACTCCAAAATCATTAAACTCCAAATCCTATGGTTCCACAAACGGCGATGAAATGATACGATATTTAGACCAAAAGGAGGAGGAAGAAGAGTAGATGATGTTTCTCTTCACGCACCTTAGCCAAATCTTTCTCCTCCAGCTGCTAGAAGCTTGAAAAGTCCAAAACCCACATGTTTCTTCTCTTCCTCTAGTTTTTGTCGTGTGTGTGGTATCTAGTGAGTGGAAGTGAGATGGTTGAGTATTTTAAGATTGGCTTTAGCATTTTAGGCTAGTAAAAGAAGCTAGCTTCTAGGTCCCTTACCATATCTAGGCTTGGGTGCTAGGGGATTTATTATAAAAAAATTATTTCCAACTCAACTTAATTTGATTTTAGGGATAAGTAATCTCTAACAAATTTTCTTAGGGAAATTTTTTAAATATTTTTAAATTAATTAAATAAACCCCTATAATTAAGTAATTTCCTCAATAATTTCATAAAATCCATATTTCTCTATATAATTTTATAAAATCCCAATTTTTCCGCTTTTTCAAAAAAATTTCTATTTTCCTCAAAAAATTAATTAAATCCCCAATTGATTTAATTTCCTCCAAAATCTCAATTTAAAAAATTTTCGTGGTATTATAGATGGAGTCAGTGATCGTGAGATGGGAAAAGGCTCACTCCAAACTAACTAGAACCTAGGGTGAGAACCAACTAGTTAACATGAAACCAACAACATTTAACTGCGGCAGCAAGCAGTAAACAACAAGGTTATTAATGAAGCATGCAGCGCAAGTAACTCTCACTCACTTGATACTATGTTGGCAAAATTAGATTTCTAGACAACAAGTTGAAAGAATTTATTGTAAAAGATATTAAATTTTAAAATTATTTTAAAAGTTCATAGAATTAAAAATTTTAACTGTTAAAAAAATTATATTTCATATTTTAAATCCCCTAAGTTTTTTTTCCTGTTCACCTAATTTACTCACCTATTCTTGTTCACTACTATTCAAAAAATGACTCCTCATAGTTAAAAGTTTTGGTCTATTAAGCCTTAAAAATAATTCCAAAATTTAAAATATTTTATAATAAATATTTTCAACTTATAATATTAAAATGTATTTTTTCCTATTATATTTTCCATCTATGCAGTCTTTTTTCTTTTTTTTTTCTTTAACTCACAATTAACACATACTTTGTATGAGATTAGAAATATATAAATAAATAAATAATCATAAATTAATAAAATAACTTAGTTCTAGATACAACTATATATATAAGTTTTAATAATTAATATAATTACAGTAATTTATCATTAGCATTTTTAGTCTTCCAAGTAGATTGGATTGACTGCAGGGTATTCCAGTCAATAAAATTTAAATAAATTACTTTAACAAAATTATGTTTAAGACGTTACTTAGAAAGTGATGAGTTTAGGATATTTTTGTAATATTATTAAAAAAAACAATATAAAATTTATTTTTAATTAAAAGTTTTGGTATGACATAATAGTACGAGAAATTTGATATCATACGAACTTAGTATGTTTATACTTAGACCCTACCAACACTGCCTTTGTAGCTAATTATTTCCATTTTATGCCAGACGAATCAAATCGTGAGAAAAAAAAAAGGGTATTTTCATTTCAAAAGATTGTTCCAGCAATGGAAATGTAAATAAATTCTAATCAAGTCAATTTCTCAGAGTTAGACTGCAAAACAATCCTTTGTAAACCCTCCTAGTACCAGCGTGACTAAACGTCTCTGATTCCATAACAGTTTTACCATGAAAGCAAACATTCGACGAGCTTGCTCAGAGCAGAGTGACAACAAAAAAAATGTTTCATGGAAAGACACACAAATTTCGTGAGTCGCACTAATCCTCCATTTCATTCGGCCAGACTAGTTCAATCCTTTCTGTTACTCCTTAACGAGTATATGGGGCTGGTAGTGGTTGTCAATAAGAAAGGGGCTTGGCGTTCAAAAATGAAAAATAGCAATAGCAAATTTAGATTCCAATAAAAAAGGATCCCTCACATGAGGGGAAACAATGACATCTACCAAACAAAACCAAGAAGAGGACCATCGTGGTAAGCATTGCAAGCAAATGCATACACGAGGAAAAACGAGAGTTCTAAACAAAAGTAACCATGTCATGTCTGATCCACCCTCTGAAGTACTACGTTCACTGAGTCAACACTATTTCACCTTCTTGAGGAGAGTTGTGGTGGCAAACTCAGCATCATCCCTGATAAAACTCCACCATAGGTATGAAAGAGGAATTGTGGTTGCATGCCAAAGAGCATGAGCATCCACGTATCCCATGTAAGGAGGGAAGTCATATATCTCCAAGAGCATAGCCAGCCCTCCTCCCACCACCACCACCCATAATTTTGACCGTGCTGGATGGCGGCAAACACCAGCCCAGATAGCCCAAATTAAAAGCTGGGAAACAGCCATCACATGGCACACTTTCATGTTCCAACCTGCAAAACAATAAATGCTCAGCACATGCCCCTAAGAAGAGCGCTCCAAGACCAACAGATTGGGTACTACTAAAGTGAACTGAACATCAGGATCAGGTCATGTTCAAAGGATTTATATTGACCACAAGTTCAAGAAGTTAATCTTATGAAAAAATCACCATTTGCCTGGTTGTAATAAGCTCACAAATATGTTCATAAAAGATACCAGAAATTGAAAATACAACCCCAACTGGGACTACTAGGACTTAAGGACAAAAGCAGTGCTCCAAAACTGCAAGTTATTAGCAATGGAGACCATTACTGCAGCACCAAGGACAAAATAATCTCTGTAATTAAAGGCAAAAACTGACAAATGGCTATGTTGTAGTAAAGTGTATCTTCTGTCATTTTCAGCATCGTTAATAGAAGAATTATCAGATGCACCATTTAACAGGTATCTCATTTGAGAATAGAATATTACCATAATCAAGTTGGTAGAAATTTAGAAACAGGATATGGGTTGTCACAAAAGCAATCAGGGGAGCAGCAACCATGACTCTTGAAGCCTCATCTCTCAAATTAAAAGCTCGGAGTATTGCCAGAATGAGGGTAAATCCCAGTAAGGCCACAGCAGAAGAATAATCCAGCTTCTCTGTTAATTCCACATCTCTACAAATAACATATTTCCACATTAAATAATAAAAGTTACAATATTATAACCCTAGAACCTCTTCTCTTCAAAATAATGAGTGTCTTGACAAGAATATAAGCGTGTCCATGCATGTCAATCTACTTTCTATTTTATTTTTATTTTTATTTAAAAAAGAGATAGATAAAGGAATCATTTTGAAACTTTATAAATAACTACCCACTAATTACAACATCCTACAATATAGGTTAAGGCTTTTTGTATGTTGAAGAGATCAAAATACCAAATTCCTCCAGAGGCTAGAGGGCCATTGATTCAAAAAACAAAGGCAATATATCGGTAGTTTTGAATTTCCAAATAACCACCCATTATTCGCTAACAACAATTTCCTATTGCTTAGATTAAGATTTTTGTATGTTTTACCAAAAGACCAAGCTCCTTCAACACCGTACATATCAAGTATTAGATGATAAAAATAATAATGAGTCAACAACAACCACAGCACAGCTGAACTTCAAAAGATCCATTATAATATGTATCATCAAAGTTAATACAGAAAGTGCATTTTTTTAAAATAAAAGAAAAAAATAGTGGAATGAATGCTGCTACTGAGCACAATTTCCAGATTAAGTGATCCATGATTAAAATATATTTTCTCTGCTTCTAAGGAAGCAAAAGAATGGTGGTCTGATGCAGCAAATCTCTCTCCCTTTTTTATGAGCCTTATGATTACTACTGAGTAAAATTACAATCTTAAGGAACCAGGAAGAAAATAGCAACTGTGCATTAAGGGCTAGTTCTTCAACACTAAATCGTAATAGCATACAGCCCAGATCTATAAGATAAACAAGAAGATAACAGCTTACCTACTATGAAATACAGCACTCCAAAACCACGAATTCATTGATAGTATCCCATAGATGTGCCACAAGCCGGTGTACTCATAATAAGTCTTCTTATTTGGTCTCAAAGGCAACTTATAGTACACAAGAATGAAAAAGGATACCCAACCATGGAATTGCATAGCAAGATTAAGGGCAGAGAGTGCAACAGCCACAGGTTCCTAAAACCATAGATAACATAACCACATGTTAGAATGAGAGATCAAAACCAACCTAGCCATATCAAACCAAATTATTTCTCACCCCAAAGAAAAAACTAGATCATTTCTTTTTAAGATTTATTTAAGAACCTGAATCCCATAAACACGCTGAAATGGCCATTTTCCATGATACTTGACAGGCTTGTCACCAAATTTCATTCTTTCTTCCTCTCGAGATAGCATGCAGTGATAGCGACAGTCAGTGCGGCAATCCCACTGTTTCCACCTCAGGTAAAGGGGTTCATGCATATACCATGGACCATCAATTGGTTTTCCATCTGATGAAAATTTACAATGTTGAAAACATGTATCCCCTACACATCCAGTTTTCTCGCACTGTTCCACACAATCCCTAAAGATTGACAACAACAACAATAATATAAGAAAACTGATCATATGATAGAATATAAGGTGAGACAATAATTGTAATGTTATTTGTAACAATAACTACAGAATATAGGTTATATAATTTCAGCATACAAGTCATTTCTGGATCAGTCAGCAACAAAAATATTTATGGCATCTTCCCCTCAAGAATTGGTCAGCCAATGATTCACCTAAGTAAGCCTTTAAAGTCAATTTCATATAGGCATGATATTCTATTAAAGTTAATTCTTGCATTTATCCCCTCAAAAAATTAAAAACTGTTCACCAGCTGGCAGAATACCTAAAACTTTAGTCAAATGAGCCAGCGTCTCAATATATGCATAATCTCTCCCCATTTGTCAATGCTTTTCTTATTGATTAGTTCCAAGGAAGAAATGACCTAAACAGGGAATTCCCCATCAACCTTACTTCAAGTCCTAGCTATAAAATCTTACCTAGAATGGCCAAATCAAGTGATCAAGGACTCAAATTATCCAAATCAAAATATACTCCAATCTACTTTACATATTGCTGCTTCCCATTCCAGGAGATAGTAGACCAGTTGAAATAAATACAAGATAAGTAATGTGAATACGTACTGGTACCCTTGGAGGATTGTATTCACTCTAGCAAAGAAAACTATTAAGACATTGGAACAAAAGCTTACAGCTTTTCTTTAGTAAAGGGAAAATGAAGCCAAGATAAATATGCTAGTTAACAGGGAGAACTGCTGTAAACCTAAGGATATATGAAGCATGAGAAGAGAAAACAGCCCTTATTATTGTGTTTACAATTGACTCAAGGAGGTTCTTTATGGATGGCTCCGTGGAAAGAAGCTATTCACTGCACCTATGAGACTCTTGGTTTATAAACCCAATATTTCTAGGAAATAAAGGAACAAGTGTGCTTATTGGAGTAGATATGGGAGCAGCTAAAATTGTCAATATATCTTGACATGATACATACTTTGAACAATATGAAACACAAAGGCCAGTTGCTATCAAGGATCCAAAATACTTTACATACAAGTTCTACCAAATCATGACTGCCATGCCAGTATAACACTTGAAATTTGCAAAAGCTAAGATCAATCCAAAAACATTGTATTATGTAATAGACCATCAATCCTAAAAGCTTGAGATAGGAGCATCAATTGGTACTCGGTAAAGATTCTGCAAGCAAGAACTAATAAGTTATAACTGCATACTATTTTAACAAAAGTAAGATATCTCTCTGGGGACATAATTTTCAAATCTCAATCATTAGTCTGCCGTTTCTCAGTCAGTACAATCATCTTTAAATTTTTCAAAGTACCACTACACTCGCACTCCATGCTTGACGTATAACAGAGAGTGCGCCACCTGCATCTATGCAGGCAGTTCAACTTATAGACATATCAGAAGTAATTATATAACAAATTGGAAATTAGAGAAATAACTAAAACTAATCACATAATACAGATTGCAGATAGCGTTGTCTGAAACATTCTAAGCATAATGTGAAAATACCAAACCCATTTCTCTCTAGTGAACCCAACCTGTAACATAGCAGACCATATCAAGTACACACTGGCAAAATTTGAAATAAAAGCTCGAGTTCTAACAAAACTTAGCAAAAAAAAGAAGTCAGAAGGCGAAGCTTACTTGTAAAGCGGATCAGCATCTCCATCGCTGGCGTCCAGGACATGAAGGAGGCGCCAGAGAGTGGCAAGGAAGAAGACCCAATGAAATGGAGCCATCCGATTCAGGGAAATGTAAGGCCAAAAGGGGAAACAAGCTTCAAGATTCCCACAAGATCGACGGCGTTTTGCATGAACGAAGAAAGTGAATAGGATTACGTTGATTCAAGAAGAAGAAAAAGGGAGAGAGAACGTTGCAAGTGAAGAAGGTTGATCTTGGAACGAGTGGAGCTGAGGGATTGACTCGGAAGGAGAGAGAGCGAGTCGAGTATGGAATTGGAGGGTAGTGTTTGGTGTTGAGTGCGGATGAAGGGGGCAAAGCCAGGACCAGAATCTCACGAGGAGCTGATCTCCAAGGATACACGCGCAGCTGCTAATGCTGTCAACTCATAATTATCTCTATAATAATCTCACTATTTACATTTTATTTGCTCGTCCAATCTGTCATTTTACTTCTTTAATTTTATAGTTCTCTTTAAATTTGTTTAAGAAAGGAATCTTCTATTAAATTACACTTGAAACAAATTAATGCCCTTAATACAATTGTTAACGGAAACAGAACTAATATTTATAAGACGTGTTTTATCACGAGACGTCATCCGATGTTGAGAGATTTATATAATTCGTAAATGTCTTAAATTAAAAAAAAACATATTTATTTTTTTAACATGTTTTAATTATACTTTTTTTTAAAATTATTTTTTTAAAATAAAAAAGCACTAGAATAATTTTTCGTACAATAAAAAATAAGTTATAATTATATACATTTTAATCAAAATACATTTATACTTGTTATTTATATAATATATTAAATATTAAATATATATTTAATTGATATAAAATAGTTATTTTTTAAAATTTAAATAAATTATATTTATGATTTTTAGTACAAAATAAATAATATTGTAATAAAAATTTAAAAAATATATTTTTTAATAAATTATAATAAAAGAATCAATATTATTCTTAATAGTATTTTAGTCATTTTTTTATTTTAAAAAGTTTTTTGTATTTTTTAAAATTAAAAAAGACTATATAATTTAAATATCTCTATAAAAACAAGAGAGTAATTTATTCAAAATCTTCTTATATTGATTGAAATTTTTGGAATACAAGTTTTATTACCCAAAAATATATCTCAATTAAAAGTAGTTGATATTTTGAAATTATAAGAAGCGTTCAAAGTGGAAAAAAGAACGAAATAAAGATCCAACACAAATATATTAAAAGGTGACACTTAAGACAAAGCTTTTAGACAAAGTTAAATGCATTATATTAAAGAGTAAATTATATAAATATTTTATGAATTTTGTTGAAATTATATAAATATCGTATCAACTTTTAAAATATACATAAATTTTTTTAAAATAAAAAGTTATATTATATTTTAATCTAATTTAAAATTTTTTAATTAAAATTCCTTCCATTAACTTAAATATATATACTTTTTTCAACCATAAAAATTTTTAAATGAAGAATATTTTAATTAAAAAATTAAAATTAGATTAAAGTATAAGATAATATTTTTGTTTTAAAAAAGATTTATGTATATTTTGAAAACATTGAAAAGATTCGTATAATTTACTCTTATATTATTAAAAAAAGAATTGATTTAGAATAATTGATACAATATATAACAATAAAGAAGTAGTTTATTAAAATTTAATATTTGCTTATTACTTTTTCTTTTTTTTTTCCTTTCAAGTAGAGCGAAGGGTGTTAAAAAGCCCTCAAAATGAACAAAAACTAGACAGACACCGTCGCAGATGATGTCCCCAGTTAAGGGAGAAGCAGAAGTTTGGCATCTAATCCGCACATTTGTTAAGCTCTGTATATATACGAGATTAGGAGATTTCCCCATCTTGACCATGCCAGTCCTTTGTCGGTTTGATGAGCTGCACATCACATTGGAAGCTTTGAGAGAATGTAGATGCTGTGCCAGCTACCATCATCATCACATCACAGGATTCCGAGAGGCCTTCAAAGGCTCCATTCCATCATTTCACGTTTTCAAAGGAGACCTGCAAGCATTAGAAATATCATGAACACATTCATTTAACTAATAACAAAACATTTATTACTGTATACGCAAATGTGCCACAAAGCCAGTCAAAAAGAAGAGCTCAATGGGGAGGGGAGATATAAAACTTATTTGCAATCATATACTAAATGTATCAAGTTGCCACATAAAGTATTTCCATATAGCATTCCAAAGCTTTTTATCCTTATTCCCATGCAGATATTGCCTGGCCTTTTATAGATGGTGAAGCTTACACTTACTTGTTCTCCCTCAATGGGGTTATGAAGGTGGAGAAGAGACTTGTTCTCAAGGTAAATAATTAAAGTTGCAATTGTTTTTCCTCGCATCACGTGTTCCCATACACAAATCATAACCATTTATCAACCCAAAAAAAAAAAAACCTAAACATCACTACATTACAACCCAGCTTGCTGCGAATTGATTCCAAGGGTATATGTATTGGGTAAAATTGCATACCAAAGGCTCTCATGATCTCCATCCAATTTTGCAGCAAAGAGCGAATGCCTAATTCCTCATAATTCTTTGGTTTGCAAATATATTTCTGTACTATTTCTGATATGAACCAAGTTCACGAAGATACTAATTTAAAATCTTCAAATGATCATTTGCATCTTTTAATTGGACCTATTACAAAGGCAAAAGCTAAAAGACTTAAAAAAGTATTGAGTGGACTTGTTCAAGAGATTTGGACCAAGTATAGTTTTAATAAATCAGATTCAAGTATTAATCAAAACGTGTTCAACATTATTTAGGCTAAAGATTGAGCTATTGAAGCTAATTTGAGTTATAATGTTGTAAATTAAAGAGTCTAGATCAAAGGTCATATATAAATTGACTCATTTGGGCCCAAATAATGATATTATTGGCTTAATATGCTGACTTCTAGAAGCTTTATATATTTGGACGAAAATTAGAATTAATTAGGCAGATTATCTTTCTTTTTTTGTTTTTATAAAGATTTGATTTTGTATTCCTAATTTTTAGGTCTTTCAGTTAGGATTATGTAGTTAGTTTCCTACTTTTTCTCCATAGATAGGTTTGAGTTACACTATAAATACATGTATTTTACTTTCATTTGATTTACATTGGAAGTAATAGAATTATTCTAAGTGTTTCTCTAATTGTGAGAATATTATCTTTTCTTTGCTCTTATGAAACCTTTGTCTTGTCAACCTATCCTTAGGTTGGTGATTCAAGTTTGCAAATGCCTCCAATTCGTGCTTCGACCCAAGTGCATCGTTATGTGGGTTAATTCATCATGTTCATGGTTAGGCATGTTGTCTAAGTAGTTGGTCAACGTTCTTATAATGTTGGTTGGCTATTTGCTTACGTGAGGTCTCGAACCATCATCTATCCATCAACCTACGCTGTGAAGATTGGGCCACCCTTTGATTTCGTATCATTTGGTATCAGAGCTTTGGTTTACACTATAGGTTACCCGTCATTAACCAACATCTTTTTCTTTTAGCCTCTAGATTTTCTTATTCATCATATCTTTTCTTTGCCACATTTAATACCCAAAAAAAAATTTCAACCTTGTTTCTAAATTTGATCATTAGTGTGTAAGTTTGGTTTTTACACTATAAGAGCCATTTATTTTGTAATTTGGAAAAAATTTTTGTCTAGACGTTCTATTTTATTTCTTATCTGTTTGACCCCCTTTCGGTTGTATTTTTGGACAATTGATAGATATTTCTTAAAGTTCAGAATCTCAACTTTCATGTCATTTTGGAATCATCCCAATCAAACTTTTCTACGTTGAGATATATTAGGTTTTAATTTGTCTAGTTTGTTTCTTATTTTGTGATTTTGTAAGTTTTGGACTATTTCATCTGATCAAATTAGAAGAGAAAAACCAAAAAAAACAAAGAAGAAAAAGCCAAAAAAATTGCTAATCAAATAATTTTTTTTTCCATTTGTTTCCTATTTTACCTTATTTCCTTTAATATTATATCATGCACTTCCTTATTTTGATTTGCCCTCATTTTCTTTTTTTTTTCCTTTATTTGAACTTTCTTATTTTTAATCTTGCATTTTTCTTCATAATTATATTATGTGTGGCTCGTTGGGATTTTAAACTTGATTTTGCATTATTAAGTGGTTAAATCTTTCCTCTTCTCTTTACAACCCAAGCCTAACCAAACCCTACCCTCAATTGTGCCTTATGTGCGCCAATCATAACTTTTCAAACCACCCATCTACACATACTTGGTTGAATCAAGAATTGGCAATATTGGATCACTTGACAAGATTTTAGGCAACATAAGAGTTCAAGATTGATACTAAGAGATAAAAGGCAAGAGTAGGTAAGATTATTACCAAAAAAAAAAAAGCCAAAAAGAAGGAGAAGTAAACACGAGTGAGAGTGTTACATCTTAATTGAGTGAAACACGTGAGGAAGTGTTTGTGAGGTCCTATATACTTTTGTTTCTTTTATTTCTTTTTCACTAACATGGCAAATAATCGAGAAAAAAGAGTTGCGCATGAAAGTGATAATGACAGTCACAATTCATTCAGGGTAGCACCTTTGCAAATGAAAGTGTAACATCCGATTTTCTAAAAACGAAAGAAAATGTGAGAAACATAACGTACGGTTTCTCTGTCAACGAATGAAATTCACCGGATACAAAAGGAAGTCCCCCGAAATGAGATAGTTAAGGTCCCAAAAAATTTGGAAAGCATTCTAGACTCCTAAAAATGAGAATCTTAGGCTTAGACGAAAAGAAAATGGAGCTAGAATGAAGAAACAAAATTGTGACGAAATGTAATGGCATTTTTGTAAATAAGTGAAACTTTTTGAAAAACATATAGGAGGGCTTTTTAAATGAAATTTTTGAGTTGCCCAGGGTTCTCAGAGACCCTGAAAACCATGGGAAGCCTCAGGACAGTTAAATTCCCTTCGGTGGATGTTTTCCAACTTCGGTTGACCTGAAACTTGACCAATTTGTTCGGTAAGGTTTTAACTCCAAATTGAATGATTCCAAAGATATTTTATTAAATTGAGAACCTAAATTTTATAATAGAAAAGAAGGTTTTCAAAAAGGAGCTAAAACGAAGCCGAAACGAAATTACCATTACGAAAGAACAAATTTGGAATTTTTGAAAAAGTATGTTTCTAGAAGCTCCCACACACATTTCCTTTCTTCTCAATTGGAATTTTTGGAATGTTCTTAAGCACGAAATTTTTGCCCAAAATACCGAATATGATCTACTCTCTTAGGCTCACAAGAAGGGGAAGAAAAGGAGGAGAAAAATTAAGAAAAAGGTATGAATTCTTGGTAGTTTTCTATGCTTTCTTCCATCCAAACCTCCTCTCCTCCATTCTCCTTTATTTCCTTTGATTAAAATTAAGTTTTCAAATCTGTTTTAAGGGAAATATTTAGGGGAAATTTCGGATTTGAAGAGAGGAGTTTGGAGAAAGCAAGATTCAAGTAAGAAAAAGCAAGAAAATCGAGTAATTTCTCTTCCTATGATTACTACCTTTGGTTCCTCTCCTCCTCCATTTTGCTTAACATGAGAAACCCTAGGAAGACTTGATTTTTAGGTAGAACTAAGGATAAATCTAAGGAAAAAGAGTGTGGAGATTAAAAACATGCAAAGGAAATTAACAAAAACTTATTAGATTTCAAGATGCAATTTCTAGGGTTTTAATTACACCTTGTAAAATTTGATTTTGTATGATGATTTCTAGGCCTAAATAAGAGTTTAAATGAGCTCTCAAGATCCCTAAGAGGCTCCTTACATGCATCCTATCTTAAGAAAATAAAGCAAACTCTAAGGCATCCCATTTCCTCCATAGACTCGGCCTAAAGGGATTTGTGTAGTTCGACAGAGCTTTAAATTTTTCTAAGCCCATTTTTGAGTCATATATGATGAATGAATATGAAGAGAAGCCTTGGGAGAAATTTAGAAACCATAAAAAGTGAGTTAGTGATTTATGTTCCATAATGAGACCTAAAGAAGGAACATGTAGTTAGGCTCTTGGTTTTGATTGTGTGATGACTCCAAGAGGCTTAAAAAGAGTCAAGAATCATATTTGAAAGGAAAGAATGGAGCCTAAAATTTATTTGAGGGGTGTTGCTTCATTAGGTGCAATTATGGAACCATAATGAGGTTTATAGATCATGCTAGAGTTCAAGCAAATGTGTGGCCTTAGAATTAATTTGATGAACCTATTTGGCTTCCATAAATTGTGTTTAGGCCAAGAGAAATCATCCCCATACTTTTGTGTATGTGTGGCTGAAAAAGGGAGCTTAGATTCAAGAGAAAAAGTGTGTAATTGTGTCCAAGGTAACTCTCTCCACCTTCTCTCATGCATGGATGTGTGTGCTTAGCTTGTCTTAAAATGTGTGTATGTATATTATCAAGCCATGAAAATTATGCTAGCATGATTTCATATGCCATAGTTTCATGATGACATATTATGTTTTTAAATAATGTTATGATATTTGCTTAGGTTTGCTTGAGCATGGTAAGGCCAAGAACCCTTAACCATGGTGAGGATGAGCCAAGAACTCTTGAAATTGGTTGAGACAAAGCAAAGAGTCGCCTAAAAACAAGAGGGGTTCCCAAGAGTATGGTTAAGTCCAAGAATCTCTTAAAAAATGGGTGAGGCAAGTCCAATATCCACAAGAAATTGGGTGAGGCCAATCCACTTGCTTGTCAAGCCTTTGTATACTACGTATGACATTCTCAAATGATAAAAATGCTTCTTGAATGTTTGCACATATCAACATGATCATACATGCATTTATGAGACTTGTTTGTATCCATTTTGTATAATTGAATAGGAGATGAGTTATTGGGATTCTTTGAATCTCATTCCCTCCTCTACAATGATCTAACATACTAGGTGAACTAAGTGGACAAGATAATGGAAGCCAACTACCTTGAAGAGAAGAGATTGACACTAATATGTATGGTTTTTACTCTTTGAAGCCATAATGATGCTTAATGATGTAATTATTGTTGTAAATAGTCTATAGCCTTTGGAACATATGTAATTATGATAATATGTTATGTTTAAATGGGAGAATGCATTATGTGACCACTAGTATGCAAATTGAGTATGTATGGGCAATGTAGCTTCTTGAATTAGTTTATGGAATTATGCATATGTGTAGATGAGATGGCCAAAATGAGATGCATAAGGGTTGGAACCATTTGGGCAGCTCACACAAGTCCTAATTATGCTTTTGGACTTACCCAAGAGGTGCCAAACCCCAAGGAAAGCCATTTAGACATTTTGGTATCCCATATGGAGCCAAAATTGACTATAATGGAACCCTATATCACTTTTTATTCAAATGAGCTCTTCTTGATCTAAGATTTGGCATGCAATTATAACTTGTTGAGAGATTTTTGAAAAGATAAAGAACAAAATTTTTGGAGGTCTACAAAATATTTGATGAATTTCCAAAGTTGGCAAATTTTTTGGTTTTAGTTATGTCACTATTCATATTGGTCCGAAAATAAAATCTATCACACAAGGCTCAAATGATGTCTAATTACCACTAAATTTTATACAAAGAAACTAGACATTCATAGTGATGTGTACTAACTAGAATCACCTCATTTGGAGGTCTAGATAGGGAGATATGAATTTTCAAAGGATCTATCCAATATCACGAATTCTAGCCGACCTCTGTTGTTTGATTAGATTTTGAGATCTCGGCATATCTGAATTGATCTGGAGTTATTTTTTCCTCTAGCTAATATCTACAGCTTTTTAGATTGGTATCATTTTCATGGATTATATTTTTTGGAATTAATTAGACATTTTTAAAGTTTGCTATAGAAATCTGCGATAGCACCAGTGGACAGCTTGACCTCTGGACCTTTTTGAATGTCAAATGTCCTTTGTGTTGAATGTTATGATCTAGAAATATTTTTAGTATGAAGTAGACATCTGTAGCTTTCCATAATAGCCAAGAATTCATGATTTTAATTTGTTTTGATTTAGTTATGATTTTTCAAAATTGTGATAGAAATGAGGACAAAGTTGGCTGAAATTATATATGTATATTTCATGCATTCCTTTAAGTTCCTTGAGATGTAGGCCACTTTTATGATGGAAATGAGTTGTGTTCATGTAATTAAATATGATAATGTGATGCATGAGCTCATGTAATCTAAGTGACACTAAATGAAATTTCTATATACGACACAACTTGAAAATAATCAATATTTTTATTACCTTGTTCATTAGAAACTTATATGATTCATGAAATTTAGTCATTTAAAGGTATGAGATGAGTTAGAAACTATGGTGTTACAAAAGCACTAGTGAACCAGTTTGAAAGGATGCTTGATAAGAAGTTGGAGGGACTCCATGAACGCTTAGATTGTGTAGAGAGTAGAATCTCTAGTCAAAGGACTATTCAAGCCAACCAAAGACAAGCTCATGCTATATGCCCACAAGATTATGAATATGTGATAAGCATGATATTTTATATATTTTAATCCCCTAATTTAGACATTTTAATGTCCAAATATGGCTTTAAGACTTTAATTAGATGAGATTTCATTTTAATAGCCATTTCTATATTTTAGAAGTTAATTTGTAAAAATTTGGTTTTTAATGCTCAATTTCTTTTAAATAATTTTGTGGATAATTCCATTTGATTTTTCCCACTCTTTTGTGCAGAAGTTTAATATGAATTTGGAGCTTGAATGAGCATTTGTTTTGAAGAGCAAAGAAGAAGAAGAGATGAAGGCATGTATGTGTGGGAGAAAGAAGCAAGGGATATGCATGGGAGGAGATCACGTGAAAAGAGGCTGGGTTGAAGGAAGATTGTGAGCAGAACTTTCTCTCGTGTCTTGCATAGCTACAGGGAAGAATGACGAGGCAACACTTATATGAAGAAACACACAAATGCACATGGCCAGTAGCTGAGCAGAGCATGAGCAGAAGAGTTACACGCGAGAAAAAGCATGCAGCAGCCATGTGGAGCCAACATAAAGAATGTGAAAAAGAGACATCCTCGAATGCAGAACAAGTAAGGCAAGAAGACAGCAGCTCATAACAAGAGCTGAAATAGAAACAAAGCCATGCATGCACCAGCAGAAGCACGTGAAGATTTAAAGCAAGAAGAACAGAAGCTTTGAGAAGAAGAAGGAAGAGCAGAAACAGAGAGGAATAAAGCTCAGGCAAAACATGAAGCAGCTGCATGGACGTGAAAGACAACACGAAGAAGCCTTGCATGGAGAAAACAAGAAGAGAACCTCGAGTGAGGCTTGTACAGAAGCTGCATGAAGAAAAAAAACACGAACAAATGAAGGCTGGAACGAGCAGAGCAACGCTGGGCAGAAACGCAAAAGAAGCATGGCTGGTGTTGAGGAAAAGAGGACGTAATTTTTCAGCGCTAGAATAACGAGCTGTGAGCTAGGAAGAACAACGTGGAAGAGCTGCATGATTCGAAGAGTAGCCACGTTCTGGTTGCATAAAGACGCTGGAGCTGGAAATCACGAACAGAAAATAGAAGAGAGAAGCTCGAGTTAAATACATGCAGCTGCAGAAGAAGCAATCCCGTGGTATAGGAGTTACGTCTGGCATGCATATGGATTATAATAAAATAAAAGCAATGGGGCCCACACCTTATACACAAATGAGGGAGCTTCAGTCGATTGCAATTAGAGGGTGGAGCACGTGAGAATAAATGAAGCACGAGGAGAGGCTACCATTCACGTCTCTATTCATCACACGACTCCAGATCCCTACGCCTCATTAATCCTTATTCCCTCAGTCATTTGCCTTTTAAAAACACCCACGCATCCATCATTCATTGAGGTCTTCACGCCTGATCATCAACCATTCACCCACGCCTCCATTCACCCATCCCTTTCGATTTCATCCATCATCCATCATCCATATTCCATCTCCATCCACCAATATGAAGCTTTAATTCATCCATCTTGAGGCTAGCAAGGGAGGAAGCTCTTGAGTAGAAGCTTGAATCCATGGATGAACAACAAATTATGGCTAAGATTTCTTTATTTTTCCTACACTTTTTCTTATTTTGTACAATCTCGGTTGAGTTGTATTTGATTTGGAATTTGTGTAATTAATTAGTGGCTGGTTAGACACTGATTAGGAAACCCTTTTTGTTGATTAATTGGTTAAATTTGAATTTGATTTTTCATTATTCTCTCTAATCTCCCATGTATGCCACGAAGGTGTTCGATGAAATACATGGGTAAGGTTACGTGCTTGATTGTTTGATTTGAGAATTCCTTGGTGTTTAGTTGGTTAATTAAACATTTTTGAATGATGAATCAGAAGATAATTAATTAGTTAATCAATCAAATTAGATGTTCATTGATCTTATAGACAAGAGTTAACGGTTTAATGTGGGATTGAGGTCTCAATTCAACATTAGATTATTAATCTCTTGAATCTTGAATGGTTATTCAAGATCATTTGCTAATGAACATAATTAGGAATTCTTAGGCCATAATTAATCACAATTAGAATAGGATAAGGATAGTGGATACCAAGAGGCGATTCCTAAACTAGTCACAAGCCCATCATTCATCACAATTCATCCAATTAGGTAGTATTTAGGAATTTTGTTTCAATTCAGTTTAGGATAGTTTAATTCAATTAAAAACCCCCCAAATTAAATAGTTCTAGGATCTTAGAACACTTAGAGAACCCAATTGAATATTGAATTCCAATTCCAAGGGAGATGACCTAGGTTGTGCCACTTGCTATATTTTTAGATCAACCTAGTTTTATTTTGAGGGTTGCACGACAAGCCCGTCAAAATTTGGCGCCGTTGCCGGGGATTTGGAGTCTCAATTGTTTGAGAAAGTTTTCTAAGTGTTTTTGTTTTGTTTTATCTTTGTTTTAGTTCTGTTTTGATTTGATTTTCGTTCTGTTTTGAACTTGGAATCGGTTAATTTCGGTGTTGCGCATTAAGTGTCCAGGTTGCTGGAATTTTCATTCAAAGTGCCCAGAAAATTCTCATACTTTGTTTTTCAAAGTTTTTGGGTGTTTTGAGCAAAAGTAATAGCAAAGCTATTAGGTGCACCATTTTTTGGCCAAATTCCAACGTTTGAGGCACTTTTTCGAATTTTTTACTATTTTTTCGAATTTTTTTAGGAATTTTTCAATTTTTCTGGATTTAATTTCTTTATTTTTTGTGGGTTTATTTTGCATCATTAACCTCTGTTTAGGAGTGTTTTTCATAGTTAAGTAAGTCTTAGCTTCATTTGATTTTATTTTTTTGATTATTGAGTTTATTTTAGTTATAATTTGTTTGTGATTTTACTTGTGCTTAAAGTGATGGTGCTTCTCATTTTTCCTTGCTTATAAATGGATCAATATTATTCTAATCAAGGTGTTTATGATCCCTGTAGAGAGCATAGGATTTCTCAGAAGTTGGATAATGCCATGTCAATGCTTCAAAGTCTTCTTGAAAGACAAAGACAAGAGCAACAAGCCCAACAATATCAACAAGCACAACAATACCAACAATTCCAACAACCATGCTACCAACCATACCACCATCCATATGAGATTCATCCAGATTACCATCCTCATTATGAACCACATCATAACTTCCATATGCAAGAGCCATACTATCATCCTTACAATTACCATGAGGGGTACATGCAACAAGAGCCTCAAAGGGAACCGAGTTCGGAAGAAAGGATGAGGCAGCTAATGGAAGCTTGTGATATTCAACACCAGCAAATGCAGCAAATGGCCCAACGGATAACTGAACAGCTGCAACTCTTTGACCAACAATTGAAGGATTCAGGAATTCAATCAAATCAACCGATTTCAAGAGCTACTGAATTAATTGAAGAGCAAATTAGAAGAGAATGTATAGAGGAGGAAGAGTCTTATCCATTGGGTAATATCCTTCCATCTTCTAATGTTTTACAATTTGTTGGAACTGAACCTAATTTGCATGATAGCACTTCGATTCCTAATGCATATAATGTTGTTGATTCTGAATTACATGATGATGTTGTTAATGAAGAAATAGCTGTTGAAACTCCTGATATGGTTGATTGTGGTAGTTCATTGAGCAAAATTGATACATTTGTTGATGTTCATGAACCCTTGTGTACTGATGCACTTGGGATGTCTACTCCTAGCTGTGATTATAGTGAAAATTTTATTTCTGAATCAATTGATGAATCTATTGAGTCTAGGGTAGTAGATAAGTGTGGGGGTGATTTGGAATGTGATGATCATGCTATTCCTAGTCTGGAATTGGTTGAGAATTCTGTTGATGATGCGTCTTCTGAATTTAGGGATAACATGCCATCTAGATCATATGACATAACTAATTTGGATGCATCTCTTGATTGTATATGTGCTAGATTTACTATATGTGATAGATGTTCCCAAATTAATTCTTCCATTGAGACTAGTGAATCCATCACATATTCTGATAATCATGATTCCTCACTAGCCTGTGATGGTGTGCCTGCTGAAATAATGAATGAAGCATGTGATAATGATATAGACATTGAATTTGTTGAGCAGCTTGTTGATAATTCAGACTCTAATTCACAATGCTTATGTGATGATATGCATACATGTCCTATATGTGCTGAGATTAATGAATTTTTAGAGTCTGATAAATCTATTGAATCCATGGAATCCTTTGCCTGCACTGAAATAATTGATGAGACTAATTCCACTGATCATACTAGTTTTGATGATAGTATGCATAGTGATACTGCTAATGTTGAAAATCCTATTGATGCTTGTACTATTGTTGATACTAGTGAGAGACTTGACTTTGCTGTTGATAATTGTTTAAAATATTATGAGCCTACTGATGTCTCTTTGGTCAGGGAAGATGTCGTCTCTATTGTTAAGAGTCCTGAACAGATTTCTGAGGTTGGTGAAATAGTTCCCAACATATTACAGACTCTCCCAGTAGAGGAAAAGCAACTGCCGGATACATTGGATATCTTGAACTTTAAAGACTATGAGAAGTTGCAATTAGAATTTTCTGTGGATGTAGTGACTCTTACTGAAGGGAGTCAAATAGATTTTATTGGTTTTGATAGATTTTTAGGAAGCTCAAATTTTCAGTTTGATTTTAAATTTTCTTTCTTTAGTTTTAATTGTCTTAAATTTGATTTTTCTTCTTTTACTTTTCCTGAATATGCTGAAAATGACTTTTCTCAACTTCTGATGGTTGAGAAAGTCCATGGGTCATCCCTGCATGATCAATCCAAATGTTTTAAAGTGGTTAGACTCAAATTTGTTCAGTTAAGAAGGAATAAAGTCGTTTTAATTTTGGTTTTTGATACATATGATTAGTTAGTCCTTAATAAAACTCTTCTTAGTTTAGGATGTAGTTTTCTTTTCTTTATTGCATTACAGTTTATTTTCTGCTTTGTAGGTAATAAAAGGGTGCTAACCGACTACAAAGGAAATCTTAGCCTACCATTGAGATCTCCATATTCAAGCTCATTCGGTTGTATACTTTCCCTTTCTACTCTTTATCTTGTGTTGTTTATCTGTTTACTGGACTGGTGCTGACATTGAGGACAATGCAATATTTAAGTGTGGGGGGGAGAGTCATTTCATTCCATTCCATCTTTTCCTTATTTTGAAAAAAAAAAAAAAATTTTGAAATTTTTGAGGAAAATTTTTGAAAAATAGTGTGATTTTTTTAGTTTTTCTGTAAAAATTGTAAGTTAAGATGATTATAGCTTGGATTCATATAGACATGATAAGTGATGGATCTTGTGTCTTGATTCAGGTGAAGTGGCAATGAGTTTGATTTTAATGAATTATTTGATAGCCATAAGCTGGTGAGAATTTGAGCCTTATTTGTTCAATTCTAGTGTGTATTCACCTATCTTTGTTTCACTCTAGAACTTGTCTTGATTCTTTGTTGAGAGACCACATTTGCATTTGCATACATAAAAATGATAAGGCATTCATTTCTATTTTAGCTAGAGCCAAAAAGCCCACCATACATTCACTTTATCAATTGTTTTAGCCACTTTGAGCCTTGTATTTTCATTTTCTTGTTACCCATAGCCATTAAATATGTTTTTCCACCTTGTTTTAAGATGCCTTAGAGATTTCAAGGAGCATTACATCTAATTAGGATAGGTGAATGTGTGATTTGTATCTATTAAGGCCATTGTTAGTCAAAGAATTTGTTCTAAAAAAAATGCAATGCAAAGAAAAGAATAGAAAAGCAAAAAGAAAAAAAAAGCAATGAAAAAAAAAAAGAGAAAAAGAAAAAGAAAAGAAAAGAATGAAAAAAAAAAAAAAGAAGAAAGGAGTGTTTTAAATTGAGTTTATAGTTTCTTATACTTGTTGGAAATAAGGCCTTGAATGCACATTCTTCCCTATTCTAGATTGTCATTGAGTGCTCTTGGGGTCCTAAGGTATCCATTTGTTTAGTTTTTCCCCTTCTTTTTGTTATCCATTCATTTCATCTCCTTAGCCCCATTACAACCCTAACTAAAGTCCTTTGATTTGTGTATTGCATCTAGCATGGGTGATGGAGATTTAGAAACTTGACAAGCTTATGGTAGTGAGCTTGGATAGGTGGAATGTGAGTGAAACACATTGCCCATAAACACTTGAGAGATGAGAGTAAACACTAACCATGTGAGAGGGCTATGCATTTCAGTTCATTCTTTTCAAATGAAATTGCCATGGAATTTGATTTCTTGATGCAAGTGAAATTAGCTTTGATTGTTAAAGTGATGAAGAGTTGTGATTAATCTCTAGCTTGTGATTTTCACACTTTCTTTTCCATTTTCATTTTCCACTTGCCATTCCACTAGCCGGGTGTTTCCATTCAGTCTTTTCTCTTGGATTTTAAGTTTTGCCCAGGAGTGCAAAGGTTTAAGTGTGGGGGAATTTGATAAGCATGATATTTTATATATTTTAATCCCCTAATTTAGACATTTTAATGTCCAAATATGGCTTTAAGACTTTAATTAGATGAGATTTCATTTTAATAGCCATTTCTATATTTTAGAAGTTAATTTGTAAAAATTTGGTTTTTAATGCTCAATTTCTTTTAAATAATTTTGTGGATAATTCCATTTGATTTTTCCCACTCTTTTGTGCAGAAGTTTAATATGAATTTGGAGCTTGAATGAGCATTTGTTTTGAAGAGCAAAGAAGAAGAAGAGATGAAGGCATGTATGTGTGGGAGAAAGAAGCAAGGGATATGCATGGGAGGAGATCACGTGAAAAGAGGCTGGGTTGAAGGAAGATTGTGAGCAGAACTTTCTCTCGTGTCTTGCATAGCTACAGGGAAGAATGACGAGGCAACACTTATATGAAGAAACACACAAATGCACATGGCCAGTAGCTGAGCAGAGCATGAGCAGAAGAGTTACACGCGAGAAAAAGCATGCAGCAGCCATGTGGAGCCAACATAAAGAATGTGAAAAAGAGACATCCTCGAATGCAGAACAAGTAAGGCAAGAAGACAGCAGCTCATAACAAGAGCTGAAATAGAAACAAAGCCATGCATGCACCAGCAGAAGCACGTGAAGATTTAAAGCAAGAAGAACAGAAGCTTTGAGAAGAAGAAGGAAGAGCAGAAACAGAGAGGAATAAAGCTCAGGCAAAACATGAAGCAGCTGCATGGACGTGAAAGACAACACGAAGAAGCCTTGCATGGAGAAAACAAGAAGAGAACCTCGAGTGAGGCTTGTACAGAAGCTGCATGAAGAAAAAAAACACGAACAAATGAAGGCTGGAACGAGCAGAGCAACGCTGGGCAGAAACGCAAAAGAAGCATGGCTGGTGTTGAGGAAAAGAGGACGTAATTTTTCAGCGCTAGAATAACGAGCTGTGAGCTAGGAAGAACAACGTGGAAGAGCTGCATGATTCGAAGAGTAGCCACGTTCTGGTTGCATAAAGACGCTGGAGCTGGAAATCACGAACAGAAAATAGAAGAGAGAAGCTCGAGTTAAATACATGCAGCTGCAGAAGAAGCAATCCCGTGGTATAGGAGTTACGTCTGGCATGCATATGGATTATAATAAAATAAAAGCAATGGGGCCCACACCTTATACACAAATGAGGGAGCTTCAGTCGATTGCAATTAGAGGGTGGAGCACGTGAGAATAAATGAAGCACGAGGAGAGGCTACCATTCACGTCTCTATTCATCACACGACTCCAGATCCCTACGCCTCATTAATCCTTATTCCCTCAGTCATTTGCCTTTTAAAAACACCCACGCATCCATCATTCATTGAGGTCTTCACGCCTGATCATCAACCATTCACCCACGCCTCCATTCACCCATCCCTTTCGATTTCATCCATCATCCATCATCCATATTCCATCTCCATCCACCAATATGAAGCTTTAATTCATCCATCTTGAGGCTAGCAAGGGAGGAAGCTCTTGAGTAGAAGCTTGAATCCATGGATGAACAACAAATTATGGCTAAGATTTCTTTATTTTTCCTACACTTTTTCTTATTTTGTACAATCTCGGTTGAGTTGTATTTGATTTGGAATTTGTGTAATTAATTAGTGGCTGGTTAGACACTGATTAGGAAACCCTTTTTGTTGATTAATTGGTTAAATTTGAATTTGATTTTTCATTATTCTCTCTAATCTCCCATGTATGCCACGAAGGTGTTCGATGAAATACATGGGTAAGGTTACGTGCTTGATTGTTTGATTTAAGAATTCCTTGGTGTTTAGTTGGTTAATTAAACATTTTTGAATGATGAATCAGAAGATAATTAATTAGTTAATCAATCAAATTAGATGTTCATTGATCTTATAGACAAGAGTTAACGGTTTAATGTGGGATTGAGGTCTCAATTCAACATTAGATTATTAATCTCTTGAATCTTGAATGGTTATTCAAGATCATTTGCTAATGAACATAATTAGGAATTCTTAGGCCATAATTAATCACAATTAGAATAGGATAAGGATAGTGGATACCAAGAGGCGATTCCTAAACTAGTCACAAGCCCATCATTCATCACAATTCATCCAATTAGGTAGTATTTAGGAATTTTGTTTCAATTCAGTTTAGGATAGTTTAATTCAATTAAAAACCCCCCAAATTAAATAGTTCTAGGATCTTAGAACACTTAGAGAACCCAATTGAATATTGAATTCCAATTCCAAGGGAGATGACCTAGGTTGTGCCACTTGCTATATTTTTAGATCAACCTAGTTTTATTTTGAGGGTTGCACGACAAGCCCGTCAATATGTAAAAGACATGGAAAGCCATGATGAAGAGTATGAAGGGTAAGAGGCTCAGCTGAGAATAAGACCACTCAACATACAAAGAAGATCACCGAGGAGGCTTAGAGATAAAGAAGAAGGCCTTGGAGGAGTTAAAGTCAAAATTCCTTCCTTTTAAGGCAAGAATGATCCGAAAACATACTTGGAGTGGGATATGCATGTAGAGAAAATCTTATCATGCCATAACTACTCTGAGGGTAAGAAGGTCAAAATTGCTGCTCTTGAGTTTATTGATTATACTTTTATTTGGTGGGACCAGATGAACATACAAAGAAGATCACCGAGGAGGCTTAGAGATAAAGAAGAAGGCCTTAGAGGAGTTAAAGTCAAAATTCCTTCCTTTCAAGGCAAGAATGATCCGGAAACATACTTGGAGTGGGATATGCATGTAGAGAAAATCTTATCATGCCATAACTACTCTGAGGGTAAGAAGGTTAAAATTGCTACTCTTGAGTTTATTGATTATGCTTTTATTTGGTGGGACCAGATGTAAAAGGAGTGGATTAGATATAGAGAGCACCCCATCTTAATGTGGGAATAGATGAAGGCTATCATGAGGAGGAGATTCATTCCATCCTATTTTTGAAGAGAACTTCACAATAAGCTTCAATGCCTCACTCAAAGAATGATATTCCCTCTTCTTCAAATTCTAAGGAGAATGAAACTAAGAAAGGAGAAAAGCTAGCCGCCCTACCTAAGAAGGCTCAAAGTGGATCTAATTCTTCCAGAAACTGAGGCATACGATGCTTCAAGTGTCAAGGGAGAGGACATATCTCTAGTGAATGTTCTAACAAGTGAACCATGACTATCAACAACCTTGGTGAGTGGGAAATTGAAGGAGAAACAACTGAAGAAGAAAAAGAAGATCTACTCATAGAGAATGAAGATGGAGAATATATGGAAGAAGGAGAACTCCTTGTGACTAGGAGAACCCTTAGTGCCCAAATGATGGCAAAAGAAAATGAACAAAGAAAGAACTTATTTCATACTCATTGTCAAATCCAAGGGAAAATATGCGGTGTAATCATAGATGGAGGAAGTTGCTGTAACGTGGCAAGCACTGAGCTAGTAGAGAAGTTGAATTTATCTACTTTCAAGGATTAATGGCCGTACAAGCTTCAATGGCTTAATGAATGTGGAGAGTTGAAGGTAAGAAAACAAGCAAAGGTAATGTTTTCTATTGGTAAGTATAAAGAGTAAGTACTATGTGATGTTATACCAATGAAAGCATGCCATCTTTTATTAGGTAGGCCTTGGCAATATGATAAGCATGTTACACATGATGGTTTTCTAAACTGTTACTCTTTTGTACTTAAAGGGAAACCTATAACCATCCTTCCTATGTCATCAAAATAAATATTAGAAAATCAAATCAAAAGGGAAAAGAAAAGAGAAAGTGAGATTAAAAAGGTTGATGAATTTCCTTAACAAACTCAGCATGCTTCTTCCCATCCATATTGACTCTTTGCTGCAAAGGCAAAGGAGTTAAGTCAATGGGTGGAAGAGGATTAAAACCATATACAATCTTAAAGGGTGAATATTTAGTAGTAGAATGAATGGCCTTGTTGTAAACAAATTTGACGTGCAGTAGACACTCCTCCCAGTTCTTTAAGTTCTTCTTACCAATTGTCCGTAACAAAAAAGAAAGTTTCCTATTCACAACTTTAGTTTGCCCATCAGTTTATGGGTGGCAGGTAGTTAAAAATAGTAATTTAGTTCCTAACTTGCTCCATAAAGTCTTCTAAAAATAGCTTAGAAACTTAGCATCTCCATCTGATACTGTAGTTTCGAGCATCCTATGAAGCCGTACAACTTCTTAAAAGAATAAATTAGCAATGTTAGAAGCATCATCAACCTTATGACATGCAATAAAGTGTGCCATTTTAGAAAATCTATCTACTATAACAAAAATAGAGTCTCTCCCCCTTTTAGACCTAGGTAATCCTACAATAAAGTCCATGGAAATATCTTCCTAAGGTACACTAGGAATAGGGAGAGGAGTATACAATCCATGACAAGGCTAAGCAAAATATTGAAAGGATGACTCAACAATATGTAAATCGTGGTAAAAAGGGATGAAAGAAGATAGTATTTGAACCAAGGGACTTAGTTTGGTTGCACCTTAGAAAAGAGATATTTTAGTTTGGTTGCACTTCATAAAAGAGAGATTTCCTAACAAAAGAAAGTCTAAACTTATATCTCAAGGAGATGGACTTTTCTGAGTATTAGAGAAAATCAATGATAATGCTTACAAGATTGATTTACTAGGTGAGTATGGCATAAGTACTACTTTCAATGTTTCTAACATTTCTCCTTGTTTTGGTGTAGATTTTAAAGAGTCAAGGATGACTCCTTTTCAAGAGGGGGAGGATGATATGAACTAGGTTCATGAAGATGCTAATTCAAAATTTTCAAATGATCCTTTGCATCTTCCAATTAAACCTATTACAAGGGCGAAAGCTAAAAAACTTAAAAAAGCATTGAGTGGACTTGTTCAAGAGATTGGACCAAGCATAGTTTTAATACATTTGATTCAAGTATTAATCAAAACATCTTCAACATTATTTGGGCTAAAGATGGAACTATTAGAGTTAATTTGGGTTATAATGTTGTAAATTAAAGAGTCTGGACCAAGGTTCATACATAGATTGACTCATTTAGGCTCAAATAATGATATTATTGGCTTAATATGCTAACTTCTAGAAACTTTATGTATTTTGACGAAAATTAGAATTAATTAGGTAGATTATCTTTCTTTTTCTATTTTTAAAAAGATTTGATTTTGTATTCCTAATTTTTAGGTCTTTCAATTAAGATTATATAGTTAGTTTTTTACTTTTTCTCTAGTAGATAGGTTTGAGTTACATTATAAATACATGTATTCTGCCTTCGTTTGATTCACATTGGAAGTAATAGAATTATTCTGAGTGTTTCTATAATTGTGAGAATATTATCTTTTCTTTGTTCTTGTGAAACCTTTATCTTGTCAACCCATTCTTAGGTTGGTGATTCAAGTTCGCAAAAGCCTCCAATTCGTGCTTCGACCCAAATGCGTCATTGTGTAGGTTGGTTCATCATATTCGTGGTTAGGCATGTTGTCTAAGTAACAAGTGAATGTTCTTATAATGTTGGTTGACTATTTGCTTCTGTCAGGTCTTGAACCATCATCTATCCATCAACCTACGCTATGAAGATTGGACCACCCCTTGATTTCACATCAATTTCCTACCATATAGAGATCTAAGAACCCCAAATCAAAGTTCAACTAAAGTTCTTCAATATTTGCTATACAAAATTTTGTTAATTTGCATGGGAAAATGAGGTTAGTTAGAAGTAATAGATTGCATTAAGGTAATCCTTCCTGTCATAGACTTGCATCCGTTAAACTTAGACTGAACTTTGTTGACAATGTGGATATAGTTCCCCCTTATACATTATCCATGAATAATATAGGAACCCCAAATAATCACTCCACATCTTCCCTTCTCTGAGAATTTTTTGCATATACTAAGTGCAAATGCACTTAATAGTTAGTAGTTGCTCTACACATATACACCTACTACTCTATACATACGAAATAGATTATGACCTTAAGTGCACATGGTACACCTCAAAATATTTTCCCTCCTTTTGAATCCACATATATTAATGCAAGATTATTAGAGACATTTTTTCAAAAATAAATATTAATTCTTTCTAGTTAACCTTTTGACTCGAGGCAAGGCCATAAAGCTTAAAACATTTCTAAATGCAATTAAGTTGCTCAATACTTGCCTCCCCAAAAAGTAGGAGATCATTGCAATCATAAAGTGTAAGATAGTTGGATTTCCCTGTTGGACATTTTAAAATAAAATATTATAATTGGAATAATTAAAATAATCTTTGTTATGGAATATTCTCCTTTTAAAATATTATGATCCAAATATTCAAGAAATATCCTGGATAAGCAATTATCTCAGGATCACTGGGTAAGGGTTAATAATATACAATAAACAAAGTGTTTGCCTTGATAAAAAGAGAGAAAGACATGTTGTTTAACTGACCATTTTGTAAAAAGGTTCTTGGCAAGTAAAAATTGTTCTTGACAAATCATTGTTGCAAGTAAAAATTTTTCTTAACAAATCATTGTTGAAATAAAAAACTTACCAAAAAACAACATCTAAAATCAAAATATTTTGTTCTTTTCATTTTCTTGTGTTGTAATTTCATGTATGTGTGATTTGTGTCTTGGAATTTGGGTCCAAGCATAAAATATAAATTACTATGACTAGAGGTATTCATGCATTTAATGTTTTTGTCATTGATTCTCATTTTTAGATATATGAGATTATTGTATGTTATTGAACATATTTAATTTGTAAAGAATTTATGTAGAAAATGTAAAATTGCCTTACATGGGGTATCAAAGGCATTAGTTGTGATAGCCTTTTCTAATATTTATATTTATAATTTTTCTACCTAACTTTGGCACTGTTGGAACATATTTGACAAAAAAAATTTATACTAGTTAAATTCTTTTGCAAGAAAAAATTAGCATGTTTTGTGACTATATGCATGCTAATTATTTGTTATTAAGGTTGTATTGTTTTATTCTGTACTTAACTATGCCTAAACATGTTAAAAAAATTGCTTGCTAAATTGCCTAAATTTCTTCATTTCAACCTTAAAAAATATGGCCATTTTCTTAAAGAAATTTGCCTATCTTAACTTTAGAAATAGATTCCTTTCATTTTTATAATCGATTTTGGTTTTGAAGCACTCAAAACAAAGTTTCAAAGAAGGAGAAATTGCCAAGTCAATTTTTGGATACAAATTGGGTTAAAATTAAGCAAACCAAGTTGAGTTGATCGACGAGAGATAAGAATAACCAAAATGTGTCATTTTGATGTCCCATTTTTTGCTACATTTTTTCTTTCTTTGGATGACATGTCATTTTAGGTTTTATTTTTAAAAAAAATAATTGGAGAGTGAAACATGGGTTTCACTAAAATGGGAGCGGATTGCCTCATTTTGTAGTGTGAAAATGTCAGCCTCATGTTCAAAGATTTTTTGCCGTTAGATCAATCTTGCAGATCCTATCATGCCATGGCAACAAAGAACATAAAAAGCAGCATTTCATTAATATAAAATGCTGCATGTTGGTTACTTTTTTTTTTGTTCCATATGCTGAAGTATCCTTGCTGTTGCTAATGCCATCAAAACTCCCAGATTTGGCTTATGTTATCCAAGCTAAAGCATTTCTCTCTCTCTCTCTCTCTCTCTCTCTCTCTCGCTCTCTCTTCTCTATAAGCTTCTTTATTTTTTGAATTTATCTTCAGTCTCTCTCTATCCTTGCCTTCTACATGATCTCAAATGTAGAATTCTTCTATTAATTTTAACTGCATATCCTTTCACACACGATAATTCCCATCTTAATAATGGGTTGTTAACTTCTTTTACAGTACATTTGTTTATCAATTTCTCATATTAGGAAAGTTTGTAATGAATTTTCTCAATAAAAATTAATATTTTCATTTTGATGTGCCTTTGTTTAGGTATATTTTGGGAAGTTTGATTTGGGAAATGAATAGAAGTTCGCAACCATAGCCTCTTGATCTCTTCTTCTGGGTGATTTAATTGAATGATGTAATTGGTTTTCCATGAACGAGTGTTTAAGTATATTTTCATAGGGTTTAATGATTATAGATAATAATTTGGAAGTTTTTGATAGAAAGAGTTTGAATTTATGATTTAATACTTTAACATTTAACAAGGGAACATCCATGGTTTTGGATGAAGATGCATTCATTGGATTCATAAAACATGTATTACATGATAGGTTTTTTTTTTTGTAGTATTAACAATTCTTGTGATGGTGTCATTTTATACCAGCTGTTTTCTTATTTTACCGATGCAAATTTGAACTACTATAGATATAGGAACTATTGGGCATTACTTATGTAACACCCCAAAATTAATCAAGGTGTTAATCATGGATTTGGGTTAATTAAGAATAATTATATGGGATAATTAGTCAAGTTAGATGAATGGAAACTTTGGAGAGATAAATTATTTATGCAAGTTTGAGATTTAATTAGGATAAAAACTTCATCTAGGCCTAAATTAATGTAGGAAATCATGATAAGAAGTTAATGGAAGCCCAATAAGTTAGGTGCAGACCCAATTCAATTTAATGAATTAGAAACCTAAGACCCAACTTCCATAAGCCCATGTAATTGGCCCAATAACCCTTGAGTAGACCCAAATCAATTGAGTCCCTCAAACTTGGTCTGACCCAATTGAATTACTGCAGCCCAACACATTAGAGCTGGCCCAACAAGGTGTAAATCAAAACCCACTTGCCCTTAGACACTTGGGTCAGCCCATGACCCACATTAGACCAAACTTAACCCAACTAAAACCTTAAACACTTCAGCCCCTTCCCCATTTTGCTGAAACACAAAAGAGAAATTTGGAGGTTTGAAGGGAGGCTAGGGTTTGGGTCAAGAAATCCATCATTTCCTACTTCTAGAGCAAGATTCAGCTAAGGTAATAGTTGTATAACTTAATCCCCTTTTCTTTCTCTTCATTTTGGCCGAATTAGTTTTTCATTTGGAGTATTTTCACAATACCCAAAATCTAAAACGTGGTTGTTTGGGTTTTTCTTGGTGAAATTTCGTAGGTTGGGGCTGAGGGTATTATTAGGTAGGTATAAAATCTCCATTTTAATGCATTTTCTACTGGTTAAAGACCCCATAGTAGACTTATAGTATGGGCCTTAATTTTGTACGAATTTTCCTATGATTTGGAATGATATATTGATGTTTCTGGTCTAGGGAAGGTAAAATCTGAAATTTGAGGTTCTCGGTGATTGGGTAGGTATCCCTTAGATAACTATTAGTAACTTAATTCTTTGAGCATTAGGTTATTGCCACAAATGATGAATAAGATAGTAATGGACTGATAAAAAATGAACATTTTCTGATGTTGTGATTTTAGGAGGATTTTGGTATTGCTGTAGCTTCCCAACTTGTCTACAAGTGAGGTAACTGGGGTTTACGCTAATTCCATGCATATGTTCTATTTTAATTTTGTATTTGCTACATGATTATGATTTTGATGCTAAATGAATCGGTTGGCTATCTATATATATGATTGGACCTTGTGAGTCCATGGTGGAGCTGTGGTGCGGCTGCCACCCGTACATGTGCTTCGATTGGGCACCGAGTTATGATCAAACCCCAAATACACCGAGCCCTGGTTGTACCCATTGGGAGTAGGTGCCGTGGACGGGCCTCTCCTGGAGTTATTGGCCTTTAATATGTGGAAATATGATTGCTAATATGGGATAGTAATCATGATAGCCTAATTGTTTCATTTACTGATATGATTGGTATGTTTTATGATGCTTATGTGAAGTCATGCATGTATGTTAATTAAACTGGAATATATGATGGAATTTCCTTGGTTACTGAGATTTGCATCTCACCCCGTTTCATGGGATTAAACATTTTAGGTGAAGGTTCTTCAGGTAAGGATAAGGGCAAGCAAGTGGATGAACATCCATAAGTTAAGGCCTAGTGTGGGGAGCTACACTTAGTGCGAGTGGAATAGAGTAGATGCTAATTTTGTTAACCTTTGTATAGCATCATCATGTATCTATATTGCCAAGTGTAGAAGTTTGTATTTTGATAATATAGAATGTAATAATGAGAAATAGGCTTCATATTAGTTGTTGATGGATGTATGAGTTTATGACACTTATTATGGCTTATAAACCTATGTTTTAACTGACTAATTGAGTAACGAAATCATGTGATATATGGATTGTGGATTTGAGTTGGCAATGCATGAATTATCTAATGAAAATATGATTGAATGACCATTGAGGGAAATTTATAAATTTACTGATATAAGACTAATGGATGAGTAGAAAAATCTACATTTAAATGTTAGATGGGTAATGATACAATGGATGGGATAAATCAGCTAGATAAATGTTATTAAAATCTCATAACAAGTGGGAGAGTGGCCCTAGAGAGTCCCTAGATGGAGAGTGGAGAGTATGAAACAAGATTTTAGGAGTAGTAAGTTTAGAAGGCACTTCACCACGACCAAAATATTATTAGCCACAGCCAATAGAGACGAAGTTGCCCAGGGAGAGTACTAGAGAGCAATTCGTCGTGGTGAAATGTGGAATTAGCCGCAGTGAAAGGTGAGAGGCAAAATTAGGAGTCTTCCAGAGGGGAATTCGCCGGAACTAAAAGAGGAATTGGCCGCGATAAACTTTTGTGAGAATTTGCCAGGCATTCTAGAGAGGAATTGGCTACGACGAAAAGGTGAATTAATCGCGGCCAATAGCGAGAGGCGAGCGAGGTAAGTTCTAGGAGGATTTTTCGCCGCTGCACCATGTAGACTGGCCGCAGTGAGGGCTACGACAAAGCTCTAACTCGCCGCAACAAAATTAGTGACAATGTAAGAAGTGAACCTGAGAGCAATTGGCTGCAGCTAAGGGGAATTTAGCTGCGGCGAACATCCTAAAACACTTATATTAACCTAGAAATCTTGGTTTTTCATATGGTAACCTCAAAGGATGACTTAGAAACATTTGTAGAAGATTCTTATGAGTCGAAATCAATGGGTAATAGAATCGAAGGCTTATAAACGAATGTTTGTTTCTTTAATGTACACGAGTGTTTGTAATTATATGATTGATGACTCTAATGACATTAAGGTTCAAATTTTCCCGCATTTTCTCAATGTAATTAATCGTAATGTCTTGTAACCCCAATTTATAACTATTAATCACATATTTAACTTTAATTACAATGATTAGAAGTTAGGGTCGTCACAACTTAATTCTGGAAGTTCTCTTGAACTATTGTGGGAACCAAGTGTTGACTAGTTTTGATTAATTATGGAAAAGGGGAAAATGGATTAATTTGAAGTTTTAGTTAAAATATGTTACAATGTAATTTGACTAATTATGGAATGCATTGAGTTATTGACGAGCTCGTCGTGCAACCCTTAAAATAAAACTAGGTTGGATATTAAATGTAATATAGGGCACAACCTAGGTCATCTTCCTTGGAAATGGAGTTCAATGCTTAATTAGGTTTCTAAGTATTAAAAGACTTTAAAAATTTCTAAACTAAGGGGGGGTTTTGATCTAATTAAACTAAGTAAAATCTAATTGAATTAAAATTCCTAATTGCTACCTAATTGGATAAATTATGAGTGAATAATGGTTTTGTGACTAGCTTTGGAATCGTCCCTTGGTATCCACTATCCTTATCCTAATCTAATTGTAATTAATTCTGGTCTAAGAGTTCCTAATTGTGTTCATTAGCAAATGATCTTGAATTACCATTCAAGATTCAAGAGACTAGTAATTTGATGTTAATTGAGACCTCAACTTCCATTAAATTACTAATTCTTGTAATTAAGATCTTTAAACACCCAATTTGATTGATTAACTGATTAATTAGCCTCTGAATTATCATCCAAAAATGTTTAATTAACCAACTAAACACCAAGGAATCCATAAATAGACAATTAGGCACACCAATTCTCATAAGCATTTTATCAAACACCTTGATTGGACAATTGGAAAATGGTAAGAAAATGCAAAATTCAGTGTTCAATCCAATCAATTAATCAATAAAAAGACTTCCTAATCAGTGTCTAACTAACCACTAATTACAATTAAGTAAATTTTCTATCAAATACAACTTAACCAAGACAATAGATGAAAGAGAAAAAATGTAGGAAAATAGAAATCCTTAGCCAAAATTCTACTTGTGATTCCTTGGATTCAAGCTTCTCCAAGAGCCTTTTTCCTTGCTAGTTATAGATGGATGAATTAAAGCTTCATTGGTGGATGGAAATGAAGGAAAATGGAGTGTGAAATGGACGAAGGATAGAGTGGTGTGGACGCTGGATGAAGTGTGGACGAAGGCGTGAATGAGCGAATGGATGATGGGGTGGATGAGTGAATAGAATGCTGGACAACGTGATTTATTCGAATGGAATGTTTGTTGGGAATTATGGGAGGCACACAGCGAAAACGTTTAAAATTTTGATCCCAATTCCCACTAAGGATCCGTCAAAATCACTTAAACCGAATAGGCTCAGAGAATTACCTTTTTTTTTTTCGATTGAATTTGTTGTTTACTTTTATTTGGATCACAAGAACTGACTGCAGATCAGCTCCCTTTACTGGTATCCATATGAACGGGGTTCAGCAACTCAAAACGGTGTGCTAGCAATCTGTCCGTACAATCCTCGTATAGTCGTACAACGTCTATACGACGTCCGTACGGTGTCCCTCTCTCTAAGGATTTTGGAGGCAGCTCTAGCTCTAGCTCTGGTTTTCTGATATAGAAACCTCTATTTATAGACTAGAGTTTCAGATATATTTAATTAATCAAAATTAATTAAATATATCTATTAGTTTAAATTCAAATCTATCCTATAGTTTAAATTTAAACTAACAATATCTAGAGCTTAATTTAAATTATCTAATTAGTTTAAATTTAAATCTATCTGATAGAATCAAATTTAAATTATCTGATTGGTTTAAATTTAAATCTATTTGATAGAATTAAATTCAAATTATCTGATTAGTTTAGATTTAAATCCATCTGATATAATCAAATTTAAATTATCTGATTAGTTTAAATTTAAATCAATCTAATAAAATCAAATTTAAATTAATTCATATATATATACATATATATATATATATATATATATATAATATTTTGAATTTAATTATTTATATATATATATATATATATAAATAATTCCTCCATCCTCGATATTTATTGAATCTAGACACATTTCTGATTCAATGAATGTGGACATTTTAGCTCGAGTTAGTCCGTTCTTGTGTGCGACCCTGTAGGCCTATATGATATTGGCAGTGGGCCAACTATACTGTTTGACCCACAAATCACAAGCGGCCTCTAGCAAGACATTGTGACTACCCAAATTATACGGGATCGGTGATCCGATGCAACCTATCTTATAACCCTATCATATCTCTTTTGTCACACGATATCTAGATCGAGTATGAGGCATGGAAATGTCATCCTCAACTTACTCGATCGTAACTTTCTCGATCTCCGAGCAGACTAATTATAAGATGGAACCCTTTCTATCTGAGCATGGCCATGCATTTCTCAGTCACATTCATCGAGGGGCCCAGAGATATCTCTCTATTAATCAGAGGGACAAATTCCATCTTGACCACTCATCTTCCTCTGCATGGATTCCATTATACCTGATCATAGTCTTTATAATCACCCGATTAAAGGTGACATTAGACTATGCTAAAGTACAGTGTCCTTCATGTAGGAATCTTTGGTGATCTCAGGTCCAAGGGATCAATGACACGGTTATATATGAGATAAACTTATGACCTAATCCATGTAGCTTATCTCATGACAGGTCTATTCAACATCCTGTTCTCTAACACACGCCTATGATTTTGATTCATATCATCATACATGATTAACACTTAATCAATCAAAATTATACTAGTCTTAATTCATCGTTGTTCCTATAAGAATGATTGATTAAGGACATTTTGGATAATTCAAAAATGATTTATCCATGGATATTATTATATATAAACATGCAAATAATATAATAATGTAATAAAAAGAAAACTCTTATTTCGTAATAAAAACAATGTTCACAATACAATGATTGGCCTATGGCACAATCTCTAACAATGTTGATGGCGTGATCAAGGCGTGGGATCAGTGGACGATGTGGATGTAGTGAATGCGTAAAAAAATTTAGAATGTAGCATCTGGATTAGATCAATAAATGGCGTGAAAGATGATTGATTTTTGCCTCTGCCCGAGCTTCCCCCCACGTCCATATCACATGCTACATTTCTATCATTCTTTTGCCCGAGTTATTTTCTTAAATCACATGCCATCATACTTCATTTTAATTCATTTTCACGTGCTCCCCCTTCCCATTCCAATTGTCTGAAGTTTGCATGTGATTATATGTATGAGAGTGGGCCCTATTTCATCTTATTTTATCATATTCCATGTTAATTCCTTCTTCACGTGATTGCTTCTTTCATTCTGCCCAAGCTTCGTGCTTTGTCCTTTTTTCACCTACTCTGCTCAATGTTGTTTTCCAGCCATTTCCTATCATGTTTTTTACGCTAATCTCCTTCAAAATGTTCTTGTTTCCTTCTTTTCTTTCCTTGCTTCTTCCTCGTTCTGCAACTGCTTCCAGACTTTAACTCGTTGCTTCCTTTTCCACGTTGCTGTTCCTCGTCATTTTCTCCTTGCAAGCTTCTTCTTTTACGTCAAAACCAAGCTCCAACTCCAACGTCTTTTAACTAGCAGCTCAACTTGCTTGCTTCATGTCTAGTGTTGTCTCTAGAACACGTTGCCTCCTTCATACAGCTGTGTTGTGGCTTCTTATTTTCCAGCTCATGCAAGCTTCTATTCACAACAAATAAAACTCGAGCTTCTCCTCTGTTTTGCTCAAGTATGCTTCATTCAATCAAGTTTATCTTCCTTTGCTCATGCTCTATTCTCATGTAAAGCGTAACTTTTCCAGCTGAGCTCCTTTTCTAAAGCTCCTTCAACCCGTGGCTATATGCTTCTGCACCTCTTCCAATCCAACTCGTGGCTCTTTCTTCTTGAGTCATGCATGTGTGTGTTGATCACGTGACTTCATGTAAGTGTGTGTGTTGCATGGAAAAGTGCTTTACAAGTGTGTGACTTCCACGTCAGAATTGCATGATGTTTGAAGCTCATCCCTTCTCCAAATCAATTTACCATTCAAGCTCCAATTGCCCAACAAAAAATCTGCACAAATAATAAGAACAATGCAATAGGAAATTTCACAAAATCATTTAAAATAAAATTGTGCATTAAAATTCCTAAATTTTGCAAATAAATTCCTAAAGTGCCCAAATAGCTAATGAAATCAAATTCCACCTAATTAAATCCATTAAGCTTTATTTAACTATTAAAAAGCTTAAGCTAAGGAGAATAATATATATAAAAATCATGCTTATCAGTTATTCAGATTGTAAAATTCTACAATTCATTCTTTTCCTTTTACTTTACTAGCATGATTATCCATCCGCATTGGAGTGTTTTGGGAAAATGATTAAGCATGCAAAGAATAAGAAGATTGCAATGCTCCTAGACTACAACAACACTCTTTCACCAATACTAGAAGATCTAGATTGTGCTTTTATGTCTTAAGCTGTAAGGATCCAAATTCAATATTGACTTGTGATCATATGATATGCTAATTAGTATTTTAGTTAATTCTTGTTTTGGTTTCAAAATCAAACATTTTCAGATGTGGGCAGTAGTGAGAAGTGTGGCGAAGTGTTTTCCCATGGTAATCATTAGTGGAAGAAGCCATAACAAGGTGTGAAGAATAGTGGGATTAATTGGCAAGTTTTTTTAGATATCAGATTTATGTTTGTACCAAAAAGAATGACAATGATTGTAAATTTCAGGTTTATGATTCAGTTAAACTAATGGAACTCTACTATGCTGGCATGGGATGGACATTCTTGGGCCTACCATCCAAACTATGTTAAGTCTTCTCACCAATAGGTAAGCAGTATTGATGAGACAAATTGCTAAACGTTAATGAATTCAGAGCTTCATCACTTCATTTCTATTTCTTTGTGTTTAAATGGGTAGGGAAAGGAGATAACTCTATTTCAACCCATTAATGAATTCTGATAAGTATGATTTTTATACATTTTATTTCCCTTAGCTTAAGCTTTTTAATAGTTAAATAAGGCTTAATAGATTTACTTAGGTGGATAATTGATTTTAGTAGCCATTCTTGCACTTTATGAATTAATTTGCAAAATCATTGAGTTTTAATGCATGAATTTCTTTTAAATAATTTTGTGAATAATTCTATTGAATATTTTCCATTCTTTTATGCAGATTTTGGGCAATGGAATTTAAAGGAGGAAATTTATTTGAAGAAGGAATGGAGTTGAAGTGAACATGCATGGATCTTTGGATGAATATATTAGGAAGGACCAGGATGCACATGGCTTTGCTCAAGGAAGCAACTCCAGAACAGAGAGAAGAAGGGCTAGAATGAGCTGAAAAATGAAGGAGAACTCCACGTGAAAAGGTGGAGTTTGAGCTGGAGGCAAAGAAAAAGCAACGAGTTGAAGTCTAGAAGCAGCTGCAGAATGAGGAAGAAGCAAGGAAAGAAAAGAAGGAAACAGAGCACGTTTTTATGAAGGGCTGAACGTGCTGACAGAGAAAAGTAAACCCATGCAGTAGCCACAAGGTCACAGGCTCGAGCAGAAATAAGAAACACGAGCTGAGCATGTGATAGCCTAAATGAGAATATGAAGCTACGCTCTGGAACGAAGAAGAAAACGCGAATGAATGTAGTAGTCTGGAGAGTTGCATGGTTCGAAGAAAGTAACATGGAAACAAGAGGCACGAGCTGCTGGTTTGAATGAAAATGCTGGAGCTGGAATGCATGCGGAATAAACTATAATATAAAGTAAAGTGGGACCCACACTCACATAAACAAAGCTGGAGAAAATGCTTCGGGTATTTGCACCAGGTTAGCACGTGAAGGGAATTAAGAAAATGCCTTCAGGAAATTGAGCTGAGCAAGCACATGAAAAATAAAATACTCACGTGAAAGGAGAATCACGCCTCATTCACTCAGATTCCATGCACATTCATGAGGTCATCATTCATTCACATGATTCCATTCCATTTTTCACGTCGTATTCCATTCACTTCATCCCATCGTCACTCCACGCCTTCATCCAGAGATGCCATTTTCATCCACTCCTCCATTCTCATTCCACTTCCATGAAGCTTTGATTCATCCTTGAGGCTAGCTAGGAGGAAGCTCTTGAGTTGAAGCTTGAATCTTTGGAAGAACAACAAATTCTGGCTAAGATTTTCTTATTTTTCCAGCACTTTTTCTCTTTCTTGTATTTGCTTGGTTAAGGAATATTAGATTGAGAATTTGTGTAATTGATTAGTGGCTAGTTAGACACTAATTAGACTGTTGATTGACTGATTACTTGATTGATTTAGTATCGAATTTTTCAATTTCCTACAATTTTCCAAGTGTGCAATCAAGATGTTTGATGAAATGCTTGTGAGAATTGGTGTGCCTAATTGTCTATTTGTGGATTCCTTAGTGTTTAGTTGGTTAATTAAACATCTTTGGATAATAATTCAAAGGCTAGATTAATCAGTTAATCAATCAATTTGAGTGTTCAAAGATCTTAATCACAAGAATTAGTAATTTTATGGGAGTTGAGGTCTCAATTAACATTAAATTCCTAATCTCTTGAATCTTGAATGGTTATTCAAGATCATTTGCTAATGAACACAATTAGGAACTCTTAGGCCAGAATTAATCACAATTGGATTAGGATAAGGATAGTGGATACCAAGAGACAATTTCAAAGCTAGTCACAAGCCCATTATCACCCATAATTCGTATAATTAGGTAGCAATTAGGAATTTTATTTTAATTTAGTTTTAGGTTAGTTTAATTCAATCAAAAACCCCCAAATTAGATAGTTTTTAGGATTTTTAACATTTAGGAAACTTAATTGAACATTGAATTCCATTTCCAAGGGAGATGACCTAGGTTGTGCTTTATATTGCATTTAATATCCAACCTAGTTTTATTTTGAGGGCTGCACGACAAGCCCGTCAAATTCCTACCTATCATTAATGAGGTACAAATTCATCTCTAATTAATATTTCGTGATTATTTCTTGAGAAATGAAGAAATGTAATATTCATCTGAGTCTCATATCCTTTATGATGCAGAAGGAGTTTACTTATACAGAGAAAGAAAAAAAACCCAACGTGGTAAACATCAATTTGTAGATAAAAGCATTATGGTGTGCAGGATATGAAAATGTAATATTTCTGTTTAATGTGAAGGAAGCCATAATCAGCCCAATACATGGAAATGTAGTACATGGAATTGCAAAACTCAATAGATGGAAATGTAGCCAGTCAATAACAACTAAGTCGTAAAGCCAACCAATTGATCACACTGATGTAATATATTTTTTAGAGATGTGAATAGGATGTAATATAGCCAAGTTGTAAAGCTAGTTAATTGATCACACTGATTTAAAGCCAGTCAATAATAACAAAGTTGTAAAGCTAGCCAAATTGTAATATGTTTATCACTTTGTCTGATGTAATAGATTTCAGAGATGTGAGTAGGATGTAATATATAGATTCTTGAAATGAATAAAATAATTTTCCTCATTTGTCAATTTATATTTTCTATACTTGAGCATACATATTCCAAAATAGCTCTTCTATATCAGATACATCTTCCAAAACACTTCCAAAATAGCATTATAGACAAAATATGAAGTAGTAACACATCAAACATCTTGATGGTTTATATTTGAGAAATTTGTACTGAATTCCAATGCTTCAAGTGATGGCATAAGATGATCAAGAGGTGCCTACATTAAAAAGGGGCTTCTTATTATAAAATGAACACTAAAAACAAAAGCAATAACATATGCACTTTTAAAATTGAATGTTCTTACCAACATCATTCCTATGAAAGTAAACTCATCCTCATGGGTTTAACTTTGTGCATAAGGTGCTGATGGTATTGAAAGCAAGCTCATCTGACTGTGTGCTTCACTTTCCTATAGGGATTATGCATAAATATTAATTTCTCCATAAGTATAAATGTCTATACCATATGGACATGTAAACCAGCATATTATTATACTTACTTTAGGTGGTTTGACTTGTGTACATTGCTGAACCTGTATGGCTTGAACATTTAGATCTCTTTATCTTTTTCTATATAGACGCTCAACCTAGTTCTTCTTGCATATTTTACTCCCTTTACCAGGTCGCTTCTTGAATCCCTTTAGGAGTGGTATGCAGTCATTTGTCAGACCCTTACTTGAGGTAGCACCACTTTCATTGTTTAGACTTTTTTGCCTCAAATGAAGCTCTGCCACTTACTTGCCTAACTCCAACATGACTGTATGCACCAACATGAATGCTTCTGGATAGTCAGATGCTTCAGTTGCTATTCTTACTATCATGGGACATAGTTGTTTATACCACTTTGTACTTTCAAGTCTTGTATCATCTTCGATTTGCTTGCCCTTGACATCATGAATCACACCACTTCTTGTATTTTTTGTCCACCTTTTGAGAATATATTGATCTAGAAGTATTTTAACATCCATATGATTAAACACCTTTAAAACATAGGAACATAGTGTAATACCCTGAAATTAATTAAGGTGTTAATAATGGATTAAGGTTAATTAAGGATAATTAATAGAGGATAATTGGGCAAGTTAGTGAATAGGTATTCTAGAGAGATAAATTATTAATCTGGGTTAAGAATTTATTTGGGATAGAAACTTCACCTAAGCCCAAATTAATGAATCATGATAAGAGGCTAATGGAGGCCCAATGAATTAGAGGTAGACCCAAACTAATTTAATGAGATAGAGGTCCAAGATTTATCTTGTGTAGCTCAATTAAGTGGCCCAATTACCCTTGTGCAGACCTAAGCCCTTGAGCCCTTCAAATTAGGCCCAAACCCAATTAAACTTCAGCAACCCAATGTATAAAACTGGCCCAATGAAATTCTGCAGCCCAACAATTGAAAACTGGCCCAATAAGCAAAATCTGAAACCCAATTGGATTTGGACTTGGAGCAACCCATGACCCAACCCCTTGACCCAACTTAAACCCATCTAAAACCCTAATACTTGAGCCACTTATCCCATTTGCTGAAACTCAAAAGTGAAATTCGGAGGTGGAGAAGGAGGTTAGGGTTTGGGGCAAAAATTCTGCATTTTCACACACTTAGAGCAAGATTTAGCCAAGGTAATAGTTATAGAAATTAACCCCCTCATCTTTCTCTTTAATTTGGTTCGATTAGTTTTTCATTTAGAGGATTTTCACTTTACCCAAAATCTGAAATGTGGTTATTTGGGGTTTTCTTGATGAAATTCGTAGGTTGAGGCTAGGGCTGACATTAGGTGAGTTTAAACCCCTCATTTTGATGCTTTCTTTGATGGTTTGAGACCCCTATAGCTTATATATATTATGGGTATTAATGTGGTACGAATTTACTTAGGATTTTGGGTGAAACATTGAAAATTCTGGTGGGAGATACTTGAATCCGAATTTGGGAATTGTGGTGGCTGTTGCAATTGTCTGCAAGTGAGGTAACCGGGGTTTACATAAATTCCATGCATGTATCTAATTTAATTTCATATTTGCTATATATGAATGATTTGAAATGTTGAATGAATTGGTTGGCTATCTGTTGTATTATGATTGGACCTTGTGAGTCCATGGTGGAGCTGTGGTGCGGCTGCCACCCGTGCATGTGCCACGATCGGGCACCGGGTTATGATCAAACCCCAGATGCACTGAGCCCTAGTTGTGCTCAATGAGGAGTAGGTGCCGTGGACGGGCCTCTCCCGGTGTTAATGGCCTTTAACATGTTAAATATATGATTGCTAGTATGGGATAGTAATCATGATAGCCTAATTGTTTCATTTGCTGAGATGACTGATATGATTTCGAATGTTGAAATTGATTCATGCATGTATGTTGATTAAACTGGATTATATGATGGAATTGCCTTGGTTACTGAGATGTGTATCTCACCCCGTTTTATGGGATTACAATTTCAGGTGAAGGTTCCTCGGGTAAGGATAAGGGTAAGCAAGTGGATGAACATCCATGAGCTGAGGCCCGGTGTGGGGGAGCTACACTTGGTCCGAGTAGAATAGGATAGATGCTAATTTTTGTTAAAGCTTGTGTAGCATCATCATGTATCTATATTGCCAAGTGTAGGAATTTGTATTCTGATAATATACCATGTACTTATTGAGAAGTAGGCTTTACTGTAAACTGGTATTTGATGTCTGGATTTATAATATTTGCTATAAGCCTTGTTGAAGTCAGAAATAGCTTATTATTGGAAATGAAATCTTGATATATATTACTATGAACTCATGTTATAGTTATTTTACAAACTTGCTGATATATGGACTTGCTGTCATAGGATGATTAGAGAAAGGGAAATTGACCCTTGGGTCTTGAACTAATAAGGATAGATTAGCTGAAGGAATTAGGCTAATGAAGGGTAATGAGCCCCAAAATGAAGGTAAAGGGGCCCTAGGGTGATAATGAAGGGAGAGTGGGAAGTAGGAGGCAAGAATTTCGGAGTTATAGGCTTAGGAGGTATTTTGCCGCAGCTAAACTATAGTTGGCCGCGGCCAAAAGAGGCGAAGTCGCCCAGGGAGAGTGCCAGAGAGGAATTCACCGTGGGGAAAAGTAAATTGGCCGCGGTGAAATATGAGAGGTCAAACTGGAAGTCATCCAGAGAGAAATTCGCCGCAGCGAATTATGGAACTGGCCGCGGCTAACTTTTGGAAAAATGTCCCCGGCATTCCAGAGAGAAATTGGCCGCGGCAAAAGGATAAATTGGCCGCGGCCAATATCAAGAGGCGAGCGAGAGAGCTCCAGGAGGCTTCTTCGCCGCGGCGCCATGTAGGTTAGCCGCGGCGAAACTAGTGACGAAGAGAGGAGTAAAGACAGAAAGGAATTGGCCGTAGTGAATAGTAATTTAGCCGCGGCTAACATCCTAAAACACTTATATTAACCAGAAAAACCTTATTTTTCCATATGTTAACCATAAAAGATGATCTAGAGTCATTAGGATGAGTTATAATTGATGATTAATGGAATCCAAGGCTTATAAAAATGGATGTTTAATTCCCTTATGATCATAAGTGTATGAAATCGTATGATTGATGACTCTAATCACATTAAGGTTTAAATTCTTTCATATTTTCATGACCTATAGTGATTAATCACGTGTTTAACCTTAATTATTATGATAAGAAATTAGGGTCGTCACAGTTGGTATCAGAGCAATGGTTCAGGCATGTGTGGTTGATTTACATCTTTGTTGTTAGAAAACTTGGCAATCATGATGCATGCATGATAGGAATAGGAACATTATGACCTCATGATAACTCCCATACCTGTACATATATCTACCATGGGTGGAGTGTGTTTTGTTTGCCTTGGGCTATAGCTTAATGAGGGATGCTTGTGGTTGTGCTTGTAGCATTGAAGAGTTAGATGGCTACCCGTAGAGAAACGACAGAAATGTTAAAAGAGATGCAAGAGGCCATGGCTGCAATGGCTAACCGAATGAGGGAACAAGCTGAGGCCCATGAAACCACAGTGAGGGCCATGACTGACCGGCTTCAAGAGCAAGCTGAGGCTCATGCAGTGACTGTACAAGTGCTGCAACAGCTACACAAAAATATGACTAAGCCGACTCAAGAGTTGCCAATGGACAACTGGTCGAAACCCGGGTGTGGGGGAGGATGGTGACCTCTCTGTGGTGTTGTCTAAATTCCAAAAGGCTGACCCTCCATCATTTTTAGGGGAGTTAGATACTGATAAAGCCGAGAGGTGGCTTATGCAATTGGAAAAGATATTTAGGGTTATGACTTGCACCACCGAGCAAAAGGCCAAGCTGGCTATCTACAAGTTGGAAGGAGAGGCTGAACATTGGTGGAGGAATGCCTCCAAATTACTGATTGCAAGGGAGATACCCTTGACCTGGGAGAGCTTTCAAACGGCATTTGAAAGCAAATACTTCCCACCATCAGTGAGGGCCGACAAGGAAGCTGAGTTTAACTTCCTTGAGCAAGGGGATATGAATGTAGACCAATATGCGGCCAAATTCATTCAGTTGTCTCGCTTCTCCTCCTACCTGAAAAGGTTTGACGATGAGCCCTGGAAAGCTGAGAAATTTGAGAGAGGCCTAAGACCAGAGATCAAGGATAAAATTGTGTCCCTACAAATCCGTAATTTTGATGAGTTAGTGGAGAAGTGTAGAGTGACAAAGAGGGCCATGATGGAGAGTGAGGCCTAGAGAAAGAAAACCCTGGAAGGAAAATGTGACCGGGGCATGGAGCCTTTTAGGGGCGGAAGCAAGAAGGGAACTCATAGTAGGAGTGGCTCTTGGGGTAGGAGACCACCCCCAAGGAATGTCCCTCAAAGAAGAAGTATGGGACCACCGAGAATTGCAATGAGTGCCCCACCCACTTGTGCCAAATGTGGGAAGAACCATGGGAACGGGCTTTGTCCAGTGTGTTACAATTGTGGAAAGCCAGGACACTATGCACGGACTTGCACGTGTTTAACCTTAATTATTATGATAAGAAATTAGGGTCGTCACAGTTGGTATCCCAAAAGATTCAAACAACTACATAAAATGGAGTTGGGGAAGGATTAAATGACACCTTACAGTCTCTATCCTTGTTGACATTAGCAATCACAAATTCAAATCAAGGCAAAACTTCATTCTTGTGCTTTATAAAGTAAGTTACATATAAGTCAAACTCTCTTTGGAATAACTCAAAAATAGTTGTAGTATAAATCTTAACAAATTATTGCAACATAAGTAAGTCCTCAATTTTCAACTTTGGAATTTTTTGTCATGACTCATATTCACATTTCAACTCATTATAATGGTTGTCATCTAACACCCTTTCAAATGTATTAAAGAATTGAACAATATTTAAATTTGATTTTGTGAAACTTTTGACATATGAATTTAAACTTTCACTCAATTGTGTGCTTTGCATGCCAAGGGTGAGAACTTTTTTCATGTAACAAGCTGCTCATTTTTCTTTTATATTGTAGATCGATCTAACCCATGTATTATCATGGACATTATAATCTGATAACAACTTACTCTATGCCAACTCAAACTATGACTCCTCTTCATACTCATACATGCATTATTTGAAGTAAGTCAAGAAATGAGATCCTTCGTTCATCAAGTTACCTAAGTATTTGATGCCATTTTGCATCAAATGCCATGTGTATAACCCATGCTTTATCTTTGGCATCACCTCACTTAATGTTTTTGCCATTGCCTAATCTTGATTAATAAACATAGTAAGGGGCTTCTTATATCGATGAGCTTCCAAAAAAGTTTCAAAAAGCCACTTAAATGATTCCATTGTTTCATCATATAATAATGTCGCCCTAAAAATCACTAGTCTTCTATAATGATTGAATCCACAAAATAAAGTAAATGGTCTATTTTCTTTATTAGTACAGTGTGTAATGTCAAAGGATACCACATCACCAAAATAACCATAATTAATAAACATTTTTGCATCGGCCCAAAAGACATTGGTTATTTGCTCATCTATATCCATCTAATAAGCATGGTAAAAGGATGGATTTTCTAATAACTGCTCTTGGAAATATTATGCTTTAGTAAAGCACTAGCTTCCCCATACACCATGTGTAACACCATGATTATATAACTCATCGCATTCCTTATCTAAGCTCATTTCCAAGAATTTCACAAGTTTCCAAGGAAAGAGCAATAAAAATAATGAATAAATTTGCACCACGTAGGGGATGAATTTTTCATTCAGTGTCTCGAGGACCATATAAATTCATTCAACTCATTCTCATATTTAATTACACTAATACAACTCAAAATCATCCAAGGAAGTGGCCTAGAAATTGTGCAAGTGAAAGAAACACATAAAATTCCATAGTGTAGCCTCGGCCAAAATTGCATACTTTCTGTCACAAATTTTGAAAAATCATAACTAATTTTAAAAAAATTGAAATCATATATTCTTTACCATTCTGGAAAGCTACAGATGTCTATTTTATTCTAAAAATAATTTCATGTCATGGAACATCAAGAAGAAGATGTTTGACATTTGAAAGGTGCCCAAGGCCTCAGCTTTCTAGGCTACTGTCACATATTACTGTCATAAATTTTGGAAATTTATAACTAATTCTAAAAAAAATTCAAATCATAAAAATTCAGTCAATATGAGAAGATACAGATGTTGTATTTAAGGAAAAATATCTCCAGATCATGCCAAGACTATCTAGGAACTGAATTATGATGGAATAGTACTAGAGGTCTAGTAGCGCTACTAGTACTGAAGTAAACTTTGAAAATTCATAACTCTCTGTTCATACCTCCAAATGAGGTGATCTTGGTGGCCACAGAAATCTTATAGTCTATAGTTTATTCTTGTAAAATTTCACAAGCATTGGATACCATTAGACTATCAGATGACATAGAACACAAAACTGACCATATAAATAGTACATGCACCAGAATAGTAGAAAAATCTCAATTTTGAAAATTTATAATTAATTCTATAAAGCTCTGATTTTTCTAGACTTTAGCTTCTCAAAAAGGTCTCAATGAGCTCTACATGTTTGCTAAATTTCATAGGAAGATTCATCCATTGGGTCAGTTTTTGTCATACGGTTCCAGTTTGGTGATTTTTATTATCTCAACTAGCATCAAAGTGTCTAATTTTGCTTCCCAAGCTTGTGTGGCCACTTGAGCATGTGGGAATGCACCAAAATGACATTATAAACTTGTCTCAAAGGTGCATAAACCTAGAATTTGGAAACTCATACTCTCACCCCATGTCATACACAAATTTACATAATGCTAGTCTTGCCATTCAATACCCAAAACATGTTATCTCATACATTTAGCATCAAATTTCATTCATACATTATACATTTGGGTAATTATATATGTTCATATGATTACATAATAATTTCATCATGGGATTACATTATATGCCATGTGTATGGCTACAAGATAAACATAACTAGGTCATTCCATACATTTTGATGTCAATCTCCTTCTCCTTGGCTTAGTGGCTTCCATTACCTTACTCAATTGATTCACCTAGCATGTTAAGACATTGGGGAGGAGGGGATGAGATTCAAAAAATCCCAATAACTTATCTCCCTTTCAATCACATATAAAGTATGCAATACAAGTCTTGAAAATGTATGCATGGGCATATTGAAATATGTGAGCATTCAAGAAACATTCTTAACATTTGAACAAATTATACATAACATACATAGGCTTGCCAAGTGCGTGGACTACCCTCACCCATTCACTTATAGATTTTGGACTTGCCTCACCCATTTTCTATAAGAATTTTTGACATAACCTTACTCTTAGGAGTTAACCTCACTCTTGGGAGACTCTTTACTTTGTCTTAACCAAGTTCAAGGGTTCTTAGCTTATCCTCACCATGGCTAGAGGGTTCTTGGCTTCTCCACACTCAAGCAAACCAAGGCAAGCATAAAAAACATCATCTTGCATGCATAAAACATTATCATGGTATCATAGAACAAAATCTCATGCTAAAATACTTTTCATAGCTCAAAACATATATACACACATTCAAAGACAATGTAAGCACACATTCATGTATGAGACAAGGTGGAGAGAGCTACCTTGTTTGCATTCACACACTTTTTCCTTGAGCCTTGAGTCCTCTCCCTTGACTTCACACACCCAAGGAGGTGGAGATCATTTCTCTTGGCCTAGACACATCATATAAAAGCTAATTACACTTTTGAATTAAATTCTAAGGCCACACATTCACTAGAAAAGCTAGGTGACTCATAAGGCTCTTTTATGGTTCCATAATGTACTTAATGAAGCAACCTTAGGAAAATATCATCTTGTCTCCATTCTCTCCATCTATTTATGATTCTTGACTCCATTTAAACCTCTTGGAGTCATCACACAATCAAATCAAAGAGTCTATTTAGGTGTTACTTCTTTAAGCCATAACATGGAACCTATGATACCATCTCACTATCTATGGCTTGTAAAATTTTTCTAAGGCTTCCTCTTATCCTCTTCCATCATACATGACTCAAAACTAAGTTTGAAACAAATTAAAACTACCCTTTGGTGCTTCATCTAGCCTAGGTCAAAATTGTGCACTATATGAACACCAAGTGGGTTTGCTTCACTTTCTTGATGGAAGATGCATATGAGGAGCCTTCTAGGGATCTTAAGAGCTTATTTAAACATTTATTTAGGCCTAGGAATAATTACATCAAATCAGATTTTCAAGAGAGCTCATGAAACCCTAGGTTAGCTATCTTGAAAATCAATAGCTTTTACTTGAATTTCCTTGCATATTCTTACTCTCCTCCCTTAAATTCATAGAATTCACCCTTGGTTCTACCCAAAATTTAAGCCCTCTTGTAGCTACATATATGGGGCGAAATAGGGAGAAGAAGAGGGAAGGAGTAGCTACCATAGAATGAAGATTTTACCTTGTTTCCATGGCTTTTCTTGCTTGTTTCTCACTTTCCTTGGCCTCTTCTCTTCAAATCCGAATTTTTCCCTCTATTCTTCCCTCAAAACAGATCCATATGCTTCAATAAAACCATAGGAAAGAAGGGAAAATAGAAGATAAGAGGTTTACTAAAGAGAAAGCATGAAAAAACTAAGAAATTTCATACCTTTCTTGCCTTTTTCTTCCTCCTTTTCTTCCTCTTCTGGTGAGCCTCAAAGAGCTACTATTTTTTTGTAATTTGGGCAGAGGAATTCATGCTTAAGAAGGTGGGGGGAAAAGGAGAAGTGTGTGGCAGCTTCTAGAAACACACTTTTTCAAAAATTTCAATTTCATCCTTCTGTAATGGCAATTTTGTTTCGGCTTCATTTTAGCTCCTTTTTTAGAACCATCTTTTTCCATTATAAAATTTAAGTTCTAATTTAATAAAATGACTTTGGAATTACTCAATTTGGAACAAAAACTTTATCGAACGAATCCGTCAAAATTCTAGCTCATTAACATTAGAAAATGTGTACCAGAGGGGTTTTACCAGTCCTTGTGCTTCCCGTGATTTTTAGGACCTTTGAGAACTTTAGGCAACTCAAATTTCCCATTTAAAAAGCCCTCCTATATGTTTTTCCAAAAGTTACACTTATTTATGAAAATGCATTACGTTTCATCAGTTTTCATCATAAATTGTTTCACCATCCTTACTCTGTTTTTCTTTCCGTCTGAGCTTAGGATTCTCATTTTTAGGAGTCTAGAATGCTTCTCAAATTTTTTGGGACCTTGACTAAGTCATTTAAGGGAACTTGCTTTTGTATCCGGTGAATTTCATTCGTTTACAGAGAAACTATACGTTACGTTTTTTGCATGTTCTCTTGTTTTCAAAGAACTAGATGTTACACCATGCTTCTTTGTTGTCTTGCTTGGAGATAATTTTTGGCATCTAGATGTAACACCATATTTATAGAACTCATCTCATATAATTACTAGGCTTTAGTCCGTGAAAAATAAAAGAAAAATGAGGAAAACCATTAAAAATAATCAATTTAATTACGTTATGTCACAGATAAAATTTTCATTCAGTGTTTCATGAGCCATATGGACTCATACTTTTTATTCTAATATTTAATTACACAAATGCAACTCATAAAAAACTCAAGAATTGGCCTAGAACTCATGCAAATGGATGGTATACATAAAAACACTAGGTGCAGCCTCAACCAGAATTTCCAACTTACTGTCATAAATTTTGAAAAATTGTAATTAATTCTAGAAAAATTAAAATCATGCATACTTTACCATTATGGAAATTTAAAGATGTCTAATTTATGTTAAAAATAAATCCAGGCCATAACAGAGGTTGCTAACTACCGTAAATTGATAGAATAGTACCAGAGGTCGACTGTCATTACTGGTACTATCTTTTAATTTCAAAAATTCATATCTCCCTACTCAAAGGTCCAATGGGGGTGATCTTAGTGTCCATGAAAGCTTATCATATCTAGTTTATTCCTATAAAATTTCATAGGTATTGGATATTATTAGTCCTTGAATGACACAGCCCAAGTTACTAACCATATGAATAGTGTCTGCATCAGTTTAGTAGAAAAATGCCAAATTTGGAAATTTATAATTAATTCCACAGAGCTCCAAATAATTTAGTATTTAGCTTCTCAAAAATTTCTAGATAAGATCTATATTTGTGTCAAATTTTATGGGCAAATTCATTCATTTGATCAGATTTTGATATTAGGTTGTGAAATGGTCTATTTTGTGTCATCAAAAAGGTCCAAATGGTCCAATTTGGGTTCTAAGGCAGCCACAGCCACTTGAGCAGGTGGGAAAGCACTAAAATGGTCTACTAAACTTGTCTCAAAGATGCACAAATCCAGGTTTCTCAAACTCACTCATCCACCCCAAGTTACACACAAGAGCATACATATCGCTTGCCATCCAATGCCAGAAATGCACTATATCATACATATGGCATTAAATCTCATACATACATGATATATTTACATATTTACATGTATTCATAAGTTCATACAACTTATATGATAAGAGATTACATCATGTGCTACTTATATGGCTACAAATTTGCATTTTTACACACTTGATTGTCACACTTTCTCCTTCTAGCTTGGTGGCTCACTCTTTGGCTCCCTTAGTCCACCTAAACATGTTAAACATATGGGGAGGAAGGAATGAGATATTAAGAATCCCAATAGCTTTTTTCCCTTTCAATCACACATAAAGAATGCAAAACCAAATGTAGAAATGCATGCATGACTATCATAAGGTATGTGATCATTTAAAAAGCATTCTTAGCATTGAAAGAGTCACATTAAACATACATAGTCTTGCCAAGCAAGTGGTTTAGCCTCACCTATTTTCTTCAAGGATCTTGAACTTGCCTCACCCTTTTTCTTTAAGGCTTTGAACTAGGCCTTACTCTTGGGAGACTTTTGACTTTGTCTCAACTAAGGGTTCTTGGCTCATTCTCACCATAGCTAGAGGGTTCTTAATTTCACCATACTCAAACAAACTAAAGCAAAGTAACAAGACATAATTTGAATGCATAAAATAATATCATAGTACCAAGAATCATGCTAGAACACATTTTCATGGCTTAACACATACATACACACATTCAAAGACAAGATAACATTCTTCCATGTGTGAGAGAAAGGAGAGAGAGCTACCTTTGTCACACAAGGACACTTTTTCTCTTGAATTTGGTTGCTCTTCCTTAGCCTCACACACACAAAGGTATAGGATTGGTTTTTCTTGGCCTAAACACAATATATGGAAGCCAATTAAGTTTTTGGAATCATTTCTAAAGCCATATATCTTCCTTAAACACTAACTTGGTCTAATAGCTCATTTATGGTTCCAAAATGTACTTAATGAAGCAATATCCATCAATTGAGTTCTAGCTCCATTCTTTCCTTTCATTTATGATTCTCGATTTAAGCCTCTTGGCATTATCACACAATTAAAACAATGAGTCTAACTAGGTGTTGCTTCTTTAAGTCATATTATGGAACCTATAACAACAATTTATTCCCTAGGCCTCCTAATTTTTTTTCCAAGGTTTCCCCTCATCTTCATTCATCATATATGACTCCAAAATGGGCTTGAAAAAATTTAAAACTATCCCTAGTTGTCTTGAACCCTTTAGGCTGAGATTATGCATCTTCTTAGCATCCATGGAGCTTGTTTAGTTTTCTTGATGGAAGATGCATATGTAGAGCCTTCTAGGGATCTTAGAAGCTCATTCAAACACTCATTTAATCCTAGGAATTATTGTATCAAATTAGATTTTACAAGGAATGCTTGAAATTCTAACTTTGCTATCTTGATTTTCTATGGTTATTTGTTAATTCTCTTTACATATTCTTATTCTCCTCCTTTAAATTCTTAAGATTCACCCTTGGTTCTACCCAAAATCCAAGCCTTCTTGAAGCTCTCTATGTTGCACGAACCAAGGAGAGAAGGGGAGAAGAAGTAGCTACCATAGGAATGAAGATTTATCTTGTTTCCTTGGCTTTTCTTGCTTGTTTCTCACTTTGCTTGGCCCTCTCTGCTCAAAGCCTAATTTTCCCCTCTATTCTACCCTTAAAATAGATCCAAGAACTTCAATAAAATCATAGGAAAGAAGGGGAAATGGCGGAGAAGAAGTTTGCTAAAGAGAAAGCATGAAAAAACCAAGAAAATCCATACCTCTTCCTTGTTCTTCTCCTCTTGGTGCATCTCAAACCCTAGCTCTCTTCTCTGGTTTAAGGTAGAAACAAATGTGGCTAAATGAATGAGGAGGTAGGGCATGACCTATATATAAGTAGGTTTAAGAAATACTTTTCAAAAATTTCAATTTTAACCCCTTCGTTTTGGCATTTTTGTTTCTAGTTTGTTTTAGCTTATTTTTTAGAACTATCTCTTCCATTATAAAATTTAGGTTCTCAATTTAATAAAATTCCTTTGGAATCATTCAAATCAGAGTTAAAATCTTCTCAAACAAATTCGTCAAAGTCCGGATCAACCGACGTTGAAAAATATCCACCGGAGGCGTTTTAACTGCCCCGGGACTTTCCATGGTTTTCAAGGCCTCTAAGAATCCCAGAGATTTCAAAATTTTCATTTAAATAGTCCTCCTGTGAAAATTCCAAAATTTACTCAAAATCACGAAAATGCCATTACGTTTCATTAACCTTCTGTTAAAATTTATTTCTTCATTCTAGTTCTATTTTTCTTTCTGTCTGAACTTGGGATTCTCATTTTTACAAGTCTAGAATGCTACATAAAATTTTTTAGGACCTTAACTAATTCATTTTGGGGGACTTGCTTTTGTATCTAGTAAATTTTGTACATTTACGAAGAAACCGTATGTTATGTTTCTCACGTTTTCTCTCATTTTCAAAGATTTGGATATTACACTAGACTGGTATAACCAATATTTATTTTTCCTCCCATGTGCTTACTCATCAAATCAAAAGAAGCTTTTTGTCGAATCCCAAGATCTTCTGCCAACTTAATCTTATAAACTTAACCTTAGAGATTTTATATTGTGATGCTAACATATAAGTAGTTTCTGGAAGATGAAGTGGGTGGTTTTGTTCCTCAACAAAGTCATGCACCTTATATTTACCATTCACAAGTGTCACCCCAATTCTAGCCTTGCAATCAGTTCTAGTCTCAAGTTTTTAAATTTTTATACATAAAATCTCTTTTGTCTTTCCTTCGAGCACCCTCTTTACAACAAACATATCTACATAATGAGATAAAGCCATCCTTGGCCTTTGAGAGGTCATGTTGTGCAACCCTTAAAATAAAACTAAGTTGTAAAATATATATAGCTAGTGGCACAACCTAGGTCATCTCCCTTGGAAATGAAATTTAATATTTAATTGGGCTTTCTAAGTATTAAAGGACCTTACAAATTACCTAATTAAAAGGGGATTTTGGTTTAATTAAACTAACTAGAATTTAATTGAAATAAAGTTCCTAATTGCTACCTAGTTGCATGAACTAATGGTTGAATGATGGACTTGTGACTAGCTTTGGATTCGTCTCTTAGTATCCACTATCCTTATCCTAATTCAATTAGGATTGATTCTAGTCTAAGAGTCCCTAATTGTGTTCATGGAAATTGTATCTCGAGTTACCACATAAGAATCAAGAGATTAACAATCTAATATTGAATTGAAACCCCAATCCCACATCAAATTGTTAATTATTACCTTTAAGATCAATGAACACTCAATTTGATTGATTAATTGATCAATTAGCCTCTGAATCATTACTCTAAGATGTTTAATTAACCAAGCAAACATCAAGGAATCCTCAAATCAAATGATCAAGCACACAATTTTACTCATATATTTCATCGAACACCTTGATGGCATACATGAGAAATTAGAAAATAATGAAAATTTAGCACTAAATTAATCAAATAATCAGTCAAATAATATCTTAATTAGTTTCTAACCAGCCACTAATTGTAAACAATACAAATTCGCAATCCAATACAACCTTAACCAAGATAATACAAGAAAGAGAAAAATGCAAGAAAAAGAGAAAATCTTAGCCAAAATTTCTTGTTCTTCTTTATGAATTCAAGCTTTTCTAAGGTCTTTTTCCAAGCTAATCACAAGATGAGAATTAGAGCTTCATTGGAATGGAGAAATGCTGGAGAATAGAGTGGAAATGGCATGGAGAGAAGCTACTGGACGAATTATGAATAGAGTGTTGTGAATCAATGACGATGGATGGAATGTGACAGTGAATGTCGTGTCAATGATGGATTAATTCGTGTGTTCAACCTTAACCTCCTCATTAAAAAATCACATGCCCAGCTCCTTTTTCTTTTTTCATTTAATTATTCCCTTATGCTTTCCACATGTAGCTCTTTTCAAATCAACCCACAGCTTCTTCCATGTGTTTTTTTCTTCAGCCAACTCCCAACTCGAGTGATTCTCACATGATTTCCATCTTCATATTCTTCACGTCAACCTTAAGTTTTGCCTCTTCATGTGTGTGTATTTGAACTCTTTTATTCCTCCCACATGACTGCTCCCTCTTCGCATTATTCTTATGTTCTTTTTCACGTTCATCTCCAGCTCACATTCTTCTCGAATCCAAAATATAGCTTAATCTCTTTCAATCGTGTTTATTCCTTCCTCTGTAACAGCCACATTTAACACTTGCTAACCCGTAACTGTTCCTTCATTTAAATCTAGTCCAACATGTGACTTCTTCTTCCCAAAAGCAACTCATGCTTCCTCGTGCTCTTTCCTCCCATTCCACGTCAGCCCTTGTTGATTCTTCATTTGTTTCTCATTCTACTCTACATGTTCTGTATCAGCTCCACATAAGTCTCTTCAAACCCATTGCTTCTTAAAATTAAGCCTTCACCTTCAGCTTGTGCATTAAAACCAGTGGTTGTGGGAGAGCTGGTCTGTATGAGCTACTACGTGGTAGTGTGGGAAGCTTCAAGTGATTGTGTTGCCTGTGAATAAGTGAAAGAATAATGCATTGAGGTGCTGCTTGAGACAACTCGTAGCTCTCCTTCTGCCTTTAGCGTCAAACTCACGTGCTGATGTGTGTAACGTGTTGTGCTGGATGTGTGGCTTCATAAATGAGTGCCAACGTGGGTGAAGCCATGCCTTTGTGTAACTGCTACGTAAAGCATATGAGTATGTGTGGTTTTGTAAGCTGACCTGTGGCTATGCATATGAGTGTGTTGAAGCTCTTATGATATGAGTGAAAAGTGCCACTTGTGTGAATGATCACGTGGAATGTTTGCTAAGTGTGAGAGTATGTGAGTGAAATGCTTCTATGTGTGTTATTCTTTTGCCACTCATTTCCCATTTTCACTTTTTATTTTATAAGACTCTATGAAACATATGAAGCTTCCATCTTCAACTTTTTGGCTCGTTTGATTCAATCATGTGGCTTTCACTTCTTTGAATTTCCATTGGCCATAAAATCTGCATAAAAGAAATGAAAACTATTAAGTAGAAATATTTGCAGAATTATTCTAAAAGAAATTTAAGCATTAAAAACCAATTATTTGCAAATTAATTCCTAAAATGTGGAAAATGGCCAATTAAAATCAAATTCTACTTAACTTAAACCCCTAAAGCCATATTTGGACACTAAAATGCCTAAGTTAGAGGGATTAAAATATATAAAATTGGCATTGATTAGCCTTATTGAAATATTGTTTTTGAAGTCCAAATCCCATTTTTCCACCGTAATCAACCCAAAACTTTTACACTACCTCTAAGCTATCAAACTCCATACTTAGCCTAGGCTTATAATTAAGCTCAATTGAAGGATCCATCATCACTTACCTGAAAAATAAAAATACCAAAAAAAAAAAGAAAAGAAAAGTTATACAATAGTAAAGAATGTGAATAGACAAAAGGGAGGAAGCAACTCAATAAGTTCAAACAACAAATCATTTTCATTTTGTTTTTAATTTACTAATTTGAAAAGTGATCTTGCTTGCTATTTATTTAATAAAAAGAGTAAATATGTTTATTATTGATGCCAATAAGTAGAAACAAGAACTCATTTCCATTTTGTTTTTAACTTATAACTATTAAGCAAATATTACATATATATATATATGGAAGGAGGTGATAACATAACATATAAACAAGTGGATCCAAATAGACTTGATAATGAAGAACTAACTATTAACAAATATTACATATAACTTGAATGCTTGGACTGAAATAAAAATGCGAAGAGAAGAATAACTTACCTTAAAATGAAAATGAGACAAACAATAAGGAAGGAAGCAACTGTAGCGTGCTCAGACTAAAAATGGTAGGAAGAAATTAGGCAAAGGTTTTAGCACTAAAGCTTCTTGTTTTTCAATGTTAATAGCACTAGAAACTCGACCTGATGGAGGGCTACGCCAAAACACATCAACCAACATATGATATGCATAATATCACTCTGTTTTCTTCCATTGATTATAGCTCTAGCATTTGACTTGAAATGCAACATTTAGAGCTCTATTTTATATTAATGAAATGTTACGTTTTATATTCTTTGCTAGCGTAGCATGACAGGATCCTCAAGATTGATCTAATGGCCAAAAATCTTTGAACATAAGGCTGACATTTTTGTGCTATTAAATGAGGCAATCTGCTCCCCACTAAAACACAAGAATTATGGGCCAATGGCTATTAGGCCATTTTAATAAAAAAGGAAGGCATTTTTTAGGCAAGCAATTAGACATTTATTAAAATTGTTTTTGGGCCATTTTTTGTTATTTTTTGGGTTAAAGAGGATATTTAGGCCATTTTTGGCCAATTTTTGAATATGTTTAGTATTAGACTTTGGACAAAATTATTTTTGGATCCTTTAGGGCTAATTAGGGGACTGTTTTGTTTTTAATTGGTGGCCCATATTAAGTTTTTTGGTCCAAAACAATTTTGTAAAAAATTATGTAAGTGTCATTCAATTTTGTCCTACTTTGAAAAATTGTTTTAGACATTTTTGGCACATTTGGAATGTTTTGAAAAATTATTTTTATACTGCTTAATTTTGCTTAAATTATGAAAAATTATATTTTGGACAATTTTAACACATTTGGAATGTTGTTAAAAAACATTTTAGTGCCATTGAAATGTTGTACTATTTGAAAAATTATTATTTAGGAATATTTTGGCATATTTATAAATAAAAATTAATTTAGATGCCATTTAAATATTTTGAAAAATTATTTTTAAGCAATTTTGGTACATTAGGAATTTTGTAAAAAATTATTTTGATTATGATGAAATAAAATTATTTTTGGTCTAAATCATAAAAAAATTATTTTGAATAATTTTGGCACATTTAAGATAAACCTAAAGAGATAATTTTAATTAATTAATTACATATGGTTTCTGTGATTAATTAATTTCACAATTCTCATTAAGTCATTATAGTATAAATGCATATATATGTTTTAATGCACATAATGAATGTAGATGTTTTATTATTAGTAAAGTCATTCAAGGAGTAACCATAATATCCTTACATATTTGTAAATATAAGTTTTTAGTTTGTTTCAACAAATATAGTTATCACATAAAGATTTGAACACATTGATTCTAATTAGGTATGAAGTTATAGCATATTTTTGCCTATATGTAAATAGTTATAACTATGTACTTGATTATTATAAAATAAAAATCGCTTCATATTTTCTAAGTAGCTTGTAGGTATTAGGAAGCATGAATGCTTTCTAATTTCATTATAAACAATATATAAATTTATGTTATGTTAAGGTCTTTGTCCACAGGTAGGCTTTAGTGTTATGAAATTTATGTTTAGTATGTCCTACATTGGTGAGCATATATCTAAAATGTGATGATTAATTGTCTCATATTGTGTTTGTAAGCATGATTAAAATTAAATCTTAATTTGTAGCATCTTCATCTCTTTTAATTACTGAAATTGCTGAGAGATTATTTTGATTAAGGACAATTATAGAGCTTGAAATGAGGCAATCCTCCTTCATTTAAGATGACTTTGATTGTGCTCTACAATAAGAAAAGCCTTTTGTTTCCATTTATATTAGTATAAGAGTTGAGATTGCATTGTGTAAGCACTAGGAGTGATTTAATCACTTTAATATAATGTTCATTAATTCTCATTTAAGGGCTAGTTATGTTATGCTCATACCCAAATGTAAGAAGGTCAATGACTATTTATAAGATATAAACCATTTATAAACCAATTTTAAAAGTCATTACTTAAGTCAGTAGTTAGTACACTAACGATAAAGTGGTTTTATATAAAGTAAATTAGTACTAAAGGTGTGTAAAAACACATAATGTAGATATGAGACATAACTGCATAGCTCATATCTCTTAAGATAGAGATCCCCATTATTATTCTAGGTGCAAATGATCCTTAATTATCTACCTTATCAATATGGGCCATTATAAATTTCTTATAAACACACATAAAGAAAAGTGAACGATAAATGTCTTATTAGACATGTGTGTAATAAAAAAAAAAAAAGAATACAAAAGGCCCATTTTGGAAGGTGATGGAGTCTCACTTAAGGTTCATTTAGTTACCCACTTTATGAAAAAAAAAAGTCATGAATAAGAGGCATTTAAGGAAGGACTGCCTTAATAAATAGGAATGACTAGAAAAGAAAAAAATATACTCTCATATTTAGTATATTTTGAATCTCATTTAGTTCAAACTTGTCATGAGTGAGAATTCTTATAATTTATGCTTTATGAGATTAGAAAATATCTCCATTGAAGGAATTAAGGTATTGGTAAAGGATGAGGCTCCTGAATCCTTAAACCTTACCAACTTTGATTCATGTGTGAACTATATTAAAAGAGCAAGCAAACTAACATGCCACTTAAAGGAACTAGAAGAATTTCTAAATTATTGGAGACTATACAGACAGATATTTGTTACCTTAATTTATATTCTAATGCTCAAAAATATTTCATTCCCTTTATTATTATCTTCTCAAACTACATATACATCTACTTGCTTTATAATTAAAGTGAGACACTTGATGCCTTTAATGTATATAAAGCATGTGTAGAAAAATAATATGGTAAATAGAGCAATATAGTAAGGTTAGATAAAAGAGATGAATATTTTGATAGGTACACAAGTGATAGCCAAGTACTTGGCCTATTTGCTAAGTTACTTTAAGAGCATGATATAGTTACACAATATACCATGTTGCTCACTTAATATAAATAATGTGGCTGAAAGAAGAAACTAGATGCTAATGGACATAGTGAGAAGTATGTCTAACAACTACAAGCCTTATGTTTCTTTGTGAAGAGATGCATTCAAGACGATCGTATATATTCTAAATAGGGTTCAATCAAAGGATGCTTCTAAAACACCATTTGAAATCTAGAAAGATTAGAAACCTAAAAGATACATTTACCCAATTTGAATCATATACATGTATGAGGTTGTCTTATAAAAGTTAAAGTGTATAATTCATATGAAAGGAAGTTAGATCCTATGATTATGACAGCATAATTTATAAGCTGTGTAAAAAAATCCAAGGGTTACAAGTTTTATTGTCCTTCTCATCCAATTAGACAAGTAGAATCAAGGAATGTCAAATTTCTTAAAAATGACATAACTAGTGAGAGTGATCAATCTCATGACATAGTCAAGGATAACCATATTGAAGAAACAACTTCTACTAGTTATGGTGGAATAATGGTTTTACATGACACTCATCCAATTAGAGTGAATGTGAAACATAATAAAGTCCAGAATTCTCAGTTGATCATGTTGGAAACTAGGAGTATCAACATCTAGTTGATCCTATTAATTCCTAACAATATACCTCATAATGAACAAGAGGCACCTCAAAATAATGATAGAGGATGCTCTTATTAAGCAACCTTAACCTTCACAACAAATTGAATTGAGAAGATTAATAAGGGTTAGAAAACCAATAATCCCTAGTGATTGCATAATGTACCTTGCAAAGTTTGACTTAGTGTATAAAAATTGAAAATGATCCCATAATGTTTTCACAAACAATAAATTATGTAAATTCTAAATTGTGGCATGATGCCATAATAGATAAGATGGAATCCATGTCAAACAATAATGTATGGGACTTTGTAAAGTTTCCTAGTAAAGCCAAGGCAATTTGGCTATAAAAAGCCCTATAAGACTAATGAAGACTCACTAAGCAACATTGAGTGCTACAAGGCTAATTGTTTGTTGAGAGTTTCACACAAAAGGAGTGAACTGGCTATAGAAAGACATTTTCTCTTATATTAAAGAATGATTCTTTTTGTATTTTCATGGTTTTATCTGCTCATTTTAACTTAAACTATACCAAATGGATGTGGAAATAACCTTCCTTAATGATAATCTTAAGAAATAGGTGTTCATGAAACAACTTGAGCAATTCATCAAATGCCGAGGAGAATTTAGTATGTAAAGTTAAAATGTTCATTTTTGGACTTAAGTAATCCTCACAACAATGGTACTTTAGTTCCATGATGTGATCAGAATTTTTAGTTTCATTGAAAACACTATAAATCAATGCATATACCACAAGGTTAGTGTGAGTGAAGTTATTAATTTGTTTCCTTATGTACATGACATATTGTTTGCACCTAGTGACTTAGTAGTATCCTATATTTATAAGTAATGTAGTCTCTAAAGAATGAAAAGAGACAATTTAAGAAGGGGTTCACAAGGAGAAAAAGGACCATTCATGACTAAAAAAGTCGATTCGAGTCTAACAGGGAGAAAAATCAAGTATTTAGAAAACATGATAATTGACTTGAGAAATATATATCTCTCATCATAATATCATAAAACAAGGCCAGTAGATTAACCAAATGAGGTTGGTTTGGATAAATCCCTGACAATATGCAAATTAGGGCTCTTGGCAACAATATTTTAGACTAAAACGTTTCAAGCTATTTTAAATCTCTATAATCTCTAAACATGTATATTTAATAAAGAAGAGAATTTAAAATTTGGTAAAGAGATATCAATTTCTAAAAAGACTAAAAATGAGTTCAAGCGAAGAAATTAAGCATAAGGACAAAATAGTAATTTTTAAAAACATTATAAAACCCTAGATTTATATATATATATATATATATATATATATCATGCCCTTTTCTTTTTCCTCACTTGAACTGACCTTGTCCAACAATTTCAAACTTCCATGGTGGCATGAAAAGGGAAGAGAGAGAAGGAAATTTAGAGCCCAGAAAAGTAAGGAAATAAGTCAAATTTTACTATGATTTAGTTATGAAACCTTCCCTACTTTTCATGCTCTTCCTCGTAATGGGTTTAATTTCTCAAAATGGTGAAATTTGTGGCTATCACATTGGGTGACAGAGCACATTTGAAAAAGCCAATTTATTAAAAGAATCTCCATTAAAAGCTCATCAAAATAAGGTATGATTCATGTTAGGAAAAATTGCCCTTTTGGAACCCTAGCATCTTATAATTTTGGCCAAGAAAAAGTGAGGGAAGTAAATATGTATTTGATGAAAACTTGGTATAATCAAGGATTTAGAAGGATAGGGAGTAAGAATAAGTTAAGAGATTAACCTAAAAACCAAGAAAATTGCATTTTGGATCCCATTAGAATTTGATTTAGCCTTGAGCACTTCAAAACCCTAGGAGGATTAGTTGATCTTTATAATATCATAATTGAATTAGAAATATATCATAGATATCCTAATGACCTCAAAGTCTTTCTTAAATAAACAAAAATCAAGATGTAGACTTAAAGGGGTATTTTGGCCAAGCTAGGAAAATGGTATCTAAGAAAGTTTTCAATTTAGTCTCATGAATTAAGAGGGTTAAATGAGTGATATAAAAGCTAAATGAACCATTGGTTTGAGAAAAAAGAATGAGATTTAATGGTATTGAGATTATAGTTCCACAGAAACCCTAATATATCCTATGAATGGAATGAGTGATATAGTTAAGTTTTAGACTTATTTTAACTATTAAAAGCAAGTAAAGATGAAATAAATTAATGATGGAACCATTACATGAAATGTGGCAAATGGAATGAGTCATTTTGAAACATTTAAAGTAACATAAATTATACTTTAAGTCCTAATATACACATATATTGCTAGAGTGACATTGAATATATCCTAATTAGTTAGTTTATATCTTAATTGATGTACTTAGGCCAAGCAAGTGGAACCACACCAAAGTTTGTGTGTGAGGCCATAGGATCAAAAGAAGAAGATCAAAGGAATTAATTGAATTTGCTTGATAAGGTAGCTTTTCCTTTATTCTTATATGTATGGTTAGTTTGCTTAAGCCTTTGGTTGCTTATGTATATTATTTGCAATTGTTTGGCTTCTTGGTTTCTTGAGTAGACTATACAATTGCATGAGACTTACTTAGACTTGTAAGAGGGATGGCTTTAATGTTAGGTAAGGCTATGGAAGTGCATAGAGATTTGCCTTACCTTAGGCTAAAAGTTCCTTAAAGGCATAGATTTGATCTTATTTAAGCTAATTAAACCCTTAGAGTATGGATTTGCAGTATAGATTGGCTATAATTACATCATATGCATACTTGCTTCTATGTGCTTGAGTGAACTACATGTGTGTTTGAATATTGGTTTAGCTATTAGGATTTTTTGAATCTAAAAGTTCCCTATCTCCACTAACCATGGCTAGATAATAAAGCAAGGACAAGGAAGAGGCAAAGGTCTAGAAAGGTCAAATTTAACAAAATTTTAGCCTAGGTCTTAATATTATAAACATGACTATGTAAATTTATATTTTTAATGTAATGTAATGGCAACATGTGCAAAAATATTAGACTATAAATATTGACCAATAAATGCATGTATGAGATATTGGAACATGATTTGATATATGAAAATCCATTGAGTTTATACCCATATTTTGATGTGGAATAATAATTTTCATATGCAAGGCAAAATTTACGTGATGAACCATTTATAGTTAATACATGTATGAATTGAAACTTACTCATGGCAAGTAGTAGCATTTTAGAGCTCATTTGATACATTTTAGAACTAAAATTTTGGCTTTTTGTGCAATAAAATGTCTCTTTGCCCCTAACTACCTTAATAATTTAATTTGGGAATGAAATTTAATGAGCATTTAAAGGATATGCAAAGCTTTTTATAGAGCTAAAGCTTGCAATTTTTAAACTTCTATAGAATATGTGGCAAAATTTTAAAGTTGGCCCCAAAAACTATTATGATTTAGTACTGTTCACTTTGTACTAGATCTACTCTTCATGGCTTTTAAGAGACCAAATAGATTTATTTTAACTCAATATTTTTATAATAGAAAATTTATGTCATTAGTTTTAAAGTAACATCTAATTTGTCTTAATCAGAATTGTGTAACTCAAGTTATAAATTTTTTAAATTTATACTTTATTATGTGTCCTATAGCTTAAATGAGCAAATGACTCCACCTATATGTTTGAGCTCTACATACATACTAATTTGGATAGAATGAGATACTTGAGCATAAATTTGTAAGATGAAATTGTTAGAATCCATTTATAAATAACATGAGTCCATTAATGTGATTAGAAATTGAAATTCTATTACAAAGGGTTGTTATGCTACTTTTACCCCAAATGGATATCTAATTTTACAAGGTAAATAAAATATAGTAACATGTAATAGTTATTATATGAGTTAAAATAGTTTTTATTCAAAAACTATAATATAAAATATATAGGTGAGGTATTCCATATGATAAATATAAGGATCTATATAAAGATAAATTCAAGGTATATTTGGATTATCATAAGAAACATATACATAAAGTACTTGAAGATTTCTAAATAAAAGATTGTTCATCTAATATGACACTTATTATAAAAATGAACAAATTTAATTTGTTCTAATATTCCAATATTTTTTATTTTTAAAGAAGAGATGCAAAAAACATTCCTTCTATTTTAGTGGATAGAAGCTTAATGTTTGACTAGATCTATATAAGATTGGATATAGTTTTTTTTTTTCAAGGAATGTTAGAAAGATACTAAAGGTACTTGGATTTATAAAATATGTTTAGGGCATGAAGGATTTCATGCTTATGTATATAAGAACTGACAATTTAAAAAATGTTGGTTGCACATATTCAAATTTGGTAGAATGTGTTATATTGAAGGGTCATCATCATGATAATATCTTCATGTTTGCTAAATGAGTTATATCATGGAGAATTGCTAGAGTGTTAAGTAATCTTTGATTTTACTTCCACTGTGAAAGGTTGAATTTATATCTTGGTTTGAAGACGTTCACTGTGTAATTTAGTTGGAGAGTTTTATTAGGTTTCAAATTGTGGATTCATTTAGACTTATTAAGGGATATTATGATCATATAAGGACATGCAATCATAGAACACATAAAAAATAAAGATCTTTTATCTAGATACATATATTTAAAAGAGTTTAAAGATCATATGTCTTACATGATGTTTAGGTCACATTATGTTACTATTGGTTTATGTGAGATACGTTTAAATAATGAAATTTGAATTATGGTTTGTTATCTCTAATTTTTAGTACATTATGTGAGATTAGCGAACATTTAAGTATAAATTTGCATAAACATTTGAGATTTATTCATAAAGGAAAACACCCTATAAAACTTAAAACTATGCTACAAGTAATACATGAAAAGTAATACTTATTTATTAAAGGATTTATTACTATGTTCTTGTGGTATGTACTTAATTTATCTTTGGACATATTATATAGTAAATAACATTTTGTTTAAGTGGAAGAATGTTGAATATTTTAAACTAAAATATTATAATTAGAATAATTAAAATAATTCTGATTGTGAAATATTACTTTTTAAAAATATTAGAGTCTAAATGTTCTAAAGAATATGCCATATAGACAATTATCTAAGGGTGAATGGTTAAGGATTAATAACAAAAGATAAAAGAAAGTATCTTCTTTGATGGAGAGAGATATGTTGTTTAATTGACTATTCTATGAGAGGGTTCCTAGTAAGTATAGATTTTCCCTAAAAGACCATACAATTGCCAGAGAAATTGTACCTAAAAACAATTCTTCTCTTTTTCTTGTGTTGTAATTTTATGTGTGCTTTCAACATTAATAAAATTAAATCACTATAGCTAGAAGTATTTATGTCTTTAATATTTTCATTTTTGAATCTCATTTTTAGATATTATTATATGTTATTGAACATACTTAATTTGTAGAGAATTCATGTGAAAAAATGTAAAATTGTCTTTCATTCTCCGCCTAAATTCGTAGTGAAGAAATTCTTCAAATGCTAAATTAAATATTATAGCCAATAAAGAAAAGATTCAATGGTGATGACAAACTTCTTATATTATAGTGTCATTCCTATAAACAATTTTCATACGGAAAGTGACATTGTTACATTTTTTACGTTGAACTAATAACATTTTTTAAAAGCAGAAATGTGATGACCCTAACCTTTAATCCCGGTTACTATGATTAAATACATGATTAACAATTAATTATCAAAGTTTGAAGTCGTTACAATTAATTACAATAAGAAAATATAGGAAAATTTGAACCTGGATGTTATTAGGGTCATCAACTAAACAACCATAAATGGGAGAATGCATAAAAGGAATTGCACTATCATCAGGAGTTTATGATTCATCCATCCATTAGTTTCAACACACAAAAACCTCTCACAAGTGTTCCTATAACATTTCCTAACATTACCATTGAAGAAATTGGAATTTCTAAGCTAAGGTGGGAGTTTGGTGACCTGTGCCATGACTTGGAACCTTCCCGCCGTGGCTAAGTTAGGTCCTGGAGCTCGAAAACTAAGTTTTTCACTTTGCGTCATGGCCCCGACCTTCCGCGCTGCAGCTAAGTTGTTCTCGGGAATAGCTGGGTAACTTACTCGAATTTCCACGGCGAGTTGGACCTTTGCCTTCGCCAACCTACGTGACACTGCAGCGGAAATGCCTCATGGAGCTACTGTTTGAAGTCCCACGATTCCCACCTCGACGGAATACACTTGTGCCGTGGTGAGTTTTGCTACTGTACACTCCTTGTCTAGTTTCCTTGACTTGCGCCATGGCAGGACCTATTGCGCCGCGACGTCCCTCGCCACTGTCACTCTTCAGACCACGGTGAGGCCTTCCTAGCCGTGGCGTGACTCCCTCCTATAACTATATCTTCTACATTTTGTCCCATGCACTCCAATTTTCTTCTTAGGAATACCTTAGGACTACTTCCTCCCATTTTATATGACTCTAATAGTATTTATTTACCCTATTCACCCAGCTATTCTACCATTACCAATTCAAAACTTAAATATAAATTTCCACTCCTCTAACTACCCTTATATCAGCAAATCCATGGAGTAACAGCAACAAAATTTATGCACTATTGACAATTAACATTCAATACACATTCCATTAGAGGTTTCATAGATCCATGATTCATATCAATATCTAACACATCACATAATTATATTTCCAATAGTATACTATACCATAAATCTAGTAAAATTCATACATCAGGTGTTATGGGATTCATACATCCAATATGAAGTTATGATGAGGTCTAACTCCTTAATAAATACATCCTAAGTAATTTATATTAATTAAAATATAAAAGCCTACACTTGGCAACATGATTAAATGATGATGCTATACAAAAAGGAATACAAAATTTAGCATCTATTCTAAATAAACCTATTTAAGTGTAGCCTTCTCCCCACACGGTTGGAGCTCATGGATTTTTATCCACTTGCTTCCTGTAACACCCCAAAATTAATTAAGGTGTTAATCGTGGATTTAGAGTAATTAAGAATAATTAATAGAGGATAATTGGGCAAGTTAGTGAATGAAAATTTTAGAGAGATAAATTGTTAACATGGGTTTGAGAATTAATTGGAATAGAAATTTCATCTAGGCCCAAATTGATAGATCATGATGAGAGGCTAATGGAGGCCCAATGAGTTAGGTGCAGATTCAAACCCTTGAGCTCTTCAAACTTTGCCCAAATCCCATTAAACTTCAGCAACCCAATGTATAAAACTAGCCCAATAAAATCCTGCAGCCCAACACTTAAAAACTGACCCAATAAAATCCTGCAGTCCAACACTTAAAAACTGGCTCAACAAAGCTAAAAATCTGGAGCCCATTAGAGTTGGACTTGGAGCAACCCATGACCCATCCCTTGACCTAACTTAACTCCACTAAAACCCTAAAAACTGACCAGCCACCTCCCCCATTCAGCAAAACACAAAGACACAAGGAAAATTCAGAGGTGAGGAGGAGAGGCTAGGGTTCTTAGCATAATTCCACATTTTCTCACATTTGGAGCAAGATTTAGCCAAGGTAATAGTTATACAACTTAATCCCCTCATCTTTCTCTTTAATTTGGTCTGATTAGTTTTTTAATTGGAGTATTTTCATCATACCCAAAATCTGAAATGTGGGTGTTTGGGGATTTTCTTGATGAAATTCGTAGGTTGAGGTTGGGGCTGGTATTAGGTGCGTTTAAACCCCCCATTTTGATGCTTTTTTTGTTGGTTTGAGACCCCCATAGCTGATTTATATTATGGGTATTAATTTTGTATGAATTTGCTTAGGATTTTGGGTGGAATATTGAGATTTCTGGTAGAGGACATTTTAATCCGAATTTAGGATTTGTGGTGGCTGGGTAAGTATTCTTAAGGTAGTTAATAGCATTTAAATTTCTTGAGTACTTGTTGTAACTGTTAATGATGAATTAGAGTAGTAATTATCTGATGCTATGATTATAGGGAGACTCTATACCATTGGTGGCTGTTGCAAGTTGTCCACAAGTGAGGTAACCAGGGTTTATATTAATTCTATGCATGTATCTGTTTAATTTCGTATTTGCTGTACATGAATGATTTGAAATGCTGAATGAATTGGTTGGCTATCTATTGTATGATGATTGGACCTTGTGAGTCCATGGTGGAGCTGTGGTGCGGCTGTCACCCGTGCATATGCTATGATCAAGCACCGGGTTATGATCAAACCCCAAATGCACTGAGCCCTGGTTGTGCTCAATGGGGAGTAGGTGCCGTGGACGGGCCTCTCCCAGTGTTAATGGCCTTTAACATGCGAATACATGATTGCTAGTATGGGATAGTAATCATGATAGCCTAATTGCTTCATTTACTGATATGATTGGTATGATTCGAATGTTGATTTTAATTCATGCTTATATGCTAATTAAACTGGATTATATGGTGGAATTGCCTTGGTTACTGAGATTTATATCTCACCCCATTTTATGGGATTACAATTTCAGGTGCAAGTTCTTCGGGTAAGGATAAGGGCAAGCAAGTGGATGAACATCTATGAGCTGAGGCCTAGTGTGGGAAAGCTACACTTAGTCTGAGTGTAATAGGGTAGATGCTAAATTTTGGTTAAGTCTTGTATAGTATCATCATGTATCTGTATTGCCAAGTGTAGGAGTCTGTATTTTGATAATATAATGTGTATTTATTGAGGAGTAGACCTTGCTTTAAATTGGTAATTGATGTATGGATTTGTGTTATCTACAATGAACCTTGTTGAACTTTGATGTAGCTTATTATTGGAGATGTAATCTTGACATAAGTGATATCTATTGATAGTTCATGAACTCTTGTTGTTGTTATTTTATAAATTGCTGATAAATGGACTTGCTGATATAGGGTAATTAGAGGAAAGAAAATGACCCTTGAATCTTGAATTAGCGAGGATAGATTAGTCAAATAAATTAGGCTAAGGAAAGCTATTTGAGCCTCACAATTAAGGTAGAAGGGCCCTAGGGTAAGATTGGAGGGAGAAAGGAGAGTATAAGTCCAGATTTTCGGAGTGTAGGACCAGAAGGTACTTCGCCGCGGCTAAAATATAGTTGGCCGCGGCCAATAGAGGCGAAGTTGCCCAGGGAGAGTACCAGAGAGGAATTCGCCGCGGCTAAATGTGAGAGGTCAAATTGGGAGTCATCCAAAGAGAAATTAGCCGCGGCAAATTAAGGAATTGGCCGCGGTAAACTTTTAGAGAAATGTCCCCTGCATTCCAGAGAGGAATGGCCCGCGGCGGAAGGAGGAATTGGCCGTGGCAAATATCGAGAGGCGAGCGAGAAAGTTCCAAGAGGCTTCTTCGCTGCGGCGCCATGTAGGTTGACCGCGGCGAAACTAGTGATGAAGAAAGGGGTAAAACAGAAAGGAATTGGCCGCGGCTAACATGTTGAAACACTTATATTAACTAAAAAACCTTGGTTTTCCATATGTTAATCACAAGGGATGATCTAGAGTCATTAGGATGAGTTATAATTGATGAGTAATAGAATCCAAGGCTTATAAATGGATGTTTAATTCCCTTATGAACCTAGTGTATGTAATCATATGATTGATGACTCTAATCACCTTAAGGTTTAAATTTCTCCACATTTTCATAACCTATGATGATTAATCGCGTGTTTAACCTTAATTATGATGATAAGAAATTAGGGTCATCACACTTCCATTTATCTTTACCCGAAGAACCTTCACCTGAAATATTTAATCCCATGAAACGGGGTGAGATATGAATCTCAATAACCAAGGAAATTTCCATTTATTATATCTAGTTTAATTAACATATATGCATGAATCAAAATTAATATCAGAATCATATCAGTCATAGCAGTAAATGAAACAATTAGGCTATCATGATTACTATCCCATACTAGCAATCATATTTTCACATATTAAAGGCCAATAACATCGGAAGAGGCCCGTCCATGGCACCCACTCCCTAATAAGCATAACCAGGGTTCAGTGCATCTGGAGTTTGATTACAACCCGGTGCCCAATCAAAACACATGCACGGGTGGCAGCCGCACCACAGCTCCACCATGGACTCACAAAGTCCAATCACAACACAAATAAATATCCAACCAATTCATTCAATATTTCAAATATTCATGTACAGCAAACATGAAATTAAAATAGATATATGCATGGAATTAATATAGTCCTGATTACCTTACTTGTAGATAAATTTACAATAGCCACCAATGGTACAAAAATCCCCCTATAACCATAGCATCAGAGAATTGCTACTTTAATTCATCATTTACAGTAGCAACAAGTACCCAAAGAATTTAAAATGCTAATGACTACTTAGGGAACATTTACTCGGCCACTACAAGTCCCCAAATTCGGATTGAAATGTCCTCCACTAGAAATTTCAATATTTCACCCAAAATCCTAAGCAAATTCATACAAAATTAATACCCATACTATAATCCAATCATTGGGGTCTCAAACCAACAGAAATGCCTCAAAAAGAAGAGTTTATACTTACCTAATATCAACCCTAGTCTCAACCTACAAATTTTCACCATAGAAACACCAAATGGCAAGTTTCAGATTTTGGGTGTGGGTGAAAGTGCTCTAATTGGAACATTAATTGGTTCAAATTAAAGAGAAAGATGAGAGGATTAAGTTATGTAACTATTACCTTGACTGAATCTTGCTCTAGAAGTGGGAAAATGTGGAAACATGCCAAGAACCCTAGCCTCTCTTTTGGACCTCCGAATTTTTTGGTGTGTCTCTTATGATTCTGCAGAAGGGGGGTGGCTAGGTCAGTTTTTAGGGTTTAAGTTGGGTTTTCTATGGGTTATGGGCTGCTCCAAGATCCAACTCTAAATAGGCTTCAGATTTTAGCTTTGTTGGGTCAGTTTTAAGGTGTTGGGCTGCAGAATTTCATTGGGTCAGATCTAGTTTTAAAAACTCTATGGTCTTGGATCTGCACAAGGTTTATTGGGCCATTTATAAGTGCCTATACAAGGTGAATATTGGGCCTCTATCACATTGAATCAGATTTTAATTTATCTCTCAAAATTTTCATTCCCTTAACTTACCCGATTATTCCATATTAATTATTCTTAATTAATCTAAATTCACGATTAACACCTTAATTAATTTTGAGATGTTACAAGAAAAACATTATAAAGATCTTTTTAAGTGAAAAATACAAAGAATTATTAACCTGATGGTGAGAAAATAACGATGAAACATGTCCGTCATACCAATTCACACATAGAATAAAAGAAAAGAAAGCATTAACCACAATGACGATTTTTTAATCATAACAAAAACATGTTGACATGGAAAATTCTTTATATAAGAGACTGCAAAAGTAAAATTTTTATATAATTGACTAAAAAACAGAATATGTAGACAAAATCGTGGCAACCAAAAAAACAAATTAAACGTCATTGGCAAATAATAGGAAATTAGTAGCTTTAGTGCCAGCTATTTTTTAAATTTGTTTAAATGAAATAATTTTTATATTTAAAAAAATAAATAAAGGAGTCGAAAGTTAAATCTTCTCAATCTTAATTATATATATAAAAAAAACCAATAGAAGTAGTAGTGAGTTAACTCCCCAAACTTTTTATAAATCAGTAACTATAAAAAAATTATAGTGTATTTATACTAATATATGGGATTAGCACGGAAGACGTCACAAGACCCAAATCATATGGATATATGAGAAATTAATGAATATGATATTCTTACAAATTTAAAATAATAAAGATAAATTATTTTTTTCTTTGACAAATATTTAAATTATGTGACCTTTTCTTATATTTTAAATATATATTTTTCAAATTAAAAAAAATATTACAGTGACTTTTCCTATATCGAAAGGTAAGTTATAATTATTATGACAAAAAAGTTACAATTATTTATTTTAATTAAAATATTTTTATATCTATTAGTTATATAATATATAATATATAATATATAAATATTAAATATATATTTAATCAATATTAAAATATTCAATTTTTTTAAATTTAAAATAATTTAAATTCATAATTGTTAACTCAAAATAAATAATATTAAAGTAAAAATTTTAAAGATAATTTAAAATTTTAAATATATTTTTAATAAAAAACAATATTATTTTTAAGGATATTTTAGTAATATTTTAGTGGTGTTTTAAATTAAAAAAATTTGTATATATTTTCATAATAAAGAGAAGATTATAGAATTTAGGTATATTTCATTGCTGGAGGGAATAATTTCTTCTAATAATAAATAATAATAATTGGATGAACAAGATATTTTTAGAGGCGAACGGGCTCGCTGTCGTCCAATGGAAGATGTGTGCATCTATTGTTTCTCTTGCCTTGGCAACGCCCGATGGAGCAGTTTAGCTTAACGGATTAACGTCCATGGGCTCTTCAATTCTCCATCCTCCTTCTTCCACACGCTTCTGCCCTCTCAAGCCAACACTCTCCCTCTCGTCTCTTTCGCCACTTCTTCTCCAATTACCCCCACTCCCCTCTTCTTCTCTGCCCCTGCGTAGTAGAACTCTATCCAAGACAATTACAACCCCACTTGCCTATGTGACCGGACCCGCCTCCGACCCCATTTTCAGTGAGTGCGATCCTAAGTTAGATGGGTCGGATCCTCGGCCGGAGAAAGTCCAGCCGCCCAGCGTCATAAGCTGGGAGCTTCTGTGGATGCTTTTGATGAAACACAAACTGAAGCTTGCGGTTTCAGTTGTAACTCTAATTTGTTGCACCAGTTGTACTCTTTCTATGCCCATATTTTCTGGTGAGGAACGTGAGCTTCACCTCATGTATTTATTTATTTTTGGTTGCTAAGTATTGCACAAGTACCGGACTTTTATTTAATTTCCCTCGCTTTTATCGTTCCTTAATTGCTGCAATTACATACCCATCAAAGGTGGTGCAGCAAAATTGTTCTTTATTGACTAGAATAAACTCCCTCTCCCTCCTTCCCAAATGCTATTAAAATCAAACATGTTAAGACCGAACTCTTTAATTTGGGATCATATGAATGCCTTTGAGACAGAAGACGTGTTGCTTTGAGAAACATTATGGATAATAAACTTGTAGCATGTTGAAATGTTTTGGATCGTCAGTAATGAATATTAGCTATGGGCTATAGCATACCTCATAGCTGTTCAATCAACTCTTAGTAGGAAAAGTTGTTGTAAGTCTGGTGAAGTTCATTCGATTACATGATGTAACCACTAACCAGCATTTATTTGGGTTGTGATACAAATTTCACTAATTTGTCCTTTAATAGTTATGTGCTAATCCAACAATCAAGAAGTTGGTACCCTTATCCTAATTTATAGGATGCAGCACTGATGGCACGGAATTTTATCAATTAATTCCATTTTGCTCCATTTTAAATGTATAATGTTTGTGCAAAATTTCTGCTTGATAATAAAATTTGACAGTTAAACACTTTTGTATATACACATCATTTTTATGTATTATGGTTCTTTTAGGTCAATTTTTTGAAGTTCTAATTGGTGCTAGACCAGAACCATTATGGAGGCTGCTCAGTAAGGTTGGAATTCTGTATGCCCTGGAGCCACTTTTAACTGTTATTTTTGTTATAAACATGAACATAATGTGGGAGAAGGTTATGTCAACACTAAGAGCTCAGATTTTTGCAAGGATATTGATTCAGAAGGTGAGCCGACATTTTACAATTTTCCAGCTCATTTTTATTTGTGTTATTTTTCTAAATACTTTTGAATTTAGCTCTTCCATATTCTCTGATATTGTTAGACCATGTGTGGTTGTTTGTTGTAAAATGTCATGTTTATGATGTTCTGGATAAGTTATTCATCACTCAACAGATTTTTGATGGACTGCATTCCCTTACATGAATGATATTTGCTATTGTATTGAAAGAGAAGTATGAAAGCTTAATCTCAGATAGAAATTTAACGTTGTTGTTTGTTAAAACAGGCACCTTAGATAAAAGGTTTTGTCCATGATTATACAATAAACATGCCATGAAATTTTTCTGTAGTAACTTCTATATTATTAAAATTCAAGCTGACGGGGTTATGCAATTGGACTAATGCTTTCTGTTATAATATGCTTTTTAAAACATATTACAGATAACATAAAATACCATTAATGTCTTGCCTAATTCATTGGTAATAATATTTGAAGTTCACCACTTGGGAATTAGACATTGGCTCATTAAAAGTCTTGCTTAAAAGTTTTTCTGTTGTTAGCTTTAATGGTGAATTCCTGTGTCCAAAATAAGTTTATGGTTTTTTTAATCACATATTTGTTCCTTTTATTCTCGCAGGTGGAATTTTTTGACAGATACAAGGTATGTGTGTTAATACTTAATATGGTTTTTACTTTTTATATTTATGAGTCTATGAGATATTTGAGTTGAGAGATGGGAACATGTATGGGTAACATTTTTCATGTACTATTATCTGATTCTTGTACACGGTACTTTATTGTGGCTTTGTCTTTCTTCTCTCCTTTCTTTTTGTCTTTCTTTCTGTTGACTTTCCCTCTTTCTGATCTCTTTTAGTAACTTCATCACTTTTTCTATTCCATTTTATTAATATAATTATATATCTTTAGATATTCTTTTAAACATTTCCAACTTATTTTGCTTTATGTATTGGGTATAGGAAACTAACAGAGTAGCTGTGCAAACGTTTTCACTTTCATGATTTTGCTTCATATAGGTTGGTGAACTCACTGGTTTGTTAACATCTGATTTGGGTTCCCTTAAAGATATTGTGAGTGAGAATGTTTCACGGGATCGTGGATTCAGGGCATTATCTGAGGCAAGCATTTCTACACCAATCAGAAGTGAGCTTTATATTACCTATATTTAAGGATGTGCATGATTTCTTTTGACTTTGCTGTGGTTGACTTTCCTTCATTTTAGAGAGCATATAATGGTTTTATTTGACCATAATTAGATGTTTCAGTATGAAAGAACTGTTATCCTAGATAACCTCAGTTTTTGTCATTACTACTGTACTCTTACGTGTATTTTAGTTTTTATGTTGCTGCTCACTTTCTTCTGGTGTCATTGCTTTTTCTGTTTTCTTTGTTGTTGCAGGTCATTGGGACGATATGCATACTTTTTGCTTTATCACCTCAACTTGCTCCAATTTTGGGCATTCTGATGCTCACAATTTCTGTTTTAGTTGGTAATATATTTTTTCCCATTTTTTGTGATATTAACTTAACACCAGGCTATTCTAGGTTTACATTTTATGTTGTGGTGGTTTAATTTTAATTTTTAAGTGCTGAGGTGTAATCACCCATCTTTTCCATCTTTCTTAAATCTAATAGAACATTGCAAGTAGCTTAATTATACAGCCCTGACAAATCTAATATAGCTCAAATTAAAAATGCCTCATAATATGGAATAATTTTGGTTCATGTAGCTGGTCATTTTTCTTGCTTTCTTCTGTGCTTGCTGATTCCTTTTAGTGTTCTCAAGGTGTCTACAAGAGATCAACTCTGCCAGTCTTCAAAGCACATGGATTGGTTCAAGCATCCATAGCTGACTGTGTAGCGGAAACGTTTTCTGCTATTCGTACGGTGAGTTTCCAACAGTTTAGATTTGTGTTTTACAAACTTTTGTCTTGTGGAGTGGTGCTTTGTTGAAGGCTATGATTTGTAATTGATGGCTGAAACAGTGTCATACATGATTACAGGTAAGATCCTTTGGTGGTGAGAAACGCCAAATGTTTACATTTGCTAACCAGGTAAGATTATTCAACGACTAATCACTGTTGCCAGGAAGGAATGACTACTCTAGAATGCCTTTTTTTTTTTTTTTTTAAATTATGAGACGTCTACAGGTTCTTTCTTACCAATCAAGTGGGATAAAGCTTGGCATTTTTAAATCTGTAAATGAATCCTTGACTAGAGTTGCTGTTTATATTTCTTTACTGGCGTTATATATCCTTGGAGGAAGCAAAGTTAAAGCGGTAAGTAATTCTAGCTTTCTCTCCTCTATATATGATGAATTTAAATAGATTTTTTCTACTGCAATTAATCTTGTTGGTAATGATTACTTTTGCTATTAAAAAAAAATTGCTATTGGTACATTAACCTTTTGATAATGTTATGCTTTTTTTTTCTCATTTATCTTCTATTTTCCTAGTTTTTAAAGGACTTCTCACATTAAAATTATTGATGAATTTTTCTATATTGCTCAAAATATTGCTTACAGGGTGAACTCTCTGTTGGAACTGTGGCATCTTTTATTGGATACACTTTCACATTAACTTTCGCTGTAAGCACATTGAGCTGTTGACTTGCTGAATTTCTTTATCTTTCAATCCTCCTTGTGCTGCCTGATAGTATGTCTTTCAGGTTCAAGGACTTGTCAATACTTTCGGAGATCTTCGTGGAGCTATTGCTGCTGTTGAGAGGATCAATTCTGTTTTCTCTGGGGTTCAAATTGATGAAGCCCTCGCTTATGGCTTAGAAAGAGAACTGAAACAAAAAGAATTGGATGATGATAACTATAAACTATTCTTCTCTGGTCATTCTGCTGAGAAAAATCAAAACAAATACTTGCATTACATGTTAGCATTGAAATTGTCAAGCAATTTCTTTAGCTTAGCTTGGTCTGGAGATGTTTGTCTTGAAGGTACTTTTGTTGCAATAACCTATATATCTTTCAAGATGCGTTCCTTCAATATATGACTTTCCTATGTAAACATGGTCATATTATTCATATATGGCCTTGTTTACTAGTTTCATGTGATGGGAGCTAGCTCCTTCCTCTTTCTTACCTTTCTTTATTTTCTTCTAGTTATTAGATGAACTTCCAAATTCATTGTGACTAAACATATGAAGTTACCTTACCTTGAGGAAGGATCTAAAATCCAGATTCAATTTTAATTCGGTTTCTCTAATCTGATCTGTGAAGCTTGAGTTTCTCCTTCAATTTTTCTTTCTCTTTCCAACACACACACTTCTTACTTTAAGTATCAGAACAAGTTTTATGTAAACTATGTGTAAGTTAATTATCACTGTCAGTTATTATATTTATTTTTTAGTATTTGTATTATTTGTTTCCTATTCAGCTGTTATTTACATGGGATTCAGCTGCCTTATCTTACTTGATTTGTTTCTTTTTTATCGTGTAAGCAATTTTGCATCTTTCTGTTTCTGAGTCTCTAGGAGAGGATTGGACAACCAAATTTTAGTCCATATTCTCCTTTCTCATATATTTATATCTGTTATCGCATGAATAAAAACATAACACCAAAAAACAGTGTGGCATCTTCCTCCCTTTTGCGTCAATCTGAGCCCGTTTTCTTCATAGTATTAGAGCTTTGGACGACATAAATGGGGATGGACATTAGCTTCGTCTCCATGAGAACCTCTCATGCCCACGTCGTTGCTTCTCCCTCTAAATCATCAACAGCCAAGGAGATCTGGGACTCTGCAAAGGAGTCTTTCTCATCTATTGAAAATACTATTGCTATGTTTTAGATCAAGGGAACACTTTGGGAGGCTAAACAAGGCAATTTGAGTGTCACTCACTTTTATAATAATCTTGTCAAATTGTAGCAACTTGATATGTGTGAGACCCACTAATGGTCTTGTAGCATTGATGCAGCATATTACTAGAAATTGGGGGAAAGGGAAAGAGTCTACACTTTCCTATTAGGCCTCAACACCAATTTCAAGGAAGTTAGGGGGAGAATTATGGCTATTAGACTCTTCCAACACTTACAGAAGTATTCTATGAGGTAAAGTGGGAGAAAGCAGAATTTAATTTGTTTCTGGAGAGAATAGTGTTCAATCTGTTCCTAAAACTTCTGCTAAGGCCGTCAGAGCCAGCTTTGTTGCTGACTTGAGGTTGAAAAGGGGAGGAAAGTTGTGGTGTGACCACCACAACAAGTCTGGACATACCAAAGATACCTGCTGGAAACTCCACAGAAAACCAGCCAACCTGAAGCCACGAAATCAGAAGGAGACTCGGGGATTTATGGCTACTGAAGGTGAATAGATCAATGGACAATTTGATCATAATATCTTTAATAGAGAGATAAAGGAACAACTCAACTTATTACAAAAATTACTCAACAACCAGGAACAAGCCTCAAGCAAAGTCATTAGTACTGGGGTTATGGCTTATTTAGGTAACCCTTCCAGAGTCAACTCCAAAAATTTCAATAATTGGATAGTTGACTCTAGCGTTTCAGAACACATGACTGGTAATGGCTCTATACTGAATGAATTTATTCCTAGTTCTAATAGATTTGTGACCATTGCTAATGGAACATTATCTAAAGTTATTGGGATTGGGACAGTACAATTATCATCATATCTTATATTAAAAGATGTGCTTCTTGTCCTTTCATTGCAATGCAATTTATTATCTATTAGTAAGCTTGCTAAGGATCTAAATTGCTAGACTAATTTTGATGCCTATGGGTGTTATTTTTAGGATTTAGAGTCGGGGAAGAGGATTGGCAGTGTTAAGGAAAGTGATGAACTCTACTACTTAGAAGGAACCACAAGTTGCAATAAGGTTGTTTCTTCAATTTTTGACTCTGCAAATAATAATGAGGATGTTCTGATGTGGCATTATATGTTAGGACACTCCAACTTTCATTATATGAAAAAATTGTACCCTCAGTTGATCAATAAGAGTACCAATTTTATTCCATATGAAATTTGTCAAATTTTTAAACATATTAAATCCTCTTATCCCTCTCATTCTTATCTACCCTCTCAACCTTTTTCCCTTATACACAGTGATGTCTGGGGTCCCTTGATTATTAAAAGCTTAAATGGTACAAGATGGTTTGTTACTTCTATTGATAACCACACCAAGCTCACATGGATTTAATCTCCTAAAAGAAAAATCTGAGGTTGCAAATACCTTCCAACAATTCCACAAATACATCCAAAAATGAGTTTCAAAGCTCTATAAAAATTTTTAAATCTGACAATGGCTGAGAAATTTTTTAATTCTATTCTCAATTCTTATCTCACCGAAAATAGTATCCTTCACCAAAGCTCATGTGTTAATATCCCTTAACAAAATGGGGTTGCTAAAAGAAAGAATAAACACATTTTGGAGGTAGCTAGGTCACTTCTCTTTACTTCTAATGCTCCCACATTTTATTGGGGAGAAGCTGTGTTAACAGCCACCTACCTCATTAATCGAATGCCATCCAAAGTGTTAAATTTTCTTTCCCCTCAAGAAAAACTTCTTGAGACCTTCCTTACCACCAAAACTATGTCTACCCTTCCTCTAAAAGTCTTTGAGTATATCTCATTTATCCATAATGATCATAGAGGTAAACTTGAGTCGAGAGCCATCAAATGCATATTTATTGGGTATTCATAATGATCATAGAGGTACACTTGAGTCGAGAGCCATCAAATACATATTTATTGGGTATTCTTCCACTAAAAAGGGGTACAAATGCTATTCCCCTTCTTTAAAGAAAACGCTTATCACCTTGGTTGTTGCCTTCTTTGAAAATCAACGATTTTACTCCAAATCACCCGTTCATGGGGAGAGTTACAATCATACCCACCAAGATGAATGGATGTTTGGGAGTAACATGAACATTGCACCTATTGCATCTCAAATTTGGGACCCAACATCATTGTCACTGATGAAGTTTCTCCAAACAAGCCTATCATTCAAGAACTTGATCTCCAACCTGACCTCCATGGCCTTGATCCACATAGCTTTGAGCCCATTGAATCTAAAAACTACCCAAATAGTACCCATCAAAACAACATATTGGTCTACACTAGAAAGAAAAGAAACTAGGTGACAGACAAGAAAAATGAGTATCAAAATTTAGCAACTCAATGTGAAGAACAATAGTCCATCTCTCTTGAGCATCAATAGTCATCTTTCCCAACTCCAAGTTCTGAAAAAGATGAAGAGGTGGATCTGCCTATTGCCTTAAGAAAGGGGGTAAGAACTTGTACTATGCATCCTATAAATAAATATGTTGCATATAATAGATTGTCTCCTAAACTATAGGCCTTTCGTGCACAATGTTACTCTTGAGAAACTACCTCATAACTTTTATGAGGCCAAACAGAAATCAGAATGAAGAGCTATCATCCATGAGGAAATAAAGGTCCTTGAAAAGAATAGGACTTGGGATATTGTTGATTTGCCTCTTGGAAAACATACTGTAGGGTGCAAGTGGATCTTTACAGCCAAATATAATCCTAATGGGAGTATTAATCGTCACAAGGCCCGACTCGTTGCTAAAGGGTTCACACAAACCCAGGGCATTGATTACCAAGAAACATTTGCTCCTGTGGGCAAAATTCAATACTATAAAAGTCCTAATCTCACTTGCAGCAAGTTTGGACTGGCCAATTCATCAACTAGATGTAAAGAATGCCTTCTTCAATTGAGACCTTGAGGAGAAAGTGCATATGGAGATCCCTCCTGGGCTTGAGTCTGAGAATAATTCAAATAAAGTTTGCAAGCTTCATAAATCGTTGTACGGTTTCAAACAATTTCTGAGAACATGGTTTGAAAAGTCTACTACTACTGTTAAAAGGCATGGGTATATGTGGATGATATCGTAGTTACAAGTGATAACTCTTATGAAATTGAGAAGTTGATGAAGTCCCTTGCAGAAGAATTTGAAGTAAAGAGACTTGGCGAGCTGAGATATTTCCTTGGGATGGAAGTGACAAGACATAGAAAAGGCATGACTATTTCTCAAAAGAAATATACCCTTGATCTCCTTGAAGAAACTAGTATGTTGAGATGTAAACCCGCTGATACTCCAATAGAAGCTAATTGAAAATTGAGTCTTAAGCAAGAAAGTTCTCCAGTGGATACTGGTATGTACCAAAGACTTGTTAGCAAACTTATTTACCTTTCTCACACTTGTCCTGAACTTCCCTATCAATGTGGTTAGTCAATTCATGAATAGTTCTAATGAGGAACACTTAGAAACTGTGTATCGAATTCTGAGATATCTCAAGATGACTCCTGGTAAAAGTTTATTCTTTAAGAAAAGGATTTGCAGGAGTATTGAAGTTTTTTCAGATGCAGATTAAGCTAGATCTGTAACTAACAGGAGATCCACCACTGGTTACTGTACTTTTGTATGAGGTAATTTGGTAACTTGGAGGAGCAAGAAGTAACCTGTGGTTGCCAAGAGTAGTGTTAAAGCCGAGTTTTATGCATTAGCACTTGGGATATGTGAAGGACTATGGTTATTGAGACTTCTTAAAGAACTCAAAATCAGTGTTGAACAACCTATGAAGGTGTTTGGTGACAATATGGCCACTATTGGAGTTGCAAAGAATCCTGTCCATCGTGATAGGATGAAACATGTAGAGATAGATCGTCATTTCATTAAGGAGAATATTGATTTAAGATTACTTGAGTTGCATTATGTCGCTTTTAACTCTCAAGTTGTAGATTTATTAACAAAAGTAGTTGCTCATGTCAAATTTAAAGAATTGAGTTCCAAGTTGGGAATGCTTAACATCTATTCCCCAAATTGAGGGGGAGTGTCAGTTGTTATATTTATTTTAGTATTTGTATTATTTGTTTCCTGTTTAGCTCTTATTTACATGGGATTCAGCTGCCTTATCTTACTTGATTTGTTTCCATTTTATCATGTAGGCAATTTCGCATCTTTCCGTTTTTTAGTCTCTTGGATAAGATTGGGCAACCAAACCTGGGTCCATGTTCTCCTTTCTCAAGTATTTATATCTGTTATCGCATGAATAAAAACATAATGCCAGAAAATAGTGTGGCGTCTTCCTCCCCTGTGCGTCGATATGAGCCTGTTTTCTTCAATCACAATAATATAATAGAACTGATTTACTTTTTAATGTGTAATTTTTTCTGCATTGTGAATTAATATGCTGATATTGTTTTACAGATGTGTATTTCTCTTATCCTTTAAGGCCAGATGTGGAAATCTTAAGTGGCTTAAATTTAACACTAAAATGTGGAACTATAACTGCATTGGTGGGTCCTAGTGGTGCAGGCAAAAGTACAATAGTACAGCTACTGGCTCGTTTTTATGAGGTTTAATTCCTGTTTCTTTAGTTTGTGCATTGAGGTTTCATTTATTTCTTCATCCTAAAAAAAAAAAAACATGCATCAACTGATTTTTTGTTTCTGTAGCCAGCAAGAGGTCGTATAACAGTTGCGGGAGAGGATGTTCGAACATTTGACAAGAGTGAATGGGCTCGGGTTGTCTCTATTGTAAACCAAGTATGATTTCTTGAGAAGGAAGAAGAAAAGATTATCATCTGATATAAACAATGTTGCTTCTAATCCACTAATAATGCTAACATGGTATAGGAGCCTATTCTATTTTCGGTGTCTGTTGGAGAAAATATTGCATATGGGCTTCCAGATGATAATGTTTCTAAGGATGATGTGATTAAGGCAGCAAAAGCAGCAAATGCTCATGACTTCATAATTTCACTTCCACGGGTTTGTTTTGTTTTCTAGAAATGCCGATGCTTACTATAGGTACAACTGCTAGGTAATATTTGTGACAAATTTTCTTCCCTCATATTTTCTGAAAGGGATATGACACACATGTTGGTGAGCGTGGAGGCCTATTGAGCGGGGGACAGAGGCAGGTATAGTAGAGTCTCCATATAAATATTCCTGCAGGCATGAGCATGCACTCTCACACATGCACACATTTAAAGTAACTGCAGTGTTTTTAATCTGCAGAGAATTGCTATTGCACGAGCTCTCCTAAAGAATGCCCCAATCCTTGTACTTGATGAGGTAATTTTTTGTATGCTTCTTTGCTTCTTTATGTAGTTTCCATGATTCAGTTCCCCCGAACAAGTGAGACTGGAAACACATGTGGAAAAACCTCAGCTACTGTTCTATAGGTATCTATCTGATTCTAAATTTGCCCTCCTTGATTTAATGTTTTTTTCTGCTGCAGGCCACCAGTGCCCTAGATGCAGTTAGTGAGCGGTTGGTCCAGGATGCTCTCAACCATTTGATGAAGGGGAGGACAACATTAGTGATAGCTCACCGATTGAGCACAGTTCAAAATGCCCATCAAATTGCACTCTGCTCTGATGGGAGGATTGCAGAACTCGGAACACACTATGAGTTATTGGCTAAGAAGGGCCAATATGCTTCACTGGTTGGCACTCAAAGGCTTGCATTTGAATGAATTATGAAGTTCTTGATATTTCCTGTAATCCAAAATTATCCAGCATTTGAGGCACGGAGGAGCTGGATATTGGGTTTGCATGGTAGTTATTTAAACAAATGAAATTCTCTTCCTCGCATGCAGAGATAATTATTTTGTCCCAAAGCAAATGTTGGCTGGTGACAGCAGAAAGATACTGGTTTGGTTGAGAGGTGTAGCACAACAAATTCAGTTTGTTTACTTTCAAGAACGATTGGTACTGGGTAGTTACAACTCCAATGTAATTGTTATCTGGTGTACAAGGCCTCATTTTAATGCATCAAATGACTATTATGATTAGAAATTGTTGTTGCTTGATTATTTCAGGGTTATTTTCATGCCAAAAAGTTTTTTTTTTTTTTTTTCAAATTAACATTGTAATTCATTGTACATTTTAGGGTAAGCAAACGATGTTACACGCAGTAACATTCTTGACCGATGATTCTTGTAGCGGTTTGAAGAATTTTTTTTTTCCTTTTCTTTTTTTCTAGATGGACATGTGCTCTATTGTGAAGAAACACAATTCCAACCTCAAGATAAAAACTTAAGAGATAGAAAAAAGTTTTAACAGTGGTCAAAATTTGCGATGATGAGAAATTTAAGATGAGCCAGAAATGATGATCAGAGAATTGAGGTCGGCAAGGCACTCAGTTGGAAGGCCAAGGAAGGAATTCATTAAGAAATCATCAATAGGATCAACTATTGCCACGCCAACCAGTCTGCACTTCCCTTCTTCATCCAGTTTTTTGCCTCTTCCACTTTTCATAGCCCCTTTGGATTCCTCAGACGTCAACACTGTCTTCACTAGCAGAGGGGGAGCCTTGTAAACACTTCCAGCAGAAAACAAGAACTTGGCCTTGATTTCAAGGTCAACCTTCAAAGAAACAATAGCAAAAATATTACCAATTGGGTTGTTATGGAGACAAATTGAAAAGATGCTCGTCACAAGAATAAGAAAAGAGACATTTTGTTGTGGGCTCACCTTATAAAGATTCACTAATCAATGTTTATCACGCATGATTCACAGGAACTTCATCATTTTAAAGTGGTAATTTTTGGTATTGATTCTCTAACATTTGTGAGGTAAGTCTATAGATAACTTGCTAGGCATAGTTTCTAAAGAAAAATACTAATAAAAATACACCCTGTGGTTAATATTGGAATTCAAAGGTAAAATCACCAGAGTCAACGTGGATTACCTTGCCAGATTCCATGTTGATGCTTCCTTGAAAGACTATAGGGACTATATCAATCTTCAGAAATGGTGGCAATGGCAAACCCAAGAACTTGGTAGTAGAACTTGTCAATGGCGGAATATACAAAGTTTCGAGGTCAAATGAAACAAAGAGTTCGTTGTTAGCTAGGTTATCTGTTACCTTAGCCCCAGATCCTGTTCCTCTTCCCCCTTCTGCATTATATTCAAAATCAGGATACCTTGAAATACCAAGCCTGCAATCCCTCTGTGTCCTGAAACTTGCAGTGTAACTGTTAGCTTCAGTTATTGAGACTTCAGGGGTTGTGCTAGTGTATCTAATTTTTTGCCGTTTATCCCTAAAGGAAGAAGATAAGAAGTAAGTTTTTGTTCTAAGCTCTGGTTTCCTAGGGTGAAATTTGCATAGGACTGGTGGAGTTAACGAGTATATTTTACAACCCATCTGGTTTCTGTGATTCCTCCAGGAAGGAGTAGAAGAGAGATCGAGTTCAGAAAATATGACTCGATAAAAAGGTTCAAGTGGAAATACCAAAAGCAGAACTTCGTCCCGTCCCGAAATATGTGGCTGGCTTGTGTTTCCGGTTACAATCTTATCTCGTTATTTGGGATATCTCACCTTGTGCGATTTGCAATGTCAACACTACGCGCATTTTGTAAAGAACCTCGAGAGGAAGAAAAGTTCACATAAAAGAGTGAGACATTTTCTTTTCTTCACTTAGTTCCCTTTTTTTTTTCCTTTATTGTTTTTTTATCAATTTAGAAGCACTTTATTGGTTTCAATCTTTAAAGAATCCAAATTCAAAAACAGTGGGTCCCATATCAGTTTGAAGGAGAGATTCCGGGTAGACTTTGATGGTCACATGAGCATGGAGAAATTGAATTTTCTGAAAAAAAACAAAAAACCAAAAGATGTATTTATATGTTTTTTTTGTTAATTTAATTTACTTAGGTTAGATAAACTAAACAAAAAAATTCAAGTATTCGGTATCTTGTTTATTTTTTAAAAAATAATATTTCAATTTTTAATTAAAATTTTATATATATTTATTTTTTAAAAGGACTTTCAATGTTGTCTTTTTATCTCATTTCTATCCTAAAATTAAACTAACTGATTGTTGAGCTAGATATTTTGTTGCTTATGATTAACTCAAACCTAATGTACGCTTGTATGTACGCTTGTCAAAGCTCTCAACCAAGATTCTATTTTTTCAAAGCAAAAAATGTTTGTTGGACATGGGGGGAAGTACTTTCAAAATGATTAAAAAGTTTGGCATCTACAAAGGAGAAAAATAGCTCCAACTGAAATTTGAGAAGGTTACATTGTATGAACTAGATTTTAAATTGCATTAACAATTGTAGCTTGATTGATTTGGGTTTTTGTCTTAAATTTACTTGAGAAAGGGACAACCTTAAAGGAACATATTGATAGAGCTTCAGAAAATAGGAATTGGTACTTTCAAAGCACTTGGTCTTTATGGTTTTTTTTTCCAGAGTCAATGGGATATTATTAGAGAAGTAATTTGTAGGCTAGTTGAGGAGATTTTCTTTGACCAAAAGAAATTGAAAATATTAATCAAGTCTTCCTTATCCTAATCCTTGAAAGTGACAATTTTGAGTCACTAAAAGATTTAGACCTATTTCATTGTGTAATCTTAGCTTTAAAATTGTCACAAAAATTATTGCTATTATATTGAAGTAGCTATGAATTTCTTAGTGTCACCTAATCAATGCAACTTCATCTTGAGACATCATAACAATGATAATATTGAAATTGCATAGGAGTTCATTCATATCATGAGAAAGAAAAAAAAAAGAAAGAAAAAAAGGGTATATTGTCATCAAAGTGGATCTAGAGAAAGCTTATGACAAGATTGATTGGGATTTCTTAAAAACAAATTAGATGATAAGCCCATTCTTCTCCAAATTTATGGGGAAACTAGTTTAAGAATTGGGTCGAGGCCTTTTCTTTTTCAAAAAGCTTGGCTTATGGAAGACTCCTTCAATGATATTATTAAAAATCTAAAAATTGGGAAGACGGAGTGGCTAGCTTCATTCACCTGGTCCAAATTTGGAATAAAGACTACGTGAGAACTATTCTATATATAAAAAAAGAATAATCTTAATTGTCTCATAGGTATTGATTGCAAGTTGGATAACAACCATAATCGTTTCCTAGCCAGGCTTGAAAGAGATTTGTGGAAAGAGTACAAAAAATTAGTTATCTAAGAATCGGTTTGGCAATAGAAGGTAAGATGTAATTATCTTAATTAAGGAGAAAAATGCAAAAATCTTTCATATATCTACGTTAGTTAGATGTGTAACACCATAATATATTAACCTCAACTCGTCTCTACTTAGGTTTGATTCCATGTGATTCCCAAAGAAAAAGAGTAAACCGTGGTATTTTAAAGCCTTAAGTCGGGGTTTAAACGCTCATATTTTGCCCCGTGGATCTCGTGAACGCATAAATCACATTCTGTACTCAAAATCCATTTATACAACTCATACATAGTATAAAACAACCCATGAACCATGGATATGAAGTCAAAAACTAGAAAATGCAATTTCTCAAAACTAGCCCAAAAGTTAGATTTTTGGCTTTAACTTTGGAAAATCATAACTAATTCTAGAAAAATGAAAATCAAGCAAACCATAGCTTTTTAGAAATATCTTGATGTTAAATTTACACTAAAAATAATTTCAAACCACAATCTTAGTGTTTGGACTATGTTTGACATAAAAAAGGCACAAAGGTCCGGCTGTCCCCGGTACTAATATAGTTTGCTGTCATGAACTTCAAAAATTCATAATTAGTTCACAAAAATCCAATTTGGGAAAACTTTACCAATTTGAAAAGTTACAGATATTAACTAAAGGGAAAAAATAATTTTAGATCATTTTAGTAGCCTTTAGACCTCGAAACTAATGGAACAGTAACAAAGGTCGGTGGACATCCCTGATGCTGATACAAAACTTCAGAAAATTATTTCTCCCTCTACAGACCTCCAATTGAGGTGCTTCTAGTTGGTATAGGTCACTGTGCATGTCTAGTTTCTGTTTGTAATATTTCATGGCAATTGGACATCTTTTGGCTCATGAATGATATTCAGACCTATTGTATAGTGAACTTACCAAAACTGAAAAATTCTCCAACTTCAAAAATTCATCAAATATTCATTAGACCTCCAAATAATACTTACTTTAGCTTCCCAAAAATATCTTAACAAGGTCTAGATGCATGCTAAATTTCATATTAAGAAGAGCTCATTTGGTCATATTTTGATAGAGCTCACGAATTTGGCAAATTTGACCCCATATATGGTTCAAAATGGGGGTAAATGGTCTCCTATATGTTCTAGCACCTCTTAGGGCAAGTTTTAGAGCATAAATACGACACATGTGAATTGCCCAAGTAGTCTAAACTATCATACATTTCAAACTCATTATGTTATACACAAGAATACATACAAGCCACCAAGGGGCCAAATCTCATATTTCCATTACTTTGGTTCTATACATGGTTCACACATCATTTATACATACTTTTACACTTGTTTAAACATTTACATCTGAAAAGAATATGTATACATAAGCACTTTGGCTTTCCTATACATCAAACTATGCATAGTTGTGCAAAAGTGTCAAGAAATGGCCATCTATGTCTCATGGCCCCCACTCTTTGGCTCTTGAGCTCCACTTGGACCATATAAGATGGGAGAGGGAAGGGGGTAAGATTCATGATATCTCAATAACTTATACACTCATTCAAGGAAGCAATCAAGGCAGATAAATAAGTCAAAGCATGCAAGTAAGCATCTAACCATTCAAAATCATATAACTCATGATTTACATGCCATGAAAATCACATCAATGCCAAGAATAAGCTCTAGGGACTTTTGGTCTGGCCTTACCCTAATTTGGAGACTTTTGGATTAGCCTCACCCTTGGTCTAGGGACTTTTGACTTGGCCTCACTCACCTATGAGACTTTTGGCCTTGTCTCACCCACTTCTATGAACTTTTGGTTCCACCTCACTCATCATAAGGGAATTTTGGTACTACCTCACCCTTTAAGAGCAATTTTCACAACCCAAAACATAAGCATATCGGTACCAATGTATCAAGGCAATATCAAATGGCATATCTCATAATACATGTGCACACATAAGTATATAATGACTATTGCACATCCAAGAATGCAACAAGAAAGAGTGAAGAGCTACCTTACAAGTCAATACAAGCCTTCCCTTTCAACTTCTCTTCTCCCTTCTTGGTCTCACAATCACAACTAGATGGAGCTTGATCTCTTAGACTTAGACATAACAAATAGCATGCAATTACTCTCTTATTACTCAAATAAATACTCACAAGGTTAGGGGGTTCTTACATTAAGGCAAACTCTACAAGGTATTTAAGAATCCCTAGTTTCTTTCTCTTGAATTTCACTAACTCTTCTTCTAATTCCTTTGTATTTCCTAGCTTTCCACACTCTAATTTAAGGTTTTCATACTTGTTCTAGGTAAGAACTTTCTTCCTCTCATGGTTTTGCTCTTGGCCAACATACTTAAGAAAAAGCAAGGGGAGAAGATGCAACAAAATGGAAAGAAGTTACATTAAATCAAGCTCTTTCCAAGAGGCTCTTCCTTTGCTTAAATCTTCTCCTCAAATCCTTACACTTCCCCTTCTGAATTTAGCCCAAAATAGAATCACATAAGTACCCAAAACTATGAAAGAGAGAGCAAAGAGAGAGGAATTGATTTGCTAAAGGAAGAAACATGAATTCTTACAATCTTCTCACTTTTTCCTTGATGTTTTCCCTTCTTCTTGGCTTCTCTTGGTCTCTCTCTCTCTTTCCAGCCCTCTTCTTTGCTTTTGAATGAAGTATAAGTTAGTTAAAGGGAGAGAAAAGTTTAGACCTTTTAAGAAGCAAAATTCTCTCCTCTTTCATGCTTTTTCACACCAACCCTCACTATAGTAGAAAATAACCCTCGCTACGGTGAGCACGTATCAGTCCCAGACCCCTATTCTCGCTACAGCGAGCACTATTGCAAGGAACTCCTTGATTTTTGTATGGGATGTCCGAACTCACTATAGCTAGAAGCATTCTCGCTATAGCAAATTGGTATATTCGCTATAACTAGCTGGATTCTCGCTATAGCGAATAGGTATATTTGCTATAGTCAGGCTATAGCTAACAGACTTAGAAAAATTTCAGAAATTCTAGTTGTTACAAGATGCAAGAGAAACCATATTGAATCCCTTAAAGATGATTATGGCACTTGGATTGAGGATAATCATATTTTGAAAGATATGTTGTTAAATATATTTTATTTTTTGAGTTGTATAAAAGTGAGCAAGCCACAATAAAAAAGCTTCCTCTTCTAAGTTGCTTTCCCAAACTTGATCACAATATTTTAGATGCCTTACAACAAGAAGTTATGATGAGGAAAATAAAGTAGCTGCATTTAGTGTTGGTGCTTTTCAAAGAACCTGGTCTTTATGGTTTGTAGGTTATCTTCTTTCATAGTCAATGGGACATCATTGAAGAAGCAATTTATAGGTCGGTTAAGGAGATTTTTCTTTGATCGAAAGAAATTGAAAATATTAATCAAATCTTCTTTATCCTAATCCATAAAAGTGACCATTTTGAGTCACTGAAAGATTTACACCTGTTTCATTGTGTAATCTTAGCTTTAAAATTGTCACTAAAATTATGGCTACCATATTAAAGCAGCATATGAATTTCCTAGTGTCACCTAATCAATGTGATTTTATCCTAGGACATCATAGCAATGGTAATATTAAAAATGCATAAGAGGTCACTTATACCATGAGAAAGAAAAAAGGGAAAAAAGAGTATATTGTTGTCTAAGTGGATCTGGAGAAATCTTATGACAAGATTGAATAGGATTTCCTCTATGATACTCTGGCAAATATTGGTTTTAGTGAGAACTCTATTTTTTTAATCATGCATTGTGTTTCTACTTGCCATATGCATGTGTTGTGGAATGGATAATGTCATACCTTATATTTTTATTATCATACTCTTCCATTTAGGGCAATTGGTGCACATTCACAAGACAAAAGTAAGGAAAAGTATGGAAATAATACACTTTTATTATGTTGCGTCAAGGTTAAATTCTTCAATTCGGGTTACGTGGGCCCTGTGGATTACCCAACAACATTCTTTAGTCATTTATCATTGGAACAAATTACAATCAACTCCAAACATTCAGCAATCCACGGTTTCCAAGTCAAAAACCCTAAAATTTACACTTAAGCTCCCGAACAGCACATAGCAGATTTTAGGGGCAATTTTGAAAAATCATAACTAAATGTAGAAAAATTAAAATCATTCAAACCATAGCTTGTTGGAAAGCTATGGATGTTAAATTCACATTAAAAATAATTTCCAGCCATGAAAATTCCATCTAAATCATGTTTGACAATAGAAAAGGCAGGAAGGTCTAGCTATCCTCTAATACTGATATAAATTTTGAAAATTCATAATTAATTTCACAAAAATCAAATCCATGCAATCTATACCAATTTGGAAAGATATAGATATTAATTAGGGGGAAAAAATAGTTCAAGACCAATCCAAGAACGTTCAGATTCCAAAAATCAATCAAACAGTAACACGGGTCTGACTAATCGCCTAGTACTAGATAGCAACTTCAAAAATTCATATCTCTTTTTCTAGACATCCAAATAAGGTGCTTCCAATTGGTACAAGTCATGGAAAGGTCTAGCTTCTCCTTGTAAAATTTCATGGCAATTGGACATCGTTTGCCCTATGATTGACATAGATTCATTTTTAGACCAATTGTACAGTACAAGTGGCCAAACTAGAAAATTTCTTCAACTTCAAAAATTTGCCAAATATTTCAAAAACCTCCAAATAATACCCGCTTTAGCTTTCCAAAAAGCACTTAACAAGCTCTAGATGTATGCCAAATTTTAGACCAAGAAGAGTTCATTCGGACAAAAAGTGGTGTAACTCACCAAAATGACCATTTTTGCTCCATATGAGATACCAAATCTATCCAAATGGCCTCCTTTAATGTTTGGCACCTCTTAGGTAAGTTTAAAAGCATGAATATGACTTGTGTAAATTATCCAAGTAGTCTCAAACCCCATGTATCTTAATTTGGCTATCCCACACTTAAGAATGCATAATCATCATAAGCCATCAAGGTGTTAAATTCTACCTTCTCATTGATCTAATGCCACATAAGAGCTATATAATGTTCATACATCATATTACAATTGTTCATAATCTTACATCTCAAAATTTACATGTACAAGCTCACTTTGACATCCAACTACAAATAAGGTTACATAATAGACAAAATGCAATCTTTTAAGGTCTCTGGCTTGCACTCTTTGCTTCTTGAACATCTCTTAGGCATTTCAAGATAATGGAGGGAAGGGGAGTGAGATTCCTAGAATCTCAATAGCTCACACACACATTCATGGTGTATACACATCAAAGCATATGTATGGAAGGTTTAATAACCATAAAGTATGCAAGGTCACAATTTTCATGCCACTTGTTCACATTCAAGCCAAGAACATGCTCTAAGGACTTTTGGATTTGCCTTACTCTTGGCCTAGGGATTTTTTGTTTGGCCTCACTTTTCCAAGAGACTTTTGGCCTTGTCTCACCTATGCCATGAGAATTTTGACATCTCCTTACCTTTATTAAGGGACTTTTGGCATTACCTCACCCTTATAAGTCATTTCCATAACCAAAGCCATTCAAGGAAACACATTGGTACCAATGTCATGTCAAGGCATTAAGTGGCATGTTCTTAAGTCACAAGAGTATACACAAATACACAAAGACATACATATGCACATAAGAATGCAAGGAGAATGAGGTAGAGAGTCTTGGATTTATGTAAGCTTTTCTTGATCCTTTTCCTTCCAATTTGGTCCCACAAGCACACCTAGGTGGATGTATGTTCTCTTGTTCTAGACACCATAAAGAACACACAATTACACACTTGAAGTAAGCTAATACACGAAACTCATTCTTGAACACACAATTGGTTCAATATATGGCATAATAGTTCCATAAATGGTCTATTGAAGCAACCTTTACAATTTAAGCTCTCAGCTGTCATTTCTTTCCATTTCTAGGTCTCTTGGCCTCATTTAAAGCCCTTGGAGCCCTCACACAATCATTTACATAAGCTTAGAATTAAGTTACTTCATAAGGTACCATTATGGACACTATTGTCCCGTCTCCCAATCCATAGCTCTTAAATTTTTTCCGATGGTTTCTCCCATCTTCTAACATCATATGAAATCCCAAACCAAGGCTAGAACAAGTTAAAAACCTCCCTAGCCTATCTAACCTTGCTTGGCTGAAATATTCACCATAATGGAGGTTCATGGAGTTCTTGATTTTTCTTTGATGGGAGAACCACTTGGGAGGGTTTCTAAGGGTCTTAGGAGCTCAAGGAAATAATCAAATAGCCAAGGAATTTCTCACACAAAATCAGATTTCATAAAACCCTAAAGAAGCCTAAACTTTTTTATTTTATTTTCCATAGGTTTTTCTTGCAATTTCTTGCCATATTTCTCTTCTCATGGTCTAAAACCCTTGTTCCTTCCTTGTTTTTGGGCAAAACTTCCTTCTCCCATATGGTTCTGGTTTAGGCCAAACAAGCACCAAGAAAGAGCAACAAGGAGAAGCAACAAGAATGAAGAATTACCTTGGATTTCTAGCTCCCTTTTGATGCTTCTTCCCTTGCTTGAATCCCCTTCTTAATTTTCAAAAATTCCCCCCTTAATCTGGACCAAAAATAGAACCAATCCTTTTAAGAAAACCATAGAAAGAAAGAAAAGAAGGAGGGGAGCAAGATTGGAAGAGAAAAAGCATAAAATTTCATGAATTTACCTATCTTTCTTGCCCTTTTCTTCCCCCTTTTCTTCCTCTTTTTGTATGCCTAATGAAGCAAGTCATTTTCTATGTTTTGGGTGGAGAAAGTCGTGCTTAAGAAGGTGGGAGAAAAAGGGAGAAGTGTGTGGAAGCTTCAAGAAACTCAATTTTTCAAAAATTTCAATTTCGTCCTTCCATAATGGCAATTTCGTTTCGGCTTCGTTTTAGCTTCTTTTTTAGAACCATCTTTTCTATTATAAAATTTACGTTCCTAATTTAATAAAATACCTTTGGAATCATTCACTTTAGAGCTAAAGCCTTCCTGAATAAATCAGTCAAAGTTTGGGCTTACCGATGTTGGAAAATGTATACTGGAGGGGCTTTACCAGTTCCGGGGCTCTCATGGCTTTTGGGACCTTTGAGAACTTTGGGTAGCTCAAATTTCCTATTTAAAAAGCCCTCCTATGTGTTTTCTTTTTCAAAATTTATACTTATTTATGAAAATATCATTATATTTCATCAGTTTTTGTCACAAATTGTTTCACCATCTTAACTCCATTTTTTTTTTTCGTTTGAGCCTAGAATTATCATTTTTAGGAGTCTAGGACTCTACCTAAATTTTTTTAGACATTATCTAACTTATTTTAGAGGACTTGCTTTCATACAGCTCATTTTATCATTTTACGAAAATTATGTTCGTTACAGATAAAGTGTTTAATCCTTTTCCTTTTTTAGACGTGTTAGGCAAGGTGACCCCTTATCTCTTTACCTTTTTATTCTTTGCATTAAAAGACTTATGCGTTGTATTACTTGGGCTAAATAGCAAAATATGTGGAAGCCACTTACGCTCTCTTGAAATGAGCTACCAATTACCCATCTCCTTTTTGCAAATGACTTAATTCATTTTTGTGAGCTTTTATTGAGTAGGTTCATCTCATGAAGAATTGAATGAAGATCTTTTGTAAGTTTTTAGATTAATGAGTTAGCACAAGTAAAACTATAATGTTTTGCTCTAAAAATATACATAATGCTTGCACGACACATATAAGTGAGGAGCTTGGACTTCAGTTAACTTTAGACCTTAGGAAGTACCTTGGTGTTCTATTATTACATAAATGTATATCTAAAAGAACATATCAGTATATCCTGGAGAAGGTAAAGAAATGTCTCTCAAGTTGGAAAAGTCAAATGAAGATCTTTGCTAGTTGTACTGTCACACCATATTTATCTAGCATCAATTTTATACCAACACTAGCTAAAAGTATCAATTTAAATATATTTTAATGAATTTCACATTTTTGGCAACAGAAATAATTGACATTATAAGCTAAAATAATGCTTTCTTGACTTTATAGACCATATAAGCTTACCAAATTTATTTTTTTATTCTTAACACATTTGTTCAACCAGAACTAACATAATTTAGAGCCCAAAAGTTGGATCCAAGCCCTAGAACACAAAATGCACATCACACTTACAATTTTCATGAAACTCCATATTCTAGTATGAATTTTGAAAAATCATAATTAATTCTAGAAAAATTAAAATCATGCAAATTGTACCATTCTGGAAAACTCAGGATGTCTTCTAACTACCATAAAAATTTCATATCAAAACAACTAGGTTTGCCCCACAAAATTTAATGGAATAGTAACACTGGTCACTGATGCATCCTGCAATTGAACCTATGTAACATCCCAAAATTAATTAAGAATGATTATGATTAATTAGAGAGTAATATGGGTTTAATTAGGAAAATTAATTAAGAGAGGAGGACATTAAATTGGGCCTTATAATTTATTTAATTGTTAATTTAGATTAAATGTAAAAGTTCAATCTTAGCCTTAGGTCTAATTCCATTTCTTAGAGGCCCAATATTTATTTTTACATACCTAAATGTTAATGGACCTTTTTAGCTTAGCCTAACTCTCATATATGACCCATGTAACCTTATAATCTATAGCCCAATAAGCATATGACTAAACCCGTTTGGATTTTGGGCCCTTTGGTCAACCCACAACCCATCTAAACCCTAATTTTACTTCAACCTTTCCCTTCCATTCTGTAGAAAATACAAGAACAAAAAGGAATTTCAGAGGTCTAAAGGGGAGATTATAGTTAGCAGCAAAATTTCATCATTTCCCACTCCTAGAGCAAGATTTAGCCAAGCTAATTTATGTATAACTTAATCCTCTCTTCTTTCTCTTCAGTTTGACCTGATTGGTTTCTCATTTAAAGCATTTTTACCACACCCAAAATATAATATGGATTTTTTTTTTATGTTTTCCTAGAGGATTTTTAGAGGTTAAGGCTAGGAGGGATATTGGGTAAATGTAAACTCCTCATTTTGATACATTTTGTAATGTTCGATTTTCATAAAAACGACAAAAATGGATACGTTTTAAAAGTAAGTCCTCTGAAATAAATTGAGTAAAGTTCAAAAAAATTAGAATAATAATATAAACATTAAGTAATGAAAATAGAAGGCCAGAGGTGCCCTGAAATAGAAGCTAAAATAACCAGACAGAATTTGATGAAATAGCTACGAAACGTAATAATATTTTTGTAATTTTGGGTAAATTTTGAAATACTCATAGGAGGGCTTTTTAAATGAAAAATTTGAGCTCTTTAGGGTTCTCAAAGGTCCTGAAAACTATAGGAAGCCCTGAGACAATTAAAACTCCTACAGTATAGGTTTTTTAATATTGATTGACTAAAACTTTGACCATTTTATTTGAGAAGGTTTTAGCTCCAAATTGAGTGATTCTAAAGGCATTTTATAAGATTGAGAACTTAAATTTTATGATAGAAAAGATTGAAAACCATGGGAAGCCCCGATACAGTTAAAACTCCTCCAGTGTAGGTTTTCAAATATCGATTGACTAAAACTTTGACCCTTTCGTTTGGAAAGGTTTTAGCTCCAAATTGAGTGATTCTAAAAGTATTTTATAATATTGAGAACTTAAATTTTATGATAGAAAAGACGATTATAAAAAAGGAGTTAAAACAAACAAGAAACAAAAATGCCAAGTTTATAGGACATAAATAAAATTTCTTTGGAGCAATCTTATTTCCCCACCTATATATATGTCACACCCCACTCTCCTCCTCATTTGGCTAGTTTTATTTTTGCCCTAAAATATAAGAGAGACCTAGGGAGAGTGGTGCACAAGAGATGTGTAATGTCTGATTTTTGTAAAAATGACGAAAATGGAAATATTTTCAAAGTAAGTCCTTTGAAGTGAAATGGTTAAGGTCCAGAAAAATTAGAATAATGATTTAGAAATTAAGCAATGAATTTAGGAAGCTAGAGGTACCCTGAAACAGAGGCTAAGATAACCAGATAGAATTTAACGAAATAGCTGCGTACTGTAATAACATTTTTGTAATTTTGAGCAAATTTTAGAATTCTCATAGGAAAGCTTTTTAAATGGAAAATTTGAGTTCTCTGGGGTTCTTAGAGGCCCTGAAAATCATGGGAAGCCCTGAGACTGTTAAAACCCCTCCAATGTACGTTTTCTAATGTCTGTTAACTTGAACTTTGACCCTTTCGTTCGGGAAAGTTTTAGCTCTAATTTGAGTGATTCCAAAGGCATTTTATAAGATTGAGGATCTAAATTTTATGATGGAAAAGATGGTTCTCAAAAAGGAGTTAAAACAAATTGGAAACAAAAATGCCAAGATTAAGGGACATAATTGAAATTTTTGGAAACAACTTCTTAACTCTACCTTTATATGCCCCACGCCCCACTCTTTCCTTCACTTAGCTCATTTTATTTCTACCCTAAACTATAGAAAGAAGCAAGGGAGAGAGGTGCACAAGGGAGAAGAGAAAGGGAGGAGAAAAGCAAGGAAAAGGTATGGTTTTTCATGGATTTTCTTGGTTTCTCTTTAGCAAATTCCTTCTCCTCCATGTTTCCTTCTTTCCTATGGTTTTGTTGATGCTTTTGGATCCATTTTGAGGTCAGACCAAGATGGGAATTTTTGAGTTTGAAGAGTAGAAGCCAACCAAAGAGAAGAATAAGCAAAAGAAAGCCAAGAAACCAAGTATTTTACCACTTTATGCATGATCCTTCTTGTCCTTTCCCTTGTGATTTTTGGCCCATATAAGAACAACCTTAAAGAGTTAAATTTCTAGCCAAACCAAGAGTGAATCTTAGGAAAATGAGGGAGACAAACAAGAATATACAAAGGAAACAATCAAATAACCATTAGATTTTAAGATAGCAAAGTTAAGGTTTCTAGGGTTCCAACTAAAATTTTGTTTTGATGCAATAGTTTCTAAGCTAAAATGAATATTTATATAAGCTCCAGAGATCCCTAAGAAGCTTCCCACATGCATCTCCTATCAAGAAAACAAGACAAACTCCCTTCTTCTCCTTTATGTGCATAGCCACAACCTAGGCTAGATGAAGCACCAAGGAGTAGTTTTAATTCATTCCAAACTTGATTTTGAGTCATATATGATGGGAGATGATGGGAGAAAGCCTTGGAAAAATTTTAGAAGTCATAGATAATGAGATGGTATCATAGGTTCTATATTAAGGCTTAAAGAAGCAACACCTAGCTAGGCTCCTTGAAATGAAGGTGATGGCTCCAAGAGACTTCAATGGAGTCAAGAACCTTAAATGGATGGAATGAATGGAGCCAAGATTATGTTTTCCCAAGGTTGCTTCATTAAGTGCATTATGAAACTATAAATGAGCCATAAGAACAATCTAGCTTTTGTAATGAATATGTAGCTTTAGAAATTGTTCCAAGAGTGTAATTTGCTTCCATATTATGTGGCCAAGGAAGAGGAACAAAGTTCAAGGAAAAAGTGTGCATTTGTTACAAAGGTAGCTCTCTCTTCTTTCTTTCATGCATGAGCGGATGTTTATCTTGTCTTTGAATGTGTGTATGTATGTTTTGAGCCATGAAAAATGTTTTAGTATATATCTAAATGCCATGGTACTATGATGTTATTATTATGCATTCAAATTATGCTTTGTGAAGTTGCTTTGGTTTGCTTGAGTGTGGTGAAGCCAAAGTCTCCTAGCAATGGTGAGGATGAGTGAAGAACCTTCAATATGGGTGAAACAAAGCCAAAAGTTCATAAAAGTGAGGCTCAGTCAAGAACCTTTTAAGAAAATGGGTGAGATAAGTCCAAAATCCTTTAAAAAAAATGGGTGAGGCTAAATCATTGCTTGGCAAGCCTATGCATGTCTTATATGATTTCTTGAATGCTAGAGATGTTCCATAAATGATTATATGTTCCATGATATTTATGCATACATTTTTAGACTTGGATTTACATTCTTTATGTATGGTTGAAAGGGAGAAAAGTTATTGGGATTTCTAAAATCCCATCCCTTCATCCCCATTGTCTAATATGACTAGGTGGACTAAGTGAGCCTAGAAATGGGAGCCACCAAGCTTGAAGAAGAGAGTTTGACAACAAAGTGTGTGAAAATGTCTATTTTGTAGCCATATGAATGGCAAATGATGTAATTCCTTGTTGTATATGATGTATGACCTCATGAAAACATGTAAATATATGAATATATTGTGTATGAATGAGATTTGATGTCATATGTATGATATAGCAATTTTTGGGCATTGAATGGCAAGATATGGCTTATGTGTTCTTGTGTATACTTTGGGGTGAGAGTGTGAGTTTGTGAAATCTAGACTTGTGCACCTTTGAGATATGTTTAGTAGACCATTTTGGTGCTTTTCCATGTGCTCAAGTGGCCATGGATGTCTTAGAAGTGGAATTGGACCATTTGAGACCCTTATAAGACACAAAAAGTGTCATTTTGTATCCCTATGACACATTCTAACCAAATGAATGAATTTGCCCATGAAATTTGGCATGCATGTAGATCTCATCTAGATATTTTTGAAAAGATAAATATTAGATTATTTGGAGCTCTATGGAATTAATTATGATTTTTCAAAATTGCTATTTTTATGATGTTCTAGTATAAGTATTGTTTATATGGTTAGTTTTTTGTGCTATATCATTTGAGAGGCCAATGGTGACCAATACTCATGAAATTTTATATGCATAAACAAGACATGATAAAATTTCTATAGCCACTAATATTACCCTAATTGGATGTCTGAGTAGGGAGATATGAATTTTAAAAATTCTATGATAGTAACAATAGTGATAGGCGACCTTGGTTATTGTTCCATCAATTTCTAATAGTTAGACATCCCTATTTTGGTTTGAAATTATTTCTATCATAATATAGACATCTGTAGCTTTTTAGAATGGTATAGTTTGCTTGATTTCAATTTTTTTAGAATTAGTTATTATTTTTTAAAATTTATAATATAAAACTCGCACACTAAACTGAGGTTGCACATGCAATTTTTGTATATATGGTCCATGAGCTCAAGTTCTTGGCCACTTCTTGATATGGTTTTGAGTTGTAATTATGTATTTAAATATGAGAATGAGATGGATGAGTCCATATGGTCCACAGGACACAGAACAAAAAAATTAACCACGACGTAATGCAATTTAATTGAATTTTTTAATGTCTTTTCCTTGGAGAACTTGTGTGATTCAAGGAAGTGAGTCTAGAAATGATGTAAGATGAGCTTAATGAATATGGTGTTACAAGAAGGGAAGAGAAAGAGCAAAAATAAGGCAAGAAAGGTATGTTTTCCATAGAATTTCCTAGTCTTCTCTTTAGCAAACTTGCTCTCCTCCTTTTCCTCCTTCTTTCTATGGATTTGTTGATATATTTAGGCCTATTTTAATCTTAGACCAAGGGGGAAAATTTCAAGTTTAAGGAGAAGAATCCAAGCAAAAGGAAGAGCATCTAAGAAAGGCTAGGAAATCAAGGTAAAAAGCTAGTTTCCATGCTTCTTCTTCTTTGTTCTTAGATGTGTGTACTTTGACCAACCTAGGGACAGCTAAGAGGAGTTGGATTTTAAACCAAACCAAAGGTGAATCTTAGAAAAATGAGTGAGAAGAATAAGAATATGCAAAAGGAACAAAGAAAGAACTATAAAATTATAAGATAGAAAAGCTAGGGTTTTAGTTGTACCTTGGTTTGTAAGATGAGTTCTATCCATAAATTAAGGTGTTTAAGAATTCATATGAGTTTTTAAGACACCAAGAGAGCCTCCTACATGCTTGTCCCACCAAGGAAATCAAAACAACTCCATTGGTGCCATATTGGAGCATAGTCTCGGCCTAGCATGGAAGGAGTACCGATGGAGTGTTTTAATTTCTTCCAAGCTTAGTTTTGTATCATATATGATGGGAGAGGATGAGAGAAAGTCTTAAAAAAATTTTAGGAAGCTTAGGAAGTGAGATGGTATCATAGGTTCCATATTATGACTTAAAGAAGCAACATGTAGTTAAGCTCCTCAAATGAATTGTGTGATGACTTCAAGAGATCTAAATGGAGTCAAGAACCATAGATAGAAAGAAAGAATGGAGCCAAGTGTGATGACCCTAATTTCTACTCATTGTAATTAAGGTTAAATACGTGATTAATAATCACAGATTAGGGTTACAAGTCATTACGACCAATCACATTATAAAATTATGGGGAAATTTAGACCTTAATGTGATTAGAGTCATCAATCATACAATTACAAGCACTTATGTTCATAAAGGAAATAAACATTTATTTATAGGCCTTGATTTTATTACCTATCAATTTCATCTCATATGAATCTTCTATCACTATTTATAAATCAACCCTTGAGGCTACCATATGAAAAACCAAGATTTCCTAGTCAATATAAGGGTTTTAGGATGTTCGCTGCGGCCAATTTCCTCTTAGCCATGGCCAATTCCCCTCGGCTTCATCCCTTGCATCGTTACTAATTTTGCCACGGCGAAAAAGCCTATCGGAATCTCCCTCGTCGACTCTCGCTATTGGCCGCAGCCAATACCTCTTTTTGCCGTGGCCAATTCCTCTCTGGAATGCCTGGCTCCTTTTTGCAAAAGTTCATCGCGACGAATTTTCCTATAGATGACTCCCAGTTTAGCCTTACACATTTCGCACGACAAATTCTTCTCTGGCACTCTCCTTGGGCAACTTCGCCTCTATTGGCTGCAGCTAACTCCATTTTAAGATTTCATCTCATGCTCTCCAATTTCCCCTCTAGCAACACTCTAGGTCACTTTAACTTGGTTTGTGAAGATTTAGTGTCTTTCTTTTACCTAATCTACCTAACACATCTATCATTAATCATTTGAAACCCAAATGTGGACCCTTAACCCTCTAGCCACCATAAACTAGTGAGTTCATAGATCCATGACAGCAATTGTATTCTGGTCACAAGGTGCATAGGGTCAATGCTTAATGTTCATATAAAATCCAATCACTTATCCATTATTAGCCAATTACATTTATAATGTTCGATTCCCTGATAGTCAAATTACATATACATTCCCTATACTTGGCAACTCATGATGCAATGCAGCAATGATACAAAACTAGTAATCTAGTTATGATACAATTTGACAAAGCTCCCAAGCCTATATGCTACCAAACCATTTAACAAGCTCCCGTAAATTTTCTCCTTGCCACTAAGAGGTCTGGTCCCTGAAAATGTTAGCCCATAACGGGGTGAGATATACAATCTCAATAACAAAAGGGCAATGTCCATATACATGTACAAGTTAATTAATCCAATGCAATTTCATGTCATCAATACCAGAATCATCAATTCAATTTGCAAATAAACTAGTTGAACTACCAATTACTACTGTCCTATACCAGTAGTAATATATAACATGTTAATGACCAATAACACTGGGAGAGGTCCGTCCATGGCACCTACTCCATAATGAGTACAACCAAGGCTCAGTGCATCTGGGATTTGATCACAACCCGGTGCTCGATCGAAGCACATGCACGGATGGCAGCCGCACCACAGCTCCACCATGGACTCACAAGGTCCAATTACAATAATAATCAAGTAGTCAACTAGTCATTTAGCATTTCAAAATCAAGCATGTATAACAAATAGCAAATTAACATGAGCATATACATGAAATTAGGAAAATAACCCCAGTTACCTCAATAAAGCCAATTACTCTTCCCCTAGCTACCATAATAATCCAAATGCACATCAAGCCTATAACAAGCATAATTATCATCATTTCTAATCAACAAATCACAAATCAAATATCTAAAGAGTTGAACTGCTAATGACAGCCTAGAGGTTACTCACCTAATTATCAAAGGATTTAATTTCAGGTTCCAACTTTCCCATACTAGAAACTGCTATAGTTCACTCCAATTTCTGGGTAATTTCACATGAAACCAAAATCCATATCATAGGTCAATTATAGGAGTCTCAAACTAACAGAAAATGCATTAAAATGGGAAGAAGATACTCACTTAACAACACCCATAGCCTCAACCTCCAAAAATCCACCATGGAAGCACCAACAACAAGTTTCAGTTTTTGGGTGGAAGATGAAAATGCTCAAAACTAGAAACTAATTGGACCAAAATGAATAGGAGAATGAGAGGGTCAAGTTATATATAACTTACCTTGGCTAAATCATTCTTTAGAAGTGAGAAATAGTAGAGAAATGCAAAAAATCCCTAGCCCCTATTCTCAAGTGCAAAAATAGCTTTTCCCTTCTGCAGAACTAAATGTTTTGCTCTTCCAAATGGGTGTGGCTGCTGAACCTTTAGGGTTTTTAATGAGAAATGGGCTGACCCATCAGCCCAAGGTCCAATTGGGCTCATTTCTAGTGGTTGGGCTATGGTTTAATGAATGGGCTGCAGGAAATTTAGAGCTAAAAGTGGGATGTACTGACCCAATGGCCCAATTCTTTGTAGGTTTAGATTTTTATGCTTGTTGGGCCTTATCTCATAAGTTAGGCTGAATCTCATAAGTTGGGCTTCAGAGTTGTAGTTGAGTCAGGCCAAATTTCAAAAGCCAATCTAATTTGGGTCTGTATAATGGGTGTTGGGCCAACTCACATAAATTGGGTCTTAAGCCCTTATTCTACTAAATCAAATTGGGCCATTGCTAGGCAATTATTTTGGCCCAAGTCTCATGATAAGGAGTTGGGCTTACACCTAACAATTATTGGACCTCTATAAATCCTTATCCATGGCTTATTCAAATTAAATTTTGGGCCCAAATTAAGCCTTAACCCAATTGAAAACTTAAACCTATATTAATAGCTTTATTTCTCTGTAAGTTTCCATTCATATAGTTTGCCTAATTATTCCATAATAATTATTCTTAATTATTTTAAATATATTAATAACACCTTAATTAATTTTTGGGGTGTTACAGCAAGATCATGGATTATGGGTGTTACCTCATTAGGTGCATTATAGAACCATAAATGAGCCATAGGAATAATCTAGCTTTTAAAATGAATGTGTAGATTTAGAAATTATTCCAATAGTGTAATTAGCTTCCATATGATGTATCTAGGCCAAAGGAATCAAGTCTCACATCCTTGTGAGTGTGTGGCCGAGGGAGAAGAAGCATTCTCAAAAGGAAAAGTGTGTATTTGTAACTAAGGTAGCTCTCTCTTCTTTCTCTCATGCATGAATGGATGTTTATCTTGTCTTTGAATGTATGTGTGCATGTTTTAAGCCATGAAAGATGTTTTAGCATGTATCTATATGCCATGGTACCATGATGCTTTGTTATGCATTTGATTGATATTTTATGAACATGTTTTGGTTTGCTTGAGTGTGGCGAAGCTAAAAGTCCCTTAACTGGGGTGAGGATGAGCCAAAAGTCCCCAAGAATGGGTGAAACAAAGCTCAAAGTCTTTAAAGAGTGAGGCTTAATCAAAAGCCCTTAAGAAAATGGGCAAAGCAAGTCCAAAATTCTAAAGAAAATAGCTGAGACTAAACCATTTGCTTGGCAGGCCTATGTATGTTTTATGTGACTTCTTGGATGCAAGAATTGTTCCATGAATGGTTATGCAATCAATGATATCAATGCATATATTTTTAGACTTGAATTTGCATCTTTTATGTATAGTTTAAAGGGAGAAGAGTTATTGAGATTTGTAAAATCTTATTCCTTCCTCCCTATTGTCTAACATGTCTAGGTGGACCAAGTGAACTAAGGAATGGAAGCCACCAAGCTTGAAGGAGAAAGATTGACAAGAAAGTGTGCTATATTGTTCTATTTGTAACCATTTTGATGGCATATAATCCTATGATGAATATATTGTATAACCATTTGAACATATATAAATACATGGATGTTTGATGTATATATAAGATTTGATGCCATGTGAATGATATAGCAACTGTTTGACATTGAATGGCGAGATGAGCCTTGTATGTTCTTGTGTATACTTTAGGGTGAGAGAGTGAGTTTGAGAAATTTGGGTTTTTAGACCTTTGAGACATATTTAATAAACCATTTTGATAATTTCCCACGTGCTCAAGTTGTAACACTATATATTTCTAACTCATCTCATGATATTCACATGCTTTAAATCATCAATTCCATGAAAGAGTAAGGAAAAAGGAATTAAAAATAATACACTTCTTTGCGTTGCGTCATATTTAAAAATTTTATTCGATGTCACGTGGATCATGTGAGCTTATACAACATATTCTCATATTTAATTACATGAATATAACTCATTTGAATCATCAAAAGTGGCCTATATCTCAAGGAACTTGAAGAAATGCATGAAATATACATATATAATTTCAGCTAGCTTTGTCTTCATTTCTGTCACAACTTTGAAAAATCATAATTAACTCTAGAAATATCAAAATATGCATTCTTGGCCATTCTGGAAGTATTTTAAAAATATGTTAAAAATATGTCCAGACCATAACATCCAACACAGAGGACGTTTGACATATGCAAAAATCCAGATGTTAGATTGTCCACTGGTGCTGTCACAGAATTCTGCAACAAATTTCAAAAATGTCCAATTAATTCCAAAAAAATTTAATCCATACAAATGATACCAATATAGAAAGCTGTGGATATTAGCTAGAGGGAAAAAATAACTCCAGACAAGTTTGGGCATGCCCAAACCTCAAAATTTAATCAAATAGTAACTGAGGTCGAGTGGAGTTCTTGATACTGGATAGATTCTTTGAAAATTCATATCTCCCTTTCTAGATATCTAAATGAGGTGCATCTAATAGGTACAAGTCACTAGAATATCTAGTTTCACTGTATAAAATTTTGTGGCAATTGGACATCATTTGAGCCCTATATGATAGATTAGTGACATGACCAAAACTAGAAAATTTGCCAACTTTGAAAATTCATCAAATATTCTGTATACCTTCAAAAATTATGTTCTTTAGCCTCCCAAAAAGCTCTCAACAAGCTCTAATTTCATGCTAAATCTTGGATTAGGAAGAGCTCATTTAGACAAAAAGTTATATAGAGTTTCATTATAGTCAATTTTGGCTCCATATAGGATACCAAAATGTCCAAATAGCTTTCCTGGGGGTTTGGCACCTCTTGCGCAAGTCTAAAAGCATAATTAGAACTTGTGTAAGCTGCTCAATTGGTCCCAACCCTCATGTATCTCATTTTGGCCATCTCATCCACACATATGTACAATTCCATAAACTCATTCGAGAAGCCACATTGTCCATACATACTCAATTTACATTCTAATGGTCACATAATATATTCTCCCATTTAAACATGACATATTATCATAATTACACATATTTCAAAGGTCATAGACCATTTACAACAATAATTTACATCATTAAACATCATTATGGCTTTAAAAAGCAAAAACTATGCATATTGGTATCAAGCTCTTCCCTTCAAAGTGGTTGGCTTCCATTACCTTGTCCACTTGGTCCACCTAGCATGTTAGATCATTGGAGAGGAGGGAATGAGATTCAAATAATCCTAATAGCTCATCTCCCATTCAATCATACATAACATATACAAGGCATGTCTAATAAATGCATATATGGTCATGTTGACATGTGCAAACATTCATGAGGCATTTTTATCATTTGAGAAAGTCATATATAGCATCCAAAGGCTTGCCATTGGCCTCACCTAATTTCTTGTAGATATTGGACTTGCCTCACCCAATCTTTAAGAGATTCTTGGACTCAACCATTCTTTTAAGAGTCCATCTTGCTTTTGGGAGACTTTTTACTTTGTCTCAACCAATTTTAAGGATTCTTGGCTCATCCTCACCATGGCAAATGTTCTTGGCCTCACCGCACTCAACTAAACCTAAACAAACATCATAACATCATTTATAAATATAATATGTTATCATGAAACCATGGCATATGAAATCATGCTAGCTTACTTTTTATGGCTTGAAAATACATATACACACATTCTAAGATAAGCTAAGCACACATCCATGCATTAGAGAAGGTGGAAAGAGCTACCTTGGATACAATTACACACTTTTTTTCTTGAATTTCCCTTCATTGCATCGACCACACACAAATTTCTCTTGGCCTAGGCACAATTTATGGAAGCCAATTAGGTTCATGGACTAAATTCTGAGGCCATAAAATTTGCTTAGACACTAGCTTGGTCTATAACCTCATTATGGTTCCATAATTGCACCTAATGAAACAACACCCCTCAAATAAATTCTAGGCTCCATTCTTTCTTTTCAAATATGATTCTTGACTCCTTTTAAGCCTCTTGGAGTCATTACACAATCAAAATCAAGAGCCTAACTCCATATTGCTTCTTTAGGTCATAATATGGAACATAAAGCACCAACTCACTTTCTATAGGTTTTAAATTTTTTCCAAGGCCTCCCCTCATTTTCATTCATCATATATGACTTAAGAATGGGCTTAGAAAAATTTAAAACTCTCCATAGCCACACAAACCCCTTTAGGTCGAGGCTATGGAAGAAATGGGGTTTCTTGGAGTTTATTTTGTTTTCTCAAGGGAGGATGCATGCGGGGAGCCTCTTAGGGATCTTGGGAGCTTATTTAAACTCTCATTTAGGCCTAGAAATTATCATGCAAAATCAACTTTTACAAGGTGCACTTGAAATCCTAGAAATTGCATCTTGAAATCTAATGGCTAGTTTGTTGTTTTTTTTTGCATATTCTTGTTCTTCTCCCTCAAATTCCTAAGATTCACCCTTGATTTGGTTGAAAACTTAAATCTTTAAGGCAGACCATATATAGGTCAAAATGCTCACAAGAGAAGGGAGGAAGAAGATCAAGTGGAAGGATTGCATGATACCTTGATTTTCTTGATTTTTCTTGCTTGTTCTTTGCTTTCCTTGGCTTCCTCCCTTAAATTTTGAAATTTCCCTTCTGTTATTCCTTCAAAACATCCCTCAAAACTTCAAAAAAATCATGGGAAAGAAGAGGGGAAAAGAGAAGAAGAGATTGGCCAAGAGAAAGCATGAAAAACAAATAAATTTCTATACCTTAAAGCTTGGATTTCTCCTTCTTCTTCTCCTCCCTTGGTGCGCCTAAACCCTAGCCTTCTTCTTTGAAATTGGGCAGAAAATTCTGAGTCGAAATGAAGGAGAGAGTGGGGCACCACCTATATATAGGGGGAGGAGGAAGCTTTTTTCAAAAATTCCCAATTTGCCCTTTGTTCTTGGCATTTTCGTTTCTCCTTCGTTTTAGCTCCTTTTTTAGAACCGTCTTTTTCATTATAAAATTTAGGTTCCCAATTTAGTAAAATGCCTTTGGAATCACTTAAATTATAGCTAAAACCTTTTTGATGAATCCATCAAAGTTCAGGTACACCGACATTGGAAAACATCCACTGGAGGGGATTTAACTGTCTCGGGGCTTCCCATGGTTTTCAGGGCCTCTAAGAACCCTGGAGAATTCAAAAATTTCATTTAAAAAGTGCTCCTTGTAAATTCCAAAAATTGCTCAAAATTACGAAAATGCTATTACGTTTCATAAGGTTTTCGTCAAAATTTGCTTTTTCATTTTAGCTATATTTTTCCTTCCGTCTGAGGCTAGGATTATCATTTTTAGGAGTCTAGAATGTTACTCAAATTTTTTGGGACCTTAACTAATTCATTTCAAGGGACTTGCTTTGAAAATGTGTCTATTTTCGTTGTTTAACAAAAACTAGATGTTACTCAAGTGGCCATGAAAGCCTTTGAAGCAAGTTTGAATCTTTAGTAACCCTTTAAGAAGCATAAATAGACCAATCTGCAACCCTATGGCACAATCTGACCAAATCAATGAATTTTCTCATGAAATTTGGCATGTTATAGATCTTATCTAAAGCCTTTTGAGAAGCTAAAGTTCAAATTATTTGGAACTCTTTGCAATTAATTATGAATTTTTAGGGCTGTCAAATTTTAGCTGTTCTAGTATAGTAATTCATATGGTCAGTTTCTTCTCTTGTGTCATTTGAGGGCAAAATGGTGTCCAATACTCATAAAATTTTACAAGTATAAACTAGATATGATAAGCTTTCTATGTCCACTGAGATCACCCCAATTGGATGTCTGAGCAGAGAGATATGAATTTTTGAAATTCTATGGCAGTACTAGTAAGGCTAGTTGAGTTTATATACTGTTCCATCGATTTCTAGTAGTTAGACATTCCTATTTTGGTCTAAACTTATTTTTAACATAAATTAGACATCAGTAACTTTTCAGAATGGTATATTGTTCTTAATTTTGATTTTTTTAGAATTAGTTATGATTTTTCAAAGGTTATGATAGAAACCTAGCACACCAATCCGAGGTTGAACATGTGATTTTTATGTATATGGTTCATGAGCTCGAGTTTTTGGCCACATTTTGAAATGGTTTTGAGTTGTATATGTGCACTTAAATAGGAGAATGAGATGGATGAGTTCATATGTTCCATGAGATATGAAATAAAAATTTTATCCACGACGTAACACAAAAAAAATATATTATTTTAATGAATTTTTCTTAAGAACTTGTGTTATTCAAGAAGGTATGCCTAAAAGTGAAATGAGATGAGATGAGTTAAATGAATGTGATGTTACACATTTTCTACTAGTTTAAGACCCCCATAGTAGATTTGTAGTAGGGGTATTAATTTTGTACGAATTTACCTAGGATTTAGGGTGATACTCTGAAGTTACTGGTAAGAGAAATATCAAATCTAAATTTTGTTCTTGTAGTGGCTGGATAAGTGTCCTCTAGGTAGCTATGGGTGGTTTAATTCTTTGAGTATTGGGTTGTTACTATAATTGATGAATAGGAATGGTGATGGTCTAATTTTGGGTTCATAGGATAAGGTAGCATTGTCGTTGACTCTAAAGGAATTATCTATAAGTGAGGTAACCAAAGTTAATGTTAAATTTCATGCATATATGTACTTTAATTTTATATCCGCTACACATGTATGATTTTGAATGCTAAATGAATGGTTAGTTATTTGATATATTGTGATTAGACCTTGTAAGTTTATGGTGGAGTTATGGTGTGGCTGCCATATGTATATTATACTTCAATCGAGCACCAGATTGTGATCAAATCTCTGAATGTACTAAGCCCAGGTTGTGCTCACTGGTGAGTAGGTTCCATAGATGAGCCTTTCTCAGTATTATTGGCCATTAACATGTTATATGTGATTGCTAGTATGGGATAGTAGTCACTGATCACCTAATTGTTTCATTTGCTGATATGACTAGTATATTTTTCTGATGCTAATATGATATTCATGTATATATGTTAATTAAATTGGAATATATGAATGGAATTTGCCTTTGGTTATTAAGATTTGCATCTCACCCCTTTTCATAGGATAATACTTTTAGGTGAAGGCTCTTCGGGAAAGGATAAGAAAAAGCAAGTGGATACACATCCATGAGCTGAGGCCTTATGTAGGGAGATACACTTGGGTTGAGTTAATTTAGGGTAGATGCTGATTTTCTTGTTCTTTGCATAGCATCATCATCATGTAATCATATTGTCAATTGTAGGTATTTCGTGTTTTGGTAAAGATTAATATAATTAATAGGAAGTTAGGCTATTTACAATTTGGCGTCTAATGTATGCACTGGTATATATCTGATATGAAACCTTGTTAGATGGATATATATATATATATAACTTGTTTCTTGGAAGTATGTTATAGTAGTATCATGAATAATAATGTTAGTAAATTATGAATCCTTTTGCTATCATTAACTTATGAATTTACTAATGTATGGAAGTTTGGTGAATAGGAATTTACACCTAGGATTTGATTTGGCAATGAGAGACATGCTGAGTACATTAGATAGATAAATGCTATTAGAGCCTTACAAATTAAGGTAGAGTGGCCTTGGAGTATTACTAGAATGAGAGTTGTAGTACAAAGGACAAAACTGAGGAAGAAATGGTGCTGAAGAGGGTCAGACCACAGCCAAAATGGGCTGAGTCATGGCCAAGTGTCAAGTAGAGGCAAGGAGCATCGTGGAGCGAGGTGTCTCGCCGTGGCGCAAAAAGAAAAAGTTGCCCAGGGAATGCGACGACCCTATCTTGTTGCCATTGTAATTAAGGTTAAGAACACAATTAACAATCATAAGTCTGGATTAAAAGCCATTTTAACTAATTACATTCTGAAAGTTCGAGAAAATTTAAACCTTAATGTTATTAGAGTCATCAACCATATAATTACAAAAACTTATGTACATAAGGGAGATAAACATTCATTTATAAGCCTTTGATTCTATTACCCATTGATTTCAACTCACAAGGATCTTCTACTAATGTTTCTAAGTCATCCTTTGAGGTCACCATATGAAGAACCAAGATTTCTAGGCTAATATAAGGGTTTCAGGATGTTCACCGCGGCTAAATTCCCCTTAGCCGTGGCTAATTGTTCTCGAGTTCACTTTTTACATTGCCACGAGTCAGAGCTTTGTTACAGTGAGAAATCCTCCTGGAACTTACCTCACTCACCTCCCGCTATTGGCCACAACCAATTTACCCTTTCGCCGCAACCAATTCCTCTCTAGAATGCCTGGAAAATTCTCACAAAAGTTCACTGTGGCCAATTCCTTTTTGGCTGCGATGAATTCCCCTCTGGACGACTCCCAATTTTGCCTCTCACCTTTCACCGTGGCTAATTCCACATTTTGCCATGGCGAATTGCTCTCTAGTACTCTCCCTGGGCAACTTCACCTCTATTGGCCATGACTAACAATATTTTGGTCTCGGCGAAGTGCCTTCTAATCCTACAACTCCTAAAATCTTGTTTCATACTCTCCACTCTCTATCTAGGGATTCTCTAGGGCCACTCTCCCACTTGTTATGAGATTCTAATAGTATTTATCTAGCTAATTTACCTCATCCATTGTATCATTACCCATCTAACATTTAAATGTGGATTTTCCTACTTATCCATTAGTCTTATATCAGCAAATTTATAAATTTCCCACAATAGTCATTCAATCATGTTTTCATCAGATAATTCATGCATTGCCAGCTCAAATCTACAATCCATATATCACATGATTTCATTACTCAAATAATCAATTAAAACACAGGTTTATAAGCCATAATAAGTGTCATAAACTCATACATCCATCAACAACTAATATGAAGCCTATTTCTCATGATTACATTCTATGTTATCAAAATACAAACTCTTACACTTGGCAATATAGATACATGATGATGATATACAAAGGTTAACAAAATTAGCATCTACTCTATTCCACTCGCACCAAGTGTAGCTCAACACACTAGGCCTCAACTCATGGATGTTCATCTACTTGCTTGCCTCCTTACCTGAAAAACCTTCATCTGAAATGTTTAATCCCATGAAATGGGGTGAGATGCAAATCTCAGTAACCAAGGAAATTCCATCATATATTCCAGTTTAATTAACATACATGCATGACTTCACATAAGCATCAGAAAACATACCAGTCATATTAATAAATGAAACAATTAGGCTATCATGATTACTATCCCATACTAGCAAGCATATTTCCACATGTTAAAGGCCAATAACACCGGGAGAGGCCCGTCCACAGCACTCACTCCCTAATGAGCACAACTAGGGCTCAGTGCATCTGGGGTTTGATCATAACCGGGTACCCGATCAAAGCACAACACAGGTGGTAGCCACACCACAGCTCTACCATGGACTCACAAGGTCCAATCACACATAACAGATAGCCAACCAATTCATTTAGCATTAAAATCATAATCATTCATCAAATACGAAATTAAAATAGAACATATGCATGAAATTAGCGTAAACCCCGGTTACCTCACCTATAGACAAGTTGGGAAGCTACAGTAATACCAAAATCCTCCTAAAATCACAACATCAGAAAATGTTCATTTTTTATCAGTTCATTGTTATCTCATTAATCATTTATGGTAATAACCCAATGCTCAAAGAATTAAGTTACTAATAGTTATCTAAGGGATACCTACCCATTTACCAAGACCCTCAAATTTCGGATTTTACCTTCCCTAGAACAGAAACATCAATATATCATTCTAAATCACAGGAAAATTCACACAAAATTAAGGCCCATACTATAAGTCTACTATGGGGGTCTTAAACCAGTAGAAAATGCATCAAAATGGAGAGTTTATACTTACCTAATAACACCCTCAGTCCCAACCTAGGAAATTTCACCAAGAAAAATCCAAACAACCACGTTTCAGATTTTAGGTATGGTAAAAATACTCCAAATGAAAAACTAATTAGGCCAAAATGAAGAGAAAGAGAAGGGGATTAAGTTATACAACTATTGCCTTGGCTGAATCTTGCTCTAGAAGTAGGAAATGATGGATTTCTTACCCCAAACTCTAGCCTCCCTTCAAACCTCCGAATTTCTCTTTTATGTTTCAGCAAAATGGGAAAAGGGCTGAAGTGTTTAGGGTTCTAATTAGGTTAAGTTGGGTCTAATATGGGTCATGGGCTGACCCAAGGGTCCAATGGCAAGTGGGTTCTGATTTACACCTTGTTAGGCCAACTCTAATATGTTGGGCTGCAGAAATTCAATTGGGCCAGACAAAGTTTGAGGGACTTAATTGATTTGGGTCTGCTCAAGGGTTATTGGGCCAATTACATGGGCTTATGCAAGTTGGGTCTTGGGTTTCTAATTCATTAAATTGAATTGGGTCTGCACCTAACTTATTGGGCCTCCATTAACCTCTTATCATGATCTCTTACATTAATTTGGGCTTAGATGAAGTTTCTATCCCAATTAAATCTCAAACTCGCATAAATAATTTATCTTTCCAAAGTTTCATTTACCTAACTTGACCAATTATCCCATATTAATTATTCTTAATTAACCCAAATCTATGATTAACACCTTAATTCATTTTGGGGTGTTATAGGGAAGGTAACAGAGAGTAACCTCGCTACGACCCAAAATTTTTTGCCACAGTGTAGGCTGAGGAATAAGGTGATAAGTGTTCTAGTAGTTAGTTTCATCGTGGCTCAAATATAGCCCATCAAAGCATGAATCAGGAAATTTGCTACAGTAGGTTCTAAGGTGTTTTCCACCGCAGCACCACATAGGCTCACTATGGCGAGATTTACGAAAATGTGAGAAGTGAAACCAGAGAGCAACTTTGCCACGGTATGAAAATCTTAGGCCATAATGTAACACCATGTTCATATAGTTCATCTCATCTCATTTCTAATTCATATTCATTGGCTAAGCTACTTTGTCAAAGAAAATACAATAAAAATAATGGATTATTTTACGTTACCTCATGGATAAATTTTTCATTTTGTGCCTCGTGAACCATATGAACTCATCCATCTCATTCTCATATTTAAATACACAAATAAAACTCAGAACCATCTCAAGAAGTGGCCAATAACTCGAGCTCATGAACCATATACACAAAATTTACATGTGCAGCCTCAAATTCATAGGTCAACTTTCTGTCATAAATTTTGAAAAATCATAACTAATTCTAGAAAAATAGAAATCAAGCACACTATACTATTCTAGAAAGCTATAGATATATACTTTATGTGAAAATAATCCTAGATTAAAACAGAAATGTCTAGACACTAGAAATTGATGAAACAGTAACCAAGGTCGTTTGACACTACTGGTACTGTCACAGAACTTTAAAAATTCATATCTTCCTGCTCAGATATCCAATTGGGGTGATCTTGGTGGCCATAGAAATATTATCATGTCTATTTTATGCTTGTAAAATTTTATAAGCATTGGACACCTATTGTCCCTCAAATGATGCAAGGGAAAAAAAATTGACCATATGAACAGTAACCATATCAAGACAGCTAAAATTTGGCAACTTTGAAAAATCATAATTAATTCCATAGAATTCTAAATAATTTGGTCTTTAGCTTTCCAAAAATCTCTAGATGAGATCTATATGCATGCCAAATTTCATGGTAAATTCGTTCAAGAGAAGGAACAAGAGGAATCAAGCATACAAGTAGCAAAATACCTTGGTTTCTTGGTTTCCTTTACTTGCTCTTCACTTTGCTTGGCTTCTTCTCCTTGAAGTCGAAAATTTACTCTTAAGTATAACCTCAAAATAGCCCTAAATACTTTAATAATTTCATAGGAAAGAAGAGAAGATGAAGGAGAAGGAATTTGCTAAAGAGAAACTAAGAAAATTCATGAAAACCATACCTTTTTCTTGCTTTTTCTTCTCCCTTTCTCTCCTCCCTTGTGCGCCTCACTCCCTTGCTCCTTTCTCTAGTTTAAGGCAAAAATGAAATGGACAAAATGAGGATAAGAGTGGGGCATGGGGTATATATAGCTAGGTTTACAAGAATTGTTTCCAAAATTCTAATTATGTCCCTTAATCTTGGCATTTTCGTTTCCTGTTCGTTTTAGCTCCTTTTTTAGAACTATCTTTTCTATCATAAAATTTAGGTTCTCAATCTTATAAAATGTCTTTGGATTCAGTCAAATTGGAGCTAACACCTTCTCGAACAAAAGGGTCAAAATTATAGACAACCATCACTAGAAAGTGTACACTGAAGGGGTTTTAACTATCCCGTAGCTTCTTATAGTTTTCAAGGCCTCTGAGAACCTCAAAAAACTCAAAATTTCCATTTAGAAAGCTCTCCTATGAAAATTCCAAAATTTTTCCAAAATTACTAAAATGTCATTACGTTACGTTGCTATTTTGTTAAATTTTGTTTGGTTATTTTAGCCTCTGTTTTAGGGTACCTTTAGCCTCCTAATTTCATTACTTAATGTCTAGATCATTATTCTAATTTTTTTGAACCTTAACCAATTCATTTCAGAGGACTTACTTTAAAAATATATCTATTCTGTCAAACATTACATGCAACACAAGATGTGAAACATGGATTTTAGGTTCCAACAATCAACTTAGCCGCAGCATGAAAAGTCTAAGCCAGCTCCCAAATTTCTATTTTTGACTTAGAGACCTTGAGATTTGCTATAATAATGTTGTACAATGACTTGGGAATATTTACAAGAGGTTTTTGTGAGTTGAAATCAATAGTAAGATGAATCAAAGGTCTTAAATGATAATTATAGCCACTTATGGATTTGATTAGTTATAGCTATTTAGCTAATGACCCTAATGATATCAAGGTTCAAATTTCCCTACTTTCTCCTATTTTAATTAATTATAATAACTTTAGACCTTGATTTGGGATTACTAATTATACTATTAAACCTAATCATGGTAATCAAGAATTAGGGTTATTACAACCTAAACTTTAAAAATGTATATCTCCATCTACAGAGCTTCAAATGAGATGCTGTTGGTGGCTATGGAAAGCTTAAAATGAGACCTAATTTCTATAAAAGTTTCAAGGGCATATGAGTTCATTTAATCCATGAAATCCATTGCATATTAGAAGCTATTATAGTATTCGAGTACTACTAGACCTCTAACTTCAAAAATTCATAACTCTCTCTATACAACTCTTTCTCATTCAAACTCAGTGGCTCTAGAAAGCTTATAATTTCAGCTATATGCTTGTAAAATTTTATGAGTATTAGACTTCATTTGGCCCCTGAATGATAAAGAAATACAAATTGACCATATGAACAGTGACTAGGATAATTCTACATAATTTGGCCAAGTTTGAAAATTCATAATAAATTCTTTAGAGCTCCAAAAATAGTGCTTTTTGGCATTGTGAAAAGCTCTATATGAGACCTACACAGAAATGCAAACTGATCGCATGAACAGTGACTAGGACAATTCTACATAATTTGGCTAACTTTGAAAATTCATAATAAATTCTCTAGAGCTCCAAAAATAGTACTCTTTGACTCTATGAAAAGCTTTAAATGAGGCTTACACAAAAATGCAAACTGACCATATGAACAATGACTAGGACAATTCTACATAATTTATCTAACTTTAAAAATTCATAATAAATTCTCTAGAGCTCCAAAAATAGTGCACTTTGGCTCTGTGAAAAGCTCTAGATAAGACCTATATTTCTGCCAAATTTTATGTATCAAATCATCCATTTGGTTAGTTTGTGGTTTAACTCAAGATTATGTCACATTTTGTAACCATAATAGGGTCAAATGGTATCAAATGCCCTTCTAGCCATTCCATAACCACTTGAGCACATCCCAAAGCATAAATGTTGCATATAAAAGCTTCTTAAATAGTTAAAACATCATACATCTCAAAATGACCTTCCTAGTTGTCATTATGATTAGAAAGAAACTTCTTAGGACCCAAAGTGGACAGAAAAGTTAGGCCGATAAAAGAAGGAGGCCATTAGAGATTGAGATTGGAGACCGTGTATTCGTCCGGGTATCTCCAGTGACTAGGGTAGGTCGGTCTATGAGGGTAAGGAAGCTTAGTCCTAGGTATATTAGTCCGTTTGAAATCCTTGAGAAAATTAGACTCGTGGCCTACCAGATAGCCCTACCCCCTAACTTAGCCCAAATCCATAATGCTTTTTCATGTCTCCTAACTAAAAAAGTATTTACCAGACTGTAACACCCCAAAATTAATTAAGATGTTAATCGTGGATTTAGAGTAATTAAGAATAATTAATAGAGGATAATTGGGCAAGTTAGTGAATGGAAATTTTAGAGAGATAAATTGTTAACATGGGTTTGAGAATTAATTGGGATAGAAATTTCATCTAGGCCCAAATTAATAAATCATGATGAGAAGCTAATGGAGGTCCAATGAGTTAGGTGCAGATCCAAACCCTTGAGCTCTTCAAACTTGGCCCAAATCCCATTAAATTTCAGCAACCCAATGTATAAAACTGGCCCAATAAAATCCTGCAGCCCAACACTTAAAAACTAGCCCAACAAAGCTAAAAATCTAGAGCCCATTAGAAGTTGGACTTGGAGCAATCCATGACCCATCCCTTGACCCAACTTAACTCCACTAAAACCCTAAAACTAACCAACACCTCCCCCATTCTGCAAAACACAAAAACATAAGGAAAATTCGGAGGTGAGGAGGAGAGGCTAGGGTTCTTAGCATAATTCCACCTTTTCTCACATTTGTAGCAAGATTTAGCCAAGGTAATAGTTATACAACTTAATCCCCTCATCTTTTTCTTTAATTTGGTCTGATTAGTTTTTCATTTGGAGTATTTTCATCATACCCAAAATCTGAAATGTGGGTGTTTGGGGGATTTTCTTGATGAAATTCGTAGGTTGAGGTTAGGGCTGGTATTAGGTGAGTTTAAACCCCCCATTTTGATGCTTTCTTTGTTGGTTTGAGACCCCCATAGCTTATTTATATTATGGGTATTAATTTTGTACAAATTTGCTTAGGATTTTGGGTGGAATATTGAGATTTCTGGAAGAGGACACTTAAATCCGAATTTGGTATTCGTGGTAGCTGGGTAAGTATTCTTTAGGTAGTTAATAGTATTTAAATCCCTTGGGTACTTATTGTAACTGTTAATGATGAATTAGAGTAGTAATTATTTGATGCTATGATTATAAGGAGACTCTGTACCATTGGTGGCTGTTGCAAATCTGTCTACGAGTGAGGTAACCGGGGTTTATATTAATTCCACGCATGTATCTGTTTAAATTTCGTATTTGCTGTACATGAATGATTTGAAATGCTAAATGAACTGGTTGGCTATCTATTGTATGATGATTGGACCTTGTGAGTCCATGGTGGAGCTGTGGTGCGGCTGCCACCCGTGCATGTGCTACAATCGAGCACCGAGTTATGATCAAACCCCAGATACACTGAGCCCTGGTTGTGCTCAATGGGGAGTAGGTGCTGTGGACGGGCCTCTCCCGGTATTAATGGCCTTTAACATGCCACGATTGCTAGTATGGGATAGTAATCATGATAGCCTAATTGCTTCATTTACTGATATGATTGATATGATTCGGATGTTGATTTTAATTCATGCTTATATGCTAGTTAAACTGGATTATATGGTGGAATTGTCTTGGTTAATGAGATTTATATCTCACCCCATTTTATGGGATTATAATTTTAGATGAAGGTTCTTCAGGTAAGGATAAGGGCAAGCAAGTGGATGAACATCTATGAGCTGAGGCCTAGTGTGGAGGAGCTGTACCTGGTCTGAGTGTAATAGGGTAGATGCTAAATTTTGGTTAAATCTTGTATAGCATCATCATGTATCTGTATTGCCAAGTGTAGGAGCATGTATTTTGATAATATAATGTGTACCTATTGAGGAGTGGGCCTTACTTTAAATTGGCACATTGATATATGGATTTATGATACCTGTTGTAAACCTTATTGAACTTGTGATATGACTTACCATTCGGGAATGTAACCTTGAGATATTGATATGAATCACTAATGTATGGAACCTCTAATGGAAAGTGTATCTAGTGTTAAATGTCAATGATGCATGAATTGTGTTGTTGTTATTCCCTGGATTTGCTGATATAGGGTAATTGGAGAAAAGAAATTGACCCTTGAATCTTGAATTAGAGAGGATAGATTAGTTGGATGAATTAGGCTAATGAAAGCTATTTAAGCCCACAAATAAGGTAGAGGGGCCCTAAGGTGAGATTGGAGGGAGAAAGGAGAGTATAAGTCCAGAATTTCGGAGTGTAGAACCAAAAAGGCACTTCGTGCGCAGCTAAAATTGAGTTGGCCACGGCCAATAGAGGCGAAGTTGCCCAGGGAGAGTACCAGAGAGGAATTCGCTGCGGCTAAATGTGAGAGGTCAAACTGGGAGTCATCCAGAGAGAAATTAGCCGCAGCGAATTAAGGAATTGGCCGCGGTAAACTTTTAGGAAAATGTCCCCGGCATTCCAGAGAGGAATTGGCCGCGGCTAAAGGAGGAATTGGCTGCGGCCAATGTTGAGAGGTGAGCGAGGAAGTTCCAGGAGGCTTCTTCACCGTGGCGCCAAGTAGGTTGGCCGCGGCGAAGGTCCAACTCACCGCTGTGATAAATTAGTGATGAAGAAAGGGGTAAAACAGAAAGGAATTGGCCACGGCTAAGGGTAATTTGGCCGCAGCTAACATGCTGAAACACTTATATTAACTAGAACATCTTGGTTTTCCATATGTTGATCACAAAGGATGATCTAGAGTCATTAGGATGGGTTATAACTGATGAATAATAGATCCAAGGCTTATAAATGGATGTTTAATTCCCTTATGAACATAAGTGTATGTAATCGTATGATTGATGACTCTAATCATCTTAAGGTTTAAATTTCTCCACATTTTCATAACCTATGATGATTAATCGCGTGTTTAACCTTAATTATGATGATAAGAAATTAGGGTCGTCACACAGACCCCTCACATGTCATAGAATATGAGTATGTTCAATTGTAGGAAAATCTTTCCTATGTAATGAAACCAGAGAGGATTGTAGATGCGAAGCTGAAACAACTAAGAAACAAGAGCTCTCTAGTGAAAGTTGTTTGGAAGGGTCTGACATCTGAAGAGGCAACCTGGGAGTTAGAGGATGAAATGAGACAGAAATATTCAGAACTATTTTCATAAGGTACGTATTTAAATTTTGAGGACAAAATTTATTTTAAGGGGGGTGGAAAATGTAACGATTGTAAATTTGGTAAAAACAACAAAATAAGCCGTATAAAAGCAAGTCCTCTTAAATGAGCTAGATAATGTCCCAAAAAATTTAGGTAAAGTCCTAAGTTCCTAAAAATGATAATTCTAGACTTTGACGGAAAGAAAAATAGAGTTAGAACGGAAAAACAATTTATGACAAAAACTGATGAAACGTAATGACATTTTCGTAAATAAGTGAAACTCTTGGAAAAGCACATAGAAGAGCTTTCTAAATGGGAAATTTGAGTTGCTCAAGGTTCTCGGAGGCCCAAAAAATCATAGGAAGCCTCAGGACCGATAAAGCCCCTCTGGTGTACGTTTTCCAATATGAGTAAGCTTGAACTTTGATGGAATTGTTCGATAAGGTTTTAGCTCCAATTTGAGTAATTCTAAAGGTATTTTATTAAATTAGGAACCTAAATTTTATATTGAAAAAGACGGTTCTAAAAAAGGAATTAAAACGAAGCAGAAACAAAATTACCATTACAGAAGGACGAAATTAGAATTTTTGGAAAAGTATGCTTTTAGAAGCTCCCACATACTTCTGTCACCTTCTTAAGCATGACTTTCTATACCCAAATTATAGAAAAATAACAACTCTTCTAGGTGCACAAGGAAGGGGAGAGAAAGAGGGGAAAATTAAGAGAAAGATAAGGAAATCTAAGGAATTCCATGCTCCATCTTCCTCCAATCAAATTCCTCTCCTTTCCTCCTCACTTTCCATGGTTCATTTGAGATGAATGGTTCTATTTTGTGGTGGGACAAACCAAGAAGAAAAAGCTTGGAAAACACACTTGAATCTAAGGTAAATTCTCACTTTGGTTGCTTTCTTCTCTTGCTTCTTCTTGGTGTATGATTTCGGCCTTATACAAAGCCATATAAGGGGGAGTTTTCTGTCCAAAAGTAAGAGAGAAACAAGGGTTTTAGGCCATGGGAAGATGGAATATGGCAAGAAATTCTAATTTAACCAATAGAAATTAAGTTAGGAAAGTGTGGACTTTTCTAAGCTTTTGTAAAATCTAATTTTGTGTGAATGTTTCCTTAGTTATTTGAATATTTCCTTAAGCTCCTAAGACCTCTAGAAACCCTCCCAAGTGGTTCTCCCATCAAAGAAAAATCAAGAAGCTTGTGAACTCCTTCCTTTGTGCATATCTCGGCCTAAGCTAGTACATAGAGCTAGGGAGCATTTTAATTTGTTCTAGCCTTGGTTTGGGACTTTATATGATGTTAGAAAATGGGAGAAACCATTGGAAAAAATTTAGGAGCCATAGATTGGAAAATGGAGCAATGGTGTCCATAATGGTGTCTTAAGAAGCAACTTGATTTTCCATTTGTGCAAATGAATGTGTGAGGGCTCCAAGGACCTTAAATGAGTCCAAGAAGCCTAGGAATAACAAGAGAATGGAGCCTAGAACTCAAAATATGAGAGTTGCTTCATTGGGCCAATTATGGAACCATTATGCCACTTATGAGACTAAGTATATATTCAAGCTTTAGTTTAGTATCTTGGCTTGCTTCAAGTGAGTAATTGTGCGTTGTTTATGGTGGCTAGGCCAAGAGAACCCTACTCCACTTAAGTGCAATTGTGGGACCGAAAAAGGGAAGGAAAAGGATCAAGAAAAGCTTACATAAATCCAAGGTAGCTCTCCACCTCATTCTCCTTGCATTCTTGTGTGCATATGTATATTATTGTATGCTTGTGTGTGTTCTTGTGACTTGATGATATGCCCCTTGATGCCTTGACTTTACATTGGTACCAATGTGTCTCCTTGAATGACTATGGTTGTGGAAATGGCTCGTAAGGGTGAGGTGATGCCAAAAGTCCCCTAATGAAAGTGAGGAGATGCCAAAAGTCTCATAGCATGGGTGAGACAAGGCCAAAAGTCTCATGGCATGGGTAAGACAAGGCCAAAAATCTCTTGGAAGGGTGAGGCTAAATCAAAAGTCCCTAGACTAAGAGTGAGGCAAATCCAAAAGTCCTTGAAATGGGGTGAGGCAAAACCAAAAGTCCCTAGAGTATGGTCTTAGCTTGAATGTGAATAAGTGGCATGAGAATTGTGACCTTGCATACTTTATGATTGCCATACCTTCCATACATATGCTTTGATGTGTATATACGTTGAATGTGTGTGAATGAGTGTGTGAGCTATTGAGATTCTTGGAATCTCACTCCCATTTCCCCTTCCATCTTGAATTGTCTATGTGACTCGTAAGAAGCAAAGAAAGCAAGCCAAGAGCCTTGAAGGGCTATACTTTAAACCTTTTGTAGTTTTCTTTGTGTCTCAATGTGAGAGTGATATTGTACATGTTATTATTGTAATGTAAAACCATGAACAAATGTAATATTGTATGAATGATGTATGAACCTTGTATGGTGCCAAGACAATGGAAATATGGAAATTGAACACTTGGGGGCACACTTGAATGTATGTATTTTTGGGTGTGGGATGGTCAAAATGATATGCTTGGTATTTGGGACCACTTGGGTAGTTCTTACAAGTCATAATCATGCTTTTAAACTTGTCTAAGAGGTGCCAAATACTAAAGAAGACCAATTGAATCAAGTTGGTACCTCATATGGTGCAAAAGTAACCATTTTGTGAGGCTAAGTCACTTTTTCCAAATGAGCTCTTCTTGGTTTGAGATTTGGCATGCATCTAAAGCTTGTTGAGAGCTTTTTGGGAAGCAAAGTGCAAAATTTTCAGAAGTCTATAGAATATTCGATAAATTTTTGAAGTTGGGAAATTTTTTTGAATTGGTCTCTATTATTATAGCTATGGTCTGAAATGAAACTCTATTATTCATAAGGCAAATAATGTCCAATTGTCACAAAATTTTATAGAGAGAAACTAAACCTTTCCAATGACTTGTACCAGTTAGAAACACCTCATTTGGATGTCTAGAGAGGGAAATATTAATTTTTGAAATTGCTATCCAGTATTAGGCATTTAGTTAGACCTATGTCATTGTTTGATTAGTTTTCGAGGCCTAAATGTGCCTAGACTAGTCTAGAGTTATTTTTCCCTTTAGCTAACATCTGTAACTTTTTAGATTGGTATCATTTGCATGGACTAGATTTTTTTGGATTTAATTGGACATTTTTGAAGTTTATGACAATAAACTATATTAGTACCAGGGATAGCCGAACATTTGTACTACTTTATTATCAAACGTGGTCCAAAAGCTATGTTCATGTCCCGGAATTATTTTTACTATGAATTTAACATCTAGAGCTTTCCAGAAAGCTATGGTTTGTATGATTTTGATTTTTCTACATTTAGTTTTTTTTTTTTTCAAAGTTGGCCCCAAAAACTACCACTATGCAGCAGTGGGAAATGAAGAAATTTTAGGGTTTTTAACCCTTGATCCGTGATTTATGCCATTTTTTGAGAATGTTATGATTTTTATGTATGAAAAATAATTAGATAATGTTGTTGATGAGTTCATGGGGTCCCAGAGATGTGAAATGAAAAATTTATTCACTACGCAACACAATTAAAATCATTATTTTAATGTATTTCTTGAGATTTCTTGAATGAATTGTATATTCTCACTTGTGAGATGAGGTTCAATGTTAGAGTATAATATAGTATTACATTTATTGGTATCAGAGCAAAAGTTTAAGCACTCTTACTCGATATTTAGCTCTTGAGTGATGTAATTGGCCTATTTTCGGGTGGAATATCTGTATATATGTGCTTGAATTGTATTTGTGGGCTAAGGTTGTGATTCTTTTTGTAACACCATAACTTCTAGCTCATTTCATAACATTTATAAGTTTCACCTCATTATTTTCATAAGAGCATATAAAGAGGGGGATGAAAATAATGGGTTTATTTGCATTGCGCTACACTTAAAATTTGCAATCGGTGTCACGTGGACCATGTGGGCTTATGTTAGGCATTTTCATATTTAATTCCATCATTATAACTCATGTACATCACAAAAACATGCTTACAATTCATGGAAACCGAAATGGAGCTCAAAATAAGCAAGCATATTTTTGGCTAGATTTGCTCCATTTTATGACCCAAATTTGGAAAATCATAACTAAATATAGAAAATTCAAAATCATGCAATATTTGTCATTCTGGAAAGATCAAGATGTCTACTTCACACTAAAAATATGCCCAAGTCACAAAATTTATCACACAAGATGTTTGACATTCAAAAATCTACAGAAGTCACTGGCTACCTGGGTTGTTTAGTTTACTGATACAAACTTTTAAAATTCATAAGTAATTCTATAAAAATATAAATCACACAAATTAAGTCATTATGGAAATATAAAAATGTTAAATTGATACTAAAAATAATTCTAGAATGAAACAGATACGTTTAACCATCGAGAACCTATGGAACAGTAATTGAACTCTTGGGGCGCTACTAGTACTGACAGTTAACTTTAGACATGCATAACTCTCGGCTCAGACCTCCAAATGAGGTGATCTTGGTGGCCACAGAAAGCTTATGACCTCTAGTTTATGTATATAAAATTTCATAAGCACTGTAAACCATTTTGCCATCGGGTGACACAAAACATAAAACTGCCAGTATGAACAGTACCCATACCAAAATCTATGAAAAATACCAACTTTGAAAATTTATCAAATATTTCCTAGACCTCCAAAAATTATGATCTTTACCTTCCTAGAAAGCTCTCAATGAGACCTAATTGCATGCCAAATTCTAGATCAAGACTAGCTCATTTGGCCAAAAAGTGATATAGGGTTCCATTATGGTCAATTTTGGCTCCATATTAGGTACCAAAATTGCCAAATGGATTTTCCTTGGTCTTGGCACCTTTTAGGCAAGTCTAAAAGCATGTTTAAGACTTGGGGGAGCTGCCCAAATGGTCCCAAACCATTTGCATCTCACTTTGGCCTTTTCACCTCACTTATACACATTACACCAAGCTTTTCTCAAATGCATACATTGGCATAAACACTCCATTTATGTTCTAGAATACACACACCATACTCATTCATTTATCTATCACATAATATCATTTTTACATTTGTTCAAGGGTTCATAGACTATTTACAATAATAATATATATCATGAAGTCTCATTGTGAATCAAAAGACCAAAAATCAAGCATAAGGGTGGCAATCTTCTTTCTTCAATGTGATTGGCTCCCATTGCCATGTCCACTTGGTCTACCTAGCATATTAGGACATTTAAGAGGAGGGAGTGAGATTCAAGAATCTCAATAGCTCATCTCCCATTCCATCACACATAATATGTGCAAGCAAGTTTCACAAATGCATGCATGAAGAAAGTAGAAATCATAGGCATTTTAAAAGCAATCTTGGCATATAAATCAATCATACAAGACATTTAAGAACTCACTAAGTGTTTGGATTGGCCTCATACTTCTCCTCATGGATTTTAGACTTGCCTCACCCATTCTTTGAGCACTTTAGACTCAACCATACTCTTGGGAGCCCACTTTGCTTTTGGGAGACTCTTTACTTTGTCTCAACCAAGCTCAAAGGTTCTTGGCTCATCCTCACCTAAGGGAAGAGTTCTTGGCCTCTCCATACTCAAACAAACTCACACAACATCATGTAATCATTTGAAAACATAACATGGCATCAAGCATCATGGCATATAAAGGCATGCTAGCATACTTTTCAAAACTTGAAATTATACATACACATATTCTAAAACAAGCTAAACACACATCCATGCATGAGAGAAAGTAGAGAGAGCTACCTTGTATACAAACACACACTTTTTCCTTAGCTTTCAAGCCTCCTCTTTTAGCCACACACCCACAAGTTGGTGAAAATAGTGTCTCTTGGCCTAGACACAAATTATGGGAGCCAAATGTAACACCCCGAAATTAATTAAGGTGTTAATTATGGATTAAGATTAATTAAGGATAATTAATAGAGCATAATTGGGCAAGTTAGTGAATAGGTATTCTAGAGAGATAAATTGTTAATATGGGTTGAGAATTTATTTAGGATGGAGATTTACATCTAGGCCCAAATTAATTAAATCATGATGAGAGGCTAATGGAGGCCCAATGAATTGGAGGTAAACCCAAACTAATTTAATGAGATAGAGGCCCAAGATTTATCTTGTATAGGCTCAATTAAGTGGCCCAATTACCCTTGTGCAGACTCAAGCCCTTGAGCCCTTCAAATTAGGCCCAAAACCTATTAAACTTCAGCAACCCAATAAGTGAAAACTGGCCCAACAGAATTATGCAGCCCAACACTTAAAAACTGGCCCAATAAGCAAAATCTGAAACCCAATTGGGTTTGGACTTGGAGCAACCCATGACCCAGCCTTTTGACCCAACTTAAACCCATCTAAACCCTAATTGCCTCAGCCACACTTTCATTTTTCTGAAACTCAAGAGGCAAATTGGAGGTTGAGAAGGAGGCTAGGGTTTGGGGCAAAGATTCTGCATTTCCACACACTTAGAGCAAGATTTGGCCAAGGTAATAGTTATAGAACTTAACCCCCTCATCTTTCTCTTTAATTTGGTCCGATTAGTTTTTCATTTGGAGAGATTTCATTATACCCAAAATCTGAAAAGTGAGTGTTTGGAGGTTTTCTTGGTGAAATTCGTAGGTTGAGGTTGGGGTTAGTATTAGGAGACTTTAAACCCCCCATTTTAATGCTTTCTTTTATGGTTTGAGACCCCCATAGCTTATTGGTATTATGGGCATTAATTTTGTACGAATTTGCTTAGGATTTTGGGTGACACATTGAAAATTCTGGTGGGAGATACTTGAATCCGAATTTGGGATTTGTGGTGGCTGTTGCAATTGTCTGCAAGTGAGGTAACCGGGGTTTACAGTAATTCCATGCATGTATCTATTTTAATTTCATATTTGCTATATATGAATGATTTGAAATGTTGAATGAATTGGTTGGCTATCTGTTATATTATGATTGGACCTTGTGAGTCCATGGTGGAGCTGTGGTGCGGCTGCCACCCGTGCATGTGCCACGATCGGGCACCGGGTATGATCAACCCCAGATGCACTGAGCCCTGGTTGTGCTCAATGGGGAGTAGGTGCCGTGGACGGGCCTCTCCCAGTGTTAATGGCCTTTAACATGTTAATTATATGATTGCTAGTATGGGATAGTAATCATGATAGCCTAATTGTTTCATTTGCTAAAATGACTGATATGATTCTGATATGGATTTTGATATATGCATGTATGTTGATTAAACTGGATTATATGATGGAATTGCTTTGGTTACTGAGATTCATATCTCACCCCGTGTTATGGGATTAATATTTCAGGTGAAAGTTCCTCGGGTAAGGATAAGGGTAAGCAAGTGGATGAAAATCCATAAGCTTCAACCTATGGGGAGATGGCTACACTTGGGCTGACTTAGCTAGTATAGATGATAATTTTGTATTCCTTAATGTATAGCATCATCATGTATCTGTATTGCCAAGTGTAGGCTTAAACATTTGATTTATTGAGGATGTATGAACTGAGGGGTTAGACCTCATCTTAATTTGGTAGTTGTTGTATGGACTCATGATTTCTGTTGTAATTGGTGCTGACATCTAATATTGCTTATCAATGGAAATGTAACCCTTGAGACATTGATATGAGCCCCTAATATATGGAACCCCATTTATTTTGTATTAAAGGATAGCTGCTGGTAGTTCATGTATATTTTGTTGTTGATACTTTATGAACTTGCTGATGGAAGGTAATTAGAGGAAAGAAACGGGCATATAGGTTTGAGTTGGTAATGGAAGTATAACTAAGTAAATAAGGTAGATAAATACCATTAGAGCCATATAAAATGAGAAGAAGTGACCTTAGAGTGTCCCCAAGAAGAGGAATGGAGTGTAGGGGGCGAAATAGAGGGAAAATAGCTACAGGAGGGAGTCACGCCGCGGCCAAGAAGGCTTCGCCGCGGCCTAGGGAGTGACAGTGGCGAGGGACGCCGCGGCTTGAGAAACCTCGCCGCGGCGCGGAGTGAAAATAATCGCCCAGGAGGTGACAGAACGTAACCTCGCCGCGGCGCGAGAAGTCCCGCCGCGGCGCGAGTCGAGAAAATTAATTTGGGAGGTTACAGTAGCAAAACTCGCCGCGGCGCCACATAGTTTGGCCGCGGGGCAGGTTCAAGAAAATTCCAGAGAGTAACTGGGCCGCGGCGCGAGAGTTCTAGGCCGCGGCGCAAGTTTAAAAATGTGGTTTTTGAGCTCCAGAACCTAACTTAGCCGCGGCGGGAAAGTTCCAAGTCGCGGCGCAGGTCCCCCAAACCCCTATATTCGACCTAGAAACCCTAATTTCAGTAAGGCTAATGTTAGGGAATGGTATGAGTACATTAGTGGGATGTTTTTGTGGGTTGAAATTGATCAATGGATGAATCATAAACCTTTAATGATGGTATAAACCTTTCTTATGCATGATCCCGTTATGGTGGTTAGTTGATGATCCTAGTAGTATCAAGGTTTAAATTTTCCCTATATTTTCATAATGTAATTAATTGCGATGACTCCAAACCTTGATCATTATCTATTAATTGTGTATTTAGCTATAATCACTGATATTAGAATCTAGGGTCGTCACAATTACGTTCATGAAACAATTTCTAGGGCCATGCAACTTGCTTAAACCCTAGATTACTCTACAACCTCTATTATGGTCCATATTGGCACCTAATGAAGCAACACCCCTCAAATGATTTCTAGACCTCATTCTTTCCTCTCAAATATGATTCTTAACTCCTTTTAAGCCTCTTGGAGTCATCACATCATTAAAACAAAGGGCCTAACATCATGTTGCTTCCTTAGGTCACAATATGGAACCTAAAGCACCAACTCATTCTCTAAGCTCCCTAAATTTTTCTCAAGGTTTCCCTCACATTCATTCATCATATATGACTCAAAAATGAGTTTGAAACAATTTAAAACTCTCCCTAACTATGCCATCCCTACTTGGCCGAAACTCAGAGCATAAATGGGATTTCATGGCTTCTTGATTTTTCCTTGATGGGGGAATCATTTAAGGAGGTTGTTAAGAGTTGTAAGAGGTCAAGGAAACACTTAAATAGCCAAGGGAACTTATAGATTAAATCAGCTTTTACAATCTCCTTAACTGCTCTACACTTTTCCAACTTCTAGGTTCATGACTTTTCATGGGGTTTTGTTCATTTTCATGGAGGAAGAGGCATATGGGGGACCTTTTAAGGATCCTAGGAGCACATTTAAACATTCATTTAAGCCTAAGAACATTCATGTTAAATCAGATTTGGAAGAGAGCATTTGGATCCCTAATGGTTCCATCTTGTTTCCTAATGCTCCTTTCTTGATTCTATTGGTTCCTTCTTAATCCTTGCCATCTAAAACCTCTAATCCCTCCATGAATTGGACAGAAAATAGCCTCTAAGAATTGGGCTCATGCTGGTCAAATTCGTGCAAGAGGAAGGGGGAGGAAGAAACTACTAAAGAATGGAAGTTTTACCTTGTTTTCTTGCTTCCTTTGGCTTATTCTTCCACTTGGTTGGCTTGGTCCCTCAATTTTCGAAATTCCCCTTTCTGTTCTGCCCCCAAAACAGCACCAAACTCTCCATTAAAACCATAGAAAGAAAGCTTGAGATGAGAGGAGCAAGTTTTAAAAAGGAAGGATATAGAATTTCTTAAAGTTTCTTACCTTTTTCTTGAATTTCTTCCTCCAAAATCTTTCTCCTCTTGTGCGCCTAAGAAGTTAGAGTTTTACTCTGATAATGGGTAGAAGCAAGTCGGTCTTAGAGAGGAGAGAAAGAACGTGACATATAAAGAAGAAGAAAGAAGCTTCTTTTAACACTTTAATGTCAATTTTGCCCTTCGTTCTTAGCATTTTTGTTTCTCCTTCATTTTAGCTCCCTTTTTAAGACCATCTTTTCCATTATAAAATTTAGATTTCCAATTTAATAAAATTCCTTTGGAAATCGGAGCTAAAACCTTTCCGAACGAACCAGTCAAAGTTTGGGTCAATCGATGTCAAAAAGAGTACACCAGAGGGGCTTTACCGATCCCAGGGCTTCCCATGGTTTTTGGGGCCTTTGAGAACCCTAGGCAACTCAAAATTTCTATTTAAAAAGCCCTCCTAGGTGCTTTTCCAAAATTTCACTTATTTACGAAAATGTCACTAGCCTTTCAGTAAATTTTTTCGAATCACTCCAACCCAATTTCTAGGCAACTCAAGGCTCAAATCCTCATTTTTTATTATTTAAAATTTTATCCAAATTTTATTTGGCCTTGAATTACTCATCTCAAGGGACTTGCTTTGAAAGCGTGCCCGTTTCCATTGTTTAACGAAAACGGGACATTACACCTTTCAGTGAAAATGGTTAAGACGAGGAGAGGCAGAGGCAAGGGCAGACTAGCTAGGGGCTCGGAGGTTGAATTCGAGGACCCTTAGCAAGGTGTCTTAGAACAGCTCAATAGATTTGAAAATGTGATGGCCCAACAGCAGTATATAATTCAACAGCAGCATGAGATGATTGTGGGGCTGCAAGAATCCTTGGCTAGACAGGAGGAAGCCAGGAGAGAGGTCCCTCTACCTCAACCTTGGCCTTCCACTTCTGGCACCCCACAGCCTTCCACCTCAGGTGCTCCACCCACACCTCCCCAGGAGCCAGCCCAATCTCTGCCATTCATTCAAAAATAGTTAAATCAATTTAGAGAAGAATAACCTGCCAGTATTTGATAGGGAATTAGATATGGACAAGGCAAAGGCCTGGGTGATGGAGACAGAGAAGATTTTCACCGTAATGGATTGCACCCCTGAATAAAAAGCTCAGCTTGCCACCTTTATGCTATGAAAAGAAGCCAACAAGTGGTGGCACTGTATGAAGTCTTTAATGGAGACTAAAAATTTACAGATTACCTGGGAGAACTTCTTGGTACAATTTTATAAGAAGTATTTTCCCAGTTCTATAAGAAAACAGAAAGAGGTGTAATTTATGGGGCTAAAATAGGTTGATGATATGAGGGTAGATCAATACGTGGCTAGATTCATAGAGTTTTCTCGGTACTCTTCCTACCTTCAGAGATATGACGATAAGCCATAGAGGTGTGAACAATTTGAACTCAGGTTAAAGCCCCATATCAGAGACAGAGTGACTCTACATAGGATCTGGAACTTCAATACTATTGTAGAGATTAACAGGTGATAGAAAATAATCTAAGAGAGATTATGCCTGCTGTTACAGTCTCTGGCTAGAGAGGGGCCCCGGAGTCCAAGAGACCAAGATCAGAGGAGGGTGCCAGTTCCGCACCTACCAGTAAAAAGAAGAGCAAGGTGCAGTGGAACAAGAGGCCACCGAAAGGAAAGAAGGTACAGCCTCAAAGGACTCAGTCATCCACACAACAATCCACAGTGACATGCTACAAGTGTGGGAAGCCAAAGCACATTGCCAGAAATTACCCTCAGGTGGATTCAGTGCCTCTGTTCAAACCGCCTCCTCCTAGGCCACAGACCCAGGGAAGGGTGTTCGCCCTTTCTTAGCAAGAGACTAGTGTGTCTCCCAATCTTATTCGAGGTATGCTTATAGTGAATGATTTTTCTATAATTGCTATATTTGATTCAGGTGCTAGTCACTTGTTTATATCCTATGATTGTGTGAGATGTTTAGGTCTTGCCATTAATACTTTACCATTTAATTTGTTTGTCACCACACCCACTAGAGGCCACATGATTACTTCCTATGCTTCCTTGAATGTCACTGTACAGTTTAACACTACCATTGATTTAATCTGTATGCCATTTCATGACATTGATTTGATTGTTGGCATGAACTGGATGACTGCTAATAATGATATCCTTGATTGTGAGCATCACACCATATCTGTACCTTCTTATGGGACCATACCTATAATAGGGGCTAAGTTATCCTTTATGACTATTACCCAGGCTGAGAGACACTTTGAACACGGGTGTCAGGGGTTCTTAGTCTTTTTCTCTATTCAGGTTGAGGTAGAAGAAGGGATAGAAGAGATCTCGATAGTTAGGGAATTCCCAGAGGTCTTCCTTAAAGACTTTGATTTTAGTGGCCTACCCTCTGAAAGAGAGATAGAGTTCCCTATAGATATAGTGCCTAGGGCTGGACCGGTGTCTAAGGCTCCCTATAGGATGGATCCCACCGAGCTTGTTGAGTTAAAGAAACAGATAGAGGAGCTGTTAGAGAAAGGGTTCATATGCCTTAGTGTGTCACCTTGGGGAGCTCCGGTGCTATTTGTGAAAAAGAAAGATTGTGTATAGATTATAAAGAATTGAATAAAGTTACCATCAAGAATAAGTATCATCTCCCTAGAATAGATGATTTGTTAGATTAGTTAGTTAGGGCATCTATATTCTCTAAGATAGATCTTAGATCTGGGTATCACTAGTTGAGAGTGAGAGCTGAAGACATCCCAAAGACAGCCTTTAGAACTAGATATGGGCATTATGAGTTTCTTGTAATGCCATTTAGGCTTGCAAATGTGCCCACGGTGTTTATGGACTATATGAACAAGGTATTCAAAATGTATCTATATAAATTTGTTGTGGCTTTTATTGATGATATTTTAATGTACTCAAATCTTTTAAGAAGCATAAGAGGTATCTAAGATTAGTCCTAGAGACTCTGAGAAATAAGAGATTGTATGCCAAACTGAGTAAATGTGAGTTTTGGCTAACTGAGGTGAAATTCTTAGGTCATGTGATCTCACGAGATGAGGTCATGGTAGATCCCCATAAAGTTGATGCTGTGTTACAGTAGGATCGGCCTTGGACGATCACCAAGGTTAGGAGTTTCCTTGGTTTGGTAGGATATTACAGATGATTTATTCAAGGCTTTTCTCAGATGGCCTTGCCACTCATGAGGCTGACTCCGAAGGATACACCTTTCATTTGGGATGATAGATGTGAGAGGAGTTTTCAAGAGTTGAAACTCTAATTGACCATCCCCTATGCTAGTTATCTTGACCCTAGTTTACTATTTATGGTATATAGTGATGCCTCGAGGAGAGGGTTAGGATGTGTGCTGATGCAGCAAGGTAGGGTAATGGCATATGCCTTTAGGCAGCTAAGGCCTCATGAGGAGAACTATCTCACACATGACCTAGAGTTAGCCATAATAGTCTTTGCTCTTATGATTCGGAGGCACCACAAGAGTCTGAAATACCTGTTCGATTAGAAGGAACTCAATATGAGATAGAGGAGATGGATGGAGTTCCTGAAAGATTATGATTATGTGTTGAAATATCACCCAGGTAAGGCCAACATGGTGGCTGATACCTTGAGTAGGAAATCCATCCATGCTGCCCATATGATGATTAGGGAGCAGGAGCTCCTAGAGAAGTTTAGAAATTTGAACCTTTCCTATCAGCTGGCACTAGGTAGATTATATTTGAGTGAGACCTGGATTGAGAATAAGTTGAAAGTTTAGGTCTTAGATGCCTAGAGAGAGGATAAGTTTTTGAGATAGATTAAGAGCGATATTTCATAGGGTAAGACCTCAGAGTTCAGGATATCTAAAGATGGTGTGGTAGTATATCGAGATAGAATCTATGTGCCTAGTAATAATGATTTGAGAGAGAGAATTCTACAAGAGGCACACAAGAGTAAATATACTATCCACTCAGGTGCCACCAAGATGTATCAAGACTTGAAAAGAATTTTCTGATGGCCAGGAATGAAGAATGTCGTCATAGATTATGTTGTGAGATGTTTAGTGTGCTAGAGGGTAAAGATAGAGCACCAGAGACTAGCTGGGTTGTTGCAACCCTTAGATATCTCATAGTGGAAATGGAATAGTATAGCTATAGATTTCGTTATGGGATTACCTAGGACATCCTCTAGATATAATGTTATCTAGGTAGTTATAGATAGATTAATGAAGTCTGCACATTTCTTAGCGATCAGGACTACTTATTTATTAGATAGATTAGCCCAGTTGTATATACATGAGATAGTGTGACTTCACGATGTGACAACCCTAACTTCTAATCATTATAATTAAGGTTAAATACGTTATTAATAATCATAGATTGGGGTTACAAGGCATTACGACCAATTGTATTACGAAAATATGAGGAAATTTGAACTTTAATGTTATTAGAGTCATCAACCATACAATTACAAGCACTTATGTACATAAGGGAAATAAACATTTATTTATAAGCCTTTGATTCTATTACCCATCAATTATAACTCATCCAAATGTCTCTAAATCATCCCTTAAGATTACCATATGAAAAACCAAGGTTTTCTAATTAATATAAGTGTTTTAGAATGTTCGCCACGGCCAATTGCTCTCGGTTTCACTCTTTTCTTCGTTACTAGTTTCATCGCGGCAATAGCTACGACGAGTTGGACCTTCGCCACGGCTAACCTACTTGGCACCACAGCGAAAAAGCCTCCTGAAACTTACCTCGCTCGCCTCTCGCTATTGGCCACAGCCAATCCCCTTGTTAGCCGCGGCTAATTCCTCTTTGAAACACCTGGGACATTTTCGTAAAAGTTTACCACGGCTAATTCCCCAATTTGCCGCGGCGAATTTCCTTCTAGATGACTCCCAGTTTAGCCTCTCACATTTTGCTGCGGCTAATTACACATTTCGTCGCGGCGAATTTCTCTCTAGACTCCCCCTAGGCAAATTCGCCTTTATTGGCTGCGGCTAACTCCATTTTAGCAGCAACGAATTGTCTTCTGGTCTTACAACTCCTAAATTCTTGCTTCATACTCTCCACTCTCCCTCTAATAACACCCTAGGGCCCCTCTACCTTAATTGTGGGACTCGAATAGCCTTCATTAGCCTAATTTATCCAGCTAATCTATTCTTACTAGTTCAAGATTTAAGGGTCAATTTCTTTTCTCTAATTACCCTCCATTGGCAAGTTTGTAGAGTAACAATAACAGGGATTCATGAACTATCAGTAGTTATCATTTGATACGCAATCAGTGGGGGTTCCATACATTAAGGGTTCATATCAATATCTCAAAGATTACATTTCTAATGGTAAGCCATATTATAGTTCAGCAAGGCTCACAGCAGATATCATAAATCCATACATCAAATACTAAACTAAAGTAAGGCCTACTCCTCAATAGATATACGTTATATTATCAAATACTGACTCCTACACTTGGCAATATAGATACATGATGATGCTATACAGAGGTTAACAAAATTTAGCATCTACTCTATTCCACTTAAACCAAGTGTAGCTCCCTACACTGAGCCTCAGCTCATGGATGTTCATCCACTTGCTTGCCTTTATCCTTACCCGAGGAACCTTCACCTGAAATTATAATCCTATAAAATTAGGTGAGATATAAATCTCAGTAACTAAGGAAAATTCCATCATACATTCCAGTTTAATTAACATATATGCATAATTTCACATAAGCATCATAAACATACCAGTCATATCAGTAAATGAAATAATTAGGCTATCATGATTACTATCCCATACTAGTAATTATATTTTCACATGTTAAAAGACCAATAACATTGGGAGGGCCCGTCCATGGCACCTACTCCCCATTGAGCACAACCAGGGCTCAGTGCATCTGGGGTTTAATCATAATCCAATGCCCGATCGAAGCACATGCACGGGTGACAGCCGCACCACAGCTCTACCATGGACTCACAAGGTCTAATCACAATACAATAGATAGCCAACTAATTCATTTAGCATTTCAAATCATTCATATATGGCAAATATGAAATTAAAATAGATATATGCATGGAATTAATGTAAACCCCGATTACCTCACTTGTAGATAAATTTGCAACAGCTACTAATGGTACAAAAATCCCTCTATAACCATAGCGTCAGAGAATTACTACTTTAATTCGTCATTTACAGTTGCAACAAGTATCCAAAGAATTTAAAATGCTAATGACTACCTAGGGAACACTTACCTAGCCACTGTAAATCCTAAATTCGGATTGAAGTGTCATCTACCAGAAACCTCAATATTTCACCCAAAATCCTAAGCAAATTCGTATAAAATTAATACCCATATTATAAATAAGCTATGGGGGTCTCAAACTAGCAAAGAAAGTATCAAAATGAAGAGTTTATACTTACCTAATGTCAGCCTTAGCCTCAACCTACGAATTTCACCAAGAAAATCCCAAACAACTACATTTCAGATTTTGAAAATGGTGAAAATACTCCAAATGAAAAACTAATTAGGTCAAATTAAAGAGAAAGATGAGGGGATTAAATTATATAACTATTATCTTAGCTGAATCTTGCTCTAAATGTAAGAAAATGTGGAATTCTTACCCCAAACCCTAGCCTCCCTTCACACCTCCGATTTTCTCCTTTATGCTTCAGAAAAATAAGGAAGTGGCTGAAGTGTTTAGGGTTTTAGTTGGATTAAGTTGGGTCAAATATGGGTCATGGGTTACTCCAAAGAACCAACTCCTAATGGGCTTCAGATTTGAGCTTTGTTGGGCCAGCTCTTATGCATTGGGCTGCTGAATTTTAATTAGATTTGGGCCAAGTTTGAAGAGCTCAAGGATTTATGTCTGCACAAGAGTTATTGGGCCATCACTAAGTGCTCTCTCTTGGGCCAAGTCTCATGATAAATAGGTTGGTCTACACCTACAATTATTGGGCCTCCATTAGTCTTAACCTTGGCTTACTCAATTTAATTTAGCCTAGATGAAGTTTTTATCCTAATTAAATCTCAAACCCATATTAATAATTTATCTCTCTAAAATCTCTATTCACTTAACTTAACCAATTATCCCCTATTAATTATTCCTAATTAATATAAATCTATTATTAACACCTTAATTAATTTAGGGGTGTTATATTCTTCCCCTCCTTTTAGAAATTTTGTCTTCAAAATTAGACATACCTTACTCAAATAATGCAGGATAATCCTTCCTCATTGCTTCTTCTATTTCCCAAGTTGCTTTATTTGGAGTAAGTCCCTTCCATACTACCTTTACCAGGAGGATGTCTTTATTGCGCAGCTGTTTGACTTTTGAGTCCACAATCCTTTCCAGCTCAACCACATAAGACAAATCATCTTGTAGATGCACATTCTCATGCTCAATGACATGCAAAGGGTCCGGGTGGTACTTTTTCAGTTAGGACACATGGAACACATCATGCAATCTGGCCAAGTTTGGAGGTAAAGCAACTCTATAGGCCACGAGTCCTATCCTTTTAAGGATTTGGAAAGGACCAAGATAACGGGGACTGGGCTTTCTTGTCCTGATAGACCATCCTACACCCGTCACTTGGGTAGCCTTAAGAGACACATGGTCTCCTTCCTCAAATTCTAAGAGTCTCCTTCTCTTATCCGCATAACTCTTTTACCTGCTCTGGGCAGCCAACAACTTCTTTCTAATGAGTTCTATTTGGTAGGTGGTTTAGTCCACTATGTCTGGACCTAAGAGACTCCTCTTACTAATTTCTACCCAACATAAGGGTGACCGACACTTCCTCCCATAAAGTGCCTCAAATGTTGCCATCTGGATACTAGAATGGTGACTATTATTATAAGCAAACTCAACTAAAGGCAAGTACACATCCTAACTCCCTTTCAACTCTAGCACACTAGCCCTAAGCATGTCCTCAAGGGTTTGAATAGTCCTCTCAGTCTGTCCATCAGATTGAGGGAGATATTAATTTTTGAAATTACTATCCATAATAGGCATTTAGTTAGATCTATGTCACTATTTTATTGGTTTTTTAGGCTTGGACTGGTCTGGAGTTATTTTTTCCTCTATTTAACATCCTTAGCTTTCCAGATTGGTATCATTTGTATAGATTAGATTTTTATGAAATTAATTGGACATTTTTTAAGTTTATGATAGTAAATCGTATCAGTACCAGGGACAGCCGAACCTTTGTGCCTATTTCATTGTCAAACATGGTCCAAAGGCTATGTTCATGTCTTGGAATTATTTTTATGTGAATTTAACATCCAAAGCTTTCCAGAAAGCTATGGTTTGTGTGATTTTGATTTTTCTACATTTAGTTATTTTTTTTCAAAGTTGCCCCTAAAAACTACCATTGTGCAGCCATAGGAAATGAAGAAATTTTAGGGTTTTTGACCCTTGATCCATGATTTGTCATTTTTTGAGAATGTTATGATTTGTATGTATGGAAAATAATTAGATAATGTTATTGATGAGTTCATGGGGTCCTGAAGATGCGAAATGAAAAATTTATCCGCTACACAACACAAGTAAAAAGGGTAAGAAAATTTATTACTTCAGTTCTCTTCTTATAGCCTATTATTTAGAAAGTAACGAATCCTCATACAATCAATACTCTCACTTAAGGTTCACTTTATTACTTATGCAACTAGTGCACATGCTAACTTTATAGCCTATTATTTAGATAGTATCACATCAGTAGGCCATGAATTTATTACTTCAATTTTCTTCTTATATGTTATTTACCCATGCTTTGATATGATATGGCATAAGGATTCAATATGTGATGCTTTAAATGTGCATTTACTTCTTCTTCTTCTTCTTTTTGCAAATGGAGTATGCTGCCTTAATGTCTTTAGTTTGCTTTTAAGATGTTTCAAGTGTTCCTCCCATGTAGTACTATGGACTAGGATATTATTAAAAAGAAACTAAAATATATTTTTTGAGAAAAGGTTTGAAAATTGAGTTCATTAATCCTTGAAAGATGGCCAAGGAATTTATTAATCCAGAAGGCATGATGAGGAATTTATAAAGGCCCTCATGTGTTCTAAAAAGTAATTTTGAGAATATCATTGGGGTGCATTTAAATTTGATGATACCTAGCTTATAAGTTTAGAAAAGTACTTTAAACCCCTAAACTCATTAAGAAGTTCTTTAATAACTAAAATAGGGAACTTATTCTCTATAGTTTTGTCATATAGCTTCTTATAATCTACATAAAACCTCTTTGTTCCATCTTTATTTTTCTCTAAAACCACATGGGAAGCAAATGCATTGCTATTGGGTCTAATAACTCCATTATTCAACATTTCTTGAACTAATTCCTCCATTGCATTTTTTTACTCTAGCCTATATCTATAAGGCCTTAAACTAATTGGTTTCTCTTCCTTAAGAGTAATGGCATGGTCAAATTCCTTTGAAGTAGGTAAGGACATAGGCTCTTAAAATACATATCATAATTTTTGAAATAAGTTCTCCAAGAAATTGCCTTCTTCTTGTGTTAGCTTGTTATCCACCAAATTCAATTCCATCTCTTTTTCTTTATGTTGCTCACTAATTCAAATTAAGTAAGTTTGATTAGCATTTAGAACTTGCTTTCTTCTCATATCTTTGCCTCCTAATAGTTGCTTGGGTTGATCTACTTCATATACTTAGTTAAACCTCTAATTTAAAGTGAAACTCATAAGGTCCTAAACAATTCGACCTAAGGTAACTAACCATTGTATCCCCAAAATCATGTCATAACCTCCCAAACTCATCACTAGAAAATCTACTATGAATGATTCCTCTTGCATACTCTACTTAAGTAGCATACATTTGGCCTCACTTTAACTTGTTGGCCATTAGCTACTAAAACTTTTGTTTCAGTTGTTAGCTACATTTTTAACTTCAATCTTTTAGCTAGAGTTTCATCCATAAAGTTGTGAGTAATACATGTGTTAAGTAGTAGCATCACTAGTCTTTTTTACCATTCCTTGTACCTTCATGTTTGAGTATCTTGTTGAGCTTTCTCTGGACCTACTCATGCCATTCAATGAAATTCTTGGTTGTACTTATGCTATACTATACTCTATACCTTCCACTTCAGCACCTATTTCCTTACTCTCTCGCCTTGTTCCTCTTCACCCACCACGCTTATAAAGATTTGTGAATTTTTACACTTGTGTTTGAAATTGTATTTTTCTGGACACTAATAATAAAGACCTTTCCTTCTCCTATCATTCATCTCTTTGTAAGCTATTTAATAGGCTTGTCATTGGTTAAATTGGTTTTGGTTTTTATAGAATTGATTATGGATTCTTTTTCAATGGGTAGATTGTGTTTAGTATTAATGGAGGTTGATTCGTTTTTGTATGTGGATGAGGTAGGATTATTATAGGTTTTCGATTAAAGAAGGTAATAAAGGTGTTATGGAAGGGTTGGTTCTTCTTTGGGTATAGAGAGTTTTATCTTTGAAGGGCATGGATAAAGGTTTTTTGCAATTTTACAAGATACATAGTGTTGGAGAGAGTACTAGTGTGAAAATTCTTATCTAAGCATCTATTTCTACGTTTAACCTTAAAAAAAGCCAGTAGCATGCTTTTTAGCTAGCTCTATCTCCATTAATAGTTCTTCAAATCATTCTTAATAGTTATCCATGGGCTTTTCTTATTTTAAATTCTTCAATTCAAATATAAGATCCATTATATCACATCTATAAATCTTTCTCTCAATGCTTTGACATACTCTAGCCAACCAACCTCCTCAACTTTTTCTTCTTGGTGAAGTTTTGATGCCACTATGAAGTTTTGCCTTTAAGATGCATGTTAATTAATAAGATGCATTATTTTAGAGGATTTTTATCAATTTCAAAGAATTTTCTACAATTAAAAAGTCATCCCTTGAGGTTTGATCTATCAAATTTTAGGAATTTGATGTGTGAGAATTTCATAAGGAATTGATACCCCCTATTTGGCTCCCATTGTACAAACCAAATTGTAGGTAACCATTCATTGTTCATGCTCCATGCACACTTGTTCCTTTATTCATTTCGGCTTGTTCCTTTATTCATTTCGTTCACTTCTTTGTTGCTATTCCATGCCATCAATAGGAGTTTCACAACCATGTTTGAGATCATACTCTTTATTTGCAATGTCAAAGTGTCCATTCACAACATCAAAGAGCGCAAGTCATTGACCTCTAATTGTGTTTGCATAATCTCTTTCTCCAACTCACAAAACTAATCCATTGATTGTGTCTCCTTCACCATTTTCCAAGGAATTTGGCTTTGGTACTAATTGGTGCCAAGTTCAAAGAGAAAACTAGTACTTGATACTAGAAGAATTCTTATTAGATCAAATTATGTAACATCCCTAAATATTAGGATTTTTTAATTATTTAGTATTTTATGAAATGAATCTATTAAGCTTTAACAAGATGAATTTGAATGAAGTAACTTCATATATGAAAAGTATAAGATGAATAGCACCCATAAAATTTTTTGAGATTTTAGAGGGGTCCAAGAGGCATAGGGACAAAATCGTCATTTGCCACTTGGATGAACTTTAATAATTTTTTTGGAAAAAAAAGAATTAAGAATTAGCCCTATATATATATATATATATATATATATATCAATAGTTAGGAAATAATGCATAGAAAAGTATAAAATTTTTTCTGTAAAATTCCAAAATTGTTAGGATCAGAAAATGGCCCCAAACAATTAAGAGCTTATATGGAGACAAATTAAACCCCTAAGCTTTAATTAACTATCTCAGGAGATTCTGTGCCAAAAGATCTATTGGATGGTGGTGACGGAATCTGGAGATGTGGAGTTAAGACAAAGATATAAGTGAAGACGAAGATATAAGCAAAAAATAAACCGATGTGCTTGTCAGTTACGTTACTCCTAGGGGCAAAATGGTCATTTGGACCCTAAACTAATAAAATATTAAAAAAATAAATAATAATAATAAAATATATGGTTGGTGACATTAAATGGGAATCGTGTAGGTCCAAATAATATTAAAATATAGTGGAGAACTCAGAGAACACAGGTTGAATAAAATATTATGGAGAAGCTGTGATAGAGGATATTAGTGAAATGGTGGCATTTTTGAAAATTCAGGTTGGAGGAAGGCTGATGTGGTGCCATGGGTAAGGAGCAGGGCATGTGGCTCCATATGTGTGAAGAAGATTCTATGGACTCATCCACTATAAAGTGATGACACAGGCTTACGTCAAAAAAATTTTTAATTTCACGTTTTACGAAAAAATTTTCATTGACATCAAAATGACATAGATGTTGACTCAAGCAGTAATAAATGCAACCTTATCTTCACAAGTTATGAGAAAGTAACCATAGTTAAAATTTAACCGTAGTTAAAATCTAACGACTAATATTTATTCATAAAACGTGATACAATCTTAACTGTTAATACAATCCAATTACTTAGATTTCTTTACTTTTTAAGATCAAATCACACCCCTTAATTTAATCCAAAGGCCTATATTAAATATCTAAAAGTAAGATTAAATCATAACCATCTAATGAATCTAAAGGCCAAGACCTTTCATATTAAAAATTGTTCAAATCTTAGCCATCCCTTTGTAAATAAAATTTACAAGAACACACACACACCCTTTCATGCCACACCCTCACACACACACAATTCGGCCAAGACAAAAATAAAAAGAGGGTAGGAGAGCTCAGCCAAGGGAGGAGGAGAAGGAAGGAGGAAGAAAGGAAGAAAAGCTACTGGAGAAAAACAAACACCGTGAATTCAAGGTAACATAAATAAACTCTCTTCTTCTTAGTTTTTCTTTTATTTTCTTCCATAAATCTTCTCTTCTTTTCTTCTTTATGTTTTGGCCATGGCAAGAACAAAAGAGGAATTTTGTTGTTTTCATGAATTTAAGCTAAGAAAATATGGAAAAATGATATAAACAGCTTATGGATTCATGTGATTTAAGAAAATTCCTATGCTTGACTATTTTTCTACAAACTATGAAACTTTATTTCAAGAAGCCATGGGAGAAATTGAAGAGAAAATAAATGGGAGAATAATGGGAGGAAGCCTAAAGAATAGATAGATTAATATAAGTTTGATTTTCATGAAGAATTTGGCAAGAAACCCTTGAAATTTTATTTTGAGAAAATTGTAGAATATACATGGAATTTTTAGAAATTGATTGAGAGCTTTTGTTTATCTCCTTTAAATATGTATGTATTGCTATTTGGTGACATGAAAATGAAGTAAAATCATACACTCTCCTTAGTGCATAATTTCATCCACGACCATTAGAGCTACCTAGGGAATAGTTTTCTTAAATTCAACTAAATTAGGTTAATCTACACACAAAAAATAAGACTTATGGTGAAATTTTGGTGAATTATATATCATTATATAAAAGTCAACTTTTTGAGAAAGAGTATTGACTAAGAAGTTTTTGAATTTTTAACTTATGTTATTTGATGTATTTTGGATGATTTATGTGATCTAATATGTTCTATATATTTTCTGGATTATGCTAATTTTTATTTTGTAATTTTTGGAGCACATTTGTAATAGCTAGAAATTTATGATGTATTATGTCAAAAATAAAATATATGATAAACATATGTTCTGAATTTGTGCTATTTATTGTACTGATATACTGCTTACTATTTGATTTTCTGATATTCTGATATGGACAATATGTTGTTTACTGTTTGATTTTATGGATATGGATTACTTGGTAAAGGATTGGCCTATATATATATATGTATATATATATATATATATTATTGTGGAATAGCCTTATTTAGGGGATAAACCTTGTGTGTGCCAGAGTTGGCCACTAGATAGCTGCTGTTGTGTTGGATGCCCAATTTTACTTAAGAAAGATATTTTAAAATATCTAAATTACTAATTGGACCGATGAGGGCCATTCGGATATTTTGGACCTATTTTGAACTTGCTAGGCTTTTATTGAGCCTCCTGTATGCCTGGACAAGCCTATTATAGTTATATTGGACTTTATTCTCTACCTTGACTGTGAACCTTGAATTATGAAGTATTTTAGACACTAGATGGGCCCTAGGATAAATCTGGATTTAAAACAGTGAAAAGATAATTTTAAGTATTTAAATATAATTTTTTCGGACTTCAATATGCAGTTATGCTATCGGGATTATTTAATTATGTATAGAGTTATGCAAGACAGTTTTTTCCTAAATATTATTGTTATATCTTGATCAAATGATGACTTGGATGACATATTATTGTAATATTTTTATATAACTTTACTTAGGTGCCTATTGAGGGATGCCTCAGTAAAGGAAGCAGAGGTGAACCTGCTAAGTCACGGTAGTGCAACATAATTTGGGTATTGAGCTTGCTAAGCCAATACAACGTGCTTTGGGTATTGAGCCTGGCAGCCTTCAATGCCTAATGGTCGAGTTGGACAATTGTTGATTGTTATATTTTCTACTTTTTGTATTTCGTGCATATTAATATCTTGCAAATAATGAAATTTGAATTTATGAATATCCTATGGTGTTTAAATCATATTCTGTTTACATGTGCAAAACCTTAAGTTCATATGATATACTTCATTATATGTTTGTATAATACCCTTTGTTACTATTCGTTTTGTTATCTTATATTCTTGTTAAATAGTACCAAATTAGTATATTTCTTTATTTGTGTTATTATGTAAATTAATTATTTTTTTGTAAAGTTTTATGTTTATATTATCTACTATTTGTTAAATTGGTACTTAACATTTCTTCATATATATTAAATTATGTTAATTATATTTATATTATTAAGAAAATTATTTTCCACTCTGTTGTGGTTTATATATTTTTTTTTCAGATGACAATTTATTGAGCGACTCTAAAACTTCAAGTGAAATGGATCCCGTTTCCACTTTAAGGATGAGTCTTTGTCATTCACAATATACGAATCATATCGTGTGATACGCTATTTGTGTTGTACTTGTGTATTTTGTGGCCTCAGGAGAGCTAGAATCTCACTCATTCCTATTGGGTGGATTTGAACCTTCAGCTCTTCCATATCCATGATTAGTAGCCTAGTCATTGACATTAACATTTTTTGTGAATAAGGGATAACTTTTATAATTTCTTTTTGCTACCTAGGGATTCCTTTTGGGTAGTATAGACTAAATGCCTAATGTTATATTTTAGTTTGTACTTATATGGATCTCGCCCTCCCATACTAGAACTTTTAAATAGTTTGTAGTAATTATAATATATTTCCATCATTTACATATTCCACTATGCTATAGAAAATTTTTATCATAAAGGAACGATTAAAATGGAAAAAGGTAATTAAATTTAAATTGACTAGAATTTTTCATTAGAGTTTTAAAAAATTTTTCACTAAAAATGATAATTAGAAAAGGCATTACAAATCACACCAATCTATTCTACCTAACCCTTATTTATATCATATAACCCTTATTTATATCATATAAGGAAGGTTAGTTTATTACAATTAGGTAGTTAATCTCCTAACTACTTTCAACAACTCTGAATAGCTTTTTAACTATTTATCCCTTTCTTTACTTATGACACACATTAGGTTATGATATGGTCTGAAAAGAAGCCTATGAATTCATCAACTCTCATAGTATTAGAAGTTTCTATAGACCTTATGACCTTTTTCACTTCTATGGCATATATAGGTTTTGATAGCCTATTATTCATTCTTTTAGTGACTTTCTAAAGAAAATCCACCAACTCTAGATTAGGATTAGTAGAGCTAAATGAAGTGAATAAAGTTTGATAATACTCACTAGCCACAAAAGCTATAGCATAATGTTATATAGAAAAATGAGCCAAAAGTAAATCCCAAGCTTTTGGAAGATAAAAAGACTAGTAGCGCATATGAAGATAAAATATTGAAGAAACCAAACAAGCTTTTCAGCATGTCTAAATAGTTTTGGACATTTTTGTTATTTCAATAGCTACACCTATATCGCTACCTTAAAAAGCCTCTGCCTTAGTTACTTGTAAGAAATTATGATTGGAAATTCATTTCATTGTTTTCATTCCTCCGATTACCCTTTTAATTAAAGCCTCTTCTTCTTCTCCTCCTCCTCCTCTTCCTCTTTTTTTTTTTTTGTGTATGTGTGTGGGGATGAGAAGAACCTAACTTTTTGTGTCAATAAAAAAGAACTAAAACTTGAGGCTCCTTATTATTGTTGCTTATATGGATCAAATTGCTTCATAATTTCTAGGAAAGGCTACTAATGGGCTTAATCATCAGGTTTACTCCACTATCTTGTTCTGCAAACCTAAAATGTAAAACTATCCAACTTGATGTTATCTTTGGCCATGTAGAGCATAAGAGCATTAATGGATGATTTGGACATGTTTTATAACAAGGAGGGATTGAGGGAACTTAATGGAAGGAGTAGCAGCCTGTTTGGTATCCAAATGAAAAAGGAAATGGAAAATAAAATTTTGGCATAATATTTATTATACTTTTATTATAATTATTCAATGTTTATCATTTTTTATTACTTTTTTTTAAAGTAAGGGCATGATAGGCATTCATTATTTATTTCATTCATTTTTTTTAATGTATACTTCTATATTTAACATTCTATGTGCTAGTCATGTCCTAAGAAAGCTTGGAAACAAGGGTATAATAACTCACATGATGTTGGAAGGAGGGGGAAGACTAGGTAGATGCTATTTAGCTATGTTATTAATATCTCATGTATTTAAAATATGTGTTTTAATTGTTTTGGAGAACTAGAGTTTAGAACATCTTTAAGATGTTCTATACTTTTTGTTCTTAAAGTATCTATTTTATTTTTTGTTTTAAAACACAATAATTAAAACAACATTTTTAAGCAATGTCTTTTTTTTGTTGTTTTGATTTTGAAATTTAAAAACTACTTTTGAAAAAAAGAATCTGGTAGAAGATTTTTCACTATTATTTTTTTTATTATTTTTGCTTTTAGAAGATTTCTTTCTATTTGTCATGACTTTCTCAAAAGTATTTTTTAGCCGAATAGATTTGTGTGTGTTGAAAGCACTTTTTTTAAAAAAAAAATATCTATGCACAATTTTTTAAATATCTTTTTAATTTTCACCATTGCATTCTGATTTTGAGATATACTCCAATGGACAGGTAAATGTCCACACATTTTTAATTTTCCAAAAAATTGAAGCATTTTAGTACCTTGTCAAATATTCTTACAAGTCTTCATATTTTAGTTTAACCTATATGGAACGAATATTTTTTTCAAACATTATTCCATAGGATTTGAATTTTAAAGTATAAATTTATTTAATGAAAAAGTATTAATTATTAATTTATAGTAATTAACAACATAATGTGCTAAAATTTGTAATTAACAACATAATATGCTAAAATTGAGTCCAGATCATTTGCAGTAATAAGAATTATTGCAGACCATGCTGTAAAAGGAATCATAGCCATCTATGAAATCGTGCAGTAGATGGGGCGACATGTCAACTAAAATAATGAAATATTTTTTTTTTATTAGATTAGAGCAATCAAAACAACCCCACCCTCCCCCACAACCTATCGTGAAGGAGACAAACCCATTATTGTAGACTATTTGAACACCTCACCCACGATTTGGTTGTGATTGAGAACTAGATCTGTAGTAATTCTTATTATTGTAGACGTGAATGAAATTTGGTCGCAAAGAATTACTGCAAATGTGAATGAAATTTGGTCGCGATTGAGATTTTCTTCAGATCTATCACTCTCCTACAACCCATCATCCTTGTATTGCTGAGATTTTCTCCAAATCCATCCACTCTGTCGCCATTGTCTCTAGTTCCTCTTTGAGCATTTCTGATATCATCTCTGTTGTTGTTATCGTCACTGTATCACTGACAACTTCACCATCTCCAATTTTTGAGCTATCATTTCTGACATCGTCTATAATTTTTTTTTCCTTAATTAGATAAGTAATTAACTTTTTTATTTTTTTTAGGAGATTAATTCGTTTGCAGGTAAGTTTAATCCATCTTATTCAAAGGGGCCAGATGGTTCTAAATCTGGATTTTATTGTATAATTTGAGTTTGCATAGTTTTTATTCTCATTTGCTTAATTCCCCTGCAATTAATATACTGAAACTAGATGAATTCAAAGGCACCATTTTATTGAAGTTGAATTCAAAGGCACCATTTTATTGATATGCTGAATTCTTGTAAAATGAAATTGTGTTAAATTGCTAGTGCAATGTGGGAAAAGAATTTTGTAGTGCAAATTACACAACAAAGCGGATGATTCAGTTCCGCGCTATTCTCTCATTCCAGATTTCGTATGCTTTAGGGAGTGTTTGGTTGGGGGTTTTTGGAGGGGAAGGGAGGGGAGGGGATGCATAAGGTGTTTGGTTGGATAAAATTAGAGGGGAGAGGAGAGAAATGAGGCAAATTTGCCTCCCCTCCAATTTGGGGGGTTTTGGAGGGGAGGGGAGGGGTGGGGTATTTTTTAAATTTTAATTTACTTTTTTGTCCCTTTTAATATTTTAATATATTAATATTTAATAAAAATTAAGATAATTTTTTTATCAAAAATTAAAAATAAAAAAGATTGAAATTTATAATTTTTTTAAAAAATTATTGATATAAATAATTTTTTTATAAAAAATAAAATTAAAATAATATAAAGAGTAAATTTGTTCAAATATAATTACCTCCCCTCCCCTCCCTTCCAACCAAACATAACTCATTAAATCCTTTCCCCTCCCCTCCCCAAACAATAATTTCCCTTCCCCTCCCCTCCCTTCCATTAACCTCTTCACCCCTCCGTTGAACCAAACGGAGTTTTAAGCCCAAGGATCTAATAAATTACTATCAAAATGGTGCATTTTTGGATGTCGTAAAATGGTGCGGTTTGCCGCGCTTCAAGTAGGGGTGTTCAAAGGTTTGGTTTGGTTCGGTTTTGAGCAAAAATCAAACTAAACCAACTTAATCGGTTTAGCATTTTATTGGACTTTGTTGGTTTTAAATTTTAATCGGTTTGGTTCGATTTTTATTCTGTTTGGTTCGATTTGGTTCATGTTTTTTTTTGTCCAAAAGTAATTTTTTTAAAAAAAATTTGTTCCTTATAATATGTAGAATTTAACTTCTAATATCTTACATATATTAAAATTTTGACCAATAATAAATTTGGAATAATTTACTATATATATATATTACCTAAACAAATTTCATACATTCACAAATAAGTTTTAAAAAGTAAAAAAAAATAAGAGTAATATCTTATAATAAAATAATATAAATAATTTATATATTTTTTGAATCACATAAAAAATATAATTTTGATACAAGTTTAATTGACAAAATATCTTATTAATCTAAAAAGAAACAAAATATTAAATTTTAATTAATTACAATTTTAATGATTCGGTTTGGTTCGGTTAACCAAATCAAATATGAAGAAAATCAATAACCGAACCGATTTAATCGATTTAACAATTATAAAAATCAAAACAAATTAATTTTTAATTAATTTTATTTAATTTTTGACGATTTAATTTAATTTAATTTAATTTAATTGGTTTGGTTGGATTTTGTTCATCCTTAATTCCAAGAGTGTTTAGAGTCGTAACTTAAAACACAGTTTAGCGTGATGCAGCGGAATGGGAGCGGCTCGATTTAGCAAATGGTTAGGATTGATTTTACTGCATAAGATACTGTAATGTGAAGTAATACAGAGGATCCGCTTCCTAAAACTTTTGGTGAGTTAGATTGCAAGGGAAATACTAATGGAATGACAATGAATAATGACATCATCGTGTCCAGGGTAATTTTGTCATTCCGTCTTCTCGCAAAACTTACGCTTTCACTTGACGATTTACATAATACATTCGTGTAGTAGCTTTTTCCCTCCTCCTCCTGCAGTCGCAGTGCTCCTCCCCTATTCGGTACTGCATCAAATTAGGGTTTCTGCTGCCAATTCTTTTAACCCTAATCCGAAGAGCGAGAAATATAATAAGGGTTTTCGAGAAGTTTCACACTTGATGAGCACACTTTACGCTCCCAGACTATATTTTCACCCAATCTCGATCACTCTCGCATGGTTGATTTGGGATTCGACCTTGCGGAGTCCACGGTCTATTCACTCTACTCTCGTTGTTTGAACTATAACAAAATTTAGGGTCTTTTGTGTTTCTTCTTCGGGTTCAGAGTGAGAGCAATCAGTATCGTCTTGTACCTTTTTAAGTTATGGATGTAGATGGGGGTAATAAGCGCGTGTTCCAGCGTCTACGTGGACCTCCGGCTGATACGAAGCACCAGAAAGTGTGTTATCATTGGTTGGCAGGCAGGTGCAATAGGTATCCCTGCCAGTTTCTGCACAGTGAATTACCTCTTCCAAACGCCGATGGGATGTCTTCGAAAAGGTCCCATGGGTCTGCTGATGATTCAGGGTTCACAGGTCCACGGAGGAATCCAAATTTTAGTGGAGCTTCAATGTGGGGGCGGGTTCATGGTGTTGGAGGACCCGTAGCTGGTAATAAAATATTTAGGAAGACTGAAAAGGTTTGCAATTATTGGGTTCAGGGTAGTTGTAGTTATGGAGACAGGTGTAAGTTTCTCCACTCTTGGAGTGTAGGGGATGGTTTTTCCCTGCTGACACAACTTGAAGGGCATCAGAAGGTAAAGAATCACTTAATCTTTCGGTTGGTGCACTTTAGGGAATATAATCGGAGACTGGAAGTTAATAGGCTGGTTGTGAACATATGAACAGGTTGTGAGTGGAATAGCTCTGCCATCTGGTTCTGATAGGCTTTATACTGGAAGTAAGGATGAGACAGTAAGGGTTTGGGACTGCCAGTCTGGTCAGGTTGTTATCGGATTTTCTTCTTGTCTTTCTCTAATAGAGTCATTCCAGCTTCAATTTTAAATGCAAATACTCAGACAGTTCTCCTTGGACTCTTTTGCTTCTTGATTCCATGTCCTTGGAAGAGGAGAAAATTGTTACTTTGTGAGGTTTGAATTTTGTTTAATTAAGACCTGGTGAAGAACATTTTCTTCTGCCGCCAAACTACTATGTGTGAAAGGTAGCTCAAATTATATGACTATATGTGGAAGTTTTTTTAATCCAGGCGCCAGATCAAATTTTGCAAGACTTGAATTTGAGGACATATTTAAATGCATAACTGATTGTTTTATGTCAAATTATGCAGAAGGTGCATGCTTCTCATCAAATTAGTTACAGTGGATTCTGTAAATTGCCTTCAGACATTATTTTTGGGTGCCTTTTCAAGTCTTTTCATAAATTAACAACAGTCTTCGTTCGATATAAAGCCAAAAACTATCCGTCTTTTCTCAAATGAAGTTGCTGTTTTCTCAGAAAAGGTCAAGCGTTTCATATTCATAACATTACATTGATCCCTTATTACAAACTGATAACATCAACTGCCAGTTGTTTGCTTGATGATCTCCATCAGACACGTCCTTCCTTGCTATTTTCTGTGCAACAAGGGTTTATGAGTGTAAAATAGGAAACTGGTTGTAGCTCTAATTTATTTTATTTTATTTCATTTTTTTCTCTCTTATGGCTTATTTAGTTGATTTTCTTTCTTGTTCCTTTACATTTCTCTTTCAAATTTCATGGTCAGAATAAAAGTTATGAGGTGAACATTGCATTCTTTTTTCTGTTTGCTACTTTTCTTTCTAATTATAAAAACAGAGGCAAGATTGATCATGTTATTGTTTCTTGATATTCCTTTGCAGTGTATGGCTGTGATTACTCTTGGTTGCGAAGTGGGTTGTATGATCAGTGAAGGTCCTTGGGTTTTTGTTGGCATACCTAATTTTGTTAAGGTAAGATAAGGCACATCACCATTTTGTTTTTCTGCTTCTCCATTTATACTCTAGACTTTTGAATCAAGTCCACTGTATCTAATTTAGTAATTATATTCTTTTGCTAGGATCAATATTCTTTGTGCCATTCATAGCAGCATGAATGATTATGATATTGTGTTTGGTTGATGACATTGGTTTTGCAGGCCTGGAACACTCAAACTTCGATGGAGCTAAGTCTGAGTGGCCCCATTGGACAAGTTTATGCATTGGCTGTGGGTAACGATATGCTCTTTGCTGGTACGCAGGTAAAATTTGTTTTCTATCATAGACAAAAATTTTTGTTATGTTAACAGTTTGCTTTCTTTCCTGATGAAGTTTCTGATGGGGATTTACAGTATTGGTGCTTAGGGCTTGTTGGATGAAAGGAAGTAGTGTATTTTGGGCTTTTTATGCATTTCTCACTGAAGGTTAAATTTTATAGAATGTTGTATTAGGACGTTAAGGTACTAAATGTCTATAAATAATAGGCTATGTTTGGAAGTTTTGAAGAAGAGGGGAAAATGGGAATGAGCTACCTGCCTCTTGTTTAGATGACTGATGAGATGTTATGGGAAGCAGGGAAGTTAAGTGTAAAATTCTAACTTACAGAGTTTATTAATTCAGTTTGTGGGTAAAATTGTAAATTACATTTGTTTTTATGTAAAAGGAAAGACATTTCTCTTGTTTACCAGCCAATTCAGAGGGGTACAAATGGTGGGGGTGTGAGGGTGAAGGAGGGAAAATTGCTTCCCTTATGTCCCCTTTCCCCTCCTTTAATATTGAAACTCTCAAACAAACTGTTCCCTCTCCAATCCCTTCATTCTTCCTTTAACAAACACATTGGTCATGTTGAAAAATGCTGCGGTAGATGTCGGGAAATAAGGAATAGTGAGATGGGGAATGCAGATGTTAGATCAAAAATAGGACTGTCGGTATAGCTTCACTTGAAAATAAAGGATAACCATTTAAGGGGATATTCATTAATGGCATGTCTCCAAATAACAGCAAAAAGTGCTTCTGAACCCCGGGTGCATGGAGTGCTGTGATGTGTGCATGGAAACATTGAAGTGGAGTGCACATATAATTGTATATTCGAAAATAATAACAACGTACAAATGAAATAACAAATATATATGAAAAAAAATGGAACTTATTGGATGAATTTTTTCAGCAAGAAGTTAACAAAAATACATAAATAGGGGAATGATCGAGAGACAAAGGAGAGTGATGCAGGACAATGGATGAAGAGGGGGGAACAGACAGAAATCATTAGTGGGAGAGGGATAGACTGCCTCTAAATCAATACGATAGGGTTGTATATAGGAGTCCAAAATATAAGAAAAGATAGCAAATAAATAAAAGGTAGAAAATACAAATAATAGAAAAACATAATTTAGATAAAACAAATCAATTTGAAATATTAATTTCTAATCCTACTCCTAAATAAAATATTATTTCCTTTATCTGTAATTCCTAATTTACAAATAATTAATATCCTTCCTAATATCTTCCTATTCTCCATCGGAGAGAAGGCACAAAAAGGGACAAATAACATGGATATTGGATATGTAGATCCATCCACTATCACTATTATAAGTATAAAAATATTATTTTTGGAACTAACTAAACCTGGCATAGGTGGTGGTTCTTTATACCAGAGTGTGTCTGCATCCAAATAAGTAATTATTATTAACTCTGTTTGGGGAATGATTGTATGATTGAAATTTCTGATAAGTATGGGGTATATAGCCCTGCTTATTAATCATTGTCCCAATTGAGATGAAGACTTGATTTTATTTTGTTTTCCCTTCTCTATCTATGGACGGAAAATCAGTTTTAATCTCTAAATGAATTACTTTTCTGGCAGGACGGGTCTATATTAGCATGGAAGTTTAATGTGGTTACCAACACCTTTGAGCCTGTTACATCACTTAAAGGTCATTCCCTTGCCGTTGTTTCATTTGTTGTTGGAGCTAATAGGCTATACTCGGGTTCAATGGACAATACAATAAGAGTAAGTTTACATAGGTATAATAATAAGCATTCTGCCAGAAGCATCTAATCCTATTACTGGGATTTGCTTAATGCTCTTTTAAGCAATGTGATAGTATGGTTTGGTGTGCTAAGATAATTCAATTTGTTTCTTCTTATTGATTACTGTCTGTCAGGTCTGGAACCTTGAGACTTTGCAGTGTTTACAGACGTTAACAGAGCATACATCAGTTGTCATGTCTGTTCTTTGCTGGGACCAGTTTCTTTTATCTGGTTCATTAGACAAAACAATAAAGGTTGATTTCACTTTAACATCACCTGCTGATTTTGTGTGTGTGTGTGTGTGTGTGTTAACTGTATGGACTTAATTTTTGTCAGCTTGAATTTTTTTTTTGGGGGTTTGTGCAGGTATGGGTAGCTACAGAAAGTGGAAACTTGGAAGTGACTTATACTCACAATGAGGAACATGTATGTATGAATTTATTTTCTCTCGGATATTTAGATGGTACCTGTCCAATTTGAAATGTCGTGTATGCCTCATGGTTTTAAGGAATTAAATCTCTATTTTCTATTCCATATGCATAAATAATCTACTTTTTTGAGTTGAACTCTTGTCACCACAAGTTGTGAGTCATATGATTTAAGAAATGAAAGAATCCAAGTTTCTGATCATGAAAACAACCGATTTTGGCATGTATAGCATGAGGAAATCAATTACAAAGGCTTATACATATTGGATGCAGATCCTCTTTTGTGCATAGGCCACAGTATGCTGTGCTGTGCACAGCAGAAGATCCATCCATTTCTGTGCAGCACTCCATCAACTGGTCCCTTTTTCTTTTTTTTGAAGTTAGAAGTTTTGCTGTGCGGCACAGAGGCATGCACAGCGGAGGATCTGTGGGCATACCTATTATAGCTTCTTATTGTTCCAAGCCATTTCTTGGTAATACATAAGGTTGTTTCATATTATTTGTTTCCATACTATCACATATGCGTTCTCATTTGCTGCATCAACATGTTAATGGGTGATAGTCCAGTTTTTAAAAGCATGTACCTTTTCTCATCTTTTGTATCTTGTTTTGATATTTCTTGTATTGGTGTAATTAAAATTACTTTTGCATGATTTGTGGCTGGAGGGATTTGTTATGAGGGATGAGGTGGATGTTTTGAAGCTTATTTTATTTTATTATTATGATGAGGATGTTATCATCTGCCTCAGGGTATACTCAAACTTTGTGGGATGCATGATTCACAAGGAAAGCCCATTTTGCTGTGCTCTTGCATTGATAATACTGTGCGCCTCTATGATTTGCCATCGTAAGTATTTGTCTTCCAGTTTTCATTATCTCACTTGTTCCTCTCTAATTCCATTCCAAATCTCTTGCCTTGCACAAGCATGGCCGCACCCATCCTTGGCCAACCTCCCCGGACACAAGGGTACTAACAAATATGGCTGAAAATGAGATGAGTCAGACCTGACTATATGATCTCAGGCTCTGCCACTCAATTTATTGGTTAAAGTTTGAGCTGACCTTTACAAGTTCAGAGCACTGACTCATCAACTGACACTGGGCTAGTTAGTGGTGAACAAATGGCTTCGTTCATGAGCCAAGTTTGGTCAAATAGTTGGCCTAACTCAACATTTTTTATCTAAACAGGTTATTTGAATACTTACTGTTAGTTAAAATTAATTCAGATTTAAATTATCATTTAACATTATAGAAGTTAAGATTTGTATAATATCTACTTAGAAAACCATTATCGTGGCTTGAAATGTGATTTGAAACATTTAATAAGAGCTTTATATGGATAGCTTTAAAGTTCAAGAACTGTATAATCAGAATTGAAGTGTTTTAACATTTGACCATTAAATCAATATGAACTAATGAACTTGTTAACATTCCGCTGTTTTCTGATATTGGTAATATCTTTCAATCATTTGATAGAATATAATTTATTTGTAGAGCTCACGTTTAATAACTTCCTAGTTCCTAGTTTTTAGTTTTAATGCATGTTTCTATGTTTGTGAGCTGAACTAATGAGATCAGAAGCCTAGTCTATTTGATCGGCTAGACTCTTACGTGTATTGAACTCATTCTTGATTCGTCATTAGTTCTGTTCCCATTGTATGGATTGAACTCATTCTTGATTCGTCATTTTGTATATCCCGCTTCTTTTGCAGATTTGCAGAGAGAGGTAAGATTTTCACAAAGCAAGAGGTTCGAGCAGTTCAGATAGGTCCTGGGGGCATATTCTTCACTGGTGACGGAACAGGTCAAGTGAGAGTCTGGAATTGGTTAACGGAGCCAACTACTTTCGTCCAATAAATGGCTCTTCTAATGTATTCCATTCATTTGTTCTCACGACAACTTTTATTTTATTTTATTTTCATTTTTTTATACATTTGTTTCGTCGGCATATCGAGGGAATTTAGAGTGAGGAAAGAGGGTTGGGTTTGATAGTGTAATTGAGTTTGCGGAAATAGGCGTAGGCGTACATATATAAGACGTAAGTTTTGGTATAGTGGTATAGGTTCCCATGTCCTTGGCACAAAGCTGTGCTCAGTTGGCGTGACAATAAAGGGGCGCCATACTGCATATTAGGTTTGTAACAGTACATGAATAATTTAATAATTAGTGATGCATTTATTACTCAACAACTTCCCAAGTCCATTGCATTCAAAATTCCACGGGTGCTTTTCTAGAGCTTCTATTTTTGAGTGAATTGTTAAATTATATTCCTCAAAAGATGATTGTTTTTTTCTTAATTCTTTGTAAGTATACTTTTGTCAATCTGGCATCATGATAATTTCTGACGATATTTTTTTCTTTTTGAAAAAGTAAATTGAAAACTTAATTCTTGTCTTTTGCAGATGGAGGTGAAAATAATTTGAAACAAAAAGAGTCATGTTTAAAGCATAATTAAAAAATATTAGATTGGATTGGCGAGTTGGATCAAAAATAAGTTCTTAGTTTGGTTTAGTTGGTTCAGAAAATTGATTAATTAAAGAATTGGTCAAATCTCGGTTTGAAGTGATTAGTATAATTTTTTTTTGATTTTTTTAATATAATAAGATAGTTTATTTTGAATAAATTAAAAATATTAAAAGAAAGAGAAAGTTAAAATATAAAAAATTTTTAAAAATGAGAATATAAAAAGATAAACACATATTTGGTTGTTTTCAATATTTTTTTCTCATTATATCCTATCTCTTAACAATATTTCTTTCAAATATAAAAATGGTTAAAATTACTATTTTAATGATAAGTATAGTCTTAATACAAATTTAAGAATTCTAAAAATTTAATATTAAATATTTTTAACTTTTAATTATAAGTAATTTTTATTTTTCAACTAACAAATAATTTCTCAAATATTTTAAAAAATATTAAATTAATAATCAAATATTTAAAATTTATTAATATTTATTTATTATATTAACATTTTAATATATAAAATTTTAAAAATATATATTTAATTATTACCGTTTCAATTAGGATTGAATCATAATTATAATTTTATTAATAAATCGTGAATCAATATTTCTATTGGTTTAATGATCAATTCAATTGTTTCTATTGGTTTAATGATCAGTTCGATTTTTAAGACATTGGTTTAAATAGCAAAAGTCCAAAATGGCTGTAATAAAAAAAGAATTAGATTTAAGTGTAATTTTATTTTAAACTTTTGTTATCAGATTTCTTAATTAATATGTGATAAGTGTAAGATTTTTAATAATAATAATAATAATAATAATAATATGATAGATATATAATTTAAATAAAAAATAATACAACTTCATAAAAATTTATACATTTTAAAGAATTTGATAATAAAAATATAAATCATTATGTAGAATTTTTTTTTTAATTTACATAAGCATAGCCACAGTAGTCTGGCTTTTTACATGAGCATAAACATGTATATATCTTGGGTTCAAAATAATGCAGTTTGTAAATCGCAGCCTGGATATACTATCTACAGATTGAACATAACCTTTATAGCGTTGCCACCACGAGCACTTGTTTCAAAGGCTTCTTCCACGTCCCTTTGCGAGAACCCAAACCTGTGAGTTATAAGGGGTTTCACGTCAATCTTGCCACTCCTTAGAAATTCAAGACAAAGAGGCCATGTGTTCTTATAGCGGAAAATTCCAATTACATCAACTTCCCTGTATTTGGAATGAAACAATCAATTATATAAACATTATATATATGCGTGTGTGTGTGTGTGTGTGGATCTAACAGAATAACTCATAGAACATGCATGGTTGATTTGTTATATCGATCTAACAGCAAAGGTAGCTCTTCAAAAGATATCCATGCCTCTACCATAAGCTTACAAACATTATTACAATGTATTACTAATTTCATTTTCTTCGTGCCTATAAAATCTTACTCTTCATGCTTACAGTCCTTTATCCTCATACCAAATGTTGAGAATTATTGTCCTCGTGTCCTCAAACTCGTTGAATCAGAAAAATTTGGGTATCACTATTGCATATAGCAATGTTGGTTATAATGGTAAGTCTACAACTACAAGCTTCAGGCGTTAGTGCTAAAGAAGCAAGAACAAGGCGATGCAAAAAAAATCCTTACATGTTCACGTGCTTTTTATAGTATAGTATCACGTTTGGTATGGGTTTTTGTCACTAACACAATCTTCTTTTTTTTTTGTTCTTTTTTTTTTTTTAATTTTTGGGTGCCCTCACTCTAATTCATATGTTAGTACTTAGTCCCAATATAATAGGAAATTACGTCCCAATGAATTTTTCGTGCAGGAAAGTTGATCTCCTATTCATACATACTCAGACCAAGAATTATACCTTGCAGCAGCGGGCGTGAATGGAACAGTCATTTCACCATGACCCATTCCCACTAGGCATACTTTGCCGCCTCGATGAGTAGCACTCAATGCTGTAGTCATGGTTTTGTTGAAACCTGCACAATCAAAGCTAACATCCACCCCAGCTCCCATAGCCTTGTGTATCTGTACAACATCTTCACTCACATCCTGCAAAGTAGTGCACTTAAAACTTGGCTTAGCTGGCGTTCAATGTTATACGATGACAAGTTGCAATTGAACTCAGAGGGACAAAGCAAAATTGACTTTTTGCCTATTTCTTTTGAGAAAAAGAACCTTTTACACAATGTAAACAACTAAGAGTTACTTGAATACATGGAAAATGGAGAAAGAAACATAAAACTAGTAAAGACTGCGCTACTTGCACAGCTTATGCAAAATTAGTAATTGTTTTAAGGCATAGATTTCTGGGAGAAAAAAAAAAAAACAAAGTAACAAGTCCACATGTTAGACTGCAGCTTTCTTCCTTCATTTTTTCTAAAAATTTTTGCTTCCCAAGCAGCACAGCATCAAAAGCCACTAAATGTCTTGCAGATCATAATGACAATTGTACCTGAATTTTTGTAGAAACCTTAACAATCTCATCTGCACCAAGAGTTTTTGCAACAGATAATCGATGGTCATCCACATCCACAATGACGATCTTGGGTGCCCCAAAAGCACGAGCTGAAAGCATTGTGACAAGTTCAATGGGGCCTGCTCCCATGATCAACACATTTGTTTCTGGTCTAATATTAGCTCGGCGACAAGCATGAACACCAACACTCAAGGGTTCACACATAGCCCCCTCCTCCAAGCTCACATTGTCTGGTAGTTTAAAACATACGTCTGCAGGATGCACTATCTGTCAAAAGAAAAGTGCAGCTCAAACATGGGTTTTGATTTGAGTAAATTATTTCACCACTTATTATATGACACATACACAAACACAGACACACAGACACACACACACACAAATGGTGACAAGCAGGTCTGAGCATGGACTTCTTCCATGATCTTCACTTTTTCATTCAACCATAATTAAGGCTGTGATTATGATCCTCTTTTACCAGTCAAGATCATATGTAATTTTAAACCACAGGACAACCTGTAATCTAAGGAGCAAAAAGAAAAATGAAGAACAGCAACAAAAACTGATAGGAAGGAAGAAGTTCTTCTCATTCGTATATTCCAGTTTCAAATTAGTCACTTATACATAGATACAAAACACTCTGCTACGTTCCTAAAAAGTACTCTGATAGATCCTAATAGTCAAACAAGAAAAGTTTTGCCATACATTGAAAAAAAACATCAGCCTTTTTAGTAAAAAACTGTTTTACCTCCTAAAGATATGGAATAAACTGCACTAAGTTATTAACCGCTAGCTAATACTCTTCCTTAATCTTAGTGCTGCTGCTATAAACTCCTAAAAGTTCTCTGAGCTTCTCAAAACTTACCTTGGCAATCCTTTAGTGAAGATATCAGCAACTTGGTCCTCAGAACACCAATGCTGCATAATCATCAGCCCTTCTTTCTCCATTTCTCTAAGTGATACTTAATTTTGACGTACTTTGTTCTACCATGAAACACTAGATTTTTCACTATGGCCACTGCTGACTTCTCGTCACAATTCAGCCATTATATCCTACTTCCTTGTGTTCCAGCATACCATTCCTGAACTAATGGTGAAGTAATAGCTTGATGTGCTTTCATATTATCACATGAACCTGCCCAGTCATTGTCAGTGAAGCCAACCAACTTTATTTTCATCTCCTTTAAGTACCACACACCAAAATCTCTGGGTCCTTTCACATATTTGAGGGTCGTTTTGGCAGCCTTGAGATGCACCTCACTAGGACTTTGCATGAACCTAGAGAGCAAACTAGCTGCAAACATGATGTCAGGCCTTGTGGCTGTGAAATACAACAAGCATCCTATAATGCTTCTGTAGAAGTTAGCATCATTTTTAGCAGCTTTACCTTCCTCACACAACTTTTCGTTTTGGTTAAATGGAGTACTTGCTCGCAATTTTCCATTCCAAGCTTCCTTAAAATTTCACCAGCATACTTCCTTTGGCTTATGAAGATTCCTTTTTCCAATTGAAAAACTTCCATGCCAAGAAAGTATCTCATTTTACCCATATCAGTCATTTCAAAAACTTTTTTCATTTCCTCCTTGAACTGAAATATTAGAGATTGATTGCTACTTGTGATCAACAAGTCATCAACATAAATTGAGAAAATCAACACACTTGAGCTTGCCTCCTTCACATAAGGTGTCACTTCTATGAGATTCCTAACAAATCCTTCCTGAATTAGGTGGCTATCAACTCTATTGTACCAGGCTCTGAAAGCATGCTTCAAGCCATATAGAGCCTTTCTTGGGAGACACACCTGATCCTTGTGTCCTTGCTGCACAAAACGTTCAAGTTGTTCGCAAAAATCTCTTCCTCCAAGTCACCATTCAGAATTGAAGATTTCATATTTAATTGATAAATATCCCAAGAGTTTTGAGCAGCCATTGCAATTAGTAGCCTTATCGTATCAAATCTGAGCATAGGTGCAAAGGTGTCAGTGAAGTGAGTTCCCTGTACCTGTGCATATATCTTCACTACTAATTTGGCTTTGCATTTGTGAATGGATCCATTTGAATCTAGTTTAATTCTATAGACCCATTTCGCCTCGATAACTTTCTTGTGCTTAGGTCTGTCAACCAAGCACGAGGTACTATTATTATTATTTATCATTCTTAGCTCCTCCTCCATTACTTCCTGCCATTCTACTAGCCTTGCTGCTGCCTGGTAGGTGTCTGGTTCTAGACCTGCCACATTACACATGCCTATAACGTCACTGAGAGTTTTGGTTCCTCTCACACCAACTTCATCTTCTGAGTCACTATCTTCATCTCCTTCCTGATAGTGAACTTCAGTTTCTGGTTTGCAGGAGCTGACAAGTTGAGCTTTGATCAAATCCCACATGGAACTTTCATCAAATTTTACATTCTTGCACAACAATCTTTTTTTTCTTATGAGTTTTCGCATCTAGGATCTTATAGCCCTTTGATTTACTGCTATAACCCATAAACAGGCCTGCACAAGCCCTTCATCAAGCTTATCCCTTTTAACTTCTGGAAAATTCACATAACATACACTCCCAAAGACTCTCAAGTGGCTTACTAATGGTTTCACCCCTATCCAAGCTTCATAGGATGTTTTTTACACAGAGCCTTTGTAGGAAGTTTGTTTGGTAAATATACTAAGGTATGCACAATCTCAGCCCAAAATACCTTGGAACCTCCTTCTCAATTAGTAGGCACCTTGCTATTATCAAGATTGACCTATTCTTCCTCTCACTAACTCCATTTTGCTGTGAAGTGCAGGCCACTGTCAATTGGTGATGTACACCAACTTGCTTATGATAATTTCCAAAGGAATGTGAAATGTACTTTGACCCATTATCTAATCTCAAGGCCTTTATCATTTTTCCCACACTGATTTTCAACACTAAATTTGAATTTTTTGAATACCTCAAGAACCTCACTCTTTTGCTTCAAGAGGGAAACCCAACACCACCTACTACAATCATCAATGAAAGTGACAAAGTATCTACTTCCACTTAAGGATGGGGTGCTTATAGGACCCCACACACCTGTATGCACCAACTAGAGATGTTCTAAAGCTCTCCATGCCTGATTCATAGGAAGGGTTGCTTGGTCTGCTTCCCTTTCTGACACACTTCACAGACTCCTACACTATCAGTGATTCCTGTAGATCACCTACCACGTTCCTTTTTGTTAATTGTTTTAGTGTAGAATAATTATAGTGACTTAGTCTAGCATGCCACAAATTACACTGATCAATTGTGCTACATAGGCTTGCATTTCAAGTTGATCCCACTTAATGGGAAAGCTTTTAGCTACCATTCTCACACTTAAAACTTTGGCACCAATATTATCAAATATATCACACATGTTACTATGAAAATGCATCCCGTACTTAGGAGGCCACAGATAATTTCAGGCACACATAACACATCATGAATAACTTTTATACCTAAGGTAGTCTTAATAGCAACATTTCATTTGCCTTGTACTTTCACAAAGCTTTTGTCACCTATCTTCACCCTTGACGTGTACAGTCTGTCTAGGAACTTGAATAACTCTGTCCTGGAAGTCTTGTGGTGAGTGAAGCCATTGTCAGTCAACCATATTTCACACTGTGAGTTGAAATGATAGAGTTCTTTAGCTTGGAGAATCATGAATGCACAACCCTCCATTAGGTCAAAATTTTTAGTCACTTGGGCTTTTTGAGGTTGTTGCTTTGCCTTAGCCTTACACATCTTTTCCATGTGTCTTATCTGAGTGCAAAATCTGCATTGCACTCCAGATTTGAACCAACAATATTTTTCAAGATGACCTTTCTTGTGGCAGTGAGAGCAAGGCTGAAACTTCCTTCTTTTCCTTGGATTTGTTTCCTTGCTCACTTTTCTTTTCCTTGTCCTTCTTACCTGCACCTTTTTGATCTCTTCAGTTTGATTGGTTCCTTCCCCTTTGGTTTGCTAAAAAGGTAGTTTGACTTGGTTCCTTAACACTTAAATGCTTTTCTCTACTCCATTGCTTGAAAAGACTTCACTAACTCAGCTAAAGTGAGCTGAGAAATGTCTCTTTAGTCTTTCAAAGAGGAAATCTTTGCTTCAAATTATTTTGGAAGGTTGACCAGTATTTTCTCCACCACACGTTTTTCAGGAAGGTTTTCATTAAATAGCCAGATCTGATTCACAGTCTTCATAAACTTGTCTATATACTCCTTGACTGGATCTGCATCCTTCAATCTAAGAAGTTCAAACTCTCTCCTTAGATTTAACACTTGCATCTGTTTGGTTTTCACTTCTTTGAAACTCATCCCTTAACATGTCCCATGCTTCCTTTCTAGTTTCACATGCCATGATCCCTGTGAAGATGGTTTACACACAACAACATGAATAAGTGACAATGCCTTGAACTTCTTGGCACATTCCTTAGAGTGATGCTTCATTTGAGTTATAGTGGGGTTGTTTGCTAGTGGAGGAGGATCAATATCTTTTTCTATAACATCCCACAAGTCTAATTCTCTGAGATATGCCTTCATCTTCATGACCTAAAGCTGGTAGTTCTGCTTATCAAACATTGGAGGTGATCTCACACCAAAACTGCTAGATGCCATGGTCTGGTGGAGCAAGGAAGATATTTGCAATTGAGTGGAGGTTTTAGTGGCTGGTTCTTGCTTCTGCTCACAGGTTCCTCTAAAATCAGTGAAGCTCTGATACCATTGGTAAGCTAAGAAGCAGAAAGAAAAATGAAGAACAGCAGCAAAAACTGATTGGAAGGGAGAAGTTCTTCTCATTGTATATTCCATTTTAAAATTAGTTACTTATACATAGATACAAAACACTCTTTCTGCTAGCTTCCTAAAAAGCACTTTGACATATGCCAAAAGTCAAACAAGAAAAGTTTTGCAATACATTTGAAATAAACTACTACTTTTTTAGTAAAAGTTGTTTTGCCTCCTAAAAATATGGAATAAAGATGCACTAAGTTATTAACCACTAGCTAATACAACCATCATCTGACACTGTACAAATGCGACTATGAATTTAACCAATTACAGTTTTAAATAACAAAGTACTTCCAATGATGAAATCAAAGAGAAGAAAATCATACAATCGATTAAAAAACAAATGTGACAGTTTAACCCTGCTAGCATATTGTTTTGGCTCCTGTATACATAAGCCCAGAGATATGTATTTACATATCTTCTTCAGTAAAAGTAATAATACTATTGTTGATGTAAAAAATTCCAAATGATTTTTAAAAGAGTTTTAATTATGCCAAGCAATATAATCTGTGGACAGGAAAAAGGATATTTTGGAAAATCAAATTGGGCACATATATTTTGATGCAAGTCCTAATCTTAGCCTAAGAAGCTTTTACCGAAAAGTGTTTGGGCCAAAAAGCTTTTCATAGCACAAATACTATTTTTGGCCAAAAATGTTTTTAAATAGGCCAAAAGGATTTCAAGGAAAATGTTTTGAATCAAATGTATTTTAAACATCTTTTCCTTAAAGAGTTTTTCTGAATCTTTCTCGATAAAAATCCTCATTAGGCCAAAGAAGTTTAAAAGAAAAATGTTTTAATCATCTTGGACCAAATGTATTTTGAGAAAATCAGTATTGGACCAAAAATCTTTTCTAGACTAGGCAAAAATATTTTTCCACAAGTTTGGGCCAAAAGCATTTTTGGGAAAAATCAAATTAGGGCAAAATGTTTTAATGGGCTAAAGTAGCTTTTGAACAAATATGTTCAAGGCCTTTGAAATTTTAAATTGCCAAATTTGAATTTCAAATTTGTGCTGTGTGCAAAAGTCCATCGTGCAATATCCAACGGTCACAATACTAGATAGCGTCTTGACATCTCTTCTTATGCCCCCAAGTAATAACCCAAGAAGCAAAGTGTGAAATTGGCAAATGGGAAAAAGGTTCATTCTCTTCAAGCAGTGAAATATAGTGGTCAGCATGAAAGGTGGAAGATGCAGAAAAGCTGTTGAACATGTGTCTTATCCTCACCAAATGCAATACAATAGAGAGGAATTCAAAAGGCTTGAATACAAGAAAGTTTATCTCTCATTTGGCTCTATCATTGGTTCATATTCAGAAAGAAAGAGAGATCGAAACAAAAGAAAGAAGATACAACATTAATGGAAGAGAGAAGCTCTAGTTGAATGTTAAAGAAGCTCCAATGTCTCCAAGCATTTAATGAAGACTCTACTAGCCACTGGAAAAATTTTGAGACATAGAAAGAATGCCTCTCCATTAATGGCTATTTGCAAAGGATTGACTATGTAAAGAGAAGAGCTTTGAAAAACAAGGTAATGAAGAGAGAGTGGAGAATACACGATGCATTCATAGGGTTATACTCTTCATCTATTTGGCTACTTGCTTGTTGTGCTTCAATGTGGGATATACTATGAGTGAATAAATAATCAAGCTAGCATTTTCATGCTCTGTAGTGCTTTGTGTGAGCTTGGGCTTTCATTCTACATATCATGTTATACTTCACTTGGGTAGTTAGGAACATGAGAAGATCCTAGTGTTTTGGGTTGGTGGGAACTTGTGATAACCCTACTGGGTTGAGAGATCGTAAAATCCTAAGTGGGTGAGCCTATGTATTGGGTTACCTAAACAATTAGGTGGCAAAAGACAAGGGATAGATCTCAAGTGTAGGTTGTCTTGAAGTGCTTAGGTGGTAAAACACAAGTGTGTGATCTCGTGAGGTTTCCTTGACGATTAGGAAGTAAAAGTCCTTGAGTTGATCCTTTGCAATAGGTTGCTGGTTGTAATTGTGATTACCCTTATAAAATTCCCTTGCTTTGTACTTAGAGAGCAGATATAGGACTACCTTGGTCTACACCACTATAAATGTTGTGGTGTGATTTTCTCTTTTCCCTAGACACTTACATTTTTTGGTTCTTGTACATTCTACATTTTGGCAAAAGTTCACAAAGAGTTTCTAGTCACAACAATGTTTTGAAGATCACACAAATTTTCAGAAAGATGACTTTCACATAACTTCGCAAGAACCTAAAGTTTTCAATTAAGGTTCCATATTTACTAAGATATTTAGAAAACTATTTTTCAGATCTCAAAAGTCTTGTTGGAATTTGTGATTTCAAATATGTAATTTCTTCTTTATTAGAAATTCAAGATTTCATTCATACGTCAGGTTGTTTTTAGGAACCCATGCTTCCTAAGTTTTACTGTTTTCACAAAGAAATTTAGAAAGCTGGTTTTTCTCAAGAAACCATTTTCTCCTTACTCTGTTTTCAATCATTCACATTTGAAAGAATTGAAAAGAAAATCAATTACATAAAGTGTTTCAACTTATAATTGTGTTTCTGGAAAATCATGATTTTAGCATTCACCAAAATATCTCAGGAAGCCTCGTTTTTAGATAGTTTTAGAGGAACAAAAAGGTTTCATTAAGAATTTGAAAAGGGGGATAATTTATTAAAAAGTCTAATTCACCCGCTCTTGGACTTTTCTGGGGCTAACAACTATCACAACCAAATAGCCCCAAATAAACACACTTGACACTAACCACTGGATGAGTAATTGCTTTCCACATTAGTGATCTGTAAAGGCACGATTGTGTCTTTTGTGTCCCTACGTTGTGACAGAATCATTATTACTCTTCAAGTAATCTTATACAACTTATAAATCAGACGTGAGCAATTAATAAAATTCTTTTTAAGCCCATCATTCACCAAGTTGTAGCGTTTCCACAGATAAGTGATTTGATGGTAGAAGCATCTTACGGTACGAAACCAGGAAATCCAATAACACTTATGTGAAGATCATAGCTATTAGATCATTAAATGCATCATTATTGACTTGAATGAAGTTATTCTTTGATTTTCATTTATCAAAATATTCTAGTCATTAGAGATTTTGCAGCAGACAGCCAGACACTAACATTTCTTCATCTTAGGATATGGATAAGAAATGTTAATATTGGGTAACATGGAAGAGTTTCCTATGGTCTAAAGGTCCTTGATTGAATTCAAGACAACCTCTTTTCACCTATTTGCACTTACAAAGAACTATAAACAAAATCAAGTGACACACGGCTACCATTAATAGGGACATGAGATCAGAACATAAAAGATTCAAGGGTCCACCATCACGTACAAATCTAATAGATAACTAGACATAATGGACTTTGTGCTCTAGTAGGCATATAATCATCTAAGTATGTCTTTTATAATCGGAAATGATGAGGCACATTAATATTATTGAAAGAACTATAATTTGAGAAGCTGCAAATTCTTTCAACCTGATTAGCAAGAGAACCGTGAATTGGTGGACTAGCAAAGAACTTCATATCGGGGCATAAATTATATCGACCTTCTTTACAGAGATAACAACGCCGGCAACTAATCCCAGGCTCAATTGCCACATGGTCACCAGGTACCACATTCTTTACCTCACTACCAACTTCTTCTATGATCCCTGCACACTCATGGCCAATTGCCATTGGTTCTTTCATTATAAAATGTGCATTTTTCATTGTCTGCAAGTAGATAAAAATTTGAACTCATCACCGGAGAGATTATAGATAAATGCAGGGGATATTTTCTGACGCAAGCAAGGATAATTTTTATATCCTTTTTATTGAACATAACTCAGATGCAATGGAAAAATGTTTACCTTGAGGTAGTGAACATCACTGCCACAGGTACCAACAGCTTCATTCTAATTTTGACATCATGGGGGGCCTTCCATAATCAGTGAGAAGTAAGGCAATGAAATTGGCTAGGAATTCACTGGTAAGTGAAGATTGATCTACAAAAAAGAATATTATTCTCGAAAGAAATCAAAGAGTTACTTGAGTGAGGGAAAACTGATACCCAGAGTAGGAAGATTGAAAGGTTGAATCTTGAGGGTATTTATACCAACAAGCCAAGCAGCCATATTCTCTTCTCCCCCATGACCATCACGTGACATCCCACCTGTACTTATTTGCTCCCTGCTACTCTACCTCTCTCTCTCACTTTCTCAAAGCTATATGAAACACAGAAATCAATGCGACCTACAGGGCTTCTGGCTGATCGCTGCGGAGTGTTTGATATTTATTTATAAGCAATACGATCCTTCGCAGTCAACCAGTGACTGCATAGTTTGGAATGTGACGAAAAGAAAAGAGAAAATATGTGTGAAAGTGAGAAAATAGAATCCATATACATTTTGAGTCGTTCTCCCTTCATTTACATATTAATATTAGAGTTATTGGGGGGGCCAGAAGAAATCTCTTTCTTCAATATATTATGTGTTATCGGTAATTAATTGCACGGGTTGTCTGGGGTGAGTCAGCCGTTCTCATCCATTATGACCATGTGATGTGTATCCTACTCATCAATTTCGGCATCAACCAGTGGGCTTCCAGAGGCCCGTTGGTAATTGGTCCCTGCCTATGGGGTTTATCTGCGTATTGGAAAGCTGTCATAGATTTGAGAAAATACAGTCAGTGGCTTGAGGCATACCACGAATTGAATCATAGGGAGACTCGAATAAATATCCAATATACTTTCGTTTGGAGGTGACGACAATAATGTGTTTCAGATTACCCCATATGTGGTAATTTTTGATCTACTCGGTTTTTCAAAGACTCTAAAGTTGAATTAGAATATGTGTACAAGAAATAATCAGCATAACTTTTCAATTATTCCCACCCAACATATATATGAATTTGTTTGCATCTTAAGATGTTAAAAGATGTCCTCTTGATAAATTATGTCACGCCCCAAACAGAGACATAATCAGCAAGGAGTATGAGATAATATTGCATCTGTAACTTTAACTAATATATATCATGTCATTCTCTTATCATACCAATTAAATCTTATGAAAAATAAGCATAAGTTAACATTTTAATATAATGATATCTTTTAAATAATTTCTCTTTTTACTCATATATCAAAGTTTGTTTACATATGTAAATATTCTAGTAATACTTCATTTGTAATAAATTTGTAAAAAATTCAACAGAATACTCTTATAATATAGGACATCTAAAATTATCTATAACAACTAACAAGTCAAAAATAACAAATGAGAGTTCTTCTCTCGTCTTTTAATCAACAACCAAATATGACCAACATGGTGAGAATCTTGCTTGTAGTCTATAAATTGACTCTAAACTTCAAATATATACACAAAGGACGATAACTAGTAATTCTGAATAAATTGATCGCTGGCTTATCATTAGCTATACTTCTGAGCTAGAATGGGAAATGTTTAGACATACCTTTATTATTTGTAATGATAAATAACAAAATGAGCTATAATATTTAGTAAGTAGATAATAAAGTATGATAACAAAAGGGAGAATTGGTCACTAAGTTTTTTGAATAAAAGTAAGTTTTGTAAGAATATTCTACAACAAAAGTTTAAAAGAGAATTAAGGAGGATTTTAGTTTAGATAAGAATAATATTTTAATAATAATATAAGGAGCACATTGATAATATTGTTGTGAAATTTATTAGTGATACCATAATAGAAAAAGACTAAACATATATAAAAAGTGCAATTACAAGAAATTAATTAATTTGTTAAGAAGATTTACATGAAGATATTAAATTCAATCAAGAGGTAAAGTTAAAAAAATGTAAAAAAACGTTTCTTATGAGAGTTAAATCATCTATGATAAGAAACATTTATATATATAGATATCAAATTGCATATAGATACATAATCCCATATAAGTTATATTATTGGTTTTAAAACAATCGAGTGAAGTTAAATATGATCAATTTACCCATTTTGAAATTAAGTATTGAAAATTAATTAAATATTGCTACAAAAATAATTGCATAAAAATATTTCTATTAGAATTTTCATGTAAAATTCTAATTTTTTAAGTACTAACATAGGTACATAGCTTATGAGGGTAAATAACTACATATTCCATATTATAGCATTATTGGAGGAAATTGCAGGTAGGAATTACAAGTGGGACTATTACCACCATCTTTGCTCACCACCATCATTACTTACCACCATCCTTATAGCTCTTGAATATTCAAGAGCATCTAAATTAGTACTCATTAGGTACTTAGCTATAAATCCATATGGAGACATCTTAAGTATAGCAAGAACTAACATAATTGCTATTAGCAACTAGCATTTTGCACAATCATACCACTTAATAATTAAAAGTATACTCCATTCTCAAAGCGTTTCATAGCCATAGATCATTTGAGCAATTCTCATATAAATATATCGAGATAAATTTCAATGTTTCCATTTTTTGAAATAACACTTTGGACAACATATAATTTTATAGCCAACTCAATAATACAATTATATTTAGCATAATATAATCTGGAAGATTTAATACCTAAAATATTCCTACATATAAGATGATACTACCTAGTTCTAAGGTCACGTAGAAACAAACAAGAAATAGTGAAAGTAAAAATTGGAAGAAGGTTAAAAATGTATTATACTTCACAATGAATGTCGAATGGTTGTGGTCCCTTAACATTGAACCATTATCAAAACCTTCTGATGGGAATGCTTGAAATGTTTCCTAAAACACAATTATAACATTTCACTCAATTTCTTTTAGTCCATTATACTTAATCAATTTTTACATATTGTATGTTAAGTCGACCATTATTCTAGCTATAGTTCAACTTATTTCCTTACTTAACTTATTAAATTTTGGCAGATAAATCATTACTCAAATATTTGTTCTCATTTAGTACTTGACTTATGTGATATTACCTACCGTAATTCTTATTGCTAATGTTAGCTTCCCTTAGCTAAATTAGTTTACTACCCAATCCATATCTATTCCTAGCACTAACATTATCTTAAATTAATAATTAGTTTAATTATGATATTCACACTGATCTTAAAGTTTACCTTTTAAGGTGTCAAGGTTGTGAAATTTAGTAAGTAGGCATTTTATTATGGTTTACTACATCACTTAGTCCACTTAACTTACTATTTTATTAATTTTCCAATCCTAGTGCTAGCTCTAGCTTAAAACTTAGCTTACTTTAGTTTAGTTATCAATTAATAAACCTTTATTCCTAATAGCAACACCAACTCGTCTTTTTATTTTTATTTTTAATTTAACTTACTTCTTAATAAATTAATTTGACTACGTTACTATCTTATTAATCATGTTGCTAGCACAAGCCTTGACTTGGTTTATTAGCTAATTCTTAAAATTTTTCATTTAGGATTATTTCCTACCTTGCCTAAATTAAGTTGCAAATTTGCCTATGGTACTTTCTAATGATCAATTCACACAACTTATTACAGATCCACAAATATTTCATTTAAGCTTAACAAATTAGGTCTATAAATTGCCTATTTCATTCCAAGCTCCACATATAACTTGCCACAAAATAATTTTATTATTATTATTATTATTTGAATCCTAGATGGGGGCAAAGTAAAATGAGAGGAAAAGAAAAAAAGCTTACCTAAGGTTGATGATGCCCACAATTGTACACTCACCTTGCAAACCACCAAGAAACCCAACCCGCCAAGAGGAAGAAGGAGTTGAAAATATGAGTTCCAATTCCTATAATTAACAGTTTAAATTATTGAAACCTTAAGGGTATGAATGGGTGGCACAAAAAAAAAAAAAACATATGAAGCTAAAAGAATAACATGGGATGCACAATTTATATCTATTTATTTATAGATTTTATAGAATATTCTAATATTATTAATATTATTAATTTCTTATAGATTTCTTATAAAAATGTATATTTCTAATTTTTTTAATTTATATTCTATTTTTATTTTATTATATTACCAATTCAACCACTTATCAGAGGGACACCAAATTAGCATAGCCACTAAAAAAAGGAAATAATGGTAGCTAAAAGGAAAAGTAACCAAGAAAATCCATGTAAGGAAGAAGGAAACTAATAACTAAACATACACATACTAATACCCATGGTAGTATCCCTCACAAGTTAGAGAATTCGTAATACGTAAACCCAAAATCATGTGCTCAGCTATAAGAGAAGATAGTTGAAGAAGTTGAAAAAGAAGGAGCTTAGTTGATTGAATATGGAAGCCTTATGAATGGGAGAGAGAGCAAAGAAACTCAATGGAGAAAAGATAGGAAGAGAGGAAGAAGCTTGGGGTATGATATCCTACAATCTAATGAAATAAAAAGAAAAGCGATAGAGAATGTGTAGGGAGACATGTGGAAAATTTTTAGACTCTTTCATAAGTGAATCTTTGAGGGACCTCATGGCAAATGGAAGAAAATGAAAGGACTAAAAAAGGAATTTAAAAGTTGTAGCTTTAATCTCATATAAAACAGCTAACCTTAGGTTAGGAAAGTAGAAAAAAATTGAAAGGGAAAAAAATGATAGACATGGCTTTATTGTTCCTTTATTATGTTTTAACATAAGGGTTATCCTTTTTAATTATGCCAAAATTAATCTTTCTTCTATTTCTTATTTTAAATGTTAAATTTCAAGCTGTTTAAAATAATTTGAAATCCAAAATTTAATTTAACCTACCTAAATTTCAATATCTTACCTAACTCAAGCTTGGGTTATTAAAAATCACGAGGCATGACATTTTAGTAAGTAGAAATATATGCATATCCTTTTGAAAACAACTCAAAGTGGTGAGAATTGAAGTACCAAGCCAGTGCCATGCAGTTATTCCTTAAAATATTAGAATTTGTGCATATATAGTCTAAAAGAAATGCTTACCACAGGACTAGGTAGACACTAAAAAGAGCATAGTCTAAATGGCGATGGGTTTTGAGGGTCATGTAATGAAAAAAGCATGAAAGTGATAGAGAAACCTTATAGAAAGAGAAAATGTGCAGTTTATAAAAATCAAGGCATAGAGCTGCAAAGTAGCATAGACATGTTGTAAAGTAGGGATGAAAGGCTTGAAGATGGTGGTTGGATTCTTGGTGTAAAAAATCTTGCAATCCAACCATAACCATTTCCTTTTTTTTGCTAACTTCTTATTATGCACTAAATTATGCTACCACATGCACTATGACACATGCCATTAGAACTACATAAAAACCAAGAAATTTAGGGAGCTAAGATAGTTTCTCTTGGTATCAAGAATTGGTTTGTGTTTGGCATTAGATCAAAAGAGAAGTAATAGTAACTCATCTAAATTTATCATTAACTTTTAGTTTCAGTTCCCTATGATGTCAAATTCTGAATTAAAGCCATGGAATATATGGAAGTGATGTTCATTACTATAATGTAAAGCGAAACATTCCATTTTTTATATTTATCATTGTAATTTATTCTTTTTTTTTTTTACTATTGGAGTTCCTTTGACTTCTTCCTATTGTCGATTTTTTTTGTTTTGTTTTGTTTTTTCTATTTTAGTCAAATAATGAGAAGTAATAATTTTATAACCAACAAGCCCATGGTAGTAAGTGATGCAGAACTATCTAAATGATAGGCTAAAAGGCTAACTAATACATTAGTTTTATAAATAATAAAGTGTGTAACATCCCAAAATAAAACTCTTAATTAAATTAATATTAGGAAAAATAAATTATAAAAAATATTTAGTTAATAGTTACATGAGAAAATGTCGAATTTTGATAAGTTTTAGCCACAAGGAAAAGTAAGGAATTTATTAGAAACACAATAAAAATTTATAGGACCAATTAGGAATTTAATAAAAATTTATTGGAATAAATCTTAATTTAATAAATAATAAGAATTTAAAAAATTCCTTGGATCTTTAGAGCCTTAAAAATATAATAAGATTATTTAGAGAATAAAAATATTTAAGTGAAAATTTAAGAGTTAAAATATAATTATTAAAAGTTGGGCTTAAAGAACAATTTTGACTGGGCATAAAAACAATTTTCCCAAAGCCAAAATATGATTTTTCCTAAAATAAAAAGAGTAGGTTTAGGAAGAAATTTTTATATGAAAATAACCATGACAATGATCAAAATAACTTTCCTAATTACAACTCTCAAGGAATGAAAACACCAGCCTTAAAGATTAAGGTAAAAGATTTGTCAACCAACTATCCCCTGGCAAACTATGCTACAAGAAGCTAAGAAAAGCATGTTCAAAAGCTAGAAAAAAACATGTAGAGGACGGTGGATCCATCTTGATTGGCTTCTTCAAAAAGCGAAGAAAAAAAGGGTGAAGGAAAAGAGAGAGAGAGAGAGCAATAGGGAGAAATGCGAGAGAGAAGTATCAACCTCACCTCTCTATAAATATTCGACCTTTAGCTCCCTCCTTTGCACAATGCTACCACACACCCTTACTTTGCTTTAACATGAAAAGAAGAAGGTAGAGTTTGTGAGAGTGAGAACGTGAAGGAAAAAGGGTGAAAACATGAGGGAAAGAGAAAGTAAAGGGAGAACATGAAAGAAGAAGAAGAAGAAGAAGAAGGAGGAGGAGGAAGACTAGAGTAAAAGAAAGACAATATTAGAGGAGTTAAAGGTAAGAACATATGCTCTTAACCTAGCATATAAGAACAACTAGCATCCTTTCTGTAACACCTGGTTTCTTCGTAAACGTATGAAACTCACCAAATATAAAAGGGAGTTCCTTGAATAGAATGACTTGAGGTCAAATAAAATTAGAGTAATAATCTAGACCTCAAATAATAAGGATCCAAGGCTAGAGGTGCCCTAAAAATAGAACCAAAATAACTAGAAAAAATTTAACAAAGATGCAGTGACATTTTCATAATTTTGGGCACTTTTTAGAAAAATCAAAGGGAGAATTTTTAAATGGAAAAAAATGAGTTTCTGAGATTTTTAGAGGCCCTAAAAACTATAGGAACCCTTAAAACAGTTAAAACCCCTCCAATTTATGTTTTAGAACAATAGTTGACCCAAACTTTGACTTTTCATTTAGGAAAATTTTAGATCTAATTTGAGTAATTCCAAAGGTATTTTATAAATTAGAGAACCTAAATATTATGATGGAAAGGATAGTTCTTAAAAAGGAGTTGAAATGACCTTAAAACAAAAAAGCCAAGAAAGGGGACATAAATGGAAATTTCAAAGGACAATTTTAAGAAACTTGCTTCTTATATACACATCCTTCTTCTCCTCTCCCTTGAGTTGACTTTAGTTCTACCAAAAAATAGAGGAGAAACTAGCTTCAAGAGGCATCTAAGAAGGAAGCAAAATGGGGAAGGAAAAACTTGCGAAAGGGTAAGGAAGTGTCTAGTTTTTCATGCTCCTTCATTCCTTAACGTTATTCCTCTCCTTCTCCTCTTCATTCTTATGGTTTTTATGACTCATATGGGGCTATTGTGGGACTGGTCCAGAGGAGAGAGCTTAGAACCTCAAGGAAAAGCTTGACACAATAGAACAAGCTCTTGAAAAAGTTTTGAAACAAGGTAACTATCATGGCTTATTTTGCTTCTTCTTAGTTGTTTCTCCCATGACCATTTCGTCCCATCTAGAGCCCATCCAAGAGGAGATAATTCTTGACCCAACTAAGGAAGAATCATAGGTTTTAGAGTATAAAGAATAAGAATATGCAAAGAAATCCAATTAAGATGCATTAGAAAATAAGTTAGCAAAGTTAGGGATTTACTTGCATCTTGACATGTAGTGTAATACTATATTATTTCTAACATTGATTCCCTTCTTGCAAGTGGGATTATACAATTCCTCAGGGAAATCCTAAGAAAATGCATTAAAATAATAAATTAAATTACATTGCGTAGTGGATAAATTTTTCATTTCGTATCTTTAGGATACCATGAACTCACCAACAATATTCTCTAATTATTTTCCATTCATAAAAATCATAACATTCTCAAAATTTAGCACTAACTACAGATCACGAGTAAAAAACCCCAAAATTCTTTTCATTCATCATGGCTGTACAATGACAGATTTCAGGGGTAACTTTGAAAAATCATAACTAAATACAGAAAAATTGAAATCATACAAACCATTTTTTGGAAAGCTCTGGGAGATAAATTCACACTAAAAATAAGTCCCAGCCATGAAAATCTCATCTAGACTACATTTGACAATAGAAAAGGTAGGGAGGTCAGATTGTCTAGAAATCTTATACAACTTAGTGATATAAACATTGGAAATTCATAATTAATTTCAAAAAAATCTAATCCATGTAATCTATACCAATTTGGAAATATAAAAATGTTAACTAGAGGGAAAAATAGTTTTAGATTAATTCAAGAGCATTCAGACTCTGAAAATTAATCAAACAGTACCACGGGTTTGGAAGTGTGCCTAGAATAGAATAGCAATTTCAAAAATTCATATCTCCCTCTCTAGACATCCAAATGAGGTGCTTTCAATTGGAACAAGTCACTAGGAAGGTTTAGTTTCTTCGTATAAAATTTTGTGGCAATTGGACATCGTTTGCCTTATGATTGACACAGAACAAATTTTGGACCAGATGAACAGTGCATTAACCAAAAACCAAAAAATTTGCCAACTTTAAAAGTTCACCAAAAATTTTGTAGACCTCCAAATATTACCCACTTTAGCTTCTTGAAAAGCTCTCAATAAGCTCTAGATTCATGCCAAATTTCAAACCAAGAAGAGCTCATTTGGACGACAAGTGATATAGCCTCACAATATGGTCAATTTTGCCTTCCATAAGGTATCACTTTGGTCCAAATGGCTTTCTTAATGGTTTGGAATCTCTTGGGTAAGTTTAAAAGTATGAATATGAATTGTATGAACTACCCAAGTGGTCCCAAATACAATGCATCTCAATTTGGCTATCCTACATCCATTAATGCATAGTTATATACAAGCCATCCAAGAGCCAATTTGCATAATTCCATTGATTTGGTGTCACGTAAGGTCTACATCATATTCATATATCATTTTACATTTATTCAATAGTTTAGAACTCAAAAATATGATGTACATATCCTTTTTGACATTTAGATACAAAAGGAGTTACAAATTGTTCAAAGTATAGCATCCTAATCACTTTGGCTTCCATTTCTTCCTTCTTGTGTGCCACCTAGACATTTTAAAATGATGGAGGGAAGGAGAGTGAGATTCCTAGAATCTCAATAGCTCACATGTAATACCATAAATTCTAACTCATTTCATGCTTTTAAATGGCATAATATTATGAATCATATAGGTTTCCCATAGAAAAAGCAAGAAAAAATAGATTTTTATTCGTGTTGCATCATATCTAAAAATTCAATCAGTGTCACGTGTGTGACAACCTTATCTTCTAAACATGGTAATTATGGCTAAATACATAATTAATAATTAATGGTCAAGGTTTGGAGTCGTTACAATTTATTACATTATGAAAATATAAGAAAATTTGAACCTTGATGTTAGGGTTATCACTAAGCAACCACAAATGTGAGAATGCATAAAAGATATTATACTATCATAAGGGGTTTGTGATTCATCTATCCATTCGTTTCAATACACAAAGACCTCCTACAAGAGTTCTTATACCATTTCCTAGCATTATCATTGAAGAAATTAGGGTTTCTAGGCTAAAGGTAGGAGTTTAGGGATCTGCGCCGCAACTTGAAACCCTCTCGCCGCAGCTAAGTTAGGTTCTGGAGCTTGAAAACTATGTTTTTCACTTTGCGCCATAGCCCAGACCTTCTGCACTGTGGCTGAGTTACTCTCGGGAATCACTGGGCAATTTACATGCTGCGACGAGTTAGACCATCTCCGTGGCCAGCCTACGTGGTACTGTGGCGGAAATACCCCTGGGACCATTGTTCAAATTCCCAGGATTCTCGCCTCGGTGGAGAACTCTTGTGCCTCTGCGAGGCTTGCTACTGGACACTCCTTACTTAGTTTTCTTGACTAGCGTGCGACGGTACATGCTGCGTTGCGATGAGGTTTCATTTTGCCACCTTCCTAGGCAATTTTTTTCGCACTGAGCCACGACGAGATTCCTCAAGTCGCGGCGTTCTTTGCCACTATCACTCTTTAGGCCGCGGCGAGGCCTTCCTAGCCGGGCATGACTCCCTCCTGTAACTACATCTCCTAAATTTCGTCCCATGCACTTTAATACTCTTCTTAGGAACACCCTAGGACTACTTCCCCTCATTTTATATGACTCTAATGGTATTTATCTACCTTATTTACCCAACTATTCTACCATTACCAATTCAAAACTTAAGTACTAATTCCTACTCGTCCAACTACCACATCTCAACAATTTCATGGATTAATATCAACAAGAATTCATGCACTATTAACAATTAACATCCGATACACATTTCGCTAGAGATTTCATACATTAATGGTTCATATCAACATCTAATGCATCACATAATTATATTTCCAATAGCATACCATACCATAAATTTAGTAAAATTCATACATCTGGTTTATAGGTTCATACATCCAATATCAAGCTAAGATGAGGACTAACTCCTCAATAAATACTTCCTAAGTAATCAAAATGTAAGAGTCTACACTTGGCAACATGATTACATGATGATGCTAAACAAAAAAGAATACAAAATTTAGCATCTATACTAACTAAATCAGCCTAAGTATAGCCTTCTTCCCACATGGTTGGAGCTCATGGATTTTCATCCACTTGCTTCCCTTTATCCTTACCCGAAGAGCCTTCACCTGAAAGTATAATCCTATGAAACGGGGTGAGATGCGAATCTCAGTAACCAAGGAAATTTCCATTCATAATATCCAATTTAATTAACATATATGCATGAATCAAGATCAACATCAGAATCATATCAGTTATATGAGCAAAGGAAATGGTTAGGCTACTATGATTACTATCCCATACTAGCAATCATAATTCCATATGTTAAAGGCCAATAACACTAGGAGAGGCCTGTCCATGGCACCTACTCCCCATTGAGCACAACTAGGGCTCGGTGTATCTGGCATTTGATCATAACTACCTGGTGCCCGATCGAAGTACATGCACAGGTGGCAGCTGCACCACAGCTCCACCATGGACTCACAAAGTCCAACCACAAAACAATAGATAGCCAACCAATTCATTCAGCATTTCAAATCATTCATGTACAGCAAATATGAAATCAAAATAGATATATGCATGGAATTAATATAATCCCAGTTATCTCACTTGTAGATAAATTGCAAAAGCCACCAGTGGTACAAAATGCTCCCCATACTACAAAGTCCCAAAATTCAGAATAGAGGTGTCCTCTACCAAAAATTTCAATATATCACCCTAAATCCTAAACAAATTTGTGAAAAATTAATACCCATACTATAATCCAATCATTGGGGTCTCAAACGAGCAGAAATATATCAAGAAGATGAGTTTATACTTACCTAATGTCAGCTTTAGCCTCAACCTACGAAATTTCACCATGGAAACATCAAATGGAAAGTTTCAGATTTTGGGTGTAGGTGAAAGTGCTCTAATTAGAACATTAATTGGGTCAAATTAAAGAGAAAGATGAGAGGATTAAGTTATATAACTATTACCTTGGCTGAATCTTGCTATAGAAGTGGGAAAAGGTGGAAACATGCCAAGAACCCTAGCCTCTCCTTTAGGCCTCCGAATTTTGTGTGTGTGTGTCTTGTGGTTCTACAAAATGGGGGGTGGCTAAGTTAGTTTTTAGGGTTTAAGTTAGGTTTTCTATGGGTTATGGGCTACTCCAAGATCCAACTCCAAATGGGCTTTAGATTTTAGCTTTGTTGGGCCAGCTTTAAGGTGTTAGGCTACGGAATTTCATTGGGAAGAACTCCATTATTTTGGGTATGCACAAAGCTTATTAAGCCATTTATAAGAGCTTATGGAAGTTGGGTCTTGGGCCTTTAATTCATTAAATTAGATTGGGTCTGCACCTAACTTATTAGGCCTCCCTTAGCCTCTTATCATGATTTTCTACATTAATTTAGGCCTAGATGAAGTTTCTATCCCATTTAAATCTCAAACTCATATTAATAATTTATCTCTCTAAAATTTTCATTCACTTAACTTACCCGATTATTCCATATTAATTATTCTTAATTAACCCAAATCCATGATTAACACCTTAATTAATTTTAGGGTGTTACAACGTGGACCATGTGAACTCATACTATACATTCTCATATTTAATTACATCAAAACAACTTATTTGCATCGCAAAATTATGTCTATAACTCATGGAAACCGAAATGGAGCATGCAATGGGCTTATTGAATTTTGGCCAGATTTGCCCCCTATTTTGCCCAAAATTTGGAAAATCATAACTAATTCTACAAAAATCAAAATCATGCAATCTTAGTCATTATGGAAATATTTGGATGTCTACTTCATACTAAAAATGCATCCAGATCATAAAATTTATCACGGAGGATGTTTGACATCCAAAATGGTCCAAAGGTCTGACTGAATTTTGGAACTAATACAGAATTCTGCAGAAAACTTTGAAAATGTCCAATTAAATTCATAAAAATCTAATCCATGCAAATGATACCAATCTAGAAATCTGTGGATGTTAAATAGAGAGAAAAAACATCTCTAGATTAGTTCATTAGGCTCAAGCCTTGAAATTTAATGGAACAATACTTCTGGTCGGGCAAAATTATTGATATTGGACAAAAACTTCAAAAATTTATATCTCCCTCTCTAGACCTCCAAGTTAGGTGCTTCTAGTTGACACGAGTCACTGTGATTGTCTAGTTTCTCTATATAAAATTTCATGGCAATTGGACATCGTTTGAGCCTCGTGTGATAGAATGCAATTTCGGACCAAATGAATAGTGCAGCAAACTAGAAACCATGAAAATTGCCAATTTTGAAAAATTATCAAATATTCTATAGACCTCCAAAAATTATGATATTTAGCTTTTCAAAAATCTCTTAATGAGACCTAATTGCATGCCAAATCTCCGATCAAGACTAACTCATTTGGCTAAAAAGTGACATAGGGTTCCATAATGATCAATTTTGGCCCCTATAGGGTACCAAAGTTGCCAAATGGATTTTCCTTGGTCTTGGCACCTTTTGGCAAGTCTAAAAGTACATTTAAGACTTATGTGAGCTGTCCAAATGGTCCCAAGCCTCATGAATCTCATTTTGGCTATTCAACCCACACTTATGCACATTTACATGAAACTTCCCAATTGCATACTTGGGCATTACATACTCAAATTGTATTCTAGAACTCATACATCATATCCATACATTTAAACATTACATAATATCATATTTACACATGTCTCAAGGGTCATAGACTATTTACAACATCATATACATTGTGAAGCATCATTATGGATTCAAAAAGAATAAAACTAGGCATATGGTTGTCAATCTTTCTCCTTCATTGTTGTTGACTCCCATCACCATAGCCACTTAGTCTACCTAGCATGTTAGATCATTGAAGAGGAGGGGGTGAGATTCAAAGAATCCCAATAGCTCATCTACCATTCAATCATACATAATATGTGCAAAGCAAGCCTTAAAAATGCATGCATGGACATAATACAATTCATGAGCATTCAAGAAGCAAGCTTAGCATGTGAACAAGTCATACAAATCATTCAAGAGCTCACCAAGTGTTTAGATTGGCCTCACACTTCTCCTCATGAATTTTGGACTTACCTCACCCATTCTTTGAGAGCTTTGGACTCAACCATACTCTTGGGAGCCCACTTTGTTTTTGGGAGACTCTTTACTTTGTCTCAACCAAGCTCAAGGGTTCTTGGCTTATCCTCACCAAAGGAAAGAGTTCTTGGCTCATCCTTACCAAAGGAGAGAGTTCTTGGCCTTTTCACACTCAAGCAAACTCATACAAACATCATGTGCTCATTTGAAAACATAACATGGCATCAAGAATCATGGCATATAAAGGCATGCTAACATACTTTTCATAGCTTGAAAATACACATACACACATTCTAAAACAAGCTAAATACACATCCATGCATGAGAGAAGGTGGAGAGAGCTACCTTGTGTACAATCACACACTTTTCCTTTAGGATTCAAGCCTCCTCTTTTGACCACACACCCACAAATTGGTGGAACTAGTTTCTCTTAGCCTAGATACTATTTATGGGAGCCAATTAGGTTCATGAAACAAATTCTAAGGTCATACAACTTGCTTAGATATTAGATTGCTCTATAGGCTCCATTGTGGTCCATAAATGCACCTAATGAAGCAACACTCCTCAAATGACTTCTGGGCCTCATTCTTTCCTTTTAACTATGATTCTTGACTCCTTTTAAGCCTCTTGGAGTCATCACACCATTAAAACAAAGGGCTTAGCATCGTGTTGCTTCTTTAGGTTATAATATGGAACCTAAGGCACCAAATCACTTTCCATGAGTTCTAAATTTTTTCTTAGGCCTCCCCTCATTTTCATTCATCAAATATGACTCAAGAATGACCTTATAAAAATTTAAAACTCTCCCCCACTACAAGAACTCCTCTTGGTTGAGATTATGGGCTTCCTTGTCCTTTTTGGAGTTCTCTTGGCTTTCTTGAAGGAAGAAGCTTGTAGGGAGCATTTAAGTGTCTCAAGAACTCATTTAAACTCTTAATTAAACCTAGGAATCATCATATAAGTTCAGAATTTGCAAGGTACACATAAAACCCTAAGTTTTGCATCTTGAATTCTAATGGCTAGTTTGTTGTTTTCTTTGCATATTCTTGTTCCTCTCCATCAAATACCTAAGATTCATGCTTGGTTAGGCTTGAAAATTAGATCCTCCTAGGGTTCTTAGTGTAGGTCAAAATGGAGAAGAAAGGAACATCAACATAGCTACCATAGGATGCATTTTTACCTTGTTTCCTTGCTTAGTTTGGCTTGAATCATGCTTTCTCCAAGTTCCTCTCTTCAAATCCGAACTTTTCCTTGAATTTCTCCCTTGAATCAGATTTATAAACTTCATTTTAATCCAACGAAACAAAGGAGAAGGGAGGAGAGGAGGTGTGGATGAAGAAAAGCAAGGAAAAGCTCTATGAAAACATACCTTAAACTTGGATTTCTTCCTTCTTCTTCTTCCTCTCTCGTGCACCTCTTCCTTAGGGTTTTGCTTCTGATTTAAGGTTAGAAAATCTGAAGTGAAATGGGGGTAAGTGTGAGGCGCCACCTATATATAGATAGGGTGAAAGGACTTTTTCAAAAATTTTCATTTTGCCCTACATACTTTGTATTTTCGTTTTTTCTTCATTTTAGCTCCTTTTTTAGAATCGTCTTTTCCATTATGAAATTTAGGTTCCCAATTAAGAAAAATGCCTTTGGAATCACTCAAATTGGAGCTAAAACCTTCCTGAACAAACCTATCAAAGTTCGGGCACACCGACGTTAGAAAACATCCACCAGAGCGGATTTAATTGTCCTGGAGCTTTTCATAGTTTTTAGGGCCTCTGAGAATCTTGGAGAACTCAAAAATTTTATTTAAAAAGCCCTCCTGTGTAAATTCCAAAAATTACCCAAAATTACAAAAATGCCATTATGTTTTGTAGGTTTTTTGTCAAAATTTGTTTCTCAATTCTAGCTCCATTTTCCCTTCCATATGAGGTTAGGATTCTCACTTTTAGGAGTCTCGAATGCTTCTCAAATTTTTTGGGACCTTAACTTCTTTGTTTCGGGGGACTTCCTTTTGTATCAATGAGTTCCATTCGTTGACGGAGAAATCATACGTTACGTTTTTCACATTTTCTCTCATGTCCAGAGAACTAGATATTACATCACACACCCATTCACACTCACATTCAAGGCATACATACATTAAGTGTACAAGTAAACAAGCTACTTGAATCATGAATGCACAATTTCAAGATTCTCATGCCATACTTTCCCAATCAAGCCATCAAGAAGCTCTAGGGACTTTCGATTTTGCCTCATCCCATTTCTAGGACTTTTGGATATGCCTCACTCTTGGCCTAGAGACTTTTGACTTAGCCTCACCCATCCAAGAAACTTTTGGCCTAGTCTCACCTATGCCTTGAGACTTTTGGCACCTCTTTACCCACATTAAGGGACTTTTGGCATCACCTCATCCTTATGAACCATTCTTACAATCAATAGCATTTAAGACAATACATTGGTAACAATGAAATCTTAAGACATCAAGTGGCATGTTCTTAAATCACAAGAGCACACACAAGCACACAAAGAGCACACACAAGCACACAAAAATGAAATGAATATGAGGTAGAGAGCTACCTTGAATTTATGTAAGCTTTTCTTAGTCTTTCTCCTTCCCTTTTTTGGCCTCACAAGCACACCTAGGTGGGTTGGTGTTCTCTTGACCTAAACACCATAAAAACACACAATTACACACTTGAAGCAAGCTAAGGCACTAAACTCACTCTTAAACACACACTTAGTTTCATAAGTGGCATAATGGTTCCATAAATGGCCTATTGAAGCAACCTTCACAATTCAAGCTTTAGGCTCCCATTTCTTTTCATTTCTAGGTCTCTTGGCCTCATTTAAAGTCCTTGGAGCCCTTGCACATTCATTTACATAAGCTTAGAATCAAGTTGCTTCACAAAGCACCATTATGGGTACAATTGCCCCATCTTCCAATCCATGGCTCCTAAATTTTTTCCAACATTTTCTCCTATCTTCTAACATCATATAAAGTCTTAAAACAAGGCTAGAACAAATTAAAATACTCCATAACTACTTGTGCTAGCCTAGGCTGAGATATGCACCAAGGAAAGGGTTCACAAGCTTCTTGATTTTTTCTTGATGGGAGAGCCACTTAGGAAGGTTTCTAAGAGTCTTAAGAGCTCAAGGAAATACTCAAATAGCCAAGGGAACACTTACACAAAATCAGATTTTCCAAAACCCTAAAGAAGCCTACACTTTCCTAACTTGATTTCTATTGGTTTTTCTTGGAATTTCTTGTTATATTCCTCTTTGTCATAGTCTAAAACCCTAGTTCTTCTCTCTTTTTTTGGTCAAAAAACCTCCCCCTCATATGGTTCCAGTTTGGTCAAAATTATGAACAAGGAAGAAGTAAAGAGGAAAAGCAACAAAACCATGAAATACCTTAGATTCAAGCTTGGTTTCAAGAATTTTTCTCCTTGGTTTTCTTCTCTTCAAGCAATTTGAACTGCTCCTCCTTATTTTGGACTCAAAACAGAACCAATTCACTCAAATAAACCATGGAAAGAGAGGAGGAAAGGAGAGAAACAAAATTGAAAGAGAAAAGAGCATGAAATTCCATGGATTTACCTACCTTTCTTACCTTTTTCTTCCTCCTTCTCTCCCTCTCTTGTGCGCCCTAAGAAGCTAGTCCTTTTTCTATATTTTGGGCAGAAGCAAGTCGTGCTATATGAGAAGAGAAAAAGGAAGAAGTGTGTGGAAGCTTCAAGAAACTCACTTTTTAAAAAATTTCAATTTCGTCCTTTCGTAATGGCAATTTTGTTTTGGCTTCATTTTAGCTCCTTTTTGAGAACTGTCTTTTCTATTATAAAATTTAGGCTCTTAATTTAATAAAATACCTTTGGAATCATTCAAATTAGAGCTAAAACCTCCTTGAACAAATCCATCAAAGTTTAGGCTCATCGTTGTTATAAAACGTACACCAGAGGAGCTTTACTAGTCCCGAGGCTTCACATAGTTTTTGGGATCTTTGAGAACCTTAGGCAACTCAAAATTTCTATTTAAAAAGCCCTACTTTGTGTTTTTCTGAAAGTAGCACTTATTTATAAAAATGTCATTACATTTCGTCAGTTTTTGTCATAATTTATTTCATCGTCCTAGCTCCGTTTTTCTTTTTGTCTGAGCCTGGAATTATCATTTTCAAGAGCCTAGGACTTTACTTAAATTTTTTGGGACATTATCTAGCTCATTTTAGGGGATTTGCTTTTAGACGGCTCATTTCATCGTTTTATAAAAAGTTATGTTCATTACATGTAGGAAGCTTCCTAGTGATAGTTTAAGTTATATAAGAGTATATATAAGTTCCCAAGATATTAGGAAGCCTCCCAAATGCCATTCCCTTCAAAAAAACAAAGCAAATTTCATGTGTCCAAAAACTAGGAGCATGTCTCGACCAAGAGAGATTTGACCACCTAGAGAGTGTTTTAAATTGTTCTAATCCTAGAATGGGACTAGATATGATAGAAGAATATCAAAGGAAGCCTTGGAAAAAAATTTAGAAGTCTTGGTTTGTGAGATGGAGGTGTAGACTCCATAATAAGACATAAAGAAGCAACTTATAACTAGGCTCTTTAAAATGAATTTGTGATGACTCCAAGCAGTCTAAATGGAGTCAAGAGACTTAAATTGAAAGAGAAAATGGAGCCAAGATCTTGGCATATCACTAGTTGCTTCATTATGTCTTGTATGGAAGTATAATGAAGCCATATGAGAAAGTAGCTTTGCATAGAGCTTGCATAAGGCTAAGGCATGTTCTTATGAGTAATTCATGTCTCATTTGATGTGTCTAGGCCAAGAGGATCAAGTGCCATCTAATTCCATGAGCTTAGCCAAAAAAGGGAAGATAAGTTCAAGGGAAAAGTGTGACGTTTTTCGTTCAAGGTAGCTCTCTAACCTTTCTCACATGTATGCCTTGGATGTTTATTTGTCTTTGGGTGCTTGTGTGTATGTTTGAACTATAAAATATATTTTCAGCTATTGCTTACTTGCTATGGTACCATTATACATCTTAAGATGAGTTTATGAATGTATTTTTAGCTTGAATGGGTTTGGTGATGCTAAAGGTCTCTTAGCATGGGTGAGGATGAGCCAAAAGTCCCAAAGATTGGGTGAGACAGAGCTAAAAGTCTCAAGAAGAGTGAGGCTTAGTCAAAAGCCCCTTAAAAGTGGGTGAGACCAATCCAAAAGTCCTTAGAAATTTGGATGAGGTTAGACCAATGCCCTTGAGAGCCTATAATTGACATGTATAAGTTTATGTGATGAAGAAAATGATTTATGTATGTTCATGACTAGCCTAAGGAACATCATGCATTCTTTGAATTGAATTTGCATCCATTATGTATGTTTGAAAGGGTAAAGAGTTATTGAGATTCTTTGAATCTCACTCTTCCCCTCCATATACCTAATTATGTCTAGGTTAGCTAAATAAACCAAAGAATGAAGGCTAAATATCTTGAAACATGACACTTTGACAATAGGAGTAGAACAATAAGCATTTTAATAGCATTTTGATTCAAGAATTGTATCTATATGATGTATATGGATGTAACCATTTGAAGAAGTTTAAATGTATTTATTTATGATGTGTATATTAATCTTGAAGCTAGATGAGTGCATATGTTGGAGATTGACATCCTAGCACCTTGGCATGCATGTGTATAGATGTGAGTAGCATGGTGAGATTTAGCTCTATAGTGATTTGGATCATTTGGCATACTTTTATATGTTATAATTATGCTTTTGTGTGTGCCCAAGTGGCTATGGGATGAGAAGCAAGCTATATGGTGCCTTGAGATACCAATTTGGACTTCAAAATTGACCATTATTAGTACTGAACCAAAGTAAAACCAAATGAGTGAGTTATTTCATAAAATTTGGCCAGAAAGTAGGTCTAGAGCTTTTAACAGAGCTAAAGAACACTCAATTTGGAGCTATAGAGAGTTTATTATGATTTTTTAAAGTTGGCCAAATTATGTAGAATTGGTATGGTTGCTATTTATTTGGTTAGTTTTTTTTTTCCTGTGTCACATATGGGTCAAATAAAGTCCAATGCTTATGAAATTTTACAAGTATAAACTAAAAATTATAATATTTTCATAACCACCAAGATCACCTCATTTGGAGCTTTGTAGAGGGAGAATCAAATTTTAAAGTTGCATGATAGTACCAGTAATGCAGCTTAACCTTGGTACTATTCCATCAATTTCCATACGTTAAATGCCACTGAATTGGTTTAAAACTATTTTTAGTTATTAGTTAACATCCAAAGCTTTCCAAAAAGCTATTGTATACATTATTTTGATTTTTTTAGAATTAGTTATAAATTTTCAAAATTCATATAAAAAATTTAGCATGCCAACTCGAGACCAAATTCTGGTTTTTGGAATGTATGGCTCCAAATTTGTGATGCATGAGTTAAATAATGATGTTTATGACTTGAATAGATATTTTATGGATAGAAAATGATATGGATGAGTTCACATGGTTTCTAAAGCCATGAATCATGAATATGGTCTTCCAATCATGTAACTTTCCATGTGTGAAAGCAATGCTTCCTTGTAAATTGTAATGTCCAGTTTTCGTTAAATGTTGAAAACGGACACATTTTCAAAGTAAGTCCCCCAAAATGAATTAGTTAAGGTCCCAAAAAATTTGAGTGACATTCTAGACTCCTAAAAATGAGAATTCTAAGCTCAAATGAAAAGAAAAATGAAGCTAGAATGAAGAAACAATTTCTTATGAAAAATTTATGAAGGTAATGGTATTTTCGTAATTTTAAAAATTTTTGGAATTCACACATGAGAGCTTTTTAAATAAAATTTTTGAGTTCTCTGGGGTTCTCAGAGGCCTTGAAAACCATGGGAAGCCCAGAGAAAGTTAAATCTCCTCCAGTGGATGTTTTTCTATGTTGGTGTATCTGAACTTTGACGGATTCATTCACGAAGGTTTTAGCTCCGATTTAGGTGATTCCAAAGGAATTTTACTAAATTGGAAACCTAAATTTTATAATGGAAAAGATGGTTCTAAAAAAGGAGTTAAAATGAAGTAGAAACAAAAATGTCAAAAATGAATGGCAAAATGAGAATTTTTGAAAAAGCCATTCTCCTCCACCTATATATATGAGGCGCCCCACTCTCTTATTCATTAAGTCTCATATTTTTCTGCCCTAAAATAGAGAAGAAACCCTAGGAGAGTGGCACACCAAGGGAAGAAAAATTAGAAGAGAAATCAAGGCTTGAAGGTAAGGAATTTTGGTATTTCATGCTTTCTTCCATCCAAACCTGTTTTTCTTCATTCTCCTTTTTTTCTTTTATTTATAATGAAGTTTATAAATCTGTTTTAAGGGAGAAATTAAGGGAAAAATTCAGATTTGAAGAGACGAACCCAAAGAAGACAAGATTCAAGTGAGAAAAAGTAAAAAAATAAGGTAAGTTCTTCTTCCATGGTTGCTACCCCTTGCTCCTCTTCTCCACCCATTTTGCCCCACTTAAGAAGACCTAGGAGGGCTTAGTTTTTAGGCAAAACCAAGGGTGATTATTAGGAAAATGGGTGTGGAGATTAAGAATCTGTAAAGAGAATTAACAAAAAATCATGAAAATTCAAGATGTAATTTCTAAGGTTTCAATGTTTCTCACAAAATATGATTTGATCTCTTAATTCCTATGGCTAAATAAGTGTTTGAATGAGCTCCTAAGATCTCTAGAAGTCTCCCCATGTACTTCTTCCATCAAGAAAATAAAGCAAAATGCATGAACCCTAAAAAGCATAGTCTCAGCCTAAGGGAGTTAGAGTACCTAGGGATAGTTTTAAACTTTTCTAAACCCATTTTTGAGTCATATATGACGAATGAATATAAGAGGAAGTCTTGGGAAAAATTTAGAAACCATAGAAAGTGAGTTGGTGCTTTATATTTTATAATATAACCTAAAGAAGCAACATGTAGTTAGGCTCTTTATTTTAATTGTGTGATGACTCCAAGAGGCTTAAAAGGAGTCAAGAATCATATTTGAAAGGAAAGAATGGAGCCTCAAACTTATTTAATGGGTGTTGCTTCATTAGGTGCATTTTTGGAACCATAAAGGAGTTTATAGGTTAAGCTAGAGTCTAAGCAAGTTGTATGGCCTTAGAATTAATTTCATAAACCTAATTAGCTTCCATAAATTGTGTTTAGGCAAAGAGAAATCATTCCTACACCCTTGTATGTGTGAGGCCAAGAAAGGGAGCATTGATTCAAGGAGAAAAATGTGTGTTTGCTTCTAAGGTAGCTCTCTCCACCTTCTCTAATGCATGATTGCTTGCTTTACTTGTTTTTAAATGTGTGTATGTGTATTTCAAGCAATGAAAAATGTTCTAGTATGAGCTCTTACTCCATGGTACCATGATGATGCATTATGTTTCTAAATGATGTTTATGTTGTTTGTTTTGTTTTGCTTGAGCATGGTGAGGCTAAGAACCCTTAGCCATGGTGAGGATAAGTCAAGAACCTTTAAGATTGGTTAAGATAAAGTAAAGAGTCTCCCAAAAATGAGGTAGACTCCCAAAAGTGAGGTTGAGTCCAAGAACCTTTTAAAGAATGGGTGAGGCAATCCATTTGCTTGGTAAGCTTTTGTATGCTATGTATGACTTACTTAAATGTTGAAATTACTTCTTAAATGTTTGCACATGTCAACATGCCCATGCATGTATTTTTGAGACTTGTTTTGTATCTTTTATATATGATTGAATGGGAGATGAGCTATTAGGATTCTTTGAATCTTATTCCCTCCTCTTCAATGATCTAACATGTTAGGTGGACTAAGAGATCAAGGAAATGGGAGCCAATCGCATGAGAGATGAAAGCTTGACATCAAAATACCTAGATTTTGTTACTTTAAGGCCTTATGGATGGCAATTGATGTATTCCATTATTGTATATGACCTATTACTACTTGAACATGTATAATTATGTTAATATGTGATGTATGAAGGAGAGCTAAGATTATATGTATGGATATGTATATTTTGGTTATATAATGGTAAATTTGCATTATGGAAGTATATGTATAAATAGAAATGGAGTAGCCAAAATGAGAGGTATGAGATTTGGAACCATTTAAACAACTCATACAAGTCATAATCATACTTTTAGACTTGCCCAAGAGGTGTCAAACATTAAGAGAGAACATTTGGACACCTTGGTATCCTATATGGAACTATAATAGAACCCTATATCACTTTTTATCCAAATGAGCTCTTATTGATTTAAGATTTAGCATGAAATTAGATCTTGTTGAGAGCTTTTTAGAAAGCTAAAGAATAGAATTTTTGGAGGTCTAAAGAACATTTGATGAATTTTCAAAATTGGCAAAAATTCTAGTTTTGGTATGATGCACTGTTCACTTGGTCTGAAAATGATTTCTATCACAAAGGGCTCAAATGATATCCAATTGCTACAAAAATTTATATGGAGAAGTTAAAATTCCCAGTGACTTATGCCAACTAGAATCACCTCATTTGGAGGTCTAGAGTGGGAGATATGAATTTTTAAAGATTCTATCTAGTATCAGGTGCCTCAACTGACCTTAGGTATTGCTTGATTAGGTTTCAAGGTCTGGACATACTTGAACTAGTCTAGAGTTATTTTTCTCCTCTAGCTAACATCTGCAAATTTTTAGATTGCTATCATTTATATGGATTATATTTTTTTATAATTAATTGGATATTTTTGAAGTTTGCTATAGAAACCTGTGATCGTACCAGTGGACAGCCAGACCTCTGGACTTTTTGGAATGTCAAACGTCTTTTGTGTTGGATATTATGGTCTGGACATATTTTTAGTGTAAATTATACATATATAGCTTTCCATAATAGCCAAGAATGCATGAATTCAATTTTTTTTAGAATTAGTTATGATTTTCCAAAATTTGTGACAAAAATGAGAAAATTTTGGCTGAAAATATAAGTATGAGTTTTATGCTTCCCTTTGGTTTCCATGAATTGTAGGCCACTGTTGGTGATGTAAATGAGTTGTATCCATGTAATTAAATATGGGAATATGATATATGAGCTCACATAATCCACGTGACACCGAATAGAATTTTTATAAGCAACACAACGCTAAAATAATCAATATTTTAATGTCATTTTTCTATTCCTTTTGTGCAATTCATGATGTGAGACTTGGAAATGATAGGAAGCAAGTTAGAAATTATGGTGTTACATAAATGTTGTCCAATATGCTTGAAATGGATTGGGATAGACTATGGGACTTTTGTAGTGAAGGTAAAGAGGTTAAGGTATTACACTTTCCTCCATCTCATTCTTCTCCTCCAAACTTTGGGTTGAATTTAGGAAGAATCATGGAATGCATTCTTGTGTTTTTAGTTTGCTTTGTGTTTATTTATGAGGCTTTTACATAACTATAATCATATTAGGATGGTTAGGGATGCATGAAATGGCAAAATAGCATGTTTTTGGATGGATTACATTAAGTTTTCCAAGATAAGGGTGTCATGCACGACTTAGCATGTAAAAACACATGGGTTGTGCTCATAAATCATGTTTTAGAAAAATGCATGCCCCTGTTGCAAATCTACACGAGATTGTATGACTTTAAAAGCCTTACCACTTAAGATTTGCATGACCTAGCCATGTAAATATACATGGGGCTATGTATTTTTCAATGTTTTGGCCCTGGTTTTAGCTTTAAAAGTGCACGATTTGGTCATATGAAATCACATGGGCCATGTGATCCTCAAGTAAGTGATAACAATAGAATTTTTATAATAAATAAATTGAATCATGTTATGTATGAGGGTTAATTGTAGATACTTATGCTATGTGCTTTTGCATAATTGAATATTTATTTGCCTTGCATACTTGATTATTTTGTAGCTTAATTAAATTCTCCTGGAGCCTAAAAGTTTAATATACACTGATATCTCACTTAACTACCTATGCAAGGAATAAATTAATTACCCATGCATGGATGACTCACCTCGCACTATACCTATGTATGGAAGACTGTGATACTAAGACACTTTGATTCTTATGCATGAATGACTAAATTCTAGACTATTCTCATGCATAGATGATGTTAGTACTAGAGTACCTTGATATGGACCAAATTAAGATATTGAAAACACTAAAAGACACAATAATAGGGACATAGGGTTCCATCAAAATTATATAGACATCTACATCTACTAATATTTGTATCTTGTATAGGATATAACAACAAGCATATGTATGCTTGTATCTATATTTAATTCATATGTATGTGTAATTACATATATGATATATGTATACATGTTAGCTATATATATTTGAATGTCTACCTATATGCCTCAATTTTAATACATATGTGTATATCTGTATGCATGACTCATGACACGAGTATTTGTGAGGATTTATACCATTTGGAGAAGATTATCTGTGCCTAATAAATATGACCTAGCATATAGATTTAAGTTATACACTATTTATATGTAATCATATCTTTATGTCATGACATCAGGTTGTGTCATACCTAGCTTTCACTATCTTATACATGGCAAATATAAAGTTATACGTAAGTGCCACATTCATCTATAAGCTTTTTAACACCAAAATCATTTTCGTCATTTACGGGTCATTTTGAGCTATAAGGGTCCTAACTTGATTCTTTTCTTTCTTTAATTCATTTTCATCATAAATAGGTTTGTTCGTGTCTATTTTACCTTAGTTAGCTTGTGGAACACATAAATTTCCCATGGAACCCAAAATGACAGTAAACACACAAAATCTGCACTAATTTTGAAAATTCATAACTTGGGCTATACAACTCCAAATCATACAAATTAGGTGTCTATGGAAAGCTTAGGATGTGAACCACATGTTGTAAAAATTTCAAGCAAAAATGAATTCATTTTCTTGGTCAAATGTGATGGAAAAATAATATAGGCAAGAAATGAAGGCATGTAGCAAACCTAAAATTTAAAATTGCATATCTTGAGCTACACAACTCCAAATTGGGTACTCTCCATGGCCATAGAAGACTTGAGATGAGACCTAATTGATATAAAAATTTTAAGAGCATCTGAATACATTTGGCCCATGAAAGACAATACGTATTAGTGGCTGCTATAGTAGTATTAAACTTCATTTGATCCTTAAAGGACACAAAATTCCAAAGCTATTCTATGTGAACAGTGATATGACCTAATTGAAATTTTTGTCTAATTTTAAAAATTTGTAAAATATTATGTATAACTCCAAAAATTATGGTTCTTAGCTTGACAAATTATTCTAGGAGGGATGCCAAATCTTATGCTCAAACTAGATCATTTAGGCCACTTTTGACATAGGAGTTTTTTATGGAAGTTTTAAGGCCAACTTTAGCTCCAATTTAGACCATTTAGGATCCAATTGGTCTTCTTCCACTTTGAGCACATTTATTTCATCCTATATGACATTTCTAATCATTTCATAGCATGCCAATATAATTAGATTAAGATTTGATCCTTGATACCCAAGATTACATGCATCCATCATGTTATCTCATATATCAAACTCTACCATAATACAAGTACATTGCCATAAATGGACATATATTGCTATTCTTCAACTTCTACACATGGTTCCTCAAAAGACATGGCATATTATCATCATATACATCATAGGTCTATCATAGTACTTGTAAAGCATCATATACATATATATAACATAATCTATTATAACATGATGGCTAATATAACAGTTTTCTAGTATCTAAGCTCTCTCTTGATCTTGGCTTTGACTTGGTGAACTTGAAATGGTTAGTGGGATCATAGGGGTGAGATTCGGGAGAATCATAGTAACACAACTCATCCAAATCAATGCAAATAAGAATGGCATGAGTGAATGCAATGTACGTGATGCAAGAATGCTATGCATATGAATCATATAATTCATATACATTATATAACATGAAAATTCATTCATTTCTAGCCATGACAACATCATAAAACTAGCTGGGTTCTACCAATCTCAACCTAGGGCTAAAGAAGAGTTACTGTGCTCAATTCCATACCATGGGGAGTTAGGAGCCATCACATAAACTTTCATGAACATAAAGTGCTCGCAAAGCTCATATGAAAACATAATAGGTCATACTTCATGAAAGTATCAAGCAACAACACACATAATCATTCAAGCACTCAATTGTATGCAAGAAGTAGAGAGAAAGCTACCTTAAAGCTTGTAAGAATTCAATTAGCCACTAACCCACTTGACTATAGCTTTTCTTGACTTTCCTTCTCTTGACACTTACATTTAGAAGTGTTTGAATTAGATGGACCTACACATAGCAATTTCAAGACAAGTTAATCCCATAGGACTTATTAGGCTTTATTATCTTTCTTGAATCTCATTAGAACTCAATATGTTACATAAGGCTAGTTTTAGGTCCATAATGAAGCTACCCTTGGTTCTTGCTTTCTAAACCTTAAAATATTACTTTCTACATGTCTTATAACTCTTAAGAAACTTATTTGAATCATTACATACTTGGTTTGAAGGGTTTAGAACTAACTTTCTTCATTAACCTCATTTAGGCTTTTAAAATTTCAACTTTCATCCTAGGCCTCCTAATTTCAATCCAATGCTTCTATAATTATTTATTCATCATGTATAAGTCTCTAAATTCATTAGAATTCAAAGAAACACTCCCTAAGTGCCTCTTCCATAGCTTGGTGAAGACACTATAATAAGAAAAGCAAACATGGACTTTTTGTTGATTCTTGCTAGGAATTTGATGCATACCCAAAATCCTTAAATTCTCTACATCTTAGACATGATTTCATATAGCTCCAAATATCTTCTAATGATCCCATAATTTCTAGGGTGCAACTAAAACCCTAACTCCTATATCTTAAAAGCTAAAGCTTTTTCTTTAGTTCCAATTGCATATTCTTATTTCTCATGTTCTAAAACCCTTGTTCCTACCTTGCTATAGCCGAAACTCATCCACTCACATATGGTCCTAAGTCTAGCCAAAACATATGGACAAGGAGGAGGCAAGGCAAAGCACAATCATACCATGAAACATACCTTGTTCTAATGTCTTTCAAGAGAGAAATTTGATGGTTGGCTTAGTTTCTTCAAACCCTCTTCTTCCTCCAACAAACCAGCCATAAAAATGCTTCTTTCTAAAATCCAAAACCACCAAAAGAAAGAGCTCAAGGAGAAGAACCAAGTTGGTGAAGGCAAGAGCATGAAAAAGTGCCATTTTCTTACCTTTTCTTGGCCTTCTTTTCTTCTTCTTCCTCTTCTCCTTGGTGTGCCTCTCTCCTCTGGTTCAGATGGTCTAGTTTTGTTTTGAGAGGTTTAATTCATGCTGGACAAAATTAAGAAGGAAGGGGTTGAGTTGTAACATTTTCATAATTCTCATTTTGCACTTCAACTCCATTTTTTCAGTTTTTGCTCATTTTAGCTTCATTTTTAGAACTGTCTTTTCCATATAAAAATTTAGATCTTCAAATTCATAAAATGCCTTTGGTTTCATCGAAATTGGATTTAAAACCTTACTGAACCATCTGATCAAAGTTTGCATAAATTATCATCTGAAAACCTTGAGAAATTCAATTTTATCATTTAAAACTTCCTCTTTGAGTTTTCAAAAAAGTTTCCCTAAATTATGAAAATGCCATTATGTTTTTAAATAATTTTATTTAGCTATCCTAGCTTTGATTTTAGAGAATCTTTAGCTTTGTATCCTCATTTCTAGATGTCTAGATTATTATTCTAATTTTATTTAGCCTCTATTTTTTTGGTTTTAGGGTCTTTCTTTTATAACTCATCGATTTTGGTCCAGTTTTAGAGACTAGATATTATAGGTTGTGTATGTTTAATGGGTATAATTGATATTGTTAAAGTGTAACACCATAAATTTCTAACTTATCTCATGTTATTTCTAGGCCTTATCCCATGCATTTCACAAAAAGGCAAAAGAATGGTATTAAAAATAATAAATAAATTTGTGTTACATCACGGATAAAATTTTTATTCAATGCTCTGTAGGCCATATGGACTAATCCTTCTCATTATCATATTTAATCACACAAATAAAACTCATAACCATCCCAAGAAATGGCCTAGAACTTGTGCAAATGGATGGAATACATAAAAACATTGGGTGCAGCCTCGACCAGAATTTTTAGCTTATTGTCATAAACTTTGCAAAATCATAACTAATTCTAAAAAAATTGAAATCATGCATACTTTACCATTCTAGAAAGATAAAGATGTCTAATTTATGTGAAAAATAAATATAGGACACAATAGAGGTTGTTAGCTCTCAACAATTTATGGAATAATACTAGAGGTCGATTGTTATTACTGGTACTGTCCTCCAATTTAAAAAATTCATATCTCCTTGCTCAGATGTCCAATTGGGGTGATCTTGGTGGCTATGGAAATTTTATCATGTCTAGTTTATGTCTATAACATTTCATGAGCACTGGACATCATTATGAATGACACAGCCTAAGTTTTTGACCATATAAATAGTGTCTACATCAGTTTAGTAGAAAAATACCAATTTTGAAAAATCATAATTAATTCCATAGAGCTCCAAATAATATGGTCTTTATCTTTCCAAAAATATCTCAATAAGATCTATATGTGTGCCAAATTTCATAGGCAAATTCATTCATTTTGTTAAATCTTGACATTGGGTTGCAAAATAGCTCATTTTGTGTCATATAAAGGGTCCAAATGGTCCATTTGGAATTTTAAGGTAACCATGACCACTTGAGTACATAGGAATGCACCAAAATGACTTTCTAAACTTGTCTCAAAGGTGAATAAGCCCAGAAATTGAAAACTTACTCTCTCACCCCATGCCATACACAAGAGCATGCATGTCAAAGCTTGCCATCCAATGTCCAAAATGCACTATATCATACATATGACATTAAATCTCATACATACATGATATATTTACATATTTACATGTGTTCATAAGGTCATACAACATATATGATAAGAGATTACATCATGTGCCACTCATATGGCTATAAATTTACATTTTTACACACTTGATTGTCACACTTTCTCCTTCTAGCTTGGTGGCTTTCACTCTTTGACTCCCTTGGTCCACCTAGACATGTTAAACATATGGGGAGGAAGAAATGAGATTCTAGGAATCCCAATAGCTCTTCTCCCTTTCAATCACACATAAAAAATGCAAATCCATTGCCTAAAAGCATGAACATTTGAAATTATATGATCATTCAAGAAGCATCTTTAGCATTCAAGAAGTCATATGAAGCATAGATAGGCTTCCCAAGAAAGTGGTTTAGCCTCACCTATTCTCTTTTGGATTTTAGATTTGCCTCACCCAATTTCTTAAAGGCCTTGAATTAAGCTTTACTCTTGGGAGACTTTAGTCTCTGTCTCAACCATTCTTAAAGGTTTTTGGCTCATACTCACCATGGCTAGACGGTTTTTGGCTTCACCACACTCAAGCAAACCTAAGCAAACATACTAAGCATCATTTAAAAACATAATATGACACCATGGTACCATGGGACATAGGCATATGCTAGAACACTTTTCATGGCTTGAAACACACATACGTGTATTCAAAGACAAGGCAAGCATATATTCATGCATGAAAGAAGGAGGATAGAGCTACCTTTGTTGTTATTGCAAACTTTTCCCCTTGACTTTGGTTGCTCTTCCTTGGCCCCACACACAAGAAGGTGGAAATTATTTCTCTTGGCCTAGACACATCATACAGAAGCCAATTATACTCTTAAATCAAATTCTAAAGCCATACATTCACTAGAAAAAGTTAGGTAGTTCATATGGCTCTTTTATGGTTCCATAATGCACTTAATGAAGCAACCTTAAGAGAACATCATCTTGGCTCCATTCTCTCCATCCATTTATGATTCTCGACTCCATTTAAACCTCTTGGAGCCATCACACAATCAAATCAAGGAGCTTAGCTAGGTGTTGATTCTTTAAGCCATAATATGGAACCTATGATGCCATCTCACCATCTGTGGCTTCTAAAATTTTTCCAAGGCTTCCTCTTATCCTCTTCCATCATATACGACTCAAAAATAAGCTTGGAACAAATTAAAACTTCCCCTTGGTACTCTTTCTAGCCTAAGTCGTAACTATGCTCCATGTAAGTACCAAGTGGATTTGTTTCATTTTCTTGATGGAAGATGCATATGAGGAGCCTTTTAGGGATTTCAAGAGCTCATTCAAACACTCATTTAAGCCTAGGAATTATTGTATCAAATCAAATTTTTAGTGAAACACTTGAAACCCTAACTTTGCTATCTTGAAATCTAATGATTATTTGATTGTTTTCTTTGCATATTCTTGTTCTCCTCTCTCATTTTCCTAAGATTCACCCTTGGTTTAGCTAGAAATCTAACCCCTCTTGGCTGGAGTCACAAAGGGTGAAACATGCACTATAGAAGGAATAAGGATAATCAAGTGTAGGAATGACAAAATACTTTATTTTCTTGCTTTTTCTTGCTTGTTCTTCACTTGGTTATCTTCCTTTCCTTAAACACAAAATTCCTCTCTCTATTTTGATCTCAAAATAGAACCAAACTCCTCATTAAAACCATTGAAAGGAAGCTTGAGAGGAGAGGAACAAGTTTGGAAGAAGAAGGAGCATGAAAATCCATGAAATTCCTTATCTTTTTCTTGCTTTTTCTCCTCCTTGGTGCGCCTAAGAGATTTGGCATTTTTCTAGTTTTTGGGCAAAACAAGTCATGCAAATAATGAGGAGAAGAAACATGAAACTTAAAGAGTGTTCAACAAACTTCCACTTTCTTAAGAATTTTAATTTTGCCCTTCGTCCTTGGCATTTTTGTTTTCAAGTTGTTTTAGCTCATTTTTGAGAACTGTCTTTTCCATCATAAAATTTAGGTTTCCAATTTTATAAAATGTCTTTGGAATCACTCAAATTGGAGCTAAAATCTTCTCGAACAAATAGGTCAAAGTTCAGGCTCACTGTGGTGAGAAAATGTCTACCAGAGGGACTTTAACTATCCCGAGGCTTTTCATGATTTTTAGGGCCTCTGAGAACCCTATAGAACTCAAAACTTTCATTTAAAAAACCTTCCTGTGAGGGTTCTAAAATTTTTCTGAAATTACGAAAATACCATTATGTTTTGTTGCCTTTTCATAAAAATTCGTCTAGCTATTCTGGTTGTAGTTTCAAGGCTCCTTTAGCCTTGAATCACTATTATTTGAGGTCTAAAATATTATTTTAATTTTATTGGACCTCAAATCACTCTATTTGGAGGACTTCCTTTTGTATACAGTGAATTTCATGCATTTAAGAAGAAACCGTACGTTACATTTCTTGCATTTTCTCTCATTTTAGAGAACTGGATATTACAAAAAGCACCTTGGTTATGAAAAATGTTATATCTTTATAGATTATGCTTTATATAATGCAATTATTTGTGGTTTGTAATCATGTTGTTTGCTAATGTATTGTTTATTTAGGTTTAAACGAATAATTAAATATTAACCATGAAGCATAACCTAGATAACCTAGAATATAAGGAATATATATGACTATGCTATGTTTTGCAAACCAATATAGTCCATAAAGAATGTAATGAATTAATTAAAAAAGGGTCATAAGGTCAGGAAAGGCCAATCAGAATTAAAAAGGACTAATATAGGCATAACTGATGAAAAATTTAGGGTTTTAGGAAACATATGAATTCGCTTGAGAAATGAATATCTCTTATCATAACCATAAAATAGATGTTTTCAATGAAGAGGAGAATCTTAATTTATTATGAGCTGTCAGCTTCCAAAAATACGAAGGAATGAGCTTAAATGGTGGAATTAAGTGTAAAGGAAAAATTAAAATTTTAAAAAAATTGTAATCCCTAACTTTCTTATATAAATAAGAAGCCACCCTTCTTCTCCTTCCCTTAAGGGACTTACATAGTGCCAAAAACTAGACCAAGGTGGCGTGAGAAGCAGCAAGGAAGAAGGGAGGAAGAAGCTCTAAATAGGTAAGTTTACATGCCATAACTGCCTATGATGTTAGTATAAACATTTTACTACTCTTTCTCCTCTTTCCCTTGGTGGTTTTGATTTCCAAAAAGAGTGAGTTTTATGGTTGAACTCTTGGATGAAGAAGCTCTTTTAAGAAAACCAATTGCACCAAAATATTCTCCATTAAGAGCAGTTTCAAATAGTGCATGGTTAGGCTAGGAAAATTGTATAATTTTGAAACCCTTAACTAAGCTAGGTTTTGGTATTGTTCTTAAGGAATTCAAAATCTTAGGAGAGTTAAATAAGCCTTCTAATACCATAATTGAATGAGAAATGATTCATTCTTATATATGTGTGGTGGTTTGCTTAAGTAGTTGCTTGTATGTATTGTTTGCAAATTATTAAACTTGTTGATTTTTTTATTATAATATACAATTGCATGAAATTCATTGTATTTGAGATTGGATTGCCTTTTAATGGGTGAAACTATGCCATAAAAGTCCTTTGGAAATGGGTGAGGTTAGGCTAAAGTCTTCAAATATGGGTGAGACTAAGCCAAAAGTCCCTAATAGTGGGTGAAACTAAACCAAAAGTCCCTAAATATTAGGTGAGGCTAGGTTAAAAGACCATAGAGCATAGATTTGCTTTTGATTGAGTTATGGGATCCCTAGAGCATGAATTATGGTTTGGTTATAATTATATGACATGCATATTTGCATCTATGCATTTGAGTAAACCATATGTGTATTTGAATGTTGGATTAGCTACTGAGATTCTTAGAATCTCACTCTCCCTATCTCCATTAACCATGGCTAAGTAAAACTCAAGGAAAAGAGCATGATGAGCAAAAGGCTTAGAGAAACCATGTTTGGCAATGGAATCAGCCTAGAAAAAGTTGTTGTATATATAGATATGTATTCATATATTTTGATGAAATGTAATAGAAACATGTTTAAAAATATTAGACCATACTTATATGACTATTGGATGGATGTATGACATTATAGAACATGATTTGGTATATGAGAATCCATGAGGCATATGTGTGTTCTTGCGTGTGGGATAGTGATTTTTAGTTGCAAGCCAATATTTACATGATGGATCAGTCTTACATGATGCATTTGTGGTTTGAAATTTGCTCAAAATGAGAAATGACATTTTAAAGCTTAATTGGTACCATTTGGAACTAAAATTTAATCCTTTTGAGGCATAAAATGTCCCTTTTACCCTTAATAACCCAAATGACGTAGTTTGGGGTTGAAATTTGACAAGAAATTAGAGGACATATAAAGCTTTCTAACAAGCCAAGGTTTGTATTTTTTTGAGCTTTATAGAATATTTGGTAAATTTTTGTAATCTAGTCTAGAAAATATAAATTGTGCAATTATTGTTTATTATGTACTGGTTTTGGGTTTCATACTCCTTTAGGGGACAAATGGATTCATTTTAGCTTGACATTTTTTGTTGTGGCAAGTTCATATCATAAGCTTTCCAAGGACACTTAATTTGTATCAATTGGAGTTGTGTAGCTCAAGTTTGAAATTTTCAAAATTTAGACATAATTAGGTGTTCTATGGTCAATTGGCTCAAATGACTAATTCCATGGGTTTGGTTCTTATTTATATGTCATCTTGAATGTAGCAAATTTTTCTTACATTAATTTATGAGATGAAATGGTAAAATTCATATAATAGCATTATGGAGCCAATTGACACTTTTAGTAACCATAAATTCCATTGCTAAATGGTTGGTTATCATAAATTGCCACCAATGAATATATATGTAATATGGAATGGATGTATAACATGTGATAGTATGACACAAGAAGTTGAATATGTAAGCAAGGGAAGGCAAAAATGAAGGTAGAGTCCTTGAGGAAGGGATTCCTTATAAGAAAGGTTTTTCAGAGATGGGATTCAGGAATTCCCAATTTTATAATAACTTTCCAGAAGACAAAGTTGTTCTCAAGGGATAAAATTCTAAAAGACAAATTTTTGTCTAAGGAAAGGTGTGATCATCTAAGGTTAAAGTTCCTTATTGTTTGAAGTCTCATTTTTCTAAGGACAAGGTCACTCCAATCATAGAAAGGTTGGGAAGCCTTCACGTGGCTTTCAAGTTTTAGGTTGAGGTTGTGGATCCACTCTAAAGGATACCCTAGTTATATTTACTCTCATCAAATAGGAATTCTGTTGATCATAATGACTAAGGAGAATAGTCTTCTTCCTTAATGGCACTAAAAACCTAAGCCTTACACTAAGTAGTATGGGATGGTTAGTGTAACGAACGTAATTTCCATAAAACAGCAAAATAAGCCTTATAAAAGTAAGCCTATTGGAATGAGCTAGAAAATGTCTAGGAAAATTTAGACAGAGTCCTAGGCTCCTAAAAATAATAATCTTAGGCTCAGATAGAAAGAAAAATGGAGCTAGAATAGTGAAACAAATTGTGATGAAAACTGATGAAACGTAGTGGTATTTTCGTAAATATGTGCAATTTTTGGAAAATCACATAGAAGGACTTTTTAAATGGAAAATTTGAGTTGCCTAGGGTTCTCAGAGGCCCTAAAATCTATAGGAAGTCTCGGGACTGGTAAAGCCCCTCTGGTGTACATTTTTGAATGTCGGTGACCCAAATTTTGACGGATTCATTTAGGAAGGTCTTAGCCCTAAATTGAGTGATTCCAAAGACATTTTATTAAATTGGGAACCTAAATTTTAAAATGGAAAAGATGGTTTTAAAAAAGGAGCTAAAACGATGCTAAAACAAAATTGCCATTATAGAAGGGTAAAATTGAAATTTTAAAAAAAGTTTGCTTCTTGAAACTTCTACCACTTTCATGCCACTTCTCCTCCTTTCTTTAGGTCGACACCTACTGCCCAAAAATAGAAACAGAAGCAGCACCTTGAGGTACACTAAGAGAAGGAGAGAAGGAGGAAGAAAATCAAAGAAAAGGTAAGGAAATCTAAGGAATTTCATGCTCTTTCTTTTCCCAATATTGTTCCTCTCCTTCCATACTTTTTTTTCTATGGTTTATTTGAATGAAATGGTTCTATTTTGAGTCTAGAACAAGGGGGGACAATTCGAGTTTCTTGAGGAGAAGAAAACCAAGGTTAAAGACTCTTGAAACCAAGCTTGAATCTAAGGTAAACTCTTGCTTTGGTTGCTTTCTTCTCTTGTTCTTCTTTATCCTATTTTCGGCCAAACTAGAACCATGAGAGGGGAGGGAGTTCTATCTAAAAATAAGAGAGGAACTAGGGTTTTAGACCATGGAGAAGTGGAATATGCTAAGAAATTACAAGAAAAACCCATGAAAATCAAGCTAGGAAAGTGTAGGATCCTTTAGGGTTTTGTGAAATATGATTTTGTGTGTGTTTCCTTGGCCATTTAAATGTTCCATTAAGCTCCTAAGACCCCTAGAAACCTCCCTAAGTGGCTCTCCTATCAAGGAAAAATCCAAAGCTCATTGAATCCTTTTCTTGAAACATGTCTCGACCAAGCTAGGAAGAGAAGCCTAGGGAGTGTTTTAAATTGTTCTAGCCTTGGTTTGGGACTTCATATGATGTTAGAAGATGGGAGAAACTATTGGAAAAAATTTAGGAGCCATGGGTTGGGAGACGGGATAATGGTGTCCATAATGGTGCCTTATGAAGCAACTTAGATTTACACTTGTGTAAAGGAATGTGTGATAGCTCCAAGGACCTTAAATGAGGGCAAGAGGCCTAGAAAAGAAAAGAAAATGGAGCCTAGAGCTTGAATGATGAGACTTGCATCAATAGGCTACTTATAGAACCATTATGCCACTTATAGAACCAAGCGTGTGTTTAAGAATAATATTTGTATCTTAGCTTGCTTTAAGTGTGTAATTGTGTATTGTTTATAGTGTTTAGGTCAAGAGAATCCCATCCCACCTAAGTGCACTTGTGAGACTGAAAAGGGAAAGGAACAAACAAAGTAAAGCTTGTTTAAGATTCAAGGTAACTCTACACCTTATTCTCCTTACATTCTTGTATGCATATGTATGTCATTGTGTGCTTGTGTGTGCTCTTGTGACTTGAGAACATGTCACTTGATGTCTTGAGATTGCATTGGCACCAATGTATTGTCTTAGATATCATTGATTGTGAAAATGTCTCATAAGGGTGAGGTGATGCCAAAAGTCTCTTGGATGGGTGAAGCCAAGTCAAAAGTCCTTAGGCTAAGAGTAAGGCAAATCCAAAAGTCTTAGAAATGGGGTGAGGTAAAGCCAAAAGTCCCTAGAGCATGTTCTTGACTTAGTGTGAATTGGTAGCATAGAAATTATGATCTTGCATACTTTACAGTTGTCTCACTTTCCACACTTGTGCTTTGATGTGTATATATATGCCTTGAATGTATGTGTGAATGGGTGTGTGAACTATTGAGATTCTATGTGAAGTCCCACATCGGATGGTTGGGGCCTGTGGCTAGCCCATATAAGTGGGGGAGAATCCCTCCCCACCAAGGCGCACTTTTCCTACGGGAAAGGACAAACCCCAACGAACCGGGAAGGCTGGGTACACGACCCTCGAACCGGGAAGGACGGGACAATACCTTGGTGGCTCTGTATGGTGTTTGGTATTAGAGCCGGCCGTCCCACATCGGATGGTTTGGTCCTGGGAAGAGCCCATATAAGTGGGGGCGAAGCTTCCCCCACCAAGGCGCGCTTTTCCTACGGGAAAGGACAAACCCCAACGAACCGGGAAGGCTGGGTCCACGACCCTCGAACCGGGAAGGACGGGACAATACCTTGGTGGCTCTGTATGGTGTTACACCATACAGAGCCACCAAGGTATTGTCCCGTCCTTCCCGGTTCGAGGGTCGTGGACCCAGCCTTCCCGGTTCGTTGGGGTTTGTCCTTTCCCGTAGGAAAAGCGCGCCTTGGTGGGGAGGGATTCTCCCCCACTTATATGGGCTAGCCACAGGCCCCAACCATCCGATGTGGGACTTCACAGATACCAAGGGACAATTCCTAAGCTAGTCACAAGCCATTATCACCCACAATTCATCTAATTAGGTAGAATTTAGAAATTTTGATTCAATTTAGTTTTAGGTTAGTTTAATTCAACCAAACCCCCCCAAATTAGGTAGCTCTTAGAGTCTTTTAACACTTAGCAACTTAATTAAACATTGAACTCCATTTCCAAGGGAGATGACCTAGGTTGTGCCACTTGCTATATTTTTAATCAACCTAGTTTTATTTTGAGGGTTGCACGACAAGCCCGTCAGTCATACAACTTGCTTAGACACTAGGTTATTCTATAAACCCCATTATGGTCCATAAATGCACCTAATGAAGCAATACCCCTCAAATAAATTCTAGGCTCCATTCTTTCCCTTCAAACATGATTCTTGACTCCTTTTAAGTCTCTTAGAGTCATCACACAATTAAAACAAAGAGCCTAGCTATATGTTGCTTCTTTAGGTCATAATATGGAACCTAAAGCACCAACTGAGTTTCTATGAGCTCCAAATTTTTTCCAAGGCCTCCTCTCATTTTCATTCATCATATATGACTAAAAAATGGGCTTAGATAATTTTAAAACTCTCTCTAACTACACAAACCCCTTTAGACTGAGGCTATGGAAGAAATGGGGCTTTTTGGAGTTTGCTTTGTTTTCTCAAGGGAGGATGCATATGGGTAGCCTCTTAGGGATCTTAGGAACTCATTTAAACTCTTATTTAGGACTAGGAATCATCACATAAAATCATATTTTACAAGGTGCAATTGAAACCCTGGAACTTGCATCTTGAAATCTAATGATTTTTTGTTAATTCCCTTTGTATATTCTTAATCTCTACACCCTTTTTTGTTAGATTCACCCTTGGTTCTGCCTAAAAATCAAGTCCTCCTAGGGTTTTCTCATGTTGGGCGAAATGGAGGAGGAAGGAACCAAAGATGACAACTATAGGAAGAGAAATTACCTTATTTTCTTGCTTTTTCTCACTTGAATCTTGTGTTCTTTGAGCTCCTCTCTTCAAATCCGAAATTTTTCCTCAATTTCTCCTCTAAAATAGATCCATATACTTCATTATAATCATAGGAAATAAACGAGAATGAAGGAGAAGAGGTTTGGCAGAGAAAGAGCATGAAAAACTACTAATTTCCATACCTTTAAGCCTTTGATTTCTCCTCCTCTTTGCCTTCCTCTTTTGCACCACTCTCCCTAGGGTTTTCCTCTAGTTTTGGGCATAACTAGGTCATGTAATATGAAGGGAGAAGAAGGGTACATCATATATATAGGTGGGAGGAAGTTACACTTTTCAAAAATTCCCATTTTGCCCTTCGTTCTTGGCATTTTCATTTCTCCTTTGTTTTAGCTCCTTTTTTAGAACCGTCTTTTCCATTATAAAATTTAAGTTCCCAATTTTGTAAAATGCCTTTGGAATCACTCAAATTGGAGCTAAAACCTTCCCAAATGAATCCGTCAAAGTTCGAGTACACTGACGTTGAAAAACATCCACCGAAGGGGCTTTAGCTGTCCCGAGCCTTCCCATGGTTTTTAGGGCCTCTAAGAATCCTAGGGAACTAAAAAATTTCATTTAAAAATCCCTCTTGTGTGAATTCCAAAATTTGCTCAAAATTACATAAATGCCATTACGTTTTGTAAGCTTTTCGTAAGAAATTGTTTCTTCATTCTAGCTTCATTTTTCTTTCTGTCTGAGCCTAGGATTCTCATTTTAAGGAGTCTAGAATGCTTTTCAAATTTTTTGGGATCTTAGCTACATCATTTTGGGGGACTTCCTTTTATATCCAATGAGTTTGGTTTGTTGACGGAGAAACCGTATGTTACCTTTCTCACGTTTTCTCTCGTTTGTAGAGAACCGGATGTTACACCACGTGAACTGATGTGTGACGTTAAGAGAAGTCTAGCCCGTATCTTTTGCTCCATTCACTTCTTCAATGTTTCTCCTTTGACTCGAGCTATATGCTTCGTGCTTTGGCTCCTTCTCACGTGGTTCTGAATCTTTAGCTTTGTTCCACATTTGTTTCATTTTAGCTCTTCAGTACCCTAGAACTTATGGCATCATCTTCTACTTTTCTACATTTTGCTCATTCCTTCCCTCTATTTCTGCATGTGTGTGTTTGAGCTCTTCGTGTTTGTTCCTCCTCCCTCCCTATTTCTCCCTCATGCTTCTTTTCTTCACACCATCCTACATTGCTCCTTCATTTTTAGCTCATTCTCTATTGTTTATGTGCAACCCATGGCTCTTTTTAGCTTTCTAAACCTATGGCTTCTTCTCCATTCACCAAAGCTCACCATGTGTTGCTTTCAGCTTTAAAAACTTGTAGCTTCCCATGTGTTTTACTGCATGCTACAGCCATTACTAGCTTTTATGTGAGTGAATGTGGGAATGAAGTGAAAGTGCAGCATGATTGGGATGCCCAGCCTCCCTTTCTTCTCATGAACTCGAACCTATGTGTTACTTCATGTTTATGTGGAGTGTGAATGGAAAGAATGAACCATATATGACTTCCAACATGTAGATGGTGGATGGCAACGTGACTTCATGTAAGTGTGTGGGTTGCATGTAGATGAAAGTGAATGTGGCAACCCGTGGCAACTTCTTGTTCTTACTTCATCCTTCCATCAAACTCAAGGCTTTGTGTTTAATGACTTATGCCTCCCAAAGAGCCTTCCATATGCCATCAATTCATCTTCAATTTAAATCTTTTTCCCATTAAAATCTACACAAGAAAATAAAATAAAATGAAGTAGAATAAAACAAAATAAAATATTAAGAAAGAAGAATTCACAAAGGAAATATTTCAATGAAATTTATGCATTAAAATTCAAAAATTTGCAAATAAATTTCTAAAGTGAAAATAATGGCTAATAAACTCAATTATCCACCTAATAAAGTCCATTAAACCTTATTTAATTATTAAAATACTTAAGTTAGAAGAATTAATATATATAAAAATCACCTTCATCAATGTGTTTGTGTAATAATGGATGTGGGATAGCCAAATTGAAATGCATGGTGTTTGGGACCACTTGGGTAGTACCTACAAGTTGTATTCAAGCTTTTAAACTTACCCAAGAGGTGCCAAACTATAATAGAAGCCATTTGGACCAAGTTGATGCATTATGGGAGCCAAAATTGGCCAATTTGTGAGACTGTATCACTTTTTGTCCAAATGAGCTCTCCTTGGTCTAAAACTTGGCATGAATCTAGAGCTTATTGAGAACTTTTTAGGAAGCTAAAGTGAAAAATATTTTGAGGTATGTGGAATTTTTGGCAAATTTTTGAAATTGGCTGAAGAACTAAAATTTGCTGATGTTACTGTTCATTTGGTCCAAAATGAAACTCTATTATTTATAGGGCAAATGAAGTTCAATTGCTATAAAATTTTACAAGGAGAAACTAGACCTTTCTAGTGACCCATGCCAACTAGAAGCATATCATTTGGATATCTAGAAAGGGAGATATGAATTTTTGAATTTGCTATTCTATTCTAGGCGTCCCTCTAGACCCTCAGTACTGTTCCATCTTAGGATCTGAACACTCTTGGATTGATCTAGACTATTTTTTCCCTTTAGTTAACATTTTTATCTTTCCAAATTGGTATAGTTTGCATGAATTAGTTTTTTTTGGAATTAATTAAGAATTTCCAAAGTTTATATTAGTAAGATATATTAGAATTCTAGACAGCCTGGCATTTGTGCTTTTTTTGATATCAAGCACAGTCCAGATGAAATTTTCATGGTTGGATATTATTTTTAGTGTAAATTTAACATCTAGAGTTTTTTAGAAAGCTATGGTTTGCTTCATTTCAAATTTTCTAGAATTAGTTATGATTTTTCAAATTTTTCCTTGAAATATGCCACATGCTGTTTGAGAAGAATAAGTGAAAATCTTTGATTTTCAAGTTTGGATCCATGGATTATGTGTTGTTTTAGATTATTTGTGATTTGTATAAGTGGTAAATGACTATAGAATATTGTTAGAAAATCCATGGGGCCCACATAACGCAAATTGAAAATTTAACCTTGACATAATGCGATACAAATACATGAATTTGTAGCTTTTTGTTGATCATTTCCTAAGAATATGTACATAATTACCTTGAATGGAAGAGTATAATGATAGAAAGTATATGGGATGATAGTTAGTTGGTTGCCTATGATTGTGAAAATCCAAGCTTGTATAAGTGGTATGAGACACTTGATATATGGCTTGTGGAAGTGATTTCCTTATGACAAGCACTTTCAAGTTAAGATTATCTACATCTCTTTAGAAGGGTATGAATAGAATGTACTCATTGGAGTATTTGATGGCTTTATGAATGAAATGACAAGGCATGCTAGTATGTACCAAATTTAATTAATATTCTATACTTTTGGTAACTCAAATAATCCTTAAAAAATAGAATAAATTATTTAAATAAGATTATCGGCCTAGAGAAGAGCTAAGGGGAACCAAAATTAGAACCATTGGGTTAATGAAAAAGACCCTAAAGCAAAATAAATTAAGGCAATTTAAGAGTAAAGTGCCAATTAGAGCATTTAGAAATGAGGTTAAGAAAGAAGGAATAGCCCAAAATTGGAGTCAAAATGGCTGAACATAATAAATTGTAATTGTAGTGGCAAAATCATAATTTCGAGCAAAATTTTAGAAACTTAAAAGAAGAAGTTTTAAATGATAAAATTAAGCTCACTGGGGGTTTTTAGAGGCCCTAAAAACCATAGGAACCATCAGAATAATTAAAACCTTTCTGATATTTGATTTAGGTCATTAGTTGATCTAAACTTTGACCAGACTATTTGAGATTGTTTTGAATCTAATAAATTTGAAACTTAATATTTTTAATAGACTAGGGGGCCTAAATTTTATGATGAAAAATATGGTTCTAAAAAAGGAATTAAAATGAACTCAAATAGAGGGATTGAAGTTATGGAATGTAACAGGAATTTTTAAAATTGTTATAAATCACCTCCTTTCTTCCTTATAAGTGCCACGCCACCTCTCACCCTCCCATAAGTGACTTTCTTCTACTCCAAAACAAAACCAGGAGGTGTGGAGAAGAACCAAGAGAGAAGGGAGAAAGAAGTCATCCAAATTGTAAGTAAATATGGAGATTTTGCTTATCTTACTCTTGTAAAAGTTTTTATGTTCTTTCTCCTCTTTCTTTCTATAGTTTTATTTTTCTAAAAAAGGAGTTTTGTGGCTAAATCCATGGAGGAAGAAACTCTTTAAAGGAAACAAATTATACCATGATAATCTCCATTTAAAGCACTTTCAAATGGTATATAACATGACTTAGAAAACATGCTTCTCTTTTGGATTCTTCACTCCCTTAGGTTTAGCCTTGATATATAGATCATAAAGGGAATCAATTTTAGGCTGAAGCATGATGGGAAATGGGGTTTTGAAGTATAAAGATTAAGAATATACAATTGGAATTAATTATGAAGCTATATGATTCAAGATATGATACTTAGGGTTTTTATTTCACCTTAGGAAGTTTGAAACCTTAGAAAGGTATTTTAAACCATGTAAATATTTAAATTAAGAAGAAGCTAAAGAACCTCTGTAATGTCTGGTTATCGTTAAATGATGGAAACAGGCGCGTTTTCAAAGCAAGTCTCACGAAATGAATTAGTTAAAGTCCTGAAAAATTTAAGTAACATTCTAGACTCCTAAAAATGTGAATCCTAGCCTCAGACTGAAGAAAAAATGGAGCTAGAATGAAGAAACAAATTTTGACAGAAATCTTACAAAACGTAATGGTATTTTTGTAATTTTGAGCAAATTTTGGAATTCACATAAGAGGACTATTTAAATGAAAGTTTTGAATTCTTCGAGGTTTTCAGAGGCCCTGAAAACCATAGGAAGCCCCAGGATAGTTAAATCCCCTCCGGTGGACGTTTCTAACATCAACGTACTTGAACTTTAATAGATTCTTTCAGAAAGGTTTTAGCTCCGATTTGAGTGATTCCAAAGGCATTTTATTAAATTGGGAATCTAAATTTTATAATGGAAAAGAAAGTTCTAAAAAAGGAGCTAAAATAAAGGAGAAACGAAAATGCAAAGAATGAAGGGCAAAATGGAAAATTTTGAAAAATGCTTCCTCCTCCCCCTATATATAGGTGGTGCCCCAATTTCTCCCTCATTCAGACTCAGAATTTTCTGCCTAATTTCAGAAAAGGGAGCTAGGGTTTTAGGCGCACAAGAGAGGAAGAAGAAGAAGGAGAAATCCAAGCTTAAAGGTATGCTTCCATAGTAGTTTTTCATACTTTCTTCCTTCCAAACCTCCTCTCCTTCATGCTCCTTTATTTCCTTTAATTAAAATGAAGTTTACAAATATGATTTAAGGGAGAAACTAAGGGAAAATTTCAGATTCGAAGAGAGAAGCTTAGAGAAAGTAAGATTCAAGCAAGAATAAGCAAGGAAACTAGATAATTTCTCTTCCTATGGTTGCTATATTCATCCTCCCTCCTTCTCCATTTTGCCTAACCCTAGGAACCATAAGAGGATCTAATTTTTAGGTAGAACCAAGGATGAATCTAAGGAAAAAGGGTGTGGAGATTAAAATATGCAAAGGGAATTAACAAAAAACCATAAGATTTCAAAATACAATTTCTAGGGTTTCAAGTGCACCTTGTAAAATCTAATTTTGTATGATGATTCTTAGGTTTAATTAAGAGTTTAAATAAGCTCCTAAGATCCCTAAGATGCTCCCCATATGCTTCTTCACTTGAGAAAACAAAGAAAGCTCCAAAAAGACCAAAATTGCTCCTTGTCTCGGCCTAAGGGGGTTCTCCTAGCTAGGGAGAGTTTTAATTTTTTTTAAACCCATGCTTGAGTTATATATGATGAATGAAAATGAGGGAAGGCCTTGGAAAAAATTTAGAACCCATAGAAAGTGAGTTGGTGCTTTAGGTTCCATATTATGGCCTAAAGAAGCAACATGTAGTTAGGCTCTTTGTTTTAATTGTGTGATGACTCCAAGAGGCTTAGAAGGAGTCAAGAATCATATTTGAAAGGAAAAAAAAGGAGTTTAGAAGTTATTTGAGGGTGTTGCTTCATTAGGTGCAATTATGAAACCATAATGAAGTTATAAGCTAACCTAGTGTTTAAGCAAATTGTATGACCTTAGAATTGAGTTCATGAACCTAATTGGCTTCCATAAATTATGTCTAGGCTAAGAGAAAGCATCCCCACACTCTTGTATGAGTGTGGCCAAAAAATGGAGCATTCTTTTAAAGGGAAAAGTGTGTGATTGTGTGCAAGGTAGCTCTCTCCACCTTCTCTCATGCATGGATGTGTGTTTAGCTTGTCTTAGAATGTGTGTATATGTATTTTCAAGCCATGAAAAATATGCTAGCATGATTTTATATCCCATGATTTCATGATGACATATTATATTTCTAAATGATGTTATGATATTTGTTTGAGTTTGCTTGAGTGTGAAGAGGCCAAGAACTCTTAACCATGGTGAGGATGAGCCAAGAACCCTTAGAATTGGTTGAGACAAAGCAAAGAGTCTCCCAAAAGCAAAGTGGGCTCCCAAGAGCATGGTTGAGTCCAAGAATCTCTTAAAGAATGGGTGAGGCAAGTTTAAAATCCATGAGGAAAAAGGGTGAGGCCAATCTGTCCACTTGGCAAGCTCTTGGATGTCTTGTATGACTAATTCACATGCCAAACTTGCTTCTTGAATGTTCATGACATCTATTATATCCATGCATGCATTTTCAAGACTTGCTTTACATCCATTATGTATGATTGAATGGGAGATGAGCTATTGGGATTCTTTGAATCTCATTCCCTCATCTCCAATGATCTAATATGCTAGGTGGACCAAGTGGGCAAGGTAATGGAAGCCAACCACCTTGAGGATGAGAGAATGACATCAAATACAAAGTTTTTAGCTCCTTGAAACCATAATTATGTCAAATAATGTAATCCATTGATATATATGGTTTATGACCTTTTGGACATGTCTAATTATGATAATATGTGATGTATAAATGAAAGAATATGATGTGTGAATGCTAGAATGTAAATTGAGTATGTAATGCCAAGTTATGTTTCTTGGAAAGTTGATGTAAGTGTGCATATGTGTGGATGAAATGGCCAAAATAAGATGCATGAGGTTTGAGACCATTTGGGTAGCTCACACAAGTCCTAATTATACTTTTAGACTTGTCCAGAAGGTGCCAAAACTCAAGGAAAACCATTTGGACATTTTGGTACCCTATATGGAGCCAAAATTAGCCATAATGGAACCCTATGTCACTTTTTATCCAAATGAGCTCTTATTGATCTGAGATTTGGCATGCAATTAGAGCTTGTTGAGAGCTTTTTTGGAGGATAAAGAACATAATTTTAGAAGGTCTACAGAATGTTTGATGAATTTTCAAAGTTGGCAAATTTTATGGTTTTGGTCATGTCACTGTTCACTCATGTCTAAAAATAAAATCTGTCATATAGGGTGAGATGATGTTCAGTTGACATGAAATTTTATACAGAGAAACTAGACATTCCCAGTGACTTGTGCCAACTAGAAGCACATAATTTGGAGGTCTATAGAGGGAGATATGAAGTTTTAAAGATTCTATCCAGTATCAAGAACTTCACCTGACCTCAGTTACTATTTAATTGGATTTCGAGCTCTGGGAGTGCCTGAGCTAGTCTAGAGTTATTTTTCCTCTCTAGCTAACATCCACAAGTTTCCATATTGGTATCATTTACATGATTGGATGTTTTTGGAATTAATTGCTGTAGAAATCTATGACAGTATCAGTGGACAGCTTGACCTTTGGACCTTTTCAGATGTCAAAAATCTTCTGTGATGAATGTTATGATCTGGACATATTTTCAGTATGCATTAGACATTTGTAGCTTTCCAGAATGACCAAGAATGCATGATTTTAATTTTTCTAGAATTAGGTATGATTTTCCAAAGTTTGTGATAGAAATGAGCCCAAGCTGGCCGAAAATGATTATCCATATTTTATGCTTCATTTTGGGTTTCTTGAGGTGTAGGCCACTTTTGATGATGCAAATGAGTTGTATTCATGTAATTAATTATGAGAATGTGTTGTATGAGCTCACACGGTCCATGTGACACCGAATAGAATTTTTATATATGGCGTGTGACGACCCTAATTTCTTATCATCATAATTAAGGTTAAACACGTGATTAATCACTATAGGTCATGAAAATGTGGAAAAATTTAAACCTTAATGTGATTAGAGTCATCAATCATACAATTACATACACTTATATTCATAAGGGAAATAAAAATCCGTTTAAAAGCCTTGGATCTACTATTCATTTAATTATAACTCATCCTAATAACTTTAGATCATCTCTTATGGTTAACATATGGAAAATCAAGATTTTCTAGTTAATATAAGTGTTTCAGCATGTTAGCCGTGGCCAAATTACTCGTTGCCGCAGCCAATTCCTTTCTATTTTACCCCTTTTTTCAGCTCTAGTTTCACTGCGGCCAACCTACATGGCGCCGCGGTGAAGAAGCCTCCTGAAACTTCCTCGCTCGCCTCTCGATATTGGCCGCGGCCAATTCTTCGTTCTGCCGCGGCCAATTCCTCTCTGGAATGCCGGGGACATTTTTTCAAAAGTTCACCGCGGCCAATTCCTCTCTGGATGACTTCCAGTTTGACCTCTCACATTTCGCCGTGGTGAATTACTCTCTGGCACTCTCCTTGGGTAACTTCGCCTCTATTGGCCGCGGCCAACTCTATTTTAGCCGCGGCGAAGTACCTTCTGGTCCTACACTCTAAAAATCTGGACTTATACTCTCCTTTCTCCCTCCAATCTCACCCTAGGGCCCCTCTATCTTAATTGTGGGGCTCAAATAGCTTTTCTTAGCCTAATTTATCCAACTAATCTATCCTCTATTTATTCAAGATTCAAGGGTCATTTTCTTTCCTCTAATTACCCTATATCAGCAAGTCCAGGGAATGATAACAACACAAATCATGCACCATTGACCTTTAACATTAGATACGCTTTCCATTAGAGGTTCCATACATCAGTGATTCATATCAATATCTTAAGGTTACATTCCCAAATGGTAAGTCATATCACAAGTTCAATAAGATTTACAACGGGTATCATAAATCCATATACCAATGCTCCAATTTAAAATAAGGCCTACTCCTCAATAGGTACACATTATATTATCAGAATACAGACTCCTACGCTTGGCAATACAGATGCATGATGATGCTATACAAGACTTAATAAAAATTAGCATCTATCCTATTCTACTCAGACCAAGTGTAGCTCCCCCACACCGGGCTCAGCTTATGGATGTTCATTCACTTACTTACCCTTATCCTTACCCGAAGAACCTTCACCTGAAATTGTAATCCCATAAAACGGGGTGTGATATAAATCTCAGTAACCAAGGCAATTCCATCATATAATCCAGTTTAATTAACATATATGCATGAATTAAAATCAACATCAGAATCATATCAGTCATCTCAACAAATAAAACGATTAGGCTATCATGATTACTATCCCATACTAGCAATCATATTTTAACATGTTAAAGGCCATTAACACCGGGAGAGGCCCGTCCATGGCACCTACTCCCCATTGAGCACAACCAGGGCTCAATGCATCTGGGGTTTGATCATAACCCGGTGCTCGATCGTAGCACATGCACGGGTGGCAGCCACACCACAGCTCCACCATGGACTCACAAGGTCCAATCATCATACAATAGATAGCCAACCAATTCATTCAATATTTCAAATCATTCATATACAACAAGTATGAAATTTAAACCGACATATGCATGAAATTAATGTAAACCCCGGTTACCTTACTCCTAGACAATTTGCAATAGCCACCAATGGTACAGAGTCTCCCTATAATCATAGCATCAAATAATTACTACTCTAATTCATCATTAACAGTCATAATAAGTACCCAAGGAAATTTAAATGCTTCTAACTACCTAATGGACACTTAACCAGCCACCACAAATCCTAAATTCGGATTAAAGTGTCCTCTACCAGAAATCTCAATTTTTCCACCCAAAATTCTAAGCAAATTCGTACAAAATTAATACCCATAATATAAATCAGCTATGGGGGTCTCAAACCAATAAAGAAAGCATCAAAATGGGGGGTTTAAACTCATCTAACACCAGCCCCAACCTCAACTCACGAATTTCACCAAGAAAATCCCCAAACACCCATATTTCAGATTTTGGGTATGATGAAAACTCTCCAAATGAGAAACTAATCAGACTAAATTAAAGAGAAAGATGAGGGGATTAAGTTGTATAACTATTACCTTGGCTAAATCTTGCTCCAAATGTGAGAAAATGTGGAATTAAGCCAAGAACCCTAGCCTCTCCTCCTCACCTCCGAATTTCTCTTGTATTTTTGTGTTTTGTTGAATGGGAAAGTGGCTGGTCAGCTTTTAAGGTTTTAGGTGGGTTTAAGTTGGGTCAAGGGATGGGTCATGGGCTGCTCCAAGGTCCAGATCCCATTGGGTTTCAGATTTTAGCTTGTTGGGCCAGTTTTGAAGTGTTGGGCTGCAGAATTCTATTGGGCCAGTTTCATACATGGGGTTGCTGAAGTTTAATTGGGTTTGGGCCAAGTTTGAAGGGTTCAAGGGTTTGGGTCTACACAAGGTTATTGGGCCACTTATAAGAGCCTATACAAGGTGGATCTTGGGCCTCTATCACATTAAATTGGGTTGGGTCTGCACCTAGCTCATTGGGCCTCCATTAGCCTCTTATCATGATTCATTAATTTGGGCCTAGATGAAATTTCTATCCCAATTAATTCTCAAACCCATGTTAACAATTTATCTCTCTAAAATTTCCATTCACTAACTTGCCCAATTATCCTCTATTAATTATTCTTAATTACTCTAAATCCACGATTAACACCTTAATTAATTTTTGGGGTGTTACATTATAAATGTATGTAATCGTATGATTGATGACTCTAATCACATTAAGGTTTAAATTTTTTCACATTTTCATGACCTATAGTGATTAATCACGTGTTTAACCTTAATTATGATGATAAGAAATTAGGGTCGTCACAGTTGGTATCAGAGCAATGGTTCAGGACAACTGTTTTAATTTAAATTCTATGACTAGAAGCTTGGCAATCATGATGCATATTTGGTATGGTATTAGCTCATGAGAATAGCTAATTAGGCAAACATATAATTGATGTGCTTTATGTGTTGGAAGGAAGTATAGAGGAATGATGAGATAAGGCTTGTAATACTTGATTGAAATGACTGTTTCTTGAATTTTATTTAGAGCATCACCTATCACAATAAGTATACCTTGGAGAATAATAGAGTATAGTGAGATTTTACCTCATAACACTTTAGTAATGCTAATTTTTAAGACTTGAGGTTGTTAATGCCAATGAAAAGATTAGAATTTTACCCTTCTTTCCTTCAGATATTGGGTTATTGGTCTCAGTCTAGATAGATAACTGGTTGAGGCTTGTTGCCAACTGGCTACGCAATAGATGCACCAGTCACTCGTTGTGAGGCACCAGTTGACTGAATGAATGAGACCAAGTAACTGTAAGGATGATGAACAAAGCTACTAATAGCGCTTATGACCAGTTGACTACCATTTACTAAGCAAGCCAATTGGGTACGGCCGACCAATTGACTGGCCTATCGAAGTAGTCAACTGATCACAACAAGAGTAGCAATTCTTTACCTAAGTGAAATTCTAAACTTTTCAAGGGCTATCTAGAGTGATGTTGAGAACTTAAAAGGCAATAGTGCAGAGTAAAACACTTAACTAGCTATGAGAACCTTACGGAAGAGTAAGATGTGAACTTTACTGGCAATCAGGAAATTGATAATGGAACTAGTGTGTAATAAATAAGTGTGATTGATTAAATATATGAAGTAATGCAAAATCCATAATGAGATAAGATTATGTAGACTTCAAAGGGTCCCCAAAGTTGAAACTTTATAGGTACAGAGGTCTTAACCCACTTGCTTGGTCCCGGTTAATAAAGAATACAATTACTCGATCCTAGCTACCGCAATTTGGCCTAATGAATAAGGGCAATAAAAGCTAAAGAATGTTTCAAATATTTGTATTCAAACTATTAGAGTGAGTAAGCCATCTTTAGTTAATAATGATAAAAAAGAGGGCAAGAAAAACTTTAGGATTGTCGAATCCATTTCTAAATGTGAATAGTGACTTCAAAGCAAGAGATTAAGGGAGATGATGTTCTGAAAGGAATCTTGAGAGCTTTGAGGCTCCTCCCTTAGTGTACTAAGGTAGAAAGAGAGATTATGACAAGAGGAAAGACAACCCTTTAGCGTGATAAAGGTGAGGTGCACCGGCACAGGGTGCTTGTGCATGTTGTCTCTTGTGTAATTTAGTTTACTTATGTTATGTGTTGACGTGCATTTGGGTGGTGGTTAGAGGCACTTTATGTGCATGATACACTCGGGGAGTGTAAGATAAGATTCTACAGCACTCTGGTGCTAGAGGCACGTGGGATGTGCTCATTTATCGGCACTTCGGTGCTAAGGGTATGCGGGGCATGTCGCTCATCATATGATTTGATGAATTTCGACCACCAAATTGGCGTCAAACTAGACTAAGTAGACTTCCTTCCTAGAAGGTAAAGAGGAAATCTTGATGGTAAAGACCCACCTAAAAAGAGAATAAAATTGTACCTGTGTGAGTACAAGTGGTTGAGATATAGTCATCATGGGGTGATGAGCATGTGTATGGCCACGGCAAAGCATTGTCTGCTAACATCAAAAAGGCAAACCCTAATTCCACCACTGGTAATTCTATTGTCATGTATCACGTGTGGCGTGATTAAGGAGGCAGAGGTAACATTGGGAATTCAAGATGGACTAATGATTACTGTGGTAGAAAAACTCCCTAATTTTGAAAGAGGACTCCCTAATCTAAGATAATAACTCGGGGAAATGAATGAGAGGTGGCAGCAGTGAAATTAACTTATGATATTACAATAAAGCCTTAGTATAATGATTGACGAGGAAGGGTGAAACACTAGTGGTAAATGACACTTGAGTTCTCTCATTGGGAATCCCTACTTGATCTATTAATAATTAGGGAATGTTTAATAATGAAAAGACTTACTGAGTCTCTTTATTATGTTAATTTAACTCCCAATAGTTAGGCCTGAAATTGAGGCCTAAAAACTTTTAGGGGAGTGAAAGAGTTAGTTGTAGTTGGCACAGGCCATTGTGTAAAGATGAAAACTATCATACCATCTTATATTGTATGCTATAACGTATGGTCGAAAGACCTTGTACTTGCAATCAGAGAACCCTATTGACAAGGTCTCGGATTTCACATTAATGAATACAAGATCTTGTAGATAGGATCTTAAACCTTGTTGACAAGATATTATTTCAGTACTCTTCGGGGAAATATTAGGAATTTCCAAACTAGAAACAAAAAAAAAAGTGGTAAAAGAAAGTGTGCTAGTTGAAGAATGGCTATACTGGTATGAAATACCTTAGTTAGGGTTAGAAGATACGGAAGTGCAGTCCTTTGGGACTATATAATGACATAAAACCCAAAGAGATGTTCAGTTGACATTAAATGAGTAGAGATGCCATTAAGTTGACTACTAAAACTTGTAGTAATTGAGTGTTAAAATGAGATATTGGGACCTATTGATCATGGTAATCTTTAGAGTCACATGTATGTAATTGTGGTAATGCCTTTGCAAGTGCAGAAAAAAAAAAGAGGAAAACAAAAAAAAAGGAGAGGGAAGAGACCTATTAAGGATTTTCCTATGTTGGATACCCCTGAGGGGAAGTGATCAGGTTATCTATAATGAACCATCATCAGGAGAAAAAGAAAATTCTTAATGTTGTGGGCAAGTGATGGAAATTATGTTCTCTAATAAACCACTCACTAAAAGTATGACTTGTAAGATTTAAAGGAATTCATTCCTAAGTCCTACTAGATTACCTTGATGCTCTAGACAAGGTATTCTCACCCTTGAGATTAGGTCTTATTAGAAAATATAATCTAGACCTGGAATATCATGTTTATTTTCACCTGATAGATTATGTTTGATTTCGACTATGTAGAAGGTGAACCTAAAGTGTTTAGGTGCCTTCAAGAGACTAGTGGTAAGATCAAACTTCATATTAGTTTTAACCCTTGGGAATCTCGACAAACGAGAAGGAGTAATCTTCGGCACTGATTGGAAATGAAAGGGGAATTCTATACGTCAAATGGAAATAATGAACTGTCTACTAATGGACAATAAATGAGGATAATGTGTGCAATAATTTATGAGATAGTTGAATGTAAGACTTGAAAAATTAAACTAGATGAACCTGTAAAAGGCAAAACCCATTTTAGTTAAGAAGGTTGGACTAAAGAAATGTAAGGGTAATCTAAGTGAAGGACAAATGGAACTTCATTATGAAATAAGGTCACTTTCCTATGTTGCCATTAGTGGAATAGATACAAAAAAAAAAAACAAGCTAAATAAGTGGAATTCCCTATAGTTCGTGGTATCAACTATTAGGGAGAGTTAAACTAAAGTATCTAGGAGTTATCCCTCAAACGGATTGGAAGTTAAGCAGGAAAGGAAATTAACATGAACATGTAATAATTGGCTATTAGAATGGCAATAAAAAAAAAATGAGAGAGGAGAGAAAGAAAAAAAAAAAGAAGAGGGGAGGAAAATATATAAAATAGGACTAAACAAAAAGCTATGAAGGGAGCGAAAATTGGGATTAATTTGAGCTAGGTGTCTAAAGCTTGTCATAAGAGGATCAAGTGTCGCTTGGTCTAGATCTACTTAGCTGCAGACACAAAAGGAATACGATATGCTTAGATTGGAATGTTATTTGCTGTAGGTAAACTAGAGGGAATAGAATTGTGGTTACCAAGTGAAGTAGTAACATGATAAGAACGTCCTCCCTAGGAGAGTCGTAAGAAGGGACTAGTCTCTGGTAAGACTATCTGAGCTATCAAGGAGGAGGTTATGAGGATGAATTCTCCAACATCAATTGGGTAAGGCATAACTAATTTTGAGGACAAAATTTCTAAAAGGAGGGGAGAATGTAACACCCTAAAAATTAATTAAGGTGTTAATCGTGGATTTAGAGTAATTAAGAATAATTAATAGAGGATAATTGGGCAAGTTAGTGAATGAAAATTTTAGAGAGATAAATTGTTAACATGGGTTTGAGAATTAATTGGGATAGAAATTTCATCTAGGCCCAAATTAATGAATCATGATAAGAGGCTAATAGAGGCCCAATGAGCTAGGTGCAGACCCAAACCCTTGAATCCTTCAAACTTGGCCCAAACCCAATTAAACTTCAGCAACCCAATGTATGAAACTGGCCCAATAGAATTATGCAGCCCAACACTTCAAAACTGGCCTAACAAGCTAAAATCTGAAACCCAATTGGATTTGGACCTTGGAGTAGCCCATGACCCATCCCTTAACCCAACTTAAACCCACCTAAAACCCTAAAAGTTGACCAGCCACTTTCCCATTCAGCAAAACACAAAAATACAAGAGAAATTCGGAGGTGAGGAGGAGAGGCTAGGGTTCTTGGCTTAATTCCACATTTTCTCACATTTGGAGCAAGATTTAGCCAAGGCAATAGTTATACAACTTAATCCCCTCATCTTTCTCTTTAATTTGGTCCAATTAGTTTCTCATTTGGAGAGTTTTCATCGTACCCAAAAATCTGAAATGTGGGTGTTTGGAGATTTTCTTGGTGAAATTCGTGAGTTGAGGTTGAGGCTGGTGTTAGATGAGTTTAAACCCCCCATTTTGATGCTTTCTTTGTTGGTTTGAGACCCCCATAACTGATTTATATTATGGGTATTAATTTTGTACGAATTTGCTTAGAATTTTGGGTGGAAAAATTGAGATTTCTGGTAGAGGACACTTTAATCCGAATTTAGGATTTGTGGTGGCTGGGTAAGTGTTCATTATGTAGTTAGAAGCATTTAAATTTCCTTGGGTACTTATTATGACTGTTAATGATGAATTAGAGTAGTAATTATTTGATGCTATGATTATAGGGAGACTCTGTACCATTGGTGGCTGTTGCAAGTTGTCTACAAGTGAGGTAACCGGGGTTTACATTAATTCCATGCATATGTCAGTTTAAATTTCATACTTGCTGTATATGAATGATTTGAAATGTTGAATGAATTGGTTGGCTATCTATTGTATGATGATTGGACCTTGTGAGTCCATGGTGGAGCTGTGGTGCAGCTGCCACCCATGCATGTGCTACGATCGAGCATCAGGTTATGATCAAACCCCAGATGCACTGAGCCCTGGTTGTGCTCAATGGGGAGTAGGTGCCGTGGACGGGTCTCTCCCGGTGTTAATGGCCTTTAACATGTTAAAATATGATTCCTAGCGTATGGGATAGTAATCATGATAGCCTAATCGTTTCATTTGCTGAGATGACTGATATGATTCTGATGTTGATTTTGATTCATGCATATATGTTAATTAAACTGGATTATATGATGGAATTGCCTTGGTTACTGAGATTTATATCTCACCCCATTTTATGGGATTACAATTTCAGGTGAAGGTTCTTCGGGTAAGGATAAGGGTAAGTAAGTGGATGAACATCCATAAGCTGAGGCCTGGTGTGGGGGAGCTACACTTGGTCTGAGTAGAATAGGATAGATGCAAATTTTTGTTAAGTCTTGTATAGCATCATCATGCATCTGTATTGCCAAGTGTAGGAGTCTGTATTCTGATAATATAATGTGTACCTATTAAGGAGTAGGCCTTATTTTAAATTGGAACATTGGTATATGGATTTATGATACTCGTTGTAAATCTTATTGAACTTGTGATATGACTTACCATTTGGGAATGTAACCTTAAGATATTGATATGAATCACTAATGTATGGAACCTCTAATGGAAAGCGTATCTAATGTTAAAGGTCAATGGTGCATGATTTGTGTTGTTATCATTCCCTGGACTTGCTGATATAGGGTAATTAGAGGAAAGAAAATGACCCTTGAATCTTGAATAAATAGAGGATAGATTAGTTGGATAAATTAGGCTAAGAAAAGCTATTTGAGCCCCGCAATTAAGGTAGAGGGGCCCTAGGGTGAGATTGGAGGGAGAAAGGAGAGTATAAGTCCATATTTTTAGAGTGTAGGACCAGAAGGTACTTCGCCGCAGCTAAAATTTAGTTGGCCGCAGCCAATAGAGACGAAATTGCCCAGGGAGAGTGCCAGAGAGGAATTCGCCGCGGCGAAATGTGAGAGGTCAAAATGGAAGTCATCCAGAGAGAAATTCGCCGCAGTGAATTAAGGAATTGGCCGCGGCGAACTTTTAGGAAAATGTCCTCGGCATTCGAGAGAGGAATTGGCCATGGCAGAAGGAGGAATTGGCCGCGGCCAATATCGGGAGGCGAGAGAGGAAGTTTCAGGAGGCTTCTTCGCCGTGGCGCCATGTAGGTTGGCCGCGGTGAATGTCCCACTCGCCGCGGCGACAACATAAAGAAATGTATTATTTTAATGAATTTTCTTACTTCCCCTCATGTAATGCACTCTATGAGCATGCAAATGTGATAGAAATGAGTTAGAAATTATGGTGTTACAACCTCCATATGTATCAATTTCCTTAAGAGTGAAACAAAAACTCCATGGAAGCCTATCATAGTATATGTCTCGTCCAAGACTTATCTAGGGTACCTAGGAAGAATTTTCAATGATTCTAAGATTATAAATGGTCTATATATGAATTATATACACTAATGGAACCATTGGTTTAAATTTACGAGTTTTATTTTGAAAGGTGAAAATTTAGGGTTCTATTATGCCTAAAGAAGCAACTTGGTGCTAAACTTCTTAAATCAAGTATATGATGGCTCTAATGAGTTCTAATGGAGTCATATAACTCATATAAAGTGAGATTTTGAAGCTAAAAAGTTAATTTATAAGAGTTGCTTCATAAGGTATTCAAATGAGCCATATGTATACCTAAAGCCCTAATTGACTTGTATAAGGTTAGGATGAGCACAAACATGGTTCCATTATCAATTTTGTGCATTATTTAATGTGTCAAGACCAAGCAAGTGAATCTCCATTCAAGTGTGAGTGTAGGGCCATGGAACAAAAGAGAGAAGCCAAGGGAAATCCATTGAATTCTTTGTTTCAAGGTAGCTTTTCCTTCATTTTGTGTATATATGCTTGGTTTGCTTTAGTCTCTTAGATTTTTTGGGTGTAATGGTTGCAAATTATGTATATTATTGATTGTTTGATGATTATATGTAATTTTATGACATTTGATTGCATTTGGAATTGGTTTGGCTCTTGATAGGTAAAGTTATGCCAAAAGTCCCTTGAATTGGGTGAGGTGAAGCTAAAAGTTCCTAAATGTAGGTGAAACTAGCCCAAAAGTCCCAATTACGGGTGAGGATAAGTCAAATGTCCCTAAAAAAGGGTAAGTCTAAATCAAAAGTCCCTAGATGTTAGGGGAGGTTACACCAAAAGTCCCTAGAGCATAAGTTTGTTCTTGATAGAGTCATAGGGTTCCTAATGTATGAATATGATTTATATTTGGTTGAATGACATGTGTGCTTGCATCTTAGATCTTAAGTGAGCCATATATATATGCTTGAATGTTGAATTAACTATTGGGATTCTTTGAATCTCACTTTTTCCTTATTTCCACTAACCATGGTTAGGTGACTCTCAAGAAAAATGAGAAACAAAAGGCATATGAAGAGCTACTTTAACAATAGATTATGTTTTAAGGCATACTCTTGCATATGTGAATATGTAATCATATATTTTGATGTATGATTGTAACACCATACATTTCTAGCTTATCTCATGCTATCTCCATGTCTCATACCATGTATTTCATGAAGAAGCAAGGAAGAATGACATTAAAATAATCCATTTCTTTGTGTTGCGTAGTGTATAAATTTTTCATTCGGTATCCTATGGATGATATGAATTCATTAAACTCATTCTCATATTTAATTACACCAATACAACTCAAAACCATCCAAGGAAGTGGCCTAGAACTCGTGCAATTGAAAGAAACACACAAAATACCAATATGCAGCCTCGATCAGAATTTCAACTTTCTATTATATACTTTAAAACTTCATAACTAATTCTAGAAAAATTAAAATCATTCATTCTTTACCATTCTAGAAAGCTACAGATGGCTAATTTATGATAAAAATATGTCCAAACCTCAACAGGGGCTACTAGCCATCAAGAATCGATGGAACAATACTAGAGGTCAGCTGTCATCCCTCGTACTGATCTCTAACTTCAAAAATTCATATCTCCCTACTCAGAGGTCCAATTAGGGTGATCTATGTGGCCATAGAGAGATTATCATGTCTAGTTTATACTTGTATAATTTCATAATAATTAGACATCATTTGACTCTTAAATGATATAGCCAAGTTTCTAACTATATGAATAGTACCTGTATCAGTTCAGCAGAAAAATACCAACTTTGAAAAGTCATAATTAATTCCACAGAGCTCCAAATAATCTAGTCTTTGGCTTTCCAAAAATCTCAGGATAAGATCTACATACATGTGTGCCAAATTTCATGGACAAATTTGTTCATTTGGTCAGATCTTGACGTTGGGTTGTGAAATGGTCATTTTTGTGCCATATCATGGGTCCAAATGGTCCAATTTGAGCTCCAAGGCAACCATGGCCACTTGATCATGTAGGAATGCACCAAAATGACATTTTAAACTTGTCTTAAAGGTGTAAAAACACAGAATTTAAAATCTCACTCTTTCACCCCATGCCATACACAAGGTTACATAATGTTAGTCTTGCCATTCCATACTTAAAATGCACTACACCATTCATATAATATTAAATCTCATTTGTACATGATACATTAGTATAATTACATATGCTCATGAGGTCATAGGTCATATACAATAAGGGGCTACGACATTTGCCACTCATATGGCCATAAAGAAGTAAAATCAAGAAACTTTATTGTCATAATCTCATCTTCCAAGTTATTTGCTCCCATTACCTTATTCACGTAGTCCACCTAGCATGTTAGAACATTGGAGAGAAGGAAATGAGATTCAAGGAATCCTAATAGCTCATCTCCTATTTAATCACATATAAAGTATGCAAAACAAGTCTTGAAAATGTATACATGATCATTCAATAAACATTCTTGCCATTTGAACAAGTCACACATGACATACATAGGCTTGCTAAGTAAGTGGATTAGCCTCACCCCCTCACTTATGGATTTTGGACTTGCCTTATCCATTTTCTCTAGGAGGTTTTGGCTTAACCTCACTCTTGGGAGACACTTTGCTTTGTTTCAACCATTTCTAAGAGTTCTTGGCTCATCCTCACCATGGCTAAGAGTTCTTGGCTTCTCCACACTTAAGGAAACCCAAGCAGACATAATAAACATCATTTAAAAAACATAATACATCATCATGGTACCATGGAATAAGGGCTCATGCTAGAACACTTTTCATAGCTTAAAACACATATACACACATTCAAAGACAAGTCAAGCATACATTCATGCATGAGAGAAAGAGGACTGAGCTACCTTTGCTGCAACCATACACTTTTCCTCGGCCTCACACACATAAAGGTGTGGAATTGGTTTCTTTTGGCCTAATCACAATTTATGGAAGCCAATTAGGTTCATGGAATTATTTCTAAAGCCATATATCTTCCTTAAACACTAACTTAGTCTAATAACCTCTTTATGGTTCCAAAAATGCACCTAATGAAGCAACACCCATCAAATGAGTTCTAGGCTCCATTATTTCCTTTCATATATGATTTTTAACTCTTTTTAAGCCTCTTGGAGTCATCACACAATTAAAACAAAGAGCCTAACTATATGTTGCTTCTTTAGGTCATATTATGGAACATATAAGACCATCTCACTTCCTATGATTTCTAAATTTTTTCCAAGGTTTCTCCTTATCTTCACTCATTATATATGACTAACAAATGATCTTGGAACAAATTAAAACTATCCCTAGGTACCTCATTCCCTTTAGGCTGAGATTATGAAGCATAAGGGCACTAATGGACTTTGCTTTATTTTCTTAGTGGAAGATGCATATAGGGTGTAACATCTGGTTTCTCCGTAAACAGCAGAAATGGGCCAGATACAAAAGGAAGTCCCTGAAATAGAAGGAATTGGGGCCAACTAAAATTATGATAAAATTTTAAATATTAGAAAATGTGGAGTTAAGCCTTGAGTTGCCCAAAAATCAAGGCCAGAGTGATTCGAAAAATTTGTCAAAAGGCCAATGGTCTTTTCGTAAATATGGGCACTTTTTGAGAAACACATAGAAGGGCTTTTTAAATGAAATTTTTGAGTTCTCTGGGGTTCTCAGAGGCCCTGAAAATCATGGGAAGCACCAAGACAGTTAAATCCCCTCCGGTGGACGTTTTCTAACGTCAGTTGACCCGAACTTTGACTGATTCGTTCAGGAAGATTTTAGCTCTAATTTGAGTGATTCTAAAGGCATTTTACTAAATTGGGAACCTAAATTTTATAATGGAAAAAATAGTTCTTAAAAAAGAACTAAAACGAAGGAGAAACGAAAATGCAAAGTATGAAGGGCAAAATGAAAATTTTTGAAAAAGTTACTTTGCCTTAACTATATATAGGTGGCACCTCACACTCTCCCTTATTCCACTTTAGAATTTCCAGCCCTAAATCAGAAGAAGAACCCTAAGGGAGAGGCGCCCAAGAGGAAGAAAAAGGAGGAAGAAAACCAAGCTTAAGTTATGTTTTCATGGTGATTTTCCTTGCTTTTCTTCGTCCACACCTCCTCTCCTCCCTTCTCATTTCTTTCCTTGGATTAAAATGAGGTTTATAAATTTGATTCAAGGGAGATATTCAAGGGAAAGTTCGGATTTGAGGAGAGGAGCTTGGAGAAATCAAGATTCAAGCCAAATTAAGCAAGGAAACAAGGTAAAAATGCATCCTATGGTTGATACCTTTCATCACACTTCTTCTCCATTTCGACCTAGCCTAAGAATCATAGGAAGATCTGATTTTCAAGCCCAACCAAAGATGATTCTTAGGTATTTGATGGAGAGGAATAAGAATATGCAAAGAAAACCATGAAATAGGCATTAGAATTCAAGATGCAAAACCTAGGGTTTCAAGTGCACCTTTCAAATTCTAAACTTATGTGATACTTCCTAGGTCTAAGTTAGAGTATAAATGCATTCTTGAGACACTAAAGATGCTCCCCATAAGCTTCTCCCTTAAAAAAAACCAAGAGAACTCCAAGAAGCCTAAATAATGCCATAGTCTCGGCCAAGCATGTTCCATGGTGCTAGGAAGAGTTTTAAATTTTTCTAAGGCCATTATTGAGTCATATTTGATGAATGAAAGTGAGAGGAGGCCTTGGAAAAAATTTAAAACTTATAGAAAGTGATTTGGTGTCTTAGGTTCCATATTATGACCTAAAGAAGCAATATGGTGCTAGGCCTTTTGTTTTGATGATGTAATGACTCCAAGAGGCTTAAAAGGAGTCAAAAATCATATTTGAAAGGAAAGAATGAGGCCTAGAAAGTATTTTAGGGGTGTTGCCTTATTAGGTGCATTTATGGACCATAATGGAGCTTATAGAGCAATCTAGCATCTAAGCAAATTGTGTGGTCTTAGAGATTGTTTCATGAACCTAATTAGCTCCCATAAATTGTATCTAGGCCAAGAGAAACCATCTCCACCAAATTGTGGGTGTGTGGCCGAAAGAGAAGGCTTGAGTCTAAAGGAAAAAGTGTGTAATTGTGTACAAGGTAGCTCTCTCCACCTTTTCTCATGCATGGATGTGTGTTTAGCTTGTTTTAGAATGCTTGTATGTGTATTTTCAAGCTTTGAAAAGTATGCTAGCATGCCTTTATATGCCATGATGCTTGAAGTCATGCTATGTTTTCAAATGTTTACATGATGTTTGTATGAGTTTTCTTGAGTGTGGAGAGGCCAAGAACTCTTCCCTTGGGTGAGGATGAGCCAAGAACCCTTGAGCTTGGTTGAGACAAAGTAAAGAGTCTCTTAAAAGCAAAGTGGGTTCCCAAGAGTACAGTTGAGTACAAAGCTCTTAAAGAATGGGTGAGGCAAGTCCAAAATCCATGAGGAGAAATATGAGACCAATCTAATCACTTGGTGAGCTCTTGGATGTCTTCTATGATTGAATGGGAGATGAGCTATTGAGATTCTTTGAATCTCATCCCCTCCTCTCCAATGATTTAACTTGCTAGGTAGACCAAGTAATTATGGTGAAGGAAGCCAACAATCATGAAGAGGAAAGATTGATAAGCTTATGCATGGTTTTGTCTAGTTTGGAACCATAATGATGGTTCATATTTATATGATGTTGTATATGTACAATGAACAATGAACCTTGAGAAATATGTAAATATACTATTATGTCATGTTTAAGGCCATGGATATGATGTATGAGCTTTAGAATACAATTTGAGTTTTAAATGTCCAATTATGCATTATGGAAGTTTGATGGAAATATGCATAAGTGTGGATTGAATGGCCAAAATGAGATGCATGAGGTTTGGGACCATTTGGAAAGCTCACACAAGTCTCAAATAAGCTTTTAAACTTGCCCAAAAGGTGCCAAGACTAAGGGAAATCCATTTGGCAATTTTGGTACCCAATATGGAGCCAAAATTGACCATAATATAACCCTATATCACTTTTTAGCCAAATGAGTTAGTCTTGCTTTGAAATTTGGCATGCAATTAGGTCTCATTGAAATATTTTTGGAAAGCTAAAGAACATAATTTTCAAAGGTCTAGATAATATTTGATGAATTTTCAAAGTTGGGAATTTTTATGGATTCTAGTATGTGCACTGTTCATATTGGTAGTTTTGTGTTTTGTGTCACCCGATGGTCAAATGGTGTGCAATGTAATGTCCCGTTTTCATTAAACGATAGAAATGGGCACGTTTTCAAAGCAAGTCCCCTGAGATGAGTGATTCAAGGCCAAATAAAATTTGGATAAAATTTTATATAATAGAAAATGAGGATTTGAGCCTTGAGTTGCCCAGAAACTGGGGTCGGAGCGATTTGAAAAATTTACCGAAAGGCCAGTGGCATTTTCGTAAATAAGTGTAATTTTGGAAAAGCACCTAGGAGGGCTTTTTAAATGGAAATTTTGAGTTGCCCAGGGTTCTCAGAGGCCCCAAAAATCATGGGAAGCCCCGGGACCAGTAAAGCCCCTCCAGTGTACTCTTTCCGATGTCGGTTGACCTGAACTTTGACCGATTCGTTCGGGACAGTTTTAGCTCCGATTTGAGTGATTCCAAAGGCATTTTATTAAATTGGGAACCTCTTTGTTATGATGGAAAAGACGGTTCTAAAAAAGGAGCTAAAACGAAGGAGAAACAAAAATGCTAAGAACGAAGGGCAAAATTGGCATTAAAGTGTTAAAGGAAGCTTCTTTCTTCTTCTTTATATGCCACGTTCTTTCTCTCCTCTCTAAACCGACTTGCTTCTGTCCATGTTCAGAGGAGAACTCCAGCTCCTTAGGCACACAAGAGGAGGAGGATTTTGGAGGAAGAAATTCGAGAAAAAGGTAAGAAACTTTAAGACATTCCATATCCTTCCTTCTTGAACCTTGCTCCTCTCCTCTCAAGCTTTCTTTCTATGGTTTTAATGGAGAGTTTGGTGCTGTTTTTGGGGCAGAACAGAGAGGGGAATTTCGGAAATTGAGGGAGTAAGCCAACCAAGTGGAAGAACAAGCCAAAGGAAGCAAGAAAACAAGGTAAAACTTCCATTCTTTGGTAGTTTCTCCCTCCCCCTTCCTCTTGCACGAATTTGACCACCATGAGCCCAATTCTTAGGGGCTGTTTTCTGTCCAATTTATGGAGGGATTAGGGGTTTTAGATGGCAAGGATTAAGAATGAACCAATAGAATCAAGAAAGGAGCATTAGGAAACAAAATGGAATCATTAGGGATCCAAATGCTCCCTTGCAAATCTGATTTTATATAAATGTTCTTAGGCCTAAATGAATGTTTAAATGTGCTCCTAATATCCCTAAGAGGTCCCCCATATGTCTCTTCCTCCATAAAATGAACAAAACCCCAAGGAAAGTCATGAACCTAAAAGTTGGAAAAGTGTAGAGCACTTAAAGGGATTGTAAAAACTGATTTAATCTATAAGTTCCCTTAGTTGTTTAAGTGTTTCCTTGACCTCCTACAACTCTTAACAACCTCCCTAAATGGTTCCCCCATTAAGAAAAAAATCAAGAAGCCATGAAATCCCATTTATGCTCTAACTTTCAGCCAAGTAGGGATGGCATAGTTAGGGAGAGTTTTAAATTGTTTCAAGCCCATTTTTGAGTCATACATGATGAATGAATGTAAGGGGAAACCTTGGGAAAAATTTAGGAAGCTTAGAGAATGAGTTGGTGCTTTAGGTTCCATATTGTGACCTAAGGAAGCAACATAATGTTAGGCCCTTTGTTTTAATTATGTGATGACTCCAAGAGGCTTAAAAGGAGTCAAGAATCATATTTGAAAAGAAAGAATGAGGCCTAGAAATCATTTGAGGGGTGTTGCTTCATTAGGTGCCTTTATGGACCATAATGGGGATTATAGAGCAATCTAGTACTTAAGCAAGTTGTATGGCTTTAAAGAATGTTTCATGAACCTAATTGGCTCCCATAATTTGTGTCTAGGCCAAGTGAAACTATCTCCACCAACTTGTGGGTGTGTGGCTAAAAGAGGAGGCTTGAAAGCTAAGGAAAAAGTGTGTTTGTCTACAAGGTAGCTCTCTCCACCTTCTCCCATGCATGGATGTGTGTTTAGCTTGTTTTAGAATGTGTGTATGTGTATTTTCAAGCTTTGAAAAGTATGCTAGCATGCCTTTATATGCCATGATGCTTGATGCCATGTTATGTTTTTAAATGAACCCATGATGTGTGTATGAGTTTGCTTGAGTGTGGAGAGGCCAAGAACTCTTCCCTTGGGTGAGGATGAGCCAAGAACCCTTGAGCTTGGTTGAGACAAAGTAAAGAGTCTCCCAAAAGCAAAGTGGGCTCCCAAGAGCATGGTTGAGTCCAAAGTGCTCAAAGAATGGGTGAGGCAAGTCCAAAATCCATGAGGAGAAGTGTGAGGCCAATCCAAACACTTAGTGAGCTCTTGAATGTCTTGTATGATTGATTCACATGCCAAGGTTGCTTTTAAAATGCCTATGATTTCTACTTTCTCCATGCATGCATTTGTGAAACTTGCTTGCACATATTATGTGTGATGGAATGGGAGATGAGCTATTGAGATTCTTGAATCTCACTCCCTCCTCTCTTAAATGTCCTAACATGCTAGGTGAACCAAGTGGATATGCCAATGGGAGCCAACAACACTAGAGGAAGGAGATTGACATTCATATGTCTAGTTTTTGCTTTATGGAACCATAATGATGTTCAATGATGTATATGAATATTGTAAATGGGCTATGACCCTTGAGACATGTGTAAATATGATATTATATGATGTTTAAATGTATGGATATGATGTATGACCATTAGCACATGTTTTGAGTATGAAATGCCATGGTATGAGAATGTAAAGTTTGGTGGTTATGTGTATAAGTGTGGGTTGAATGGTCAAAATGAGATGCATGAGGTTTGGGACCATTTGGGCAGCTCACACAAGTCTCAAATAAGCTTTTAAACTTGCCCAAAAGGTGCCAAGACCAAGGGAAATCCATTTGGCAATTTTGGTATCCAATATGGAGCCAAAATTGACCATAATGGAACCCTATGTCACTTTTTAGCCAAATGAGTTAGTCTTGCCCTGAAATTTGGCATACAATTAGGTCTCAGTAAGAGATTTCTGGGAAGCTAAAGTTCATAATTTTCGGAGACCTAGAGAATATTTGATGAATTTTCAAAGTTGGAATTTTCCATGGTTTCTGGTATGTGCACTGTTCATACTGGCAGTTTTGAATTCTGTGTCATCCGATCGCCAAATGGTTTCCAATACTTATGAAATTTTATATGCATACACTAGAGGTCATAATATTTCTGTGGCCACCGAGATCACCTCATTTGGAGGTCCGAGCAGAGAGTTATGAATTTTTGAAGTTTGCTGTCAGTAACAGTGGCATCTCCAGAGCTCAATCACTGTTTCATCAGTTCCAGATATCTAAACCTATCTGTTTCATTCTGGACTTATTTTTAGTGTCACGTTAACATTTGTAGCTTCCTAGAATGACTGAATGTGTGTGATTTCGATTTTTTTAGAATTAGTTATGAATTTCAGAAGTTTGCATCAGTAACCTGAATCACAGCCCAGGCAGCCAGTGAGTCTGTATCTTTTTGGATGTCAAACGTCCTGTGTGATGAATGTTGTGACTTGGACGTATTTTTAGTGTGAAGTAGACATCCTGAGCTTTCCGGAATGACAAAGAACACATGATTTCGATTTTTCTAGATTTAGTTATGATTTTCCAAAATTTGTGACAGAAAAGAGGAAATTCTGGACGAAAATGCAAACATGAATTTTAATGTGTTCCTTTGCTTTCCACGAGTTGTAGACCAAATTTAATGATGGAAATGAGCTATATTCATGTATTTAAGTATGAGAATGTGATAGATGCATTCATATGGCCCACGGGACTCCGAAAGAAAAATTTTACCCGTAGAGAAATGTATTTTAATTCATAACTCCCTATGCCACTAGATTGTTTCCATAGAACAAACATAAGATGAGGCATGGGAATTGCATGAATTGAGTCCTAGAAGTATGGTGTTACATTTATTAACACCATACAGAGCCACCAAGGTATTGTCCCGTCCTTCCCGGTTCGTGGGTCTTTGACCCTGCCTTCCCGGTTCAGTGGGGTTTGTCCTTTCCCTGAGCTTACCAACCCACGGGAAAAGCGCGCCTTGGTGGGGGAAGCTGAGCCCCCACTTATATGGGCTCTTCCCAGGACCGCACCATCCGATGTGGGACTTCACAATCCACCCCCCTTTTGGGGCCAACCCGTCCTTGGGTTGCACACTCGAACGGCCAGCTCTGATACCAAACACCATACAGAGCCACCAAGGTATTGTCCCGTCCTTCCCGGTTCGTGGGTCTTTAACCCTGCCTTCCCAGTTCAGTGGGGTTTGTCCTTTCCCTGAGCTTACCAACCCACGGGAAAAGCGTGCCTTGGTGGGGGAAGCTGAGCCCCCACTTATATGGGCTCTTCCCAGGACCGCACCATCCGATGTGGGACTTCACATCCAATACTTGTAAAATTTTATATGCATAAACTAGAGGTCATAAGTTTTCTGTAGCCACCAAGATCACCTCATTTGAAAGTCTGAGAAAAGAGTTATGCATTTTTGAAATTGGCTATCAATAGTAGTGGCGCCCCAGGAGTTCAGTTATTGTTCCATAGGTTCCCGATGGCTAAACGTATCTGTTTCATTCTGGAATTATTTTTAGCATCAATTTAACATTTTTATATTTCTAGAATGACCAAATTTTTGTAATTTCTATTTTTATAGAATTAGTTATGAATTTTAGAATTTTGTATCAATAATCTGAACAGCAGCCTAGGTAGCTAGTGACCTCAGTAACTTTTCGAATGTCAAACGTCCTCCATGATGAATGTTATGGTCTGGGCATATTTTTAGTGTGAATTAAACATCCTAATCTTTCTATAATGTCTAGGAAAACATGTTTTCTATTTTTATAGATTTAGTTATGATTTTCCAATATTTGCCTAGGAAAGAGGCCAATTCTGGCTAAAAATGAATCTCCAATTTTCATGCTCCACTTCGGTTTCCATGGGTTGTAGGCATGTTTTTGGGATGTAAATGAGTTTTAATGATGCAATTAAATATGAGGATACATAGCATGAGCTCACACGGTCCACGTGACACCGAAATAAATTTTTAGATATAGCGCAATGCGAAAATAATCCCACTTTTTCTTGCTTTTCCTATGGAAATCTATATAGTTCATGATATTATGCCATTCAAATGTATGAGATGGACTAGAATCTATGGTGTTACATGGGAAGCCTCTTAAGGATTTTAGAAATCATTTAAACATTCATTTAGGCCTAGGAATTAAGGTATCAAATAATATTTTTCAAGAAATATTAGAAACCCTAGGTTTGCTATCTTGAATTTCCATGGTTGTTTTGTTATTTTTTTTTTTTTTGCATTTCCTAAGATTCACCCTTGGTTCTGTCCAAAATCCAAGTCCTCTTGTAGCTTCTTGAGTTGGGATGAACTAAGGAAGAAGGGGAAGAAGAAGTAGCTACCATGGGATGGAAGTTTTACCTTATTTTTCCTTGTTATCTTGCTTGATTCTTCCTTTCTTTGGCCTCCTCTCTTCAAATCCGAATTTTCCCCTCTGTTCTTCCCTCAAAATAGATCCATAAACTTCAATAAAACCATAGGAAAGAAGGGGAAATGGAGGAGAAGATGTTTGCTAAAGAAAAAGCATTTAAAACAACCAAGAATCCATACCTTTTGCCTTGTCTTTCTCCTTCTCTTCCTCTCCCTCTTGTATGCCTCACTCTTAGGGTTCTTCCTTTAGTTTAGGGCAGAAACATATATGGCTAAGTGAGTAAGGAGGTGGGGTGCCATATATATAGGGGTGGTTTTGAGAAATACTTTTCAAAATCTCAATTTTACCTTTTCATCTTGGCATTTCCATTTCCTGTTTGTTTTAGCTCCTTTTTTAGAACCGTCTTCCATTATGAAATTTAGATTCCCAATTTAATAAAATACCTTAGGAATCACTCAAATTGGAGCTAAAACCTTCTTGAACGAATCCATCAAAGTTTAGGTCCATCGACGTTAGAAAATGTCCACCGGAGGGGTTTTAACTGTCCTGGGGCTTCTCATGATTTTTAAGGCCTCTAAGAACCCCAAAGAACTCAAAAATTTTATTTAAGAAGCCCTCCTATGTGAATTCCAAAATTTGCTCAAAATTATGAAAATGCCATTATGTTTCGTAAGTCTTTCATTCAATTTCGTTTCTTTAATCTAGCTTCATTTTTCTTTTCTTCTGAAGCTAGGATTCTCAGTTTTAGGAGTCTAGAATGCTACTTAAAATTTTCGGGACCTTAACTAATTCATTTTGGGGGACTTGCTTTGAAAATACATTTGTTTCCATCATTTAACGAAATCTAGACATTACAATGTGTAACACCCCAAAAATTAATTAAGGTGTTAATCATGGATTAAGATTAATTAAGAATAATTAATATGGATGATTGGGCAAGTTAAGTAAATAGGGATTTTAGATAGATAGATTATTAATATGGGCTTGAGAATTTATTGAGATAGAAACTTCACCTAGGCCCAAATTAATGAACCATGATAAGAGGCTAATGGAGGCCCAATGAATTAGAGGCAGACCCAAACTAATTTAATGAGATAGAGGCCCAAGATTTATCATGTATAGGCTCAATTAAGTGGCCCAATTACCCTTGAGCAGACCCAAGCCCTTGAGCCTTTCAAGTTTGGCCCCAAACCCATAAAACTTCAGCAACCCAATGTATAAAACTAGCCCAACAGAATTCTACAGCCCAACAATTGAGAACTGGCCCAATAAGCTAAATCTGAAACCCAATTGAATGTGGACTTGGAGCAACCCATGACCCAGCCCCTTGACCCAACTTAAACCCACCTAAAACCCTAATTGCTTCAGCCACTTTTCATTTGCTGAACCACAAGAGAAATTCAGAGGTGGAGAAGGAGGCTAGGGTTTGGGGCAAAAATTCTGCATTTTCACCCACTTAGAGCAAGATTTGGCCAAGGTAATAGTTATACAACTTAATCCCCTCATCTTTCTCTTTAATTTGGTCTGATTAGTTTTTCATTTGGAGAATTTTTATCATACCCAAAATCTGAAATGTGGATGTTTGGGAATTTCCTTGAGGAAATTCGTAGGTTGAGGTTGGGGTTGGTATTAGGTGAGTTTAAACCCCCATTTTGATGCATTTTCTATTAGTTTGAGACCTCTATAGTTGACCTATGATATGGGCTTTGGTTTCATGTAAAATTTCCCAGAAATTGGAGTGAACTATGGAAATTTCTGGTGTAGGGAAGTTGGAATCCGAAGTTAAATCCCTTGGTAATTAGGTGAGTAACCTCTAGTCTGTTATTAGTAGTTCAACTCTTTGAATATTTGATTGTGATCAAGAATGATGATAATGATGCTTGTTATAGGCTTGGTGTGCATTTGGATTATTATGGTAGCTAGGGGAAGAGTAATTGGCTTCATTGAGGTAACTGGGTTATTTTCCTAATTCCATGTATATGCTCATGTTAATCTGCTGTTTGTTACACATGCTTGATTTTGAAATGTTAAATGACTGGTTGACTACTCGATTGTTATTGTGATTGGACCTTGTGAGTCCATGGTGGAGCTGTGGTGTGGCTGCCACCCGTGCATGTGCTACGATCGAGCACCGGGTTATGATCAAACCCCAGATGCACTGAGCCCTGGTTGTGCTCATGATAGAGTAGGTGCCGTGAACGGGCCTCTCCCGGTGTTATTGGCCATTAACATGTTATGTATGATTGCTGGTATGAGACAGTAGTCAATGGTAGCTCAACTAGTTCATTTGCCAACTGAATTGATGATTCTAATATTGATGACATGAGATTGTCTTGGATTGATTGACCTGTACATATATATGGAAATTTCCTTTTGTTACTGAGATTGTATATCACACCCCGTTGTGGGCTAACATTTTCAGGGATCGGACCTCTTAGTGGCAAGGAGAAAACTAACGAGAGCCTGTTAAATGGTTTGGTAGCACATAGGTATGGGAGTTTGACAAAATATATTGTAATTGAATTGTTAGTTTTGTATCATTACTGCATTGCATCATGAGTTGCCAAGTATAGGGATTGTATATGTAATTCGATTATCATGGAATTGAACCTTATGATTGTAATTGGCTAATAATGGAAAGTGTATCTAATGTTAAATATCAACGGTGCATGATTGGTGTTGTTATTATTCCATAAACTTGCTGATAGGAGGTAATTAGAGGAAAGAAATGGGCATGTAAGTTTTGAATTGGTAATGGAAGCATAGCTAAATAAATAAGGTAGATAAATGCCATTAGAGCCATATAAAATGAGGGGAAGTGACCTTAGAGTGTCCCTAAGAAGAGAAATGGAGTGTAAGGGACGAAATATAGGGAAAATAGCTACAGAAGGGAGTCACGCCGGGGCCAAGAAGGCTTCGCCGCGGCCTAGAGAGTGACAGTGGCGAGGGACGCCACGGCTTGAGAAACCCTCGTCGCGGCGCGGAGTGAAAATAATCGCCCAGGGGGTGACAGAACGTAACCTCGCCGCAACGCCATATAGGTTGGCCGCGGCGCAGATCCAACTCGCCGCGGCGAAAGTCAGGAAAATTTTCGAGAGCAACTTGGCAGCGGCGCAAGAGTTTCAGGCCGCGGCGCAAGTTTAAAAACTTGGTTTTCGAGCTCCAGAACCTAGCTTAGCCGTGGCGGGGAAGTTTCAGGTCACGGTGTAGGTCCCCAAACTTCTATATTTGACCTAGAAACCCTAATTTCAGTAAGGCTAATGTTAGGGAGTAGCATGGGGACATTGGTGGGATGTTTTTATGGGTTGAAATCGATTAATGGATGAATCCTAAACCTTTAATGATGGTACAAACCCTTTTTATGCATGTTCCCGTTATGGTTATTAGTTGATGATCCTAGTAGTATCAAGGTTTAAATTTCTCTATATTTTATTAATGTGATTGGTTGCAATGACTCCAAACCTTGATCATTATTTATTAATCATGTATTTAACTATAATTACCGATGTTAGAACTTAGGGTGGTCACACAATGATCATGCCAACACACTTAAAAGTACTAGATTATGATGTAAAAACCATTTGTGGATTGTAATATATGATGTTTGTAATTTGAAACCTTGAGTTCTCGATTACGTTTGTGTATAATTGCAAGTGATGATTTTAAGTTGTATGGTGATTATGACACATTGGACCAGCCATACAAAAAGCATTTATGGATTGAAACTTGCTCATGAAAAGAAATGGCATGATATGGCTCATTTAGTATACTGTTGAACTAAAATTCATTTTTTTTTAGTCATAATATATTTATGCATCTTTGATAGCCCAAATGAGCAAGTCTTGGACTAAAATTTAGCAAGCCTTTAGCAGACATTGAAAGCTTTCTACAGAGCCAAAGAACACAATTTTTGGAGCTTTTATAAAATATTTTATAAATTTCTAACATTGGCTAAATTGTGCAAAAATTTTTTATTTATTGTTCATATAATCAGTTTTGGATTTCTAAGGTTTTAAGGGGCCAAATTAACTCATTTTGACCTAAAATTTTTACAGTAAATAGTTCTCATTATAAGCTTTCTATAGCACTAAATCGAAGTTGCATAGCTCAAGTTATGTTTTTTCAAAGTTTGGTCCTTATTATGTGTTATAATGGTCAAAATGTGCATATGTCCAAACCAAAAAAATTCATACCTCTCTTTAGGATATTTTAAGCTTAACAAATTGGTTTAATATCAAAATGAGGAAAGAAATGACCAAAATCCTTGTGATGTAAAAATTTTGTCATTGATGTTTTTAATAACAAAAAATTCAATTGCCAAAATTGTGAATATAACTACTTGTTGTTGAAAGAGAAATATAACATGAGTTATATGCATAATCTCTAATGACATTTAAGGAGTATAAAGATATGAAGAATTGAGCTCATTATGATTAAATTGAATTGATATTGCTTGAAAGATGCTATGAAAGATCTAATTGAATATAAATATTAGATTACATATTTATGTTATCTGAATGCAATCACGTGTGATATATTGACCATGCCATGATCTGTAATGCTTTAATATGATAATCTAATCACTAGAGTACATATATATGAATAATGTGAGGTCTTATATATGCAATCATGAAGTAAACCATTATGTATTAGATTCATATGCCCTAAAGACATGATGAATTAAGCGATTATGATATGAATGGAATCTATTATTTGGTTATGTTAATCTGATGACATTTAAAGTACTTTGAAATGTTTTATGTACTCATGTATATTTTTTTCTATGTGTTCATAAAAATTGTATGTTGTGAGATGCTTGCTGTTTGTATATGTTGTTGACAAAGGGAAATGAAAGAAAAAGTTTTCTATAAAGGCAGCTGAACTATAACGTCCAGTTTTCGTTAAACGACAGATATGGGTGCGAAAATGAATTAGTTATGGTCCCAAAAAATTTGAGTAACATTCTAGACTCCTAAAAATGAGAATCCTAGCCTCAGACGGAAGGAAAAACGGAGCTAGAATGAAGAAACAAAATTTGACAGAAATCTTACGAAATGTAATGACATTTTTGTAATTTTGAGTAAATTTTGGAATTCACACAGGAGGACTTTTTAAATGAAAATTTTGAGTTCTATGGGGTTCTCAGAGGCCCTAAAAATCATGGGAAGCCCCGGGACAGTTAATTCCCCTCCGGTGAATGTTTTCCAACATCGATGTACCCAAACTTTGATGGATCCGTTCGGGAAGGTTTTACCTCCGATTTGAGTGATTCCAAAGGCATTTTATTAAATTGAGAACCTAAATTTTATGATGGAAAAGACGGTTCTAAAAAAGGAGCTAAAATGAAGGAGAAACAAAAATGCCAAGAACGAAGGGTAAAATGGGAATTTTTGAAAAATACTTCCTCCTCCCCCTATATATAGGTGGTGCCCACTCTCTCCTTCATTTAGACTCATAATTTTCTACCCAATTTCAGAGAAAAAGGCTAGGGTTTAGGTGCACCAAGGGAGGAGAAGAAGAAGAAGAAGAAATCCAAGCTTTAAGGTATGGAAATTTACTTGTTTTTCATGCTTTCTCTTAGCCAATCTCTTCTCCTCTTTTTTCCTCTTCTTTCCCATGATTTTTTTGAAGTTTTGAGGGCTGTTTTGAAGGAAGAACAGAAATAAAATTTCTAGATTTAAGGAAGGAAGTCAAGGAAAGCAAAGAATAAGTAAGAAAAACTAAGGAAATCAAGGTATCATGCAATCCTTCCACTTGATCTTCTTCCTCCCTTCTCTTGTGAGCATTTCGACCTATATATGGTCATCTTTAGGGAGTTAATTTTTCAACCAAACCAAGGGTGAATCTTAGGAATTTGAGGGAGAAGAATAAGAATATGCAAAGAAAACAACAAACTAGCTATTAGATTTCAAGATGCAAAACCTAGGGTTTCAGGTGCACCTTATAAAATCTAATTTTGTATGATGATTCCTAGGCCTAAATAAGAGTTTAAATGAGCTCCTAAGATCCCTAAGAGGCTTTCCACATGCATCTTCCCTTGAGAAAATAGAGCAAACTCCAAGAAACCCCATTTCCTCTATAGCCTTGGCCTAAAGGGGTTTGTGTAGCTAGGGAGAGTTTTAAATTTTTCTAAACCCATTCTTGAGTTGTAACACCATAAATTATAGCTCATCTCAAGCTCATAAATGGCATAATATCATGAATCATATAGATTTCCCATAGAAGAAGCAAGGAAAATGGACTTTTATTCACATTGTGTTATATCTAAAAATTTGCAATCGGTGTCACATGGACCGTGTGAGCTCATACTATGCAATCTCATATTTAATTACATCATTATAATTCATTTGCATCATAAAAAAAATACCCACAACTCATGGAAACTGAAATGGAGCATAGAAAATGGAAGTTCATTCTCGACCAGAATTGGCCTCTTTTCTGGGCAAACTTTGGAAATTCATAACTAATTCTAGAAAAATTAAAATCATGAAATCTTGGTCATTATGGAAAGCTTGGGATGTATAATTCACACTAAAAATATGAAAAAATCATGAAATTCATCACATGGAACGTTGGACATCCAAAATGATTCAAAGGTCAGAATGAATTCTGGAACTATCACAGAATTCTGCAGAAAACTTTGAAAATGTCCAATTAATTCCAAAAAAATCAAATATATATAAATGATACCAATTTGGAAAGCTGTAGATGTTAAATAGAGAGAAAAAATATCTCTAGATCAGTTCATTAAGCCCAGACTTCGAAATTCAATGGAACAGTACTTCTGGTTGGGCAATTTTACTAATACTGGACAAAAATTTCAAAAATTCATATTTCCCTCTCTAGGCCTTCAAATGAGGTGCTTTTAGTTGGCATGTGTCACTGTGATTGTCTAGTTTCTATGTATAGAATTTCACAGCAATTGGATATCATTTGGGCCTCATGTGACAGAGTTTAATTTTGGACCAAATGAATAGTGCAGCAAACCAGAAACTATGAAAATTGCTAACTTTGAAAAATCATCAAATATTGTGTAGACCTCCAAAAATTATGATCTTTACCTTTCCAAAAATATCTCAATGAGGCCTAATTGCATGCCAAATTTCAGATCAAGACTAACTCATTTGGCTAAAAAGTGATATAGGGTTCCATTATGGTCAAATTTGGCTCCATATAGGGTACCAAACTTGCCAAATGGCTTTCCCTTGGTGTTGGAACGTTTTGGCTAGGTCTAAAAGCACATTTAGGACTTATGTGAGCTGTCCAAATGTTCCCAAACCTCATGCATCTCATTTTGGCCTTTTAACCCATACTTATGCACATTTCCATTAAACTTCCACATTGCATATTTTGGCATCTCATGCTCAAAATATAAGCTAGAGGTCATACAACATATCCATACATTTAAACATCAAATAATAGCATATTTATACATGTCTCAAGGGTCATAGCCCATTTACTACATCATATATATCATATGGTACAATCATGGTCTTAAAGTGGCAAAAGCTAAACACATGATTATCAATCTCCTTCCTTTAGTGTTGTTGGCTCCCATTAGCATATTCACTTGGTTCACCTAGCATGTTAGATCATTAGAGAGGAGGGGATGAGATTCAAAGAATCCCAATAGCTCATCTCCCATTCAATTATACATAATATGTGCAAAGCAAGCTTTACAAATGCATGCATGAGGAAAATGGAAGTTATGGACATTTTAAAAGCAAGCTTGGCATATGAACATATCATACAAGACATTCAAGAGCTCACTAAGTGTTTGGATTGGCTTCACACTTCTTCTTAAGGATTTTGGACTTGCCTCACCCATTCTTTGAGAGCTTTGGACTTAACCATACTCTTGGGAGCCCACTTTGCTTATGAGACTCTTTACTTTGTCTCAACCAAGCTCAAGGGTTCTTGGCTCATCCTCACTAAAGGGAAGAGTTCTTGGCCTCTTCACACTCAAGCAAAGTCAAACAACATCATGTACTCATTTAGAAACATGACATGGTATCAAGAATCATAGCATATAAAGGCATGCTAGCACACTTTTCATAGCTTGAAAATACACATACACATATTCTAAAGCAAGCTAAACACACATCCATGCATGAAAGAAGGTGGAAAGAGCTACCTTGTGTATAATCACACACTTTTCATTTTGGATTCAAGCCTCCTCTTTTCGGCCACACACCTACAAATTGGTGGAGATGGTTTTTCTTGGCCTAGATACAATTTATGGGAGCCAATTAGGTTCATGAAATATATTCTAAGGCTACACAATGTGCTTAAACTCTAGATTGCTCTATAGTCCCCATTATGGTCCATGAATGCACCTAATGAAGCAACACCCCTCAAATAATTTCTAGGCCTCATTCTTTCCTTTCAAATATGATTCTTGACTCCTTTTAAGCCTCTTGGAGTTGTCACACCATTAAAACAAAGGGCCTAACATCATGTTGCTTCTTTAGGTCATAATATGGAACCTAAGACACCAAATTACTTTCTATGAGTTCTAAATTTTTTTCAAGGCCTCACCTCACTTTCATTCATCAAATATGACTCAAGAATGGCTTTAGAAAAATTTAAAACTCTCTCCCACTACAAGAACCCTCTTTGGCTGAGACTATGGGCTTCCTTGGCCTTCTTGGAGTTCTCTTAGTTTTCTTGAAGGAGGAAGCTTGTGGGGAGCATCTTAGGTGTCTTAAGAACTCATTTAAACTCTTAATTAAACCTAGGAATCATCATACAAAATTAGAATTTAGAAGGTGCACATGAAATCCTAGAATTTGCATCTTGATTTCTAATGGTTATTTTGTTATTTCTTTGCATATTCTTAATCTCCACACCCTTTTTCCTTATATTCATGCTTGGTTCTGTCTTAAAATCATCTCCTCCTAGGCTTTTCTCAAGTAAGGCGAAATGGAGGAGGAGGGAACCAAAGATGACAACCATAGGAAGAGAAATTACCTTGTTTTCTTGCTTTTTCTACTTGAATCTTGTGTTTTTTGAGCTCCTCTCTTCAAATCCGAATTTTCCCCTCAATTTCTCCTTGAAAACAGATCCATATACTTCATTATAATCATCAAAAATAAAAGGAGAATGAAAGAGAAGAGGTTTGGAAAAGAAATAGTATGAAAACTGTGAAAATCCATACCTTTCTACCTTGAATTTCTCCTCCTTTTCTTTCTCCTCTTGTGCACCTCATCCCCTAGGGTTTTCTTCTGGTATTAGGCAGAACATGGTCGTGCATAATGAAGGGAGGAGAAGGGTGCATCATATATATAGGTGGGAATAAGTTACCCTTTTTAAAAATTTTCATTTTGTCCTTCAAACTTTGCATTTTTGTTTCTCTTTCATTTTAGCTCCTTTTTTAGAATTATCTTTTCCATTATAAAATTTAGGTTCCCAATTAAGAAAAATGCCTTTGGAATCACTCAAATCGGAGCTAAAACCTTCACAAATATATTCGTCAAAGTTCAAGCACACCGACGTTGGAAAACATCCACTGGAGGGGTTTTAATTGTTTTGGGGGTATTAACTGAGAACCCCAAAGAACTCAAAAGTTTCATTTAAAAAGCCCTCCTGTGAAATCTAAAATTTGCTCAAAATTACGAAAATGCCATTACGTTTCGTAGGCTTTTCGTAAGAAATTGTTTCTTCATTCTAGCTTTGTTTTTCTTTCCATATGAACCTGAGATTCTCATTTTTAGGAGTCTAGAATGCTTTCCAAATTTTTTGGAACCATAACTATCTCATCTTGGGGACTTCTTTTTGTATCTGGTGAATTTTTTTCATTTATGGAGAAATTATACTTTACGTTTCCTATGTTTTCTTTTGTTTTCAAAGAACTGGATGTTACATGAGTCATATATGATGAATGAAAATGAGGGGAGGCCTTGGAAAAAATTTAGAACCTATAGAAAGTGAGTTGGTGCTTTATGTTCTATATTATGACCTAAAGAAATAACATGTAGTTAGGCTATTGGTTTTGATTGTGTGATGACTCCAAGAGGCTTAAAAGGAGTCAAAAATCATATTTGAAAAGAAAGAATGGAGCCTAGAATTTATTTGAGGGGTGTTGCTTCATTAGGTACAATTATGGAACCATAATAAGGTTATAGACCAAGCTAGTGTCTAAGCAAATTTTATGGCCTTAGAATTGAATCCATGAACCTAATTGGCTTCCATAAATTATGTTTAGGCCAAGAAAAATCTTCCCTACACTTTTGTGTGTGTGTGGCTGAAGCAAGGGAGATTCAAAGGAAAAAGTGTGTAATTGTTTCCAAGGTAGCTCTCTCCACTTTCTCTAATGCATGGATGTGTGCTTAGCCTGTCTTAAAATGTTTGTATATGTATTTTCAAGCCATGAAAAGTATGCTAGCATGATTTCATATGACATGGTTTTATGACAACATATTAGGTTTCTAAATGATGTTATGATGTTTGTTTGGATTTGCTTGAGTGTGGTGAGGTCAAGAACTCTTAACCATGGTGAGGATGAGCCAAGAACCCTTAAGATTGGTTGAGACAAAGCAAAGAGTCTCCCAAAAGCAAGATGGACTCCCAAGAGCATGGTTGAGTCCAAGAATCTTTTAAAGAATGGGTGAGGCAAGTCCAACATTCACAAGAAATTGGGTGAGGCCAATCCACTTGCTTGGCAAGCCTTTGTATGCTATGTAGGACTTTCTCAAATGATGAAAATGCCTCTTGAATGTTTGCACATGTCAACATGACCATACATGTATTTATTAGACATGCTTTGCATATGTTATGTATGATTGAATGGGAGATGAGCTATTGGGATTCTTTGAATCTCATTTTCTCCTCTCTAATGATCTAACATGCTAGGTGGACTGAGTGGATAAGGTAATGGAAGCCAACCACCTTGTAGAGAAAAGCTTGACACCAATATGCATAATTTTTTCTTTTTTTAAAGTCATAATGATGTTTAATGATGTAAATTATTGTTGTAAATGGTCTATAACCTTTGGAACATATGTAATTATGATAATATGTCATGTTTAAATAGGAGAATATATTATGTGATTATTAGAATGTAAATTGAGTGTGTATGGACAATGTGGCTTCTTGAATGAGTTTATGAAATTGTACATATGTGTGGATGAGATGGCCAAAATGAGATGCACGAGGGTTGGGACCAATTGGGCAGTCTACACAAGTCCTAATTATGCTTTTAGACTTGCCCAAGAGGTGTCAAACCCTAAGGAAAGTCATTTGGACATTTTGGTATCCTATATGGAGCCAAAATTGACCATAATGGAACTCTTTGTCACTTTTTATCCAAATGAGCTCTTCTTGATATGAGATTTGGCATGCAGTTAGAGCTTGTTGAGAGCTTCTTGGAAGATAAAGAAAATAATTTTCAGAGGTATACAGAATATTTGATGATTTCCAAAGTTGGCAAATTTTCTGGTTTTGGTCATGTCATTATTCACTTAGGTGCGAAAATGAAATTTGTCACACAGGGCTCAAATGATGTCCAATTGCCACAAAATTTGATATAGAGAAACTAGATATTCCCAGTGACTTGCTCATTTGGATGTCTAGAGAGGGAGATATGAATTTTTAAAGAATCTGTTTAGTATCAAGAACTCCAGCCGACCTCAGTTACTGTTTGATTGCGTTTCAAGGTCTGGGCATGCCTGAACCAGTCTTGAGTTATTTTTCCCCTCTAGCTAACATCCATAGCTTTCAGATTGGTATCATTTGCATGGATTGGATAATTTTGAAATTAATTGGACGTTTTTGAAGTTTGCTACAAAATTCTGTGACAGCACTAGTGGATAGCCTGACCTCTGGACCTTTTCGCATGTTAAACACCCTTTGTGTTGGATGTTATAGTCTAGACATATTTTTAACATGAAGTATACATGTGTAGCTTTCCATAATGGCCAATAATGTATGATTTTGATTTTTCTAGAATTAGTTATGATTTTTCAAAATTGTGAGAGAAATGAGGACAAAGCTGGCCAAAATTATATATGTATATTTCATGCATTCCTTCGAGTTCCTTGAGATGTAGGCCACTTTTGATGATTCAAATGAGTTGTATTCATGTAAATATGAGAATGTGTTGTATGAGCTCACATAGTTCACGTGACACCGAATGAAATTTTTAAATACGATGCAACGCAAAGAAGTGTATTATTTTTAATTCTTTTTCCTTACTCTTTCATGGAATTGATGATTTAAAGCATGTGAATATCATGAGATAAGTAATAAATATATGGTGTTACATGAACCATCACTAATTTTCTAAACTTATTAAATGTTCTTACTGAGAATATAAATTCTCACTACACTTGGTGATGTGTTCAGACAAGGATCTAGGTTTTACTGCTTTGAAGCTGATAGTATGTTAGAGTACCTGAGGTAGGTTGGGCTTATAGGATTTAGATTGTAGCTTATGTAATATCTAGTATTTTTATACTAGGCTAGATTATGAGATAAGGTTATGAGAAGTGATGAGAGGAAGTAAAAGCCCAATTAGATGAGAAAATGTACTTAAAAAATGGTTAAAATCTAGTTCAGGGGTGAGTGTAGAGTTCTTGCAGTGTAACAGGGGAAAATCAATAATTTAAAGATTTAGTAACATATTAAGAAAGTAAGATATTTTTCATTATTATATGACTAACTAACGTCACCAAATTAACTAGAGTTGATAAATTTGGTCAAAATTTTGATTGTATGCAAACTTAGGTAACTAGTGGCACATGTGTAAATTGAGTTGTTTTAAGCCACTATGGACTTTGAATTTTTATTTTTGAGTAAAGGAAAAAAGTTAAATGATGTATAAAATAGAATGGCCTTAAAAAATGGCATTATAAAGGTTAAACAGATGAAAAATGATTGTAGGGGTAAAAAAGTCAGTTTAACCATAAAGTGAGAAAAATAAGGAATTTAAAATACATCAGAATTAACTTGAGAAATGTATATCCCTTATAATAATATTATAAAATAAGGTTAGTAGATTAATCAGATGAGTTGGTTTAGTTAAATCCCTAATGGTGTACAAGTTAAGATTTTTAGTGGCAAGATTTCAATCTATATTGTTCCAGACTATTTTAAATCATTGTAACCCCTAGGTAGATATTTTTAATGAAAAAATGTCTTAAATTTAGTATGGAGTAGTCAGTTTATGAAAATATTGAAAAATGAGTTCAAACCGAAGAATTAAAGTGTAAAGAAAAAATGGTTATTTGGAAAAATTACAAACCCTAGCTTTTATAAATGCCAATCACGTCTCCTTTTTCTTCTTGATCTAAACTGACTTTTTGGCATCAAATTGCAGCTCTTATGGTGACATGAAAGAGGGAAGAGAGAGAAGGGAAAATAAGCAAAGAAAGGTAAGGAAATATTCCAAAATTTGTTATGTTTTAGTTATGAAACTTTTTCTATTCCTTATGTTCTCTCTCATGGTGGGTTTGGTTCCTAAAAAGAAGTTTGTGCCTATCACCTTAAGTGAAAAAGCTCATTTGAGGAAATCAATTATACCAAAAAAATCTCCATTAAGAGTGCATTAAAACAAGGTATGATTCAAGTTAGGAAAATTTGCTATTCTTGGAACCCTAGCACCTTGTTTGTTCAACCAAGAGAGAGAGAGAGAGAGAGAGAGAGAGAGAGAGGAAATGGTGTATTTATTTGGTGAAAACTTGATGCAACCAAGGGTTTAAAAGGTTAAGGTATGCAAAGAAATTGACCTAAAAAGCAAGATAATACAAAATAATCAAAATCATAGGATGATTATTTGATCCCTATAATACCATAATTGAACTAGAAATAAATCATGGGTATCTTAAAAACCTTATATTCCTTCTTAAACAAACAAAATCCTAAAATTAGGACAATATGGTGGAGTCTTGGCCAAGGTGAGGAAAACACATCTAGGGAAGTTTTTAATTTAGTTTAATGATATAAGAGGCTTAAATGAGTGATATAAAGGCTAGATGAACTATTGGTTTAAGAAAAAGAATGAGATTTGATGACATTAAAATTATGGTTTCATAAAAACTCTAATATGCCTTATAAATGAAATAAGAGATATGGCTATGTTTTTTAAACTTGTTTAGCCATGAAAAGTGAGTAAGATGAGATAGATGAATAATGGAATTACTACATAAAGTGTAGCAAATGGAATGAGTCATTTAAGACACTTAAAAGTAACCTAAATCATACTTTAAATCCTAATATGTACATTTATTGATAAAGTGAGATAGGATATGACCTAATTGGTTGTTTTATACCTAAATTGAAGTGTTTAGGCCAAGCTAGTACAACCACACAAATTGTCTGTGTGTAAAATCGATAAGAGTAAAGAGAAAGAACAAGTGGAATAGTTCTTTGGTCAAGATTCCTGGTTTGCATCAGGTAGCTTATTCTTCGTGCCTTGCATGTATTTAGATGTACTTGAGTTGAGATGCATTATGTATATTGATTGTTTTATGAGTTGCTTGCATTGGCCATGCTAGTATGAGTTTTTATGCATGTATAAGATATGTCTTTGGCTCTTAGTAAGAGTGATAGGGAATCAAATGTAGTGGTTTTTCCTTAGCCTAGAGATGAGCCTAGCTAATATGTTTTATGCCATGGCTATACAAGTTCAGATATTTTTTGCCAATTCAATGTTTTATGTTAAAATGGTCATGCTTGCTTGCATTTTATTATTTAGTTATCCATTGTATGTATTGGAATGGTTAAGTACTACTACTGAGATTCTCTCCAGAATCTCAACCATTGTTTTCTACTAACTATGGCTAGGTAAAAATGCAAAACAAGGAGGATGATGAGACAAAGAACTAGAAAGGTAAAATTATTGAGAGATTAGCCTAGAATTTGATGATGTAAATCTATATTTTAATGTAATGTAATGGTACATGTAACACCATATTTATTTACCTCATCTCACACCATTATAGCTTGCATTTCCTTAGCCAAGCACACTTTCTCAAGAAAATAGCATTAAAAAAATTAGATTATTTTGCATTACGTCATGGATAAATTTTTCATTTCATGTCTCGTGGATCATATGAACTCATCTATCTCATTATCATATTTAATTACAAAATACAACTCAAAAACATCTTAAGACGTGGCCAATAATTCGAGCTCATGAACCATATACACAAAAATTGCATGTGCAGCCTCAGATTAGTTTGCTAGCTTTTTGTCATGAACTTTGGAAAATCATACTAATTTTAGAAAAATTGAAATCAAGTACACTATACAATTCTAGAAAGCTAAAAATGTCCACTTTATGCTAAAAATAAATCTAGACTAAAGAGGGGACATTTAGCTACTGGAAATTGATGGAATAGTAACCAAACTTACCTGGCACTACAGGTACTATTACAAAATTTCAAAAATTTAGATCTCCCTTCTCAGACATCCAATTGGGGTGATCTTAGTGGGCATAGAAGTATTATTATGTCTAGTTTATGCTTGTAAAATTTCATGAGCATTGGACACCATTTGGCCCTCAAATGACACAGGAAATGAAACTGACTATATGAACAGTACCATACCAAAATAGTTGAAATTTGGCAATTTTGAAAATTTATAATTAATTCCATAGAGCTCCAAATGATCTGGTATTTATCTTTTCAAAAAGCTCTAAATGAGATCTATATGTGTAACACCCCAAAATTAATTAAGGTGTTAATGATGTATTTAGACTAATTAAGAATAATTAGGTAAGCTATATGAATGAGAATTTACAGAGAAATAAGTTATTAATATAGGTTTAAGATTTCTATTAGATTAAAGCTTAATTTGGGCCCACAAATTAATTTGAGTAAGCCATGGATAAGGGCTTATGGAGGCCTAATGATCTTAGGTGTAAGCCCAACTCCTTATCATGAGACTTGGGCCAAGAGAGATCACCTAGCAATAGCCCAATTTGATTTAGTAGAATAGGGGCCCAAGACCTAATTTATGTGAGTTGGCCCAACACACATTATGCAGACCCAAATTAGATTGGCTCTTGAAATTTGGCCTGTCCCAACTATAACTTTAAAGCCCAACTCATGAGATTCGGCCGAACTTATGAGATAAGGCCCAACAAGCATAAAAATCTAAACCTATAAGGAATTGGGCCATTGGGTCAGCACATCCCACTTTTAGCTCTAAATTTCTTGCAGCCCATTCATTAAACCATAGCCCAACCACTAGAAATGAGACCAATTGGACCTTGGGCTGATGGGTCAACCTATTTCTCATTAAAAACCCTAAAGGTTTAGCAGTCACACCCATTTGGAAGAGTAAAACATTTAGTTCTGCAGAAGGGAAAAGCTATTTTCGCACTTGAGAAGAGGGCCTAGGGTTTTTCTGCATTTCTCCACCATTTCTCACTTCTAGATGATGATTTAGCCAAGGTAAGTTATACATAACTTGACCCTCTCATTCTCCTCTTCATTTTGGTCTAATTAGTTTCTAGTTTGAGCATTTTCATCTTCGACCTAAAAACTAAAACTTGTTGTTGGTGCTTCCATGGTGGATTTTCGGAGGTTGAGGCTATGTGTGTTGTTAAGTAAGTATCTTCTTCCCATTTTAATGCATTTTTTGTTAGTTTAAGACCCCTATAGTTGACCTATGATATGGGCTTTGGTTTTATGTGAAATTACCCAGCAATTGGAGTGAACTATGGCAGTTTCTGGTGTGGGAAAGTTGGAACTCAAAATTAAATCCCTTGGTAATTAGGTGAGTAACCTCTAGGCTATCATTAGTAGTTCAACTCTTTGGATATCTGATTTGTTGATTAGAAATGATGATAATTATGCTTGTTATAGGTTTGATGTGCATTTGGATTATTATGGTAGCTAGGGGAAGAGTAATTGGCTTCATTGAGGTAACTGGGGTTATTTTCTTAATTCCATGTATATGCTCATGTTAATCTGCTATTTGTTATACATGCTTGATTTTAAAATGCTAAATGATTGGTTGACTACTTGATTGTTATTGTAATTGGACCTTGTGAGTCCATGGTAGAGCTGTGGTGCGGCTGCTACCCGTGTATGTGCTTCGATTGAGCACCAGGTTATGATCAAACCCTAGATGCACTGAGCCCTGATTGTGCTCATTATAGAGTAGGTGCCGTGGACGGACCTCTCCTGGTGTTATTAGCCATTAACATGTTATGTATTACTGCTGGTATGAGACGGTAGTCATTGGTAGTTTAACTAGTTCATTTGCGAGTAGAATTGTTGATTATGGTATTGATAACATGAAATTGCCTTAGATTGATTGACTTGTACATACATATGGAAATTTCCTTTTTGTTACTGAGATTGTATATGTCACCCTATTGTGGGCTAACATTTTCAAGGACCAGACCTCTTAGTCGCAAGAAGAAAATTAATGGAAGCTTGTTAAGTGGTTTGGTAGCATATAGGTTTGGGAGCCTTGTTAAATTGTATTGTAACTAGATTGCTAGTTTTGTATCATTGCTGTATTGCATCATGAGTTGCCAAGTATAGGGACTGTATATGTAATTTTATTATCATAGAATTGAACATTATGATTGTAATTGGCTAGCAATGAGTGATTTGATTTTATATGAACATCAAGCATTGACCCCATGCACCTTGTGACCGGAATACAATTTCTGTCATAGATATTGAATTCACTAGTTTGGTTAAAGGGTTAAGGATCCACATTTGGGGTTTGAATGGGTAATGATAGATTAGCTGGGTAATTAAGGTACTTAATTACCACTAGAGTTGCATAAATTAAGGTAGAATGGGCCTAGGGTGATATTGGAGGGAGATTGGAGAGCATGAGGTGAAATCTTGAGAGTTGTAGGATCAGAAGGGGTTTCATCGTGGCTAAAATAGAGTTAGTTGTAGCCAATAGAGGCAAAGTTGCCCGGGGAGAGTGCCAGAGAGGAATTCGTCATGGCAAAATGTATAATTAGTCGCGGCGAAATGTGAAAGGCTAAATTGGGAGTCGTCCAGAGGAAAATTTGTTGCAGCGAAAAGGGGAATTGGCCGCAGCGAACTTTTGCAAAAAGGAGCCAGGCATTCCAGAGAGGAATTGGTCATGGTGAAAGGAGGTATTGGCCGCGCCCAATAGAGAGAGGCGAGCGAGGGAGGTTCCAGTAGGCTTCTTCGCTGCGGCGAAGGTCCAACTCACTGCGGCTATTGCCGCGCCAAAATTAGTAATGATGCGGAGGGTGAAGCCGAGGGGAATTGGCGCAGCTAAGAGGAAATTGGCCGCAGCAAACATCCTGAAACTTTTATATTGGCTAGGAAATCTTGGTTTCTCATATGGTAGCCTCAAGGGTTGATTTATAAATAGTGATAGAAGATTCATGTGAGATGAAATTGATAGGTAATAGAATCAAAGCCTATAAATAAATGTTTATTTCCCTTATGAACATAAGTGCTTGTAATTGTATGATTGATGACTTTAATCACATTAAGGTCCAAATTTTTCCATAATTTCATAATGTGATTGGTCGTAATGACTTGTAATGTAATGTCCCGTTTTCATTAAACGATGGAAATGGGTACGTTTTCAAAGCAAGTCCCCTGAGATGAGTGATTCAAGGCCAAATAAAATTTAGATAAAATTTTAAATAATAGAAAACAAGGATTTGAGCCTTGAGTTGCCCAGAAACCGGGGTCGGAGTGATTCGAAAAATTTGCCGAAAGGCTAGTGGCATTTTCGTAAATAAGTGTAATTTTGGAAAAGCACCTAGGAGGGCTTTTTAAATGGAAATTTTGAGTTGCCCAGGGTTCTCAGAGGCCTCAAAAACCATGGGAAGCCCCGGGACCAGTCAAGCCCATCCGGTGTACTCTTTCCGATGTCGATTGACCCGAACTTTGACCGATTCGTTTGGGACAGTTTTAGCTCCGATTTGAGTGATTCCAAAGGCATTTTATTAAATTGGGAACCTCCTTGTTATGATGGAAAAGAAGGTTCTCAAAAAGGAGCTAAAACGAAGGAGAAACGAAAATGCTAAGAACGAAGGGCAAAATTGGCATTAAAGTGTTAAAGGAAGCTTCTTTATATGCCACGTTCTTTCTCTCCTCTCTAAACCGACTTGCTTCTGCCCATTTTCAGAGGAGAACTCCAGCTCCTTAGGCGCACAAGAGGAGGAGGATTTTGGAGGAAGAAATTCAAGAAAAAGGTAAGAAACTTTAAGAAATTCCATATCCTTCCTTCTTGAACCTTGCTCCTCTCCTCTCAAGCTTTCTTTCTATGGTTTTAATGGAGAGTTTGGTGCTGTTTTTGGGGCAGAACAGAGAGGGGAATTTCGAAAATTGAGGGAGTAAGCCAACCAAGTGGAAGAACAAGCCAAAGGAAGCAAAAAAACAAGGTAAAACTTCCATTCTTTGGTAGTTTCTCCCTCCCCTTTCCTCTTGCACGAATTTGACCACCATGAGCCCAATTCTTAGGGGCTGTTTTTTGTCCAATTTATGGAGGGATTAGGGGTTTTAGATGGCAAGGATTAAGAATGAACCAATAGAATCAAGAAAGGAGCATTAGGAAACAAAATGGAATCATTAGGGATCCAAATGCTCCCTTGCAAATCTGAGTTTATATAAATGTTCTTAGGCTTAAATGAATGTTTAAATATGCTCCTAAGATCCCTAAGAGGTCCCCCATATGTCTCTTCCTCCATAAAATGAACAAAACCCCATGGAAAGTCATGAACCTAAAAGTTGGAAAAGTGTAGAGCACTTAAGGGGATTGTAAAAACTGATTTAATCTATAAGTTCCCTTGGTTGTTTAAGTGTTTCCTTGACCTCCTACAACTCTTAACAACCTCCCTAAATGGTTCCCCCATCAAGGAAAAATCAAGAAGCCATGAAATCCCATTTATGCTCTAACTTTCGGCCAAGTAGGGATGGCATAGTTAGGGAGAGTTTTAAATTGTTTCAAGCCCATTTTTGAGTCAAAGATGATGAATGAATGTGAGGGGAAACCTTGGGAAAAATTTAGGAAGCTTAGAGAATGAGTTGGTGCTTTAGGTTCCATATTGTGACCTAAGGAAGCAACATAATGTTAGGCCCTTTGTTTTAATTATGTGATGACTCCAAGAGGCTTAAAAGGAGTCAAGAATCATATTTGAAAAGAAAGAATGAGGCCTAGAAATCATTTGAGGGGTGTTGCTTCATTAGGTGCCTTTATGGACCATAATGGGGATTATAGAGCACTCTAGTACTTAAGCAAGTTGTATGGCTTTAGAGAATGTTTCATGAACCTAATTGGCTCCCAAAAATTGTATTTAGGCCAAGAGAAACCATCTCCACCAACTTGTGGGTGTGTGGCTAAAAGAGGAGGCTTGAAAGATAAGGAAAAAGTGTGTGCTTGTGTACAAGGTAGCTCTCTTCACCTTCTCTCATGCATGGATGTGTGTTTAGCTTGTTTTAGAATGCTTGTATGTGTATTTTCAAGCTTTGAAAAGTATGCTAGCATGCCTTTACATGTCATGATCCTTGATGCCATGTTATGTTTTAAGTGAATCCATGATGTTTGTATGAGTTTGCTTGAGTGTGGAGAGGCCAAGAACTCTTCCCTTGGGTGAGGAGGAGCCAAGAACCCTTGAGCTTGGTTGAGACAAAGTAAAGAGTCTCCCAAAAGCAAAGTGGGCTCCCAAGAGTATGGTTGAGCCCAAAGTGCTCAAAGAATGGGTGAGGCAAATCCAAAATCCATGAGGAGAAGTGTGAGGCCAATCCAAACACTTAGTGAGCTCTTGAATGTCTTGTATGATTGATTCACATGCCAAGGTTGCTTTTAAAATGCCTATGATTTCTACTTTCTCCATGCATGCCATTGTGAAACTTGCTTGCACATATTATGTGTGATGGAATGGGAGATGAGCTATTGAGATTCTTGAATCTCACTCCCTCCTCTTAAATGTCCTAATATGCTAGGTGGACCAAGTGGACATGGCAATGGGAGCCAACCACCTTGAAGAAAGAAGATTGCCATCCTTATGCTTGATTTTTGGTCTTTTGAGTCATAAGGAGACTTCATGATGTATATTATTATTGTAAATAGTCTATGACCCCTTGAACAAATGTAAAAATGATATTATGTGATAGATAAATGAATGAGTATGGTGTATGACTAATAGCACATGTTTTAAGTATGAAATGCCATGATATGAGAATGTAAAGTTTGATGGAAATGTGTATAAGTGAGGGTGAAAAGGCCAAAATGAGATGCAAATGGTTTGGGACCATTTGGGCAGCTTCCCCAAGTCTTAAACATGCTTTTAAACTTGTCCAAAAGGTGCCAAGACCAAAGGAAATCCATTTGGCAATTTTGGTACCCAATATGGAGCCAAAATTGACCAAAATGGAACCTTATGCCACTTTTTGGCCAAATGAGTTAGTATTGCCCTGAAATTTGGCATACAATTAGGTCTCATTAAGAGTTTTCTGGGAAGCTAAAGATCATAATTTTCGGAGACCTAGAGAATATTTGATGAATTTTCAAAGTTGGAATTTTTCATGGTTTCTGGTATGTGCACTGTTCATACTGGCAGATTTGATTTTCGTGTCACTCGATGGCCAAATGGTGTCCAATGCTTATGAAATTTTATACACACAAACTAGAGGTTATAAGCTTTCTGTGGCCACCAAGATCACCTCATTTGGAGGTCTGAGCAGAGAGTTATGAATTTTTGAAGTTTGCTGTCAGTAACAGTGGCATCTCCAGAGCTAAATCACTGTTCCATCAGTTCCAGATATCTAAACGTATCTGTTTCATTCTGGAATTATTTTTAGTGTCAAGTTAACATTTGTAGCTTTCCAGAATGACTGAATGTGTGTGATTTCGATTTTTGTGGAATTAGTTATGAATTTCAGAAGTTTACATCAGTAACCTGAATCACAGCCCAGGCAGCCAGCGAGTTTGTATCTTTTTGGATGTCAAACGTCCTGTGTGATGAATGCTGTGACTTGAACGTATTTTTAGTGTGAAGTAGACATCCTAAGCTTTCTAGAATGACCAAGATTTCATGATTTTGAGTTTTCTAGATTTAGTTATGATTTTCCAAAGTTTGCCCAGGAAAGAGGCCAATTCTGGCCGAAAATGGATCTCCAAATTTACATGCTCCATTTTGGTTTCCATGGGTTGGAGGCATGTTTTGGGGTCTAAATGAGTTGTAATGATGCAATTAAATATGATGATGCATAATATGAACTCATATGGTCCATGCGACACCGAAATGAATTTTGAGGCATAGCGCAATGCGAAAATAATCCCACTTTTCTTGCTTTTCCCATGGAAATCCTACATAGTTCATGATATTATTCCATGTAAATGTATGAGATGGACTAGAATCTATGGTGTTACATGTAACCCCAATCTGTGATTATTAATCATGTATTTAACCTTAATTACATTGAGTAGAAATTAGGGTCGTCACAATATGCATGCCAAATTTCATGGATAAATTCATTCATTTGGTTAGATTGTCCTATAGGGTTGCAAAATGTCACTTTTTATGTCTTATAAGGGTCTCAAATGGTCCAAATCCACTTTTAAGACATCCATGGCCACTTGAGCACATGGGAAAGAACCAAAATGGTCTATTAAACATGTCTCAAAGGTGCACAAATCTAAATTTTAAAAACTCGCACTCTCACTTCAAGTTATGCATAAGAACACATAAGCTTATCTTTGGCATTCAACGTCCAAATCATATACCATCATTCATATAGCTCTAGTTCTTACACATATACAATATATCCATATATTTACAAGTATTCATAAGCTCATACATCGTATACAACTTTGGATTACCAAAAAAATGTCACACCATATTATTCCCAGCAACAATTTCCTTTATTAAGGTGCGATTACACAAAGTAGCAAGGAAATCCCAATGATTTTGCATTAAAATCATGACTTAATGGCGTTATGTCAGGGTGAGGATTCAAATTTCAATCCGTGAACCCCCAGAAACTTACCAACAATATTTCCTAATTAATTTCCATTCATAAAAGACATAAACATCTTAAAAATTTTCATGAATCATAGATCAAGAACTAACAATCATAAATTTTCATGTTTTGCCTTAGGTTCGAGGGTGGCAGATTTTAAGGCAACTTTGAAAAATCATAACTAAATGTAGAAAAATCAAAATCTGCTATACCATAGCTTTCTAGAAATATTTGAGTGTTAAATTTACACTAAAAATAAATTCAAGTCATGAACATAACATCTAAGCCCTGTTTGGTATAAAAAAACATAAAGGTTTGACTGGCTACTGGTACTAATACAGGTTTCTGATATGAATTTAAAAAATGTCCAATTAATTTTATAAAAATTCAATCCATACAAATGATATCAATCAAGAAAGCTATGGATGTTAGCTAGAAGGAAAAAATCATTCCAGACCATTCTAGGTTTGTTCAGACCACGAAAACCAATCAAACAGTGACACAGGTCTAACTGAATGCTTGGTACTGGATAGCCACTTCAAAAATTCATTTCTCCCTCTCTAGACATCCAAATGGGGTAATTCTAGTTGGTACAAGTCACTAGGAAGGTTTAGTTTTATTCTGTAAGCTTTCATTGCAATTGGACATTATTTGTCCCATGAATGATAGAATTTCATTTTGGACCAGAATGAATAGTACACTGACCAAAACCAGAAATATTTCCAACTTTAAAAATTCACCAAATATTTCATAGATATCCAAAAATTCTGTACTTTAGCTTTCTAAAAATCTCTAGATGAGCTCTACATGCATATCAAATTTCTTGATGAAATTTGTCCATTTGGTCAATTTGTGATATAGGGTTGCAAAATGCCCATTTTAAGCTTCATATGGGGTCTCAAAGGGTCCATTTTCGCTTGTTCTCATTTTACGGCCACATGAGCACCTGGGAAAGCATTAAAATACTCTATCAAATATGTTTTAAAGGGCTAATAACCCAAATTCCATAATCTCACTCATCCACAACAAGATATACACAAGAGCCATACTTGTATAATTTTGCATATCTAAGTCAAATTCATGTAATATCATTCACATAGGTCTAGTTCTCATACATATACAATATATCCATGCTTTTACAAATATTCATAAGCTTGTACATCATATACATTATGAAGATACATCATGTGACAACCATATAGCTATAATACAAATATTTTACAACTCCATTGCTAATCTTCTTGCTTCTAAGTGCAGTGGCTCCTATTTCCTTTCTCCCTTGATCCACCTAGGCATATTAAGTAATGGGAAGGGAAGAGTGAGATTCTAAGAATCCCAATAACTCATCTCCTTTTCAAACACACATACTTGATGCAAGTTTCAAGTCTAGATGCATGTATGCTAACATGAAATTCTCAATCATACATAAAACATTCTTTTCATTCATAAGGACATAGATAACAAACATAGTCTCACTCACTCTCTTTGGGACTTTTGGACTTGCCTCACCCTTTTTCAAGGGACTTTTGACTAAGTCTCACTCTTGCTAGAGATTTTTGGCTCTGTCTCATCCAACCTTAGGGATTCCTGGCTTATCCTCACCTTAACTAAGGGACTTTTGGTTTCACCAAGCTTAAGCAAACCAAAGGCATTCATCAAAGCATTATTTCAATACATAAGTAAAGCATCAAGATACCATGGCATGTGAATGCTTACTAGAAACATATTTCATGATTTTAAACATACACACACACATTCAAAACAAGAAAAACATTTAAGCATGCATGAAAGAAGGAGGAGAGAGCTACCTTGTTATCTATGCAAGCTTTACTTTGCCTTACTCCTTCCTTTTTTTGGTTCCACAAGAACACTTAGGTGGGGTTGGTTTCCTTGGCCTAAACATCATGAATAACACTCAATTATATTCTTGAAACAAGCCAAAACATCCAATTTACTTCTAAGAACATACTTGGTTCCATAAGTCACATAATGGTTCCATAAATGGCCTATTGAAACAACCATCATGATTCAAGTTCTTAGCTCCATTCTTTTTTCATTTCTAGGCCTCTTGACCTCATTTAAGGTCCTTGGATCTATTACATATTCATTTACAAAAGCCTAGACACAAGTTGCTTCAAAAGGTCATGTTATGGAAGCCATTGCCTCTTCTCCCAAATCCATGGCTTCTAAATTTTTCCTAAGGGTTCCTCCCACCTTCTACCAGCATAAGAAGTCCTAAACCAAGGCTAAAATAAATTAAAACAGCCCCTAGCCCAATGGTTCTATCTTAGCCGAATTGATGGAGGGAGGAAGAGTCCATGGACTTTTTGATTTTTCCTTGATGGGACAGACACTTGGGAGGCTTCCTAGAGGTCTTAGGAGCTTAAATAAACACTCATACATACAAGGAAATTTGAGAATCAAAATAGTTTTTACAAAGTGTTCAAGAACTTTACACTTTTTTAACTTGAATTTCATTAACTTTCCTTGCAATTTCTTTACATTTCTTAAGTTTCCATAGCCTAAATCAATGAATTCCCATTAGCTCTTGGACAAAAACTCCTCCCCCTTGAGTGCTCTATTCTTGACCGAGACTCACATGAACCAAACAAAGGAAGAAGAGTGCATGAAACTAAGATTCATACCTTGGGTTCTTATCTCCTTCAAAGGCTTTCTCACTTGGTTTGAGCTTCTCTTTGGAACTCCACTCTTTTCCCTCTGAACCTAGTCCAAAACAGACCCAATTCATCTATCACAACCATGGAAAGAGAGAGCAAGGAGAGGAGAATAAGGTTTCTAAAAGGAAGACCATGGAAAATCTTAAAATTTCATATTTTTCCTTAACTTCTTTCTTCCTCCTTAGAGCTTCTCTTGGTGTGTCTCACTGCTCTATTTTGGGCAGCAAGAAGGTCTATTAATTAGAGGCTAAAAGAAACATGCTTTAAGAAGGTGAGGAGTCCACTTTATGCACTTTCTATTTTGCATTTTAGTCCCTATTCTTTGTTCTTATTATTTTGGCTCAAATCAACTCCTTTTTGAAATCCATCTCTTCCATCATTTTCCTTAAACTTTTAATCATAAGAATTGCCTTTGGAATCACTCAAAAAGGATCTGAAACCATTCCAAACTATTCAGTCAAAGTTTTAGTCAACTAACGACCGAAATCATTCACCAGAAAGGTTTTAACTATTCTAGGGGTTCCCATGATTTTCAGGGCCTTTAAGAACCCTAGAAAACTCAAATTTTTTGTTTAAAAAGCCCTCCTGTGAGTTTTTCAAATTTTCTAAAAATTACAAAAATGTTCCAACTTTTGCAATTTTCTAGACATGTTAGGCAAATTGCAATATCTAGTTCTCTGAAAACGAGAGAAAATGTGAGAAACGTAATGTATGGTTTCTCCATAAATGCATAAAATTCACCGGATACAAAAGGAAGTCCCCAAAATGGAGTGATTTAAGATCCCAAAAAGTTTATGTAGCATTTTAGACTCCTAAAAATGAGAATTCCAGGCTTAAATGGAAAGAAAAATGAAGTTAGAATGAAGAAACAAAATTGAATGAAAGGTTGACGAAATGTAATGGCATTTTCATAATTTTGAGCAAATTTTGGAATTCTTATAGGAGGTTTTTTTAAATGAAATTTTTTTGTTCTTTGGGATTCTTAGAGGCCCTAAAAATCATAGGAAGCCCTGGGACAGTTAAAACCCCTCTGGTGGATGTTTTCCAATATCGGTTGACCTGAACTTTGATGGATTCGTTAGAGAAGATTTTAGCTCCGATTTGAGTGATTCTAAAGGTATTTTATTAAATTGGGAACATAAATTTTATGAAGTTTCTTGGTTTTTTCATGCTTTCTCTTTAGCAAATCTCTTCTTTTCTATTTCTCCTTCTTTTCTATGATTTTATTGAAGTTTTTGGATCTCTTTTGAGGGAAGAACAGAAAGGAAAATTTGGATTTGAAGAGAGGAGGCCAAAGAAAGGAAGAATCAAGCAAGAAAATGAGGAAAGCAAGGTAAATCTTCCTTCTATGGTAGCAATCCCTTGCTCCCTTCTTCTCCTTGGTTCGTCCCACTCATGGAGCTTTAAGAGGGCTTGGATTTTGGGTTGAACCAAGGGTGAATCTTAGGAATTTAAGGGAGGAGAATAAGAATATGCAAAGAGAATTAACAAACAACCATAGAAAATCAAGATAGCAAACCTAGGGTTTCCAGTGTCCGTTGTAAAATATGATTTGATACAATAATTCTTAGGCCTAAATGAATGTTTAAATGAGTTCCTAAGATCCCTAGAAGGCTCCCCATATGCATCTTCTATTAAGAAAACAAAGTAAACTCCATGGAGCCTAAAAAGGTGCATAGGCTTGGCCTAGAAGGGTTAAGGTACCTAAAGATAGTTTTAATTTGTTCCAATCTCATTTTTGAGTCATATATGATGAGTGAAGATAAAAGGAAGCCTTGGAAAAAATTTAGAAACCATAGAAAGTAAGATGGCCTTATATGTTCCATAATATGACCTAAAGAAGCAACAACTAGTTTGGCTCCTTGTTTTAACTGTTTGATGACTCTAAAAGGCTTAAAAGGAGTCAAAAATCATAAATAAAAGGCAAGAATGAAGCCTAGAACTCAATTGATGGATGTTGCTTCATTAAGTGCATTTTGGATTCATAAAAAGGCTATTAGATCAAGCTAGTGTTTAAGGAAGATGTATGACTTTAGAAATGACTCCATGAACCTAATTGGCTTTTATATATTGTGTTTAGGACAAGAGAAACAAATCCCACACCTTTGTGTATGTGAGGCCAAGGAAGAGAGAGCATTTCTAAGAGAAAAAGTGTGTGATTGCAACAAAGGTAGCTCACTCCTCTTTTTTTCATGCATGAATATGTGTTTGACTTGTCTTTTGTAATATCCAATTCTTCAAAAATGAGAGATTATGCTATAAGACCATTAGAATGTATATTAAGCATGAAGTAGGATAGCAGACCAAGTTAATTTAAGGGCTGAGATAACATCTCGTCACCTGGGTCTAAGATCTTGTCGACAAGATCCTGTAAACTATAGTGCAAATTCTAAGACCTTGTGGACAAGGTTTCTACTAGTAAGTACAAGGTCTTCTTCTATAATGTGTTAAAGCTTGTATGGTATGGAATTAGATATGAAGGGCTTTTTAAATGAAAGTTTTGAATTCTTTAGGTTTCACAGAGGCCCAAAAAACCATAGAAAGCCCCGAGATAATTAAAACCTCTCTGGTGGATGTTTTCTAATGTCGGTGTACTTGAACTTTGATGATTTTGTTCAAGAAGGTTTCAGCTCTAATTTGAGTGATTTCAAAGGCATTTTACTGAATTGAGGACCTAAATTTCATAATGGAAGAGACAGCTCTAAACAAGGAGCTAAAATGAGTTAGAAACAAAAATGCCAAGAACTGAGGGCAAAATGGAAATTTTTGAAAAGTCTCCCTTCCTCCACCAATATATATGAGTTGCCCCACTCTCCCCTTCATTCAGCCCATTATGTTTCTGCCTCAAACCAGAGAAAAACCTTATGGAGAGTGGTGCACAAGAAGAAGAAAAGGAGGAGGAGAAATTCAAGCTAAAAGGTATAGAATTTTGGTAGCTACTTCCTCCCCCTCCTTCTCCCTATTTTGCCCCATGTATGTAGACACAAGAGGGCTAGAATTTTGAGGAGAACCAAGGATGAATTCTATGAATTTAAGGGAAGAGAGTAAGAATATGCAAAGAAATCCAAGTAAAAACCATGAATCTGCAAGATAGAAAAGTTTAGGTTTTGATTACACCTTGAACTTTATCATGAACCCTAGCCATATTTTATGATATTTAATAGTTCATATGAGTTCCTAAGACACCAAGAGAGCTTCCTACATGATTCCCTCATCAAAGGAAGCAAGGAAACTCCATTGGTGGCTTATGGAAGCATAGCTTTGGCCAAGGAGAGTCCATGCACCTAGGGAGTGTTTTAATCCCTTCCAAGCTTAGTTTTGTATCATGTATAATGGGAGAGTATAAGAGAAAGCCTTGGAAAAATTTTAGAAGCCATAGAAAGTAAGATGGCCTTATATGTTCCATAATATGGATTAAAGAAGCAACACCTAGCTAGGCTCCCAGAATTGAGTGTGTGATGACTCCAAGAGGTTTAAATAGGGTCAAGAATCATCATAGAATGGGGCCAAGATGATGTTTTCCAAAGGTTGCTTCATTAAGTGCATTATGAAATTATAAAAGAGCCTTATGAGTCACCTAGCCTTTCTAGTAATTGTATGGCCTTAGACTTTGCTTCAAGAGTATAATTAGCTTCCATATGATGTGTCTAGGCCAAGAAGAATGATCTCCATCTTCTTAGGTGTATGATGTAACACCATACTTCTAGGACTCAATTCATGCAATTCCCATGCCTCATCTTATGTTCGTTCTATGGAAACAATATAGTGGCATATGGAGTTATGAATTAAAATGCATTCCTCTATGAGTAAAATTTTTCTTTCAGAGTCCCGTGGGTCATATGAATGCATCTATCACATTATTATACTTGAACACATAAATATAGCTCGTTTCCATCATCAAATTTGGTCTACAAGTCATGGAAAGAAAAGGAACACATTAACATTCATGTTTGCATTTCGGCCAGAATGTCCTCTTTTCTATCACAAACTTTGGAAAATCATAACTAATTCTAGAAAAATCGAAATCATATGTTCTTTGCCATTATAGGAAGCTTCAGATGTCTAATTCACACTAAAAATATTCCCAGACCACAAATTTCATCATGGAGAACGTTTGACATCCGAAAGCCTACTGAGGTCGTTGGTTGCCTGGGCTGCTGTTCAGAAATCTGATATAAACTTCTAAAATCCATAACTAATTCTATAAAAATCTAAATCACACATATTTGGTTATTATGGAAATATACACATGTTAAATTGATATTAAAAATAATTAAAGAATGAAACAGATACGTTTAGCTATTGGAAACTTATGAAATAGTAACCGAACTCTGGAGGCGCCACTGTTACTGACAGCAAACTTAAAAAATGCGTAACTCTCTGCTCAGACCTCCAAATGAGGTGATCTCGGTGGCCACAGAAAGCTTGTGACCTCTAGTTTATGTATATAAAATTTCACAAGTATTGGACACAATTTGGCCATCGAGTGACACAGAATTCCAAACTGCCAGTATGAATAGTACCCATACCAGAATCCATGAAAAATCCCAATTTTGAAAATTCATAAAATATTCCCTAGACCTTCGAAAATTATGCTCTTTAGCTTCACAGAAAGCTCTCAATGGGACCTAATTGCATGACAAATTTCAGGGCAAGACTAACTCATTTGGCCAAAAAGTGACATAGGGTTCCATTATGGTCAAATTTGGCTCCATATGAGGTACCAAATTTGCCAAATGGCCTTCCCTTGGTTGTGGCACCTTTTGGGCCAGTCTAAAAGCACATTTGAGACTTGTGTGAGTTGCCCAAATGGTCCCAAAGCTCATGCATCTCATTTTGGCCATTCAACCCACATTTATACACATATTCATCAAACTTTAAACTTGCATACTATGGCATTACATACTCAAAACATGTGCCAGTGGTCATATATCATTTCCATACATCTAAACATCACATAATAGTATCTTTACATATGTCTCAACATTCATAGTACATATACAACATCATATACATGATAAACCATCATTATGGTTCCAAAATGGCTAAAACCAAGGCATAAGTTTGTCAATCTCCATCCTTTAGGGTTGTTGGCTCCCATTAGCATATCCACTTGGTTCACCTAGCATGTTAGATCATTGGAGAGAAGGGGATGAGATTCAAGGAATCCCAATAGCTCATCTCTCATTCAATCATACATAATATGTGTAAGCAAGCTTTACCAATGCATGCATGGAGACAATAAAAGCCATGGACATTTTAGAAGCAAAGTTGGCATGTGAACAACTCATACAAATCATTCAAGAGCTCACTAAGTGTTTGGATTGGCCTCACACTTCTCCTCATGGGTTTTGGATTGCCTCACCCATTTCTTGAGCACTTTGGACTCAACCATACTCTTGGGAGCCCACTTTGCTTTTGGGAGACTCTTTGCTTTATCTCAACTAAGCTCAAGGGTTCTTGGCTCATCCTCACCAAAGGGAAGAGTTCTTGGCCTCTCCACACTCAAGCAATCTCATACAAACATCATGGATTCATTTAAAACATAAGATGGCATCAAGGATCATGACATGTAAAGACATGCTAGCATACTTTTCAAAGCTTGAAAATACACATACACACATTCTAAAACAAGCTAAACACACATCCATGCATGAGAGAAGGTGGACAGAGCTACCTTGTATACAAACACACACTTTTCCTTTAGGATTCAAGCCTCCTCTTTCGGCCACACACCCAAAAATTGGTGGAGATGGTTTCTCTTGGCCTAAATACAATATATGGGAGCCAATTAGGTTCATGAAATAATTTCTAAGATCATACAATTTGCTTAGATGCTAGATTGCTCTATAACCCCCATTATGGTCCATATTGGCACCTAATGAAGCAACACCCCTCAAATGATTTCTAGGCCTCATTCTTTCTTTTCAAATATGATTCTTGACTCCTTTTAAGCCTCTTGGAGTCATCACATCATCAAAACAAAAGGCCTAGCACCATGTTGCTTCTTTAGGTCATAATATGGAACCTAAGGCACCAAATCACTTTCTATGAGTTCTAAATTTTTTCCAAGGCCTCCCCTCACTTTCATTCATCAAATATGACTCAAGAATGGCCTTAGAAAAATTTAAAACTCTCCCTAGCTAGGAGAACCCATCTAGGCCGAGGCTATGAAGCATATTGGGTTCCATGGAGCTTTCTTTGTTTTCTCAAGGGAAGAAGCATATGGGGAGCCTCTTAGGGATCTTGGGAGCTCATTTAAACTCTTACTTAGGCCTAAGAATGATCATACAAAGTCAGATTTTACAAGGTGCAATTGAAACCCTAGAATTTGCATCCTGAAATCTAATGGCTTTTTGATAATTCCCTTTGCATATTCTTAATCTCCACACCCTTTTTCCTTAGATTCATGCTTGGTTCTGCCTAAAAATCATCTCCTCCTAGGGTTTTCTCAAGTGGGGAGAAATGGTGGAGAAGGGGACAAAAAATGTCAACCATAGGAAGAGAAATTACCTTGTTTTCTTGCTTTTTCTCACTTGAATCTTGTGTTCTTTGAGCTCCTCTCTTCAAATCCGAACTTTTACCTCAATTTCTCCCTTAAAACAGATTTATAAACTTCATTATAATCATAGGAAACAAATGAGAATGGAGGAGAAGAGGTTTGGAAGAGAAAGAGCATGAAAAACTACTAATTTCTATACCTCAAGCCTTTGATTTCTCCTTCTTTTCTTCCCCTTCTTGTGAGCCTCATCCCCTAGGGTTTTCTTCTGGTTTTAGGCAGAAGATGGTCGTGCATAATGAAGGGAGGAGAAGGGTGCATCATATATATAGGTGGGAATAAGTTACACTTTTCAAAAATTCCCATTTCGCTTTTCATACTTTGCATTTTTGTTTCTCCTTCGTTTTAACCCCTTTTTTAGAACCGTCTTTTTCATTATACAATTTAGGTTCCCAATCAAGTAAAATAGCTTTGGAATCACTCAAATTGGAGCTAAAACCTTTCCGAACGAATCTGTCAAAGTTCTGGCACACTGATGTTGGAAAACGTCCACCGGAGGGGCTTTAGCTATCCTGGGGCTTTCCATAGTTTTTAGAGCCTCTGAGAACCCCGGAGAACTCAAAACTTTCATTTAAAAAGCCCTTCTGTGTGTTTTTCAAAAAGTGTCCATATTTATAAAAATGCCACTGGCCTTTTGACAATTTTTTCGAATCACTCTAGCCTTGATTTTTGGGCAACTCAAGGCTCAAATCCTCATTTTCTAATATTTAAAATTTTATCATAATTTTAGTTGGCCCAAATTCCTTCTGTTTCAGGGACTTCCTTTTGTATCTGACCCATCTCTGCCATTTACGGAGAAACCGAACATTACGTTTCTCATGTTTACGGAAAGGCCGGATGTTACATACGAGGTCAAGGGAGAGGATTCAAGACTTAAGGAAAAAGTGTGTAAATGTAAGTAAGGTAGCTCTCCCCATCTTCTCTCATGCATAGATGTGTGCTTACATTGTCTTGAATATGTGTATGTATGTTTTAAGTTATAAAACGTATTCTAGCATAATTTTATATGCCATGGTACCATGATGATGCATTGTGTTTCTAAATAATGTTTTATGTGCTTGCTTTGGTATGCTTGAGTGTGGAAAAGCCTAGAACCCTCTAACCATGGTGAGGATGAGCCAAGAACCCTTAAAATTGGTTGAGACAAAGTAAAGAGTCTCCCAAAAGTGAGGCTGACTCTTAAGAGTAAGGTTGAGTCCAAGAACCTTTTAAAGAATGGGTGAGGCAAGTCCAAAATCCACAAGTGAATGGGTGAGGCCAATCTACTTGCTTGGCAAGCCTTTTTATGCTATGTATGACTTGTTCAAATGTTGAAAATGCTTCTTAAATGATTGCCCATGTTAATATATCCATGCATGCATTTGTGGGACTTGTATTGTATGCTTTATGTGTGATTGAATGGGAGATGAGCTATTGGAATTCTTTAAATCTCATTCCCTCCTCTCCGATGTATTAACATCTTAGGTGAAACAATTGAGCAAGTATTGGAGGCCACCAAGCTTAGAAGAAGAAGATTGGCATCAAAGTATATAAATATGCCTAGTTTTACCTTCTTTTTAGCTATACACATGGCATATGATGTAATCCTTTGATGAAATTGTCATGTAATCAAATGAGTATGTATAATTATGTTAATATATCATGTATGAATGAGAGCTAAGGTTGTATATATGGAAATGCTCATTTTGGACATGAAATGGTAGTTTAGCCTTATGGAAATATATGCATAAATGGAAGTAGAATAACCAAATTAAGATGCATGAGGTTTGGGACCACTTAGGTAGCTCACATAAGTCATATTCATACTTTTAGACTTGCCCAAGAGGTGCCAAACTCAATAGAAGGCCATTTGGACCAAAGTGACTCTTGATGGGGAGTAAAAATGATAATTTCATAAGGCTATATCACTTTTTGACCAAATGAGCTCTTTTTGATTTGAGATTTGACATACATATAGAGTTTGTTGAGAGCTTTTTGACAAGCTAAAGTGTAAGATTTTTTGAGGCCTATAGAATATTTGATGAATTTTAAAAGTTGAGAAATTTTCTGGTTTTGGTTTGGTATACTGTTCACTCAGGTACAAAAATTAAATCTATCACTCAAGTGGAAAATGATATCCAATTGCCATAAAATTTTATAGGTAGAAACTATACACTCCCAATGACTTGTACCAACTAGAAGCACCTAACTTGGAGGTTCAGAGAGGGAGATATGAATTTTTAAATATTCTACCTAGTATCAGGCATCCAGACTGACCACATGTATTGTTCAATGAGTTTTCGATGCCTGGACATGCCTAAACCGGTCTGAAGTTATTTTTTTCCTCTAGCTAACCTCTTTAGCTTTCTATATTGGTATCATTTGTATGAATTATGTTTTTTTGAAATTAATTGGATATTTTTGAAGTTTGCTATAGAAATATGTGATAGTACCAGTAGACAGCTAGACCTCTGTCCCTTTTTGAATGCCAAACATCTTCTGTATGGCATTTCATGGCCTATTTATAATTTTAGTATAAATTAGACATGAGTAGCTTCCTAGAATAGCAAAGAACACATGATTTTGAGTTTTCTAGAATAAGTTATGATTTTCCAAATTTTGTGACAAAAAAGAGGAAATTAGGGCCGAAAATGCAAACATGGGTTTTATGTGTTCCTTTGCTTTCCACGAGTTGTAGGCCAAATTTGATGATGGAAATGAGTTGTATTTATATATTTAAGTATGAGAATATGATAGATGAATTCATATGGCCCACAGGACTCTAAAAAAAAAAATTTTACCTGTATAGAAATGCATTTTAAGACATAGCCCTTATGCCATTATGTTGTTCTCCATAGAAATTATATTAGATGAGGTATGGGAATTGCATGAATTGAATCGTGAAAGTATGGTGTTACATTTATTGGTATTAGAGCAGAGTTTTAGGCTCTCTTAGATTGGATTTAGCTTAAAGATGTAGAAAAAAGGGTTATGTAAAGGTTTGAATGGATAGGTAAAGCCTTGTATGAGACATTTTGGGTGAGTGAAAATAGTTTATGGCCATGTTCATGATGAGTAAGTTGTATGATGGTCTTAAAGTAGCTAATAGACACTGGGAATGGATGGCCTTTAGAATTGCTTGAGCAGAGTTAAGGGATCCAATAGCTAGAGCTCTATGAGACATGATAGCTCACCGGGATCAGTAGCAAGCCCTAGGTATGAACAATGAGAAATGGTCTCATTAATATGAAGAGGCTTACTAGAGAAAGTATGTGAGGCCTAATTCTCCCTGGTAGTCATACTCAGACCATTCCGAGATATCCTGTTTAATGTAGAGACAAGTAGTGATGTAGCGTGGTGTGAGATGAGATTGTGGCTACATAGGATTAGTTTAAAAGGGAAGTGAGAAAAAGAATTACCCTCTAACCATAACACCTAAATGTCTAGATAAGTTTTAAAGCCCAAAAGGCTAATTCCCTCAAGCCAGAGGTCGAGTTTAAGCTACACCCCTAGAGCCCGATAGCCCAAAGATGACAATTAGTTATGTATGAGCAGACAAGAGGTAGAATCCTCGAGCTTGATAATGGGCTAGATATAGAGGCTGTGAGGCTTGGGCTGGTAGCTAAAGATGAAAATCTAATCCCTGAAAAAGCAAGCCAGTTAGAGGCTAATTAGTTGTGGCCAATTCTTCCAGGAAGCAACAAGGTAATCTAGAGAGTTCCTTGCCGCAGCCAATTGAGAAGTTAGCCGTGACCAATATTTAAACATAAGACTAGGGTGAACCTGAGGTTAATTAGCCACGGTGAATGATATGTTAGCTGTAGTGAATGGCAATATGAATGCTTTGTTGGTCATATTCAGGCCAACTTGTGAAATGAACTGATAAGGGGTCAAATAACCCATAGAAAGCGGGAACCCCTAGTATTAGTAGAGAAAAAGAGTAGTAAATAACCACAGAAGGTTAGTAAGTAATAGATGATTAGTGGACCTAGCAGTAAGACTGCAAAAGAGCTCAGCATTAGAAAAAGTTAAACTGGTAAGGTTCTTGAGACCTGCCTATGAGGCATTGACTCCAACCTAGAATGTTAACCTTGTGAATACTATGATGGGCTAATATGATGAGTTTAAAACCATGTAGACACTGCTAAGAAAACCTTGTCGATAGGGTCTTGAATTTTTCAAGGCAATATGTGAGACCTTGTTGACAAGATCCTAGACGCTATTGACAGGATGTTAACGTAGCATTGAAATTTACATAAGGTAAGGCTACTAGCAGTAAGGTACATAGTGAGTGGCCTAGAAAAATGTACCTCATAGGTAACACCTAGAGGTAAGTATGGTAGCCCAGTGACAGAGGCTCAAAAGAGAATGAGAATAGTTTAGAAAGCACTAAGTTGTCATGAGCCTATGAGTTAATAGGGCTTATAGTAAGCTACAGGTCCAATGAGATGGCTAGCCCAGACTAAGCATAAGCTAAAGTCTAGGGGAGATGACCAGTAGCATTATTCCAGGTGAGATATGTAAATGAAAGGCTCAGTGAAAGTTCTCTCTAGATTAAGAAAGAAAAGATGAGACATTTTGAGTTAGGGAGACCACTCAGTAGTGGTTAGGAAATTCCCCTAGATAGACCCCCTTGAGTTGTAAAATGTATTGATAAAGGAAGTGAGGAAAAGCGAAGAAACTAGCCCTAGAAGAGATGTCCTTGCTTTAGTAATGGCTAAATGCATAGATTAAGCCTATAAAGGTAAATAGATAGGGGCCCAATAGTTAGTTAGATGAGCTCCCTAATATGAGATGATATAAGGTTAAGGCACATGAGTGATTAGAGCACCCAGTAGAGCATAAGTTTTTAATAAGATAGAGTCCGGACATTGAGAGCACGTGTCCTAGATTGGGTTATCAAAACCTTAGAAATAGTATACTGTGCTCCTAGGGATAAAACTAAAGAGGTTGAACAGAGAGAAAGCCTAACTCTGATCTGAATGTAGAAATGAGCTGAGACAAATAATTAGTGCCTTAGTCCCTCAGGGAAGCTCGAGGGAGCTAGAGACCGCATAAGAAGGTAAGTCTTGTATTATGCAGAGAAAGGGTGTAAGCCAAGAGTGCCATAGAATGAAATTCCTAGGATTATATGAAATAAAATTTTCTTACTAAAGGATGGTCTAGTTAAGAGCAAAGTAAGAGTATGTGCGAAAAAGTAAACCTCTTTGATGTTTTAAAGAGTGAACAAGTAGAGGAACCTACAAAAAATGTAGGTGCTTTTAAGCATAAAGAAATAGCCAAGCAATGTATAGCAATCTCGAGACAAAGTAGAGAAAGAATTCTGTTTTCCCCGAGTATCCTATGAGAATAGGGCAGATAAAGAGAAAAACGAGAGGAATACTTTAGATTGTTAGGAAACTTGTAATATACAGGCAATAGTGGCTTTGAGCTCAATCATAAGGCACCTGTGTATTAGTCTTTGATGTTATGGTTTGCTTGCAACAATAGTTACATGATTTGGGCCTAATCAACTTAATAGTAATGTGACTTGAGTGCGTAGTAAATATAACATTAATCACCAAAGTGTCCTAATAATCGAAGAGTATTCTGGTTAACTAGATAACGAAATAAGTCAGAAAAGAGAAAAATAAAGGGATTCTTGGAATACTAAAACAGTAAGAAAAGCATATAAAGAGGAATCCCCAATAGAGAATGTTTAGATTCAGACAGCATGAGCTTAGTATACATAGCCTGAGTCCCTTATAGTACATGTAAATGAAATGAAAAGGGACCAATGCATACCCTTTCTCCTACCAGAGATGTTAGCCACACTCAGTATGTGAGATGCCCTAGTGCTAAAGCATTTAAAAGCATAACATAGGCATAGTTAGAAACCGCAGGATATGAGAGGAAGGTTAGAATGAGTACACGTAAAGTAAGTAAGTCAATAGAGTAAGAAAAGAAAGCCTAAGTGAAAAGGGACTGAAGTGGGAATTTAAGGATCCCATGAAGAGTGATGAATGAAAATTAAGATGCTCTTAAGTATTAGTATGATGGTATCCTAGAGATTCAGATGACATAGAACCTACTTCGCACGAAGAGCTTGATGTACTTCTCAGTTTAGCCTTAGCTATTATGGGCGATAGCTACTAGACTTAGTGAGTATATATTTTACTATCAGATATAGTAATCTTAAACTTTGATGTCTCCCAGAGATGAATCGCAGTAGATCCTAGCATAGCACAGCGAGTTGTAATAGACCTTAGCAAGGCTCTGAGAGGTCACAGTAGACCCAAGGGTCACAGTAGATCCCACAGAGTTACAGAGAGCCCTCAGCTATAGTATGATGATTCTCTGGTGAGATGATAGCCTAAGATAGTTTATACGAAGTAGTTAGTCTCCAAGACCAGTACAATTTCAGCTAACTTTTGTTTCAGGACTAGAAACCTCCTAAGTCTGGTAGACCGTTGCCACAAAGATATGAAGGCTTTACTCAAATAGTTAGACCATTAACTAGACCTCTCTAGATATGAGCATAGTACATAGGATGAGGAAAGTAAAAAATTAGCTTTCTAAAGTTAGAGCCAGATGAACTACTACCTAACAGACATAGCCCTGACCGTGGGATAGAGAAATCCCTATATGCTAGCTTATGTATTCAAAAAGGAGTTAGGTGCAGCTTTTTACATTAGGTAAGTGGTATAGTATGTCTCCAGTGAGTAAAATTGTGAGAATAGCTAGCATCCCACTAGAGCTCAATAGTAGTCAGTGGTAGTCGCACATGTTAGGCCTATCAGTGTTGAAATAAGGGACTATAAAATGCCACTGTAAGTGAGCGAAGAAAGTGAGAAAAAGTCCTGGCCTACAGAGATAGATGTAGTAATAAATAGAAAACTGAGATCATTAAAAGTAGAAACTCCTTAAAGGAGTTGTAATCCCAGTAAGTAATTGAGGTGTGAGGCTTATGATAGAAAGAAATGTGAATTACAATCATAGGATGAGCTAGTAAGAAAGAATGCATAGGTAAACAATAGACAGTACATGTAAATAAGTAAATAGATAGATAAAAACCTTCAATGGCTGTAATGATAGGAGAAGAAGAAGAGACTTTATGAGAAGCCATTGAGAGAGGATACGAGAGACTTGATACAAAATAAGTTACCTCTTGAGATGTATACATGAGTCCACTAAAAGAAATGTTAACCCCTATGAACGGGTTAAGGCTAACCCAATATGATTAGTAAGCTCACCCAGGATAGGCCTCTAGAGTCCGAAATTTCTTTCCCTCATGAGAAAGAACTAGCTAGTACGTCATAGCAATAGAGCCTTCATTAAGAACTAACAATGAAAATCCCCTAGCTGAGAGAAAATTCGAACGAATGAAATTCTTGAGAAAAGCATACAAAGTCAGAAAGAAGGGAAAGAAAAGAACAGTTAGCCAAAAAAGAAAAGAGTAAGAGGAAAGTGTATCCCAAATTTTGAGGATGAAATTTAATTAAGGGGGAGAAATATAATATCTGGTTCTTCGAAAATGAGAGATTATGTTATAGGACCATTAGAATGTATATTGAGCATGAAGTAGGGTAGCGAACCAAGTTATTTTAAAGGTTGAGATAATATCTCATCACCTGGGTCCAAGATCTTGTCGACAAGATCCTGTAAACTATAGTGCAAATTTTGAGACATTGTCAATAAGGTTTTTGCCAACAAGTACAAGGTCTTCTTGTATAATATATTAAAACTTGTATGGTATGGAATTGGATATGGAGGGCTTTTTAAATGAAAATTTTAAGTTCTCCGAGGTTCTCAAAGGCCCTAAAAACCATGGAAAGCCCCGAGATAGTTAAAATCCTTCGGTGGATGTTTTCAAATGTCAGTTTACCTGAACTTTGAAGGATTTGTTCGGGAAGGTTTCAACTATGATTTGAGTGATTTCAAATACATTTTACTAAATTAAGGACCTAAATTTCATAATGAAAGAGACGGTTCTCAAAAAGAAGCTAAAATGAGTTAGAAACAAAAATGCCAAGAACGAAAGGAAAAATGAGAATTTTTGAAAAGTATCCCTTCCTCCACCTATATATATGAGGCGTCCCCCTCCCCCTTCATTCAACCCATTATGTTTCTACCTCAAATAATAGAAAAACCTTAGGGAGAGTGGTGCACAAGAGGAAGAAGAGGAGGAGGAGAAATTCAAGCTAAAAGGTATGGAATTTTGGTAGTTTTTCATGCTTTCTCCTTTCCAAACCTCTCCTTCTCCATTCCCCTTTCTTTCCTACGATTATAATAAAGTTTGTAAATCTGTTTTAAGGGAGAAATTAAGGGAAAAATTCGGATTTGAAGGGAGGAGGCCAAGGAAAGTGAGAATTAAGCAAGAAAACAAAGAAAAATAAGGTAAATCTTCTATCCCATGGTAGTTACTTCCTCCCCCTCCTTCTTTCTATTTCACCTCATATATGTAGACTTAAAAGGGCTGGAATTTCAAGGAAAACCAAGGATGAATTCTATGAATTTAAGGGAGGAGAGTAAGAATATGCTAAGAAATTCAAGTAAAAACCATGAATTTGCAAGATAGAAAAGTTAGGTTTTGATTGCACCTTGAACTTTATCATGAACCCTAGTCATATTTTATGATGTTTAAGAGTTCATATGAGTTCCTAAGACACCAAGAGAGCTTCCTACATGATTCTCCCATCAAAGGAAGCAAGGAAACTCTATTGGTGGCTTATGGAGGCATAGCTTTGGCCAAGAAGAGTCCATGCACCTAGGGAGTGTTTTAATTCCTTCTAAGCTTAGTTTTGTATCATGTATAATGGGAGGGTATGAGAGGAAGCCTTGGAAAAAGTTTAGAAGTCATAGAAAGTAAGATGGCCTTATATGTTCCATAATATGGCTTAAAGAAGCAACACCTAGCTAGGCTCCTAGAATTGAGTGTGTGATGACTCCAAGAGGTTTAAATAGGGTCAAGAATCATGAATGAATACATGAAATGGGGCCAAGATGATGTTTTCCAAAGGTTGCTTCATTAAGTGCATTATGGAACTATAAAAAAGCCTTATGAGTCACCTAGCCTTTCTATTAGTTGTGTGGCCTTAGACTTTACTTCAAGAGTATAATTAGCTTCCATATGATGTGTCTAGGCTAAGAGGAAAGATCTCTACTATAACATCTGGTTTTTTGAAAACGAAAAAAAATGTGAGAAATATAACGTATAGTTTTTTCGTAAACGAATGAAACTCATCGGATACAAAAGAAAGTCCCTTGAAATGATGTAGTTAAGGTCCCAAAAAATTTGAAAAGCATTCTAGACTCCTAAAAATGAGAATCCCAGACTCAGATAGAAAGAAAAATAGAACTAGAAAGAAAAAATGAAATTGTGACGAAAACTAACAAAACGTCATGGCATTTTCATAAATAAGTGCAACTTTTGGAAAAATATATAGGAGGGCTTTTTAAATGAAAATTTTGAGTTGCTCAGGGTTCTCAAAGGCCCTAAAAACCATAAGAAGCCTTGGGACAATTAAATCCTTTCTTGTGGATGTTTTCCAACGTCAATTGACCCAAACTTTGACTAGTTCATTTAGTATGGTTTTAACTCCAAATTGAGTGATTCCAAAGGCATTTTATTAAATTAGGAACCTAAATTTTATAATGGAAAAGATGGTTCTAAAAAAGGAGCTAAAACAAAGCCAAAACGAAATTGCCATTACCGGAGGATAACATTGGAATTTTTGAAAAAGTGTGTTTCTAGAAGCTCCCACACACTTCTCCTTTCTTCTCCCATCTTCTTAAGCACGAAATTTTTGCACAAAATACAGAATATGATCTACTCTCTTAGACTTACAAGAAGGGGAAGAAAAGGAAGAGAAAAATCAAGAAAAAGGTATAGATTCTTGGTAGTTTTCTATGCTTTCTTCCATCCAAACCTCCTCTCCTTCATTCTCCTTTGTTTCCTTTGACTAAAATGAAGTTTTCAAATCTGTTTTAAGGGAGATATTAAGGGGAAATTTCGGATTTGAAGAGAGGAGCTTGGAGAAAGCAAGATTCAAGTGAGAAAAAGTAAGAAAGAAAGGTAATTTCTCTTCCTATGGTTACTACCTTTGGTTCCTTTCCTCTTCCATATTCTACCTAACATGAGAAACCCTAGAAGGACTTGATTTTTAGGTAGAACCAAGGGTGAATCTAAGGAAAAAGGGTATGGAGATTAAGAATATGCAAAGAGAATTAACAAAAAATCATTAGATTTCAAGATGCAATTTCTAGGGTTTCAATTGCACCTTATAAAATCTGATTTTGTATGATGATTCCTAGGCCTAAATAAGAGCTCAAATGAGCTCCCAAGATCCCTAAGAGGCTCCCTACATACATCCTCCCTTGAGAAAACAAAGTAAACTCCAAGAAACCCCATTTCCTCCATAACCTCAACCTAAAGGGGTTTGTATAGCTAGAGAGAGTTTTAAATTTTTCTAAGCCCATTCTTGAGTCATATATGATCAATGAAAATGAGGGGAGGCCTTAGGAAAAATTTGGAAACCATAGAAAGTGAGTTAGTGCTTTATGTTCCATAATGAGACCTAAAGAAGCAACATGTAGTTAGGCTCTTAGTTTTGATTGTGTGATGACTCCAAGAATCATATTTGAAAGGAAAGAATGGAGCCTAGAATTTAATTGAGGGGTGTTGCTTCATTAGTTACAATTATGGAACCATAATGAGGTTATAAGCTAACCTAGTGTCTAAACAAATTGTATGGCTTTAGAATTGAGTTTATGAACCTAATTGGCTTCCATAAATTGTGTTTAGGCTAAGAGAAAACTTTCCCACACTTTTTTATGTGTGTGGCCAAAAAGGGGAGCTTGGATTCAAAGGAAAAAATGTGTAATTGTATATAAGGTAGCTCTCTCCACCTTCTCTCATGCATGGATATGTGCTTAGCTTATCTTGAATGTATGTATGTGTATTTTTAAGCCATGAAAAGTGTTCTAGCATGACTTTAATTCCATGGTGCCATGATGTCATAATATGCTCTTATATGATGTTTTTGATGTGTGCTTGGGTTTGCTTCAGTGTGGTGAGGCCAAGAACCCTTACCCATGGTGAAGATGAGCCAAGAACCCTTGAGATTGGTTGAGACAAAGCAAAGAGTATCCCAAAAGCAAGATGGGCTCCCTAAAGTATGGTTGAGTCTAAGAATCTCTTAAAGAATGGGTGAGGCAAGTCCAATATCCACAAGAAATTGGGTGAGGCTAATCCACTTGCTTGGCAAGCCTTTGTATGCTATGTATGATATTTTCAAATGATGAAAATGCTTCTTAAATGTTTGCACATGTCAACATGGCCATACATGCATTTATGAGACTTGTTTGCATCCATTATGTATAATTGAATGGGAGATGAGCTATTAGGATTCTTTGAATCTCATTTCTTCCTCTCCAATGATCTAACATGCTAGGTGGACTAAGTGGACAAGGTCATGGAAGCCAACCACCTTGAAGAGAAAAGATTGACACCAATATATATGGTTTTTGCTCTTTGAAGCCATAATGATACCTAATGATGTAAATTATTGTTGTGCATAGTCTATGGCCTTTGGAACATATGTAATTATGATAATATGTTATGTTTAAATGGGAGAATGTATTATGTGACCACTGGTATGCAAATTGAGTATGTATGGGCAATGTAGCTTCTTGAATTAGTTTATGGAATTATGCATATGTGTGGATGTGATGGCCAAAATGAGATGCATGAAGGTTAGGACCATTTGGGCAACTCACACAAGTCCTAATTATACTTTTAGACTTGCCTAAGAGGTTCCAAACCCCAAGGAAAGCCATTTGGACATTTTGGTATCCTATATAGAACCAAAATTGACCATAATAGAATCCTATGTCACTTTTTGTCTAAATGAGATCTTTTTTATCTAAAATTTGGCATGCAATTAGAGCTTATTGGGAAGTTAAAGAACAGAATTTTTGGAGGTCTAGAGAATATTTGATGAATTTTCAAAATTGAGAAATTTTCTAGTTTTGGTTATGTGACTGTTCATACTGGTCTGAAAATGAAATCTATCACATAGGGCCCAAATGATGTCCAATTGCCACAAAATTTTATAAAGAGAAACTAAATATTCAGAGTGACTTGTGTCAATTAGAAGCACCTCATTTGGACATCTGGAGAGGGACATATGAATTTTTAAATATTCTATCCAGTATTAGGAACTCCAGCCAACTTATATTACTGTTTGATTGGATTTTGAGGTCTAGACATGCCTAAACTAGTCTAGATTATTTTTTACCTCTAGATAACATCCATAGCTTTCCATATTGGTATCATTTACATGGATTGAATTTTTGTGGAATTAATTGGACATTTTCAAAATTTGTTGTAAAAATCTGTGACAGCACTGGTGGACAGCCTAACCTTTAGACCATTTCACATGTCAAACGTTCTGTGTGTTGGATGTTATGGTCTAGAAAAATTTTTAACATAAAGTAGACATGTTTAGCTTTCCAGAATGTCCAAGAACGCATGATTTAGATGTTTTTAGAATTAGTTATGATTTTCTAAAATTGTGACAGAAAAATGGAAAAATCTGGCTGAAAATATATATGTATATTTCATGCTTCCCTTCGAGTTTCTTGAGATGTAGGCCACTTTTGATGATGCAAATGAGTTTTATTCATGTAATTAAATATGAGAATGTGTTGTATGAACTTACATGATCCACGTGACACTAAATGAAATTTTTATACACGACGCAACACCAAATAATGTATTATTTTAATGGATTTTTCTCACTTCCTTCATGGAATGTATCATATGAGCATGCAAATGTGTATGAAATGAGCTAGAAATATAAGGTATTACATCCACCTTCTTAGCTGTATGAGGTCAAGGGAGAGGATTCAAGACTTAAGAAAAGTGTGTAAATGTAAGAAAGGTAGCTCTCCCTACCTTCTCTCATGCATAGATGTGTGCTTATATTGTCTTGAACATGTGTATGCATGTTTTAAGCTATGGAAAGTATTCTAGCATGATTTTATATGCCATGGTACAATGATGATGTATTATGTTTCTAAATGATGTTTTATGTGCTTGCTTTGGTTTGCTTGAGTGTGGAAAAGCTAAGAACCCTCTAGTCTTGGTGAGGATGAGCCAAGAACCCCTAAGATTGGTTGAGACAAAGTACATAGTCTCCCAAAAGTGAGGTTGACACCCAAGAGTAAGGTTAAGTCCAAGAACATCTTAAAGAATGGGTGAGGTAAGTCCAAAATCCATAAGTGATCCATAAGTGAATGGGTGAGGTCAATCCACTTGCTTGGCAAGCCTTTGTATGCTATGTATGACTTGTTCAAATGTTGAAAATGCTTCTTAAATGATTGCACATGTTAATATGTTCATGCATGCATTTGTGGGACTTGTATTGCATGCTTTATGTGTGATTGAATGAGAGATGAGCTATTGGGAATCTTTGAATCTCATCCCCTCCTTTCCAATTCTTAACATGCTAGGTGAAACAATTGAGCAAGTATTGGAGGTCACCATGCTTAAAAGAAGAAGATTGGCATCAAAGTATATGAATATGCTGAGTTTTGTCTTCTTTTAAGCCATACACATGGCATATGATGTAATCATTTGATGAAATTATCATGTAACCATATGAGCATGTATAATTATGTTAATATATCATGTATGAATGAGAGCTAAGGTTGTATGTATGGAAATGCTCATTTTTGACATGTAATAGTAGTTTTGCCTTATGGAAATATATGCATAAATGGAAGTGGAATAGCCAAATTGAGATGCATAAGGTTTGGGATTACTGGGGTAGCTCACATAAGTCATATTCATACTTTTAGACTTGCTCAAGAGGTGCCAAACTCAAGAGTAGGCCATTTGGACCAAAGTGACTCTTGATAGGAAGCAAAAATGACCATTTCATGAGGTTATGTCACTTTTTGACCAAATAAGCTCTTCTTGATTTGAGATTTAGCATATATCTAGAGTTTTTTAAGAGCTTTTTGGAAAGCTAAAGTGTAGGATTTTGAAGGTCTATAGAATATTTGATGAATTTTCAAAGTTCGAGAAATTTTTTGGTTTTGGTCTGGTGTACTGTTCACTCAAGTCTGAAAATGAAATCTGTCACTCAAGAGGAAAATGATGTCCAATTGCTACAAAATTTTATTGGGAGAAACTAGACACTCCCAGTGACTTGTACCAACTGGAAGCACCCCATTTGGAGGTCTAAAGAGGGAGATATGAATTTTTAAAGATTCTTCCTAGTATTAGGCATCCAGACTGACCTCATATACTGTTCAATTAGTTTTCGATGCCTCAATGTGCCTGAACCAATCTGAAGTTATTTTTCCCTTCTAGCTAACATCTGTATCATTTGCATGAATTAGATTTTTGTGAAATTAATTGGATATTTTTGAAGTTTGCTATAGAAATCTATGCAATACCAGTAGATAGCCAGACCTTTGTCCCTTTTCGAATGTCAAACGTCTTTTATGTGGCATTTCATGGCCTCATAATATTTTTAACATAAATTAGACATGTGTAGCTTCCCATAATAGCAAAGAATACATGATTTTGATTTTTCTAGAATTAGTTATGATTTTCCAAAGTTTGTGACAAAAAAGAGGAAATTCTGGCCGAAAATGCAAACATGGGTTTTGTGTTCCTTTGCTTTCCACGAGTTGTAGGCCAAATTTGATGATGAAAATGAGTTGTATTTATGTATTTAAGTATGAGAATGTGATAGATGAAATCATATGGCCCATGGGACTCCGAAAGAAAAATTTTTACCCATATAAAAATACATCTTGAGACATAGCCCCTATGCCATTATGTTGTTCTCCATAGAAATTATATAAGATGGGGTATGGGAATTGCATGAATTGAATCTTGAAAGCATGGTGTTACATCTTTGAATGTGTGTATGTGTGTTTTAAGCCATGAAAAGTGTTCTAGCATGTGCATAGGTATTATGGTACCATGATGTTGTAATATGTTTTCAAATGATGCTTAGTATGTGTGCTTGGGTTTGCTTGAGTGTGGTGAAGCCAAGAACCCTTAGCCATGGTGTGGATGAGCCAAGAACCTTTAAAATTGGTTGAGACAAAGTAAAGAGTCTCCTAAGAGTGAGGTTGAGTCAAAACCTCTTAGAAAAAGTGGATAAGGCAAGTCCATTATCTACAAGAGAATGGGTGAGGCTAATCCACTTACTCAGCAAGTCTATGTATGCCTTGTATGACTTATTCAAATGCTAAGAATGCTTCTTGAGTGATTACACATATCATTATGCTCATGTATACATTTTCAAGACTTGTTTTGCATTCTTTATCTGTGATTGAAGGGAGATGAGCTATTGGGATTCTTTGAATCTCATTCCCTCCTCTCCAATGTCCTAACATGCTAGGTGGACCAAGTGAGCAAGGTAATGGAAGCCATCAAGTTGGAAGATAAGAGATTGATAACCATTTGCCTAGTTTTACTTCTTTTGTAGCCATACACATGGCATATGATGTAAACCTATAATGGAATTGTTATGTAATCATTTGAACATATGTAATTACCTAAATGTTTGATGTATGTATGAGTTTTAGTGCCAAATGAATGGAGATATGCATTTTGGGCAGTTAATGGCAAGGTAGAGCATGTGTAATCTTGTGTATGACATGGGGTGAGAGAGTGAGTTTTTAATTTCTGTGTTTATGCACCTTTGAGAGAAGTTTAGAATGTTATTTTGGTGTATTCACACATGCTCAAGTGGTTATGGTTGCTTTAGAACTCAAAATCGACCATTTGGACCCCTTTAGTGACAAAATGAGCTATTGTGCAATCAAATGTCAAGATCTAACGAAATAAATGAATTTGCCCATGAAATTTGGCACCATATAGATCTTATCCAGTGCTTTTTGGAAAGCCAAAGACTAGATTATTTGGAGCTCTGTGGAATTAATTATGAATTTCCAAAGTTGGCATTTTTCTGCTAAACTGATGCAAGCACTATTCATATGGTCAAAAAATTGGGTTACGTCATTTTTAGGTCAAATGATGTCCAATACTTATGATATTTTACAAACATAAACTAGACATGATAATATTTCCATGGCCACTAAGATCACCCTGATTGGACCTTTGAGCAGTGAGATATGAATTTTTGAAGTTAGAGGTTAGTACCAAGGATAACAGTCGACCTCTGGTACTATTCCATCAATTTCCAATGGCTAGTAGCCCCTGTTGAGGCCTAGATATATTTTTAGCATAAATTAGACATATGTAGCTTTTAAGAATGATAAAGAATGTATGATTTCAATTTTTCTAGAATTAGTTATAATTTTTCAAAGTTTGTGACAAAGAGTTGGAAATTTTGGCCAAGGCTACACCTAGTATTCTTGTGTATTCCATCCACTTGCACGAGTTTAGAGCCACTTCCTTGGATGGTTGAGTTGTATTTGTGTAATTAAATATGAAGATGAAGTGGATAAGTCCATATGGTCCACAGGACACAGAATGAAAAATTTATCCACTACACGATGCAAATTTATTCATTATTTTTAATGCCTTTTTCTTGAGAATTTATGTGCTTCATGGAATTGAACCTACAAATGGCATAAGATTAGTCATAGAATCATGGAGTCAAAGAACCAAAAAGGGAAAGGAAAAAGACTAAGAAAAGCTTGCATAAGTTGAACGTATCTCTGCACCTTTTTCTCTTTGCATTCTTGGTTGTATATATGTCATTGTGTACATGTGTATGCTTTTGTGACTTGAGAACATGCCACTTAATGTTTTGAGATTGCATTGGTACCAATGTGTTGTCTTGTATGTCATTGATTGTGGAAATGGCTCATAAGGGTGAGGTGATGCCAAAAATCCCTTAATGTGGGTGAGGAGATGCCAAAAGTCTCATGGCATGGGTGAGACAAGGCCAAAAGTTTCTTGGATGGGTGAGGCCAAGTCAAAAGTCTCTAGGCCAAGAGTGAGGCAAATCCAAAAGTCCTAGGAATGGAGTGAGGTAAAACCAAAAGTCCCTAGAGCTCATCCTTGAATTTAATATAAATTTGGTGGGATGGAAATGTGACTTTACATGTTTTGTAGTTGTGTTACTTCCATACTTGTGCCTTTGATGTGTATATACCATGAATGTAAGTGTGAATGGGTGTGTGAGCTATTGAGATTCTAGCAATCTCATTCCCCTCCCTCTTTCATCTTAATATGTCTAGGTGGTGTTCAAGAACTAAGAAATGCAAGCCAAGGGTTTGAGAAGCTATGCTTTGACCAATATGTCGTCTTGTAATGGAATGTCAAAGTGAACTTATACATATTATTTTTGAGTTATAAACCATTGTGCAAATGTAATATTATATATGAATGATGTATGAATCATATGTAGCACAAAATCAATGCAAATGAGGAATTTTAACACTTGATAGCATATATGTAATTGTGTATTCTTGGATGTGGAATAGCTAAAATGAAATGCATAAGGTCTAGGACCACTTGGGTAGTTCATATAAGCCATATTCATGCTTTTAAACTTGCCCAAGGGGAGTCAAACACAAGAGGAAGCTATTTGGACTAAGTTGGTATCTTATAAGAGGCTAAATTGACCACTTTGGTGAGCTATGGCACAAACCATCCAAATGAGTTCTTCTTGGTCTGAAATTTGGCATGCATGTAGAAGTTTTAAGTTAGGTAATATTTGGAGGTTTACAAAATTTTAGGCCAATTTTTTAAGTTGGTTGAAATTTCAAAATTTGCTACTAGTACTGTTCATATAGTCTGAAATTTGATCTCTGTCATTCATGGCACAAATGATGTTCAATTGTTGTAAAATTTTATAGGGCAAAACTAGACATTCCCAGTGACCTGTGTCAAGTAGAGGCACCTCATTTGGATGTATAAAGGGGAGATATGAATTTTTGAAATTTCTATTATGCTCTAGACGCACAGCTAGACCCTTAACACTGTTCCATCAATTTTCGAGGTCTGAGTGCTCTTGAATTAATCTAAAACTATTTTTTCCCTCTAGCTATCATCTACACCTTTCCAAATTGGTATATTTTTCATAAATTTTATTTTTTTAAAATTAATTATGAATTTTCAAAGTTTATATTAGTAATATCAGTAATTCTGGACAGTGCGACCTTTATGCCTTTTTCTATTATCAAACATGGCTCAGATGAGATTTTCATGGCTGGAACTTATTTTTAGTGTAAATTTAACATCCAAAGCTTTCTAGAAAGCTATGTTTCTTGATTTCAATTTTTCTAAATTTATTTATGGTTTTTCAAAGTTGCCTTAAAAATTTGCCACCATGGAACCCGAGGCAAAACATGAGAATTTGTGATTTTTGGCTCTTGGTCCATGGTTCATGTGAAGTTTTGAAATGTTTATGATTTTTATGAATAGAAAATAGTTAGAGAATGTTGTTGGTAAGTTTTTGTGGTCCACATATCGAAATTTGAATTTTAACCTCGACGTAACGCAAGTAAACTCATTATTTTTAATAGATTTTCTTGAATTTCTCTTGATAACATGTGAAATCCCCCTTGAATCAGGATGATAATATTAGAAATAATATAGTGTGACACTTTTGACTTTGTCTCACTCATTCCTAGGGACTTTTTTCTCATCCTCACCCATACTAAGGGACTTTTGGCACAACTATACCTATTCAAGCCACTTTGCATACATAAACACATTTTAAGAAGCATAACGGTACCATAACTTGTAAGCAATAGCTAGAAACATTTCTCATGGTTCAAACATACACACAAGTATTCAAAGACAAATAAACATCTAAGCCATGCATGAGAAAAAGGTTAGACAGCTACCTTGACGCAAGATTCACACACTTTTCTCTTGATTTTTCTTCCCCTCTCTCAGCTACACACTTGCAACTAGATAGAACTTGATTCTTTTAGCCTAAACACATGAAATGGGACATAATTACATCATTGAAGCAAGATCTAGCATCAACACACTCTATGGAAGCTCACTTTCTTATATAATTATATTATGGCTTCATACAAGACCTAATGAAGCATCTACTAGAATTCATGCACTTGGCTCCATTTTCTCCTTCTATCTAGGTCTCTTGACTCCATTTAGACCACTTGGAGTCATCACAATTTCATTCCTAAGAGCCTAGATACAAGTTGCTTCTTTAAGTCTTAATTTGGAACCTATACCTCTATCTCACAAACCAAGGTTTCTAAATTTTTTCCAAAGCTTCCTTTGATGTTCTTCTATTATATTTAGTCCCTTTCTAGCCTTAGAAAAATTTAAAATTCTCCCTAGGTGCTCATGGTGGTCTTGCCCCGAGACACCCCCATGGAAAGTGACCTATGGAGTTTGCTTTATTTTCTTGAAGGGAATGATACATGTAAGGCTTTCTAGGTGTTTCAAGAACCCATATACACGCTTAGACAACTAAAAATACCACTAGAAAGTTTCATACATACTATGGTGCAACAAAATTCCTAGGTTTTGGCAACTTGAAAACTAATGCTTCTTTTTTGGAATTTCTTTGCATATACTTGTTTATTACCCCCAAAAACCTAGGTTTCATGCTTAGTTTAGGTCAGAACTTACTCCTTCTTAGGTGTTCTCTAGGTGGTCAAAATTCACCTCTTAAAGAACAACAAAGGAGAAGCAACAATGACCATAATACATACCTTGATTTAAGCCTTTTCTAAGAGCCCTTTCCTTTACTATAGGCTTCTCCTTGAATTTCTAACCTCCTCCCTCTAAACAAGACTCAAAACAATCCTAAATCACATACCAAAATCATAGGAAAAGATAGGAGAAGGAGGAAAACAAGTTTACTAAAGGAAGGAGCATGAAATTCTAAGGATTTTCTTACCTTTTTGCTTAATTTTTCTTCTCCTTCTTAGCTCCTTCTTGTGTGCTTCCCTTGGAAAAACTTTCCCCTAGTTTGAGATGAAAATTAGGTAAACTAAGTGTAGGGAGAAGAGGGACATTAGGTATATATAGGTAGGGAACTCATTAGAAGCTTTTTATAATTCTCATTTTGTCCTTCATTCTTGGTTTCTTCCTTTAAAGCTCATTTTAAATCTTTTTTTAGAACCATATTTTTCATCATAAAATTTAAGTCTTCTAACTTATAAAATGCCTTTGGAATTACTCAAATCTGATTTAAAACCTTCTCGAATGAAATGGTTAAAATTTGGGTCAACCGACATTTTAAAATATAAACCAAAGAGGTTTGAACCATTCTAAGGGTTCCTATAGCTTTTAGGGCCTCTAAGAACCCTGAGAATCTTAATTTTTCTATTTAAAGATCCATTCTTTGAGTTTTCAAAAAAGTGCCTAAAATTATGAAAATGCCAATGGCCTTTCGTCAGATTTTATTTAGCCACTCTAGCTCCAATTTCTGGGCATCTTAAGCCTTGGATCTTCATTTTCTATTATTTAAAATTTTATTCTAATTTTATTTGGCCTCAACTCATTTATTTTAGAGGACTCTCTTTTATAATGGACTTATTCTGTCATTTTTAAGAAAACTAGGTGTTACAGTGTTTCTCTATGGGGAGCCCTAATTTTGTTTGTAAAGAAGAAAGATGGGAGTTTATACTATGCATAGATTATAAAGAGCTAAATAAGGTAACAATTAAGAACAAATACGATCTACCCAGAATAGATAACCTTCTAGATCAATTGGTGAGAGCGTTAGTATTCTCACTGATAAACCTTAGATCAGGGTACCACTAGTTGAGAATTAAAGCTGAGGACATCCCTAAGACAACTTTTAGGATAAGATATGTGCATTATGAGTTTTTAATTATACCCTTTAGATTAATGAATACACCTATTGTCTTCATGGACTACATGAACAGACTTTTTAGGCCATATTTGGATAGGTTTGTTGTGGTCTTCATAGATGACATTCTTATCCATTCTAAAATTAAAGAAGAGCATGAGTGGCATTTAAGATTACTCTTGGAAACCTTCAGAGAGAAATAGCTTTATGTCAAACTTAGTAAATATGAGTTGTAGCTCACAGAGGTAAGATTCTTAGGCCATGTGATTTCCTAGATAGGATCACAATAGATCCCTATAAAGTGGAGGCAATACTTTAGTAGGAGAAACCTAGGACAATGGCAAAGATTAGAAGTTTTTGGTAGACTATTACATGAGGTTTATTTGAGACTTTTCTCAAATAGCCATGCCACTGACCTAACTCACCAGGAAGAATAGACCTTTTGTGTAGGATGAAAAGTGTAAGCAGAGTTTCCAGGATCTAAAGCATAGGTTAACCATAGCCCTTGTCTTGATTATCCCACCCCTTAGAGACTTTTGTAGTCTATAATGATACTTTTAAAAAGAGGTTAGGATTGGTACTTATGAAGTAGGGTAAAGTGGTAGCCTATGCTTCTAGATAGTTGAAATATCATGAAGAGAACAATCCTACTCATGACTTAGAGCTAGCTGCAGTGGTCATTGCTCTTAAAGGCACTTCTTGTATAATGCAACCATAGAGATCTATAGTGACCATAAAAGTCTTAAATATCCCTTTGAGTAGAAAGAGTTAAACATGAGACAGAGAAGATGGTTAGAGTTTTTGAAAGATTATGAATACTATTAAGTATTAACCAAGTAAGGCTAATTTGATTACAGATCCATTAAGTAAAAAGTCCATGCATATAGCATTAATAACGATGAGAGAGTAAAAACTTATTGAGAGATTCAAGAATATGAATCTCTCATGTCAAGTGCATTCTGGTAAGTTGTTAATGAATGAAACTCAAATAAAGAATGAATTGAGAAACCAAATAAAAAAAAGCCCAGAAAGAGGATTAGTATTTGAGAGTTTAAAGACCAAATAATGTAATATCAGACTATTTTAAAAAGGCCTGAAACTAGTCAGTTATAAAAGGAAGTCCCCTGAATGGAAAGAATTGGGGCCAAACAAAATTAGAACAATAATCTAAACCTCAAAAAATAAGAATATGAAACTTAAGAAGCCTGAAAACCCGAGCTAGAATAGTTAAGAAAAATTGGAAAAGAAAGCAGTGGCATTTTTTATAATTTTAGGCACTTTTTAGAAAACTCAAAGGAGATATTTTCAAATGGAAAAATTAAGTTTCTTGGGGCTCTCAGAGGTCCTAAGAATCATAGGAATCCTTAGAATGGTTAAAACTCATCCAGTTTACGTTTTAGAGCATTAGTAGACCAAAACTTTGACTGATTCATTCGAGAAGGTTTTAAATCTAATTTAGGTGAAATCAAATATATTTTATGAATTAGAGGACTTAAATTTCATGATGGAAAAGATGGTTCTAAAAAAGGATTTAAAATGAGCCCAAATGGAAAGAACTAAGAAAATGGGACAAAATAGAAATTTTCAAAATGTGTTTTAAAAAGCCTTGCTCTTATATGTATTGTCCCACTTCTCCCATTTGCCTAAATGATCTTATTTCTAGCCTAAACCAGATGAAAGACCAGCTCAAAAGAGCACACCAAAGGGATAACAAGGAGGAAGAAAAGCAAGTAGAAAAGGTAAGAATTTAAGACAATTTTCATGCTTCTTCCTTTACCAAATTTGTTCTCCTCTTCCTTCTCTCTTCTTCTATGGTTTTGGTGTTTGAATTGGGACCATTCTATGGTTGGTTCAACAAGAACAGAAGAGACTTTGTAAGAGACACTAGAAGCCTTGGAAAGCACCTTAGGAAAGCTAGAAAACAAGGTAAGAAACCATTGCTTGTGTTGCTTCATTTTGCCATCTTCTTCTTAGGGAGTCTTGGCCAGACCTAGGCTTATGGAGGAGGGGATAATTTCTAGTTTTAGCAAGGTAAAGACCAAGGTTTTAGAGTGTAAGAATTAAGAATATGCAATTAGAATTAAAAGAGAAGCATTGGAAATCAAGTTGTGTGATTTAGGATTCTTGTTGTACCTACCCAATTTTAAAGCTTCCTAATGATAATCTAGCCTATGTAAGAGATCATAAGACATCTAGGAAGCCTCACAAGTGCCAATTCCCTAAAGAAAGTCAAGCAAAGGCCATGGGTTCTCATATGGTTACATGTCTTAGCCAAGATGAATCCAAGCACCTAAGGAGAGTTTTAATTAATTCTAAGGATAGAAGTGGCCTAAATATGACTATTAAACATCAAGGAAACCATTGGTTCGAATTTAGAAGCCATTTAAGAAATGGAAGTTTGGGCTTCATATTAAGACATAAAGAAGTAACTTAAGTTTAGGCTCCTTGAATTGAATTGGTAGTGACTCTAATGAGTTTAAATGGAGCCATATGACCTAGAATGAATGAGAAATTAGAACCAAGATCATGAATTCTAAGGCTTGTTTCATTATGCCTTGTATAGAACCATAATGGTGTCATAAGAGAAAGTGAGTTGCATAGAGTTTAAGTGAAGTTAGAATTGATTCCAATGATTGAATTGTGCCTAGGCCAAGCAAATCAAGATCCCCCTAGGTGTAGGTGTGTGGCCAAAAAGGGGAAGGAGTAACCAAAAGAAAAAGTTTGTGTTCTTATTTCAAGGTAGCTCTCTAACCTTTCTTACATGCATTTCTTAGATGTTTGCTTGTCATTAGATGCTTGTGTGTATGTTTGAAATATATGATGTGTTCTTAACTGTTCATTTCATGTTATGGTACCATTGTGCTTCTTAAAATGTGTTTTTAAATGCAAAGTAGCTTGAATAGGTATAGTTATGCCAAAAGTCCTTAAGAATAGGTGAAACAAAGCCAAAAGTCTTAAGAAGGGTGAGGCTATGTCAAAAGTCCCTTGAAATTAGGTGAAGCAAATATGAAAGTCCCAAAGAAATTGGGTAAGGATAGGCCAAGACCCTTTAGAGCATATGTTTGACATGTATGGGTTAGCATGATAAGGAAATTGATTTATGTATGCTCATAAGAAATGTTTATAGCATGCATGCATTCTTTGACATGTAATTACATCATACATGTATGTTTGAAAGGGTAAAAGAGTTATTAGGATTCTTTGAATCTTAGTCTTTCCTATATTATGTCTTACTATATTTAAGTGAAGCTCAAGGAACAAGAAATGGAAGCTAAACATCTTAAAGAGCAAGATTCTGACAATAGAATAGAAAATTAAGCATTTTGATATCAATGTATATAACTATATGATGTATATGAGATTTAGACCCTTGAGCATGTATAAAAGTATGAGAATATCATGTATGAATGGAATTTGGAACCAAATGAATATTTATGTATGAGTTTGACATCTTTATACCTTAATGCACTTGTGTATAATGACAACTAGGATAGTGGTTTTGAGATGCATGATGATTTAGACCATTTGAAATTCTTCCCTATGCTATATTCATGCTCTTGGACGTGCTCAATTGCTATGAATTGATTGGAAGGTCATTTGGCATTCTTTTGAGCCATTTCGACGCCTAAAATGACCATATTCTTGAGATAAACCATAAAACCAAATAGATGAATTTTTAAATGAAATTTTGCAAGAATATAGGTCTCATTTAGAGATTTTTACAAAGTTAAAGACCACTAAATTTGGAGTTCTAGAGAATTTATTATGAATTTTCAAACTCAGCCAAATTATGCAGAATTGTCTCAGTCATTGTTCATATGGTTAGTTTACATTTTTATGTCATTCATGGACCAAATGAAGTCCAATGCACATGAATATTTATAGGTATATATTTGACATTATAAGCTTTCTACCATTGAGTTTGCATGAAAAGGAGTTGTATAGAGAGAGTTATAAATTTTTGAAGTTAGAGGCCTAGTGATGCCCGAATACTGTAGTAGCCTCTAATATGCAATAGATTTTGTGAGCTAAATGAATTCATATGCCCTTGAAAATTTTACAGCAATTAGGTCTCATCTTAAGATTTCCATAGCCACTAAGACCATCTCATTTGGATTTGTATTGAGGGAGATATAATTTTTTGAAATTTGATGCTAGTTGTAGGATGCCCTAAGACTAGTGTTACTGTTTCATCAGTGTTTATGGAGCAAACCTAGTTGTTTTGATTTAAAATTTTTATGGAAGTTAGAGGACATCTAGAAATTTCCAAAATCGTATAGTTTTAATGATTTTGATTTTTATAGAATTAATTATGATTTTTCCAAGTTTATATCAAAATATGGAAAACTTGGAAAATTGCCAAGTGAGATGCCATTTCATTTTATACATTATAGACCAAAATTTGGTGCTTGGAATTGAGTTAATTCTAGTTGAACAAATATGTCATGGATGAAAAATAAATATGGTAAGCTCATATGGCCCATAAAGCCAAAAATGAATTATTTTAGCTTATAATGTTGGTTATTTCCGCTACTAAAAGTGTGATTTTTATGAAAATAGATTTAAATTGCTACTTTTACCCAATGTTGAGATATAATGAATCCTAGAGAAATATGGTGTGATAGATATCCTAAAGTAGGACCTTAGAGTTTAATATATCTGAGGATGGGATAGTGAGACACATAGATAGATTATGCATACTTAGGAAGCTAGAATTAAGAAACAAAATATTAGAAGAGGCTCATAAAAGTAAATACATCATTCATCTAAGCAGTAGTAAGATATATCATGACTTAAAGAAATTGTTCTAGTGGCTTAGAATGAAAACTGACATAGTAGGGTTTGTAGCAAAATATCTAGTATGTCAAAGAGTCAAGATTGAACACTAGAGACCAGCTATATTACTTTAGCCCTTAGACATTCTTGAATGGGAATGTGATAGCATTGCCATAGACTTTATTGTGAGTTTGCCTAGAACATTATTATGGTATGATGTAATTTGGGTAATAGTGGATAGGTTAACTAAATCTACTTACTGATTAGAGCCACAAATACCTTAGACAAACTAGCCCAATTATATATAAAGGAAATTGTAAGGCTTCATGGTGTACTAAAGAGTATAGTTTCAGATAGAAATCCTAGAGTTACCTCAAACTTCTCAAGATTATACAAGATTCCCTAAGAGCTAAGTTAAAGTTTAACATAGCGTATCACTCCTAGAAAGAAGGCCAAACAGAAAGAATTATCCAAACCCTAGAGATATGTTGAAGGCTTGTGTGTTAGAAATGAAAGGGAATTAAGATACATACTTGCCATTAGCAAAATTTACATATAATAATAGTTATCACTTTAGTATTCAGATGACACCATATGAGGCTTTACATGGAACTAAATGTAGATCACTAATGTATTAGGTTAAGCTTAGAGAGAGAAGCCTTATAGGCTTAGACATAATGGACCAAATCTCTAGATAGATAGAGTTAATTAGAAAGAAACTCCTAACGGCACAAAGTAGGCAAAAGAGTTATGTATATAGAAAAAAAAGACTGTTAGAGTTTGAAGTTAGAGACCATATATTCATTAGAGTGTCTTTAGTTATAGGGATAGGTAAGTCCATAAAGTCTAAGAAGCTCAGTCCAAAATACCTAGGTCCATTCTAGATTCTTGACTAAATTAGAGCAATTGCCTACAAAATAGCCCTTTCTCCTAATCTAGCCTAAATTCATGATATTTTTCACATATCCCAGCTTAAAAAGTACCAACCAGACCCTTCTCATGTCATAGAATATGAGAACATTCATTTGCAGAACAATCTATCTTATACAATAGTACCAGAATGGATCATAGATACAAAGTCAAGCAATTAAAGAGAAAAAGCATACTGCAAGTGAAAGTGGTTTGGAAAAGACTATCTCTTAATGAGACTACTTGGGAGATGGAAGAAGAGATAAAGAAGAAGTATCTAAAGCTATTTGAATAAGGTAAGTTTTCTAAATTTTGAGCACACAATTTTTATTTAGAGGGGGTGAAATGTTATAACAACTAATTTTTATAAATTTTTAGATATTAAAAGAGAAGATAATAGACATGATAAATAGGGATTAGAGGCTTAAATAAAATGAAAGAAAAATGGCTAAAAGTGAGAAAAGAGTAAAAGGGAGCCAATCTAACCATAAAACAAGAAAAATCAAGGATTGAAATAACATAAGAAACCTATATCCCTCACCATGATATAATAAAATAAGGCTAACAGATTAGCTAGACAAAGTTAGTTCAATTAAATTCCGAACAATGTATAAAGTAGGATTCCCAATAGCAATCCTTTAGGTTGGATTTTTCCATATTGTTTTAATTCCATGCAACTTCTAAGCAAGTTTTTTTTTTAATAAAGTCAAGAGTCTAAAATTTATTATAAAGTAGTTGACTTCTAAAAAAGATTAATAAATTAGTTCAAACGAAGGAATTAAAGTGTAAGGATATAATGGTCATTTTTGGAAAAGTTATAAACCTAACTTTTCTATTTATTATGTCATGCTCTTCTTCTTCATTCCTTATCACTGACCTTGAATAGCTCCTTTCAACATCTATGGTGGCATAAAAAGAGGGGGAGAGAAAAGGGAAAAAAAGGCAAAATAGGTAAGTTTTATGTAAAATCTTTCTATGATACGATTATAAAATTTCTTCCTCTCTTCATGCTCTTTCTCATGATGGGTTTAGTTTCTTGAAAAATTCAAAGTTGTGGCTCTCACCTTGAGCAAAAGAGGTGATTCGAGGAAACCAAATATACAATAAAAATTTACATCGAAGGAGCTTCCAAATAAGACGTGATTTAGCGATAGAAATTGTATTTTTAGAACCTTAAGGCATGGTTGGTTTAACTATGTGTGTGTGAGAGAGAGAGAGAGAGAGAAGAGAAGAGAAAGCATGAACTTAAGGAAAACTTGATGGAAACAAGGGTTTAGAAGGATGAGGAGTAAGATTATACAAAGAATTCCACCTAAGAAGCTATAGAATGCAAAGTACCATCACCTAGGGTTCAAGATGAACCATAAAAGTTTCAAAATCCTAGGAGGATAATTTAAACCCTATAATGTCATAATTGAACTAAAAATAAATCATGGATATCCTAAAGCCTTCAAATTTCATATTAAACAAAAAAAATTTCCATGGCTAGGGCTTTAAGGTGATGTCTTGGCCAAGACGGAGAAATGACACCTAAAGAAGCTTTTACTTTGATTTAATGATTTAAGAGGCCTAAGTGAGTAATGTAGAGGCTAGATAAACTATTGTAATGAATTTAGGAACCATATTTTTATAAGTGAAAAGTTAGAGTCCAAGAATACCTAAATGGGGCAATGTGATTTTATGTATGTCTAAGTATACATGTGATGGTTCTAATGAGACTTATCAGAGTCATATGGATTATATATAATGGGATTTTGAAACCTAGAAGCTCAATCTTGAAATTACACCTTAAGGCATTTAAAATAACCTAAATTTAAACTCCAAGTTCTAATATGTACATGTAGTGATGGGATAAGTCCTAATTAGTTACTTTATATTTAAATTGATGTGTTTAGGCTAAGCTAGTTGATAAACATAATTTATATATATATTAATTCTCTTAATTCAGACATTTTTTATGATTAAATATGGTTTAATAGATCTAATTAGATAATATTTAATTTTATTAGCCATTCTTTGCACTTTAGGAATTAATTTACAAAATCTTAGAATTTTAATGCATAAATTCTTTTAAATTAATTTTGTGAATTTTCTTACTTAATATTTTCTTATTATTTGTGTAGATTTTGGGCAAATTAAATTTAAAAGTTAGAGTAAAATATGGAAGAGGGAGGCTCTACGTTTTATGTTCATTAAAACACCTCACACTCATACATGTTGGAAGAAAAAGTTGCCATGGGCCTACTCCATCATCCATGCATTCATTCCACTCCCTATTCTCTCCAATCTCTCACGTCTAGCCACTCTTTAGATTACACACATGGTTCACTTCACTCTGATCCATTCCCTTACATTGGCACCGCTCATTTACATGTCCCTTCATTCCATGATTCACTTGTTTCACATAAGCATAAGGAAACACACTCAAACTTACACAGTGTTGTAGCTCACATCATTCATGATCATTCACATCATTCACAGCTCACATTAACATATATGGACATTGTACTATCTAGTTTTCTTTAAATGACGAAATGGATGCGTTTTCAAAGCAAGTCACCTGAAATGAATTAGTTAAGATCCTAAAAAATTTCAGTAACATTCTAGACTCCTAAAAATGAGAATTCTTGGCTCAGATGGAAAGAAGAATAGAGCTAAAATGAAGAAACAAAATTTAACGAAAAACTCACGAAACGTAATAGCATTTTCGTAATTTTGAGCAAATTTTGGAATTCACACAAGAGGGCTTTTTAAATGAAATTTTTGAGTTCTTTGGGGTTCTCAGAGGCCTTGAAAATCATGGGATGCCCCGGGACAATTAAAACCCTTCCAGTGGACATTTTATAACATCGGTGCACTCGAACTTTAAAGGATTCGTTCGAAAAGGTTTTAGCTCCAATTTGAGTGATTCCAAAGGCATTTCACTAAATTGGGAACCTAAATTTTATAATGGAAAAGATGGTTCTAAAAATGGAGCTAAAAAAAATTTGAAACAAAAATGCCAAGAACGAAGGGTAAAATGAAAATTTTTGGAAAGTGTTTCTTCCTTCCACCCATAAATAGATGGCGCCCCACCTCCTTACTCACATAGCTTCAGATGTTTCTACTTTAAACTAGAGAGAAAACCCTAGGAGAGTGGTGCATAAGAGGAAGACAAAGAGGAGAAGAAATCAAAGTTAAAAGGTATGGAAATTTGGTAGTTTTTCATGTTCTTTCCCTTGCAAAGCTCTTCTTCTCCATTTCCATTTCTCTCTTGTGATTATATTGAAGTATATAAATCTATTTTAAGGGAGAAATTAAGGGAAAAATTTGGATTTGAAGAGAAGAGGCCAAAGAAGACAAGATTCAAGTGAGAAAAGAAAAAATAAGGTAATTTCTTCTTCCATGGTTGCTACCCCTTAGTCCTCTTCTCTCCATGTTTTGCCCCACTAAAGAAGCCATAGGAGGGCTTAGATTTTAGGTAGAACCAAGGGTGAATCTTAGGAAAAAGAGTGTGGAGAATAAGAATATGCAAAGAGAATTAACAAATAACCATGGAAATTCAAGATAGAAATTCTAGGGTTTCATATGCTCCTTGTAAAATTTGATTTGATACCTTGATTTCTATGCCTAAATGAATGTTTAAATGAGCTCCTAAGATCCCTAAAAGTCTCCCCATGTGCTTTCTCCATCAAGAAAACAATGCAAAATCCATTGGTAACAAATTGCTTCATTGTCTTGGCCAAGAAGGGTTTGAGTACCTAGGGAGAGTTTTAAATTTTTCTAAACCCAATTTTGAGTCATATATGATGAATAAAAATGAGGGGAAGCCTTGGAAAAAATTTAGGAAGCCTAGAGAATGAGTTGGTTCCTTATGTTCCATAATATGACCTAAAGAAGCAACATGTAGTTAGGCTCTTTGTTTCAATTGTGTGATGACTTCAAGAGGCTTAAAAAGAGTCAATAATCATATATGAAAGGAAAGAATGGAGCCTAGAATTTATTTGATGGGTGTTGCTTCATTAGGTGCATTCTTGGAACCATAAAGGGGTTTATAGGCCAAGTTAGTGTTTAAGGAAGATGTGTGGCCTTAGAATTAATTCCATAAACCTAATTGGCTTCCATAAATTGTGCTTAGGCCAAGAGAAATCATTCCCACACCTTTGGGTGTGTGAGGCTGAGAAAGGGAGAGCAAATTCAAGGAGAAAAGTGTGTGGTTGTATCTAAGGTAGCTCACTCCTCCTTCTCTCATGCATGAATGTATGCTTAGCTTGTTTTTGAACGTGTGTATGTGTGTTTTAAGCCATGAAAATTATTCTAGCCTAATTTCATATGCCATGGTACCATGATGATGCATTATGTTTCTAAATGTTGTTATGATGCTTGCTTGGGTTTACTTGAGTGTGGTGAGGCCAAGAACCCTTAGCCATGATGAGGATGATCCAAGAACCCTTAGAATTGGTTGAGACAAAGTAAAGAATCTCCAAGAAGTGAGGTTGACTCCCAAGAGTAAGGTTGAGTCCAAAAATCTCTTAAAGAATTGTGAGGCAAGTCCAAAATCCACAAGTGAATGGGTGAGGCTAATCCACATACTTGGCAAGCCTATGTATGCTATGTATGACTTTTTCAAAAGCCAAGAATGCTTCTTGAATGATTGCACATGTCAATATGCCCATGCATGCATTTGTAAGATTAGTTTTGTATCTTTTATGTGTGAATGAAAGGGAGATGAACTATTGGGATTCCTTGAATCTCATTCCCTCCTCTCTAATGTTCTAACATGCTAGGTGGACTAAGAGAATAAGGAAATGGGAGCCAACCACTTGAGAGATGAAAGTTTGACATTAAAGTGCATGGATTTAGTTATTTTAAGGCCTTATGAATGGAAAATGATATAATCTATTGTTGTATATGTCTTGTGACCTTATCATCATGTATAATTAATGTATCATGTACAAATGAGAAATTATATTATGTGAATATTAGAATGTAAATTGAGTATGCAATGGCAAACTTAATGCTTTGATGGCTTTGTGCAATTGTGTATAAATGGAAGTGGAATGGCCAAATGGAGATACATGAGGTTTGAGACTATTTGGGTAGTTCATATAAGTCATATTCACACTTTTAAACTTGCCCAAGAAGTGCCAAACATCAAGGGAAGTCATTTTGATACTTTGGTATCTTATATGGAGTAAGAATTAACCATATTGGAAACTTATACCACTTTTTATCCAAATGAGCTCTTCTTGATATAAAATTTGGCATGCATTTAGAGCTTGTTAAGAGATTTTTGGGAAGCTAAAGTTCATAATTTTCAGAGGTCTATGGAATATTTGATGAATTTTCAAAGTTGAAAAAAATTCTGAAATTAGTTCAAGGTACTATTCACTCAGTCTGAAAATGAATTCTATCACTTAGGGGGCAAGATGTCCAATTGCCACAAAATTTTATAGGGAGAAACTAGACATCTCTAGTGACTTGTGCTAACTAGAAACACCCCATTTGGATGTCTAGAGAGGGAGATATGAATTTTTAACATTTCTGCCCCGTATCAGGAGTTCAGATGGACCTCAGGTACCATTTGATTGGTTTTCGAGGTCTGAATGTGCCTAGACTGGTCTGATCCCCTCTAGGTAACATTTTTAGCTTTCTAGATTAGTATCATTTACATGGATTGGATTTATTTAGAATTAATTGGATATTTTTAAAATTTGCAGCAGAAAGCTGTATCAGTACCAGTAGCCAGTCAGACTTATACACCTTTTCAAATGTCAAACATCTTTTGTATGATGTTTCATGACCTAGATATATTTTTATCATAAATTAGACATGTGTAGCTTTCTAGAATGGTAAAGAATTTATGATTTTTATTTTTCTAGAATTAGTTATGATTTTTCAAAATCTATGACAGAAAAGAGAGAATTCTGGCTAAAAATGCAACTATGAATTTTAAGCATCCCTTTGCCTTGCACGAGTTCTAAACCACTTTTGACCATGGAAATGAGTTGTATCTATGTAAGTAAATATAAAAATGTGATGTATGAGCTCACATGGTTCACGAGACACCGAATGAAAAATTTATATGCCATGCAATGCTAAAAAATTCATTATTTTAATGCCATTTTCTTACTCCTCCATGAATTGCATGATGTGAGATATGGGAGTAACATGAAATAAGCTAGAAAAGTATGGTGTTATAGACATGTCTAGTAGTTACTACAATTCACACACAAGAAGCACGTTGACATATCACATTTACGTGGTCTTCATACACGAGCTCTCCATGCACTTTACATGCATGGGTTTCTGGATGTGGGGGCTTTTTGAGGGGAAGAAACACAAAACAAATAAAAAAAAAGCACAAGCTAAAGGAGGCAGAACGTGGAAGTCTCTCTGATGGGCTCGTTGCGTAACCCTCAAAATAAAAGTAAATTGAACTAAATATGTAGCTAGTGGCATAACCTAGGTCATCTCCCTTGGAAATGGAATTCAATGTTTAATTGAGTTCCTAAGTATTAAAGGATCCTAAAAGTTATCTAAATTTAGGGGTTTTTGATTTACTTAAACTATCTGAAATAGAATTGAAATAAAATTCCTAAATTCCTAATTGAATGAATTAATGGGTGAATGATAGACTTGTGATTAGCTTTAGAATCGCCCCTTGGTATCTACTATCCTTATCCTAATCCAATTGTGATTAATTCTAGCCTAAGAGTCCCTAATTGTATCCACATCATATGTATCTTGAGTTACCACTCAAGAATCAAGAGATTAACAATCTAATATTGAATTGAAACCTCAACCCCATATTAAATTGTTAATTCTTGTCTTTAAGATCAATGAACACCCAATTTGATTAATTAAATGATTAATTAGCCTCTAAATCATCATCCAAAGATATTTAATTAACCAACTAAACACCAAGGAGTCCTCAAATCAAACAATTAAACACTCAATCTCTCATATGCATTTCATCAAAAACCTTGACTGCATACATGGATTATTGTAGGAAATTGAAAAATTTAGTATTTAATCTAACCAATTAATCAACAAAAGGCTTCCTAATTAGTGTCTAACCAGCCACTAATTACCATTACACAAATTCCTAATCAAATACAACTTAACCAAGATTGTACAAGGAAAAAAAAAGTGTAAGTAGGAATTCTTAGCCCAAAATTATGAGTTCTTCTCCATGGATTCAAGCTTGCACCAAGGGTCTTCCTCCTAGCTAGCCTCAAGGTGGATTAAAGCTTCATTAGAGAATGGATGGATGTGAGAATGGAGGAGATGGCATGGTGGTTGGCTGCTGGACGAAAGGGTGGAGTGATGGACGAAAAGTGGAGTGAAAAGGGTGTGTGGAATGATGGGCAAGAGATGAATGAAGTGAAAGGGGTGTGGACAAAGTGTATGTATGCGAATCTAAATGATGTGATGGATTGTGTGTGATGAGACGAAGGAACATGTGGAATAAAAATGAATGGACGATGGATGGGGGTTTGATGGCGTTGGTGGATGATGAATTGCCAATCTCGATATGATGAATGGACGAAGATTGGATGCTCCTCTCATGTGGATTTTATTGATTCGACGTACTGCCTCTCATTTCTTCTGCCTGTAGCTACATGCATGTGTATATAAGGTAGGCCCACTTCATTTTTTTATAATATTCCATTAGAATTCCAGCCCATGCTCTTTCTCACATAGCTTTCTCTAAATCATGCAGCTTATTCTTCTTCTTGTTCAGCTCGCTTTTCTCCTCCATCACATGGTTCTCTTCATGTTACTTCATTGTTCTCTGCTCAGTGTTGTTCTCCAACTCATTTTCTCATTTCTTCTTTAACTTGAGCTCTCATCCCATTCTTCATGTTTTGATTTAGCTAACTCCCTTGCCTATAGCTTCTTCTTTTTAGCTTATCACGTGCTACTTTATGTTGCTCCTTTACTTGCTTTTCACGTCCCATGCAGCTGTTGTCCAAACTTCAGCTCATTGCTTCCTTCACTCGATGCTTCTTCATTTAACACAGCCCCCAGCTTCAGCTCGTGTTGTTCATTCTTAGCTTTAGCTTCTTCTTCTTTTCAAATACCCAAGCTCTCTTCCTCTCAACCAGAAACATATTCTTCCACGGTTTCACGCTTCTCATGCATTGCTTCCTCTGTTCAGCCACATCTCTTCCCACATGAGCTGCTTCTGTGTGTTGTTTTCTTCATCTCCATTTGCTCACTTTCTCCACATTGACATGGTGTTCATGTTAGCTTGCAGCTCCCAGAACCCATAGCTTACCATGCCCAGCTCATGCTTGTTCAACTCGTTTACGACATGCTTATTGTGTCTCATGCAGCAGCTTCCACGTTGGCTCTGCTCAGCTAGTTCTCTTCTTGTTTCCTCCATGCAACCTCCTTTCAAGGTTCTTCTTTGCTAAACTAGAAACTCGAGCCTCTTCTGTTGTTGCCACTGTATGTGTGTATGACGTTAAGAGGACTACCACATAGTTCTTTGCATCACATGGATCTGCTACATGTATTTAAGTGGATGAAAATTCAATTTCCCATTCAAGCTCCAAATGCTTCTTAAAAATCTGCACAAAACAAATAGGAATTTTTGCAAAATTATTTAAGATAAATTTATGCATTAAATTCATTAATTTTCTAATTAAATTCCTAAAGTGCAAAAGTGGCTATTAAAATCAATTTTTCACCTAATAAAACTCATTAAGCCATAGTTGCCCACTAAAATGCTTAAGTTAGGAGAATTAAAACATATAAAATTCATGCTCATCACTCTCTCATACCAAGTCATATGAGGTGCCAAGCTCTCATCCATTTATAGCAACTGCACGAGGGAAGGTTTCTAGAGGAGAAGAAGCTCAAGTAAAGAAGGAAAGGCTGTAAAACATGCTTTCATGTTTTGTATGCTTTAGAACATGAGAATAAATGGAATAAGAAGCCATGGGTTTGAGGGTTGAATGGAATAAAAGACACATAAGAGAAATGAGGAACTTACATAGGAAGCATAAGGAAAAGATGGATCATCTAGCACACATTGATGTGCAACTACTGCATAAACACTCATGGGTACAATAGGTAGAAGCATGTGGAAAATGAAGAGAAAGGGGAGAAGGTGGCTTCAAGCACCCAAGTAATTCTAACGTGGAATGGGAAACACGAGCTAGAAAAATAGAATGTGAAAGATGAAGGAATGAATGATACATGGAGGAGAAATTCACGTGGCTGGTTGGATGAATCATACACTTACGAAGGCCCACTTTCTGATATATGCATTCATACATTGAGTAATAAGCATGGGTTCACTATAAACAAATTAGCCACGGGCATGTGAAAGAGTTAAATGAGGAGCACATAATTAGAGGAAATGGGGATTAAAAGACTCAGCCAAGCTCCTGGAGGAGGAAGAGAACACATGTGCAAAGTAATTGGAAGGAACATGATTTAATAACACACTTGGGTAGTAGGCACACTACAGGACATCATTCAATAATTCCATCTATCCATCTCATTTTCACGTATTGCTCCATTCACCCATTCAAGTCGTAGCTATCCACTCCACTTCTCTATCACCTTCCCTTATAATGAAGCATTAATTTCACTCTTGTGGCTAGTTAGAAGGAGGACCTTGGATTGAAGCTTGAATCTAAGGAGCTTGTCAAGGGATTTTGGGCTAAGATTTCTATTTTATTTTCTCTCTTTCTACATCAATTTTTGTTCTTATACTTGCTTGGTTGAGCTTATAATTGACTAAAATTGGTGTGATTTGTAATTGATGGCTGGTTTGATATTAAATATGAGAGTATTTGAATGATTAATTGATTGAATTAAGTGCTAGATTTTCAATTTCTTACAATTATCCATGTATACAGTCAAGGTGTTTGATGAAATGCATGTGAGAGATTGAGTGCTTAAATATCTTATTTGAGATTTCCTTAGAGTTTGATTAGTTAATTAAACATCATAGGGTGAAAATTCATAGGCTAATTAATTAATTAATCACTCATTTAAGTGTTCAAATATCTTAATCGCAAGAATTAATAATTTAATGGGGGTTAAGGTCTCAATTAACATCAAATTGCTAATCTCTTGAATCTTGAGTAGTAACACAAAATCACTTACCTTGAATACAAATAGGGACTCTTAAACTAGAACCGTTGACAATTGAATTAGGATAAGGATAGTGGATACTAATGGATGAATCCAAAACTAGTCACAAGTCTATTAATTACTTCTTCATTGATAATTTAGGTAGTAGTTCATATTATAAGTCTTCTTAATGTTGATTTAGTTAGATTTAATCAAAACCCCCTTTAGTTAGGTAGCTTTTAGATTTTCTTTTACACTTAGAAAACTCAATTAAACATTAAAATCCATTTCCAAGGGAGATAACTTAGGTTGCATCCTATATTACAAATATTTTCTAACTTAGTTTATTTTGAGGTTGCGCGACATAACCATTCACTAGTGTGCTCACACCTTTGTGTATGTGCCAAACCGAGAAAAATCAAGGAAAAGGAAAAGAACAAGTGAGCTAGTATTTTATCAAGGTTCTTAGCTATAAAGGATAGGTTACTCTCTCTTCCTTAAATGTATTTAGATGTATTTGAGTTGAGATGTATTGTGTGCGTTGGTTTTCTTTTCTTTTCTTTTCTTTTTTCTTGAGTTGCTTGAGTCTATGCTTGAATTAGCTTTCCTAGTATGAGGTTTACACATGTATGAGTTATGTTTTTTCAGCTCTTAGCAAGAATGATAGAGAATTAAGTGCACTAATTCTTCCCTCGCCTAAAGATGAGCCTAATTAGTATGTTTTATGCATGGCTTGATGAGTTTAGAAATTTTATGCCAATTCCATTTTTCATGATGTTTACAGGTGTATGGCCTTACATGCTTACATTTCATTCTTGAATTATCTATTGTGTGCATTGAAATGATTGAATATTGCTATTGAGATTCTCCCTAGAATCTCACCTTTTAAATCCAACTAATCATGTCTGGTGAACCTAGCAAGGAGAAAGAGAAAGGAAAAGAGAAAAGATAAGAGCTTGAAGCAAGTAGTAGCTGAGGTTCATGTGTTATATATATATATATATTCTTTTTTATGCATACTATGATGAAATGCAATAGCCACCTATGCGAAAACATTAGACCAAAAATGTATGAATAATAAATGTAAATTTATGCCATGGAAATATATTTTAGTGTATGAAATATCCTTGATCCCATATGCTTGTCTACAAGTGTGATGGTGATTTTTAGATGATAGGCAACTTTCATATGTTGAGCTATTTATAGATGATGCATATATGAGTTGAAATTTACTTATGGCAAGAAATAGCATATTAGAGCTCAATTGGACCATTTTGGAACTAGAAATTTGCCAAATGAGCCATAAAATACATCCTTGCTCTTGACTGCCTAAATGATCAAGTTTGAGGCTCAAATTCTATGACCATTTAGAGCTTTCTATAGAGTCAAATTTTGTATATTTCAAAGCTCTATAGAATATTTGTAAATTTTCAAAGTTGACCCCAAAAAGCTATCATAGCCTTATATTGTTCACGTTGATTTAGATTTGGTTTTTATATTCTAAGGCACCAAATAGATTCATTTTAACTTGAAATTTTTAGAATAGAAAGTTCATATCATAAGCTTTAGATGGACACCTAATTTGCATGAATTAAAATTGTGTAGCTCAAGTTGTGAACTTTTAAAGATTATGCTACAATATGTTACTATGAGCAAAATGTCAATTTGGTTCTTTTGTGCATATGTGAGCTATACACATGATCCATCAGATAAAACTAGATATTTTTATGTTAATTATGAATTAAAATGGGAAATAATAGCATTTTGGGTATTGAAAGTCAATTTGATATATTAAATAGTTGAATTTTTGTTGCTAAAAGTTTTGTAATGAAAATTGTGGCTAAAATGGACATTCCACTGTGCTAAATGAATGATATATAGTAGGTTGTAGCATCTTGTAACTAGTACTATGTATGTGGCCACACTCTATGAGGTTTATGTAAATATGTTTGGTAAAGGCTATGCGTATGCTTCATATACTGTATAAATGGCCATGAGGCCTATTTTGAATTTGTATGTATATGCAAAAGAATGCCAAGCTAGTTTATGTCATGAGATTTTGATGTATATAGAGATATGCTCTAGTTTTTGCTTGTATTTTAGTATGTTGATATTATATGATGTTATGAGTAGATGAATGATATCTAGTAGTTTTATTCTTGTGGAATAATGTAAGGTTATTATTGTAATACTTTATATTTTTATTATCATACTCTTCCATTCAAGGAAATTGGTGTACATTCTCAAGACAAAAGTGAGGAAAAGTATGAAAATAATACACTTTTATCGCATTATGACAGGGTTAAATTTTTCCATTTACATTATGTGGGCCCTATGGATTCTTCAATAACATTATCTAGTCATTTATCATTGGAACAAAGCACAAACAACTCAAATTATCAAGCAATCCATGGATTTCAAGACAAAAACCCCAAAATTCCCTTCATTCTTCCATGGCTGTATAGTGACATATTTTAGGGGCAACTTTGAAAAATCATACCTAAATATAAAAAAATAAAAATCACACAAACCATAGCTTTCTAAAAAGCTTTGGATGTTAAATGTACATAAAAATAATTCCCAACCATGAAAATCCCATCTAGCCCACATTTGACAACAAAAAAGGGAGGAAGGTTCGGCTGCCTTCTGATACTAATACAGATTACTGATATAAATTTTAGAAATTCATAATTAATTATACAAAAATCCAATCTATGAAATATATACCAATTTGGAAATCTATAGATGTTAATTAGAGGGGAAAAATAGTTCCAGACCAATCCAAGAGCATTCAGACCCTGAAATGCAATCAAACAGTACCATGGGTCTGACTGTGCACCTGATACTAGATAGCATCTTCAAAAATTAATATCTCCCCCTCTAGACATCAAAATGAGTTTCTTCCAATTTTCTTAAGTTACTGAGAGGGTCTAATTTCTCTCTGTAAAATTTCATAGTAATTGGACATCATTTGCCCCATAAATGATAGAGAACAATTGTTAGACTATATGAACAGTACCAGTGCCCAAACCAAAAAATGTTTCCAACTTTAAAAATTCACCAAATATTTCATAGACATCTAAATAATATCCACTTTAGCTTTCCAAAAGTGTGTCAATAAGCTCTAGATGCATGCCAAATTTCAAACCAAGAAAAGCTCATTTGGATAGAAAGTGACATAACTCACCAAAATGGTCATTTTTACTCCATATGAGATACCAAATCTATCCAAATGACTTCTTTTAATGTTAGGCACCTCTTGGACAAGTTTAAAAGCATGAATATGACTTGTATGAACTATCCAAATGGTCCCAAACCCCATGCATCTTAAATTGGTCATTACACTTCTATTAATGCACTAATACATCAAGTCATCAAGAAGCCAAAATTCCCATTTCCATTGATTTCATACCACATATGGTCTATACAAGAGTCATACATCATATTATAATTGTTCATGATTTTAAACCACAAAAATAATATGAACGAAGCAATTTTGGCATTCAATTACACAACAAGCTACATAACTATCAAGACTTGGCTTTTCAACTCCCTTAGCTTGCATTCTTTGTTCCTTGAACTTCACCTAGTCATGTCAAAAGGAAAGGGGGAAGGGGAGTGAGATTCTTAGAATCTCAATAGCTCACACACCTATTCAGTAACACCATAATTTTTAGCTTGCTTTCTATCATTTCCAAATCTCACATCATGAATTGCACAGAGAGAATAGAAAAATGACATTAAAATATTGATTATTTTAGTGTTACGTCGCGTATAAAAATTTTATTCGATGACACGTGGACCATGTAAGCTCATACATCACATTCTCATATTTAATTACATGAATACAACTCATTTCCATCATTAAAAGTGGCCTACAACACGTGGAAAACCAAAGGGAAGCATAAAACTCATACTTATATTTTCAGCCAGAATTTTGCCATTTCTGTCACAAACTTTGAAAAATTATAACTAATTCTAGAAAAGTCAAAACATGTCTATTTTATGCTAAAAATATGTACAAACCATAATATCCAACCATAATATGTACAAGCAAGTGGATTAGCCTCGCCCATTTACTTGTGGATTTTGGACTTGCCTCACCTATTCTTTAAGAGGTTCTTGGACTCAACCTTGTTCTTGGGAGTTAACCTCATTTTTGGGATACTCTTTACTTTATCTCGACCAATCTTAAGGGTTCTTGGCTCATCCTCACCATGGCTAAGGGTTCTTGGCCTCACCATGCTCAAGCAAACCAAAACAAACATCATAAGCATTATTTAGAAACATAATGCATCATCAAAGTACCATGGAGTAAAAGCTCATGCTAGAACATTTTTCATAGCTTAAAATACAAAAACACACATTCAAAAGCAAGTAAAGAAAATAATCATGCATGAGAGAAGGTGGAGTGTGCTACCTTGGAAGCAAACACACTTTTCTCCTTGAATCAATGCTCCCTTTCTCTGCCTCACACACACAATGGTGTGGGAATGATTTCTTTTGGCCTAAACATAATTTATGGAAGCTAATTAGGTTTGTGAAAGTAATTCTAAAGCCACAAAACTTGCTTAAATACTAGCTTGACTTATAAACCCCTTTATGGTTCCAAAAATGCACTTAATGAAGCAACACCCATCAAATAAATTTTAGGCTCCATTCTTTCCTTTCAAATATGATTCTTGACTCTTTTAAGCCTTTTGGAGTCATCACACAATCAAGATCAAGGGCCTAACTACATGTTGCTTCTTTAGGCCATATTATGGAACATAAAGCACCAACTCATTCTCTAAGCTTCCTAAATATTTTTCAAGGCTTCCCCTCATATTCATTCATCATATATGACTAAAAAATAGGCTTAGAAAAATTTAAAACTCTCCCTAGGTATTCTAACACCCTTAGGCTGAGACTATGCTTGATTTTAGGGTTCATGGACTTTGCTTTGTTTTCTTGATGGAGGAAGCACATGGGAAGACTTTTAAGGATCTTAGGAGCTCATTCAAATACTTATTTAGCCATAGGAATTAAGAGATCAAATCAGATTTTGTGATGAACATTTGAAACCCTAGAAATTGCATCTTTAATTTCCATAGTTTTTTGTTAATTCTCTTTATATATTCTTAATCTCCACACTTTTTTTCCAAAGAATCACTCTTGGTTCTACTTAAAAACTAAGCCTTCCTAGGGCTTCTTTAGTTGGGCGAAATGGGTGGAGAAGAGGAGCAAGGGGTAACAACCATAGAAGAAGAAATTACCTTTTTTTTTTTTGCTTTTTCTCACTTAAATCTTGTCTTCTTTGAGCTCCTCTCTTCATATATATATGTGGAGGAGAATGGCTTTTTCAAAAATTCTTGTTTTGCCCTTTATTTTGATATTTTTGTTTTTACTTCATTTTAGCACCTTTTTTAGAATCATCTTTTCCATTAAAAAATTTAGGTTCCCAATTTAGTAAAATACCTTTGGAATCATTGAAATCAGAGCTAAAACCTTCCCAAACGAATCCCTTAAAGTTCGTATACACCGACATTGGAAAATATCAACTGGAGAGGATTTAACTGTTCCGGGGCTTCCCATGGTTTTTAGGGCCTCTAAGAATCCCAGAGAACTCAAAAATTTTATTTAAAAAGCCCTCCTGTGTGAATTCCAAAATTTACTCAAAATTACAAAAATGTTATTACATTTCGTAAGTTTTCTATAAGAAATTGTTTCTTCATTTTAGCTCTTTTTTTCTTCTTGTCTGAGCCTAGAATTCGCATTTTTAAGAGCCTAAAATGTCACTCAAATTTTTTAGGACCTTAACTAGTTCATTTCGAGGGACTTGTTTTGAAAACACGTCGATTTCTGTTGTTTAACAAAAATCGGACATTACAATTCTCTCCCCTTTAAAAATTTTGTCCTCGAAATTTAGATAAGATACCTTATGGGAAGAGTTCTAGATATTTCTTCCTCATATCTTCCTCTAGCTCCCAGGTAGCTTCTTCGGGAGATAACCCCTTCCAAACCACTTTCACCAGCGATGTCGTCTTATTCTATAATTGCTTGAGTCTAACGTCCACGATCTAATTTGGTGATACTATGTATGATAAGTTATCCTGTAACTGAACATTCTTATATTCTATGACATGTGAGGGGTCAGGTTGGTACTTTTTAACCTGTGAAACATGGAATACATTATGTACTTGGCTTAGGTTTGAGGGAAGGGCTAGTCTGCAGGCCACAGGTCCTACTTTATCAAGAATCTGGAAAGGACCTATATATTTTAGACTTAGCTTTTTGCTTTTAATGGATTGATCTCTCCCTGTGACTAGAGACACTCTAATGAAGACATGGTATCCAATTTCATACTCTAACAGCCGTCTACGTTTATTTGCATAACTTTTTTGTCTACTCTGGGCCGTCAAGAGTTTCTTTTTTATGGTCTCAATCTATTTAGATGTTTGGTCCACTAATTTTGGGCCTATAAGGCTCCACTCTCCTAGCTCAACCCAACATATCAGAGACCTATGCTTTCTCCCATACAATGCCTCATACGGTGCTATCTGTATACTTGTATGATAGCTATTATTATAGGCAAACTTCGCTAGAAGCAAGTATATATCCTAGTTTCCTTTCATTTCTAAGACACATGCCCTCAACACGTCCTTTAGGGTTTGGATGGTTCTCCCCATTTGACTATCTATTTGGGGTGATAGGCTGTGCTAAATCTGAGTCTGGTACCTAGAGTATCCTGTAATGATATCCAGAAATTCAAAGTGAATCTAGGATCTCTATCTGACACTATGCTCTTAGGCACGCCATATAATCTAACTATCTCCCTGATGTATAGTTGGGCCAATTCATCTAAGGTATAAGTGGCTTTTGTAATATCCAGTTCTCCGAAAATAAGAAAAAATGTAAGAAACATAACGTATAGTTTCTTCGTAAATGAACAAAATTCACCAGATACAAAAGCAAGTCCCCTGAAATGATATAGTTAAAGTCCCAAAAAATTTGGGTAGCATTTTAGACTCCTAAAAATGAGAATTTCAGGCTCAGATGGAAAGAAAAATGGAGCTAGAAGAAAGAAACAAATTTGAATGAAAGGTTAACGAAACATAAGGGCATTTTCATCATTTTAAGCGAATTTTAGAATTCTCACAGGAGGGCTTTTTAAATGAAAGTTTTAAGCTCCCCAAGGTTCTTAGAGGCCTTGAAAATCATGGGAAGTGTAACACCATAGATTCTAATCCATCTCATACATTTGAATGGCATAATATCATGAACTATATAAGATTTTCATGGGAAAAGCAAGAAAAAGTGAGATTATTTTCGCATTATGGTATATCTAAAAATTCATTTTGGTGTCACATGGACCGTGTGAGCTCATGCTATGCATCCCCATATTTAATTGCATCATTACAACTCATTTACATCCTAAAAACATGCCTACAACCCATGGAAACCGAAGTGGAGCATGAAAATTGGAGATTCATTTTCGGCCAGAATTGGCCTCTTTCTTAAGCAAATTTTGAAAAATCATAACTAAATATAGAAAAATGGAAAACACATGTTATTGGTCATTATGGAAAGCTTAGGATGTCTACTTCACACTAAAAATATGTCCAGACCACAAAATGCATCATGGAGGACGTTTGACATTCGAAAAGCTACTGAGGTCGCTGGCTGCCTGGGCTACTGTCCAGATTATTGATACAAAATTCTAAAATTCATAACTAATTATATAAAAATTGAAATCACACAAATTTTGTCATTATGGAAATATAAAAATGTTAAATTGATACTAAAAATAATCTTAGAATGAAACAGATACATTAGCCATTGGAATCCTATGGAATAGCAACTGAACTCCTGGGGTGCCATTGCTACTGACAGCAAACTTCAAAAATGTATAACTCTCTGCTCAGACGTCAAAATGAGGTGATCTCTGTGCCTAAAGAAATATTATGACCTATAGTTTTTATATATATAATTTCATAACCATTGGACACCATTTGGCCATCGGGTGACATAAAACACAAAACTGCCAGTATGAACAGTGCACATACCAGAATTCATAAAAAATCCCAACTTTGAAAATTCATCAAATATTCTCTAGACCTCCAAAAATTATGTTCTTTAGCTTCCCAAAAATCTCTCAATGAGACCTAATTTCATGCAAAATTTCAGAGCAAGAATAACTCATTTGGCTAAAAAGTGACATAGGGTTCCATTATGGTCAATTTTGGCTCCATATTGGGTACCAAAGTTACCAAATGGATTTTCCTTGGTCTTGGCACCCTTTGAGAAAGTTTAAAAGCTTATTTGAGACTTGTGTGAGCTGCCCAAATGGTCCCAAACCTCATGCATCTCATTTTAGCCATTCAACTCACACTTATGCATATTTCCATCAAACTTCCATAATGCATAATTGGGCATTCAAAACTCAAATTGTATTCTAAAGTTCATACATTATATCCATGGCTCTAAACATTACATAATAGTATATTTACATATGTATCAAGGTTCATTATACATATACAACATCATATACAATATGAACCATCACTATGGTTCCAAAATGGGCAAAACCATGCATAAGCTTGTCAATCTTTCCTCTTCATGGTTGTTAGCTCCCTTTACCATAATTACTTGGTCCACCTAGCATGTTAGATCATTGGAGAGGAGGGGATGAGATTCAAAGAATCCCAATAGCTCATCTCCCATTCAATCATACATAATATGTGCAAAGCAAGCTTTTCAAATGCATGCATAGAGGAAATAGAAGTCATGGATATTTTAAAAGCAAACTTGGCATGTGAATCAATCATACAAGACATTCAAGAGCTCACCAAGTGCTTAGATTGGCCTCACACTTCTCCTCATGGATTTTAGACTTGCTTCACCTATTCTTTAAGAGCTTTGGACTCAACCATACTCTTGGGAGCCCGCTTTGCTTTTGGGAGACTCTTTACTTTGTCTCAACCAAGCTTAAGGGTTCTTGGCTCATCCTTACCAAAGGGAAGAGTTGTTGGCCTCTCCACACTCAAGCAAACTCATATAAACATCATGTAAACATTTGAAAACATAACATGGCATCAAGAAGCATAATATGTAAAGGCATGCTAGCATACTTTTTCATAGCTTGAAAATACACATACACACATTCTAAAACAAGCTAAACACACATCCATGCATGAAAGAAGGTGGAGAGAGCTACCTTGCACACAATTACACACTTTTCCTTTGGACTCAAGCCTCCTCTTTCGGCCACACACCCACAAATTAGTGGAGATGGTTTCTCTTGGCCTAGATACAATTTATGGGAGCCAATTAGGTTCACAAAATAATCTCTAAGACCATACAATTTGCTTAGATGCTAGATTGCTCTATAAGCTCCATTATGGTCCATAATTGCACCTAATGAAGCAACACCCCTCAAATAATTTCTAGGCCTCATTTTTTCCTTTCAAATATGGTTCTTGACTCTTTTTAAGCCTCTTGGAGTCATCACACCATTAAAACAAAAGGCCTAGCACCATGTTGCTTCTTTAGGTCATAATATGGAATCTAAGACACCAAATCACTTTCTATGAGTTCTAAATTTTTTCCAAGGCCACCCCTCACTTTCATTCATCAAATATGACTCAAGAATGGCCTTAAAAAAATTTAAGGCTCTCCCTAGCACCATGGAACATGCTTGGCCGAGACTATGGCATTATTTAGGCTTCTTGGAGTTCTTTTGGTTTTGTTGAAGGGAGAAGCTTGTGGGAGCATCTTTGGTGTCTCAAGAACTCATTGATACTCTAACTTAGACCTAGGAAGCATCACATAAATTCAGAATTTGAAAGGTGCACTTGAAACCCTAGGTTTTGCATCTTGAATTCTAATGCCTATTTTATGGTTTCCTTTGCATATTCTTATTTCTCTCCATCAAATACTTAAGAATCATGCTTGGTTGGGCTTGAAAATCAGATCTTCCTATGGTTCTTAGGCTAGGTCGAAATGGAGAAGAAGTGTGATGAAAGGTATCAACCATAGGATGCATTTTTACCTTGTTTCCTTGCTTAATTTGGCTTGAATCTTGATTTCTCCAAGCTCCTCTCTTCAAATCCGAACTTTTCCTTGAATATCTCCCTTGAATCAGATTTATAAACCTCATTTTAATCCAAGAAAAGAAAGGAGAAGAGAGGAGAGGAGGTGTGGATGAAGAAAAGCAAGGAAAATCACCATGAAAACATACCTTAAGCTTGGTTTTCTTCCTCCTTCTTCTTCTTCTCTAGGGCGCCTCTCCCTTAGGGTTTTTCTTCTGATTTGGGGCTGGAAAATCTGAAGAGAAATGAGGGCAAGTGTGAGGCACCACCTATATATAGGTAAGGAAAAGTGACTTTTTCAAAAATTCTAATTTTGCCCTTCATACTTTGCATTTTCGTTTCTCCTTTGTTTTAGCTCCTTTTTTAGAACCTTATTTTTCATTATAAAATTTAGGTTCCCAATTAAGAAAAATGCCTTTGGAATCACTCAAATTGATGTTAAAACCTTCCCAAATGAACCGTGAAAGTTTGGGCATATCGACGTTGGAAAACATCCACCGGAGGGGATTTAACTATTTTGGGGCTTTCCATGGCTTTTAGGGCCTCTGAGAACCCGAAAGAACTCAAAAATTTCATTTAAGAAGCCCTCCTGTGTGAATTCTAAAAATTGCTCAAAATTACGAAAATACCATTATGTTTCATAAGCTTTTCGTAAGAATTTATTTCTTCATTCTAGCTCCATTTTTCCTTCCCTCTGAGGCTACAATTCTCATTTTTAGGAGTCTAGAATGCTTCCCAAATTTTTCGGGACCTTCACTACATCATCTTGGGGGACTCTCTTTGTATCTGATGATTTCGTTTGCTTATGGAGAAACCGCACGTTACGTTTCTCACGTTTTCTTTGATTTTTAGAAAACTAGATGTTACAAGAAGGCTAGAGATAGCTAAAGCCCTTCCGATAGATGTTTCCAACGTCAGTGAACCCGAACTTTGATGGATTCATTCGGGAAGGTTTTAGCTCCGATTCGAGTGATTCTAAAGGCATTTTACTAAATTGGAAACCTAAATTTTACAATGGAAAAGAATGTTCTAAAAAAGGAGCTAAAATGAATTAGAAATAAAAACGTCAAAAACAAAGGGCAAAACGAATTTTTTGAAAAAGCCATTCTCCTTCACCTATATATAGGGTGCCCTACTCTCCCATTCACTTAGTCTCATATTTTTCTGCCTCAAACCAGAGAAGAAACCCTAGGAGAGTGGCATACCAAGGGAAGAAGAAGGAGAAGAGAAATCAAGGCTTGAAGGTAAGGAATTTTGCTAGTTTTTCATGCTTTCTTCCTTCTAAACCTTTTCTCCTCCATTCTCCTTTGTTTCTTATGATTATAATGAAGTTTATAAATCTATTTTAAGGGAGAAATTAAGGAGAAAATTCGGATTTGAAGAGGGGAGCCCAAAGAAGACAAGATTCAAGTGAGAAAATAAGGAAAAATAAGGTAATTCCTTCTTTCATGGTTGCTAACCCTTGCTTCCCTTCTTCCAATGTTTCGCCCCACTCAACAAATCCTAAGAGAGCTTGGTTTTTAGGTAGAACCAAGGGTGATTCTTAGGAAAAAGGGTGTGGAGATTAAGAATATACAAAGAGACCTAACCAATAACCATGGAAATTCAAGATGCAAATTCTAAGGTTTCAAGTGTTCCTTGCAAAATCTAATTTTATACAATGATTCCTAGGCTTAAATAAGTATTTGAATGAACTCTTAAGATCCCTAGAAGTCCCCCCATGTGCATCTTCCCTTGAGAAAACAAAGCAAACTCCTTAGAAGCAAAAACCATGCATAGTCTCGACCTAAGGGTGTTGGACTACCTAAGGAGAGTTTTAATTTGTTCCAAGCCCATTCTTGAGTCATATATGATGAGTGAAGATGAGGGGAGGTCTTGGAAAAAATTTAGGAAGCTTAGAGAATGAGTTGGTACTTTATGTTCCATAATATGACCTAAAGAAGCAACATGTAGTAAGGCTCTTTATTTTAATTGTGTGATGACTCCAAGAGGCATAAAAGGAGTCAATAATCATATTTGAAAGGAAAGAATAGAGCCTAGAATTTATTTAATGGGTGTTGCTTCATTCGGTGCATTTTTGGAACCATAAAAGGGGTTTATAGGTTAAGCTAAAGTCTAAGTAAGTTGTGTGGCCTTAGAATTACTTTCATGACCCTAATTAGCTTCCAAAAATTGTGTTTAGGCCAAGAGAAATCATTCCCACACCTTTTTGTGTGTGAGGCCGAGGAAGAGAGAGGAAATCTAAGAAAAAAAGTGTGTGGTTGCATCTAAGGTAGCTCACTCTTCCTTCTCTCATGCATGATTGTATGCTTGGCTTATCTTTGAATGTCTGTATGTATGTTTTAAGCCATGAAAAGTATTCTAGCACGATTTGATATGCCATGGTACCATAATGATACATTATGTTCTTAAATGATATTTATGATGTTTGTTTTGGTTTGCTTAACTGTGGTGAGGCCAAGAACCCTTAGCCATGGTGAGGATGAGCCAAGAACCCTTAAGATTAGTTGAGACAAAGTAAAGAGTCTCCCAAAAGTGAGATTGACTCCTAAGAGCAAGGTTGAGTCTAAGAGCCTCTTAAAGAATGGGTGAGGCAAGTCCAAAATCCATAAATAAATAGGTGAGGCCAATCCACTTGCTTGCAAGCCTATGTATTCTATGTGTGACTCTTTCAAATGCTAAGATTGCTTCTTGAATGCTCATGTTATGAAATATGCCCATGCATGCATTTGTAAGATTGGTTTTGCATCTTTTATATGTGATTGAAAGGGAGATGAGCTATTGGGATTCTTTGAATCTCATTCTCTCCTCTCCAATGATCCAACATGCTAGGTGGACCAAGAGAGCAAGGAGATGGGAGCCAATCACATGAGAAATAGAAATGTGACATCAAAGTGCATAGATTTTGTTCTTTAAGACTACATAGATGGCAAATGATGTAATTCATAGTTGTATATGTCCTATGATGATATGAACATATGTAATTATGATAATATGTCATGTATAAATGAGAGAATATATTATGTGAATGCTAGAATGTATATTAAGTATGTAATGACAAATTTTGCTTTTTGAACGTTTGATACATTAGTGTATAAGTGGAAGTGAAATGGCTAAAATGAGATGCATGACGTTTGGAACCACTTTGGCAGCTCACACAAGTCATATTCATACTTTTAGACTTACCCAAGAGGTGCCAAACATAAAGGGAAATTATTTGGACACTTTGGTATCCTATATGGAGCATAAATTGACCATATTAGAAACCTATATCATTTTTTGTCCAAATGAATTCTTCTTGACCTGAGACTTTGCATGCAATTAGAGGTTGTTAAGAGTTTTTTGGGAAGCTAAAGTTTAAAATTTTTGGGGGTCTAGAGAATGATGAATTTTCAAAGTTGGAAAAAATTTTGATTTTGGTCATGTTACTATTCATACTGGTCCGAAAATGATTTCTATTACTTAGGGCTTAAATGATATCCAATTGTCATAAAATTTTATAGAGAGAAACTAAAAACTCCTAACAACTTGTGCCAATTGGAAGCACCCCATTTAAATGCCTAGAGAGAGAGATATGAATTTTTAAAGATTCTATCCTGCATCAGGCCCTTAAACTGACCTCAAGTATGGTTTGATTAAGTTTCAAAGCCTGGGCGTGCCTAAACAGGTCTAGAGTTATTTTTCTCCCCTAGATAACTCTATAGCTTTCCATTTTAGTATCATTTGCATAAATTAGATTTTTGTGAAATTAATTAGACATTTTTAAATTTTGTGGCAGAAAGCTATAATAGTACCAGTAGCCATCTAGACCTCTGGACATTTTTGAATGTCAAACGTCTTCTTTGTTGTGTTTCATGATCTAGACATATTTTTAGTATAAATTATACATGTGTAACTTTCTATAATGGCAAAGAATGTATGATTTCAATTTTTTTAGAATTAGTTATGATTTTTCAAAGTTTGTGACAGAGAAAGGGAAATTCTGGCCAAAATTACTTCATGAGATTTTATGTGTTTCCTTGCTTTCCACGAGTTGTAGGCCACTTTTAGTGATGGAAATGAGTTGCATACATGTAATTAAATATGAGAATATGATACATAAGCTCACATAGTCCACGAGACACTAAATGAAATTTTTATACGCGACATAACACTAAAATACTCATTATTTTAATACTATTATTTTGCCTCTTATGTGAGTTGCATGATGTGAGGCATAGATATTACATGAAATGAGCTAGAAATTATGGTATTATAACTTTCATAGCTAAGAAGTGTGCTAACTTTGTTAACCTATCCACTATTACCCATGTTGTAGTATGTCCCGATGATGTCCTGAGTAGACCCATGACAAAATTCATAGTTATACTATCCTATTTCCACTCTGGGATATCTAGGTGCTAAAGTAACCCAACTAGTTTCTGGTGTTCTATTTTCACTCTTTGTCATACTAGACATCGGGAGACATATTCTACTATGCCTATTTTCATTTCAGGCCACCAGAACATTTTCTTTAAGTCCTGATACATTTTGTTACTACCTGGATGAATAGTGTACTTGCTCTTATGTGCCTCATCTAATATTTTCTCTCTTATTTCTATACTTTTAGGCACATACAGTGTATCCTTGTATCTCACTATGTTATCCTTAGACAGATTGAACTCTTGGGTGCTACCCTGGGCTATTTGGACTCTAATTTTACTTACATGGTCATCAGTCTGCTGGGCCTCTCTTATCTGATCTCTCAGGTCATTTTCTATTTGGGTTTCATTCATTAATAACTTCCCTGAATACACCTCATAGGAGAAACTCATATCTCTAAATCTCTCAATCAATTCTTATTCTCAAATCATCATACAGGGCATGTGCATGGATTTTCTATTTAGGGCATCAGCTACCACATTAGCCTTATCAGGATGATATTTTAATGTAAAATCATAGTCTTTCAAAAATTCTAACCATCTTCACTATCTCATATTCAGTTCTTTCTGTTCAAATAAATATTTATGGCCTTTGTAGTCATTGTAAATTTCTATAGCTACCCTATACAAGTAGTGTCTCCATATTTTCAAAGCAAACACCACTACGGCTAACTCTAGGTCATGTGTAGGGTAGTTTTCCTCATGAGATTTTAACTATCTAGAAGTATAAGCTACCACTCGGCCTTTTTGCATAAGCACACATCTTAACCCTTTCTTTGAGGCATCACTGTAAACTACAAAAGTCTCTCTAGGGTTAGGGAGTACTAAAACTGGGGCCATGGTTAACTTGTGCTTCAATTCCTAAAACCTACTCTCACATTTCTCAATCTACACAAACGACACATTCTTTCCAGTAAGCCAGGTCAGTGGCATCATTATCTGAGAAAAGCCTTGAATGAAACTCCCATAGTAACTTGTTAAACCTAGAAAGCTTCTGATCTTTGTCACCATCCTAGGTCTCTCCCACCATAATACTACCTCTACTTTATGGGGATCTATTGCAACCCCTGCCTGGGAGATTACATGACTTAGAAACTAAACTTTAGTGAGCCAGTACTCACATTTACTAAGTTTAGCATACAACTGTCTCTATCTTAGGGTCTCCAAGGACAATCTCAGATGCTACTCATGTTTCTTTCTACTTTTTGAGTAGATGAGGATGTCATCTATGAAGACAACTACAAATCTATCTAAATATGGCCTAAACACTCTGTTCATATAATCCACGAAAACTGGGGGTGCATTTGTCAATTCGAAGGGCATAACTAAAAATTCATAATGCCTGTATCTAGTTTTAAAAGCTATTTTGGGAATATCCTCAGCTTTTATTCTGAGCTAGTGATATCCTGACCTGAGGACTATCTTGAAAAATATTGACACTCCCATTGACTGATCTAAGAGGTCATCTATGCGAGGGAGAAAGTACTTATTCTTAATAGTTATCTTATTGAGTCCTTGTAATCTATACATAGTCTAAAGCTCATGTCTTTCTTTTTTATGAATAAAACTGGAGCTCCCCACGATAAAACATTGGCTCTGATAAAACCCTACTCTTAAAGCTCTTCTATCTCTTTCTCAAGCTCAGCTAGCTCTGTGGGAGCCATCCTATATAGGGCCTTAGACACTAGACCTACCCCAAGTACAATGTCTATAAGAAACTTAACCTCTCTCCCTAGGGGTAGTCCACTAATCTCTTTGGGAAATACCTCTGGGAACTCCCTCACTATTTGGATCTCATCTATACCCTTTTCTACATCAACCTGAACTGAAAAGAAAACTAGGTACCCCTAACAACCATGCCCTAGAGATCTTTTAGCCTGAGAGGTGGTTATAATAGATAACTCAGTCCTCATACTAGGCACAGTCCTACACTCAGGTAAAGAATACATCTGTGGCTACAATCTAATATGGTATTATTTGCAGATATCCAGTTCATGCCAATGATCATATCAATCTTAATAAGGGGTATACAAATCAAATCAAGGGTGGTAAGGTAGTGATTAAACTGAATCACATAATTCAAACAAGCATGGGAGGCAATGGCTCGGTTCCCTGTGGGGGTGGATACTTACAAATCATATGGGAGTGTATGCATACTCAGACCTAACCTCCTAGTATAATCATATGATATGAAAGAATGGCTAGCATCCGAATCAAACAATGTAATTATAGAAAAATCATTTATTCTAATAGTACCTTGAATCAGACTTAGGGACTGGCTAGCCTCCTGCTATGATAGGGCAAAGACTCTACCCTAGGTCTGAGGTCTGAGAGCAGGAGCCATCTCCATCTGCTGTGTAATCTATGGAGGATCCTGTGTGCAATCCTTGGCCTACCACACCTGAAGCATACATTCTGCCCTATATAACACAGTCTGGTGTCGTGGTTCTTGCCACACTGGGGACATATGATCAATGTGAAGCTACCTTTGCTAGATTGAGTCCTCCGTCTCTTGCCTTTTCAGCTCCACTAGCCTTTGCCACCTCTCCGGCTAGTAATTGCAGCTTGTGATCCCTCTCTAGGTCTCTTGGGCTCAGGGAGGGGTGGTCTAGCACTGGAGGTAGTGTAACACCATAATTTCTAGCTTATTTCATGATACTCATGTGCTTCACATCATTAAACTCCATGAGGGTATATGAAAAACGGAATAAAAATAATGGATTTCTTTACATTACGTCATATTTAAAAATTCCATTGGATGTCACGTGGACCATGTGAGCTCATACTATACATTCTAATATTTAATTATATCAATAAAACTCATTTGCATCATAAAATCATGCCCATAACTTATGGAAATCGAAGTAGAGCCCAAATTACTTAAGTGCATTTTCGGCCAGAATTGGCCCTTTTGTGACCAAACTTTGGAAAATCATAACTAATTCTAGAACAATTGAAACGATTTTTTCTTGGTCATTTTGGAAATCTACAGATGTACATTTCACACTGAAAATATGCCCAGACTATAACATCTATCACAAAGGGATTTTGACATCCAAAAAGTTCCAAAGGTCAAACTGCCTCTTGATGCTGTCACAGGTTCTACAACAAACTTTGAAAATGTCTAATTAATTCCACCAAAATCCAATTCTTGTAGATGATATGAATCTAGAAAGATATGGATGTTAGCTAGAGGGGAAAAATACTTCTAGACCAGTTTAGGTAGCCCAAACCTCAAAATTCAATAAAATCGTAACTCAGGTTGGGTAAGGGTCCTGATACTGGATAGAATATTCAAAAATTCATATCTCCCTCTCTAGACCTCCAAATGAGGTACTTCTAGTTGGCACAAGTCACTGTGAATGTCTAGTTTCTCCGTATAAAATGTCATGGTAATTGGATATCATTTAGGCCCTATGTGATAGAATTCATTTTCGAACAAAATGAATAGTGCAGTAGACCAAAATCAGAAAAATTGCCAACTTTGAAAAATCATCAAATATTTTGTAGACCTCTGAAAATTATAGTCTTTAGCTTCCCAAAAATCTTTCAACAAGCTCTAAATGTCTACTCATTTGGCCAAAAAAGTGACGTAAGGTTCCATTATGGTCATTTTTGGCACCATATAGGATACCAAAATGACCAAATGGTTTTCCCTTGGCCTTGACACCTTTTGGGCAAGTCTAAAGGCACATTTAGGACTTATGTGAGCTGCCCAAATGGTCCCAAACCTTATATATCTCATTTTGGCCTTTTCATCCACACTTATGCATATTTCCACAAAACCATTCATGAAGCTATAATGCCATAACATACTCAATTTACATTCCATCATTCATATAGCACATTCTTTCATTTCTACATCATATAATATCATAATTACATATGTCTCAAGGGTCATAGACCATTTACAATAATAATATACACCATTATGGTTCATTATGGCTTTAAAAGGGCAAGGCTAGACATATTGATGTCGATCTTCTTTCTTCAATGTTGTTGGCTCCCATTGCCATGTCCACTTGGTCCACCTAGCATATTAGATCATTGGAGAGGAGGGAATGAGATTCAAAGAATTCCAATAGCTTATCTCCCATTCAATCATACATAATATATGCAAAGTAAGCCTTAAAAATGTATGCATGGATATCATGGAAGTCATGAATATTCAAGAAGCAAATAGCATGTGAACAAGTCATACAAGTCATTCAAGAGCTCACCAAGTGTTTAGATTGGCCTCACACTTTTCCTCATGGATTTTGGACTTGCCTCACCCATTTTTTAAGAACTTTAGACTCAACCATACCTTGGGAGCCCACTTTGCTTTTGGGAGACTCTTTACTTTGTCTCAACTAATCTCAAGGGTTTTTGGCTCATTCTCACCATGGTCAAGAGTTATTTGCCTTTCCACACTCAAGCAAATTCAAACAAACATCATACATTGATTTGAAAACATAATATGTCCTCATGAATCATGGCATATAAAAGCATGCTAACATACTTTTCATGGCTTGAAAATATACATACACACATTCTAAGACAAGCTAAACACATATCCATGCATGAGAAAAGGAGGAGAGAGCTACCTTGTACACAATCACACACTTTTTCCTTAGATTTCAAGCCTTTTCTTTCGGCCACACACCCATAAACTTGTGGAGATGGTTTCTCTTGGCCTAGATACAATTTATGGAAGCCAATTAAGTTTATGAAACAAATTCTAAGGTCACATAACTTGCTTGAATACTAGGTTAATTTATAAACCCCATTATGGTCCATAATTGCACCTAATGAAGCAACACCCTTCAAGTAATTTCTAGGCCTCATTCTTTCATTTCAAATATGATTCTTGACTCCTTTTAAGCCTCTTGGAGTCATCACACAATTAAAACAAAAGGCCTAACATCATGTTGCTTCTTTAGGTCATAATATGGAACCTAAGGCACCAAATCACTTTCTATGAGTTCTAAATTTCTTCTAAGGCCTCCCCTCATTTTCATTCATCAAATATGACTCAAGAATGGCCTTAGAAAAATTTAAAACTCTCCCTAGCTATATGAACTCCCTTTGGCCGAGCCTATGCATGGTTTAGGGCTCCTTGGAGTGTGCTTTGTTTTTTCAAGGGGAGAAGGATATAGGGGGACTTCTAGGGATCTTAAGAGCTCATTTAAACTCTTATTAAGGCCTAGGAATTATCATACAAACTCAGATTTTGGAAGGTGCACTTGAAACCCTAAGTTTTGCATCTTGAATTCTAATGGCTAGTTTGTTGTTTTCTTTGCATATTCTTGTTCTTGTCCCTCAAATACCTAAGATTCACCCTTAGTTTTGTTGAAAACTTAGCTCCCTAAGGCTGCCCTTACCTAGGTCAAAATACCCATGAGAGAAAGGAGGAAGAAGATCAAGTGGAAGAATTGCATGATACCTTGTTTTCCTTGATTTTCTTGCTTGTTCTTTGCTTTGCTTGGCTTCCTACCTTGAATTTCAAACTTTCCTTTCTATTCTTCCTTCAAAACATCCCTCAAAACTTCAGAGAACTCATAGAGAAGAAGAGGGAAAAAGAGGAGAAGAGATTGGCTAAAAAGAAAGCATGCAAGACAAGCAAATTTCCATACCTTAAGCTTGGATTTTCTCCTCCTTCTCTCCTTCCCTTAGTGCGCCCAAAACCCTAGCTCTCTCTTCTAAAATTATGTAAAATTTTCTGATTCCAAATGGGGGAGGAAGTGGGGTGCCACCTATATATAGGGGGAGGTTAATGGCTTTTTCAAAAATTTCAATTTTGCCCTCATACTTTGCATTTTTGTTTCTCCTTCATTTTAGCTCCTTTTTGAGAACCATCTTTTCTATTACAAAATTTAGGTTCCCAATTAAATAAAATGCCTTTGGAATCACTCAAATTAGAGCCAAAACCTTTGCAAATAAATTTGTCAAAGTTCAAGCACACCGACGTTGGAAAATATCCACCGGAGGGGATTTAACTGTCCTGGGGCTTCCCATGGTTTTCAAGGCCTCTGAGAATGCTAGAGAACTCAAAATTTTCATTTAAAAAGCCCTCCTATGTGAATTCCAAAAATTGCTCAAAATTATGAAAATGCCATTACATTTCGTAAGGTTTCCGTCAAAATTTGTTTCTTCATTCTATCTCTATTTTTCCTTCCATCTGAGGCTAGAATTCTCATTTTTAGAAGTCTAGAATATTACTAAAATTTTTTAGGATCTTAACTAATTCATTTTAGGGGACGTGCTTTGAAAACGTGCCCATTTTCGTCATTTAATGAAAACTGGACATTACAAGTGGGCTACATCATCCTGAGGTTCATCTCTGTCACTCTGCATATCTCAACTAAGGTATTAAAGTACCTAATTCTTTGTAATACTACCTTATTTCTAATCTCAAGGAGTAAGCCTTTCTTTAATCTATCTGCTCTTCACCTCTCATCATCATGCCTTTGTAAATATAAGAAGTATCGGGAGAGCTCTACAAATTTTGTTACATACTGATCCATGGACATCCCTTCTATCTATTTTAGGAGAATGAATTCTGACTCATTCTCATCCCTGACTAAATTGGGGAAGTATTTCTTATGGAATACCTGAAGGAATGCCTCCCATGTAATCGGGAGATTCCTCACCCTTAAAATAGGCTCGGTGCCCTTCCACTAATATTCTGTCTCTTTTTGTAATTGGAAAACAACCATCTTGGTTTTTTCTTAGACGTGCACTCCATCACCTCGAAGATCTTCTCTTACTACATAACCCAAGCCTCAGCTTTTTCTGAATTTATCTCACCATCAAAGGTGGGAGGCCTGAACTTTCTGAACTGGGTGATGATCTTTTTGGTTGAGGGCTGCTCTTAAGCTGGAGGCGCCTGAGCTGGTGAAATAGGGGCAACCATCTATATGTGTGGCTGTAGATCTAGGTGAGTCACCCCTAAATGCTCGGGATGATCTGAGTGGTGAGGTGGCTGTGAAGGAGGAGGTGTGGGGCCCTGGCTATCTCTCTCAGCAAGCTGTTCCTGTAACTACATAATAATGGCCTACTGCTGATCTAGGTGAGCCATAATAGACGTAGGGCTCTAGCAATCGGATCACTAAGCCTGGCTTTATTATTAGCACGAGCCTCTCTAGAGGGCCGACCTCTCCTAGTGTTTACCATCTTGCTGAAACATCATAGCAAACTTTAACATGAAAAAGGGAACACTTCTACCATCAACACACTTAATTCATCTATAAACAAGCTCATATGCATCTAGGCAACTCATAAACATAAGCCACAACGCACATCAAGAGCTTAAACCTTTGCTTTGATGCCAAAAAATGTAACACCATAATTTTAACCTTCGTCCTATCATTTCCAAGTCTCACATCATGAATTGTACAAAGGGAATAGAAAGATAACATTAAAATATTGATTATTTTAGTGTTGCATTATAAAAATTCAATTTAGTGTCACGTGGACCATGTGAGCTCATACATCACATTCTTATATTTAATTACATGAATACAGCTCATTTCCATCATTAAAAGTGGCCTACAACTCATTGAAACCAAAGGGAAGCATAAAACTCATACTTATATTTTGGCTAGAATTTTGCCATTTCTATCACAAATTTGGAAAAATCATAACTAATTCTAGAAAAATCTAAATCATGAATTCTTGACCATTCTAAAAATTTATGCATGTCTATGTTATGGTAAGAATATGTCCAGACCATAATATCCAACATAAAAGACGTTTGACATTTGAAAAGGTATAAAGATTTGGCTGTCTATTGGTATTGTCACAAGTTTCTAAAGAAAATTTTAAAAATGTCAAATTAATTTCACAAAAATCCAATCCATGAAAATGACATAATCTAGAAAGCTACAAATGTTAGCTAGAGGGAAAAAATAACTCCAAACCTATTTAGGCACGTCCAGACCTCGAAACTCAACCAAACAGTACCTGAGGTTAGTGGGGGTGCCTAATACTAGATAGAATTTTTAAAAATTCATATCTCCCTCTCTAGACCTTTAAATGAGGTTCTTCTAGTTGGTATAAGTCTTTAGGAATGTCTAGTTTTTTCATGTAAAATTTCCTGGCAATTGGATATCATTTGGGCCCTGTGTGATACAAATCATTTTCAGACCAAGTGAATAGTGTATCAGACCAAAATCAGAATTTTTGCCAACTTTAAAAATTCATCAAATATTCTCTAGACCTTTAAAAATTATATTCTTTAGCTTCCTAAAAAGCTCTAATTGCATGCCCAATCTTAGATCAAGAAGAGCTCATTTGGATAAAAAGTGGTATAGGGTTCTAAATTAGTTAATTCTTGGTCCATGCAAGATACCAAAATGTCTAAATAGCTTTGTTTGGTGTTTGGCACCTCTTGGGCAAGTCTAAAAGCATGATTATGACTTGTATGAACTGCCCAAATGGTCCCAAACCTCATGCATCTCCATTTAGCCATCCCACTTGCATTTGTACATACTTGCATCAAACTTTCAAGAAGCACAATTTGCCATTACATACTCAAATTACATTCTAGTATTTACATAACATATTCTCTCATTTATACATCACATATTAATATAATTATACATGTTCAAGAGGTTATAGGCCATTTACAACAATGGATTACATCATTAGACACCAATATGGCCATAAAGAACTAAAATCTATGCACTTTGATGTCAAGCTCTCAATTCCCATGTGGTTGGCTTCCATTCCCTTGATCTCTTGGTCCACCTAGCATGTTAGATCATTGGAGAGGAGGGAATGAGATTCAAAGAATCCCAATAGTTCATCTCCCATTCAATCATATATAAAAGATACAAAACAAATATCACAAATACATGCATGGGCATTTTATCATGTGTGAACATTCAAGAAGCATTTCCAATATTTGAGCAAGTCATACATAGCAAACAGAGGCTTGCCAAGCAAGTGAATTAGCCTCACCTATTTACTTGTGGATTTTGGACTTGCCTCACCTATTCTTTAAGAGATTCTTGGACTTAACCTTGCTCTTGGGAGTCAACCTCACTTTTGGGAGACTCTTTACTTTGTTTCGACCAATCTTAAGGGTTCTTGGCTCATCCTTACCATGCTCAAGCAAACCAAAACAAAAATCATAAGCATTATTTAGAAACATAATGCATCATCAAAGTACCATGGAGTAAAAGCTCATGCTAGAACATTTTTCATAGCTTAAAATACACAAACACACATTGAAAAGCAAGTAAAGCAAACAATCATGCATGAGAGAAAGTGGAGTGTGCTACCTTGGAAGCAAACACACTTTTCTCCTTGAATCAATGCTCCCTTTCTCTGCCTCACACACACAATGGTGTGGGAATGATTTCTTTTGGCCTAAACATAATTTATGGAAGCTAATTAGGTTTATGAAAGTAATTCTAAGGCCATACAACTTGCTTAAATACTAGCTTGACTTATAAACCCCTTTATGGTTCCAAAAATGCACTTAATGTAGCAACACCCATCAAATAAATTCTAGGCTCCATTCTTTCCTTTCAAATATGATTCTTGACTCTTTTAAGCCTTTTGGAGTCATCACACAATCAAGATCAAGAGCCTAACTACATGTTGCTTCTTTAGGCCATATTATGGAACATAAAGCACCAACTCATTCTCTAAGCTTCCTAAATTTTTTTCAAGGCTTCCTCTCATATTCATTCATCATATATGACTCAAAAATGGGTTTAGAAAAATTTAAAACTCTCCCTAGGTATTCCAACACCTTTAGGCCAAGACTATGCTTGATTTTAGGGTTCATGGACTTTGCTTTATTTTCTTGATGGAGGAAGCACATAGGGAAACTTCTAGGCATCTTAAGAGCTCATTCAAATACTTATTTAGGCATAGGAATTAAGAAATCAAATTAGATTTTATGAGGAACACTTGAAATTCTAGAAATTGCATCTTGAATTGCCATGGTTTTTTGTTAATTCTCTTTGCATATTCTTAATCTCCACACCCTTTTGCCTAAGAATCACCCTTGGTTCTGCCTAAAACCAAGCTTTCCTAGGACTTCTTGAGTGGGGCAAAATGGGTGGGGAAGAAGAGCAAGGGGTAGCAACCATAAAAGAAGAAATTACCTTGTTTTCTTGCTTTTTCTCACTTGAATCTTGTCTTCTTTGAGCTCCTCTCTTCAAATCCGAATTTTTCCCTTAAAACATATTTATAAACTTTATTATAAACAAAGGAAACAAAAGAGAATGGAGGATAAGAGGTTTGGATAGAAGAAAGCATGAAAAACTACCAAAATTCCTTACCTTCAAGCCTTGATTTCTCTTCTCCTTCTTTTTCCCTTGGTGTGCAACTCTCCTAGTGTTTCTTCTTTGGTTTAGGGAATAAAAATATGAGACTAAATTAATGGGAGAGTGGGGCACCCCATATATATATAGGTGGAGGAGAATGGCTTTTTCAAAAATTTCTGTTTTGCCCTTTATTTTTGGCATTTTTGTTTCTACATCATTTTAGCTCCTTTTTTAGAACTGTCTTTTCTATTATAAAATATAGGTTCCAAATTTAGTGAAATGCCTTTCGGATCACTCAAATCAGAGCTAAAACCTTCCCGAATGAATCCGTCAAAGTTTGAATACACTGATGTTGGAAAATGTCCACCGAAGGGGATTTAAATATCCCAGAGCTTTCTATGCTTTTTAGGGCCTCTGAGAACCCCAGAGAACTCAAAACATTCATTTGAAAAGCTCTCCTGTGTGAATTCCAAAATTTACTCAAAATTACAAAAATACCATTACGTTTTGTATGTTTTTCATAAGAAATTGTTTATTCATTCTAGCTCCATTTTTCTTTCTGTCTAAGCCTAGAATTCTCATTTTTAGGAGTCTAGAATGTCATTCAAATTTTTTAGGATCTTAAATAATTCATTTCGGGGGACTTGCTTTGAAAATGCGCCTGGTTCCATTATTTAACGAAAATCGGACATTACAATTCTCCCCTTTTTAGAAATTTCTTCCCCGAAATTTATATAAGATACCTTATGGGAAGTGTTCTGGATATTTCTTCCTCATATCTTCCTCTAGCTCCCAGGTAGCTTCTTTTGTAGATAACCCCTTCCAAACCACTTTCACCAGTGGTATCGTCTTATTCCGTAGCTGCTTGAGTCTAATGTCCATGATCCAATTTGGTGATACTATGTATGATAGATCATCCAGTAGCTGCACATTCTCATATTCTATGACATGTGAAGGGTCGAGTTGGTACTTTTTAAGCTGTGAAACATGGAATACATTATGTACTTGGCTCAGGTTTGGAGGAAGGGCTAGTCTGTAAGCCACAGGTCCTACTTTATCAAGAATCTGGAAAGGACCTATATATTTTAGATTGAGCTTTTTGCTTTTAATAAATCGACCTATCCCTATGACTGGAGACACTCTAATGAAGACATGGTCTCTAATTTCAAACTCTAACGATTGTCTACGTTTATTTACAAAACTTTTCTATTTACTCCGGTCCATCAGGAGTTTCTTTTTTATGGTCTCAATTTGTCTAGATGTTTGGTCCACTAATTCTGGGCTTATAAGGCTCCGCTCTCCTAGCTCAACCCAACACATTAGAGACCTACACTTTTTCCTATACAATGCCTCATACAGTGCCATCTGTATACTTGCATGATAGCTGTTATTATAGGCAAACTCCACTAAAGGCAAGCATGTATCCTAATTTTCTTTCATTTTTAAGACACATGCCCTCAACATGTCCTCTAGGGTTTGGATAGTTTTCTTTGTCTAACCATCTGTTTGGGGGTGATAGGCTGTGCTAAATGTGAATCTGGTACTTAGAGCATCCTATAATGATCTTCAGAAATTTAAAGTGAATCTAGGATCTCAACTTGACACTATGCTCCTATGCACGCCATGTAATCTAATTATCTCCCTGATGTACAATTAGGCCAATTTATCTAAGGTATAAGTGGCTTTTATAGCTAAGAAGTGTGTTGACTTTGTTAACCTATCTACTATTACCTATATTACATCATGCCCCGTTGACGTCCTAGGTAGGCCCATGACAAAATTCATAGTTATACTATCTCATTTCCACTCTGAGATATCTAGGGGTTGAAGTAACCTAGTTGGTTTCTGGTGTTCTTTATACACTCTTTGACATACTATACATCAGGAGACATATTCTGCTATGTCTGTTTTCATTCCAAGCCACCAAAACATTTTCTTTAAGTCCTGATACACTTTGTTACTACCTTGATGAATGGTGTACTTGCTCTTATGTGCCTCATCTAATATTTTCTTTTTGATTTTTGTATTTTTAGGTACACACAGTCTATCCCTGTATCTCACTATGTTATCCTTAGACAGATTGAACTTTTGGGTGCTACCCTAGGCTATTTGGACTCTAATTTTACTTACATGGTCATCTGTCTGCTGGGCCTCTCTTATTTGATCTCTCAGGTCATTTTCTATTCGAGTTTTACTCATTAATAACTTCCTCGAATACACCTCGTAGGAGAGACTCATATCTCTGAATCTTTCAATCAATTCTTGTTCTTGGATCATCATACAGGCCATGTGCATGGACTTTCTACTTAGGGCATCAGCTACTATATTAGCCTTACTGGGATGGTATTTCAATGTAAAATCATAATCTTTCAAAAATTCTAATATTCAGTTCTTTCTGTTTAAATAAATATTTAAGGTTCTTATGGTTGATGTAAATTTCTATAGCTACCCTATACAAGTAGCGTCTCTATTTTTTCAAAGCAAACACCACTGCGACTAACTCTAGGCCATGTGTGAGGTAGTTTTCCTTATGAGATTTCAATTATCTAGAAGCATAAGCTACCACTCAACCTTTCTGCACAAGCACACATCCTAACCCTTTCTTTGAGGCATTACTGTAGGCTACAAAAGTCTCTCTAGGGTCAGGGAGTACTAATACTGGAGCTGTGGTTAACTTGTGCTTCAATTCCTAAAAATTACTGTCACATTTCTCATTCTACACAAACGATATATTCTTTCTAGTAAGCCAAGGGTTAGTGGCATTGCTATCTGAGAAAAGCCTTGAATGAACCTCCTATAGCAACTAGCTAAACTTAGGAAGCTTCTAATCTCTGTCACTGTTCTAAGTCTCTCCCACTGTAATATTGCCTTTACTTTATGGGAATCTACTGTGACCCCTACCTTGGAGATTACATGACCTAGAAATTGAACTTCAGTGAGCTAGAACTCACATTTACTAAGTTTAGCGTACAACTTTCTCTCTCTCTCTCTCTAAGGCTAATCTTAGATGCTGTTTATGTTCCTCTCTACTTTTTGAGTAAATGAGGATGTCATCTATGAAGACAACTACAAATCTGTCTAAATATAGCCTTTCAGACTCTGTTCATATAATCCATGAATACTGCAGGTACATTCGTCAACCTGAAGGGCATAACTAAAAATTCATAATGCTTGTATCTAGTTCTAAAAGCTATTTTAGGAATATCCTCAGCCTTTATTCTGAGCTAGTGATATCTTGACCTGAGGTCTATCTTGGAAAATACTAATGCTCTTACTAATTGATTTAAAAGGTCATCTATATGAGGGAGAGGGTACTTATTCTTAATAGTTATCTTATTAAGTCCCTGTAATCTATACATAGTCTAAAGCTCCCGTCTTTCTTTTTTACGAATAAAACTAGAGCTCCTCATGGTGAAACACTGGGTCTGATAAAACTCTTCTCTAAAAGCTCTTTTATCTATTTCTTAAGCTCAGCTAGCTCAGTGGGAGCCATCCTATATAGGGCCTTAGACACTGGACCTGCCCCAAGTACAATGTCTATAGGAAACTTAACCTCTCTCTATAGGGGTAGTCCACTAATCTCTCTAGAAAATACCTTTAGGAACTCCCTCACTACTAGGATCTCATCTATACCTTCTTTTACATCAGCCTAAACTAAAAAGAAAATTAGGTATCCCTGACAACCATACCTTAGAGATCTTTTAGCCTAGGAGGTGGTTATAATAGATAACTCAATCCTCATACTAGGCACAGTCCCATACTCAGGTAAAGAATACATCTATGGCTACAATCTAATGTGGCATTATTTGTAGACATCCAGTTCATGCCAATGATCACATCAATCTCAATAAGGAGCATACAAATCAAATCAAGGGTGGTAAGACAGTGATTAAACTAGATCACATAATTCAAACAAGCATGGGAGGTAATGGCTCAGTTCCCTGTGGGGGTGGATACATGCAAATCATATGGGAATGTATGCATACTCAGACCCAACCTCCTAGCACAGTAATATGATATGAAAGAATGGCTAGCACCCAAATCAAATAATGCAGTTACAAAAAAATCATTTATTCTAATAGTACCTTGAATCAAACTTGGGGACCGGTTAGCCTCTTGCTGTGACAGGGTAAAGACTCTACCTTGGGTCTAAGGTCTGGGAGTAGGAGCCATCTCCCTCTGCTATGTAATCTATAGAGGAACTTGTGTGCAATCCCTAGCCTTGTGACCTAGCCTACCACACCTGAAGCATACATTCCACCCTGCATAACACGGTCTGGTGTCGTGGTTCTTGTGACACTAGGGACATGTGATCAGTGTGAAGCTACCTTTGCTTGACTGAGTCCTTTGTCTCTTGCCTTTTTGGCTCCACTGGCCTCTGCCACCTCTTTCGGCTAGTAACTGCAGCCTATGTGTAACACCACAAATTCTAACTCATTTTATGCTTTTGAATGACATAATATCATGAAGCATAAAGGATTTCCATAGAAAAGCAAGGAAAAATGGGAATATTTTCGCATCGTGTCATACTAAAAATTTGCAATCGGTGTCACGTGGACCATGTGAGCTCATACTATTCAATCTCATATTTAATTACATCATTATAACTCATTTGCATCATAAAAACATGCCCACAACTTATGGAAACTGAAATGGAGCATAGAAAATGGAAGTCATTCTTGGCCAGAATTGGCCTTTTTTCTGGTCAAACTTTAGAAAATCATAACTAATTCTAGAAAAATTGGAATCATGCAATCTTGGTCATTATGGAAATCTTAGGATTTCTAATTCACAATAAAAATATTCCTAGACCATAACATTCATCACAGAGGACGTTTGACATCCAAAATGATCCAAAGGTCTAACTAAAATCTGAAGCTGTCATAGAATTCTACAGAAAATTTTGAAAATGTCCAATTAATTTCAAAAAAATACAATCCATACAAATGATATCAATCTAGAAAGCTATGGATGTTAACTAGAGAGAAAAAATATCTGTAGATCAGTTCATTAAGCCCAGACCTCAGAATTCAATGGAAGAGTACTTCTGGTTGGACAATTTTACTGATACTGGACAAAAAATTTAAAAATTTATATCTCCCTCTTTAGACCTTCAAATGAGGTGCTTCTAGTTGGTATGAGTCACTGTGATTATCTAGTTTCTCCGTATAAAATTTCATGGCAATTGGACATCATTTGAGTCTCGTGTGATAGAGTTTAATTTCAGACCAAATGAATAGTGCAACAAACCAGAAACTATGAAAATTGCCAACTTTGAAAAATCATCAAATATTCTATAGACCTCCAAAAATTATGATCTTTAGCTTCCAAAAATCTCTCAATGATACCTAATTGAATGCCAAACTTCAGATCAAGACTAATTCATTTGGCCAAAAAGTGACATAGGGTTCCATTATGGTCAAATTTAGCTCCATATGAGGTACCAAATTTGCCAAATGACTTTCCCTTGGCTGTGGCACCTTTTGGGCAAGTCAAAAAATTTCGCCAGTTGCTATGATCAAATCAATTAGGATCCTTCTCGCCATTGTTGTGTACTATGATTATGAGATTTGGCAAATGGACGTGAAAACAGCATTCCTTAATGGAAAGCTGCTTGAGGATGTGTATATGTCATAACCTGAAGGTTTTATGCGTCCAAAGGATTCTGGGAAGGTTTGAAAGCTTCAAAGATCCATTTTTGGATTAAAGCAAGTATCTCCAAGTTGGAATCATCGCTTTGACGAAGTAGTCAAAGATTTTGGTTTTATCCAAAATTTTAATGAACCTTGTGTTTGTTGGGAATCATAGGAGGCACACAGCGGAAATGTTTAAAATTTTGATCCCGATTCCCACCAAGGATCCATCAAAATACTTAAACTGAATAGGTTCAGAGAATTACCTTTTTTTGTCGATTGAGTTTGTTATTTACTTTTCGTCTGGATCACAGGAACTGACCGCCGATCAGCTCCCTCCATTGGCATCCACACGAACGGAGTTCAGCAACTTAAACGGTGTACTAGCAGCCTGTTCGTACAATTCCATACAATTCTGTACGACGTCCGTACGGTGTCCCTCTCTCTAAAGTTTTTAGAGGTAGCTCTAGCTATATTTTTTATGATATGGAAACCCTTATTTATAGACTAGGATTTCAGATATATTTAATTAATCAAAATTAATTAAATATATCTATTAGTTTAAATTTAAATCTATCCTACAGTTTAAATTTAAACTAACAATATCTAGAGCTTAATTAAAATTATCTTATTAGTTTAAATTTAAATCTATCTGATAGAATCAAATTTAAATTATCTGATTAGTTTAAATTTAAATCTATCTAATAGAATCAAATTTAAACTAATTCATATATATATACATATACATAATATCAAATATAATATATATATATATATATATAATATATTTTGAATTTAATTATTTATATATATATATATATATAAATAATTCCTCCATCTTAGATATTCATTGAATCTAGACACATTTCTGATTCATTGAATGTGGACATTTTAGCCCAAGTTAGTCCGTTTTTGTGTGCGACCCTGCAGGCCCATATGATGTTGGCAGTGGGCCAACTGCACTGTTTAACCCACAAATCATAAGCGGCCTCTAGTAAGACATTGTGACTAACCAAATCTTATGGGATCGGTGATCCGATATAACCTATCTTACAATCCTATCATATCCCTTTTGTCACACGATTTCTAGATCGAGTATGAAGCATGAAAATATCATCCTCAACTTCTCGATCGTAACTTTCTCGATCTCCGAGCAGACTGATATAAGATGAAACCCTTTCCATCTGAGCATGGCCATGCATTTCTCAGTCACACTCATCGAGGGGCCCAGAGATATCTCTTTATTAATAAGAAAGACAAATTCCATCTTGACCACTCATCTTCCTCTGCATAGATTCCACTATACCCCATCATAGCCTTTATAATCACCCGATTAAAGGTGACATTAGACTATGCCAAAGTACAGTGTCCTTCATGTAGGAATCTATGATGATCTCAGGTCTAAGGGATCAATGACACGGTTATATATGCGATAAACTTATGACCTAATCCATGTAGCTTATCTCATGACGGGTCTATTCAGCGTCCTGTTCTCTAACATACACCTATGATTTTAATTCATATAGTCATACATGATTAACACTTAATCAATCAAAATCATACTAGTTTTAATTCATCGTTATTCCCACAAAGATGATTGACTAGGGACATTTTGGATAATCCAAAAAAAATGATTTATCCATAGATATTATTATATATAAACATGCAAATAATATAATAATATAATAAAAGAAAACTCTTATTTTATAATAAAAATAATATTTGCAATACAATGATTGGCCTATGGCACAATCTCTAACAACTCCCACTTGCACTAGGTTCAATCATTAATGTTTCTAATACCCATTTATCTAACATGACAATCATGCTTAGCCTGTGCAAGGGGCTTAGTAAGAGAATCAACAATATTGTCATCAGTTGGTACTTTGCATATCTTTATATCACCTCTATCAATGATTTCTCTGATAAGGTGATATCGCCTGAGTATGTGTTTGGTCCTTTGATGTGATCTAGGCTCTTTAGCCTGTGCTATTGCACCATTGTTATCACAGAACAAATCTATCAGATTTGAGATGGTAGGCACCACCCCTAGCTCAGTGATGAACTTTTTAATTTAGACAACTTCCTTAGCTGCATCTGATGCTACTAGGTACTCAGCTTCTATTGTAGAATCAGCCACAGTGCTTTGCTTTGAGCTCTTCCAACTTACTGCTCCACCATTCAAACAGAATACAAATCCTAATTGCGATCTAGAATCATCTATGTTAGATTGAAAACTTGCATTTGTGTAACTATTTACAACAAGCTCATCATCCAATCCTCCATACACCAAGAATACATCTTTAGTTCTTCTCAAGTACTTTAGGATATTCTTAACGGCAGTCCAGTGATTTTCACCTGGATCTAATTGAAATCTACTAGTCATACTCAAGGCATATGAGACATCTGGTCGAGTGCACAACATGGCATACATGATAGATCCAATAGTCGAGACGTATGGAATCTTACTCATGCAGTCTCGCTCATCACGTGTACTAGGACAATGAATCTTGCTGAGATTGATGCCATGAGACATAGGTACAAACCCCTTTTTGAATCTTGCATACTAAATCTATGCAATACCTTGTCTATGTAGGTTCATTGACTTAGACCGATTAGCCTCTTGGATCTATCTCTATAGATCTTAATCCCAAGGATGTAATTGGCCTCGCCTAAGTCCTTCATTGAGAAACACTTTCCTAACTAAGACTTTACAATCTGTAAGGTAGGAATGTCATTTCCAATGAGTAAGATGTCATCAACATAAAGCACTAGAAATACAATTGTGCTCCCACTAACCTTTTTGTAAACATAAGGTTCATCAACATTTTGGATAAAATCAAAATCTTTGACTACTTTGTCAAAGCGATGATTCTAACTTCGAGATGCTTGCTTCAATCCATAAATGGATCTTTGAAGCTTGCAAACCTTCCCAGAATCCTCTAGATGCATAAAACTTTAGGTTGTGTCATATACACATCCTCAAGCAGCTTTCCATTAAGGAATGTTATTTTCACGTCCATTTGCCAAATCTCATAATCATAGTATGCAGCAATGGCGAGAAGGATCCTGATTGATTTAATCATAGCAATTGGTGAAAAGGTTTCATCATAGTCTATACCATGTGTTTGTTTGAATCCTTTTGCAACCAATCGTGCCTTGAAGGTATGCACTTAGCCATCCATGTCAGTTTTCTTCTTGAAAACCCATTTGCACCATATGGGTTTTATACCTTCAAGTGGGTCAATCAAGGTCCATACCTGATTGTCATACATGGATTGCATCTTAGACTTCATGGCTTCTAGCCATTTCTCAGAGTCTAATCCCATTATGGCCTCTTAATAGGTGGTTGGCTCATCTTGATCATTGAGTAACACATCATGATATCTTTGAGGCTGATTCGTGTCTTATCAGACCTTCGTGGGCCTTATGTTACTTGAGTAGGCTCAACAACTTGTTGTGAGTCTTCTCGATTTTCCATCTCTGGTTCAATGTGATTTTATGGCTCTCGAATTTCTTCGAGATGTATCTTACTCCCACAGGTTCTTTTAGAGATGAATTCTCTTTCTAAAAAGATACCATTCCAAGCAACAAACAATTTGTTCTCAGTGGGGTTGTAGAAGTAGTATCCTTTAGTTTCCTTAGGATAACCCACAAAAAGGCATTTTATAGATTTGGGTGCTAGCTTATCTGAGGCCTATTGCTTAACATATGCCTCGCATCCCCAAATCTTAAAAAAAGATAAACTGGGCTTCTTCCTAGTCCATATCTCATATGGTGTCTTTTCAACCGCCTTAGATAGAATGCGGTTTAGTGTAAATGCAGCTGTTTCTAATGCATAGCCCTAAAAGGATGGTGGAAGATCTGTTTGACTCATCATGGATTGAACCATATCTAATAAGGTTCGATTCCTTCGTTCAAAAATGTCATTCCATTGTGGTGTTCCTGGTGGGGTTAATTGTAAGACAATACCACAATTTCTAAGATGGTCAATAAACTCTTGGCTCAAATATTCACCACCTTGATCGGATCGAAGTGCTTTAATAGATTCGCCAAGCTGATTCTGTACCTCATTTTGGAATGTTTTAAACATTTCAAAAGCTTCAGATTTGTGTCTCATTAAATAGATGTAACCATATCTACTATAGTCATCTATAAAAGTAATGAAGTACAAGTGGCCTCCTCTAGTAGTTGTACTTAGTAAACCACATACATCGGTATGTACTAAGCCCAATAAGTCAGTGGCCCACTCACTGTGCCCAGTGAAAGGTGCCTTAGTCATCTTTCCCAATATACAAGATTTGCATGTGTTAAATGATTCAAAATCTAATAATTTCAGAAGTCCATCTTGATAGAGTTTTGAAATGCGTTTCTCATTTATGTGGCCTAGACGACAGTGCCAAAGATAAGTTTGATTCAAGTCGTTAGTCTTGATCCTCTTGGTATTTATGTTATAGATATCTTGATTATTAGGAGCATTAAGATTTAAATAATAATGAACACCATGCAAATCACCATCCACATAAAAAATGTCATTACGATAAATAGAACATTTATTATTCCCAATAATTGAAATAAAACCTTCCTTATCTAAATAAGAAAGTGAAATAATGTTACTACTCAAAGTAGGAATATAATAGAAATTGTTCAAAATTAACAAAAGCCCACGGGCAAATTTATTTCATAAGTGCTTACAACTGAAGCAGTAACTCTTACTCTGTTTCTAACTCGTAGATCTATTTCGCCCTTTTTCAACTTCCTACTCCTTTTGAGACCCTGCACATTTGTACAAATGTGAGTTCCACATGCAGTATCTAATATCCATGTAGAAGAAGAAGAAAGATTAATTTCTATAACATAGATACCTGAAGTAATAGCCCCGCTATTCTTCTTTTTCTTTAGATCTTCTAGGTAGAGCTTACAGTTTCTCTTCCAATGACCGGATTCATTGTAAAAGAAACACTGTCCTTCCTTGGGAGGCTTTGCCTTCTTAGCTTCAGGCTTGGGTTTGGGCTTATTTTGGTTCTTGAACTTATTGTTCGGGCCCTTTCCCTTGCCTTTACCTTTCTTTTTCATTCCTTTACCTTTTTGAACCATTAAAATAGAGCTTGGATTTTTCTTAATATTTTGCTCAGTAGTTTTAAGCATCCCATGCAGTTCAGAAACAGATTTCTCCATGTTGTTCATATTGTAGTTCATGAAAAACTGGTCATAACTTTCAGGAAGTGAGTTTAAGATCAAATCTGTAGCTAACTCCTGACTCATGGGAAATCCGAGCCTCTCAAGGTAGCCTTTCATCTTCAAAACATGAGTGCTAACTGATGCACCTTCAGCCATTTTATAGGAATGCAAGGCCTTGGTGGTTTCATACTTTTCTTGCCTTGCCTGTTGTTGGAACATTTCCTTGAGATGCACAATTATCTCATAAGCCTCTATAAGTTCCAGATCTCTCTGAAGTTCTAAGACTATGATGGCTAACATCAGGCATCCTACATCCACAGAATCATTGAGATGCTTGGTGTGGGCATCCTTCTGTACTCTTGGAGCATTGGCTACAGGCTCCTCAGGAATGGGCTCATCCAGGACATATAGCTTTCTTTCCTGTTTGAGAACAATTCTCAAGTTTCTGAACCAGTCAAGAAAGTTTGTCCCATTGAGTTTGTCCTTCTCAAGGATGGATCGCAATGATAGTGCAGCAGAGTTATTTGTCGACATTTTTTCTACAACAAAATATGTAAAAATCAAATTAATATCTTTCCACTAAAATAACCCTCAATTTAATTTAGCGGGCTAAGACCCATATTTCACTTAATTATAAGTCTACTTTGGCAGACGCTTAAAATTAAGCTCTTTAGGTAGGTAACTCGTTTACCAATTACATCACATGTAACTCTTAGATCTTTTTATGGGATTCATTCATCACATAATCCGGCATGTTTAATCCCATCTAATGCCTTGAGACCTAAAACTGTTTTGATAGTTTCAATTAAGTCAAACCACTATGAAGCTTATGAGTATCACCATTACCCAAGCTACCTTACTAAGATAACCTAAGTGTATCCCACTTTGGTGGAACCTACACTCAAGTGATCAAAGTCTTGGCAGATGTTCATTAGTGGGCGGCATTGTAACTTAAAATTTTACATGAGGGATTTTATTTCATTATTACATAAAACTAGTTGTCACATAATTATATACTGTAATAGCATACAATCATACATATATATGATCTCATCATAAGTCTTAAAATAAATGTGACACAATATGGCCCATCTATCCTATCTCCTCCTAAGCCAATGAGAGGATTCCTCTAAGATAAAATCTATATATACAAAGAGAAACCTCGCTTGAACATTCGAGGGGAGTGTGAGATGAGAAAAGAATATACATTTAGAATGAATAGAGAAAGGCACGACACGCAGGCCGTATTTAAAAAAAAAATTACAAACCTTAAGCATCCTAGGGCCATATCATTCACCATACCCATCCAAGCAATTCACAACACAAACACACATGTTACAAACATTTCATCTCATATGAAAGGCTGTAAATTTAGTGAATTTATTTTAAATTAGATTGTGTTGCGCTAGGATTAGATAGCAACGGCGGCCCTACGGATTCATTCAGTGCGTCACATATATGTACAGATTTATAATCTATTTCAATATCCAAAACAAGAACGCACATACATATATCTCATATATATGAACAGAATCGATTTAAACGACTATTACCCTATACATATATCATATATATGAACGGATTCAATAAAAGGATCTTTATGCTTAGATTTCATGCTTTAAAATAATTTGATCTAATCACATCGCATACATATCTCATATCAGCACATGCAAAAAATTGAGCACAAGATAAAATTCTTAGAACACACAGGTACTCAATTTAAGCAATTATTGACGTGGCTCTGATACCACTGTTGGGAATCATAGGAGGCACACAGCAGAAACGTTTAAAATTTTGATCCCGATTCCCACCAAGGATCCATCAAAATCGCTTAAATCGAATAGGTTCAGAGAATTACCTTTTTCTGTCGATTGAGTTTATTGTTTACTTTTCGTCTAGATCACAAGAACTGACCATAGATCAGATCCATCTACTAGTATCCACACGAATGGGGTTCAGCAACTCAAACGGTGTGCTAGCAGCCTGTTTCGTACAATTCTGTACGACGTCCGTACAGTGTCCATCTCTCTAAAGTTTTTGGAGGTAGCTCTAGCTATATTTTTTCTGATATGGAAACCCCTATTTATAAACTAAGATTTCAGATATATTTAATTAATCAAAATTAATTAAATATATCTATTAGTTTAAATTTAAATCTATCCTATAGTTTAAATTTAAACTAATAATATCTATAGCTTAATTTAAATTATCTGATTAGTTTAAATTTAAATCTATCTTATAGAATCAAATTTAAATTATCTAAGTAGTTTAAATTTAAATCTATCTAATAGAATCAAATTTAAATTAATTCATATATATATATATAATATATATATAATATTTTGAATTTAATTATTTATATATATATATATATATATATATATATAAATAATTCCTCCATCTTAGATATTCATTGAATCTAAACACATTTCTGATTTAATGAATGTGGACATTTTAGCGCGAGTTGGTTCGTTCTTGTGTGTGACCCTGCAGGCCCATATGATGTTGGCAGTGGGCTAACTGCACTGTTTGACCCACAAATCACAAGCGGCCTCTAGCAAGATATTATGACTACCCAAATCTTACGGGATCAGTGATTCGATGCAACCTATATTACAACCCTATCATATCTCTCTTATCACATGATATCTAGATCGAGTATGAGGCATGAAAATGTCATCCTCAACTTGCTCAATCGTAACTTTCTCGATCTCTGAGCAGACTGATATAAGATGGAATCCTTTCCATCTAAGCTTGGCCATGCATTTCTCAATCACACTCATCGAGGGGCCCAGAGATATCTCTCTATTAATTAGAGAGACAAATTCCATCTTGACCACTCATCTTCCTCTGCATGGATTCCACTATACCCGATCATAGCCTTTATAATCTTTCGGTTAAAGGTGACATTAGATTATGCCAAAGTACAGTGTCATTCATGTAGGAATCTATGATGATCTCAGGTCTAAGGGATCAATGACACGGTTATATATGAAATAAACTTATGACCTAATCTATGTAGCTTATCTCATGACGGGTCTATCTAGCATCCTGTTCTCTAACATATGCCTATGATTTTGATTCATATCATCATACATGATTAACACTTAATCAATCAAAATCATACTAGTCTTAATTCATCGTTATTCCCATAAGGATGATTGACTAGGGACATTTTGGATAATCCAAAAAAAATGATTTATCCATGGATATTATTATATATAAACATGCAAATAATATAATAATGTAATAAAAGAAAACTCTTATTTTGTAATAAAAATAATGTTCGCAATACAATGATTGGCCTAGGGCACAATCTCCAACAATGTTTACAAGAAGGTTAGTGGGAGCACAATTGTATTTCTAGTGCTTTATGTTAATGACATCCTACTCATTGGAAATGACATTCCTACCTTGCAGATTGTCAAGTCTTGGTTAGGAAAGTATTTCTCAATGAAGGACTTAGACGAGGCCAATTACATCCTTGGGATTAGGATCTATAGAGATAGATCCAAGAGGCTAATCAGTTTAAGTCAATGCACCTACATAGACAAGGTATTGCATAGATTTAGTATGCAAGATTCAAAAAGCAGTTTTGTACCTATGTCTCATGGCATCAATCTCAGCAAGATTCAGTGTCCTAGTACATGTGATGAGCGAGAACGCATGAGTAAGATTCCATACGCCTCGGCTATTGAATCTATCATGTATGCTATGTTGTGCACTCTTGACTAGATGTCTCATATGCCTTAAATATGATAAGTAGATTTCAATCAGATCCAGGCGAGAATCACTGGACTGCCGTCAAGAATATCTTAAAGTACTTGAGAAGAACTAAGGATGTATTCTTGGTATATGGAGGATTGGATGACGAGCTTGTTGTAAACAGTTACACAGATGCAAGTTTCCAATCTGACAAAGATGATTCTAGATCGCAATCAGAATTTGTATTATGTTTGAATGGTGGAGTAGTAAGTTGGAAGAGCTCAAAGCAAAGCACTGTGGCTGATTCTATAACAAAAGCTGAGTACCTAGCAGCATCAGATGCAGTTAAGGAAGCTATTTGGATTAAAAAGTTCATCACTGAGCTAGGGGTGGTACCTACCATTTCAAATCTGATAGATTTGTTCTGTGACAACAATGGTGCAATAGCATAGGCTAAAGAGCCTAGATCACATCAAAGGACCATACACATACTCAGGCGATATCACTTTATTAGAGAAATCATTGATAGGGGTGATATAAAGATATGCAAAGTACCAACTGATGACAATGTTGCTGATCCTCTTACTAAGCCACTCGCACAGGTTAAGCATGATCGTCATGTTAGGTCAATGGGTATTAGAAACATTAATGATTGAACCTAGTGCAAGTGGGAGTTGTTGGAGATTGTGCCCTAGGCCAATCATTGTATTGCAAACATTGTTTTTATTATGAAATAAGAGTTTTCTTTTATTACATTATTATATTATTTGCATGTTTATATATAATAATATCCATGGATAAATCATTTTTTAGATTATCCAAAATGTCCCTAGTCAATCATCCTTGTGGAAACAACGATGAAATAAGACTAGTATGATTTTGATTGATTAAGTATTAATCATGTATGATGATATGAATCAAAATCATAAGTCTATGTTAGAGAACAGGACGTTGGATAGACTCGTCATGAGATAAGCTACATAGATTAGGTCATAAGTTTATCTCATATATAACTGTGTCATTCAAATTCGATAGATTTGTTCTGTGACAACAATGGTGCAATAACATAGGCTAAAGAGCCTAGATCACATCAAAGGACCAAACCATACTCAGGCGATATCACCTTATGAGAGAAATCATTGATAGAGGTGATATAAAGATATGCAAAGTACTAACTAGTGACAATGTTGTTAATCCTCTTACTAAGCCGCTTGCACAGGCAAAGCATGATCATCATATTAGGTTAATGGGTATTAGAAACATTAATTATTGAACCTAGTGCAAGTGGTAGTTGTTGGAGATTGTACCTTAAGCCAATCATTGTATTGCAAACATTATTTTTTTTACGAAATAAGAGTTTTCTTTTATTACATTATTATCTTATTTGCATGTTTATATATAATAATATCCATAGATAAATTATTTTTTGGATTATCCAAAATGTCCCTAGTCAATCATCCTTGTGGGAACAACAATGAATTAAGACTAGTATAATTTTGATTGATTAAGTGTTAATCATATATGATGATATGAATCAAAATCACAGACGTGTGTTAGAGAGCAGGACGCTGGATAGACCTGTCATGAGATAAGCTACATGGATTAGGTCATAAGTTTATCTCATATATAATCATGTCATTGATCCCTTGGACCTGAAATCACCATATATTCTTACATGAAGGATACTATACTTTGGCATAGTCTAAATGTCACCTATACCCGGGTGATTATAAAGGCTATGATTGGGTATAGTTGAATCCATGCAAAGGAAGATGAGTGGTCAAGATGGAATTTATCCCTCTGATTAATAGAGAGATATCTTTGGGCCTCTTGATGAGTGTGACTGAGAAATGCATAGCCATACTCAGATGGAAAGGGTTCCATCTTATATCAGTCTGCTCAGAGATCGAGAAAGTTACGATCGAGCAAGTTAAGGATGACATTTCCACGCCTCATACTCGATCTAGATGCCGTGTGACAAAAAGGGATATGATACGATTATAAGATAGGTTGCATCGGATCACCGATCCCGTATGATTTAGGTAGTCACAATGTCTTGCTAGAGGCCGCTTGTGACTTATGGGTCAAACAGTGTAATTGGCCCACTGCCAACATCATATGGGCCTGCAGGGTCGCACACAAGAACAGACCAACTCGAGCTAAAATGTCTACATTCATTGAATCAGAAATGTGTCTACATTCAATGAATTTAATTTTTTAAATCTAGGATGGAGGAATTATTTATATATATATAAATAATTAAATTCAAAATATATTATATATATATATTATATTTGATATTATATATATGAATTAGTTTAAATTTGATTCTATTAGAGAGATTTAAATTTAAACTAATCAGATAATTTAAATTTGATTCTATTAGATAGATTTAAATTTAAACTAATCAGATAATTTAAATTTGATTCTATTAGATAGATTTAAATTTAAACTTATTAGATAATTTAAATTTGATTCTATTAGATAGATTTAAATTTAAACTAACCAGATAATTTAAATTTGATTCTATTAGATAGATTTAAATTTAAACTAATCAGATAATTTAAATTTGATTCTATTAGATAGATTTAAATTTAAATTAATCAGATAATTTAAATTCGACTCTATTAGATAGATTTAAAATTTAAACTAATCAGATAATTTAAATTTAAATTAAGCTCTAGATATTGTTAGTTTAAATTTAAACTATAGGATAGATTTAAATTTAAACTAATAAATATGTTTAATGATATATTTAATTAATCTTGATTAATTAAATATATCAAAAACTCTAGTCTATAAATAGGGTTTCCATATTAGAAAAGTTTTTTTTTGGCTAGTGCTGCCTCCAAAAATCCTAGAGAGAGGGACAGTGTACGGACATGCACAGAATTGTACGGACATGTATAGAACTATACGGACGTAGTACGGACAGGTGCTAGCACACTGTTCGAGTTGCTGAATCTCGTTCATGTAGATACTAGTAGAGGGAGCTGATCGGCGGTCAGTTCCTATGATCCAGACGAAGAGTAAACAGCAAACTCAATCGATAGAAAAAGATAATTCTCTGAACCTATTCGGTTTAAGCGATTTTGATGGATCCTTGGTGGGAATCGGGATCAAAATTTTAAACATCTCCACTTATGTGCCTCCCATGATTCCCAACAATACCATATTTATAGAACTCATCTCATATAAATTCTAGGCTTCCTTCCATGAACAACAAAAGAAAAAGAAGGAAAACCATTAAAAATAATCAATTTAATTGCGTTACGTCATGGATAAAATTTTCATTCGGTGTTCTGTGGGCCATATGGACTCATCCTTCTCATTCTCATATTTAATTACACAAATACAACTTATAACCATCCCAAGAAGTGGCCTAGAACTCATGCAAGAGGATGGAATGGATAAAATGCAATGGTGCAGCCTTAGACTCATTTTCTAAGTCATTGTCACAATTTTTGGAAAATCATAACTAATTCTAAAAAAATCAAAATCATGCAAAATATGACATTATAGAAAGCTACAGATGCCTAATTTATGTTAAAAATAAATTCAGACCATAATAGAGGTAGCTAGCCACCAAAAATTGATGGAACAGTATCAGAGGTCGACTGTCATTATGAATACTATGCTCCAACTTTAATAATTCATATCTCCCTACTCAGATGTCTAATTAAGGTGATCTTAGTGGCCATGGAAAGCTTATCATGGCTAGAATATGTATATAAAATTTCATGAACATTGGACACCATTTGACACTCGAATAACACAGCTCAAATTTTTTACTATATGAATAATGTCAACATCAGTTCAGCAGAAAAATGCCATCTTTGAAAAATCATAATTAGTTCCACAGAGCTCCAAATAATATGATATTTGACTTCCAAAAAAGGTTTGGATGAGATTTACATGCAAAATTTCATGGGCAAATTCATCCATTTTGTCAGATCTTGACATTGGGTTGCAAAATGGCTCATTTTATGTCATGTAAAAGTCTTAAATGGTCCAAAATTGCTTCTAAGACAACCATGGCTATTTAAGCATGTGGGAAAGCACCAAAATGGTCTATTAAACTTGTCTCAAAGGTAGAAAAACCTAGATTACTCAAACTTACTCATCCACCCCAAGTTATACACAAGGGCATACATGTCAAGGCTTGCCATCCAATGCCCAAAATGCACTCTATCATACATATGCATTAAATCTCATACATACATGATACATTTACATATTTACATGTGTTCATAAGGTTATACAACATATATGATAAGAGATTACATCATGTGCTACTCATATGGCTATAAATTTGCATTTTTACACACTTGATTGTCACACTTTCTCCTTCTAGCTTGGTGGCTCCACTCTTTGGCTCTCTTGGTCCACCTAGACATGTTAAACATGTAGGGAGGAAGGAATGAGATTCTAGGAATCCTAATAGCTCTTCTCCCTTTCAATCACACAAAAAGAATGCAAAACCAAGTTTAGAAATGCATGCATAACTATCATAAGGTATGTGATCATTTAAGAAGCATTCTTAGCTTTCAAAGAGTTACATTAAACATACATAGGCTTGCCAAGCAAGTGGTTAGGCCTCACCCATTCCCTTCAAGGATCTTGGACTTGCCTCTCCTTTTTTCTTCAAGGCTTTGAACTAGGCTTTGCTCTTGGGAGACTCTTAGCTTTGTCTCAACCATTCTTAAGGGTTATTGGCTCATCCTCACCATGGCTAGAGGGTTCTTGGCTTCACCTCACTCAAGAAAACTGAAGTAAAGTAGCAAGATATCATTTGAATGCATAAAACAACATCATTGTACCATGGCATATGACATCATGCTAAAACACATTTTCATGGTTTAACACATACATACACACATTTAAAGACAAGATAACATTCATCCATGTATGAGAGAAAGAAGAGAGAGCTACCTTTGTCACACTTGCACACTTTCTTCCTTGAACTTAGTTCCTCTCCTATGGCCACACACTCATAAGAAGGTGGGATGTGTTTCCTTTGGCTTAGACTCATAATATGGAAGGCAATTATACTCTTGAACCAAATTCTAAAGCTACACATTCATTAGAAAAGTTAGGTAGTTCATATGGCTCTTTTATGGTTCCATAATGCACTTAATGAAGCAACCCTATGGAAACATGATCTTTTCTCCATTCTCTTCATTCATTTATGATTTTGACTCCTTTTAGGCCTCTTGGAGTCATCACACAACTAAATCAAGGGGCTTAACTAGGTGTTGCTTCTTTAAGCCATAATATGGAACCCATGATACCATCTCACTTTCTATGGCTTCTAATATTTTTCCAAGGCTTTCTTTCATCCTCTTCCATCATATATGACTCAAAAATAAGATTGGAACGAATTAAAATTATCCCTAGGTTCCTCAACTACTCTAGGCCAAGGCTATGCTCTTTAAGGCTACCCTTGGAGTTTTCTTTATTTTCTTAATGGAAGATGCATATTAGGAGCCTTCAAGGGATCTTAGGAGTTAATCCAAATACTCATTTAGGCCTAGGAATTATTGTATCAAATCAAATTTTGTAAGGGACACTTGAAACCTTAATTTTGCTATCTTGATTTTTCATGGTTATTTGTTAATTCTCTTTGCATATTCTTATTCTCCACACTCAATTCCTTAAGCTTCACCATTGTTTCTTCCTAAAATCCATGTCTTCTTGAAGCTCTCTAGGTGCAGCGAACCAAGGAGAAGGAGGGAACAAAGAGTAGCTACCATAGGATGAAAATTTACCTTATTTTCTTAGCTTTTCTTGCTTGTTTCTCACTTTGCTTGCCCTCCTCTCCTCAAATCTAAATTTTTCACCTTTGTTCTGCCCTCAAAACAGATCCAAGAACTTCAATAAAATCATGGGTAAGAAGGGAAGATGCAAGAGAAGGAATTTGCTAAGGAGAAAGCATAAAAAATTAAGAAAATCCATACCTTTTTCCTTGTTTTTCTCCTCATTTTCTTTTCCTCTTAGTGCACCTCAAACCCTAGCTCTCTCCTCTAGTTTTGGGCAGAAACAAATGTGGTTAAATGAAGGAGGAGGTGGGGCTCCTCATATATATATAGTTAGGTTAGGAAAAACTTTTCAAAAATTCTAATTTTATCTCTTCGTCTTGGCATTTTTGTTTCTAATTTTTTTTATCTCCTTTTTTAGAACCATCTTTTACATTATAAAATTTAAGTTCCTAATTTAATAAAATATTGTTGGAATCACTCAAATTGGAGCTAAAACCTTCTCAAATGAATCCGTCAAATTTGGGCTTACCATTGTTAGACAATGTCTACTGGTGGGGCTTTAACTGTCTTGGGGCTTTTTATGGTTTTTAGGGTCTTTAAAAACCTTGAAGAACTCAATTTTACCATTTAAAAAGCCCTCCTGTGAGAATTCTAAAAATTATCCAAAATTATGAAAATACCATTATGTTTCGTTTCCCTTTTCGTAAAAATCTGTCTGGCGATTCTGGCTTCAGTTTCAAGGCACCTCTAACCTTGAATCACTATTATTTAAGGTCTAGAATATTATTCTAATTTTATTGGACCTCAAATCACTCTATCTAGGGGGCTTCCCTTTATATCCGGTGAATTTCATGCATTTACAGGGAAATCGTACATTACATTTCTCGCGTTTTCTCTCATTTTCAAAGAACCAGATATTACAAGACTAATGCCCTTTAGAGCCTCTATTTGCTATGTGTGAGATTATGAAATAAGGAAAATGGTTTTTGTATGTTCATAAGTAGCCTAAATGCCATACATGCATTCTTTGACATATATATGCATCTATTATGTATGTTTGAAAGGCTTAAGAGCTATTGAGATTCTTTGAATCTCACTCTTCCCCATTTTCCATCTAACCATGTCTAGGTAAAGTTCAAGGAAGCAAAAATGGAAGCCAAGGAGCATGATGTGCAACATTTCAGCAATAAAATAGTTTCTAAGGTAATGAAATGTCAAAGTATGTATGTATCAGTAGGTTATGAAATGTAAACCATTGAACATGTGTAAAAGTATGTGAACATCATGAATGAATGGAAATTTGAACCAAATATATGCTTACATGAGATTTTTCCACCTATGAGCCTTTATTTGCATGTGTATAATTCATGTAGTATGGTGAGATTAGGCTCCATGATGATTTGAACCATTTAGGATGCTTTCTTAGGCCATGTTTATGCTTTTGAACATGCTCAAGTAGTTGTGGAAAGATAAAAAAATATTTGGTACATATGGAACCTATTATGGACTTCAAATTTGACCAAAACTTGAGCTAAACCAAAGTTTAACCAAATAGATGAGCTTTTGCATGCAATTTGGCCAGCAAGTATGTCTCATGTAGAGCTTTCAATAGACCTAAAGAGCACTCAATTTAGAGCTCTAGAGAATTTATTATATATTTTTTCCAAATTTAGCTAAATTATTCAAAATTGGTATGTGCACTATTCATATGGTCTGTTTACCTCTCTATGTCATGTATGGGACAAATGAAGTGCAATGCTCATGAAATTTTACAAGCACAAACTAGATATCATAAGATTTCCATAGCAACTGAGATTACCTCATTTTAAGCTCTATAAAGGGAGAACCAAATTTTTTAAATTCCAGGTCCTGATGTTGTCTGAGGTGCGACTTGAGTTACTGTTCTATTATTTTTCATGGGTTAAATGCTGTTGTCTTAGTTTAGAATTATTTTTATGATTTCATCCATATCATTTCAAAAATCTATGATATGCATGATTTTGATTTTTCTAGAATTAGTAATAAATTTTCAAAATTTTTAGCAAAAACTTGTGATAGTATACCCGAGAGCAAATATTGTTTTCCTTCAAGTTTGGTTCCAAATTTGTGATTTATGAGATGAGTTGTGATGTTTATGACTTGAATGGATATATTATGGGTGCAAAATGATATTGATAAGTTTACATGCTCCTTAAAGCCAATAATGAATTAATGGGGCTTTTTGTTATGCAATTTTTATGTCACTAAATATGCTATTTTCTTGGAATTGTGTAACAATAAGCCTATGGGATATAGAGTAAAGGTTAGAAAGTTAAGGTATTACATATGTCTGATCACTACATGGCCAATGAATGAGTTTCACAACATATTTATAGCTTTTGTAAAAGAAATCTATTATTGGGCTTTTATGCATATAATAGTCACAGATTAATTTATTATTAATTAAGATTGTGTATTTAGTCCCTTAATAATTCAACCTTGCTATTGAATCAATGCACATCATTGTAATGTACTGAGATACATAGTTATAGCAAATCATTACCACTTGATCTAGTAATGATACAAGTGACTTTTAGTTACTTTTGAGTTACATAACAAATTATTACCACCAAATCTTATACATGAAATTTACTACAAGAAAATTAACTACCAATCAAGCTATAGTTAGTATGAGTTTTAGGATCGTTACTACCTAGTTTAGGGACATTGCAAAGTATAGTTACTATTGAATTTTAGGACTGTTACTACCAAATTTAGGGACATTACTATTGGATTTAAAGAAATTTACTACTAGGATTTAGAGACCATAAAGTTATTATTAAGTTTTAGGCCTGTTGCTACCATATTTAAGTATATTACTATTAGATTTTAGGAAATTTACTACCAGATTTTAAGGACCTTATAGATTATAGTTATTATTGAGTTTTGGAATCGTTGCTACTAGGTTTAAGGATGTTACTACTAAATTTCAAAAAAATTTATTACTAGGTCTTAAGAGACTGTGTAGACTATCATTTCTATTAAGACTTTTATTACCAAGTTTAAGGATGTTACTTCTAAATTTAAAGAAATTTTGTAATACTTGATTCCTCTCTAAAATGCTTGAAACTAATTAATTATAAAAGGAAGTCCCCTAAATGGGAAGAGTTAAGGCCAAACAAAATTAGAGCAATCATGTAGATATCAAAGAATGAGAATATAAGGCCAAAGGTGCCCTAAAAACAAAGCCAAAACAACTAAATAAAATTTGACGAACATACAGTGGCATTTTTGTAAATTTGGGTACTTTTAGAAAACTCAAAGGAAGGATCTTTAAATGGGAAAATTGAATTTTCTAGGATTCTCAGAGGCTCTAAAAACCATGGGAACTCCTAAAACAGTTAAAACACCTCCCGTGAGCGATTTGGGCTATCAGTTGATCAAAACTTTAACTGAACAGTTCAGAATGGTTTTAAATCCAATTTGGGTAAAACCAAAAGCATTTTATAAGTTAGATGACCTAAATTTTATGGTGGAAAAGATGGTTCTAAAAAAGGAGTTGAAATAAGCCCAATTGGACAGAAGAAAGAAGAGGGATTAAATTGTAATTTTTAAAAAGTTGCATAAATGAGCTCTAGCCCCCTTAAAACATGTCCCACCTTTGCCCTCTCCTTATAACCAACCTTCTCTGGTCTAGAACAAAACCAAGGGTAGATGGGAGTGGTGCAACAAAGGAAGGAGTAAAGAGAATAAGATTCAAGACAAAAAGGTAAGAAATTCCATGATTTTTCATGCTTCATCCTTCACCAACCTTGCTTTTCATGACTGATTTGGGATTGATTTAGGGTTGCTTCAGTAGGAGGAAGTTATAATTTGAAGGAGAAGCAAGAAGCAAGTGAAAGTATTCTTGAAAAAGCTTAAAATCAAGGTAACTTCATGGCTTTTCTTTGCTTCTTCTTGTTTGTTCTTCATGAGTGCAATTTCATCCAGCACTAGACCTACTCTCTAGGGAATGAATTCAAGCCAAAATAAGGTAAAGACAAGGGTTTTCAAGCATGAGGATTAAGAATATACTATTATAATTAAATAAGAAGCATTAGAAATTAAGTTGTAAAATATAAGGATTTAGTTGCACCTTGACAAATATGAATCTTCCTAGTGGTAATTTAAGTTGTCTAAGAGTATGTATAAGTTCTCAAGACACCTAAAAAGCCTCACAAGTGCCAACTTCCTAAAGAAAATGAATGAAATTCAATGTGTCCATTAGTTCCTTTATGTCTCAGCTTGGAGGAGATCATGCACCTAGGGAGATTTTAATTACATCTAAGGCTAGAAAGTGACTAGATATGATTAATGAACATCAAAGGAAGCATTAGAATGAATTTAGGAAGTATGGTTTGTGAGATGGAGGTGTAGGCTCCATTTTGAGACATAAAGAAGTAACTTATGTCTAGACTCCTTGAATTGAAATTGTGCTGGCTCTAAGAAGTCTAAATGGAGTCAAGAGACATAAAATGAATGAGAAATGGGAGCCAAGATCATGAATTCCAAGGGTTGCTTCATTGTGTTTTGTATGAAACCATAATGAAGTCATATGAGAAAGTAAGTATGTATTGAGTTTCTATAAAGCTAGAGCTTGTTCCAATAACTAAATCATGTCTCATTTGATGTGTCTAGGGCAAGAGAATCAAGTTCCACCTAGTTGTAAGTATTTGGTCAAGAGAGGGAAGGAATAAGCAAAGGGAAGAGTTGTGTTCTTGCTTCAAGGTAGCTCTCTAACCTTTCTCACAAACATTGCTTAGATGTTTACTTATCTTTTAGTGCTTGTGTGTATGTTTGAACAATGAGAAATGTTTCTAGCCATTGATTACATGTTATGGTACCATTATGCTTCTTGAAATATGTTTATGAATGCAAAGTGGCTTGAATGGGTATGGTTATGCCAAAAGCCTTTTAGCATGGGTGAGAATGAGCTAAAAGTCCCTAGGAATAGGTGAAACAAATCCAAAAGTCTTAAAAAGAGTGAGACTAAGTCAAAAGTTCCTTGAAAGTAGGTGAGACAAATCTAAAAGTCCCAAAGAGGTTGGTGAGGTTAGAACAATACCCTTTAAACCTTATGTTTGACATGTATGAGTTCATATGACAAGGAAAATGATTTATGTATGTTTATTAGTAGCTTAAATGCCATGTATATATTCTTTGACATATAAATCTATCTATTATGTATGTTTGAAAAGGTAAAAAGCTATTAGAATTCTTTGAATCTCATTCTTCCTTTACATATGTCTAACCATGTCCAAGTGAGCCAAGTGGACTAAGAAATGAAGGCCACACATCTTAAAGAGCAATACTTTGACAATAGAGTAGAATATTAAGCATTTTGTTGATATTTTGATGTCAAAAATTGAAATCCTATGAAGTATATATGATGTAGACCTTTGAGCATGTTCAAATATAAGTAAATATGATGTATATATCAATTTTGAAGTCAAATGAATGAATATGTAAGTTTTTGCCATCCTTATGCTATTATGCTCATGTATATGAATGCAAGTGGCAAGCTGAGAATGAGCCCTATGATGATTTGAATCATCTGGCATGCTTCTATAGGTAGTAATTATGTTTTTATACTTGCTCAAGTGGTTGTGGAAAGATGAGAAAGGCATTTGGTGCATGTTGAACACATTATAGACTTCAAATTTGACCATTTCTTGAGCTAAACCAAAGTTTGACCAAATGGATAAGTTTTTACATGAAATTTGGCCAACAAATAAGTCTCATCTAGAGCTTGTCACAAAACTAAAGAGCACCTAAATTGGAGACCTAGATGATTTATTATGAGTTTTCAAAGTTGGCCAAATTATGTAGAATTATCAAGGGTACTATTCATATGGTTAGTTTGTTTCTCTATATCACTTATAGGTCAAATAAAGTATAATGCTCATGAAATTTACAAGCATAAACTAGACATCATAATCTTTCCATAGCCACTAAGAGCATCTTATTTGGAGCTTTATAGAGGGAGAAACAAACTTTTGAACTTCTAGGTCTTGTAGCTATCTCAAGGCAAACCTAGTGTACTATTCTATTATGTTTTGTGGGATAAATGCTACTATCTTGATCTAGAACTATTTTTAATCATTAGTTAACATCTATAGATTTCTAGAAAGCTATCATATGTATGATTTCAATTTTTTTAGAATTAGTTATGAATTTCCAAAATTCATATCAGAAAATTGATGCAGCAACCTGAGAGCAAAATATTGGTTTTGTGAAATGTGGTTCTAAATATAAGATTCTTGAGATGAATTGTGATGTTTTTTATATGAATGGTTATGATATGGATGGAAAATGAAATGGGTAAACTAACATGGTCCCTAAAGCCAAGAATGATGTAAATGGGTTTTCAATTATGCAAATTCCCTCTACACAAAGTATTGTATTCATGTAAATCTATAAGACTTAGCCTATGTGATATAACTTAAAGGCTAGGAAGCGAAGGTATCACAAATTTACTATCTTTCTTAGAAACCTTGCAGAGTATAATTACTATTGAGTTTTAAGACCATTGCTACTAGGTTTAAGGATATTACTATTGGATTTAAAGAAATTTATAACTAGGTTTTAGGAACTATGCAAACTATAGTTACTATTGAGTTTTAGAATTGTTACTACCAAATTTAAGGACGTTATTACTAGATTTAAAGAATTTTACTACCATGTTTTGGACCTTACATAGTATAGTTATTATTGAGTTTTAGGATCATTACTAACAAATTTAAAGATGTTACTACTAGATTTAAGAAAATTTACTACTAAATTTTTTGAACTGTGCAGTTATTATTGAGTTTTAGGCTCGTGACTATTAGGTTAAAGACATTAATACTAAATTTAAGGAAATTTACCAAATTTTAGGGACCTTGCATATTGTAGCTACTATTGAGTTTTAAGATCATTACTACCAGGTTTAGGAATAATACTACTAGATTTAAGGAAATTTACTACCTGGTTTTAGGCATCGTGCAGTAGCTATTGAGTTTTAGGCCCATTACTACTAAGTTTAGGAATGTTACTATTCTATTTAAGAAATTTACTACTAGATTTTACAAACCTTGTAGACCATAGTTACTATTAAGTTTTAAGGCTATTACTACTTAGTTTAGAGACGTTATTACTAAATTTAAGGAAATTTATTATCATGTTTAAGGACCTTATAGAGTATAGTTACTGTTGAGTTTTACAATTGTTATTACTAGGTTTAGGGATATTACTATTGAATTTAAAAAAAATTATGACTTGGTTTTAAGGATTATGCATACTATAATGACTATTAAGTTTTAGGCATGTTATTACTAGATTTAGAGACGTTATTATAGATTTAAGGAAATTTACTATCATATTTAAAGACATAATATAGTTACTATTGAGTTTTAAGACCATTACTACTAGGTTTTAGTAACGTTACTATACCAATTTTTAAAGATCGTGTAAACTATAGTTACTATTGAATTTTAGGATTGTTACTACCAAGTTTTAGTAATATTACCACTAGATTTTTGGAATACGTTTTATGGACTTTCAAATTATAGTTACAAGCTTTGATTTTTAGGATTGTGATTAGTAGATGGATCTAAAAAATTTACTATGATGTTTTAACAGTCACAAGACCATTTTAATAAGTGGTAGAAAAATTTTAGTGATCTTAGCAAAAAATTTACTATTATTCTTGACCATTAGTAGTCACTTTCAAAGGAAAATTACTACCAAAAGAAAAGTTACTATTACTAATAGGAAAGTTAGGTGATTGTTACTAGTAGTTTAACAAATTTAATAAGTAAATATTGAATTTGTTAACATACAAAGGCTTTTAATACATCTGGGAACTTTACGGAACTTGCAACATCATATTGTTATTATAACCATAACCATAAAAAATTTCAACTAATTTTTCTAGAATGTTTACATCTGGACTTTTTTTTTTAATTGATAACCATAATGATACATGACCAAATGGATGAAGCAATCATTTGACCACTACATTCTTTTTCTTTTCCTTTGCTTTGTTGTAAGTGTGGACACCCTTACATCATCACGACACTTGTTGAGTGGATGGTTAACCAAGTCTTACATAAGTTGGATACAAAACTCATCCAATTGTTATTGGAAACCATAACCACTTACATATGAGCCATAAATATTAGAGCACAGTTGATAATTGAATGAGAATTTCATACCTAGTATACTAGGCATAGTGAGGCCTCCCCATTCAGGCTTTGGTTCCTTGGTCCAAGATTGCAAGTATTTTATTAGGTAAATACCACAATCGTTGATAAGCAAAAAATGTGAGGTAATAAAGTGAGATTAAAAAAGCCATAGCACAACAAGTAACACAGGTTAATAACAGTCCATTAACATGTTTGGCTATTAAGACAACTCAACATCTTTGACAATGATAACTAGGTTTGCTTCAACGTACTTTTTAAGTTTGAGCATTGTCAAGAGTATGGTGAGGCAATTTTTCTATCATATTACTTGCATATAGTATCACATATAACATTACCATTATTGCTAATGTATACACTACTAAACATTAGAACATTGCATAATATTATCGTTATATAGGCCATCTTGGTTTGTCCTTCATTAGCCCACTAACTTAGTGAGTCAAAGGTATCTTAAATGCATGTGTAACATCCCAAAACTAGTTAAGTGACATTATAGAAAATTTAGGAGTTAATTTGGTGAAAATAAGAAACTATTATGGAAATTAAGGAAAATTATGGGAAATGGGAATTTTCAAGGAAAATAATTATTTAGGATATTTTTGAAGCAAATAATAATTATTTAGTGATTTATAGTGGAAAATAAATTTAATTGTGAAATATAAATTTTATTTAGGTGAGATTAATTAGAGGAGTTTAGGAAATTTTGATCTTGAGCCCAATAATTAATTTAACTCTACTAAAAATCATTTTTAGGAGAACAAACTGAGTTATAAGTTTAAACCCAACCCAATTGGACTTAGTAGACTAAAGCATAATACCAAATATAAACCAATGGACCGAAATATCCTTATGTTTAAGCTCACTAAAATGCTGAACCCTCTCATTTCATGATGAAAAACATGTTAGATAACACAGGTAAAAGTAAAAACATAAAAGAGAGAAAAAGGGGCATGGTTCTTTACCTTTTAGGCTCCAATCTATAAAGAAGACATAAGATTTGGCCAAGGTGATGAAGGAAAACTTGTTTTAGTCATTCTCCTTTACATTTTGAATTGAACTACTTGCATTTGGAGGTTTTTCATCAAACTCTAGGTGTTAAAAATTGGGAATTTTGTGCTTTCTTTCTTAATTTTTGACCTTATAAACTAGTAAAGTTATTGGGTAAGTATTTCCCTTCATTTTGATATGTGTTCATGCTTATATTTCATCTCTTAAACTGGTTTTCACTTGCTACCTATCACATTTGCGAAAATTCAAGTGCTGGGAGTGACCCATGGTGGATTCAAGTTGTTTTAGCCTTAAATTAGTATCATTGGCTATATGGAAGATTAGGTAAGTGTCTCTCACCATTTTGTGATATGTATGTACAAAAATTTCATAATTTGGGTTAATTTTTGGTATATGGTTGCCACAAATGCAAATTCAAGAGGAAGTGATGACTCATTGTATTAGCTTCATTAAGTGAGCTCAAATTGGTGATATGAAATTCTAAAAAGCTTAGGTATTCATTAGGTAAGTGCTTCCCTTCATTTTGTAGTATTAAAAGTGTAAAATTTCACTATATGAACTGATTTTTAATATTGATTGTGCATATGCACTAAATTATAGTATGTGAGGGGACCCATTGGTTGTTCTTGGTTTTTAGAATTTAAACTAATATCTTTAACACTTTAAAAGTTTGGATAAGTATTTTCTACTTTATCCTTGATGAAACTGATTGATGAGTATGAAGCTCTTTTGTTAATGATGGTTAAATAATGGTAACTATGCTTCTTTTAGGATTGATGGCCTCTTAGGACATGTTGGTAGCTAAAGAGAGAGTAATTAGGCTTTATTGAGATAACCAAAGCTTAATTCCATGAATATATGTAGTCATGATCATATGTTTACTTGTACATGTTATTTTGATGGCTAATGATTAGCTGGACTACTCATTATATAACTTGGACTGTGATCTTGTCTGTAACACCCCAAAATTAATTAAGATATTAATCATGGATTTAGGGTAATTAAGAATAATTAATAGAGGATAATTGGGCAAGTTAGTGAATAGAAAGTTTAGAGAGATAAATTATTAATATGAGTTTGAGGTTTAATTGAGTTAAACCCCATCTAGGCCTAAATTAAATTAAGTAGGCCAAGATTAGGGATTAATAGAGGCCTAATAATTTTAGGTGCAGACCCAACCTTTTATTATGATCCTTGGCCCAAGAGGTAGCATCTAGTGCTAACCCAATTTAATTTAATGAATCAGAGACCCAAGACCCAAGTTGCACGAGCCCATGTAATTGGCCCAATAACCCTTGAGCAGATCCAAATCAAATGAGTCTTTCAAACTTGGTCTGGCCTAATTGAATTTCAGCAACCCAATACATGAGAGCTGGCCCAACAAAGCTAAACTTTAAAGCCTATTAGGAGTTGGATCTTTGGAGTAGCTCATGACCATATTTGACCCAACTTAAACCCTAAAAACTAACCTAGCCACCCTCCATTCTGTAGAACCACAAGAGACACATACAAAATTCAGAGGTCTAAAGGAGAGGCTAGGGTTCTTGGCATATTTCCATATTTTCCCACTTTTAGAGCAAGATTCAGCCAAGGTAATAGTTATGTAACTTAATCCTCTCATCTTTCTCTTTAATTTGACTTGATTAATGTTCTAATTAGAGCACTTTCACCCACACCCAAAATCTGAAACTTGCCATTTGGTGTTTCTATGGTGAAAATTCGTAGGTTGAGGCTAGGGCTGACATTAGGTAAGTATAAACTCTTCTTTTTGAGGTATTCTTATTGGTTTGAGACCTCAATGATTGGATTATAGTATAGGCATTTATTTTGTACGAATTTGCTTAGGATTTTGGATGAAATATTGAAGTTTCTAATGGAGGACATTTTAATCCGAATTTGGGGACTTGTAGTGGCTGGGTAAGTGTTCCCTAGGTGGTCATTAGCATTTTAAATTCTTTGGGTACTTGTTGCTACTGTAAATGATGAATTAAAGTAGTAATTCTTTAATGCTATAGTTATAGGGGGATTTTTGTACCATTGGTGGCTGTTGCAAATTTATCTACAAGTGAAGTAACCGGGACTATATTAATTCCATCATATATCTATTTTAATTTCATGTTTGCTGTACATGAATGATTTGAAATGTTGAATGAATTATTTGGCTATCTATTATGTTGTCATTGGACCTTGTAAGTCCATGGTAGAGCTGTGGTGCGGCTACCACCCATGCATGTGCTTTGATCAGGCACTGGGTTATGATCAAAGCCCAGATGCACTAAGCCTTGGTTGTGCTCGTTAGGGAGTGAGTGTCGTTGATAAGCATAGTTTTTATACATTTTATTTCCCTTAACTTAAGCTTTTTAATGATTGAATAAGGCTTAATGGATTTACTTAGATGGAATCTTGTTTAGTAACCATTCTCTACACTTTATGAATTAATTGGCTAAATAATTGATTTTAAATGCATAAATCATGTTAAATAAATTTTGTGGATAATTCTATTGAATATTCTTCATTCTTTTGTGCAGAATTTCCGATGTGCAAGTAGCTTGAAGGAGCATTTGATTAAAGGAAAAGAAGAAGCTTTCACTTCCCTCTCCCCTAGCTCATGCACAAGTTATACACTCACTCTCACGTTGCTTCAGAAACAGAATGGAAGAATAAACATGCAGAAGTTAACGTGCAAAGCTTGGGCTAAAGGAATGAAGCAGCAACACGAGCTGTCCAGAACCACATCAAAGGGAAGAAGCTTGTTGAGCTAGATTGGAAGCTATCACGTGGTGAACAGAGGAGCAGCTGCATGATAGAGAAGAAGCCTGAGCTGAGACACACAAACCAGAAGCAACGTCCAGTTGAACGTTGAGCTGCACGAAGAAGAAAAGCTCGTGACGAGCTGAGCAGAACAAAGAAAGGCAACGAGTTGAAGTCTGTACAGCAGCTACAGAGCCAACAAAGAGTAGCTGCATGAAGAGAAAATCTGGACAGCAACGAACGAAGAAGCATGCAGAACCAGAGCAACGCATGAAGAAGCACAAGCTAAGAATGGAAGAATGAGTTGGCACAAAGAAGAGACGCTGAAGCTACGTCTGGACAGCATGCAACAACAGAGAAGAACATGCAAGGAGAGGCACGAGTTGCTTCTGAGACGAGAAGAAAAAGAAGAGCACGAGCTGAACAAACTCGAGCAGCTGCAGAAAGAAGAGAAAGCAACGTGGGTGCATGAGCTGAATGATGAATGGGTCCCACAATCACATAAACAAAGATTAAAATAAGGAGCTTCAGATTTGGAATAAGAGGCAAAGCACGTGAAGAATAAATGAAGCACGAGGAGAGGCTATTCTGGACGACGTCGTTCATTCTCTCGACTTGATCCCTTCGTCCATCAATACCTACGCATACACTACCCGTCACTCCAGCATCCCTATTCATTCACGACACGTCCAGAGCCCATTCCATTCACGTCACTTCGCCCATTCTCTACACGCCTCTACGCTCAAACCCTAGCCATCATTCACCCACACCTCCGTCTATATATACATAACTCTTCACGCCTGATCAGACTCTCGCCTCCCATTGAGGGGAGAATCATTCGGCCATTCACCAACACCCACACATCCATTCATCCATCAATCATCCACGCCTCCATTCATCCTGGGTCTTCACATCTCCATTCCATTCTCCATCTCCATCTCCATCCACCGAATGAAGATCTAATCTCCATCTTGAGGCTAGCTAGGAGGAAGCTTTTGGCTGAAACTTGAATCCTTGGATGAACAACAAATTATGGCTAAGATTTTCTTATTTTTCCTACACTTTTTCTTATTCTGTACAATCTCGGTTGAGTTGTATTTTATTTGGAATTTGTATAATTAATTAGTGGCTGGTTAGACACTGATTAGAAAACTTCCTTTTTGTTGATTAATTGGTTAAATTTGAATTTGATTTTTCATTATTCTCTCTAATCTCCCATGTATGCCACGAAGGTGTTCGATGAAATACATGAGTAAGGTTATGTGTTTAAATGTCTATTTGAGAATTCCTTGGTGTTTAGTTGGTTAATTAAATATTTTTGGATGATGAATCAGAAGATAATTAATTAGTTAATCAATCAAATTGGATGTTCATTGATCTTAAAGACAAGAACTAACGGTTTAATGCAGGATTGAGGTCTCAATTCAACATTAGATTATTAATCTCTTGAATCTTGAATGGTTATTCAAGATCATTTGCTAATGAATATAATTAAGAATTCTTAGGCCATAATTAATCACAATTAGAATAGGATAAGGATAGTGGATACCAAGAGACAATTCCTAAACTAGTCACAAGCCCATCATTCATCACAATTCATCCAATTAGGTAGTATTTAGGAATTTTGTTTCAATTCAGTTTAGGATAGTTTAATTCATTCAAAAACCCCCAAATTAGATAATTCTAGGATCTTAGAACACTTAGAGAACCTAATTAAACATTGAATTCCAATTCCAAGGGAGATGACCTAGGTTGTGCCACTTGCTATATTTTTAGATCAACCTAGTTTTATTTTGAGGGTTGCACGACAAGCCCGTCAAAATTTGGCGCCGTTGCCGGGGAATTTGGAGTCTCAATTGTTTGAGAAAGTTTTCTAAGTGTTTTTGTTTTGTTTTATCTTTGTTTTAGTTCTGTTTTGATTTGATTTTCGTTCTGTTTTGAACTTGGAATCGGTTAATTTCGGTGTTGCGCGTTAAGTGTCCAGGTTGCTGGAATTTTCGTTCAAAGTGCCCAGAAAATTCTCATACTTTGTTTTTCAAGGTTTTTGGATGTTTTGAGCAAAAGTAATAGCAAAGCTATTAGGTGCACCATTTTTTGGGCCAAATTCCAACGTTTGAGGCACTTTTTCGAATTTTTTAGTATTTTTTCGAATTTTTTTTAGGAATTTTTCAATTTTTCTGGATTTAATTTCTTTATTTTTTGTGGGTTTATTTTGCATCATTAACCTCTGTTTAGGAGTGTTCTTCATAGTTAAGTAAGTCTTAGCTTCATTTGATTTTATTTTTTTTTATTATTGAGTTTATTTTAGTTATAATTTGTTTGTGATTTTACTTGCGCTAAAAGTAATTGTGCTTATCATTTTATTTTTACTTTAAATGGATCATTATTATTCTAATCAAGGTGTCTATGACTCTTATGCAAATGATAGGATTTCTCGGAGGATGGATAACGCCATGACAATGGTTCAAGGCCGTCTTGAAAGCCAACAATACCAACAATTCCAACCACCATGCTACCAACTATACCACAACCCATATGGAGTTCACCCAAATTACCACTCTCATCATGAACCATATCATACCTTCCATAGGCAAGAGCCACAATATCATCCTTACAGCTACCATGAGAGGTACATGCAACAAGAGCCTCAAAAGGAATCGAGTTCGAGAGAGAGGATGATGCAGCTAATGGAAGACTTAGATCTTCGAATCCAACAAAGGGATGCCGAACATCTTCAATTCAAACAAGAACATGAACGGTGGTATCTTGAAATGCAACAAAGGCTTGACAACATGATGAAGGATTCAGAAATTCAATTGAATCAACCGACTTCAAGTGCTAATGAATCAATTGAAGAGCAAATTAGAAGGGAATGTATAGAAGAAGAAGAGTCTTATCCATTAGGTGATATCCTTCCATCTTCTAATGTTTTACAATTTGTTAGAACTGACTCTAGTTTGCCTGATAGCACTGTGACTACTGATGCATATAATGTTGTTGATTCTGAGTTGCATGATGATGATATTGATGAGGAAATTATTGTTGAATCTCCTGGTATGGTTGATTGTGGTAGCTCATTGAACAAAATTGACACATTTTTTGATGTTCATGAATCCTTGTGTACTGATACACTTGGGATGTCTACTCCTAGCTGTGATTATAGTGAAAATTTCATTTTTGAATCAATTGATGAATCTCTTGAGTCTAGGGTAGAAGATAAGTGTGGGGGTGACCTAGAATGCAATGATTATTTTGTTCCTGGTGTAGAATTGGTTAAGAAGTCTGTTGATGATGCATCTACTGAGTTTAGGGACAACATGCCATCTAGATCATGTGACATAACTGATTTGGATGCATTTCTTGATTGTGTGTGTGTTGAATCTGCTATATGTGATAGATGCTCCCAAATCAATTCTTCCATTGAGACTAGTGAGTCTATCACATATTCTGATAATCATGATTCCTCACTAGCCTGTGATGGTGTGCCTACTAAAATAATGAATGTAGCATGTGAAAAGGATATAGACATTGAATTTGTTGAGCAGCTCGTTGATAATTCAGACTCTAATTCACAATGCTTATGTGATGATATGCATACGTGTCCTATATGTGCTGAGATTAATGAATTTTTGGAGTCTGATAAGTCTATTGAATCCATGGAATCCTTTGTTTGTGCTGAAATGACTGATAAGACTTATTTCTCTGATCATACTAGTGTTGATGATAATATGCATAGTGATAGTGCTGATGTTGAAAATTCTATTGATCCTTTTGCTGTTGTTGATGCTAGTAGGAGACTTGATTTTGTTGTTAATCATTGTCTAGAATGTTATGAGCCTACTAATGTCTCTTTGTTCAGGGAAGATGTCATCTCTATTGTTGAAAGTCCTGAACAGATTTCTGAGGTAGGTGAAATAGTTCCCAACGAATCACAGGCTCTCCCAGTAGAGGAAAAACAACTATCAGACACCTTGAACTCAAAGGATTGTGAGAGGTTGCAATTAGACTTTTCTGTGGATGTAGTGACTCTTACTAAAGGGAGTCAAGTAGATTTTATTGGATTTGATAGATTTTTAGAAAGTTCAAATTTTCAGTTTGATTTTGAATTTTCTTTCTTTAGTTTTAATTATCTTAAATTTGATGTTTCTTCTTTTCTTGTTCCTGAATTTACTAAAAATGATTTTTTGAGACTTCTGATGGTTGAGAAAGTCCATGAGTCAACATTGCATGATCAATCAAAATGCTTTAAAGTAGTGAGACTCAAAATTATCCAGTTAAGAAGAAATAAAGTAGTTTTGATTTTGGTTTTTGATACATATGATTAGTTAGTTGCTGATAGAGCTCTTCTTAGTTTAGGATTTAGTTTTCTTTTTCTTTTTCGCATTACAGTTTCTTTTGTTTCTATTTTGTAGGAAATAAATTGCTAGCCAGCTACAATGAAATCTTAGCCACCTTTGAGATCTTCATTGGCAAGTTCATCCGGTTGTACTCTCTCTTTTCACTCTTTATATTGTATTGTTTATCTGTTTACTGGATTGTGTGCTGGCATTGAGGACAATGCAACATTTAAGTGTGGGGGAGAGAGTCATTTCATTCCATCCATCTTTTTTTCAAAAAAAAAAAAAAATTTTCTAAAAAATTTTTGAAAAATAGCATGTTTTTTCTTCAATTTTTCTGTAAAAGTTGCAAGTTGAGATGATTATAGCTTGGATTCACTTAGACATGATAAGTGATGGATCTTGCGTCTTGATTCAAGTAAAATGGCAATGAATTTGATTTCAATGAATTATTTGATAGCCATTAGCTGGTGAGAATTTGAGCCTTAATTATTCAATTCTAGTGTGTATTCACCTATCTTTATTTCACTCTAGAACTTGTCTTGATTCTTTGTTGAGGCCACATTTGCACTTGCATGCATAAAAATGATAAGGCATTCATTTCTATTTTAGCTAGAGCCAAAAAGCCAACCATACATTCACTTTATCCATTGTTTAGCCACTTTGAGCCTTGTATTTTCATTTTCTTGTTACCCATAGCCATTAAATATGTTTTTCCACCTTGTTTTAAGATGCCTTAGAGATTTCAAGGAGCATTACATCTAAATGGGATAGGTGAATGTGTGCTTTGCATCCATTAAGGCTATTGTTAGTCAAAGAAATTGTCTTGAAAAAAAAAATGCAATGAAAAGAAGAGATAGAAAAAGAAAGAAAAGCAATGAAAAAAAAAAAAAGGGGAAAAGAAAAGGAAGTCATATAAAAAAAAAAAAAAAGAGAAAGAAAGAAGTATTTCAAATTGAGTTTATAGTTGCCTATTACTTGTTAGAAATAAGGCCTTGAATTACATATGTTCTTCTCTATCCTAGATTGTCATTGAGTGCTCTTGAGGTTCTAAGGTATCCATTTGTTTAGTTTTTCCCCTTATTTTTGTTATCCATTCATTTCATTCCCTAGCCCCATTACAACCCTGAATAAAGTCCTTTGATTTGTGCTTTGCATTTAGCATGGGTGGTGGAGACTTAGAAGTTAGACAAGCTTATGGTAGTGAACTTTGACGAGTGAAATTTGAGTGAAACACATCCCTTTAAACACTTGAGAGTTGAGAGTAAACATTAAACCAATCCATGAGAGGCTATGCATTTCAATTCATTCTTTTCAAATGAAATCGCCGTGGAATTTGATTTCTTGATACAAGTGAAATTAACTTTGATTGTTGAGGTGATGAAGAGTTGTGATTAGTCTCTAGTTTGTGATTCTTACACTCCTTTTTCAATTTTCATTTTCCACTTACCATTCTTTTAGTCGGGTGTTTCAAATTCATTCTTTTAATTGGATTTTGAGCTTTGCCCAGGAGTGCAAAGGTTTAAGTGTGGGGGAATTTGATAAGCATAGTTTTTATACATTTTATTTCCCTTAACTTAAGCTTTTTAATGATTGAATAAGGCTTAATGGATTTACTTAGATGGAATCTTGTTTAGTAACCATTCTCTACACTTTATGAATTAATTGGCTAAATAATTGATTTTAAATGCATAAATCATGTTAAATAAATTTTGTGGATAATTCTATTGAATATTCTTCATTCTTTTGTGCAGAATTTCCGATGTGCAAGTAGCTTGAAGGAGCATTTGATTAAAGGAAAAGAAGAAGCTTTCACTTCCCTCTCCCCTAGCTCATGCACAAGTTATACACTCACTCTCACGTTGCTTCAGAAACAGAATGGAAGAATAAACATGCAGAAGTTAACGTGCAAAGCTTGGGCTAAAGGAATGAAGCAGCAACACGAGCTGTCCAGAACCACATCAAAGGGAAGAAGCTTGTTGAGCTAGATTGGAAGCTATCACGTGGTGAACAGAGGAGCAGCTGCATGATAGAGAAGAAGCCTGAGCTGAGACACACAAACCAGAAGCAACGTCCAGTTGAACGTTGAGCTGCACGAAGAAGAAAAGCTCGTGACGAGCTGAGCAGAACAAAGAAAGGCAACAAGTTGAAGTCTGTACAGCAGCTACAGAGCCAACAAAGAGTAGCTGCATGAAGAGAAAATCTGGACAGCAACGAACGAAGAAGCATGCAGAACCAGAACAACGCATGAAGAAGCACAAGCTAAGAATGGAAGAATGAGTTGGCACAAAGAAGAGACGCTGAAGCTACGTCTGGACAGCATGCAACAACAGAGAAGAACATGCAAGGAGAGGCACGAGTTGCTTCTGAGACGAGAAGAAAAAGAAGAGCACGAGCTGAACAAACTCGAGCAGCTGCAGAAGAGAAAAGCAACGTGGGTGCATGAGCTGAATGATGAATGGGTCCCACAATCACATAAACAAAGATTAAAATAAGGAGCTTCAGATTTGGAATAAGAGGCAAAGCACGTGAAGAATAAATGAAGCACGAGGAGAGGCTATTCTGGACGACGTCGTTCATTCTCTCGACTTGATCCCTTCGTCCATCAATACCTACGCATACACTACCCGTCACTCCAGCATCCCTATTCATTCACGACACGTCCAGAGCCCATTCCATTCACGTCACTTCGCCCATTCTCTACACGCCTCTACGCTCAAACCCTAGCCATCATTCACCCACACCTCCGTCTATATATACATAACTCTTCACGCCTGATCAGACTCTCGCCTCCCATTGAGGGGAGAATCATTCGGCCATTCACCAACACCCACACATCCATTCATCCATCAATCATCCACGCCTCCATTCATCCTGGGTCTTCACATCTCCATTCCATTCTCCATCTCCATCTCCATCCACCGAATGAAGATCTAATCTCCATCTTGAGGCTAGCTAGGAGGAAGCTTTTGGCTGAAACTTGAATCCTTGGATGAACAACAAATTATGGCTAAGATTTTCTTATTTTTCCTACACTTTTTCTTATTCTGTACAATCTCAGTTGAGTTGTATTTTATTTGGAATTTGTATAATTAATTAGTGGCTGGTTAGACACTGATTAGAAAACTTCCTTTTTGTTGATTAATTGGTTAAATTTGAATTTGATTTTTCATTATTCTCTCTAATCTCCCATGTATGCCACGAAGGTGTTCGATGAAATACATGAGTAAGGTTATGTGTTTAAATGTCTATTTGAGAATTCCTTGGTGTTTAGTTGGTTAATTAAATATTTTTGGATGATGAATCAGAAGATAATTAATTAGTTAATCAATCAAATTGGATGTTCATTGATCTTAAAGACAAGAACTAACGGTTTAATGCAGGATTGAGGTCTCAATTCAACATTAGATTATTAATCTCTTGAATCTTGAATGGTTATTCAAGATCATTTGCTAATGAATATAATTAAGAATTCTTAGGCCATAATTAATCACAATTAGAATAGGATAAGGATAGTGGATACCAAGAGACAATTCCTAAACTAGTCACAAGCCCATCATTCATCACAATTCATCCAATTAGGTAGTATTTAGGAATTTTGTTTCAATTCAGTTTAGGATAGTTTAATTCATTCAAAAACCCCCAAATTAGATAATTCTAGGATCTTAGAACACTTAGAGAACCTAATTAAACATTGAATTCCAATTCCAAGGGAGATGACCTAGGTTGTGCCACTTGCTATATTTTTAGATCAACCTAGTTTTATTTTGAGGGTTGCACGACAAGCCCGTCAGTCGTGGATGGGCCTCTCCTGGTGTTCTTGGCCTTTAACATGTGAAAATATGATTGCTAGTATGGGATAGTGATCATGATAGCCTGATTGTTTCATTTACTGGTATGACTGGTATGTTTTTTGATGCTTATATGTTGATTAAACTGGAATATATGAATGGAATTTGTTTTGGTTACTGAGATTCGCATCTCACCCCGTTTCATGGGATTAAATATTTCAAGTGAAGGTTCTTCGGGTAAGGATAAAGGGAAGCAAGTGGATGAAAATCCATGAGCTCCAACCATGTGGGGAGAATGCTACACTTAGACTAGTTTATTTAGAATAGATGCTAAATTTTGTATCCCTTTTTGTATAGCATCATCATGCCAAGTGTAGGCTTTTATATTTTGATTACTTAGGATGTATTTATTAAGGAGTTAAGCCTCATCATAACTTGATATCAGATGTATGAATCCCATAACACCTGATGTATGAATTTTACTGAATTTATGGTATGGTATACTATTGGAAATATAATTATGTGATGTATTAGATATTGATATGAATCATTGATGTATGAAACCTCTAATGGAATGTGTATCGAATGTTAATTGTCAATAGTGCATGAATCCTTATTGCTATTACTCTATGGACTTGCTGATATAGGATAGTTGCAGGAGTGGAAATTTACATTAAAGTTTTGAATTGGTAATGGTAGAATAACTGGGTGAATAGGATAGATAAATACCATTAGAGTCATATAAAATGGGAGGAAGTGGTCCTAGGGTGTTCCTAAGAAGAGAATTAGAGTGCATAGGATGAAATGTAAGAGATATAGTTACAAGAGGGAGTCACGCCGTGACTAGGAAGGCCTCGCCATGGCCTGAAGAGTGACAGTGGCGAGGGACACTACAGCTTGAGAAAGATCACCGCAGCGCAGTGCAAAAAAATCACCCAAGAGGGTGACAGAATGAAACCTCGCTGCAGCATAATAGGTCTTGCCGTGGCGCAAGTTGAGGAAATTAGTTAAGGAAAGTATAGTAGCAAAACTTGCTGCGACGTAAGTGTATTCCACCGAGACCAAAATCGTGAGACTTCAAATAGTAGCTCCAGGAGGAATCCCCACCGCGGCGCCATGTAGGTTGGCCACGGCGAAGGTCCAACTCGCCGCGGCAAATTCGAGTAAGTTACCTAGTGATTCCGGAGAGCAACTTAGCCATGGCGTGAAAGGTCGGGGTCATGACGCAAAGTGAAAAACTTAGTTTTTGAGCTCCAAGACCTAACTTAGCCACAGCAGGAAGGTTCCAAGTCGCGGCACAGGTCCCCAAACTCCCACCTTTAGCCCAGAAATCCCAATTTCTTCAATGGTAATGCTAGGAAATGATATAGGAACACTTGTGGGAGGTTTTTGTGCGTTGAAACTGATGGATGGATGAATCACGAACCCCTGATGATAGTGCAATTCCTTTTATGCATTCTCCCATTTATGGTTGTTTAGTTGATGACTTTAATAACATCAAGATTCAAATTTTCCTATATTTTCTTAATGTAATTAATTGTATCGACTCCAAACCTTGATCATTAATTGTTAATCGTGTATTTAACCATAATTACTGGGATTAGAAGTTAGGGTCGTCACATTGTCCTTGTAAATGGAGCTTTGATCATGCTTCCACTTATGCATTGTGCCATGATCATGGACTGAGTCATGATTGTACTCTTATAAATGCAGTTATAATCATACTCAATAGGGAGCTTGTGCTGTGTGTAACGTCCCTAGTTCCTAACTAAGCTAAATAACATAATTAAGTTCTAAATTTAATTGTAATTATTGCATAAATTTAGTTAGTGAATCACCAAGATACAAGAATATAGGGAAATTTAAACTTTTATATCAACTACCAAAACCATATAACAAAATTCATGTTCACTTGACAATATAATGCCTATTAAGCATAGTTATCCTACTTCAAACACCTTTTAAAATAATTAAAATAAATATAACTTGAACCACTAACCCTTATTCATTAATAACATAAAGTAAACAACCTCTAAGAAGTGAAATATTGATTTTTGGATTCAAGCCGTGGCTTAAAATGGCCAAGTTATAGTTTGATTAGCCTTTAGGAATTCCTAAAAGCCTAATTTACATTTCACATTGTGACTTGGAAAGCCTCTGCCATGACTCGACATGGGATTTAGGCCAAAATCCCTCAACGCCTCAATTCTTGCCATAGCTAAGAATGGTTATGTTGTAGTGAGATTGCTCTAGGCCATACTATTGTCAAGATTTATGAATGGCGATGTAGTCGGCATACTTGTGCCATAGTGTAACACCCCAAAAATTAATTAAGGTATTGATCATAGAATTGGGTTGATTAAGAAAAATTAATATGGAATAATTAGGCAAGTTGTGTTAATGGAAATTATAGAGAGATAAATTATTTATATGGGTTTGAGATTTAATTGGGTTAGGACGTCATCTAGGCCCAAATTAAATTATGTAGGCCATGGTTAGAGATTGATTAAAATTTGGTTTAATGAGTTAGAGGCCTAACTTACATATACTCTTATAATTGGTCCAACAACCCTTATGCAGACCCAAATCAAATGAGTTCTTAAAACTTGGCCTAACCCAATCAAAATTCTACAGTCCAACTAATGAAATCTAACTCTACAAGCATAAAATCTGAACCCATATGGACTTGGGCCTTTGGGTCAACCTGACGGGCTTGTCGTACAACCCTCAAAATAAAACTAGGTTGATCTAAATATATAGCAAGTGGCACAACCTAGGTCATCTCCCTTGGAAATGGAGTTTAATGCTTAATTTGGTTTTCTAAGTATTAGAGAATCCTAAAAGCTATCTAGTTTGGGGGTTTTTGAATGAATTAAACTATCCTAAAACTAAATTGAAACAAATTTCCTAATTTCTACCTAATTGGATGAATTATGGTGAATGATGGGCTTGTGACTAGCTTAGGAATCGTCCCTTGGTATCCACTATCCTTATCCTAATCCAATTGTAATTAATTTTGGCCTAAGAATTCTTAATTATGTTCATTACAAGTTATCTTGAGTTACCACACAAGAATCAAGAGATTAATAATCTAATGCTGAATTGAGACCTCAATCCCACATTAAACCGTTAACTCTTGTCTTTTAGTTCAATGAACATTTAAATTGAATGATTAATTGATTGATTAGCTACTGAATTAACACCCTAGGATGTTTAATTAACCAACCAAACTCCTAAGAATCCTTAAATCAACAATTAAGTACATCAATTCTCACAAGCATTTCATCAAACACCTTGATTGCACACTTAGAAAATTGTAAGAAAATGAAAATCCAGCAACTAATTCATACAATTTATCAGCCAGTATCTCTCCTAATCAATGTCTAACCAGCCATCAATTAATTACACAAATTCCTAATCAAATACAACTCAACCGAGATTGCACAGAATGAGAAAAAAGTGTAGGAAAATTAAAGAAATCTTAGCCCAAAATTCTGCTTCTTCTCCAAGGATTCAAGCTTCAGCCCAAGAGCTTCCTCCTAGCTAGCCTCAAGGTGGATTAGAGCTTCATTCGGTGGATGGAAATGGAGTGGGCGATGGAATTGGTTCTGTGTGGAGTGGACGAAGGGGTGGGTTGAATGGGTGAAGGATGAGCGAATGGAGTGTGCGTTGGAATGGATGGAAATGTCGGTGAAAAGCGAATGACGGAATGGGCGAAGTGTGGGTGAAAGGCGTGGATGGGAATGACGTGAATGGGAATGACGTGAATGAATTGGGCGTGGACCAAGTGAATGAATCCTGATGGCGTGATCAATAGCCTCTCCTCGTGCTTCATTTATTTTTCACGTGCTCTGCCTTCCCTCAGCTCCAGCGTTTTTACACGCTCTAGTCTTGTGCCCCTCTCATGCTCACTTTCACGTGATTAACTCTTCGTTTAAGTGCTGCCTCTTCCCATTGTCTGAAGCTCCTTGTGCGTGTAAAAACGTGGGCCCCAGTGTCAATATAATATTCCATGTTGGCTACTGTAGCTTCTGCATGCCTATTTGTTTATGTTCACGTCGGGTTCCACGTTGCAGCTCTTCATTTTCTGTTCATGTTCTCTTCTTCTTCGCCTGCAGTGTCCATTTCGTTCTACGTTAGCTGCTGGTTTGTGTGTTGCTCGAGTTGTAAGCTGCTGCCATTTGTTTCTTCATGCTCCTCACGCCAAAATAGTAGCTTTGCCTTCTCTGTTCTGCATGTAGCTCTTCTCTTACATCAAAACCAAGCTTCAGCTGCATTTCATTTTCTTTTGTTTCTGCTGGAGTTTGTGAGCTGCTTCTACTATGTTTCAGCAGCTTTTCCATGTGGTTTCCCTTTATTTTTGCTGTTGCCTCACTTGTTCTGCATTCGAGTATGTCTCTTTTTCATATTCTTTATGTTGGCTCCACATGGCTGTTGCATGCTTCTTCCCGCGTGTAACTCTTCTGCTCATGCTCTGCTCAGCTACTGGCCATGTTAACGTCTGTTCTGCATTTGTGTGTTTCTTCATATAAGTGTTGCCTCGTCATTCTTCCCTGTAGCTACACAAGACACGAGAGAAAGTTCTGCTCACAAGCCACCTTCAACCCAGCCTCTTTTCCACGTAATCTCCTCCCATGCATATCCTTTGCATCTTTCTCCCACACATACATGCCTTCATCTCTTCTTCTTCTTTGCTCTTCAAAACAAATGCTCATTCAAGTTCCAAATTCATATTAAACTTCTGCACAAAAGAGTGGGAAAAATCAAATAGGCATATTCACAAAAAATTATTTAAGATAAAATGAGCATTAAAATCCAAATTTTTGTAAATTAACTCCTAAAATATAGAAATGGCTATTAAAATGAAATCTTATCTAATTAAAGTCTTAAAGCCATATTTGGACATTAAAATGCCTAAGTTTAGGAGGATAAAAATAGACAAAATATGTGTTTATCACAACCCATAACCTAATTAGGACCCAACTTAAACCATAAAAATCATTTTAGCCACCTTGCATTCTATAGAACCACAAGAAACACAAACACAAATTCAGAGGTCCAAAGGGGTGGCTAGGGTTAGCAGCAAAATTCCATCATTTCCCACTCCTAGAGTAAGATTTAGCTAAGGTAATAGTAATATAACTTATCTCCTCTTTCTCTTCAATTTGACCCAATTGGCTTCTTATTCAGAGCACTTTCATCTACACCCAAAATTTGAAACTTGTTATTTAATGTTTCCATGGTGAAATTTCGTAGGTTAAGGCTAGGGGTGTTATTAGGTAAGTATAAACTCTTCATTTTGATGTATTTTCTATTGGTTTAAGAGTCCCATAGTAGACTTATAGTATGGGCCTTAATTTTGTGTGAATTTTCCAAGGGTTTGAAGTGATATTTTGATATTTTTGGTCTAGGGAAGGCAAAACCCGAAATTAAGGCTCTTGGTGATTGGGTAGGTGTCCCTTAGGTAACTATTGGTAATTTAATTCTTTAAACATTGGGTTATTACCATGAATGATGAATGTGATAGTAATGGACTAATATAAAGTGATAATTTTCTAATATTGTGATTATAGGAGGATTTTGGTACTACTGTTAGCTTTCCAACTTGTCTACAAGTGAGGTTACCAAGGTTCATGCTAATTCCATGCATATGTCTATTTTAATTTTGTATTTGTTGCATGGTTATGATTTTGAATGCTAAATAAATTGGTTGGCTATTTGTTATATATGATTAAACCTTGTAAGTCCATAGTGGAGCTGTGGTAGGGCACCACCCATGCATGTGCTTCGATCGAGTACCGGTTTGTGATCAGATCCTAAATGCACTAAGCCCTGGTTATGCTCATTAGGGAGTAGGTGCCGTGGATGGGCCTTTCTCGATGTTATTGGCCTTTAACATGTGGAATTGTGATTACTAGTATGAGATAGTAATCATAAATAGCCTAATTATTTCATTTACTGATGTGGTTGGTATATTTTCTTATGTTTATATGAAATCACGTATATATGTTAATGAAACTAGACTATATGAATGGAATTCTCCTTGGTTACTGAGATTTGCATCTCACCTTGTTTCATGGGATCATACTTTCAGGTGAAGGCTTTTCAGGTAAGGATAAGGGGAAGTAAGTGGATGAAAATCCATGAGCTCCGACCATGTGTGGAGAAGACTACACTTGGGCTAATTTGAGTAAAGTAGATGTAGTTTTGTTATTCTTTTCATAGCATCACCATGTAATCATGTTACCAAGTGTAGGAGTTTATATTTCAATCACTTAGGATGTAACTACTGAAGAGCTAGACTTCATTTTAGTTTGGTATTAGATGTATAAACTTATAACATCTGTTATGAACTTTGTTAAACCCATGATATGGTTTACCATTTGGGAAATATAATTATGTGATACATTGGATGTAGACCTGAGCTAGTGATGCATGAAATCTTTAATGGAATATATATTTGAATGATAACTGCTGGTAGCTTATGCAATTCTTATTGTGATTAATCTATGAATTTGCTGATATAGGGTAATTAGATTAGTAGGAGTTAACGCTCAAGTCTTGAACTAGTAATGATAGATAAGTTAGGTAAATTAGGTGAATGAAAACTATTAGAGCCCCATAAATTAAGGTAGAGTGGTCCTAAAGTGTCTCTAGGGGTAGAATTGGAGTGCATGGGATGAAATTTGGAAGATATAGTTACAGAAGGGGGTTACGCTATGGCTAGGAAGGTCTCACCATGGCCAGAGTGTGACAGAGGCGAGGAAAGCCATGGCATGAGGAATCTTGTAGTGGCTCAAAGTGAAAATGTTGCCCAAGGAGGGTGACAGAGAGCAAACTCACCACGGTACAACATGTCTTGCCGCAACTCAAGTCAAGGAAACTAGGTAAGGAGTGTCCAGTAGCTAGTCTCACTATGGCACAAGTGTATCCAGCCGAGGCAAGAATCGTGGGACTTCGAACAGTAGCTTCAGAAGGTATTTTCACTGCAGCCCCACGTAGGCTCATCGTGGCGAGGGTCCAACTCGCCATGTTTGTTGCCCAATAAGATTCCCAAGAGTAATTTAGCTATGGCATGAAAGGTCAAGGCTATGGTGCAGAGTGAAAAACTTAGTTTTTTAGCTACAGTAACTAACTTAGCCGCGGTGGAAGAGTTTCAAGTCGCGGCGAAGGTTCCCAAACTCCTACCTTTAGCCTAGAAACCTCGATTTCTCTAATGGTAATGCTAGGGAATGATGTAGGAACACTTGTAGAAGGTTTTTGTAGGGAGAATTGATGGATGGATGAATCACAAACCCTTCATGATAGTACAATTTCTCTTATGCATTATCACATTTATGGTTATATAGTTAATGACCCTAATATTATCAAGGTTTAAATTTTCATATATTTTCGCGACGTATTTAATTGTAATGACTCCAAACCTTGATCATTAATCATTAATCACGTATTTAACCATAATTACCATGATTAGAAGTTAGGGTCATCACACATGGCATGATTCATTATTGTAACACTCTCGACTCATTTTGGGCACGACTTGAGATAATTAGGTTGCGATTCAAATACTTGTGCAATTAAGTTCATATCTGGGTATGGTGTAACACCTTAAATTTAATTAAGAATAATATGACGAATTAAGGAATTAATATGGGGGATTTAGGGCAATTAAAGAAAAAAAGGATTTCTAAAGAAATGTATTCATTTTAGACATTTTGAGACAATTATCATTTTTTGTCATTGTCAAGTGAAAATAAATTAATTATGATTATTGGTCTAATTAGTGAAACTAATTAAGTGAAGATGGATATTTAATATTTGGGTCCTATGATCAACTTATGTATGCTAAGGACCATTATTAGAAGCCTAACTTCATTGTAATGCAACCTAACTCCATTAAACCTAATAAACCTTGGGCCAATACTGAAATAAATCAAACCATAGGTAATATTAGGGTAACACCATATTCATCTAGCCTTTTCCCATATCATTTTTTGTTATATTCCTTTAGCATGGCAAATTCTCAAGAAAAACTCAAGTAAAATAATGGAATAATTTGTTTTATGTAGTACTTAAATTTCTCATTTTGCATTTGTGGACCATATTAACTCATTCATACCATTCTCCAATTAAAATACCTTCATACAACTCAAAACCATCTCAAAATGTCACAAGAATCCCGAGAGCATACATACACAAAATCACACAATCAGCTTCGGGTTTTGTTGTTAGATTTTTTGTGCTAACTTTGGAAATTCATAACTAATTTTAGAAAAATAGAAATCAAGCAAATATACCATTCTAGAAAGCTAGAGATGTTAAATTTATGCTAAAAATAAGTCCAAACCAAAATGGAAATGTGTACTCACTAAAAATTGATGGAACAGTACCAAAAGTACTACTGCGTTACTTGTACTAACTCCAAAATTCAAAAATTCATATATCTCTGCTTAGAAATCCAAATGCGGTGATCTTAGTGGCCATAGAAATTTCAAGTCTAAAAATTTCTAGGAATCCCAATAGCCCTTCTCCCTTCTAAACACACATAATGGATGCAAATTTCAAGTCTAATAATGCAAGTATGGCTATCTTGAAATTCATAAGCATACATAAAACATTTCCTTCATTCAAGAAGTCACATACAACATATATAGGCTTGCCAAGATAATGGTTTATCCTCACCCATTTTCGTTGGGACTTTTGGACTTGCCTCACCCATTTCTCAAGGGACTTTTGACTAAGCCTCACTCTTTTAGAGACTTTTGGCTTTGTCTTACGCATTCATAGGGACTTTTGGCTCATTCTCACCCTAGCTAAGGGATTTTTAGCTTCACCAAGCTTATACAAACCAAAACATGTTCATAAGGCATCTTTCAAGCATATAAACAAAGCATCATGGTACCATGGCATGTATGTAATGTCCGATTTTCGTAAAAACAACAAAAAAGAATACATTTTCAAATTAAGTCATCCAAAATGAATTAGTTGAGGTCCAGAAAGTTTAGAATAATGATTTAGATATTAAGTAATGAATTTAGGAGGCTAGAGGTACCCTGAAACAAAGGCTAAAATAATTAGACGTAATGGCATTTTTGTAATTTTGGACAAATTTTAGAATACTCACAGGAGGGCTTTTTAAATGGAAAATTTGAGTTCTCTGGGGTTCTCAGAGGCCCTAAAAACTATTGGAAGCCTGGGGACAGTTAAAACTCTTTCGATATACATTTTCTAACGTTGGTTGACCTAAACTTTGACCCATTTGTTCGGGAAAGTTTTAGCTCCATTTTGAGTGATTTTAAAAGCATTTTTATAAGATCGAGAACTAAATTTTATGATGAAAAAGACAGCTCTAAAAAAGGAGTTAAAATAAACTGGGAACAAAAATGCCAAAATTAGGGGACATAATTAGAATTTTGGAAATTATTCTTGTCAACCTAGCTATATATACCACACACCCCATTCTTCTCCTCATTTAGTTCATTTCATTTCTGTCCTAAACTAGAGAAAGAAGCAAGAGAGTGAGGAACACAAGGGAAGAGAGAAAGGAAGGAGAAAAAGCAAGAAAAAGGTATGGTTTTTCATGGATTTTCTTGGTTTCTATTTAGCAAATTCCTTCTCCTCCATCTTCCCTTCTTTCCTATGAAATTATTGAAGTATTTAGGACTATTTTGAGGTCAAACCAAAGAGAGAAATTTTGCTATCTTTATGCTTGATCCTCCTTGTTCCTTCTCTTGTGTATATTTCACCCCATATAAGACCAGCCAAGAGGGGTTGAATTTCTAGCCAAACCAAGAGTGAATCTTAGGAAAATAAGGGAGAAGGACAAGAATATGTTAAAGAAACAATCAAATAACCATTAGATTTCAAGATAGCAAAGTTAGGGTTTCTAGTGTTCCACCAAAATTCTAATGCAAGAGTTCCTAAGCTAAAATGAATGTTTGAATGAGCTCCTAAGATCACTAGAAAGCTTCTCACATGCATCTTCCATCAAGAAAACAAAACAAACTCACTTAGTGCTTCCTTGATCCATAGTCTTAGCTTAGGGAGGATAAAGCACCAAGGGGTAGTTTTAATTTGTTCCAAGCTTGATTTTGAGTCATATATGATGGGAGAGGATAAGAGGAAGCCTTGGAAAAATTTTAGAAGTCATCGATAATGAAATGGTATTATAGGTTCTATATTATGGTTTAAAGAAGCAACACCTAGTTAGGCTCTTTAAATTAATTGTACGATGACTCCAAGAGGCTTAAAAGAAGTCAAGAATCATAAATGGATGGAAAGAATGAAGCCAAGATGATGTTTTCCTAAGGTTACTTCATTAAGTGCATTATGGAACCATAATTGAGCCATAAGAACCACCTCAGCTTTTAAAATGAATATGGGGCTTTAGAATTTGTTCTAAGAGTGTAATTGGCTTCCATATTATGTGTTTAGGCCAAAGGAACTAAGTTCCACCTTCTTGTGAGTGTGTGGCCAAGGGAGAAGAGCCAAGTTCAAGGAAGAAAGTGTGCATTTGTGACAAAGGTAGCTCTCTCTTCTTTCTCTCATGCATGAGTAGATGTTTACCTTGTCATTGAATATGTGTATGTATGTTTTAAGCCATGAAAAATGTTTTAGCATGTATCTATATGTCATGGCACCATGATGTTATGTTATGCATTCAAATGATGCTTTGTGAACTTGCTTTGGTTTGCTTGAGTGTAGTAAAGCCAAAAGCCCTCTAGCAAGGGTGAGGATGAGCCAAGAACCCCCAAGAATGGGTGAAGCAAGTCCAAAATCCCTAAAGAGAATGGGTGAGGCTAAACTACTTGCTTGGCAAACCTATGTATGTTTTGTATGACTCATTGAAAGCTAAAAGATGTTCCATGAATGATTATGAAAGCCATGTTGTCCATGCATGCATTTTTAAACTTGAATTTGCATTTTTTATGTATGGTTGAAAGGGAGAAGAGCTATTAAGATTCCTAAAATATCATTCCTTCCTCCCTATATGTCTAATATGTCTAGGTGGACTAAGTGAGTCAAGGAATGAAAGCCATTAAGCATAGAGAAAGGAGATTGACAACAAAGTGTGTGATTTGCCATTTTGTAGCCATATGAATGGCATATGATGTAATCCAACATTGTATATGATGTATGAACCCATGAGCACTTGTAAACATATGAATATATTATATATGTATGAGATTTGGTCTCATATGAATGTTGTAGCAAGTTCTTGACATTAAATGACAAGATATGGCTTATGTGTTCATGTGTATACCTTAGGGTGAAAGAGTAAGTTTGTGAAATCTGGGTTTGTGCACCTTTGAGACATATTTGATAGACCATTTTGGTGCTTTCCCAAGTGGCCATGGAAGCCTTGGAACCAAATTTGACCTTCTTGAGACCCATTAAAAAGCTTAAAAGAGCATTTTTGCAACCCAATGTTAAGATCTGAACAAATGAGTGAATTTACCCATTAAATTTGGCATGAATATAGATCTTATCCAAAGCTTATTGGGAAGCTAAAGACCAAATTATTTGGAGCTCTATGGAATTGATTATAAATTTTTAAAGTTGACAAATTTTAACTATTCTGGTATGATTACTATTCATATGGTCAGTTTCTTCTCCTGTGTCATTTAAGGGCCAAATGGTATCCAATACTCATAAATTTTACAATCATAAATGAGACATAATAATATTTCTATATCTACTAAGATCACCCCAATTGGATGTCTGAGCAAGGAGATATGAATTTTTAAAGTTTTGGGATAGTACTAGTAGTGCCAGGCGACCTTGGTTACTATTCCATCGATTTTCAATAGCTAGACATCCCTGTTGTGTTCTAAGCTTATTTTTAGCATAAAGTGGACATCTGTAGCTTTTCAAAATAGTATAGTTTGCTTGATTTTGATATTTTTAAAATTAGTTATGATTTTCCAAATTTCATGACAAAAAACTGGCACATTAACCTGAGGCTGCACATGCAATTTTTGTACATATGCGACGGATCTATCGTGCAATCCTCAAAATAAAACTAGGTTGATAAAATTTATAGTTAATGGCACAACCTAGGTTAATTCAATGTTTAATTAGATTTTCTAAATGTTAAAAGATCCTAGAACTATCTAATTAAAGGGGTTTTTGATCTAATTAAACTAAGTAAATTGAAATTGAAATAAAATTCCTAATTGCCACCTAATTATAAGAATTATGGGTAAATGCTGATCTTGTGACTAGCTTTAGATTCATCCCTTGGTATCTACTATCCTTATCCTAATTCAATTGTGATTAATTCTAATTTAAGAGTCCCTAATTATGTTCATTAGCAAGGGATCTTGAATTACCACTCAATATTTAAGAAACTAGCAACTTCATGTTAATTGATACCTTAACTCCCATTAAATTACTAATTCTTGTGATTAAGATCTTTGAACACTTAAATGAGTGATTAATTGATTAATTAGCCTCTAAATTATTACCCTAAAATGTTTAATTAATCAACTAAATACTAAGGAATCCTCAAACCAAACAATAAAACTCATAATTTCACTCATGCATTTCATCGAACACCTTTGTGACATACATGGGAAATTAAAGGAAAGTGTAAAATTCAGTGTTTAATCCAACCAATTAATCAACAAAAAGGCTTCCTAATTAGTGTCTAACCAGCCACTAATTACAATTACACAAATTCTTAATCAAATACAACTTAACTAAGCTTATATAAGAAAAAGAAAAAGTGTAGGAAAGTAGAAATTCTTAGCCAAAATTCTGATTGTAATCTATGGATTCAAACTTCTCCAAGAGCCTTCTTTCTTGCTAGTCACAGATAGAATTAGAGCTTCATTTAATGGAAGAGTGGAGGATGATAGAATGGATGGGAAATGGCATGGAATGTGTTCTGCGAATGGAAAAGATGATGGATGGAGTGTCTGGATTGTGGCTGAATGCATGGGATAAATGCACGATGGATGGAATGTGTGTATATCGTGAATGCCTTCTCATTAAAAGTCACGTGCCCAGCTCCTTTTTCTGTGTATCATGCTCAACCTTTCTCTTTTTTTCTTTTTATGAATGGATGAGATGGGATGGATCAAGGGTCTACGAATGGAGTGTGGATCACCATATTCAATAATGTGTGGCTTAAATGGTTTGATGTTTGAATGAATGGTCTGGATGAGATGGTGAATGGATGCTACTGTCCAAGTGATTTTATAATTCACGTGCCCCTCTTTAGCTTATTCACATGCTTCATTTATTCTTCTCGTGAGCTGACTTGGCATCTCATAACCTGCAGCTACTCCTTACTCGTATGATTCTCCTTGTGCAACTTCTTCAATTTAGATTCATGCAAATCCACGTCATCTTCCACGTCATGTTTTTTTGTGTTGTTCTTCAGCTTATTTTCTCGTCATGTGTTTGACGTTAATTTTCAGCTACCCTTCTTCGCTTCTTTTCCTCGTATTTTTATTGTGCCAACTCCCAGCTCAATATCTTCTTCCTTCTCAACCAAAAGCATATTATTCCATGTAGCTGCCTTTATATTGTTTCCAAGTTATTTCGCTCCATATCCACGTGTTTCTTCCATGTGAGCTTAGCTTCTTCATTTCCACGTGAAAGTTTCTTCTCTTCCCTCCACGAGCTTCTTTCTTTGCCTGTAGCCTTCACGTTAACTTTTGCTAGCTCTTGTGTGTTTCTTCTTTCTCTCATTTCTCTACTTCTTCTTCTCCACACACACACTTTGCTTCTTCTTCTCCATATGATTTCTCACATAAACTTTGCATGGTTTGGTGTCTCGTGTTTATGTGGAAGGAGAGCTAAACGTGTGCAGAGTAGTAGAAGCTGCTTCGTCTCTTCCATGTGATTATGGCCAATATGTTTATAGTGAACCCATGCTACTTCATGTGGTCCCATAGCTTCTTTCAGCCCAACTTCTTTTCCACATTAAAACTAAGTCTCTTCTGCACAAAAATTATTGCTTCTTCATGATATTCTTCTCCTCTATTTTCTTCTTTTATTCCACATTACTTCGTTCTTTCCTAAACCATGGCTTCTCCTCTATTTTGCTCGAGTATGTGTGATGCAATAGCATCAAGAGACCTTGTTGAACATAAAAGTGGACCTGATGAAGGATATGGTACTAAGTTCCAAGCCCAAGGACATAATTTACAAATTAAAGCCAAAGAGTTCAAGTCAAATATGCCTAAAGATCCATTGCAAGGTATAGGAGGCCAAATAATAAGAGCTAGGGCCAAAGCAATGAAAGAAGCTTTCAATTGTTTAATTCATAAGCTTCATAACGTAGAGCCCATTCATTTAAGTCAAGAGAAGGCCCAAGAAGATGTAAAAGGTGTGATCATGCTAACCATTCTACAAGAGGAGTGCCAAGGCCTAATTAGAGTCCAATTGCAAGAAATTAAGAATCATGTGACAACCATATGATTTTTAATGAAGCATGAGCATCCCATATGACAACTTAAAGAAATTGATTAGTTTTGACTAGGATTCTTTTTGAAATTTCGTTTTTTATTATTTTAGTATTTTTTGAACTTGGTCAAAGAGCTTATCTTGGAGATCAAGTTAAAATTAGTATCTTAATCTAATTCCTTAATATTAGGCATCATTTAAAATATTTCTAATCAGATTTTAGAGTTTTACTTTAATTAGGACTCTAAAAAAAATTTTGCTTATAAAAGGCTTCCTATTGTACTCTATTTTGCACATGAATGAATTTAAGTATTATTCAATTATCTGTGAGGCTTTTGCTTCTTTGTATTCTCTGAGAGTTCATGTGACTTATCAAAGGATTGGTCTTCCTTTGTGGCGTCTTGAGGCTAGGGTTCTAAGAGACAAGTTCTCTTAGGATCTTTCCTTTGACCAATATTCTTGTTTTCTAGCCGGTCTCGGGCAAAGTGTCATCTTGTTGAAGGTTCCTAGGACAAGGTTTCTAGAAGGTCTCTCATCATTTGGTATCAGAGCTTTGGTCACTAGTACAAGGTATATCTTTGTGTTTCCCTTTCATTATTCTTCATACTTTCTCTCCTTCCATTAGTATTACCTTTTCCATCTTCGTCTTTTTCTTCTATCTTCTTCTGTCTTCCATTGTTATGTTCCTCCATCCTCAAAAAAAAAAAAAAAGAAGAAAAAAAAAAGAAAAAAAAAAAGAAGAGAGTGTGATACTCCAAAAAGCAAAAGAGAAGCGAGTGTGATACTCCCAAAAAAAATCGAAAAAAGAAATTAAAAAAAAAATTCGAAAAAAAAGGGGGTGAAAAAAAAAATTTCAGATTGCAAAATACAAAATTGCAAGTTGTGCCAATTCAAAGTTGAAAGCAAGTTTGGAGTTAATTTCTTAATTGGAGTTAGTTTCCTAATTGGAGTCAATTTTCTAATTGGAGTTAGTTTCCTAATTGGAGTCAATTTCCTAATTGGAATTTGTTTCTTAATTTGATTGCATTAAGTAGTTACCAAATTATCTACTTTCCTATTTGCATTCAAGAAAGAATATTCTTTCCTAATTGTTCTAAACTTGAATTGCAAGTAGTTTCCTATTCTTAAATTTTCTTATTTTCAGAATTTTTTTTTTCTTTCCTTCTCCTTCCTTCCAGGCCTCCCCTTCCTCCTTTCTTTTTCCCCTTTTTGTTACACACCTCTTTTTCTCCTTTGTTTGATTTTTTGGGAATTTATATTTTAGGATTCTAGTTTTTTGATTGCCATTAGTCTGATCTTTTCATTTGATTTGCTTGTGACTTGCTTAGAACACTTGTAAGAAGCAAATTAATGAGTGGTAAAAGGCAAGAGCGTTAACATTAAAGAAAAAGCCAAAAAGAGAGTTAAACACGAGTGAAATTATCATCTTTTGAGTGTAAACACGTAAGCTAGTGAGTTGTGAGGTCCTATATCTTTCTTTGCTTATTTTTGTACAAACTAATCTTTCAGGATGTCTGGAGAATCTGAGCACAGTGACTTTGACATGAAAGTCTGGGTTAGAGCCGTTCAAAGTACTCTTGAGAAACTTAGTACCAGATTAGATGATATGGAGTCTTCTTCCAATAGGAGGACCCATAGGAGGCAAGCTCATATGGAACCTGATGATGATGCTAAGTCTGACTTTGAGGAGTCCTATACTCGGAGAGGCAGACAATCATCATCCAATAAGGATGGTGGTATTGGAAACATCAAGATGAAGATTCCCTCATTCCGTGGGAAAAATGACCCGAACCAGTACTTAGATTGGGAAAGAAGAGTGGAGCATGTGTTTGAGTGCCACTCTTACACTGAGGTAAAGAAAGTAAAACTTGCTGCGGTAGAGTTTACTGACTATGCTAGCATCTAGTGGGATCAACTCTTACTCACTAGAAGAAGTACTGGTGAAGATCCAATTCGTGATTGGCAAGAGATGAAAATTATCATGTGCAAACGATTTGTCCCTAGTTACTATTATAGGGAATTGCATAAGAGGCTCCAAAAGCTGAAACAAGGTTCTATGAGTGTGGAAGATTACTATTAAGAAATGGAGATTGCCATGATTAAGGCAAATGTGGAGGAAGACCATGAAGCAACCATGGCCCGAATCATTGAGGGCTTAAATCCTGAAATAGCTGCCCAAGTTGATTTATACAATTACCTGGATATGGAGGAGCTCTTACATAGAGCTATCAAAGTGGAAAAGCAACTAAGGGCTCGATAAAAGCTAAAAGTGACATTTAGCTCGAGTTCTTGGAAGGATTTCAAAGTCTCCTTCAAGCCAAAGACTGATTTCAAGTCTAGGGAAGAAAGTAAGGTAAAACCCTTTCAGGTTAAGGGTAAAACTGATTCAAAACCTTTATCATCTTCTAACCCAACTGCTTCTTCCTCTAAGGTTAGATGTTTTAAATGTAATGGTTATGGTCACATTGCTTCACAATGTCCTAACAAATGAATTATGATTATTCTTGAGAATGGTGATGTGACTAGTGCTAGTAGTGAGTCTGAGGAGGATGAGATGCCACCCCTGACTGATGACTTAGATTTAGAATTAACTGAAGCTATAAATGGTGAAGCCCTTGTGGCTAGACATGCTCTCAACATTCAACCAAAAGAAGATCTCGAGGTAGAGCAGCGTGAGCATATTTTCCATACTCGTTGCTTCATCCACAAGAAGGTCTGTAGTTTGATTATTGATGGTGGTAGCTGCACAAATGTAGCTAGTACTTTACTTGTGGAAAAGCTGAACTTGCTTACTTTGAGACACCCTACCCCTTATAAATTACAATGGTTTAATGATAGTGGGGAGATAAAAGTAACAAAATAGGTGATCATCTCTTTTTCTATTGGTAATTATCATGATGAGATTCTTTGTGATGTAGCACCTATGTATGTTGGTCACTTGTTACTTGGTAGGCCATGGCAGTTTGACAGAAAGGTAAAGCATGATAGATATAAAAATTATTACTCCTTTGTTTTTAATGGTAAGACCATTGTGTTGACCCCTCTGCGTCCTGTTCAAGCATATGAAGATCAGTTAAAAATTGAAAGAGAGTGTAAGAATAGAGAGCAAGAAAAGAAAGGTAAAGTGAGTGTGAGTGTTGAGAATGAGAAGAAGCAACAGAAAGGAGAGTTGAGTAGCAAGAAAAATAGAGAAAAATATGAGGAAAAGAAAGTGAGTTTATTTTCAAGTAAAAGTGAGATCAAGAGAGCTCTATTTAGTGAAAATGCTTTCTTGTTGCTTTATAAAGATGTTTATCTTACTATCAACGATCTCGATCACTCTTTGCCTGCTAGTGTTACATCTTTATTGCAGGAATTCTGTGACTTATTCCCAGAGGAAATACCTAATGGATTGCCCCCTTTAAGAGGCATTGAGCATCGCATAGACTTTATCCCAGGAGCATCTATTCCCAATAGACCTGCTTATCGAGCAAATCCAGATGAGACTAAGGAAATACAACATCCAGTGGAAGAGCTTATGAAGAAAGGCTTTGTTCGTGAAAGTCTAAGTCCATGTGCTGTGCCGGTGATTCTTGTGCCCAAAAAGGATGGCAAGTGGCGGATATGTGTAGATTGTCGTGCCATCAACAAAATAATGGTAAAATACCGCTATCCTATCCCTAGGTTAGATGATATGCTTGATGAGTTGCATGGTGCATGTGTTTTCTCTAAAATTGATCTTAGAAGTGGTTACCATCAAATTAGAATGAAAGAAGGTGATGAATGGAAAACTGCTTTTAAGACCAAGTTTGGGTTATATGAATGGTTAGTTATGCCATTTGGCTTGACTAACGCACCTAGCACTTTCATGAGTTTAATGAACCATGTCTTTAGATCTTTCATTGGTAGATTTGTTGTGGTTTACTTTGATGACATTTTGATTTACTCTAAAAGTCTAGAAGAGCATGTGAATCATTTGCAAGATGTGTGTGTTGTGCTTAGAGAGAATAGACTCTTTGCCAATTTAGAGAAGTGCTCTTTTTGTTTGGATTTTGTGGTTTTTCTTAGATTTGTTGTAGGAGCTCGTGGCATACAAGTGGATGAGGAGAAGGTCAAAGCAATCCGAGAGTGGCCAACTCCAAAGAATGCAAGTGAAGTAAGGAGCTTCCATGGATTGGCGAGCTTTTATAGACGATTTGTTAAGGACAAGTGGGGTATTCAAGTGGGGTGAAGCACAAGAGCGTGCTTTTAACATACTGAAAGACAAACTAACTAATGCCCCTGTACTTGTATTGCCTGATTTTACTAAGGTTTTTGAAATTGAGTGTGACGCTTCTGGTATAGGCATAGGTGGTGTGTTGATGCAGGATTCCAAACCTATTGCATATTTCAGTGAGAAATTAAGTGGCCCTGCTTTAAATTATTCTACATATGATAAAGAGTTGTATGCCGTGAAATGAACTTTAGAAACTTGTCAACATTATTTGTGGCCTAAAGAGTTTATTATCCATTCTGATCATGAAATTCTTATGTAACACCATAACTTCTAACTCATTTTATGTTATTTATAGGCTTTATATCATCAATCTCACAAGAGCATATGAGAAAGGGGAGAAAATAATAGACTTTTCCGCGTTGCGCTATATCTAAAAAAATTCAATTCAGTGTCACGTGGACTGTGTGAGCTCATACTATACATTCTCATATTTAAATATATCATTACAACTCATTTGCATGACAAAATCATGCCCATAACTCATGGAAACCGAATTGGAGCTCAAAATAAGCAAGCATATTTTCGGCCAGATTTGCTCCATTTTCTGGCCCAATTTTGAAAAATCATAACTAAATCTAGCAAATTCGAAATCATGCAATCTTGGTCATTATGGAAAGATTTGGATGTCTACTTCACACTAAAAGTATGCCCACATCACAAAATTCATTACAAAGAACATTTGACATCTAAAAAGCTACAGAGTTGCTGGCTACCTGGGCTGTTATTCAGTTTACTGATACAAACTTCTGAAATTCATAACTAATTATAAAAAAATCGAAATCATACAAATTCAGTCATTCTAGAAAGCTACAAATGTTAACTTGACAATAAAAATAATTCCAGAATGAAACAGATGCGTTTAGACATCTGGAACTGGTGGAACAGTAACTGAGCTCCTAGGGTGCTACTGATACTGACAGATGACTTCAAACATGCATAACTCTCAGCTCAGACTTCCAAATGAGGTGATCTCGGTGGCCACAGAAAGCCCATGACCTCTAGTTTATGAATATAAAATTTATCAAGTGACAAAAAAATAAAATCTGCCAGTATAAACAGTGCACATACCAGAAACCATAGAAAATCCCAACTTTGAAAATTTATCAAAAATTCTATAGACCTCCAAAAATTATTTTCTTTAGCTTCCCAAAAAGCTCTCAATGAGACCTAATTGCATGCCAAATTTCAGAGCAAGACTAACTCATTTGGCTAAAAAGTGACATAAGGTTCCATTATGGTCAATTTTGGCTCCATATTGGGTACCAAAATTGCCAAATGGATTTCCCTTAGTCTTTGTACCTTTTGGGCAAGTTTAAAAGCTTATTTGAGACTTGTGTGAGCTGCCCAAATGTTCCCAAATCTCATACATCTCATTTTGGTCATTCAACCCACACTTATATATATTTCCAACAAACTTCCATATTGCACACTTTGGCATTACATACTCAAAATAGGTTCTAGAGGTCACACATTATATCCATACATTTAAACATCATAAAATATCATATTTACACATGTCTCAAGGGTCATAGCCCATTTACTACATCATATATATCATATGGTACAATCATGGTCTTAAAGTGACAAAAGCTAAACACATTATTGTCAATCTCCTTCCCTTAGTGTTGTTGGCTCCCATTAGCATCTCCACTTGGTTCACCTAGCATGTTAGATCATTGGAGAGGAGGGGATGAGATTCAAAGAATCCCAATAGCTCATCTCTCATTCAATCAAACATAATATGTGCAAGCAAGCTTTACCAATGCATGAATGGAGATAATAAAAGCCATGGACATTTTAAAAGCAAAGTTAGCATGTGAACAACTCATACAAATCATTCAAGTGATCACTAAGTGTTTGGATTGGCCTCATACTTCTCCTCATGGGTTTTGGATTGCCTTACCCATTTCTTGAGCACTTTGGACTCAACCATACTCTTGGGAACCCACTTTGCTTTTGGGAGACTCTTTGCTTTTATCTCAACCAAGCTCAGGGGTTCTTGGCTCATCCTCACCAAAGGGAAGAGTTCTTGGCCTCCCCACACTCAAGCAATCTCATACAAACATCATGGATTCATTTAAAACATAACATGGCATCAAGGATCATGACATGTAAAGACATGCTAGCATACTTTTCAAAGCTTGAAAATACACATACACACATTCTAAAACAAGCTAAACACACATCCATGCATGAGAGAAGGTGGAGAGAGCTACCTTGTATACAAACACACACTTTTCCTTTAGGATTCAAGCCTCCTCTTTCGGCCACACACCCAAAAATTAGTGGAGATGGTTTCTCTTAGCCTAAATACAATATATGGGAGCCAATTAGGTTCATGAAACAATCTCTAAGATCATACAATTTGCTTAGATGCTAGATTGCTCTATAACCCCCATTATGGTCCATATTGGCACCTAATAAAGCAACACCCCTCAAATGATTTCTAGGCCTCATTCTTTCTTTTCAAATATGATTCTTGACTCCTTTTAAGCCTTTTGGAGTCATCACATCATCAAAACAAAAGGCCTAGCACCATGTTGCTTCTTTAGGTCATAATATGGAACCTAAGGCACCAAATCACTTTCTATGAGTTCTAAATTTTTTCCAAGACCTCCCCTCACTTTCATTCATCAAATATGACTCAAGAATGGCCTTAGAAAAATTTAAAACTCTCCCTAGCTAGGAGAACCCATCTAGGCCGAGGCTATGAAACATATTGGGTTCCATGGAGCTTTCTTTGTTTTCTCAAGGGAAGAAGCATATGGGGAGCCTCTTAGGGATCTTGGGAGCTCATTTAAACTCTTACTTAGGCCTAGGAATCATCATACAAAGTCATATTTTACAAGGTGCAATTGAAACCCTAGAATTTGCATCTTGCAATCTAATGGCTTTTTGATAATTCCCTTTGCATATTCTTAATCTCCACACCCTTTTTCCTTTTTCCTTCGATTCATGCTTGGTTCTGCCTAAAAATAATCTCCTCCTAGGGTTTTCTCAAGTGGGGCGAAATGGTGGAGAAAGGGACCAAAAATGACAACCATAGGAAGAGAAATTACCTTGTTTTCTTACTTTTTCTCACTTGAATCTTGTGTTCTTTGAGCTCCTCTCTTCAAATCCGAACTTTCCACTCAATTTCTCCCTTAAAACAGATTTATAAACTTCATTATAATCATAGGAAACAAAGGAGAATGGAGGAGAAAAGGTTTGGAAGAGAAAGAGCATGAAAAACTACTAATTTCCATACCTTAAGCCTTTGATTTCTCCTTCTTTTCTTCCCCTTCTTGTGAGCCTCATCCCCTAGGGTTTTCTTCTGGTTTTAGGCAGAATATGGTCGTGCATAATGAAGGGAGGAGAAGGGTGCATCATATATATAGGTGGGAATAAGTTACACTTTTCAAAAATTCCCATTTCGCCCTTCATACTTTGCATTTCCGTTTCTCCTTCGTTTTAGCTCCATTTTGAGAACCGTCTTTTCCATTATAAAATTTAGGTTCCCAAACAAGTAAAATGTCTTTGGAATCACTCAAATTGGAGCTAAAATCTTTCTGAACGAATTCATCAAAGTTCCAGCGCACAGACATTGGAAAACATCCACCGGAGGGGCTTTAGCTATCTTGGGGCTTTCCATAGTTTTTAGAGCCTCTGAGAACCCTAGAGAATTCAAAACTTTCATTTAAAAAGCCCTTCTGTGTGTTTTTCAAAAAGTGCCTATATTTACAAAAATGCCACTGGCCTTTTGACAAATTTTTTGAATCACTCTGGCTTTGATTTCTGGGCAACTCAAGGCTCAAGTCCTCATTTTCTAATATTTAAAATTTTATCATAATTTTTTTTGGCCCCAATCCCTTCTGTTTCAGGGACTTCCTTTTGTATCTGGCCCATTTCTGCTGTTTACGGAGAAACTGAATATTGTGTTTCTCACATTTATGAAAAGGCTGGATGTTATATTCCTCCCCCCTTAAATAAATTTTGTCCTTGAAATTTAGGGGTACACTTTCTCTTACTCTTCTAGTCTAGCTAGCTATTCTTTTCTTTCTCTTCTTCTTGGCTCTAGACGCTTTCTCAGCGATCTCATTCTTTTGAATTTTCTTTTAGCCAAGGCACTTTTATTACTAGCTCTTAATAAAGGCTCTACTGTTATAAAATACTAGCTAGTTCTTTCTCATAAGGGAAAGAAATTCCTGACTCTGGAGGCCTATCCTAGGAGTGCTTGCTAATCATGTCGGGTTAATGTTAACCCGATCGCAGGATTAACATTCTTTCAGTGGACTATTTACACATCTCGGGAGGTAACTTATTTCATATCATGTCTCCTGTATCCTCTCTGAATGGCTTCTCATAACATCTCATCATCTTTATTTTTTTAATCATTAGAGCCATCAGAGGTTTCTATCTGTCTGCTTATTTACATGTTCTGTCTACTATTTATCTCTGCGTTCTTCCTCACTAGCTCATTTCATGATTATAATTTGCATTTCTTTCTGTCATAAGCCTCATATCATAACTTCTTACTAGGATTACAGCTCGTTTGAGGAGTTTCTACTTTTAATGATCCCAGTTTCTCTATTTATTACTATATTTGTCTTTGTAGGCCGGGACTTTTTCTCACTTTCTTTGCTCACTTATAGTGGCATTTCATAGTCCCTCATTTTATTACTGATTGGCCTAATCTGTGTGTCTCACACTAGCACTGAAGAGGTACTACCACTGACTACTGCTAGGCTCTGATGGGATGCTAGCTATTCTTACAGTTTTGCTCACTGGAGATATACTATACCACTTACCTCATATAAGAATTGCACCTGACCCCTTTTCTGAATACATAAGCTATCATACAGGGATCTTTTTATCCCTTGGTCAGGGCTACTATCTGCTAGGTAGTGGTTCATCTGGTTCTAACTCTAGAAAGCTAATTTTTTTGCTTTCCTCATCCCATATACTATGCTCATTTTTGAAGAGAGCTAGTCAATGGTCTAATTGTCTGAGTAAAGTCTTTGTATCTCTGTAGCAACAGTCTACCAGACTCAAGAGACCTGTAGTCTCTAAGACAAAGGCTAGCTGAAACTGTACTAGTCTCTGAGACTAACTGCTATGTAAAAACTATTTCAGGTTGTCATCTCTACCAGAGGTCTATCATGCTGTGGCTAGGGCTCTCTGTAACTCTGTGGGATCTACTGTGACCCCTGGGTCTGCTGTGACCTCTCAGAGCTCTGCTAGGGTCTACTGCAACCCGCTATGCTATGTTGGAATCTACTGCGATCCATCTTTGGGAGATGTCAAAGCCTAAGATTATTGTATCTGATAGTAAAATACATGCTCACTAAGTCTAGTTACCATCGCTCATAATAGCTAAGGCTAAACTCAGAAGTATATCATGCTCTTCGTGTGAAGTGGGTTTTGTGTCATCTTATTCTCTAGGATCCCGTCATACTAATACCAGGGAGCATTTTAATTTTCATTCATCGCTCCTCATTGGATCCTTAGATTCCTACTTCAGCCCCTTTTTCACTTACACTTTCTTTTCTTACTCTATTGACTTACTTACTTTTACATATGTTCATTCTAGCCTTCCTCTCATATCCTGCAATTTCTAACTATGCCCACGTTCTGCTTTTAAGTGCCTTGACACCAAGGCATCTCACACACTAAGTGTAGTAAACATCTCTGGCAGGAGAGAGGCTATACACTGGTCCCTATTCATTTTCTATTGGGAAATCCTTTTTGCATGTTTTTCTCATTATTCTGATATTGCTAGAATCCTTTTACCAGGATACCTTTCGATTATCGGGATACTATGGTGATTGATGTCATCATTTGCTATGCACTCAAGTCACATTACTACTAGGTTAGCCAGACCCAATATCATGTAACCATTATTGCAAGCAAACCATAACATCAAACACTAATACACGGGTGCCTTATGACTGAGCTCAAAGCCATTATCGCCTGTATATTGCAAGTTTCCCAATAATCTAAAGTACCTCGCTCTTACCTTTTTCTATCAGCCCTATTCTCGTAAAGTGCTCGGGGAAGGTAGGATTCTTCATCTACTACATCCCGAGATTTCTTTGTATTGCCCGGTTATTTTTCTTCAGGCTTTATCATGCTAGAAAGGCATCTACGCCAAGGACAGGTGTGCTTTCTTAAGTACTCAAGCACATTAACTGAATGTCTATTCTCAATTTAATATGTCCTTGGCTTGAACATTGTCATATCTGCTCTTTTTACCTTTCTTATCCTCTTACTTAGGTAAAAGGATATTCTACTACTGACTGTTTCTGTTGCCAGTTCAGATTTCTTTACGCTTAAGAGCACCTACATTTTCCTAGGGTTCCTCCACTTAATCACTCTCTGTAACATCAAGGGAGTCTACTTTTTACTCATATGCTTACTCTGCTCTTAACTAGACCATCCCTTGGTAAGGAAGATTCTATTTCATAAAATCTTAGGAATGTCATTCTATAGTGCTTTCGGCTTACATTCTTTCTCTACATAAGACGAGGCTCGCCTTCTTAGGCGGTCTCTAGCTTTCTCGAGCTTCCTTGAGGGTACTAGGGCATTAACTTTCTGTCTTAACTTATTTCTACATTCGGATCAGAGCTAAGTTTTTTCTCTATTCAGCCTCTATAGCCTCATCCCCAGGAGCATAGTATGCTATTTTTAGGGTTTTGCTAACTCAATCTAGAATGCATATTTTCAATGTCTAGATTCTACCTTGTTGAAACTCATGCTCTACTGGGTGCTCTGACCACGTATGTGCTTTAACCCTGTACTATTCTCATATTAGGGAGCTCATCTAACTAACTATCAGACCCCTATCTGTTTACCTTTCTGCGCTTAATCTGTACATTTAGTTGTTACTAAAGTGAGGGCATATCTTCTATGGTTAATTTCTCAGCTCTTCCTCGCTTCTTTGCTCACTATACTCTACAATCAGGGGGTCGATCTAGGGGACTTTACTAACCACTACTAGGTGGTTTCACTGACATGAGGATGTCTCACCTGTCCTTTTTTGATCTAGGGAGAATTTTCACTTAGCTTTTTATTTACATATCTCACCTGGAACGATGCTACTAGTCATCTTCTCCAGGCTTTAGCTTATGCTCAGCCTGGCTAGCCATCTCATCGGACCCATAGCTTACTAACTATCCTCATTCTTTTCTGAGCCTCTATTACTGGTTACTCATACTTACTTCTAGGTATTCCCTATGAGGTACACCTTACTAGGCCACTCGCTAGGTGCCTTACTACTGGTAGTCTTATCTTATATTATTTTGAGGCTACACTAATATTCTATCGTTCAGTGTCCCACTAGGTAGCACTCTAGGTTGGAGTCAATGCCTCATAGGCGGCTCTCAACAACCTCATTAGCCTTGTGTCTAACTTTCTCTTTGTTGAGCTCTTTCTTCAGTCTCATTTACTAGGCCCACGAACTTCTTACTAATCTTTCATAACTATTCTTTTCCTCGACTTATACTTGGGGTTCCCGCTCACTGTGGGTTGTCTTACCCCTTATCAACTCCTTTCTCAAATTGGCCTGAATATGACTAACAAGGCATTTACACTGCCATTTACCATGGCTAACACATCATTCGCTGCGATTAACGGCCTCTGATTGGCTTACTATTATAGGGATTAGATTTTTATCTTTAGCTACCAACCTGAGCCTTACTGCCTCTATAACCAACTCGTCATCAAGCTAGAGGGTTCTACCTCTCACTTCATTTAGGCATAACTAGCTATCACCTTCGGACTGTCAAGCTCCAGGGTATAGCTTATAACTCAAACTTTGGCCTGAGGAGACTAACCTTTCGGGCTCTAATACTTATCTAGGCATTTGGGTGTTGTGGCTAAGGGGTGACTCTTTTTCTCACTTCCCCTCTAGACTGGTTTAGTGCAGTTGCAATCTCATCTCATACCGCACTGCATCATTACTTGTCTCTGTGTTATGCGAGACAGCTGGGAATGGCCTGAGTATGACTAACCAAGAGAATTAGACCTCACATACTCTCTCTAGCAAGCCTCTTTCTATCAACGAGATTATTCTCATTGTTCATATCTAGAGCTTGCCACTGATCCTGGCAAGCTATCATATCTCATCAAGCTCTAGCCATTGGATCCCTCAACTCTGCTCAAGCTACTTTAGAGGCCACTCTTCCCGGTATCCACTAACTACTCTAAGTCCATTCTATAACTTACTTATCATGAATAAAGCTACAAACTACTTTCACACACCCACAATGTCTCATAAAGGACTTTTTATAGTCATACAAGCCTTTTACAAAGCCTAATGGCTACATCTTTAAGCCAAATCCAATCCGAGAGAGCCTGGAACTTTTCTCTGATACCAATAAATGTAACACCATAACTTTTAGCTCATTTTATATCATTTATAGGCTTTATATCATCAATCCCACAAGAGCATATGAGAAAGGGGATAAAATAATAGAATTTTCCGTGTTGCGCTATATCTAAAACAATTCAATTCGGTGTCGCGTAAACCGTGTGAGCTTATACTATATATTCTCATATTTAAATACATCATTACAACTCATTTTCATGACAAAATAATGCCCATAACTCATGGAAACCGAATTGGAGCTCAAAATAAGCAAGCATATTTTCGGCCAGATTTGCTCCATTTTCTAGCCCAATTTTGAAAAATCATAACTAAATCTAGAAAATTAGAAATTATGAAATATTGGTCATTCTAGAAAGATTAGGATGTGTAATTCACACTAAAAATATGACCATGTCACAAAAATTATCACACAAAACGTTTGACATCCAAAAACCTGCAGAGTTGCTGGCTATCTGGGCTGTTATTCAGTTTACTGATACAAACTTCTGAAATTCATAACTAATTCTAAAAAAACATAAATCAAACACATTCAGCCATTATGGAATGATACAAATATTAACTTGACATTAAAAATAATTCCAGAATGAAAAAGATGCGTTTAGACATCTGGAACTGATGGAACAGTAACTGAGCTCCTGGGGCGCTACTGATACTGATAGTTAACTTCAAACATACATAACTCTCTACTCAGACCTCCAAATGAGGTGATCTAGGTGGCCAAAGAAATATCATGACCTCTAGTTTATGTATATAAAATTTCATAAGTATTGGACACTATTTGGCTATCAAGCGACACAAAAATAATCTACCAGTATGAACAATGCACATACCAGAAACCATAGAAAATCCCAACTTTGAAAATTCATCAAATATTCTCTAGACCTCCAAAAATTATGTTCTTTAACTTTCCAAAAATCTCTCAATGAGACCTAATGGAATGCCAAATTTTAGAGTAAGAATAATGCATTTGGCCAAAAAGTGACATAGGGGTCTATTATGGTCAATTTTGGCTCCATATTGGATACCAAAATTGCCAAATGGATTTCCCTTGGTCTTTGTACCTTTTGGGCAAGTTTAAAAGCTTATTTGAGACTTGTGTGAGCTGCCCAAATGTTCCCAAACCTCATACATCTCATTTTGGTCATTCAACCCATACTTATGCATATTTCCAACAAATTTCCATATTGCACACTTTGGCATTACATACTCAAAATAGGTTCTAGATGTCACACATCATATCCATACATTTAAACATCATATAATATTATATTTACACATGTCTCAAGGGTCATAGCCCATTTACTACATCATATATATCATATGGTACAATCATGGTCTTAAAGTGACAAAAGCTAAACACATGATTGTCAATCTCCTTCCCTTAATGTTGTTGGCTCCCATTAGCATCTCCACTTGGTTCACCTAGCATGTTAGATCATTGGAGAGGAGGGGATGAGATTCAAAGAATCCCAATAGCTCATCTCTCATTCAATCATACATAATATGTGCAAGCAAGCTTTACCAATGCATACATGGAGACAATAAAAGCCATGGACATTTTAAAAGAAAAGTTGGCATGTGAACAACTCATACAAATCATTCAAGAGCTCACTAAGTGTTTGGATTGGCCTCACACTTCTCCTCATGGGTTTGGATTGCCTCACCCATTTCTTGAGCACTTTGGACTCAAACATACTCTTGGGAGCCCACTTTGCTTTTGAGAGACTCTTTGCTTTTATCTCAACCAAGCTCAGGGGTTCTTGGCTCATCCTCACCAAAGGGAAAAGTTCTTGGCCTCCCCACACTCAAGCAATCTCATACAAACATTATGGATTCATTTAAAACATAACATGGCATCAAGGATCATGACATGTAAAGACATGCTAGCATACTTTTCAAAGCTTGAAAATATACATACATACAGTCTAAAACAATCTAAACACACATCCATGCATGAGAGAAGGTGAAGAGAGCTACCTTGTATACAAACACACACTTTTCTTTTAGGATTCAAGCCTCCTCTTTCGGCCACACACCCAAAAATTGGTAGAGATAGTTTCTTTTGGCCTAAATACAATATATGGGAGCCAATTAGGTTCATGAAACAATCTCTAAGATCATGCAATTTGCTTAGATGCTAGATTGCTCTATAACCCCTATTATGGTCTATATTGGCACCTAATGAAGCAACACCCCTCAAATGATTTCTAGACCTCATTCTTTCTTTTCAAATATGATTCTTGACTCCTTTTAAGCCTTTTGGAGTCATCACATCATCAAAACAAAAGGCCTAGCACCATGTTGCCTCTTTAGGTCATAATATGGAACCTAAGGCACCAAATCACTTTCTATGAGTTCTAAATTTTTTCCAAGGCCTCCCCTCACTTTCATTCATGAAATATGACTCAAGAATGGCCTTAGAAAAATTTAAAACTCTCTCTAGCTAGGAGAAGCCATCTAGGCCAAGGCTATGAAACATATTGGGTTCCATGGAGCTTTCTTTGTTTTCTCAAGGGAAGAAGCATATGGGGAGCCTCTTAGGGATCTTGGAAGCTCATTTAAACTCTTACTTAGGCCTAGGAATCATCATAAAAAGTCAGATTTTACAAGGTGCAATTGAAACCCTAGAATTTGCATCTTGAAATCTAATGGCTTTTTGATAATTCCCTTTGCATATTCTTAATCTCCACACCCTTTTTCCTTAGATTCATGCTTGGTTCTGCCTAAAAAGCATCTCCTCCTAGGGTTTTCTCAAGTAGGGCGAAATGGTTGAGAAGGGGACCAAAAATGACAACCATAGGAAGAGAAATTACCTTGTTTTCTTGCTTTTTCTCACTTGAATCTTGTGTTCTTTGAGCTCCTCTCCTCAAATCCGAACTTTCCCCTCAATTTCTCACTTAAAACAGATTTATAAACTTCATTATAATCATAGGAAACAAAGGAGAATGGAGGAGAAGAGGTTTGGAAGAGAAAGAGCAAGAAAAACTACTAATTTCCATACCTTAAGCCTTTGATTTCTCCTCCTTTTCTTCCCCTTCTTGTGAACCTCATCCCCTAGGGTTTTCTTCTGGTTTTAGGCAGAAGATGGTCGTGCATAATGAAGGGAGGAGAAGGGTGCATCATATATATAGGTGGGAATAAGTTACACTTTTCAAAAATTCCCATTTCACCCTTCATACTTTGCATTTCCGTTTCTCCTTCGTTTTAGCTCCATTTTGAGAACCGTATTTTCCATTATAAAATTTAGGTTCCCAAACAAGTAGAATGTCTTTGGAATCACTCAAATTGAAGCTAAAACCTTTCCGAACGAATCCGTCAAAGTTCCGGGGCACGGACATTGGAAAACGTCCATCGGAGGGGCTTTAGTTATCCTGGGGCTTTCCATAGTTTTTAGAGCCTCTGAGAACCCTGGAGAATTCAAAATTTTCATTTAAAAAGCCCTTCTGTGTGTTTTTCAAAAAGTGCCTTTATTTACGAAAATGCCACTGGCCTTTTGCCAAATTTTTCGAATCACTCTGGCTTTGATTTTTAAGCAAATCAAGGCTCAAGTCCTCATTTTCTAATATTTAAAATTTTATCATAATTTTGGTTGGCCCCAATCCCTTCTGTTTTAGGGACTTCCTTTTGTATCTGGCTCATTTTTGCTGTTTACGGAGAAACCGAACATTGTATTTCTCACATTTATGGAAAGGCCGGATGTTACATCTTAAGTTTCTTAAGTCCCAGGGTAAATTGAACAAAAGGCATGCAAGTTGGGTTTAATTTATTGAAACCTTCCCTTATGTGATTAAGCATAAGCAAGGAAAGGAAAATGTTGTAGCAGATGCATTGTCTAGGCGTTACACTTTGATTACTTCCATGCATGCTAGATTGATAGGATTTGAGATGTTAAAAGGCATGTATGAGTCTGATTCTGATTTTTCTGATATTTGGAAATCTTGTGAAATGTATGGTGCTAATGACTATTACAGGTTTGATGGGTTCCTTTTCAAAAAGAACAAGTTATGTGTTCTTATGTGTTCCATTCGTGAGCTTCTTGTTAAGGAAACTCATGGCGGGGGATTGATGGGTCATTTTGGTGTCGAAAAGACTTTATCTCTTTTGAATGAGCATTTTTATTGGCCTGGCATGAGAAAGGATGTGGTTGCTATTTGTTCTAGATGTATTACTTGTAAGCATGCTAAGTCTAGAATTCAATCACATGGCTTATATTCTCCCTTACCAGTTCCCTCTCACCCATGGACTGATATTTCTATGGATTTTGTCTTGGGTTTACCTAAATCTTCCACTAGGAAAGATAGTGTCTTTGTTGTTGTGGATAGGTTTAGTAAAATGGCACATTTTATTGCTTGTTCCAAAACTAATGATGCTATGTATGTGGCAGAATTGTTTTCAAGGAGATTGTTAGGTTGCATGGTGTGCCAAAAACTATTGTTAGTGATAGAGATGTAAAATTCTTGAGTTATTTCTGGAACATGTTGTGGAATAAACTTGGCATTAAGTTTTTGTTTTCTACTACAGTACACCCACAAACTGATGGGTAGACTAAGGTTGTTAATAGAACCCTCTCTACTTTATTAAGAGCTATCATTCAAAAGAATCTTAAGAATTGGGAGAAGTGTTTGCCCCATGTTGAATTTTCTTATAATTGTGCTGTTCATTCTACTACAAAATTCTCTCCTTTTGAAATTGTTTATGGCTTTAATCCTTTAACGCCGTTAGATTTGCTTCCTTTACCTTCACATGAGTTTACTAACCTTGATGGTGCTAGGAAGGCTAAGTTTGTGCAGGATTTGCATAAGAAGGTGAAAGCCAATATTGAAAGAAGGAATGAGCAAATTGCTAGCCAAGTTAATAAGGGTAGAAGGCGTGTGGTGTTTGAACTCGGCGATTGGGTGTGGGTTTACTTGCGAAAATAACGTTTCCCAGAACAAAGAAAGTCAAAACTCCAACCTAGAGGAAATGGTCCCTTTCAAGTTCTTGAAAGGATTAATGATAGTGCTTACAAAATTGACTTACCTAGTTCTTATGGAAATATTAGTGCTACTTTTAATGTAGCTGATCTCTCTTCCTTTGATATTGCAGATTCGATGACGAATCCTTTTCAAGAAGGGGGGAATGATGCAATAGCATCAAGAGACCTTGTTGAACATAAAAGTGGACCTGATGAAGGATATGGTACTAAGTTCCAAGCCCAAGGACATAATTTGCAAATTAAAGCCTAAGAGTTCAAGTCAAATGTGCCTAAAGATCCATTGCAAGGTATAGGAGGCCCAAGAACAAGAGCTAGGGCCAAAGCAATGAAAGAAGCCTTCAATTGTTTAATTTATAAGCTTCATCACGTAGAGCCCATTCATTTAAGTCAAGAGAAGGCCCAAGAAGATGTAAAAGATGTGATTATGCTAACCATTCTACAAGAGGAGTGCCAAGGCCCAATTGGAGTCCAATTGCAAGAGATTAAGAATCATGTGACAACCATGTGATTTTTAATGAAGTATGAGCATCCCATGTGACAACTTAAAGAAGTTGATTAGTTTTAACTATGATTCTTTTTGAAATTTCATTTTTTATTATTTTAGTATTTTTTGAACTTGGTCAAAGAGTTTATTTTGGAGATCAAGTTAAAATTAGTATCCTAATCTAATTCCTTAATATTAGGTATCATTTAAAATATTTCTAATCAAATTTTAGAGTTTTACTTTAATTAGGACTCTAAAAAAAATTTTGCCTATAAAAGGCTTCCTATTGTACTCTATTTTGCACATGAATGAATTTGAGTATTATTCAATTATCTGTGAGGCTTTTGCTTCTTTGTGTTCTCTGAGAGTTCACATGACTTATCAAAGGATCGGTCTTCCTTTGTGGCGTCTTGAGGCTAGGGTTCTAAGAGACAAGTTCTCTTAGGGTCTTTCCTTTGACTAACATTCTTGTTTTCTAGCTGGTCTCGGGCAAAGTGTCATCTTATTGAAGGTTCCTAGGACAAGGTTCCTAGAGGGTCTCTCATCAATGTGTCTTCATTTGTTTATGTGGCTGTGTGAAATCAAATGTGGTCTTCCTTACAAGCTTTTTTAGCTGTTGCATGCTTTGCTCTCAGCTTCATTGCATAAGTGTGACGAATATCATTTATTCTTTCCCTCAAATTCACACATAAAGTCTTCATCTCTTTTTTCAATTCAATTTCCCACTCAAGCTATTTGCCCATTAAAAATTCTGCACAAAAGAATGGAAAATATTCAATAGAATTATCCACAACATTATTTAAAAGAAATTCATGCATTAAAACTCAATAATTTTGCCAATTAATTCATAAAGTGCATAAATGGCTAATGAAATCAAATTGTATCTAATTAAACCCCTAAAGCCATATTTGATCATTAAAATGCCTAAGATAAGGAGAATAAAATATATAAAATATCATGTTTATCAGATTCCCCATACTTAAACCCTTACATTCCTGGGAAAAACTCAAAATCAAAAGAAAAAAGCTAATGGAATGACCAGTGGAAAAATGAAAATGAAAATGAAAAATCACAAGCTAAGGAATGACCAAGACTCTTCAACACTTTAACAATCAAAGTTAACTTCACTTGCATCAAGAAAAAAAATTCCATGGCAATTTCATTTGAAAAGAATGAATTGAAATGCATAGCCTCTCACATGTGTTAGTGTTTACTCTCATCTTTCAAGTGTTTAAGGTAATGTCTTTCACTCAAACTTCACCTATCAAAGCTTCACTACCATAAGCTTGTCAAGTTTCTAAGCCTCCACCACCCATGTCATATGCAAGATAGTAATCAAAGGACTTTATTTAGGGTTGTAATGGGGCTAAGGAATGAAATGAATGGACATTCAAGGAAAGACAAACAAATGGATACCTTAGAACCTCAAGAGCAATCAATGAAGATTGAACATAGGGAAGAATCTGTGTCTAGGCCTTATTTCCAACTAGTGTAAGCAACTATAAACTCAATTCAAAACACTTCTTTCTTTTGATTTTCAATTGCTTCATTTTTTTTCAATGCTTTTCTTTTGTTTTTCTTTCTCTTCTTTTCTTTTCTTTTGCAAATTTTTTTTAAGACAATTTCCTTAACTTTTAATAACCATGGCCTAAATGGATATACAACATGCATTCTCTCATCCTAAACAAGTGTAATGCTCCTTGAAATTCCCAAGGCATCTTAAAATAAGGTGGAATGCATTTTTAATGGCTATGGTTCAACAACAAAACAAAACAAGGTCCAAAGTGGCTAAAACAATGGATAAAATGCATGCAGATTGCCTTTTTGGCTCACTAGCTATAAAAGAAATGAATGTCTTATCATTTTCATGCATGCAAATGCAAATGTGGTCTTAACAAAGAATCAAGAGAAGTTTTAGAGTAAAATCAACGATAGGTGAATACACACTAGAATCAAACAGATACAGCTCAAATCTTCACCAGCTAATGGCTATCAAATAATTCATTGAAATTAAATTCATTGCCACTTCACTTGAATCAAAACATAAGATCCATTATTTATCATGTCTAAGCGAATCCAAGCTATAATCATCTCAACTTGTAACTTTCACAGAAAAGTTGAAAAAAATCACGCTATTTTTTAAAAATTTTCTAAAAAATGTTCAATCTTTTTTTTTAACAAAAAAAGTAAAGAGATGAAGAAATGGAATGACATGACTCTCCCCCCACACTTAAATGTTGCATTGTCCTCAATGTTAGCACACAATCCAATCAACAGATAAACTACACAATATAAAGAGAGTGAGAGGAGAGAATACAACCGGATGAACTTGAAAATGGAGATATCAAGGTTGGCTCAAATTTCCATGTAGCTGATTAGCAATTATTGGTTACCTACAAAACAGAAACAAAATGAATAGTAATGCAAAAAAGAAAATATAACTAAACCCTAAACTAAAAAGGACTCTATTAAAGACCAACTAATCATAAGTGTCAAAAACCAAGATTAAAACTAATTTATTCCTTCTTAAATCAAGAAGTTTAAGTCTCGCTACTTTAAAGCATTTTGATTGATCATTTAAAGATGATTCATGGACTTCCTCAACCATCAGTAGTTTAGAAAAGTCAGATTCAGCAATTTGAGGAGCAAGAAAAGAAGGAAAATGAAATTTAGGACATTCAGAAGCAAAGAAAGAAAATTAAAAATCAAATTTAAAAACACTAGACTCTAGACTCTCTAAATATCTATCAAGACCAATAAAATCAACTGGACTCTTATCAGTAGAAGTCACTACATCAATAAAAAAATTTGATTGCAACTTCTCACAGTCTTTCAAGGTATTTGGCAGTTGCTTAATGTCAGTTAAGAGAGTCTGTGGCTTATTGGGAACTAGCTCAACCACTTTAGGAATCTATTCAAGACTCTCAACAAGAGAAATAATATCTTCCCTAACCAAAGAGACATCAGTAGGCTCACAATATTCTAAATAATAATCAACAATTAAATCTAGTCTCTCACCAGTATTAATAACATCACAAGGTTCAGTAGGATTTTCAACATCAACACTATCACTATGCATACTCTCATCAATACTAGTATGATCAGAAGAATAAGTCGTATCAATAATTTCAATGCAAACAAAGGACTCTATGGATTCAGCAGACTTATCAGACTCCAGAAACTCATTAATCTCAACACATACAAGACACGTATGCAATTCATCGCATAAGCATTTCAAATTAGAGTCTGAATTATCAACAACAACAAGCTGCTCAACAATTGCACTATTTATATTCTCATCACATGCTACATTTGCCATTTCATCAGTCATATCATCATATGCTAGTGAGGAATCATGTTGATCGATATATGTGAGGAACTCATTAGTCTCAATGAAAGCATTAATCTGGGAGTATTTATCACATATAGCGGATTCAGTACACACACAATCAATAGAATCATTCAAATCAGTTAGGTCACATGGTCCAGATGGTATACTGTCCCTAAACTCAGAAGATGCATCATCAACAGACTTAACAACCAATTCCACACTAGGAACAGAATGATCATCACATTCTAGGTCACCCCCACACTTATCTACTACCTTAGACTCAATAGATTCATCAATTGGTTCAGAAATGAAATTTTCACTATAATCACAGCTAGGTGTAGACATATCAAGTGCATCAGTACACAAGGATTCATGAACATTAACAAATGTGTCAATTTTGCTCAATGAGTTACCACAATCAACCAAATCAGGAGATTCGATAACAATTTCCTCATCAACATCATCATCATGCAATTCAGAATCAACAACATTATATGTATCAGTAGTCACAGTGCTATCAAGCAAACTAGATTTAGTTCCAACAAATTACAAGGTATTAGAAGATGAAAGGATATTACTTAGTGAAAGGACTCTTCCTCCTCTATACATTCCCTTCTAATTTGCTCTTCAGTCAATTCAGTAGCACTTAAGGTAGGTTGATTCATTTGAAATCTTGAATCCTTCATGAGGTTATCCATCATTTGTTGGTTTTGGAGTGGCAATCATTTAATTTCTTGTTGGATCATTTATTGCATTTGTTGGTTTTGAAGATTATAGACCTCAGTTGCATCATCCTCTCTTCCCATCTTGGTTCCCTTTGGACCTCTTGTTGCATGTATCCCTCATGATAATTGTAAGGATGATATTTTGGCTCTTGCATATGGTAATCATGGTATGCCTCATAATGATGGTGGCAATTGGGGTGAATCTCATATGGATTGTGGTATGGTTCAATGTAACTGGGGTGAACTTCACAAGAATCATGGTGGTATGGTTGGTAGCATGGTTGTTGGACTTGTTGATAATGTTGTGCTTATCGTGCTTGTCTTTGTCGTTTAAGGATACCACGACACATTGAAATGGCTTCATCCAACTTTTAGGAAATCCTATCCTTTGCACAAGAATCATAGACATCTTGATTAGAATAATAATATGGATCCATTTAAAGCAAAAAGTATGAAAAGCATAATTAATTTTAGCATAAACAAATCACTAACAAATTATAACTAAAATTAATTCTAAATCAAGAAAATAAAATTCAAATGAAGTTAAGAGTTACCTAACAATGAAGAACACTCTAAAACAGAGGTTAATGACACAAAACAAACTCACAAAAAATAAAGAAATTAAATCTAGAAAAATTGAAAAATTCCTAAAAAATTTGAGAAAATATTAAAAAATTAGAAAAAGTGCCTTAAACATTGGAATTTGGGTGTTTGCTTAAAACACCCAAAAACCTTGGAAAACAAAGTTTGAAACTTTTTTGGGCACTTCAAACAAAAATTCCAGCAAGTAGACAAGTTGATGCGCAACACCGAAATTACCAAATCTAAGTTCAAAACAAAATAAAAACTAAGCTAGAACAGAACCAAAATAGAGCTAAAATAGAAAAAAAACAATTAGAAAACTTTCTCAAACAATTGAGAATCCAATTCCCTGGCAACGGTACCAAATTTTGACGGATCTGTCGTGCAACCTGCAAAATAAAACTGGGTTAATAAAATTTATAGTTTGTGGCACATCTTAGGTCATCTCCCTTGGAAATGGAATTTAATATTTAACTGGGTTTTCTAAATATTAAAAGATCTTAGAACTATCTAATTAAGGGGGGGTTTTGATCTAATTAAGCTAAGTAAATTGAAATTGAAATAAAATTCCTAATTGCTTCCTCATTGTATGAATTATAGGTGAATGATGGTTTTGTGACTAGCTTTAGATTCGTCCCTTAGTATCCACTATCCTTATCCTAATTCAATTGTGATTAATTCTAGTCTAAGAGTCCCTAATTATGTTCATTGGCAAGGGATCTTGAATTACAACTCAAGATTCAAGAAACTAGCAACTTGATATTAATTGAGACCTCAACTCTTATTAAATTACTAATTCTTATGATTAAGATCTTTGAACACTTAAATGAGTGATTAATTGATCAATTAGCCTCTGAATCATCACCCTAAAATGTTTAATTAACAAACTAAACACTAAGGAATCCTCAAATCAAATAATAAAGCTCATAATTTCACTTATGCATTTCATTGAACACTATCGTGATATACATGGAAAATTAAAGGAAAGTGTAAAATTCAATGTTTAATCCAATCAATTAATCAACAAAAGGGCTTCCTAATTAGTGTCTAACCAGCCACTAATTACAATTACACAAATTCCTAATCAAATACAACTTAACCAAGCTTGTACAAGAAAAGAAAAAGTGTAGGAAACTAGAAATTCTTAGCCAAAATTCTGATTGTAATCCATGGATTCAAGCTTCTCCAAGAGCTTTCTTCCTTGCTAGTCATAGATAGAATTAGAGCTTCATTGGATGGAAGAATGGAAGATGAGAGAATGGATGGGAAATAGTGTGAAGTGTGTTCTACGAATGGAAAAGATGATGGATGGAGTATCTAGATTGTGGCTGAATGCATGGGATAAATGCACGATTGATGGAATGTGTGTATATCGTGAATGCCTCCTTATTAAAGTCACATGCCCAACTCCTTTTTTTGTGTATCATGCTCAGTCTTTCTTTTTTTTTTTGGATGAATGGATGAATGGGATGGATCAAGGGTCTGCGAATGGAGTGTGGATCACCTTATTCAATGATGTGTGGCTTAGATGGTTTAGTGTCAGAATGAATGGTCTGGATGAGATGGTGAATGGATTCTACTACCTAAGTGATTTTATAATTCACCTGCCCCTCTTTATCTTATTCACATGCTTCATTTATTCCTTACATGAGCTTACTTGGCATCTCATAACCTATAGCTACTCCTTGCTCGTGTGATTCTCCTTGTGCAGCTTCTTCAATTCAGATTCATGCAAATCCACATCATCTTTCACGTTGTGTTTTTTTGCATTATTCTTTAGCTTATTTTCTCGTCGTGTGTTTGACGTTAATTTTCAACTACCCTTCTTCGCTTCTTTTCCTCGTGTTTCTATTGTGCCAGCTCCTAACTCAGCGTCTCTTTCCTTCTCAACCAGAAGCATATTCTTCCATGTAGCTACCTTTATATTGTTTCCATGTTATTCAGCTCCATATCTATGTGTTTCTTCCATCTGAGCTCAACTTCTATATTTCCATGTGAAAGTTTCTTCTCTTCCCTCCACGAGCTTCTTTCTTTGCCCGTAGCCTTCATGTTAACTTTTGCTTACTCTTATGTGTTTCTTCTTTCTCTCCTTTCTCTGCTTCTTCTTCTCCACATGATTTCTCACGTAAACTTTGCATGGTTTGGTGTCTCGTGTTTATGTAGAAGGAGAGCTAAACATGTGCAGAGTAGTAGAAGCTGCTTCATCTCTTCCATGTGATTATGGCCAATATGTTTGTAGTGAGCCCATGCTTCTCCATGTGGTCCCATAGCTTCCTTTAGCCCAGCTTCTTTTCCATGTTAAAACCAAGTCTCTTCTACACAAAAATTATGGCTTCTTCATGATATTCTTCTCCTCTATTTTCTTCTTTTATTCCACATTGCTTCCTTCTTTCTTAAACCATGGCTTATCCTCTGTTTTGCTCGAGTATATGTCTTCATTTGTTTTTGTGGCAGTTTGAAATGAAATATGGTCTTCCTTACAAGCTTCTTCAGCTACTGCATGCTTTGCTCTCAGCTCCACTGCATGAGTGTGATGAATATCATTTATTCTTTACCTCAAATTCACACATAAAGTCTTCATCTCTTTTTTCAATTCAATTTCCCACTCAAGCTATTTGCCCATCAAAAATTCTGCACAAAAGAATGAAAAATATTCAATAGAATTATCCACAAAATTATTTAAAAGAAATTCATGCATTAAAACTTAATAATTTTTCCAATTAATTCATAAAGTGCATAAATGGCTAATGAAATCAAATTATATCTAGTTAAACCCCTAAAGCCATATTTGATCATTAAAATGCCAAAGATAAGGAGAATAAAAAATATAAAATATCATGTTTATCAATATGGTTCATGAGCTCGAGTTCTTGGCCATTTCTTGAAATGGTTTTGAGTTGTATTTATGTATTTAAATATGAGAATGAGATTGATGAGTTCATATGATCCATGAAACACAAAATGAAAATTTTATCCATGTTGTAATGCAAAATAATTGAATATTTTTATTGTATTTTCTTTGAGAATGAATGCTAGACAAAGGAGATGTGATTAGAATAATGTGAGATAGCCTAGTTAAATATGGTGTTACATTGTACATATATGCTAGAAACATTTTTCATAGCTTAAACATACACACATACATTCAAAGACAAGAAAACACCCAAACATGCATGAGAGAAAGAAGAGAGAGCTACCTTGTATACAAGAATACACTTTAACCCTTGCAATTTCTTCCTCTCCCTCGGCCAAACACCTACAAGGAGGTGGAGCTTAATTACTTTGGCCTAAACACATCAAATGGGGTTTAATTACACACTTGGAACAATTTCTAATGTCACACTCACTCTAGAAAAACTTTGGCTGTAAAGTCCCACATCGGGTAGGGAGACCCTGGGCTAAGGCCTTATAAGTGGGAGCAAAGCTTTCCTCACCAGTGACATGTTTTCCTTTGGATTGGGGAGGAACAAAACCCCACCAGGCAGTGTGCCGGTTACCATAACGGGGATAATATCGCTGGAGGCTCTGTGGGAAATTGGTATCAGAGATGGCCTAGCTGCTTGTGCAACCTAAGGATGGGTTGGCCCTAAGGGGGTGGAATGTAAAGTCCCACATTAAGTAGGGAGATTCTGGGCTAAGGCCTTATAACTGGGAGCGAAGCTCTCCCTACCAATGATGTGTTTTCCCTTGGATTAGGGAGGAACAAAACCCCACCAGGTAGTGTGTCGGGTGTCGTAACAGGGACAATATCGCTGGAGGCTCTGTCTCAAATGTGACGACCCTAAATTCTAATTATTATAATTAAGGTTAAATACATTATTAATAACCATAAATCGGGGTTACAAGACATTATGACTATTTACTTTCAGAAAATGCAGGGAAATTTGAACCTTAATGTTATTAGAGTCATCAACCAAATAATTACAAGCATTCATGTACATAAGGGAAACAAATACTCATTTATAAGCCTTTGATTCTATCACCCATTAATTTCAACTCACAAGAATCTTCTACTAATGTTTCTAAATCATCCTTTGAGGTTACCATAGGAAGAACTAAAATTTCTAGGTTAGAATGAGAGTTTGGCACCATTAGCCGTGCCCAATTACTCTCAAGTTCACTCTTTCATCTTCATAGGTTTTGCTGTGGCGAGTTAAAAGTTCATTGCGGCTAGCCTACATGGCATCACAACAAGAAAACCTCTTGGAGCCTACCTCACTCACCCCTCGCCATTGGCTGTGGCCAATTTCCCCTTTCGCCGTGGCTAATTCCTCTCTGGAACGCCTGACACATTTTCACAAAAGTTCACCCTGGTCAATTCGCATTTAGCTACGGTGAATTACCCTTTAGACAACTTCTAGTTTGGCCTCTCACATTTCACCATAGCTAATTTCACTTCTCACCGCGACGAATTGCTCTTTGGTACTCTTCCTAGGCAACTTTGCCTCTATTGGCTGCGATTAATACTATTTTGGCCATGGTGAAATATCTTCTGATCCTACAACTTCTAAAGTCTTATCTCATACTCTCCACTGCCCCTCTAATGACACTCTAGGATCACTCTACCTTAATTTGTGGGGCTCAAATAGCTTTTATTAGCCTAATTTGCCTAGCTTATCTATCATTACTAGTTCAAGACTTAAGTGTTAATTTTTTCTCCTCCAACTACCCTATATCAGCAAGTTCATAGAGTAATAATAGTAGAAATTTATGAACTATCAACAATTATCATTTGATACATGTAACACCATAATTTCCTAGCTTATCTCATGCTATTGTCATGTTTCACATCATGTAACTCATGGAAAAGCAAAGAAAATAGCATTAAATAATCCATTTCTTAGTGTTGCGTTACGTATAAAAATTTTCATTTGGTGTCACATGGACCATGTGAGTTCATACATCACATTCTCATATTTAATTACATGAATACAATTCATTTGCATCATCAAAAGTGGCCTACATCTTGTGAAAGTCAAAGGGAAGCATAAAATACATACATATATTTTTGGCCAAATTTTCCACATTTCTATCACAAACTTTGGAAAATCATAACTAATTCTAGAAAACTTGAATCATGCATTCTTGGCCATTCTAGAAATCGACACATGTCTACTTCATCATAAAAATATTTCTAGACCATAACATCCATCGCAAAAGGCGTTTGACATCCAAAATGGTCCAGAGGTCAAGCTATTCACTAGTGCTGTCACAAAATTATGCAGCAAATTTAAAAAATGTCCAATTAATTCTACAAAACTTCAATCCATGTAAATGATACCAATCTGGAAATTTGTGAGGGTTAGCTAAAGGAGAAAAATAACTTTAGACCAGTTCAGGTATACCCAGACCTCAACATCCAACCAATTAGTAATTGAGGTCGACTGGAGTTCTTGATATTGGATAGATTTTTTGAAAATTCATATCTCCCTCTCTAGGCATCTAAATGAGGTGTTTTTAGTAGAAAAAAGTCACTGGGAATATCTAGTTTCTCTATATAAAGTTTCATGGCAATTGGACATCATTTGAATCCTATGTGACAGATTCTATTTTCGGACCTAGGTGAATAGTAACATGATCAAAACTAGAAAATTTGCCAACTTTGAAAATTCATCAAATATTCTATAGAACTCCAAAAATTCTATTCTTTAGCTTTCCAAAAATTCATCAACTATCTAATTGCATGTCAAATCTAAGATCAAGAAGAGCTTATTTGGACAAAAAGTGATATAGGGTTCTATTATGGTCAATTTTGGCTCCATATAGGATACCAAAATGTCCAAATGCTCTCTCTTAATGTTTGGCACCTCTTGGGCAAGTGTAAAAACATGATTATGAATTGTGTGAGCAGCCCAAATGGTCCCAAACCTCATGCATCTCATTTTGGCCATCTCACTTACACTTATACACATTTGCATAAAACCATTCAAGAGGCCAAATTGCCATAGCATATTCATTTTACATTCTAATAGTCACATAACATAGTCTCTCAATTATACATGACATATTATCATAATTATACATTCTCATAAAGTCATTTGTCACATACAACCATAGATTACACATTTGCCACTTTGATGGCCTTAAAGAAGCCAATTCTATGCATTTCAATGTCATACTCTCATCTCTCAAGTGATTGGCTCCCATCTCCTTGCGATCTTGATCCACCTAGCATGTTAGAACATTAGAGAGGAAGGGATGAGATTCAAAGAATCCCAATAGCTTATCTCCCATTCAAGCATACATAAAGCATGCAAACAAGTCTCATAAATGCATGTATGGTCATGTTGACATGTGTAAACATTCAAGAGTCATTTTCATCATTTGAGAAATTCATACATGGCATACAAAGGCTTGCCAAGCAAGTGGATTGGCCTCACCCATTTACTTGTAAATTTAGGACTTGCCTCACCTATTCTTTAAGAGGTTCTTGGACTCAACCATGCTCTTGGGAGTCAATCTCACTTTTAGGACACTCTTTACTTTGTCTCAACCAATCTTAAGGGTTCTTAGCTCATCCTCACCATGGATAAGTTTTCTTGGCCTCACCACACTCAAGAAAACAAAAGCAAATATCATAAACAACATTTGGAAAACATAATGCATCATCATGGTACCATGGAGCAAGAGCTCATGCTAGAACATTTTTCATGGCTTGAAATACACATACACACATTCAAAGATGAGTAAAGCAAGCAACCATGCATGAGAGAAGGTGGAGAGAGTTACCTTACTAGTATTTGTACACTTTTTCCTTAAGCCTTGAATCCTCTCCCTTGACCTCACACATGTTAGAAGGTGGATATCACTTCTCTTAGCCTAAACACATTTTATGGAAGCCAATTATGTTCATGGAATTAATTCTAAGGCCATATAACTTGCTTAAACTCTAGCTTGACCAATAAACCCCTTTATGGTTCCAAAATGCATCTAATGAAGCAACACTCCTCAAATAAATTCTAAGCTCTATTCTTTCCTTTCAAATATGATTTTTGACTCCTTTTAAACCTCTTGGAGTCATCACACAATTAAAAAAAAGAGCCTAACTATATGTTACTTCTTTAGGTCATATTATGGAACATAAAGCATCATCTCACTTTCCATGGTTTCTAAATTTTTTCCAAGGCTTCCCCTCATATTCATTCATCATATATGACTCAAAAATGGATTTAGAAAAATTTAAAACTCTCCCTAGCTACCTTAACCTCTCTTGGCCAAAACTAGGTAGCTTATTAGCCTTCATGGACTTTGCTTTGTTTTCTTGATGGAGGAAGTACATAGGGAGACTTCTAGGGATCTTAGGTGCTCGTTTAAACTCTCATTTAGACATAGGAATCAAGGTATCAAATCAAATTTTGTAAGGAACATGTGAAAACCTAGACTTTGCATCTTGAATTTCCATGGTTATATGTTAATTCTCTTTGCATATTCTTAATCTCCACACCCTTTTCCTAAGAATCACCCTTGGTTATACCTAAAAATCAAGTCCTCCTAGGGTTTCTTAAGTGGGGAGAAATGGTGGAGGAAGGGGAGGAAGGGATAGCAATTATGAAAGAAGACATTACTTGTTTTCTTGCTTTTTCTCACTTGAATCTTGTCTTCTTTGAGCTCCTTTCTTCAAATCCGAATTTTTCCCTTAATTTCTCCCTTAAAACATATTTATAAACTTCATTATAATTATAGAAAGAAAGCTCAAGAGGGGAGGAACAAATTTGGAAGAAGAAGGAGCATGAAAATCTATGAAATTCCTTACCTTTTCCTTGCTTTTTCTCTTCCTTTCTTCTCCTCCATGGTACACCTAAGAGAGCTGGTGTTTTCTCTAGTTTTTGGGCAGAATGGGTTGTGTAAATGAAGGGGAGGAGAAATAAGAAACTTAAAGTGTGTTCAAGAAGCTTCCACTTTCTCAAAAATTTTAATTTTGCCCTTTATTTTTAGCATTTTTGTTTCTAACTCATTTCAACTCCTTTTTTAGAACCGTCTTTTCCATTATGAAATTTAAGTTCCCAATTTAGTAAAATACCTTTCGAATCACTCAAATCAGAGCTAAAACCTTCTCGAATAGATCTATCAAAGTTCGAATATATCAATATTAGAAAACATCCACTGAATGTGTTTTAACTATCTCGGGGCCTTTCATGGTTTTTAGGTCCTCTGAGAACCCTTGAGAACTCAAAACTTTCATTTAAAAAGTCCTCCTGTGTGAATTCCAAAATTTGCTTAAAATTACAAAAATGCCGTTATGTTTCATAAGTTTTCTGTCAAAGTTTATTTCTTCATTCTAACTCTGTTTTTCTTTTCGTCTAAGCCTAGGATTCTCATTTTTAGGAGTCTAGAATGCTTCCCAAATTTGTATACAGTGAGTTTCATTCATTAACAGAGAAATCGTATGTTACTTTTCTCACGTTTTCTCTGGTTTTCAAAAAATCAAATGTTACAATACACATTCCATTAAAGATTCCATACATAATTGGTTTATGTCAACATCTAATGTATCACATGATTACATTTTCAATAGTAGGTCATATCATAAATTCAACAAAGTTCATACATCAGATGTTATAAGTTCATATATCCAATACCAAGCTAAGATGAGGCCTACTCCTCAATAGATATATTCTAAGTTACCAAAATACAACCACCTATACTTGGCAATATGATTACATGATGATGCTATAAAAGAATAACAAAATTTGCATCTACTTTACTCATATCAGCCCAAGTGTAGCCTCCTCCACACATAGCTAGAGCTCATGGATTTTCATCCATTTGCTTCCCCTTATCCTTACCCAAAGGGCCTTCACCTGAAAGTATAATCCTATGAAATGGGGTGAGATGCAAATCTCAGTAACCAAGGCAAATTCTATTCATATATTCCAATTTAATTAATATATATGTATGATTTCATATAAGCATAAGAAAATATACTAGCCATATCAATAAATGAAACAATTAAGCTATCCATAATTACTATCCTATACTAGCAATTAGAATTCCACATGTTAAAGGCCAATAACATTGGGAGAGGTTAGTCCACGGCACCCACTCCCCAATGAGCACAACCAGGGCTCAGTACATCTGGGATCTGATCATAACCTGGTGCTCGATCGAAGCACATGCACAGGTGGTAACCGCACCATAGCTCCACTCTGGACTCACAAGGTTCGAACGTATATAACAGATATCCAACCAATTCATTTAGCACTTAAAATTATAATCATATAGCAAATTTAAAATTAAAATAGATATATGCATGGAATTATTGTGAACCCCAGTTACCTCACTTGTAGCCAATCTTCTAAGAGCCAACTGAATGCTATTTCAGCCTATGGATATAAAACCAAGCTATTACTATCCCTAATCACAATTTATATCAGCAAACCCATTACTCAAGAAGTTAAGCTTTATAAGACTACTCAGAAATACTTATCCAATTACCACAAGAACCAAATTCGGATTTGGTTAAGCCTACCCTTAGAAATCTCAAAATAACACTTCAATTCATAAAAAAAATACCCATGTCATAAATTAGCTATAGGGGTACCAAACTAGCAAAGAAAGCATCAAAATGAAGAGTTTATACTTACCTAACAACACCCCTAGCCTTAACCCACGAAATTTCACCAAGAAAATCCCAAATAACCATATTTCAAATTTTCAGTATGGTGAAAATACTCTAAATAAAAAACTAATTAGGTCAAAATGAAGAGAAAGAGAAAGGAATTAAGTTATATAACAAATACCTTAGTTGATTTTGAGCCTATAAGTGAGAAATGGGAGAAATGTGTCAAGAACCCTAGCCTCGCAATTTGTTGGACTAACTTCAACAATTCAGACTTTTACTTGGGTTAGGTCAAGTTTTCAAGAGCCCACTTAGTTGAGGTCTGCATAAGGGGCATTGGGCCAATTACAAGGGCTTATGTAAGTTGGGTCTAAGGCCAGTATCCCACTAAATCAGATTGGGCCATCACTAGGTGCTCTTTCTTGGGTCAAGTCTCACATAAAAAGGTTAGGTCTACACCTAAAATCATTGGGCCTTCATTAGTTTCTAACCATGGCCTACTTAATTTAATTTAGGCCTAGATGAGGTTTCTAACCCAATTAAATCTCAAACCCATATTAATAATTTGTCTCTTTATAAACCCTATTCACATAACTTGCCCAATTATCCTATATTAATTATTTTTACTTAACCCACATCCATGATTAATACCTTAATTAATTTTAGGGTGTTATATTAGCATTCATATAATTCAATTATGGTTCCATAAAACACCTAATGAAGCAACCTTGGGAATTATTAATCTTAGCTTCATTTTCTCCCTTAATCTATGACTCTTAACTCCATTTAGACTCCTTAGAGGCATCACACATTCATTTCAAGGAGCTTAGCTATGTGTTATTTAGTTATGCTACAATATGGAACCTATACCTCCATCACACTTTTTTGGCTTTCTAATTTTTTTCCAAGGCTTCCTCTTATACTCTCACATTTTATATGATGCAAAACTAAGCTTGGAAGAAATCAAAACTATCCCTAGGTGTCACTTCTGCCCTAGGCCGAGACATCCCTCAAGGAAGAAGCCCATGGAGTTTTCTTTGCTTCTTGGATGGGAGGTGCATATGAGAGGCTCCCTTGATGTCTTAGGGACTTATACCAACTTTTAAACACCTTAAATTATGGCTAGAAACTTTCCAGCAAACCAAGGTGTAACTAAAACCCTAAGTTATACATCTTGAAAAATTATGGTTCTTTTTTTTTTTTTGCATATTCTTATTTCCCACACTCTAATTCCTAAGATTCACTCTTGGTTTGGTTCAAAAATAATTTCCTCTTGTTTATCCATTCAGTGGGTGAAACACATGTCACACCCGAAAATGCGACGGCATGGCGCCTTTAAAAAGAAATTCTATGATTTATTAAAAATGTAAAAATGATTCAAATAAATAAAGTTTCAGGAGTCGCCACCTAAATTTTATTTTTGAAAAGGTAAAATTTTGGAAAAGCCTTTTTTAATTTGAAAAAAGATAGTCTGCAAACCAGATTCGGATTCGGGAGTCGATTGTGAGTGGGGAAGGTGTTAGGCACCCCACTACACCTGTTCTTAAGAACGGTTACCCTAAGTCAGTAGTGCAAAATTAATATGGCCTCTATTCTATTTTAATTCTCCCTAACCAATCACATGCAAAGAACAGAAGGAAAAATTTTAAGGAAATAAAATTTAAGAGAAGAAAGAAAATTAAAAACAAAACAAAAGGAATTAAAAGAATAAAATAAAGAAAAGGGAATAAAATAAAAGAAATTAAGGAAATAAAATTAAGAAAATAAAATTAAGAGAAAGTGTTTATTTACAAGGGCGGACTTGACCTAGGATGAGAGCCTAGAGCCTACGTACCCTTAGGAGGGATCAAAGTCCACGTAGTTCGACTAAAAATTGTGTTGAGGTTGGTTTTGGTTTTTTTTTTTTTTGTTTTATACTTTGTTTTTTTGTTTCTTTTCTTGGTTGCTTTTTTTTTTGTTTTGTTTTGTTTTTATTTTTATTCTTGTTTTTTATTTATTTTTTTTGGACTTGGGTATTAGTTTTTTTTGTGAAAAGACAAAGAAAATAAATTACTTTTTTTCTTTAACAAGTAAAACTAGTTTTGAAATTGATTGATGTGTTTTGACTTGCTAAAGAAAAATTTAATCTAATTTTTCTTGCATTTTCAATTTTTCCTCTTAGCTTATCATCATTTTTTTTGTTTTTCTATCATTTTCATTTTGTTGTTGTTGTTGTTATTATTATTATTATTATTATTATTATTTGTTTTTATTTTATTCTCTTTTTTTTTTTTTTGCTTTCTATTTTTGTTTTGTTTTTTTTGTTATTTTTTTATTATTTTTATTTTTTTATGGTTGTTTTTTCCTATTTGTTTCTCTTTTCTATGGGTAATTGTGTTCTATTTTTTATTTTTGTTTTCTATTCTTATTCTTCATAAGTTTTTAATTTGCACTTTAAGATTGAATTTCAGAATAATATTTACAGTAAATCTTTCTCTTCCTCTCTCCTTTTTTTATCATTTTTGTTTTTTTCATTTTTTTCTCTTTCCTATGCTTTTTGTTGTTGTTTTGTTTTTTTTTTTTCATTGATATATTTGTTTGCTTTTTAATTTTTAAGTAATTTTTTTCTTTCTTTCTTTTTTTTTTTTTTTTTTAGTTTTTGTTATTATTTTGTTATTTATTTTTTTTATTTTTGGATTTCTTTTCTTTCACCTCCCTCTTTTTTTCTAATCTCTTTATTCATTCAAAGATTTTTTTAATCCTTGTTTTGTTTTGTTTTATTTATTTATTTATTTTTTTGTAAATTTTGTTGATTTTGTTTTCCTCTTAAATTTTTTTTGTTTGAAAATTAGATTTTGTCTACAACTTTTGAAATGGAGATTTTAAAAACTCAGTTATATAAAATCAACTTTCGAAATTGGAAAGTTTATCATCATTTTCCTTTTATTCCTTTTTTTGTTGCTTTCTCCCTTTCTTTTCTTCTTTTTTTTTTTTAGTTTTTATCTGGTTTTTTTTTTCTTTTGAAAATCTTCCCTTTTTAAAAAAAAAAATCAATTTGATGTTGATTGATGCAGCCCAAGACATATAAAAATGTAAATTGGTAACCTAATGAATACCAAGAAGGCATATTGCCTCACATGATCCATTTGGTTTAACTCCTAAGTGTCTGAGGGGACAAACAATCCCACACGACAAATTCTAAAAGAAAAATAAAGTAAATATTAAATTAAAACAAAAATATTCACAAGCTTGCAACATTTGTTTTGATTGTGTGTGCTTGTGTCTAGCCAGCTAAACATGCCTCAATACATTTCAAGTATAAGAAAACAGACTCAAACCAATTGACTTTGCTATGCTATCCAATCCGGTTCATCTGCTACAGCGTAACCATCTCTTCGAATCTCTACACTGGACCTCCTCATTTCCCTCACGCTCCTCAAATGGAGCTCCGCATCTTTTCCTTCATCTGACCACATAATTAGTCCTCTTATGTTTGTGCCAGCTAGAGTCCTTCACCCGTTGCTCCATTGTTATATTTGAGCACCAAACAAAACAAACAAAATAAAATAAGAGCGAAAATAAAATAGATAACAAAGACCATCATTCTGCAAAGTATATTAGACAGAACACCTACTCTAATTCCGAACTCCAAACACCTACATAAACTTGAATCATGTAATCAAGAATTTAAAATTCATTTTCAGTTACCCATTTACAGTCAGGGCATCTTAATCATAAATTCATGCAAGATACGGGACAGGGGTTAGACTAAGCCAGATTCATATAACAGCAGGACCAATAAACCTCAGCTATCCCCTAATCACAACAGAGCAACATGACTAGATAATAGCAGAGACTAATCATTAGGCTAACCATGTTTATTCACGGAGGATTCATCATACAGATTCAGACACAAACAACAAAATCTAGCTATTCATTGCAGGCTACAATTCGTGCAGACTAAAGCCTCATATTCACATCTGCATGCTAAGCAGTGGCACACACATAGGAATTTTTCATTGGAGATTAATTACTAAACAAAGAAACAAAAGGGAGCGAGAATTTTAGTCAATCCATTGATCCAGACCCCTACTCTAATCAAATGGTCGAATGAAATCGAACCTCAGCATCTTAAAACGGGAATACACCCTAAGCTTTATAGATCTAGGAAGCATAATTTCTCAGATTAAGCCAGACAAATGTTATATGACAAGCTAAACAATATAAGCTTTTAAAACCTTGGATTAGAAATCAGCATCCAATAACCATAGAATTAGACCATATTCGAGATACAGAAACCTTGGGTTCCAGCACCTAAAATCAGAATACACTCATAGCTTCAAAGCTTCGGGACATAAAGGGGAAGGCACAAGAAATATACCTTTCAAGTTCTTGCGAAGAAGTGAGGCGCGTTCTCTTCTTTGACACCAAGATTCGGCGGACTAGGATCTCTCTCTGCTTGAAAAGCTATCGCCAGTGACGTTCCTCTCTCTCGGCCTCGCTTTCTCCCTCAGATGCCTTCGTTATTCTGAACTCTTCGAATCTCGAAAGCTCCCCTCTGAGTTTCAGTTCCTTCTGGTCTCTCGATTTTTCTTCCGGTCACTCTCACTCTGTTCCCCAGTAACCTTCGCCTCTCCAGACCCTCTCCTCCTTCGATCCATTTTTTTTTCGGTCACTCCTCTGCTCCCCCATTTTATCTGAATCCAGTCCCTCTCTCGCCTTTTTTTCCGTTTCTCCTCTCTCCCTTTAAAACTCTCCTGAACCCCTTTTTCTTCTCCCTCGTTGATCCTCTCTCGGCTTCTTCCTTCGATTCCCCTCACATCTCAAAGTTCTTCTCTGTTCCCTCCGAGCTCCCTCACTTTCTCTTTCTCTTCGTCTCCTCTCTGCTCCACCCCTCCTAATGCACCTCTCTCCCACTCATTCTCCTTCCTTCGACTCTCTGCCTCTTCCCTTGCTTTTTTTTTCTCCTTTCTCCCGTCTCACCCCCTGTCCCCTCTTTCTGCATTTTTTTTTCCTCTGTGCTCAGAGTCCTCCCCTTCTCTCGTCTCGCGTCCACCTCCTTTCGTTCGTGCCTTCTTTCTCCTCTCGCTTCTGCCCCTCAGTCTCCTCTCTTTTTCTGCTTCAGAATGTCTCTCCTTCCATTTGCCTCTCCCCATCGATCTTTCCTTTCCCCGTACTCGAGTGGTGCTCCTTCCTCATCCTCTCTCCGTCGATCTCTCCTTTCTGCCCCTCAGTCTCCTCTTTTTTTCGGACCAAAGGCCTCTCCTCCTTTTTTCGTCTTTCCCTCTTTCTGCTTCTATCCTCTCTCTCGTGACTCTCTCTCACTCTCCATTTCTTCCTCTTGATTTTTCCTCGGTCTCCCTTTTTCTGCCTTTTTGTCTGGCTCTTTTTTCCTGCGTTTTGTCCGTCCGCCTCTCCCTTTCTGTCCTCTCGTCCAGCCCCTCTTCTCTGCTCCACTCCCCCCTTCTCTGCGTCTGTCCCCCCGTCTCCTTTTTTTTTATTCTCTGCCTCTTCTTGAAGACCGAATAAAGGGGGACCAAAGGGACACCGGGTGAGTAGAGTTTTGATTTGGATTCGGGTTGGGTTGTAGTTTTTTGGGCTTCAGACTTGGGTAGGATTGTGGTTTTGGGCCCCAGAGTTGGGTTAGAGGGTTTGAGAGGTTGCTGGGCTTGAAAAAATGGGCTCTGCCATTTTTCTTTGTTTTGTTTTTTGTTTTATGTTTTTTTTAATTATTATTCTTTTAGTTATTATTTTTTTTATTAACTTGCTTTTAGTCTTTTCTCTCTTTCTTTGTGGGTTTTAACTTTCTCTCTTTTTTATTCATTATTTCTTTTCTTCCTTTTTTTTCTTGGTCTCTTTTGATTTTTTTTTTAATTTTATTTTTTGTTAGATTTTTGTTATTCCCTCTTTGATTTCTCTTTTTGTTTTAATTTTGGATTAAATGGGCTTTTACTTCTTTTTTTTTATATTTGTTTTTAATTTTATTTTTAATTTATTTTAAGTCCTTTTCCTTTGACATTATTTTTTTTTTTTTGGAGTTTGTTAGGTTAAAATGACCTATTTAATTTTTTTTGTCTTTTTTTTCTATTTATATATATATTTTTTCATATATTTTTTTTCAATTTAATTTTGTTATTATTTTTGGAATTTGCTTGGACAAAATACGGTGTTCACAACACACATGCATAAGAACAAGAAGAAGCAAGCATGGAAGGAAGTAGTTTTTACCTTGATTCAAGCTTTCCTTGGATGCGCTTTCCTTTGCTTTAGTTCTCCTCTCCAAACTTGAACTTCTCCCCTCTGATTTGAGTTCAAAATAGAACCAAATATCTTAATAAAACTATAGGAGGAAGGAGGAGAAGGAGAAGAATAAGTTTACTAAAGGAAAGACTAAGAAATTCCATGAAATTCATACCTTTCTTACCTTAGTTTTCCTCTTCTTCTTCCCTTCTCTCGTGTGCCTCTCTCCTTTGGTCTCACTTCTATTCTTAGGCAGAAATAAGGTTGGTCATATGAAGAGAAGAGCGGGGTGCATCACTTAAATAGGAGGGAATTAAAATTGTTTCAAGAAAATTCCATATATGCCCTGTATTTTTGGCATTTTCATTTTAGGTCTGTTTTACCTCCTTTTTTAAAATCATCTTTTCCATCATAAAATGTAGGTTCTCAATCTTATAAAATGCCTTCAAAATCACTCAATTTGGAGCTAAAACCTTCTCAAACAAAGGGGTCAAAGTTCAGGTCAACCATAATTAGAAAACGTATATCGAAGGAGTTTTAACTATTTTGGGGCTTCCTATGGTTTTCAGGGCCTCTAAAAACCCTAGAAAACTCAAATTTTTTATTTAAAAAGCCTTTCTGTGAGTATTCTAAAAATTACTCAAAATTATGAAAATACCATTCCTTTTTGTAACCATTTCATTAAATTCTATCTGGTTATTTTGGCTCTAATTTCATATACTTCTAGCCTTAGATCCTTATTATTTGAGGTCTAAATTGTTACTCAAATTTTATTGGATCTCAAATCATTCTATTTGGGACACTTTCTTTTATATTTGGTGAGTTTTGTACGTTTATAGAGAAACCAAACATTACGTTTTTCACATTTACAGAGGTACTGGATGTTACAATTAGGCCTAATAGACTAGCCTATTTACTCTAAAACCTTAGGAGACTTACCACTTCATTATTTAAGTGCTGAAGTTTGACGATTCTATAGAACAAGGAAGCCATTTTCACACTTAAGAAGAAGGACTAGGTTTTTTCTACATTCTTCCACCATTTCTCACTTTTAGAGGAAGATTTGGCCAAGGTAATCTATATAAAAATTTTTCCTTTCATTCTTCTCAACATTTTGGTCTAATTGGTTTGTCATTTAGAAAATTTTCATCTTTTTCTCAAATATAAAATTTTTTATTTTGATGGGTTCTTGTTGATTTTTAGAGGTAGAGTCTAGGAAGACTGTTATATGAGTATCATCTCCTTAACTTGATTTATTTTCTATTGGTTATTGGCCCCAATGGCTGACTTACATAATGGGCTATGATTTTGTGCAAAAATACTAAAGTTTTGGATTGGAACATTGAAGTTTCTAGTGTAGGAAGGCTCACATCCAAATTTAAGTCTCATTGGAGTTTAAGTAAGTGCCTCTTGAATGATCAATATGCTACAAATGATAGGCAATTGATTTCTGTGTTTGATTTTAACTAAGAAATTGGTTTTTGATATATTAGGATCTCTTGAGAGTTAAAAACCTATCTTGGCTTCAGAACTTTAAGCAATTAAGTGAAGTAACTGGGGGTTTTTCTAATTCCATGTATATAATCATTTTAATCTTATATTTGTTGCACATGTATGATTTTGAAATGTTAAATGATTAGTTCACTACTTAAATTGTTGCTTTTAAGACCATGAGCAAGTCCTTGGTGGAGCTGTGATGCGCCAGCCACCCGTGCATTATGCTTTAATCAGGTACTGAGTTGTGAGCAGACTCATGAATGCACTGAGCCAAAAGTGTGCTCAAGAGGGAGTTGATGTTGTACATGGGCCTTTTCCTTTGTTATTGGCCATTAACATGATATATGTGATTGCTAATATGAGATAGTAGTCACTAGCAGTGCAACTAGTTTATTTATTGATTATGATGATGCTTTTGGTAACTATGTTTAATATACATTTATGCTTATTAAATTGTACATATGTATGGAATTTTTCTTCAGTTATTGGGATTCATATCTCACCTCATTTTATAAGATAACAATTTCAGGTAAAGGCTGTAACACCCCAAAATTTATTTAGAGTAATTATAGACAATTAAAGAATTATTATGAGAATAATTAGGCAAACTATGAGAAATAGAAATTTATGGAGAAATAAATTATTAATACATATTTTAAATTCAATTGGTGTAAAAGTTTATGGAGACCTAATTTCATCTTAAAAGGCTTAGCCTAAAGGAACTTATTTAACATTAGCCTAACCTAATTCTTAGAAGCCCAAAACTCAAAAAATGGGCCTAAGTGAGACATGGACCCTTAAGTTAACCTAAGACCTCCATAAACTCATCAATCAATTAGCCTAATAAGTTCACATCTGAACCTAAGTAGATTTTAGGCCTTTGGGTTAAAACATTTCATCCTAACCCTAAGTGCTCTGCAGCCCAACCCACTAAACATTAACCCAACAACTAGGAATAAGCCTAATTAGACCTTGGGTTGATAGGTCAACCCATTTCTAACCTAAAACCCTAAGGACTTAGCAGCCACACCCATTTGTTGAGAACAAAATATTGGTTCTATAGATGCAAAGTTTAATTTTGCACTTTAAGGAGAGGCTAGGGTTTTCATTAACATTTTGGCTCTATTTCTCCTTTCTAGAGCAAGATTTAGCCAAGATAATCTATATGAAACTTAATCCTCTCTTCTTCTTCTTCAATTTGGCCTGATTAGTTTTTCATTTGGAGTATTTTCACCTTAAACCCAAATTTGAAATGGATGTTTTGGTGTTTCCATGGTTGATTTTCAAAGTTTGAGGTTAGGAGGATTACTAGGTAAGCATCCTTCCTGTATTTTGATGCATTTACCATTGGTTAAAGGCCCCAATGTGCAATAAATATAAGTTTTAACTATATTTTTGAATTTGGCCTTCCTACACTTACCTAGCCACTAAAAGACTCTAAATTCGAATTTAGTCTTCCTATACCAAAAACTTTAAAATGTCACCCTAAATTATAGATATCTTTGCATAGAAATAGGATCCATATTAGATCCTATATTGTTTGATTTGTGTTGTAATTATCATATAAGAATATGCTTTGATCTGATTTAGGACTTTTAGAGTGTGGAAATTCATCTTTGGCTTTAAACCTTGACCTAATGAAGTAAGGTAACCAGGGTTAATTTTATTCCTTACATATGTACTCTATTAATCTGATAATTGTTGCATGATTTATGCTGTTGAAATGTTAAATGATTGATTGGTTATTTGATTGTTGTGTTTGGACCATGTGTGAGTCCTTTGTGAAGCAATAGTGTGACTGCCACCCATGCATCATGCTTTGATCAGGCACCGGGTTGTTATCAGACCCCTATATGCACTGAGCCCAAGTTGTGCTCAATATGGAGTTGGTGCTATGGATAAGCCTTTCCTGGTATTATTGGCTTTTAACATATTACTCATAATTGCTGGTATGGGATAATAGTCACTAGTAGCTCAACTAGGTCATTGTTGATATAATGGATGATTATGATCTTTATCTGATTAAAATGCACTTATGCTAATTGACTTGTACATATGTTTGGAATTATCCCATGGTTACTAAGATTCACATCTCACTTCATTTTATAGGCTAACAATTTTAAGTGAAGGCTCCTCAAGTAAGGATAAAAGAAAGTAAATGGATGAACATCTATAAGCTGAGGCTATGTGTGGAAAACTCTACACTTGAGCTAACCTAACTTAGAGTAGATGCTAATTTTTGTGGTTCATTTTGTATAGCATCATCATGTAATCATATTGCCAAGTGTAGGTATTTTTGTGTTTTGTAATCAATGGTGCGACGACTAGGAGAATATACCTTGCAGTAGGGAAAAATGATCTATGTACTCAATTATAATCTGATATAGAACCTTGTTAATTTAGAAATATAGTTTGTTACTTAAGCGTATATTTGTGTATCACCATGAATGATGACTATAGATTTGTGTTGTATGAAACCTCTATTGGAATACACATTTTGGTGATGTTATTAGTGGCTTTTGAACTCTTTGCTATCATAATATGATCATGTGCTGATATGTATAGTAATACTAAATTATTTTGGGTTCTCCTAACGCTTATGAATAATGTGGAGTATTAACTGGGGTGTTTGAGGAGCTAAGAGGTCTAGAAAACCATGAATGATAGCTTGCGAGGCCCTAGTGTCCATCTAAAGTAAGTGGTATAGTGTTATGAAACATATAAATGAAGGAATAGGGTCAAATGAGATTTGAGTTGTGGCCAAAACTACATAAGTCATAGCCATGAGTCATCCAGAAGTGAGGAGCATTATGGTGCCACATGAAAATTTTAGCTTCTGAGGGTACCAGAGAGCAAACTCACTGTGGCGAGAATCGAGGAGAGCAAGAACAGTGTCCTTGTAGCTCACCTCGCCATGGCACAAGGATAGTTCATTTTAGCATTGATCGAGGAAGGTTAAACAATAAGAACTAGAAGGTATCTTGATTGCGGTGCAAAAGGCCTAAGTCACCGTGTGGTTCATATATTTTTAATTTTAAGGTTCTAGTAACTAACTTAGCTGTAGCGGGGATGTCTGAGTCGTGGCCTAAAGCACTAAGCTCATAGTTTTAGCCTCCAAAACTTAATTTTCTTAAGGTTAAATGGTATGTAATGACTTAGGAACACCTATAAGAGGATTTCGTGAGTATAGAATTGGTGATAAATTGAATCAAAGGTTTTATTTGATAACTTAAATTACTTATAGGCTTAAATCGCTTTGTTTCTGATTAATAATTTGCAAGGACAATAAGGTTCACATTTTCTAACTATTTTACCTAAATAGGCAGTTGTATTAACATTAGACCTTGATTTATGATAATTAATTATACAATTAAGCTTAAATAATTACAATAGGGAGTTAGGGTTGTAACAAAGGCTCCTCGGGTAAGGAAGGGGGAAAGCAAATGGATGAACAACCCTAATTTGTGAGTATGGGATTTTCTTGAGGTTAAACTCATATTTTTAGCCTCCAAAACTTAATTTTCTTGAGGTTAAATGGTATGTAATGACTTGGGAATACCTATAAGAGGATTTCGTGAGTACAAAATCAGTGATAAATTGAATCAAAAGTTTTATTTGATAACTTGAATTACTTGTAGGCTAAATCACTTTGTTCTCTGATTAATCATCTTCAAGGACAATAAGGCTCATATATCCTCACTATTTTTCCTAAATAAGTGGTTGTATTAACATTAGATGTTGATTTATGATCATTAATCATGCAATTAAGCTCAAATCATTACAATAGGGAGTTAGGGTTGTTACAAAGGCTCCTTAGGTAAGGAAAGGGGGAAGCAAGTAGATGAATAACCCAAATTTAAGGCCTTGTGTAGGATTTCTACACTTAGACCATTTTGACTTAGAGTAGATGTTATGCTCTTATGTTATATTTTGTATAGCATCATCATGCACTTATAATGCCAAGTGTAAATTCCCACATTAGATAGGATGCTCCTGGGCTAAGGCCATATAAGTGGGAGTAGTACTCTCCCCATTAACGATGCATTTTCTCACAGAAGGGAGGAACAAAACTTTGGCAATGAAACCCAATTATGGACATGGCCAGATTAGGGACAATATCACTGGATGTTTTGTGTGAAGGTGGTATTAGAGCCGACCTAGCTTCATGTGCAACCCATGGAGAGGTTGGCCCCAAATAGCAGGGTGGAATGTAAAGTCCCACATTAGATAGGAGGATCCTGGGCTAAGGCCATATAAGTGGGAATAGTACTTTCCCCACCAGCAATGTGTTTTCCTGTAAGAAGGAGGAACAAAACCCTGGTAACATAACCTAATTTTGGACATGGCCGGACCAGGGACATATCATTGGATGCTCTGTATGTAGGTGGTATTAGAACTGGCCTAGCCACATATGGAAGCTAAGGATGGGTTTCCCCCAAAAAGAGGGGTGGAATGTAAAGTCCCATATTGGATAGGAGGATCCTAGGCTAAGCCATATAAGTGGAAGTAGTACTCTCCCTAATAGCGATACATTTTCTTATAGAAAGGAGGAACAAAACTCAAACAATAGAACTCAGTTTTGGATATGGTTGGACTAGGGACAAAATCATTGGAAGCTTTGTATAGAGGTGGTATCAAAGCCAGCCTAACCACATGTGCAACTCGAGGATGGGTTGGCCCCACATAGGGGGTGGAATATAAAGCCCCATATCAGATAGAAGGATCCTGGGCTAAAACCATATAAGTGAGAGTAGTACTCTATCCACTAGTGATGTGTTTTCTTATAGAAGGGAGGAACAAAACCCTGGCAACGAAATGCAGTTTTGGACATGGCTGGATTAGGGACAATATCGTTGAAGGCTCTATATAGAGGTGGTATCAGAGCCGGCCTAAATGCATGTATAACCCAAGGATAGGTTGGAATGTAAAGTCTCACATCAGATAGGAGGATCCTAGGCTAAGGCCATATATGTGGGAGTAGTACTCTCCTCACTAGCAATGGGTTTTCTTGTAAAATGGAGGAACAAAACCCTGACAATGGAACCCAGTTTCAGACAAGGCTGGACTAGGGACAATATCACAAGAGGCTCTATATGGAGGTGGTATTAAAGTTAGCCTAACTGCATGTGCAACCCAAGGATGGGTTGGCCCTAAAAAGGGGGTGGAATGCAAAGTCCTACATTGGATAAGAGGATCTTAGGCTAAGTCCATATAAGTGGGAGTAGTACTCTTTCCACTAGTGATGCATTTTCTCGCATAAGGGAGAAACAAAGCACCGGCAATGGAACCTAATTTCGGACATGGCTGGACTGAGAACAATATCATTGTTGGCTTTAATACCACCTCCATACAGAACCCCTAGCAATATTGTCCTTAGTCTGACCATGTCTAAAACTGGGTTCCATTGCTGAGGTTTTGTTCTTCCCTTTTACTAGAAAACACGTCATCGGTGGGGTGTGTACTACTCCCACTTATATGGCCTTAGCCCAGGATCTTCCTATTTGATATGAGGCTTTACACCAAGTGTCGGAATTTTGATATTTTGTAATCAATGATGTAACTAATAGGAAGTTAAACCTTATATCACTTGTAATATGATGCTTGTGCTTAAGATGATCTGATATGGATTGTTGCTAATTAAGAACCATTACTTATTCACTTAAGAGTATAACTATTGCTGTCAAGGTATGTAAACTTGTTGATATGTAATGATGATTAACTAAAGTGGACCTTCCTTAAGTTCCCAAATAATGAGAATTTTTTAGTAAAGGTATATAAGAGCTGGGAGGTCATTAAAAACCATGTATATTAGTGATAGAGGCCCTAGAATTCATTTAGAGTTAGTGATAAATGGCTGGAGAGTGTATAAATGAAAAAATAAGATTAGCAGGGAGTTGAGTCATAGCCCAGTGTCCTTGAGTCATGACCAAAAATGAAATTTAGAATAATAGAGGTTGAGAGCACTGCGATGCAAGTTTTTAGTTTTGGATTCAGGGGGTACCCAAGAGTAATCTCGCCATGGTATAAGGGCAGCTCACTGTGGCGAGCGTTGTGATATACCTAGCTTTTAGTGACTCATTCATACCAAGCATGAAGTTTTACATAACATTTACATCTATTCTCATGCTTTTCAACACCAAAATTAGGCCATTTATGGGTCATTTTAAGATATAGTGGTCCAAACTTGATTCTTTCTCTTTGTAATTCATTTTCATCATAAATAAGTTTGTTCACATTCATTCTATCATGGTTAGCTTGTGGAACACATCAAAACCCATAGGACCCAAAATGACAGATACACCTAAAATTTACACTAACTTTGAAAATTCATGACCTGGGCTATATAACTCTAAATCATGCAAATTAGGTGTCTATGAAAAGCTTAGGATGTAAACTACATGCTATTAAAATTTCAAGTGAAATTGAGTGTGTCTTATCATATCTTGAGCTAAACAACTCTAAATTAGGTGATCTCAGTGGCCACTAAAAAGCTTGAGGTGAGATCTATGTGTTGCAAAAATTTCAAGAGCATTTGAGCTTATTTGGCCTAAAAACAACCTTGCATATCAGTGACTGCTATAGTACTTGGACATAATCAGACCCTTAACTTCAAAAATTCATAACTTCCTCTATATAACTCCTTTTTATGCAAACTTAGTGACCCTAGAAAGCTTTAATGCCAACTATATTTCTATAAAATTTCATGAGTATTGGACTTCATTTGGCTACCTAAAAGACATGAAATATTAGAGTTGTTCTATGTGAACAGTATGAGGACCCAATTGAAATTTCTACACAATTTCAAAAGTTTCTAAAATATTCTATATAGCTCCAAAAATTATGGTTCTTTTCTTGACAAAAACCTCTAGGAAGGGTCTAAATTCATGCCAAATCTTAGGCTCAAACTAGGTCATTTAAGCCACTTTTGATATAGGAGTTTTTTATGAAAAATTTAAGACCACTTTTGGTACCAATTTGAGCCATTTAGTGTCCAATTGGTTTCCTTCCATTTTAAGCATATTTCTTTCATTCTAAATGGATTTTGTAACTATTTCATATCATTCCAAAATGGTTGGATCAACATTTGTCTCTTAAATACCCAGGATTGCATACATCCATCTTGTCATCTCATATATCTAACTCTTCCATAATATATGTACATTGCCACAAGTAGTCATACATAGCTATTCTTATACTTTTACATATGGTTCCATAATAAGACATGGTGTCATACCTAGCTTTCACTAGTTCATTCATGCAATACATGAAGATAATATGAAAGCTCATGTTCATCCTTAAGCTTAAAATACTGAAATTAGACCATTTACAGGTCATTCTGAGCCATAGGGGTCCAAACTTGATTTTAACTTTTTCTAATTTCATTTTTATCATAAACAAGTTTGCTTATGCCAATTGTTCCCTAATTAGCTCATGGAATACATGATTTTCCCATGAAACCTAAAATGACAGAATAGGTGTCAAGATCTGCACTAACTTTGAAAAATCATAACTTGGGCTATATGTAACACCATATTTAACTAGGCTACCTTATCTTATCCCAATCACATTTCCTTGGTCTAGCATTCATTCCCAAGGAAAATACAATAAAAATATTCAATTATTTTGCATTATGTCATGGATAAATTCTTCATTTCGTATCCTATAGACCATATAAGCTTATCCATCCATCTCATTCTCATATTTAAATACACAATTACAATTTAAAACCATCTTAAGAAGTAGCTTAAAACTCGAGCTCATGAACTATATACATAGAAATTGCATGTTCAGCCTTGGGCTAGTGTGCTAGCTTTCTGTTATGAACTTTGGAAAATTATAATGAATCCTAGAAAAATTAAAATTAAGCACACTATACCATTCTAGAAAGCTACAGATGTCTACTTTATTCTAATAATAAGTCCATACCAAAACAAGGATGTCTAATAACTAGAAATTGATAGAACAATAACCAAACTCGCATGGCACTATGAGTATTACCACATAATTTCAAAAATTCCTATCTCCTTTTGTAGACATCTAATTATGGTAATATTAATGGCCATAGAAAGCTTATCATGTCTAGTTTATGTTTATAAAATATCATAAGCATTGGATACCATTTGACACTTGAATGACATAGGAGAAGAAACTGACCATATGAACAGTAACCATACTAGAATAACTAAAATTTTGTAACTTAGAAAAATCATAATTAATTTCACAAAGCTCCAAATAATCTATTCTTTAACTTCCTAATCTAGATAATATCTATATGCATGTCAAATTTCATGAGTAAATTCATTCATTATGTCAGAACTTGATATTGGGTTGCAAAAATGCTCTTTTATGCTTCTTAATGGGTTTCAAGAAGGTCAAATTTGGTTCCAAGGCTTCCATGGCTACTTGAGCACGTGGGAAAGCACCAAAATAGTCTATCAAACATGTCTCAAAGGAGCACAAATGCAGATTTCACAAACTCACTCTCTCACCCCAAGGTATACACATCAACACATAAGCCATGTCTTGCCATTCAATGTCAAGAACTTGCTACAACATTCATGTGATGCCAAATCTCATACATATACAATACATTCATATGTTTGCAAGTGCTCATGGGTTCATACATCATATACGACATTGGATTACATCATGTGCAACTCATATGGCTACAAAATGGACAATTTCACACACTTTGTTGTCAATCTCCTTCCTTTCAGCTTGGTGGCTTCCATTCCTTGGCTCACTTGGATGACGTAGACATGTTAGAAAATGGGGGAGGAAGGAATGAGCTTCTAGGAATCTCAATAGCTCTTCTCCCTTTCAACCATACAAAAAGAATGCAAATCCAAGTCTAAAAATGCATGCATAAGTATCATGGAGCATGTAATAATTCATGGAGCATTTCTAGCATTCAAGAAGTCACATAAAACATATATAGGCTTGCCAAGCAAGTGGTTTAGACCCATCTATTCTCTTTAAGGATTTTGGACTTGCCTCACCCATTTTCCTAAAGGGTTCTTGGCGAAGCCTCACTCTTTGGAAACTTTTAGCTTAGTCTCACCCATGCTTGGGGGTTCTTGGTTTATCCTCACCATTGCTAAGAGACTTTTGGCTTCACCACACTCAAGCAAACCAAAGCAAATGCACAAAGTATCATTTGAATACATAACATAACATCATGGTACCATGGCATATAGATGCATGCTAAAATATTTTTTATGGCTTAAAACATATATACAAACTTTCAAAGATAAGATAAACATCTACTTATGCGTGAGAGAAAGAAGAGAGAGTTCCTCTCCCGGCCACACACTCAGAAGGAGGTGGAACTTGGTTTCTTTGGCATAGACACATAATATGGAAGCCAATTATACTCTTAGAATAGATTCTAAAGCCAGATATTCATTTTAAAAACTAGGTGGTTCTTATGGCTCAATTATGGTTCCATAATGCCCCTAATGAAGAAACCTTAGGAAAACATTATCTTGGCTCCATTCTTTCCATCCATTTATGATCCTTGACTCCTTTTAAGTCTCTTAGAGCCATTGCACAATTAATTTAAGGAGCTTAGTTAGGTGTTGCTTCTTTAAGTCACAATATGAAATCTATGATATCATCTCACTATCCATGGCTCCTAAAATTTTTCCAAGGCTTCTTCTCATCCTCTCCCATCATATATGACTCAAAATCAAGCTTGGAATGAATTAAAACTACCCCTTGGTAATCTTTCTAGCCTAAGCTGAAACTAGGCACCATTAAGGGAGTTATGGAGTGTTCTTGGTTTTCTTAATGGGAGATGCATGTGGAAAGCTTATTAGGGATCTTAGGAACTCATCCAAGCATCTATTTTGGCCTAGGAACTCTTGCATCAAAGCAGAATTTTAGTGGAACACTTCAAACCCTGACTTTGCTATCTTGAAATCTAATAGTTATTTGATTGTTTCCTTTGCATATTCTTGTTCTTCTCCCTCATTTTCTTATGATTTACTCATGGTTTAGCTATAAATTCAACCCCTCTTGGCTGGTCTTATATGGGGTGAAACACACACAAGAGAAGGAACAAGGAGGATCAAGCATAAAGATAGCAAAATACCTTGGTTTCTTGGCTGCCTTTGCTTGTTCTTCACCTTACTTGGCTTCGTCTCCTTGAATTCAAAATTTTCCTCTTAGGTCTGACCTCAAAACAGCCCTAAATGCTTTAATAATTCCTTAAGATAGAAGGGAAGATGGAGGTGAAGGAATTTGATATAGAGAAACCAAGAAAATCCATGAAAAACCATAACTTTTTCTTACTTTTTCTTCTCTCTTTCTCTTCTCCCTTATGCACCTCACTCTCTTGCTTCTTTCTATAGTTTAGGGCAGAAATGAAATGGACCAAATGAGGAGAAGAGTGGGGCATGGGGCATATATAGCTAGGTTTACAAAAATAGTTTCCAAAATTCCAATTATGTCCCTCAATTTTGGCATTTTTGTTCTTAGTTCGTTTTAGCTCCTTTTTGAGAACTGTCTTTTCCATCATAAAATTTAGGTCCCCAATCTTATAAAATACCTTTTGGAATCACTCAAACTAAAGCTAAAACCTTCCCAAACAAAAGGGTCAAAGTTCGGGTCAACTAACATTGGAAAATATACACTGAAGGGGTTTTAACAATCTCGGGGCATCCTATGGTTTTCAGAGTCTCTGAGAACCCCAAAGAACTCAAATTTGCCATTTAAAAAGCCCTCCTATTAGAATTCCAAAATTTGCCCAAAATTACGAAAATGCCATTACTTTACATAACTATTTCATTAATTTTCGTCCGGTTATTTTAGCTTTTATTTCAAGGCACCCCTAGCCTCCTAATTTCATTACTTCATGTCTAGATCATTATTCTAATTTTTTTAGACCTTAACCAATTCATTTTAAAGGACCTACTTTGAAAATGTATTTGTTTTCGTCGTTTTTACAAAAACTAGACATTACAAGTCTCCCCCCTTAAATAAATTTCGTCCTCAAAATTTAGATAACATACCTCATAGGAAGAGTTCTAGATACTTCTTTCTCATCTTTTCTTCTAGCTCCCAGGTAGCTCCTTTAAGAGATAATCCTTTCCAAACCACTTTCACCAACAGTATCGTCTTATTCTGTAACTGCTTGAGTCTAACATTCACAACCCGATTTGATGATGCTATGTATGATAGATCATTCTGTAACTATATATTTTCATACTCTATGACGTGTAAGGGCTCGGGCTAGTACTTTTTGAGTTGAGATACATGGAATACATTATGTACTTGGCTTAGGTTCGGGGGAAGGACAAGTCTGTAGGTTATAGATCCCATTTTATCAAGAATCTAGAATGAACCTATGTATTTTAAACTGAGTTTTTTACTTTTAATAGACTAACCTATCCCTATGACTGGAGACACTCTAACAAAGACATGGTCTCTAACTCCAAACTCTAACGGCCTTCTCCGTCTATCTATATAACTTTTCTATCTACTCTGTGCTGTTAGGAGTTTCTTTCTTATGGTCTTAATTTGTTTGGAGGTTTGGTTCATTAATTTTGGGCCTATCAGGCTTCTTTCTTCTAGCTCAACCTAACGTATCAAAGACCTACACTTCCTCCCATGTAATGCCTCATATGGTGCCATCTGAATACTTGTATGATAGCTATTACTATAGGCAAACTCTACTAGAGGCAAGTATGTATCCCAGTTCCCTTTCATCTCTAATACACACACCCTTAACATGTCCTTTAAGGTTTGAGTAGTTCTCTCCATCTGACTGTCTATTTAGGGGGTGATAGGCTGTACTAAATCTTAGTTTAGTACTTAGAGCATCCTGTAATGATCTTCAAAAGTTCAAAGTGAACCTAGGATCTCTATCTGATACTATGTTTCTAGGTATACCATGTAATCTCTATCTCCCTGATGTACAGTTGGGCTAATTTATCTAAGGTTAAAGTGGCTTTTATTGCTAAAAAGTATGCTATCTTGGTTAATCTATCCACTATTACTCATATGGCATCATGCCCTGATGATGTCCTAGGTAAACCCATGATAAAATCCATAGCCACACTACCCATTTCCAGTCTGGGATGTCTATGGTCTAAAGCAATCTAGCTAGCTTCTGGATGAATGGTGTATTTACTCTTGTGTGCCTCCTCTAGTATTCTCTCTTTAATCTTAGCATTTCTAAGCACATATAGCCTATCCCTATATCTCACTATGTCATCCTTAGATAGATTAAACTCCTAAGTGCTACCCTAAGCCATCTGTGAACTAATCTTGCTTATATGGTCATCTATTTGCTGAGCCTCTCTTATTTGATCCCTCATGTCATTTTCTATTTAGGTTTCACTCATTAGTAACTTCCCCGAATACACCTCACATGAGAGATTCATATCTCTGAACCTCTCAATCAACTCCTACTCTTTGATCATCATATAGGCTATATGTATGGATTTTTTACTCAGGGCATTAACTACCACATTAGCCTTACCGAGATGGTATTTCAAATTAAAATCATAATCTTTTAAAAATTCTAACCATCTCCTCTATCTCATGTTCAATTCTTTTTGTTCAAATAAATTTTAAAGCTCTTGTGGTCACTGTAAATTTCTATGGCTGCCCCATACAAGTAGTGTCTCTATATTTTCAAAGTCAACACCATAGCAGCTAGCTCTAAGTCATGTGTAGGGTAATTTTCTTTATGAGGCTTTAACTGTCTAGAGGCATAAGCTATCACTCGATATTTTTGCATAAACACACATCCTAACCCTTTCTTGGAGGTATCACTATAGACTATAAAAGCCTCTCTGGGGTCAGGAAGTACTAAAACTAGGGCCGTGGTTAATTTTTGTTTCAACTCGTGAAAAACTTCTCACATTTCTCATCCCACACAAATGGCACATTCTTTTTGGTAAGCCTTGTTAATGGCATTACTATATGAGAAAAGCTCTAAATGGGCTTTCTATAATAACCTGCTAAACCTAGGAAGCTCCTGATCTCTGTCACTATCCTAGGTCTCTCCCACTGTAACACTGCCTCTACTTTATGGGGATCTATTGTGACCCCTGCTTGGGAGATCACATGGCCTAAGAATTGAACTTCAATGAGCCAGAACTCACATTTACTAAGTTTAGCATATAACTATCTCTCTCTCAGAGTCTTTAGGGCTAATCTCAAGTGTTGCTCATATTCTTTCTTACTCTTAGAATAGATTAGGGTGTCATCTATGAAGACAACTACAAATCAGTCTAAGTATGCCTTGAATACTCTGTTCATATAATCCATGAATACTGCAAATGCATTCATCAACCCGAAGGGCATAACTAAAAATTTATAATGCCCGTATCTAGTCCTAAATGCTATCTTAGGAATATCCTCAGCCTTAATCCTAAGTTGATGATATCCTGACTTGAGGTCTATCTTAGAAAAGACTTATGCTCCTACTAACTGATTTAGGTGATCATCTATGCGGGGAAAAGGGTACTTATTCTTAATAGTTATCTTATTGAGCTTCTTATAATCTATATGTAGTCAAAGGCTCCTGTCTTTCTTCTTTACGAATAAGATTGGAGCTCCCCACAGTGAGACACTAGGTCTAATAAAATCCTTTTCTAAAAGCTCTTTTATCTATTTCTTAAGCTCAGCTAGCTTGGTGGAAGCCATCCTATACGGGGCCTTAAACACTGGACCCACCATAAGTACAATATCTATAGAAAACTTAACCTCTCTCTTTGGGGTAGTCTACTAATTTCTTTAGGGAACACTTTTGAGTACTCTCTTACAACTAGAATTTCCTCTATACCCTCTTCTACTTTTACTTGCACTGAAAAGAAAACTAGATATCCTTGACAACCATGCTCTAGAGACCTCTTAGCTTAGGAGGTGGTCATTATAAATAACTAAATCCTTATACTAGGTACAGTCTTACACTCAAGTAAAGTAATACATTTATAGGAACAATCAAGTGTGGCATTATTTACAAACATCCAATTCATATTGATAATCAAATCAATTAATAAGAGGCATACATATCAAATCAAGGGTAGTATAGCAATGATTAAATTGGACCACACAATTTAAACAGGCATGGGAGGTAATGGCTCTATTTCCTATAGGGGTAGATACATGTAAATCATATGGTAGTGTATGCATACTCAGACCCAATCTCTTAGCATAGTCATATGATATGAAAGAGTAGCTAGCACCCTAATCAAATAAAGCATCTACAAAAAAATCATTAATCCTAATAGTACCTTAGATCAGACACAGGGACCGGCTAGCCTCCTACTATGTTAAGGCAAAGACTCTACCCTAGGTTTGAGATCTAGGTGTAAGAGCCATCTCCCTCCACTAAGAAAACTATTGGGGAGCCTGAGTGCAGTCCCTAGCCATGTGCCCTGGCTTACTGCATCTATAACATACATTCTATCCCATGTAACACGATCTATTCCCATGATTTTTGCCACACTAGGGACATACTGTAGGTGCGGAACTACCTCTGCTAGACTAGGTTCTTCTTCTCTTGCCTCTTCTATTCCATTGGCTTTTACCACCTCTCCTGCTAGTCATTGCAGCCCGTGTCTTTTCTCTAGGTCTCTTAAACTTAGGGAGTGCAGATCTGGCACTAGAAGTAAGTTGCATCATCATGAGATTTGCTTTTATAACTCTGCAAATCTCAACCAGGGTATTAAAGTTCCTAATTCTCTGTAGAGCTACCTTGTCCCTAATCTCTGGCAATAGACCTTTCTCCAATTTATCTACTCTCCAACGCTCATCATCATCTCTCTGTAAATATGAGGAATACTTAGAGAGCTCTATAAATTTGGCCATATATTGGTCTATGGACATTCCCTCCACTTGCCTTAGAACTGGGGAAATACTATTCATAAAAGGCCTATAAAAATGTCTCCTAGTTAATCGGGAGGTTCCTTGACTGGACAATAGGTTTAGTGCTCCTCCACCAATAGTCTACTTCTTTTTCTAACTGAAAAATAGTCATAATGGCTTTTTGCTTAGAAGCACATTCCATCACCTGGAATATCTTCTCAAGTTACATAATTCAGGCCTCAGCTTTCTCTGTGATCAACTCACTATCAAAGGTAGGAGGCCTGAATTTTCTGGACTGTGTTATAACCTATCTAGTGGAAGGCTGCTCTAAGGCTAAAGGTATCTGAGTAGGTAGGGTCTGAGTAGTTTGTTGTATCTGTATATGTGGCTATGGATAAGAATGAGTCACCCCTGAATGCTTAAGACAATCTAAGTGTTGTGGTGGCTATGGAGGAGGAGGTATATGGCCCTTACTGTCTCTCTATGCAAGCCATTCCTGTAACTACATAATCATGGCTTATTGCTAATCTAAGCGAGCCACTATAGCCTGCAGGGCTCCAGCTACTGGATCACTAGACTCGACTTTATCCTTTGCATGAGCCTCTCTAGAAGGCCTACCTTTTCTAGTGTTCACCATTGTTTTGAAAATATTATTAGCAAGCTTTAGCATCAAATAGGAACACACTCACCACCATCACACTCAATTCATCCACAAGTCATATACAAAGGCCAACTCATATTCACAAGCCACAACCCACATCAAAGTGCCTGAACCTTTGCTTTAATACTAATAAAGTGTAACAACATATTCAACTAGGCTACCTCATCTTATCCAAATCACATTTCCTTGGTCTAGCATTCATTCTCAAGGAGAATACAATAAAAATATTCAATTATTTTGCATTATGTCATAGATGAATTTTTCATTTCATGTCCCATGGACTATATAAACTCATCCATCTCATTCTCATATTTAAATACACAATTACAACTCAAAACCATCTCAAGAGGCTACAGATGTCTAGAAAAATTAAAATCAAGCACACTATACCATTCTAGAAAGCTACAGATGTCTACTTTATGTTAAAAATAATTCCAAACCACAACAAGGACGTTAAGCTACTAGATATTGATAAAATAGTAACCAAACTTGCCTGGCGCTACTAGTACTGTAACACCATAAATTCTAGCCCATTTCATAACATTCATAAGCTTCACCTCATTATTTCCATAAAGAGCATATAAAGAGGAGAATGAAAATAATAGGTTTATTTGCATTGCGCTATGCTTAAAAATTTACAATCGGTGTCACATGGATCGTGTGAGCTCATACTATGTATCCTCATATTAATTACATCATTAAAACTCATTTACATCCCAAAAACATGCCTACAACCCATGGAAACCGAAATGAGGCATGGAAAATGGGAGTTTATTTTTGGCCAGAATTGGCCTCTTCCCTGGGCAAACTTTGGAAAATAATAACTAAATCTAGAAACTTTAAAATCATGAAATCTTGGTCATTCTGGAAAGCTTAGGAGGTCTACTTCACACTAAAAATATGCCTAGACCATAACACTCATCATGGAGGACGTTTGACATCCAACAAACTATTGAGGTCGCTGGCTGCCTGGGCTGCTGTTCAGATTACTGATACAAACTTCTAAAGTTCATAACTAATTCTATAAAAATCAAAATCACACACATTCAGTCATTTTGGAAAGATAAAAATGTTAACTTGATACTAACAATAATTCTAGAATGAAACAGATATGTTTATACATTGGAATACTATAGAATAGTAACCGAACTCCTGAGGTGCTACTACTACTGACGCTAACTTCAAAAATGCATAACTCTATGCTCAGACCTCTAAATGAGGTAATCTCAGTGGCCATAGAAATATTATGACCTATATTTTATGCATATAACATTTCATAAGCATTGGGAACCATTTGGCCATCAGGTGACATAAAACACAAAACTGCCAGTATGAACAGTGCACATACTAGAATCCATAAAAAAATCCTAACTTTGAAAATTCATCAAATATTCTCTAGACCTCCAAAAATTATGTTATTTAGCTTCCCAAAAAGATCTCAATGAGGCCTAATTACATGCCAAATTTTAGAACAAGACTAACTCATTTGGCCAAAAAGTGATATAGGGTTCCATTATGGTCAATTTTGGCTCCATATTGGGTACCAAAATTACCAAATGGATTTCCCTTGGTCTTGGCACCTTTTGGGCAAGTTTAAAAACCTATTTGAGACTTGTGTGAGCTGCCAAAATGGTCCCAAATCTCATGCATTTCATTTTGGCCATTCAACCTACACTTATGCATATTTCTATCAAATTTCCAAATTGCACACTTTGGCTTTTCATACTTAAATTGTATTCTAAAGCTCATACATCATATTCATAGTGATAAACATTACATAATATTATATTTATACATGTCTCAAGGTCCATAATATATTTACAACATCATAGGCATTAAGATACATAAGTATGGTTCCAAAATGGCTAAAACCAAGGCATAAGTTTGTCAATCTCCTTCCTTTAGTGTTGTTGCCTCCCATTAGCATATCCACTTGGTTCACTTAGCATGTTAGATCATTGGAGAGGAGGGGATGAGATTCAAAGAATCCTAATAACTCATCTCCCATTCAATCATACATAATATGTGCAAAGCAAGCTTTTCAAAGGCATGCATGGAGGAAATAGAAGTCATGGACACTTTAGAAGCAAACTTGGCATGTGAATCAATCATACAAGACATCCAAGAGCTCACTAAGAGCTTGGATTGGCCTCACACTTCTCCTTATGGATTTTGGACTTGCCTCACCTATTCTTTAAGAGCTTTGGACTCAACCATACTCTTGGAAGCCCACTTTGCTTTTGGGAGACTCATTACTTTGTCTCAACCAAGCTCAAGGGTTCTTGGCTCATCCTCACCCAAGAGAAGAGTTCTTGGCCTCTCCACACTTAAGCAAACTCATACAAATATCATGTAATCAATTGAAAACATAACATGGCATCAAGTATCATGGCATATAAAGGCATGCTAGCATACTTTTCAAAGCTTAAAAATACACATACACACATTCTAAAACAAGCTAAACACACATCCATGCATGAGAGAAGGTGGAGAGAGCTACCTTTTATATAAGCACACACTTTTTCCTTAGCTTTTAAGCCTCCTCTTTCGGCCACACACTCACAATTTGGTGGAGATGGTTTCTCTTGGCCTAGATACAATTTATGGGAGCCAATTAGGTCCATGAAATATAGTCTAAGGCTACATCACTTGGTAAAATACTAGATTGCTCTATAACTCCCATTATGGTCCATAAAGGCACCTAATGAAGCAACACCCTCAAATGACTTCTAGGCCTCATTCTTTCCTTTCAAATACGATTCTTGACTCCTTTTAAGCCTCTTGGAGTCATCACATCATTAAAACAAAAGGCCTAGCACCATGTTACTTCTTTAGGTCATATTATAGAACCTAAGACACCAAATCACTTTCCATGAGTTCTAAATTTTTGCCAAGGCCTCCCCTCATTTTCATTCATCAAATATGACTCAAGAATGGCCTTAGAAAAATTTAAAACTCTCCCCCACACCTAGAACTCTTCTTGGCCGAGACATGCCTAGGTTTTGGGCTTCATGGAGTTTTCTTTGTTTTCTTGAAGGGAGAAGCTTGTGGGGAGCATCTTTGGTGTCTCAAGAACTCATTTATACTCTAACTTAGACCTAGGAAGCATTACATAAATTCAAATTTTAAAAGGTGCACTAGAAACCCTAGGTTTTACATCTTGAATCCTAATGCCTATTTCATGGTTTCCTTTGCATATTCTTATTCTTTTCCATCAAATACCTAAGAATCATGCTTGATTAGGCTTGAAAAATCAGATCTTCCTATGGTTCTTAGGCTAGGTCAAAATGGAGAAGAAGGGTCATGAAAGATATAAACCATAGTATGCATTTTTACCTTGTTTTCTTGCTTAGTTTGGCTTGAATCTTGATTTCTCCAAGCTCCTCTCTTCAAATCTAAACTTTCCCTTGAAGATCCCTTGAATCAGATTTATAAACCTCATTTTAATCCAAGATGAAGAAAAGTAAGGAAAATCACCATGAAAACATACCTTAAGCTTGGTTTTCTTCCTCCTTCTTCTTTCTCTCTTGGGCGCCTCTCCCTTAGGGTTTTGCTTCTGATTTGGGGCTGGAAAATCTGAAGAGAAATGAGAGCAAGTGTGAGGCACCACCTATAAATAAGTAGAGAAAAGTGACTTTTTCAAAAATTCTAATTTTACCCTTCATACTTTACATTTTTGTTTCTCCTTTGTTTTAGCTCCTTTTTGGAAACCATCTCCTCCATTATCAAATTTAGGTTCCCAATTAAGAAAAATGCCTTTGGAATCACCCAAATCGGAGCTAAAACCTTTCTGAACGAATCAATCAAAGTTCGGGTCAACTGACATTGAAAAAATCACACCGGAAGGTCTTTACTGGTCCCGGGGCTTCCCATGGTTTTCAGGGCCTCTGAGAATCCCAAAGAACTAAAAAATTTTATTTAAAAAGCCCTTCTGTACATTTTCCAAAAAGTCCACTTATTTACGAAAATGCCACTGGCCTTTTGGCAAATTTTTTGAATCACTCCGACCCCGATTTCTAGGTAACTCAAGGCTCAAATTCTCATTTTCTATTATTTAAAATTTTATCCAAATTTTATTTGGCGAATCACTCATCTCAAGGGACTTGCTTTGAAAACGTGCCCGTGTTCGTCATTTACTAAAAACCAGACATTACAAGTACTATCATAGACTATAAAAAATTCATATCTCCCTGCTTAGATATCCAATTGGGGTGATCTCAGTGGCCATAGAAAGCTTATCATATATATTTTATTCTTGTAAAATGTCATGAGAATTGGACATCACTTGACCCTCGAATGACACAGGAGAAGAAACTAACTATATGAACAGTAACCATACCAGAACAACTTAAATTTGGCAACTTTGAAAAATCATAAGCCCCAAATAATCTGGTCTTTATCTTCCCAAATAAGCTGGTCTTTATCTTCCCAAAAATCTCTAGATAATATCTATATGCATGCCAAATTTTGTTAGAAAATTCATTCATTTGGTTAGATCTTAACATTGGATTGCAAAAATACTCTTTTAAGCTTCTTAATGGGTCTCAAGAAGATCAAATTTGGTTCCAAGGCTTCCATGGCCACTTGAGTACATGACAAAATACTAAATCAAACATGTCTCAAAGGTACACAAACCCATATTTCACAAACTCACTCTCTCACCCCAAGGTACACACATGAACACAAACCATATCTTGCCATTCAATGTCAAGAACTTGCTACAACATTCATTTAACACCAAATCTCATACATGTACAATATATTCATATGTTTATAAGTGCTCATGGGTTCATACATCATCTATAACATTAGATTACATCATATGCCATTCATATGGCTACAAAATGGATAATTTCACACACTTTGTTGTCAATCTCCTTCCTTTAGGCTTGGTGGCTTCCATTCCTTGGCTCACTTTGACCATCTACACATGTTAGACAATGGGGAAGGGAGGAATGAGATTCTAAGAATCCTAATAGCTCTTCTCCCTTTCAACCATACATAAAGAATGTAAATCCAAGCCTAAAAATGCATACATAGGTATCATGGAGCATGTAATCATTCATGGAGCATTTCTAGCATGTCATATAAAACATACATAGGCTTGCCAAGAAAGTGGTTTATCCTCACCCATTCTCTTTAAGGATTTTGGACTTACCTCACCCATTTTCTTAAAGGGTTCTTGAGTAAGCCTCACTCTTTGGGAACTTTTGGCTTGGTCTCACCCATGCTTAGGGGTTCTTGGCTCATCCTCACCATTGCTAGGGGATTTTTAGCTTCACCACACTCAAACAAATGAAAGCAAATTCATAAAGTATCATTTCAATGCATAACATAACATCATGGTACCATGGCATATAGATGCATGTTAAAACATTTTTTATGGCTCAAAACATACATACACACATTCAAAGACAAGATAAACATCCACTCATGCATGAGAGAAAGAAGAGAAAGCTACCATTGTCGTAAATGCACATTTTCTTCCTTGAACTTGGTTCATCTCCCTTGGTCACACACTCACAAGGAGGTGGAACTTGGTTCCTTTAGCCTAAAAACATAATATAGAAGCCAATTACACTCTTAGAACAAATTCTAAAACCACATATTTTATTTCAAAAGCTAGGTGGTTCTTATGGCTCAATTATGGTTCCATAATGCACCTAATAAAGTAGCCTTAGGAAAACATCATCTTGTCTTTATTCTTTCCATCCATTTATGATCCTTGACTCCTTTTAAGTCTCTTGAAGCCATCGCATAATTAATTTTAGGAGCCTAGCTAGGTGTTGCTTCTTTAAGTTATAATATGGAACCTATGATACCATCTCACTATCCATGGCTCCTAAAATTTTTCTAAGGCTTCCTCTCATCCTCTCCCATCATATATGACTCAAAATCAAGCTTGAAATGAATTCAAACTACCCCTTGGTACTCTTTTTAGCCTAAGCCGAAACTAGGCACCATTAAGGAAGTTTTGGAGTGTTATTTGTTTAGCTGATGGGAGATGCATGTGCGAAGCCTTTTAGGGATCTTAAGAACTCATACAAACATCTATTTTTTCCTAATAACTCTTGCATCAAAATAGAATTTTGGTGGAACACTTGAAACCCTAACTTTGCTATCTTGAAATCTAATAGTTTTTTGATTGTTTCTTTTGCATATTCATGTTCTTCTCTCTCATTTTCCTAAGATTCGCTCTTGGTTTAGTCAGAAATTCAACACCTCTTGGCTGGTCTTATATGGGGCAAAACACACACAAGAGAAGAAACAAGGTGGATTGTAACACCATAATTATAGAACTCATCTCATGTAAATTGTAGGCTTCCTTCCATGAACAACACAAGAGGAGGAAGAAAAACCATTAAAATAATCAATTTAATTGCGTTGCATCATGCATAGATTTTACATTTAATGTCTTGTGAATCATATGAACTCATTCAACTCATTCTCATATTTAATTACACAAATACAACTCAAAATCATCTCAAAAAGTGGCCTAGAGCTCATGCAAGTGGATAGTATAAATGAAAATCAATGATGCAGTCTCAGACAGAATTTTTAGAATTCTTATATGAACTTTGAAAAACCATAAGTAATTCTAGAAAAATCAAAATCATGCAAACTATACCATTCTAGAAAGCTAAAGATGTCTACTTCATGTCAAAATAATTCTTGACCATAATAAAGATTTCTAGTTGTGGAAATTTGATGCAATAGTACCAGAGGTCGCCTATCACTATTAGTACTATCCTTCAACTTCAAAAATCCATATCTCCTTGTTTAGATGTCCAATTAGGTGAGATAGGTGGCCATGGAAAGCCTATTATGTCTAGTTTATTCTTGTAAAATTTCATGAGCATTGGACACCATTTGGTTCTCAAATGACACAGCCCAAGCAACTGACCAAATGAACAGTGTCTGTATCAATTCAGTAGAAAAATGCCAATTTTGAAAAATCATAATTAATTCTACAGAGCTCTAAATAACCTAGTATTTGGCTTTACGAAAATCTATAGATAAGATCTATAGTCATGTTAAATTTCATGGGCAAATTCGTTCATTTGGTTAGATTTAGACATTGGGTTACAACATGGCTCATTTTATGTCATATAAGGGCTCCAAATGGTCCATTTTGGTTTCTAAGACACCCATGGCCACTTGAGTACTTGGGAAAACACCAAAATGGTCTACTAAACATGTATCAAAGGTGTATAAACCTAAAAATAAAAAAATCACTCTCTCACCCTAAGCCATACACTTTAAGTTGCCATTCACTGCCCAAAATTTACATTACCATTCATTTGGCACCAAAACTCATACATACATCAAATATTTGGGTAATTACACATGTTCAAATGATTATACAACAATTCCATCATAGTATTACATCATATTCCATTCATATGGCTACAAAAGAAGCAAAACTAGACAATTTGTTGTTAAGCTTTCATCTCCCAACTTGGTGACTTCTATTACCTTGTTCATTTGGTCCACCTAGCATGTTAAGATATTGGAGAAGAGGGAATGAGATTCAAAGAATCCCAATAGCTCATCTCCATTTCAATTATACATGAAGAATGCAATTCAAGTCTTAAAAATGCATGCATGAGCATAATGGAAAGTGTGATCATTCAAGAGGCATTCTTAGCATTTGAACAAGTCATACAAAGCATACATAGGCTTGCCAAGTAAGTGGTTAGCCTCACCCATTGTCTTCAAGGTTATTGGACTTGCCTCACCCTTTTTCTTAAAGGCCTTAAGCTAAGCCTTACTTTTGGAAGACTCTAAACTTTCTCTCAACTATTCTTGAAAGTTCTTGGCTCATCCTTACCATGGCTAGTGGGTTCTTGGCTTCACCATACTTAAGCAAATCAAAGCAATTACACAAAATGTCATTTGAATGCATAAAATAACATTATGGAACCATGGCATATGAATGCATGCTAGAATACTTTTGTCATGGCTTAAGACACACATACACATATATAAGACAAGACAAACATTCATCCATGCATGAGGGAAAGAGGAAAGAGCTACCTTTGCCACACAAGCACACTTTCTCCCTTGGAAATGCACTATCTTCCTTGGCCACACACTCACAATGATGGAAGGCTTGTTTTCTTTGGCCTAAACACAATATATGGAAGCCAATTAAGCTCTTGAAATTACTTCTAAAGCTACACATCTTCTTTAAACCTTAGCTTGATCTAATTGCTCTTTTGTGGTTCCAAGATGCACCTAATAAAGCAACATCCATAATTTGAGTTCTTGGCTTCATTCTTTCCTTCCATTTATGATTCTTGACCCATTTCAACCTCTTGGGGCTATCACACAATTAAAACAAGGAGTCTAACTACATGTTGCTTCTTTAAGCCATATTATGGAACCTATGATACCATCTCACTTTCTATGGCTTCTGAAATTTTTATAAGGCTTCATCTCATTTTCATCTATCATATATGACTCAAAATTAAGTTTGGAACAAATTAAAACTTCCCCTAGGTGCCTAAAGTCTCTTAGGCCGAGGCTATGCTTCTTCTTGGCACCCTTAGAGTTTTCTTTGTTTTCTTGATGGAAGATGCATGTGAGGAGCCTTCTAGTGATCTTAGGAGCTCATCCAAACACTCATTTAGACTTAGGAATGATTGTATCAAATCAGAATTTGCAAGGGACACTTGAAACCCTAGGTTTTCTATCTTGAAATATAATGGTTCTTTTGTTTTGTTCTTTGCATATTCTTATTCTCCTCCCTCAAATTCCTAAGATTCATCCTTGGTTTAGCTAGAAACTGAACCCCTTAAGGCTGGCCTTACCTAGGTCAAATCACCTACAAGAGGAAGAAAGAGGAAGATTAAGCATGGAGATGACAAAGTACTTAGGTTTCCTTGATTCTTCTAGCTTGTTTTTCACCTTTCTTGGCTTCCTCACCTTGAATCTAAAATTTCCCTTCTATTATACCCTCAAAATAGATCCAAGAACTTCAATAAAACCATAGGAAGGAAGGGAAGATGGAGGAAAAAGAGTTTGCTAAAGAGGAAGTATAAAAATCCATGAAAAACCATACTTTTTACTTACCTTTTCTCCTTCCTTTCTTCTCCTTATTGTATGCCTCAAACGCTTACTCTCTTCTCTAGTTTAGGGTAGAAACAAAAGTGGCTAAGTGAAGGAGGAGGTAGGGTGTAATATCTGATTCTTTGAAAATGAGAGAAAACGCAAGAAACATAATGTATGGTTTCTCCATAAATAAACGAAATTCACTAAATACAAAAGCAAGTCCTCCAAAATGGCTTAGTTAAGGTCCCAAAAAATTTAGAAAGCATTCTTGACTCCTAAAAATGAGAATCCCAAGCTCAGACAGAAAGAAAAATGGAGCTAGAATGAAGAAACGAAATGTAACAAAAGGTTGACGAAACATAAGGGTATTTTTGTCATTTTGAGAAAATTTTGGAATTCACATAGGAAGGCTTGTTAAATGAAAGTTTTGAGTTCTCTAGGGTTCTTAGGGGCACTAAAAACCATGGGAAGCCCTGGGACAGCTAAAGCCCTTTCAGTGGAAGTTTTCCAACGTCAATTGACACGAACTTTGACTTATCGTTCAAGAATGTTTTAGCTTCGATTTGAGTGATTCCAAAAGTATTTTACTAAATTAGGAACCTAAATTTTACAATGGAAATGACGGTTCTAAAAAAGGAGCTAAAACAAAGGAGAAACGAAAATGCCAAGAACGAAGGGCAAAATGGAAATTTTTGAAAAAGTCATTTTCCTCCGCCTATAAATAGGTGGAGCCACCCTTCCTCACTCATTTAGACACAATTTTTTCTGCCCAAATTCAGAGAAGAAGGCTAGGGTTAGGCGCACCAAGGGAAGATGAAGGAGAAGAGAAATCAAGGTGAAAAGGTATGGTTTCTTGGTAGTTTTTCATGCTTTCCTCCTTTCAAACCTTTTCTCCTCCATGCTCCTTTGTTTCCTATAATTATAATAAAGTTTATAAATTTTTTTTAAGGGAGAAATTGAGGGGAAATTTTGAATTTGAAGAGAAGAGTTCAAATAACATAAAATTCGAGTGAGAAAAAGCAAGAAAATAAGGTAATTTCTTCTTCCATGGTTGCTACCCCTTGCTCTCCGTCTCCACCTGATATGAACCAGGTCCATGAAGATGCTAATTCAAAATCTTCAAATGATCCTTTGCATCTTCCAATTGGACCTATTACAAGGGCGATGGCAAAAAAACTTAAAGAAGGATTAAGTGGACTTGTTCAAGAGATTTGGACCAAGCAGAGTTTTGATAAATCTGATTCAAGTATTAATCAAAACATCCTCAACATTATTTGGGCTAAAGATGGAGCTATTAGAACTAATTTAGGTTAGAATATTGCAAATTAAAGAGTTTGAACCAAGGATCATATATAGATTGACTCAATTGGGCCTAAATAATAATATTATGGGTTTAATATGCTAACTTCTAGAAGCTTTATATATTTGGACGAAAATTAGAATTAATTAGGCAGATTATCTCTCCTTTTTTGTTTTTGAAAAGATTTGATTTTGTATTCCAATTTTTTAGGTCTTTCAGTTAGGATATGTATTTAGTTTCCTACTTTTTCTCTAACAAGTAGATTTGAGTTGCACTATAAATACATGTATTCTGCCTCCATTTAGAGTTAGATTGGAAGTAATAGAATTATTCTGAGTGTTTCTTTAATTGTGAGAATATTATCTTTTCCTTGCTCTTGTGAAGCCTTTGTCTTGTCAACCTATCCTTAGGTTGGTGATTCAAGTTCGTAAAAGCCCCTAATTCGTGCTTCGACCTAAGTGCATCGTTGTGTGAGTTGGTTCATTATATTCGTGGTTAGGCGCATTGCCTAAGTAGCAGCTCAATGTTCTTATAACGTTGGTTGGCTATTTGCTTCTGTAGGGCCTTAAATCATTATCTATCCATCAACCTACGTCATGAAGATTGGGCCACCCCCTTGATTTTGCATTATTTGGTATCAGAGTTTTAATTTACACAGTAGGTTATCCATTATTATCTAATATCTTTTCCTTCCAACCTCTAGAATTTTTTTTATCATATCTTTTCTTTGCCACCTTTAATACCAAAAAAAAAATTCTACCTTGTTTCCATATTTGATTCTTAGTGTGCAAAATTTGGTTTTTATACTATAAGAGCCATTAATTTTGTAATCTGGAAATATTTTTCTTGTCTGAACATTATATTTCATTTCTTATCTATTCGACCCCTTTTCGATTGAGTTTTTTGGATGATTGATTGGTGTTTCTGAAAGTTCAGAATCTCAACTTTCATGTCATTTTTGGAATCATCCCAAATAGACTTTTCTATGCCAAGATGTATTAGGTTTTAGTTGATAATATTTTTTGAATCTCTCAAATCTAATTTGTTTGGTTTGTTTCCTATTTTATGATTTTGTAAGTTTTGGGCTATCTCATCTGATCAAGTCATAAAAGAAAAGCTAAAAAAAAGAAAAAGAAAAAAAAAGGCAAACAGAAAGAGCAAAAAAAAAAAAAGAGGCAAAACAAAAAAAAGAGAATTGCTAATTGACGGGCTTGTCGTGCAACCCTCAAAATAAAACTAGGTTGAATAAAAATATAGCAAGTGGCACAACCTAGGTCATCTCCCTTGGAATTGGAATTCAATGTTTAATTAGGTTTTCTAAGTGTTCTAAGATCCTAGAACTATCTAGTTTGGGGGTTTTTGAATGAATTAAACTATCCTAAACTGAATTGAAACAAATTTCCTAATGTCTACCTAATTAGATAAATTGTGGGTGAATGATGGGCTTGTGACTAGCTTAGGAATCGTCTCTTGGTATCCACTATCCTTATCCTATTCCAATTGTGATTAATTATGGCCTAAGAATTCCTAATTATGTTCATTAGCAAATGATCTTGAATAACCATTCAAGATTCAAGAGATTAATAATCTAATGTTGAATTGAGACCTCAATCCCGCATTAAACCGTTAGTTCTTGTCCTTAAGATCAATGAACATCCAACTTGATTGATTAACTAATTAATTATCTTCTGATTCATCATCCAAAAAATGTTTAATTAACCAACTAAACACTAAGGAATTCTCAAATAGACATTTAAACACACAACCTTACTCATGCAATTCATCGAACACCTTCGAGATATACATGGGAGATTAGAGAGAATAATGAAAAATCAAATTCAAATCCAACCAATTAATCAAAAAAAAAGGTTTCCTAATCAGTGTCTAACCAGCCACTAATTAATTACACAAATTCCTAATCAAACATAACTCAACCGAGATTATACAGAATAAGAAAAAGTGTAGGAAAAATAAGAAAATCTTAGCCATAATTTGTTGTTCATCCATGGATTCAAGTTTTAGCCAAGAGCTTCCTCCCTTGCTAGCCTCAAGGATGAATTAGATCTTCATGTTGGCGTGGAATGGAGATGGAGAGATGGATGAAGTTCTGTGTATGAAGGAAGGGGATGGAAAGATGGATGAATGGAGGCGTGGGTGAATGGAGGCGAGATGACGAGAGAATGGGCTGTGTGTCAGTGGTTGATTAGGCGTGAGTGTTTTAAAAGGCTAATGACCGAAGGAATAAGGATTAATGAGGCGTGAATGAATGGGATGCTGATGGCGTGAATGAATGGGATGCTGATGGCGTGAGTTCTCCTCTCACGTGAGCCTTTAAGTGATTCCACGTGTTCAGCTTTTGTTCCTCATTTGTGCGCTGAACCACGTTTAAGTTTCTTTAAGTTTCTTCTACTATGCATGAGTGTGGGCCCCATTGTTAATATAATATATTCTACATGCATACTGTAGCTTCTGCTCTACGTGATTTTCTTCTTTGTGCAGTTCGTGTTTTTGCTTGTTCTTCTTTCATTCTGCTGCTGCATGCTCCGTTCTTTTACGTATTCCATGTTCTGGACAGCTCCACTGTTTCTTCTCTATTTCTGCTGGTGTAACTTGCATGACAGCTGTTGTTTGCTTGCTCGAAAGCTCCTTGTTCGTGTTACTTCGTCTGTCCAGCAATTCTCCTTCTCTTTTCTGTTCAGCTACTGCACTTCCATGTACAATGCTTCTTCTTTTACGTCTCAGCCCAGACTTCCACGTCTTCTGCTTCTTCTTCTTTCAACTCATTCCACGCAGCTGCTTCACGTTCTGCCTGAGCTTCATTTCTCTGCTTCGAGTTTGCTTCTTTATGCTTTCCACGTCTTGAGCTTCGTGCAGCTGCTCTTTCATTTAACTTGGCTCTTACTTGATTCTACGTGACTTCTTCGTTCATTCCCATCTTTTCTTCGAGCAGCCAGCTGGAAACGTGGTTCCTTCCATCATGCAACTCATTTCTTCCACGTTGCTTTCTTCTTTGTTTTGCTCGAGCATGTGAGCTCCTTTGCTTCTTCGTGGCTTTTGTAAGTGCTGCAGCTTCTTGTGTGAGTGCAGATCCCGTGGCAACGTGCTGGACGAGTTGCTCCCTTTCCTTTGTTCAACCACGTCTCTAGTTTCAGCTACTGCAACGTCTTGATGTCCAGTTCCTCTATTTTAAGCTTGTGTGTGTTGCATGACAGTTGCCTCATCTCGTGGAGCTCCTCTTATTCATGTTGCTTTCCTCTGTTTTGCTCATTAACCCGTAGCCTTTCTCCTTCTTGTTTACTGTTCACATGGCTTTCATGATTGTGTTCAAAGCTCATTAAAATCTACACAAAAGAATGGAAAGTGTTAAGTAGGAATACCCACAAAATTATTTAAAAGGAATTCATGTAATAAAATTCAAGAATTTTACAATTTAATTCCTAAAGTGCAAAAGTGACTATTAAAATCAATTTCCATTCAATTGCATGCATTAAGCTACATTTGATTATTAAAATGACTAAGTTAGGAGGATAAAAATAGATAAAATATGTGTTTATCACTAATCAAATACTTTTTTCCTTATTTTACCTTATTTCCTTTGATATTGTAGTGTGCACTTCCTTATTTTGATTTGCCCTTGTTTCCTTTTTTTCCTTTATTTGAACTTTCTTATTTTGATCTTGCAATTTTCCTCATAGTTGAAAATTTCAAAATTACATTATGTGTGGCTCTTTAGGATCTTAAACTTGATTTTGCATTATTAAGTGTTAAATCTTTCCTCTTCTCTTTGAAACCTAAGCCTAACCAAACCCTACCCTCAATTGTGACTTGTGTGTGCCAATCACATCTTTTTAAATCACCCATCTGCACATACTTGGTTGAACTAAGAATTGGCAATATTGGATCACTTGACGAGATCTTAGGTGACCTAAGAGTACAAGAATGATACTGTGAGGTAAAAGGCAAGAGTAGGTAAGATCATTACCAAAAAAAAACCAAAAAGAGGGAGAAAGAAACACGAGTGAGAGTGTTATATTTTAATTGAGTGAAAACACGTGAGAAAGTGTTTGTGAGGTCCTATATACTTTTGTTTTTGTTTTTTCACTAACATGGTAGATAATTGAGAAAAAGGAGTTGCGCATGAAAGTGATAATAATGGTCATAATTCATTTAGGGTAGTGCCTTTGCAAATGAAAGCACTAGTGAGTCATTTTGAGAGGATGTTTGATAAGAAGTTGGAAGGACTCCATGAATGCTTAGATCGAGTGGAGAGTAGAACCTCTAGTCAAAGGACTACTTAAGCTAACCAAAGACAAGCTCATGCTACACGCCTGCAACACCGTGAATATATAGAAAACATGGAGAGTCGTGATAAAGATTATGAAGGGGAGGAGACTCAGTTGAGAAGAAGGCCACTCAACATACAAAGAAGACCACCAAGGAGGCCTAAAGATGAAGAAGAAGGCATTGGAGGAGTCAAAGTCAAAATTCCTTCCTTTCAAGGCAAGAGTGATCCAGAAACATACTTGGAGTGGGAGATGCGTGTAACGTAAATCTTTTCATACCATAACTACTCTGAGGGTAAGAAGGTCAAAATTACTACTCTTGAGTTTACTGATTATACTCTTATTTGGTAGGACTAGATGCAAAAGGAGTGGATTAGATATGGAGAGCACCCTATCTTAACATGGGAAGAGATGAAGGCTATCATAAGGGGGCGATTCATTCCATCCTATTTTTGAAGGAAACTTCACAATAAACTTCAACGCCTCAATCAAGGATCCAAGAGTATGGATGAGTATTACAAGGAAATGCAAATAGCCATGATTAAAGCTAATGTACAGGAGGATCCAGAAGCAACAATGGCTCGCTTCTTAGATTGGCTCAACTGTGACATAGCTGATATTGTAGAGATGTACCACTATATAGAGATTAATGACTTAGTCCATCAAGCTGCCAAGGTAGAAAGACAACTTAAGAGAAAGAATTTTGTAAAGAATAACTCTAATTCAAGTTTTTTCAACATATGGAAGAAAAACTCAAAGAATGATATTCCCTCTTCTTCAAATTCTAAGGAGAATGAACTAAGAAAGGAGAAAAGTTAGTCATCCCACCCAAGAAGGTTCAAAGTCAGCCTAGTTCTTCCAGAAATCGAGACATACGATGCTTCAAGTGTCAAGGGGGAGGACATATCTGTAGTGAATGTCCTAACAAGTGAACCATGACTATCAACAACCTTAGTGAGCGAGAAACTGAAGGAGAAACAACTGAAGAAGAAGAAGAAGATCTATTCATAGAGAATGAAGATGGAGAATATGCAAAAGAAGGAAAACTCCTTGTGACTAGGAGAGCCTTTAGTGCCCAGATGATGGCAAAAGAAAAGGAACAAAGAGAGAACTTGTTTCATACTCGTTGTCAAATCCAAGGGAAAATATGTGGTGTTATCATAGATGGAGGAAGTTGCTGTAATGTGGCAAGCACTGAGCTTGTAGAGAAGTTGAATTTATCTACCTTCAAGCATCAATGGCCATACAAGCTTCAATGTCTTAATGAATGTAGAGAGTTGAAGGTAACAAAACAAGTAAAGGTAATGTTTTCTATTGGTAAGTATAAAGATGAAATACTATGTGATGTTGTACCAATGAAAGCATGCCATCTTTTATTAGGTAGGCCTTGGCAATATGATAAGCATGTTACACATGATGGTTTTCTAAACTATTACTCTTTTGTACTTAGAGGGGAACCTATAACCTTCCTTCCAATGTCACTGAAACAAATATTAGAAGATCAAATCAAGAGGGAAAAGAAAAGAGAAAGTGAGAGTATAAAGGTGTCTAAAAAGGAAGACAATGAAAATGGGAGAGGAAAAGAGAGTGAGCTAAGAGGAGAGAGAGAAAAGAAAGAAAAATCTAAAGGCAAGAAAGAAAATGAGACAGAAAGAGAGGAAAGTTTATTAGTGGCAAGAAGGAGTGAGATCAAGCAAGTTTTATTTTCTTAACAAAGCCTTATAGTATTTATCTGCAAAGAAGCTATGTTAAACACTAACAACTTAACCTCTACTTTGCCTAATGTTGTTAAGTCTTTATTGCAGGAATATAAAGATGTCTTTTCCGAAGAAATACCACCCGGATTGCCACCAATTAGAGGGATAGAACATCAAATTGATTTTATACCTAGAGCACCTCTACCAAACTGCCCAGCATATCGTACTAACCCTGAAGAGATTAAGGAGATTCAAAGACAAGTGCAAGAGCTTTTGGATAAAGGATATGTAAGGGAGCACCTAAGCCCATGTGTGGTACCTGTGCTGCTTGTGCCTAAGAAGGATGGCACATGGAGGATGTGTCTTGATTATAGAGCCATTAATAATATAATGATGAGATATCATTATCCTGTCCCTAGGTTAGATGATATGCTTGATGAATTAAATGGCTCCACTATTTTCTCTAAGATTGATTTAAAAGGTGGCTACCATCATATTAGAATGAAAGAAAGAGATGAATAGAAAACTGCATTTAAGACTAAACATGGACTTTATGAATGGTTAGTTATGCTTTTTGGTCTCACTCATGCACCTAGCACATTTATAAGGTTAATGAATCATGTCTTGCATGCTTTCATAGGCAAGTTTATGGTAGTTTACTTTGATGATATTCTTGTGTATAGTAGGACTTTGCATGAGCATGTAGATCACTTAAGACAAGTCCTAGAAGTTCTAAGAAAAGAGAAATTGTTTGGCAATTTAAAGAAGTGTGATTTTTGCACTAATAGAGTTATTTTTCTTGGTTTTGTTGTGATTGCCCAGGGGATTGAGGTGGATGAAGAAAAGATCAAAGCCATTTGAGATTGGCTGACCCCTAGCACGATCGAACATGTGAGGAGCTTTCATGGACTTGCAAGCTTTTATAGAAGGTTTGTGAAGGACTTTAGCACATTAGTAGCTCCATTGAACAAGTTGACAAAGAAAAATACTCTATTCAAATAGGGAGAAGCTAAAGAGAAAGCCTTCCAAACTCTCAAGGAGAAGCTCGCCTAAGCACTTTTACTTGCACTTCTAGACTTTGGTAAGATTTTTGAGGTAGAATATGATGCAAGTGGAATTGGCATAGAAGGTGTACTTATGCAAGAAGGTAAGCCCATTGCATATTTTAGTGAAAAGCTAAATGGTCCTACTCTTAACTATCCTACATATGATAAGGAGTTATATGCCTTAGTTAGAGTGTTGGAAACTTGGCATCATGATTTATGGCCTAAGGAATTTGTCATACATTCTGATCATGAGGCTCTCAAACATATTAAGAGCTAAAACAAATTGAATCGAAGACATGCTAAGTGGGTTGAATTCATTGAATCTTTTCCATATGTCATTAAGCATAAAAAAGGTAAGGAGAATATTGTTGCAGATGCACTTTCACATAGGTATATTTTTCTTTCCATGTTAGACTCTAAAATTCTTGGTTTTGAGTTCATCAAAGAATTATATACTAATGACATTGACTTTGTTAAAGCTTTTAGCCATTGCAAACCTGGACTTGGTTGGGATAAATTTTACTTACACGATGGATTCTTATTTCCTGTTAATAAGCTTTGCATTTCTAATTGTTCTATGCGTATGTTATTGGTGAAGGAAGCACATTCAGGTGGTTTAATGGGACATTTTGGCATTGCTAAAACATTTGATGTCTTAAAAGAACATTTTTATTGGCCTAGGATGCGTAAGGATGTTGAAAAATTTGAAGGTACATGTATTGTATATCATAAAGCTAAATCTAAAATAAATCCCCATGGATTGTATACTCCCCTCCCTATTCCTAGTGTACCTTGGGAAGATATTTCTATGGACTTTATTGTGGGATTACCTAGGTCTAAAAGGGGGAAAGACTCCATTTTTGTTGTAGTAGATAGATTTTCTAAAATGGCACATTTCATTGCATGTCATAAGGTTGATGATGCTTCTAACATTGCTAATTTATTCTTTCAAGAAGTTGTACGTCTTCATGGGATGCTGAGAACTATAATATCGGATCGAGATGCTAAGTTCCTAAGCTATTTTTGGAAGACTTTACGGAGCAAGCTAGGAACTAAATTGCTATTTCCTACTACCTGTCACCAAAAAACTGATGGGCAAACTAAAGTTGTGAATAGGACACTTTCTTCTTTGTTACGAACAATTGTTAAGAAAAACTTAAAGAATTGGGAGGAGTGTCTACTGCACGTCGAATTTGCTTAAAATAGGGCCATTCATTCTACTACTAAATATTTACCCTTTAAGATTGTATATGGTTTTAGTCCTCTTACACCCATTGACTTAACTCTTTTACCTTTGCAGGAAAGAATCAATATGGATGGGAAAAAGCGTGCTGAGTTTGTTAAGCAAATCCATAAAAGGGCTAAGCAAAATGTAACGCCTCTTCTAACTACCATTCTTAGCTATATATTTTTTAGGAATTCCTTGTTTGAGTTTAATTACTTTTTTTTGGTAATTATCCTTTCGCAATAGAATCTAATTAATGGCGTAACGGACTACGATAATAATGGAAATACATTATCATTTATACAAACTAGTTTAAGAGTTCCCTCATAAGGGAACGGGGTCATACAATTCACATTTCATCAAAAGGAAATCTATCCTATAACCATTCAAAAAGAAAGTCCCTAGATAACAAAAGGGTCAGTATTAATGACTAGGCCTCTGGTCATGCAAACGAAGGAGCAGGAGGGTCAACTCCACCCACTAGGAATGTGTGGAACTCCAACTCTCCTGGGGACGCAAAATACGCTGCTACAGCACAAACAACGTCATCACATGATATGATGTGTATATTATGGATGACGAAGACCTATCCCCGGAGTGGGAACTGGATCCACTCCACCTGGTGATCTAGGGTCACTTGATAAATTGGCATCTAAGAAAAATATAAACCACAATAGAGTGAGAAATAATTTTCTCAGTAACATAGACAGGATTAATACCACATGATATCCATGAAGAAGAGTTAAGTACTTTTAACAGACAATAAGTAATATAATGGCAAGATAGTTAATTTACCGAACAAAATAAGCAGAGAGATATACCTGTTAGCAATATCTAACATGAATATGAAATAGCAAGGTGAATAGGCATATTACATCTAAAGATAAGACATGGATGAACATAAGAATTGTCTCAACATAATTGATACTCAGTAGTGGCAAGGCATTCATGAGATTTTCGCATATATAGAATATAGAAAATATCACAAACAATTTTTTTTTTTCTTGACCATTAGGCCTTGGAGACCGCCAGGCTTAATACCCAGATCATGTTGCATTGGCTTCAGCTGGCTTAATACCCAGATCATGTTGCACTACCATGACATAATAGGCTCATCCTTGCTTCCTTTAGTGAGGTGTCCCCCAATGGGTACCCAAGGAAAGTCATATAAAATATGACAATAATATGTCATCCAAGCCATCATTTGATCAAGGCATATAGGTATATTTGGGAAAGAACTGCCTTGCACAACTCTGTGCATAAATAATCTCGATAGCTTGATAGTGTATTGGAGTCTGAGGATTAGTGGTTTAGATATATTAAAGTGTCTTTAAGATTGGACATCCAACACAATAGCAGCTACCCAATGGCCAACTCTGGCACACACAGGGCTCATCCCCTGGATAAGGCTACTCCGCCATATATATTAGTCAGTCCTTTACCAAATAACCCATGCTCATAAAATCAAGCAGTAAACAACATATTATTCATGTCAAGAAATCAAACAGTATATCAACATAGTAAACAGTGCAATTCCAAAATACATGTTATCACATATTTCATTCTTGACATAATGCTACGTAAATTTCCAACTATCACAAATGAGCTCCAAAATTTACAAAGTAAATATCAACATAATCCAGATAGCACATAGAACATATTAGATCACAATAATCATGCAAAACACATCAAATATCATCATGGAAAAGTCAAGAACATCTTGGTCAACACTTTTTTCCAAAAATTTGACTTTTTATACAATGATCCATAATTCACCAAAATTTCACCATAGGCCTTATTTTTCATGTAGATTAACCTAATTTAGTTGGATTTGAGAAAACTCTTCCCTAGGTATATGTACATGTGTTGGCCGAACCTATGCATCCAATAAGACATGTGATTTTGCTTCATTTTCATGTCGCCAAATAGCCACACACACATATCCAAGGATGATAAACAAAAGCCCTCAATCAATTTCTAAAGATTTCATATGTATTCTATAATTTTCTCAAGTTAAAGTTCAAGGGTTTCTTGCCACTTTCTTCATGAAAATCAAAGTTATATTAATCTTCCTCTTCCTTAGGCTTTCTTCCATCACTTCTTCCTTTATTTTCTCTTCAATTTCTCCCATGGAATCTTGAAATACAAAGCTTCTTGATTTGTAGAAAAATTGCCAAGATTAGGAATTTTATTGAATCACATGAATCCATAAGCCATATATATGATGTCTCCATCTTTTCTTGGCTAAAATTCATGGAAACAAAAAATTTTCCCATCTCCTTATGCCATGTACGAAATTGAGAGAGAAAGAGAAGAGAAGAATTCTTGGAGGAAAATAGAAGACAAACCAAGAAGAAGAAAGGCTATCTATGTTACCTTAGCTCCGTGGTGTTTAATTTTCCCCGGTGGCTTTTCCCTCTCTCTTCCTTCTCCCTTCTCTTCTTCCTTAGGCCGAGCTCCTTCTCCTTCTCCTTCTCTTGGCCAAATTTTGGTGTGTATTTGTGTATGAGAAAATGGCATACAAGCGTGTGTGTGGTTCATATATATACTAGTTATGAATGGTTTGGATTTAATTAACTTTAAGGTGAGAGATCTTGGCCTTTAGATCACCTGAATGGTCAAGATTTAACCTTGAAATAAGAGATAAAATGTAGGCCTTTAGATTTAGATCAAAGGTGGTGGTTTGATCTCAAAAAGGTGAAGAAATCTAAGTCATTATATTGCATCAATAGTTTAGATCGTATCACGTTTTACGAATGAATATTAATCATTGGATTACCCTGGTTACTTTTTCGTAATATGTGAAGATAAGATTGTATTTAATGCCACTTAAGTCATCATCTATGTCATGCTGAAGTCAGCGATAACTTTTTCGTAATGTGTGAGATTTCTAAGATTTGTTGACACAAGCTTGTGTAATCGCTTCGTAGCTTGTGTAGTTTCCAGAATTCTCTTCCAACTTCCAGCTTCTTCTTCCCACATGGCACCACATCATCTCTTTCTTTTCTACATGGTGCCACATCAGCACCTTCCCAGTTCTCTGGTGCCACGTCAGCTCTTCCCAGGTTAGACTTACAAAATTGCCACTATTTTCCTAGGTTTTCCATAATATTTAATCTGTATTTTCTAAGTTTCCTGCTATATTTTAATATTATTTATCCCTATGTGGGTCCCATTTAATGTTTCCAAAAGGTCTCGAAGAGTCTCTGAAGTCAAGTATGAAGGAGCCGGGGACTAAAATGCAAAGAAAAGTTATATGCCGGGCAAAATGTATAAATTGCCCGAAAGTATAGGGAACTCTAGTTTCACCCTCTATTCGTGGCTTTAGGTACAAATATCAAAAAATCGAGCAAGAATCTCAAAAATCCGTAACCCACGGTTAAACTCAGTTTGATGAGACGGGTCTAATGACGCCACGTTGTCCGGATGGTCAGGCGGGATCCAGTCCAGGATCTGGTTAGCCCGATTAGGAGCCATGAGCTAGATAGAAAAAGAAGTTGTAAAACTATAAAAATAGTTAAAAGGCTAAGAAACCCTAAAGGAGTTTCAAGGGTTATTTATTCCCCTAATATTCCCATTCCTTCTAGAAAAACTACCGAAGTTTGTTCAAGTGGCAAATGACAATTTTACCCCTGGACCCCTAAAATCTCAAAAATTCCTATGGGCCCTATTTAGCTTATACTTCTCATATACAAAGCTATTTCATTCAAATTCTTTTTATTAAAGCTTAATAAATTCATTACATAAAAAACTAAATAATTAGAAAATTCTAATTTTAGGAATGTTACACAAAACATTGAGAGGATGACTCAACAATATGTAAATCGTGCTAACAAGGGATGAAAGAAGATAGTGTTTAAACTAGGTGACTTAGTTTGGTTGCACCTTAGAAAAGAGAGATTTCCTGACAAAGGAAAGTCCAAACTTATGCCCCGAGGAGATGGACCTTTCTGAGTATTAGAGAAAATCAATGATAATGCTTATAAGATTGATTTACCAGATGAGTATGGCGTAAGTGCTACTTTCAATGTTTCTAACCTTTCTCCTTATTTTGGTGCAGATTTTGAAGAGTCAAGGATGACTCCTTTTCAAGAAAGGGAGGATGATATGAACCAGTTTCATGAAGATGGTAATTCAAATCTTCAAATGATCCTTTGCATCTTCCAATTGGATCTATTACAAGGACGAAGGCAAAAAAACTTAAAGAAGCATTGAGTGGACTTGTTCAAGAGATTTGGACCAAGCAGAGTTTTCATAAATCTGATTCAAGTATTAATCAAAACATCCTCAACATTATTTGGGCTAAAGATGGAGCTATTAGAACTAATTTAGGTTAGAATATTGCAAATTAAAGAGTTTGGACCAAGGATCATATATAGATTGACTCAATTGGGCCTAAATAATAATATTATGGGTTTAATATGCTAACTTCTAAAAGCTTTATATATTTGGACGAAAATTAGAATTAATTAGGCAGATTATCTCTCCTTTTTTGTTTTTGAAAAGATTTGATTTTGTATTCCAATTTTTTAGGTCTTTCAGTTAAGATATGTAGTTAGTTTCCTACTTTTTCTCTAACAAGTAGATTTGAGTTGCACTATAAATACATGTATTCTGCCTCCATTTGGAGTCAGATTGGAAGTAACAAAATTATTCTGAGTGTTTCTCTAATTGTGAGAATATTATCTTTTCCTTGCTCTTGTGAAGCCTTTGTCTTGTCAACCTATCCTTAGGCTAGTGATTCAAGTTCGTAAAAGCCCCCAATTCGTGCTTTGACCCAAGTGCGTTGTTGTGTGGGTTGGTTCATTATATTTGTGGTTAGGTGTGTTGTCTAAGTAGCAGGTCAACGTTCTTATAATGTTTGTTGGCTATTTGCTTCCATCAGGTCTCGAATCATTATCTATCCATCAACCTACGTCGTGAAGATTGGGCCACCCCCTTGATTTCGCATCACCACCATTTCGCCCACTTGAGAAGACTTAAGGGGATTTGATTTTTAGGAAGAACCAAGGGTGAATCTAAGGAAAAAGGGTGTAGAGATTAAGAATATGCAAAGGGAATTAACAAAAAGCCATTAGATTTCAAGATGCAATTTCTAAGGTTTCAATTGCACCTTGTAAAATCTAACTTTGTATAACGATTCCTAGGCTTAAAAAAGAGTTTAATTGAGCTCCTAAGATCCCTAGAAGTTCCCCCATATGCATCTTCCCTTGAGAAAATAATGAAAACTCCATGGAGCCCATTATGCTCCATTGCCTCGGCCTAAGGGAGATAGCATAGTTAGAGAGAGTTTTAAATTTTTATAAACCCATTTTTTAGTCATATATGATGAATGAAGATGAGGGGAAGCCTTGGAAAAAATTTAGAAACCATAGAAAGTGAGATGGTGCCTTATGTTCCATAATATGACCTAAAGAAGTAACATGTAGTTAGGCTCTTGGTTTTGATTGTGTGATGACTCCAAGAGGTTTAAAAGGAGTCAAGAATCATATTTGAAAGGAAAGAATGGAGCCTAGAATTTATCTGAGGGGTGTTGCTTCATTAGGTGTATTTATGGAACCATAATGAGGTTTATATATCAAACTAGTATCTAAGCGAGTTATGTGGCCTTAGAATTAATTCTATGAACCTAATTGGCTTCCATAAATTGTGTTTAGGCCAAGAGAAATCATCCGCACACTTTTGTGTATGTGTGGCCAAAAGAGGGAGCTTGGATTCAAGAGAAAAAGTGTGTAATTGTGTCCAATGTAGCTCACTCCTCCTTATCTCATGCATGATTGTTGCTTTACTTGTCTTTGAATGTGTGTATGTGTATTGTTAAGTCATGAAAAGTGTTCTAGTATGACTTTGATTCCATGGTGCCATGATGTACAATATGCTTTCATATGATGATTTTGATGTGTGCTTGGATTTGCTTGAGTGTAGTGAGGCTAAGAACCCTTAGCCATGCTGAGGATGAGCCAAGAACCTTTAAAATTAGTTGAGACAAAGTAAAAAGTCTCACAAAAGTGAGGTGAACTCCCAAGAGTATGGTTAAGTCCAAGAATCTTTTAAAGAATGGGTGAGGCAAGTCCAACATCAACAAGAAATTGGGTGAGGCCAATCCACTTGCTTGGCAAGCCTTTGTATACTTGTATGACTTTTTGGAATGATGAAAATACCTCTTGAATGTTTACACATGTCTACATGACCATACATGCATTTATGAGAGTTGTTTGTATCCATTATGTATGATTGAATGGGAGATGAGCTATTGGGATTTTTTGAATCTCATCCCCTCCTCTGTAATATTTTAACATGCTAGGTGGACCAAGAGAGCAAGGTAATGGAAGCCAACTACCTTGAAGAAAAGTGCTTGACACCATACTGCATGGTTTTTAGTTCTTTAAGGCTATGCAAATGGAAAATGATGTATTCAATGAATGTACATGTATAATTATGATAATATGTCATGTATAAATAGGAGAATGTATTATGTGATCATTAGAATGCAATTTGACTTTGTTATGACAATGTGGCTTCTTGAATGAGTTTATGTAATTGTGTATAAGTGGGGGTGAGATGGCCAAAATGAGAGGCATAAGGTTTAGGACCATTTAGGTAACTCACACAAGTCCTAATTATACTTTTAGACTTGCCCAAGAGGTGCCAAACCCCAAGGAAAGCCATTTGGACATTTTGGTATCCCATATGAAGCCAAAATTGATCATAATAAAACCCTATGTCACTTTTTGTCCAAATAAACTCTTCTTGATATGAGATTTGGCATGCAATTAGATCTTGTTGGGAGTTTTTTGGGAAGTAAAAGAACATAATTTTCCAAAGTCTATAGAATATTTGATGAATTTTCAAATTTGGGAAATTTTCTGTTTTTGGTCATGTTGTTCATATTGGTCCAAAAATGAAATCTATCACATAGGGCTCAAATGATGTCCAATTGCCACAAAATTTTATACAGAGAAACTAGATATTCCCAATAACTTGTACCGACTAGAATCACCTCATTTGGATGTCTAGAAAGGGAGATATAAATTTTCAAAAGATTTGTCTAGTATGAGCAACTCCACCCGACCTCAGTTAGTATTTGATTGAGTTTCAAGGTCTGGGCATGCTTGAATCGGTCTAGTGTTATTTTTTCTCTCTAGCTAACATATGTAGATTTTTAGATTGGTATCATTTGTATGGATTGGATTTTCATAGAATTACTTGGACATTTTTTTAATTTGCTATAGAATTCTATGATAGTACCAGTAGACAGCCTGACCTCTGAACCTTTTTTAATATCAAACGTCCTCTGTGTTGGATGTTATAGTCTAGAAATATTTTTAGTATGAAGTAGACATATGTAGCTTTCTAGAATAGATAAGAATGCATGATTTTGATTTTTTTTAGAATTAGTTATGATTTTTCAAATTTGTGACAAAAAAGTGGAAAAATCTAACCGAAAATATGTATTTGTATTTTAAGCTCCCCTTAAGTTCCTTGAGATGTAGATCACTTTTGATGATACAAATGAGTTGTATTTATATAATTAAATATGAGGATATGATGCATGAGCTCATATGGTCCACGTGACACCGAATGGAATTTGTATACATGACGCAATGCTAAGAAATGCATTAAAATAATGTCATTTTCTTACCTCTTATATGAATTTCTTGATGTGAGGCATAGATATAGTATGAAATGAGTCAGGAAATTATGATGTTACAACAGTGATAAACTTCTTTTTCAAAGTTTGAAAACTTTGTTCACATTCAGTGGTCCAAATAAAAGGGCTTCTTTTTCTAGTCCACTTGATCAAAGGTGAAGAAGCTATTTAGGGGAATTCTTTTATAAATCTATGATACTACTGAGCCAATCCTAAGAAACTTCTAATTTTAGTGAAAGTCTTTGGTCTTTCCCATTTAAGCACAACTTCTACTTTACTAAGGTCTACTGACACACCTTGACTAGAGATCACGTGTCATACCTAGCTTTTACTATCTCATTCATAGTGAACACAAAGTTACAAGCAACTGCCACATGCATCCATAAACTTTTTAATACCAAAATCGGGTCTTTTATGGGTCATTTTCAGCTATAAGGGTCTAAATTTGATTCTTTCCTTTCTTTAACTCATTTTTATCATAAACAATTTTGTTCATTGTAAGACCATATTAAGACTATACTTAACATACATCACAATTGGCATACAACATCTATTTTTATGAAATTAACACTTTTAGAAATGGAAATACTGTTATGAAAAGCCAAATTAATTCATTTTTGGTTAAATGGATTGTGTGGGTTTACCAAAGCCATCTTCCATCCATATTATACTTATTCAATTAGAAACATCACACTTTGAAGCTTAAATTGTATAACATCTGGTACCTCCGTAAACTTGAGAAACATAATATCTGGTTTCTCTGTAAACATACAAAAGGCATCGGATATAAAACAAAGTCCCCCTGATATAATGATTTGAGATCCAATAAAATTAGAGTAATAATCTAGACCTCAAATAACAAAGATCCAAAGGCAAAGGTGCCTTGAAAATGGAACCAGAATAATTAGATGAAATTCAACAAAGATGCAATGGCATTTTTGTAATTTCAGGCACTTTTTAGAAAACTCAAAGGAAGGATTTTTAAATGAAACAAAGGAGTTTTTTGAGGTTCTCAGAGTCCCTAAAAATCATAGAAACCTCTAGAATGATTCAACCCCCTGTGGTTTAGATTTAGAACATGGGTTGACCTAAACTTTATTAGTATGAAATGAGTCAAGAAATTATGGTGTTACATTTATTGGTATCAAAGCAAAGTTTCAAGCTCTCTCATATTAGATTTGGCTTATGGATGTAGCAATTGGGCTATGTAAAAGCTTGAATGGATAGGTAGAGCCTTATATGAGGTATCTGGGGTGTATGAGGATAAGCTGTGGCTTTGTTCACGATGAGTAAGTAGTAGAATGGTCTTAGTGCATAGAGTGGACACCGAGAAAGAGTGGACTCTAGAGTAGCTTGAGCAGAGCTAAGCTTAACCAAAGTTAAGAGATCTGACAACTAGAGTAATGGGATGTGATAGCTCGCCAGGATCAGTGGCAAGCCTTAGATATAAACGATGAGAAATGATCTCATTGATATGAGAGGCTTGCTAGAGAGAGTATATGAGGCCTAAAATCCCTGGTAGCCATACTCAGACCATTCCCAATTGTCTCGCATAATGCAGAGACAAGTAATGATGTAGCACAGTATAAGATAAGACTGCGACTATATAAGACCAGTTTAGAGGGGAAATGAGAAGAGAGTTATCCCCAGTCATAACACCTAAATGTCTAGATGAATTCTAGAGCCCAGGCCAGAGGTCAAGTTATGAGCTACACCCCTAGAGCTCAACAGCCCAGAGATGACAATTAGTTATGTATGAGTAAAGCAAGAAGTAGAATCTTCTAGCTTGATAATTGGCTAGGTATAGAGGCAAAAATGCTCAGGTTGGTAGCTAAAGATGAAAATCCAATCCATGAAAAAGCAAGCCAATCAGAGGTCGTTAGCTGCAGCCAATTAGTTGCTTAGCCGCAGCCAATTATTTCAGATAGTAGCGAGGCAATCCAGAGAGTTCCTCGCAGCGACCAATTAAGAAGTTAGCTGTAACCAATACTCAAATAAGAAACTAGGGTAAACCTGAGGCTAATTAGCCATGACGAATGATGTGTCAGCCACGAAAAATGGCAGTATAAAATGCTTTGTTAGTCATATTCAAGCCAGCTTAAGGAATGAGTTGATAAGGGATTAGATAACTCACAGAGAGTGGGAACCCCTAGTGTAACACCATAACTTCTAGCGCATTTTATAACATTTATAAGCTTCACCTCATTATTTCCATAAGAGCATATAAAAAGGGGATAACTCTATAGGATCTACTGTAACCCTTGGGTCTACTGCGACCTCTCAGAGCCCTGCTAGGGTCTGCGACAACCCACTATGATATGCTAGGATCTACTGCGATCCATCTCTGGGAGACGTTAAAGCCTAAGATCACTGTATCTGATAGTAAAATACATACTCACTAAGTCTAGTTACCATTGCTCATAATAGTTTAGGCTAAACTCAGAGGTACATTATGCTCTTCATGCAAAGTGGGTTCTATGCCATTTCATTCTCTAGGATCCTGTCATACTAATACTAGGGAGCGTTTTAAATTATTATTCATTACTCCTCATAGGATCCTCAGATTCCTACTTCAGCCCCTTTTTGCTTGGGCTTTCCTTTCTTACTCTATTGACTTACTTACTTTACGTGTACTCATTCTAGACTTCCTCTCATATCTTGCAATTTGTAACTATGCCCACATTCTGCTATGATAATGATCAAGCCAAGGACATATTAGATTGAGAATAGATATTCAATTAGTGTGCTTGAGTACTTAAGAAAGCATACTTGTCTTTGGCATAGATGCCCTTCTAGCATGATAACGCCCGAAGAAAAAATAGTCGAGCAATACAAAGAGGTCTCGGGATGTAGTAGAGGAAGAATCCTACTTTCCTCGAGTATTCTAAGAGAATAGGGCAAATAGAGAAAAGTAAGAAAGGGATACTTTATATTATTGGAGAACTTGAAATATACTGGCGATAATGGCTCTGAGCTCAGTCATGAAGCACTAGTGTATTAGTGTTTGATGTTATGGTTTGCTTGCAACAATGGTTACATGATATTAGCCCTGATTAACCTAATAGTGATATGGCTTAAGTGCACAGCAAACGATGACATCAATCACTCAAATGTCTAGATAATCGAAAGGTATCCTAGTTAAAGAATGAGATGAGTTAGAAAAGTGAAGTAAAGGGATTCCAGGAATACTAAAACAATAAGAAAAGCATACAGGAAGGAATTGTAACACCCCAAAATTAATTAAGGTGTTAATCATGGATTTAGATTAATTAGGAATAATTAATATGGGATAATTGGGCAAGTTAAGTGAATGGAAATTTTAGAGAGATAAATTATTAATATGGGTTTAAGAATTAATTGGGATAGAAATTTCTTCTAGGCCCAAATTAATGAATCATGATAAGAGGCTAATGGAGGCCCAATGAGTTAGGTGCAGATCCAATCCAATTTAATGTGATAAAGGCCAAAGATCCACCTTGTATAGGCTCTTACAAGTGGCGCAATAAACCTTGTTTAGACCCAAGACTATGAGTTCTTAAAACTAAGTCTGGCTTAATAAAATTCTGCAGTCTAACACCTTAAAACTGCCCAATAAGCTCAAAACTGAAGCTCATTTAGAGTTGGACCTTGGAGTAACCCATGACCCATCTTAGAGCCAACTTAAACCCAACTAAAACCCTAAAAAAATTGACTAGCCACCTCCCCTATTCTGCAAAACACAAAGACACAAAAGAAAATGCGGAGGTGTGAAGGAGAGGCTAGGGTTCTTGGCATAATTCCACATTTTCTCACATTTGGAGCAAGATTCAGCCAAGGTAATAGTTATACAACTTAATCCCCTCATCTTTCTCTTTAATTTGGCCTGATTAGTTTTTCATTTGGAGCATTTTCACCCTACCTAAAAATCTAAAATGTTGTTGTTTGGGATTTTCTTAGTGAAATTCGTAGGTTGAGGTTAGGGTTGACATTAGGTAAGTATAAACCTTCCATTTTAATGCTTTCTTTGCTAATTTGAGACCCCCATAGCTGATTTATCATATGGGTATTAATTTTGTATGAATTTGCTTAGAATTTTGGGTGAAATATTAAGGTTTCTGGTAGAGGACACTTCAATCCAAATTTGGGACTTGTAGTGGCTGGGTAAGTGTTCCCTATGTAGTCATTAGCATTTTAAATTCTTTGGGTACTTGCTGCAACTGTTAATAATGAATTAGAGTAGTAATTCTCTGATGTTATGGTTATAGGAAGATTTTGTACCTGTGGTGGCTGTTGCAATTGTCTACAAGTGAGGTAACCGGGGTTTACATTAATTTCATACATATGTCAGTTTAAATTTCATATTTGCTGTATATGAATGATTTCAAACGTTGAATGAATTGGTTGGCTATCTATTGTATTGTGATTAGACCTTGTGAGTCCATGGTGGAGCTGTGGTGCGGCTGTCACTTATGCATGTGCTTCGATCGAGTACTGGGTTATGATCAAACCCCAGATACACTAAGCCCTGATTGTGCTCAATAGGGAGTAGATGCCATAGACGGGCCTCTTCTGGTGTTATTGGCTTTTAACATGTGAAAATATGATTGCTAGTATGGGATAGTAATCATGATAGCCTAATTGTTTCATTTGCTGATATGACTGATATAATTCTGATGTTGATTTTGATTCATGCATATATGTTAATTAAATTGGATTATATGATGGAATTGCCTTGGTTACTGAGATTCATATCTCACCCCATTTTATGGGATTACAATTTCAGGTGAAGGTTCCTTGGTAAGGATAAGGGCAAGCAAGTGGATGAACATCCATAAGCTGAGGCTTAGTGTGGGGAGCTACACTTGGTTTGAGTAGAATTGGGTAGATGCTAAATTTTGTTAACCTATGTATAGCATCATCATGTATCTGTATTCCCAAGTGTAGGCTTTCATATTTTTATTACTTATGATGTATTTATTGAGGGGTTAGACCTCATTTTAGTTTGGTATTTGATGTATAGATTTGTGATATCTACTGTAACATTTGTTGAACTCTGATATAGCTTACTATTGGAAATGTAATCTTTGAGATATTGATATGAACCCCTAATGTATGGAAACCCCACTGACTGTGTATCAAATGATAATTGCTAATAGTTCATAAATTCCTATTATTGTTACTCTATAAACTTGCTGATAAAGGGTAATTAGAGAAAAGAAATGGACACTTAAGTCTTGAATTAGGGATGATAGATTTGCTAGGTAATTAAGGTACATGACTGCCATTAGAGTTGCATAAATTAAGGTAGAATGGCCCTAGGGTGATATTGGAGGGAAAATGGAGAGTATGAGACTAGATTTTCGGAGTGTAGGACCAGAACGCACTTCGCCGCGGCTAAAATGGAGTTAGCCGTGACCAATAGAGGCGAAGTTGCCCAGGGAAAGTGTCAGAGAAGAATTCACCGAGGCGAAATGTATAATTGGCCACGGCGAAATATGAGAGGCTAAACTGGGAGTCATCAAGAGGGAAATTCGCTGCGGTGAAAGGGAAAATTGGCCGCGGTGAACTTTTGCGAAAAGGAGCCAGGCATTCTAGAGAGGAATTGGCCACGGCGAAAGGAGTTTTTGGCCACGGCCAATATCAAGAGGTGAACAAAGTGAGTTCCAGGAGGCTTCTTCGCCGCGACGCCATGTAGGTTGGTTGCAGCGAAGGTCCAACTTGCCTCAGTGATAGCCACAGCGAAACAGCGAAACGAGTGATGGAGAAAGGGGTAAAACAGATAGAGAGAAATTGCCCGCGGCTAAGCATAATTTAGCCGTGGCGAACATCCCAAAACACTTATATTAAGTAGAAAACCTTGGTTTCTCATATGGTAATCTCAAGAGATGATTTAGAGACATTGGGATGAGTTATAATTGATGGGAATAGAATCAAAGATTTATAAATAAATAGTTATTTCCCTTATGAACATATGTGCTTGTAATTGTATGATTGATGACTCTAATCACATTAAGGTTCAAATTTCCCCGTATTTTCATAATGCAATTGGTTGTAATGCCTTGTAACCCCAACCTATGATTTCTAATCACGTATTAAACCTTAATTATAATGTTTAGAAATTAGGGTCGTCATAGGAATCCCCAGTAAAGAATGTTTAGATTCAGTATGCATAGTCTGAGTCCTTTATAATATATGTAAATGAAATGAATAGGGACCAGTGCATAGCCTCTCTCCTGCCAGAGATATTAACCACATTCAGTGTGTGAGATGCCCTAATGCCAAAGCACTTTAAAGCATTCTCAAGCCAAATCCAATCCGAAAGAGCCTGAAACTTTACTCTAATACCAATAAATGTAACACCATAACTTTTGGCGCATTTCATAACATTTGTAAGCTTCACCTCATTATTTCCATAAGAGCATATAAAAAGGGGAAGGAAAATAATGGGTTTATTTGTGTTACGATATACTTAAAAATTTGCAATTGGTGTCACGTGGATCGTATGAGCTCATGCTATGCATTCTCATATTTAATTCCATCATTACAACTCATTTACATCCCAAAAACATGCCTACAACCATGGAAACTGAAATGGAGCTCAAAATAAACAAGCATAATTTTCAGCCAGATTTGCTCTATTTTCTAGCCCAACTTTGGAAAATCATAACTAAATCTACAAAATTTGAAATCATGAAATCTTGGTCATTCTGGAAATCTTATGATGTTTACTTCACACTAAAAATATTTCCAAGTCACAACATTCATCACATAGGACGTTTGACATCCAGAAAGTTATAGAGGTCGCTAGCTGCTTAGGCTATTGTTCAGTTTATTGATACACATTTCTAAAATTCATAACTAATTCTATAAAAATATAAATCACACAAATTTAGTCATTATGGAAAGATAAAAATGTTAAATTGATACTAAAAAATAATCCTAGAATGAAACAGATACGTTTAGCCATTGGGAACCTATGGAACAGTAACTGAACTCCTGGGAGGCTACTGGTACTAATAGTTAACTTCAAACATGTATAACTCTCTGCTCAGACCTCCAAATGAGGTGATCTTAGTGGCCACAGAAATCTTATGACTTCTAGTTCATGCATATAAAATTTCATAATCATTGGACACCATTTGGCCATCGGGTGACACAGAATACAAAACTGCCAGTATGAACAGTAACCATACCAGAATCCATGAAAAATATCAACTTTGAAAATTCATCAAATATTCCCTAGGTCTGCCAAAATTATGGTCTTTAGCTTCCCAGAAAGCTATCAATGAGACCTAATTGTATGCCAAATTTCAGATCAAGACTAGCTCATTTGGCCAAAAAGTGATATAGAGTTCCATTATGGTCAATTTTGGCTCCATATTGGATACCAAAATTGCCAAATGGATTTCCCTTAGTCTTGGCACCTTTTGGGCAAGTTTAAAAGCTTAATTGAGACTTGTGTCAGCTGCTCAAATGGTCCCAAATCTCATGCATCTCATTTTGGCCATTCAACCCACACTTATGCATATTTTCATCAAACTTTAAACTTTCATACTATGGCATTACATACTCAAAACATGGGCTAGTGGTCATATATGAGAATCATATATCTCAACATCACATATTAGTATATTTACATGTGTCTCAACATTCATAGAGCATATACAACATCATATACATGATGAACCATCATTATGGTTCCAAAAGAAACAAAATAACACATAAGCTTGTCAATTGTCCCTCTTCATGGTTGTTGGCTCCCTTCGCCATAAGTGCTTGGTCTACCTAGCATGTTAGATTATTGGAAAAGAGGGGATGAGACTCAAAGAATCCCAATAGCTTATCTCCCATTCAATCATACATAATATGTGCAAAGCAAGTTTCACAAATGCATGCATGGGGAAAGTAGAAATCATAGACATTTTAAAAGCAACCTTGGCATGTGAATCAATCATACAAGACATTCAAGAGCTCACTAAGTGTTTCGATTAGCCTCACACTTGTCCTCATGGATTTTGGACTTGCCTCACTCATTCTTTGAGCACTTTGGACTCAACCATACTCTTGGGAGCCCACTTTACTTTTGGGAGACTCTTTACTTTGTCTCAACCAAGCTCAAGGGTTCTTAGCTCATCCTCACTAAAGGGAAGAGTTCTTGGCCTCTCCACACTCAAGCAAACTCATACAAACATCATGGATTCATTTAAAACATAACATGGCATCAAGGATCATGACATGTAAAGCATGCTAGCATACTTTTCAAAGTTTGAAAATACACATACACACATTCCAAAACAAGATAAACACACATCCATGCATGAGAGAAGGTGGAGAGAGCTACCTTTTATAAATCTACACACTTTTCTCCTTAGATTTCCCTCCTTTGCCTCGGTTATACACTGACAAAAGTGTGGGGAGGGTTTCTCTTGGCCTAGACATGATTTAAGGAAGTTAATTAGGCTCATGGAATGAATTCCAAAGCTACACAAATTACCTAGACCCTAACTTGCCTTATAAGCCTCATTATGGTCCATATAGGTATCTAATGAAGCAACACCCCTCAATTAACTTCTAGGCTTCATGCTTTCTTCTCAAATATGACTCTTGACTCCATTTAAGTCTCTTGGACTCATCACACAATTAAAACAAGGAGCCTAAACACATGTTGCTTCTTTAGGTCATAATATAGAACCTAAAGCACCACTTCACTTTCTATGAGTTCTAAATTTTTTCCAAGGCCTCCTCTTATATTCATTCACCATATATGACTCGAAAATGGCCTTAGAAAAATTTGAAACTCTCCCTAGCTAGGTGAACTTGCTTAGACCGAGACTATGGGTGCATTGGCTTTCCATGGCATTCTCTTTGTTTTCTTGAACGACGAAGCATGTGGGGAGCCTCTTAGGGATCTTAGGAGCATGTTTTAACATTCAATTAAGCCTAAAAACATTCATATAAAATCAGATTTGCAAGGGAGCATTTGGATCCCTAATGGTTCCATCTTGTTTCCTAATGCTCCTTTTTTGATTCTATTAGTTCATTCTTAATCCTTGCCACATAAAACCGCTAATCCCTCCATAAATTGGACAGAAAATAGCCCCTAAGAATTAGGCTCATGGTGGCCAAATTTGTACAAGGGGAAGGAGGAGGAAGAAACTACAAAAGAATGGAAGAAACTACCATCAAACCTATAGAAATAAGGAGGAGAAGGAGGAGAAGTAACTTGCTAAGGAGAAAGATAGATTTTCCATGGAATTTCCTACCTTTTCTTGGCTTTTTCCTCCCTCCAAGAGTGCTCCTTCTTATGTGCCTAAGAGAACTGATTCTCCTTTCTGTTCTTGGCAGAAGAAAGATGGAGGAAAATAAGGGCAAGAGAGGGCATGAGTTTAAGAAGCATCTTGTTAAAATTGTTTCTAATTTTGCCCTTCGCAATGGCATTTCCAGTTTGACTTTGTTTTAGCTCCTTTTTGAGAATTGTCTTTTCCATCATAACAAATAGGTTCCTAATTTAATAAAATGCCTTTGGAATCACTCAATTTGGAGCTAAAATCTTACCGAACGAACCGATCAAAGTTCGAGTTTACCGACATTGGAAAACATCCACCGGAGGGGATTTAACTGTCCCGGGGCTTTCCATGGTTTTCAGGGCCTCTGAGAACCCCGAAGGACTTAAAAATTTCATTTAAAAAGCCCTCCTGTATGTTTTCCAAAAAGTCCACTTATTTACGAAAATGCCACTAGTCTTTTAGCAAATTTTTCGAATCACTCTGACCCTGATTTCTGGGCAACTCAAGGCTCAAATCCTCATTTTCTATTATTTACAATTTTACCCCAATTTTATTTGGCCTTGAATCACTCATCTCAGGGGACTTACTTTGAAAACTAACTCATTTCAGTATTTTACAAAAAATCGGACGTTACACTTAGTATACGTAGAGAAAAAAGGTAGTGAATAGTTACGGAAGATTAGTAAGAAATCCATGGGCCTAGCAAATAAGACTGAGAAAAGCGCTCAGCATAAAGAAAATTAGACACAAGGATGATGAGGTTGTTGAAACTGCCTTAAAGGCATTGACTCCAACCTAGGGTGTTACCCTGTAAGACACTAAATGATAGAATGTTAGTGTAGCCTCGAAATAATATCAGATAAGACTACTAATAGTAAGGCACATAGTGAGTGGCCAAGAAAGGTGTACCTCATAGGTAACACTTAGAGGTAAGTATGAGTAGCCCAGTGACAAAGGCTCAGAAGAGAATGAGGATAGTTAGTAAGCTATAGGTCCGATGAGATGGCTAGCCTAAGTTGAGCATAAGCTAAATCTTGGGGAAGATGACCAGTAGCATCATTCCAGGTGAGATAGGTGAATGAAAGGCTCAGTGAAAATTCTCCCTAAATTGAGAAAGGAGAGATGAGAAATTTTAAGTAAGGGGAGACCACTCAATAGTGGTTAGCAAATTCCCCTAGATAGACCCCGCCTGAATTATAGAACACAGTGGTAAAGGAAGCAAGGAAGAGTTGAGAAACTAGCTACATAAAAGATACCCTTGCTTTAGTAATAACTAAATGAGTAGACTAAACCTAGAAAGATAAATAGATAAGGGTTCGATAATTAGCACACTTGTCCTTAGCATAAACGCCCTCTAGCATGATAGCGCTCGAAGTAAAAATAGTCGGGCAATGTAGAGGAATCTCAGGATGAAGCAGAGGAAAAATCCTATTTTCCCCAAGCACTCTACGAGAATAGGGCATATAGAGAAAAGTATGAGAGGAATACTTTAGACTATTTGGAAACTTGTAATATACAGGCGATAGTGGCTTTGAGCTCAGTCATGAGGCGCTTGTGTATTAGTGTTTGATATTATAATTTGCTTGCAATAGAGGCTACATAATATTAGGTCTGGCCAACCTAGTAGTAATATAGCTTAAATGTGTAGCAAACGATGACATCAATCATCAAAGTGTCCCAATAATCGAAAGGTATCCTAATTAGTTAAAGAATGAGATGACTTAGAAAAGAGAAGTGAAGAGCTTTCAAAAATACTAAAATAGTAAAGAAAGCATGCAGAAAGGAATCCCTAGTAAAAAACATTCAGATTCAATATGCGTAGCCTGAGTCCCTTATAATATATGTAAATGAAATGAATAGGGACCAGTGTATATCCTCTCTCCTTCTAGAGATGTTAACCACACTTAGTGTGTGAGATGCCCTAGTACTAAAGCACTTAAAAGCAGTACGTGGGCATAGTTAAAAACTGCAGGTTATGAGAGGAAGGCTAGAACGAGTATATGTAAAGTAAGTAAGTTAATAGAGTAAGAAGGAAAGCCCAATAAAAAAGGGCTAAAGTGGGAATCTGAGGATCTTTATAAGGAGCGATGAGTGAAAATTAAAATGCTCCCTAGTATCAGTATGACGGGATCCTAAAAAAGTAAATAACATAGAACCCACTTCGCATGAAGAGCACAATGTATTTTTAGAGTTTAGCCTCAGTAATTATGAGTGATGGTTACCAGACTTAGTGAGCATGTATTTTGCTGTCAGATATAGTGATCTTAGGCTTTGACGTCTCCTAGAGATGGATCGCAGTAGATCCTAGCATAGCTCAGTGGGTTACAGTAGACCTTAACAGGGCTCTGAGAGGTCACAGTAGACCCAGGGGTCATAGTAAATCCCACAGAGTTACAAAGAGCCTTAGCCATAACATGATAGTTCTCTAATGAGATGATTACCTGAGATAGTTTTTACAGAGCAGTTAGTGTCAGAGACCAGTATAGTTTTAGCTAGCTTTTGTCCCAAAGACTAGAGACCTCCTGAGTCTAGTAGATTATTGCCACAGAGATATAAAGGCTTTACTCAGACAGTTAGACCACTGACTAGCTCTCTTGAGAGATAAGCATAATGTATGAGATGAGAAAAGCAAGAAATTAGCTTTCCAAAGTTAGAGCTAGATAAACCACTACCTAGCAGATAGTAGCCCTAACTGAGAGATAGAGAGATCCCCTCAAATGCTAGTTTATGTATTCAAAAAGGGGTCAGGTGCAATTTTACATGAGGTAAGTGGTACAGTATGTCTCCAGTGAGCAAAACTGTAAGACTAGCTAACATCCCACCATAGCTCAGTAATGGTCAGTGGTAGTTGCTCTTCGCTGCCAGTATGAGACATGTATGTTAGGCCTATCAGTGTTGAAATGAGGGACCATAAAATGTCACTATAAGTGAGCAAAGAAAGTAAGGAAAAGTCTCAGCCTATAGAGATAGATGTAGTAGTAAACAGAGAAACTGGGATTATTAAAAGTAGAATCTCCTTAAAAGAGCTATAATCCCAGTAAGTAATTGAGATGTAAGGCCTGTGATAGAAAAAAATGTGAATTCTAATTACAGGATGAGCTAGTAAGAAAGAACGTAGAAATGAACAGTGGATGGTATATTTAAATAAGTAAGCAAACAAACAAAAACCTCCGATAGCTGTAATGATTAGAAAAGATGATGAAATGTATGAAAAGCCATTGAGAAAGGACACAAGAGATTCAATACAAAATAAGTTACCTCTCGAGATATGTAAATAAGTCCACTAAAAGAAACATTAACCTTTACGACCAGGTTAAAACTAACCTGATATGATAAGTAAGTTCTCCTAAGATTGGCCTCCAGAGTTAGAAATTTCTTTCTCTTATAAAAAGAACTAGCTAGTATGTTATAATAATAGAACTCTCATTAAAAGCTAGTATGAAAATGCCCTGGCTACGAAAAATTTAAACAAATGAAATCGCTGAGAAAAGCATATAGAGCCAGGAGGAAGGGAAAGAAAAAAAAATAGTTAGCCAGAAAAAGAAAAGAGTAAGAGGAAAGCATACCCTAAATTTTGAGGACAAAATTTATTTAAGGGGGGAGAAATGTAACATCCAGTTCTTTAAGAACGAGAGAAAACGTGAGAAACGTAACGTACGGTTTCTTCGTTAACGAACGAAACTCACTGAATGCAAAAGGAAGTCCCCTAAAATGACTTAGTTAAGGTCCTAAAAAATTTGCAAAGCATTTTAGACTCCTAAAAATGAGAATCTCAGGCTCAGATGGAAAGAAAAATGGAGCTAGAATGAAGAAATAAATTGTGACGAAACATTGACAAAACGTAAGGGTTTTTTCATCATTTTGAGCAAATTTTGGAATTCACATAGGAGGGTTTTTTAAATGAAAGTTTTGAGTTTTTCAGGGTTCTCAGAGGCCCTAAAAACCATGGAAAGCCTTGGGGCAGTTAAATCCCCTCCAGTGGATGTTTTCCAATGTCAGTGTACCCGAACTTTAACGGATTCGTTCAGGATGATTTTAACTCCGATTTGAGTGATTCCAAAGGCATTTTACTAAATTGGGAACTTGAATTTTATAATAAAAAAGATAGTTCTCAAAAAGGATCTAAAATAAAGGAGAAACGAAAATGCCAAGAGCGAAGGGCAAAATGAGAATTTTTTAAAAAGTCATTTTCCTCCAATACAAAATAAGTTACCTCTCGAGATATGTAAATGAGTCCATTAAAAGAAACATTAACCTCTACGACTAGGTTAAAACTAATCTGATATGACAAGTAAGTTCTCCCAAGATTGGCCTCCAGAGTTAGAAATTTCTTTCTCTTATAAAAAGAACTAGCTAGTATGTTATAATAATAGAACTCTCATTAAAAGCTAGTATGAAAATTCCCTAGCTACGAAAAATTTAAACAAATGAAATCGCTGAGAAAAGCAAATAGAGCCAGGAGGAAGGGAAAGAAAAAAATAGTTAGCCAGAAAAAGAAAGGAGTAAGAAGAAAGCATATCCTAAATTTTGAGGACAAAATTTATTTAAGGGGGGGAGAAATGTAACATCCAATTCTTTAAAAACGAGAGAAAACGTGAGAAACATAACGTACGGTTTCTCCGTTAACGAACGAAACTCACTGGATGCAAAAGGAAGTCCCCTGAAATGACTTAGTTAAGGTCCTAAAAAATTTGGAAAGCATTTTAGACTCCTAAAAATGAGAATCTCAGGCTTAGATGGAAAGAAAAATGGAGCTAGAATGAAGAAATAAATTATGAAGAAACATTGACAAAACGTAAGGGTTTTTTCATCATTTTGAGCAAATTTTGGAATTCACATAGGAGGGTTTTTTAAATGAAAGTTTTGAGTTTTTCAGGGTTCTCAGAGGCCCTAAAAACCATGGAAAGCCTTGGGGCAGTTAAATCCCCTCCAGTGGATGTTTTCCAATGTCAGTGTACCCGAACTTTAACGGATTCGTTCAGGATGATTTTAACTCCGATTTGAGTGATTCCAAAGGCATTTTACTAAATTGGGAACCTGAATTTTATAATAAAAAAGATAGTTCTAAAAAAGGATCCAAAACAAAGGAGAAACGAAAATGCCAAGAGCGAAGGGCAAAATGAGAATTTTTTAAAAAGTCATTTTCCTCCAATATAAAATAAGTTACCTCTCGAGATATGTAAATGAGTCCACTAAAAGAAACATTAACCTCTACGACTAGGTTAAAACTAATCTGATATGACAAGTAAGTTCTCCCAAGATTGGCCTCCAGAGTTAGAAATTTCTTTCTCTTATAAAAAGAACTAGCTAGTATGTTATAATAATAGAACTCTCATTAAAAGCTAGTATGAAAATTCCCTAGCTACGAAAAATTTAAACAAATGAAATCGCTGAGAAAAGCATATAGAGCCAGGAGGAAGGGAAAGAAAAAAACAGTTAGCCAGAAAAAGAAAAGAGTAAGAAGAAAGCATACCCTAAATTTTGAGGACAAAATTTATTTAAGGGGGGAGAAATGTAACATCCAGTTCTTTAAAAACGAGAGAACACGTGAGAAACATAACGTACGGTTTCTCCGTTAACGAACGAAACTCACTGGATGCAAAAGGAAGTCCCCTGAAATGACTTAGTTAAGGTCCTAAAAAATTTGGAAAGCATTTTAGACTCCTAAAAATGAGAATCTCAGGCTCAGATGGAAAGAAAAATGGAGCTAGAATGAAGAAATAAATTATGACGAAACATTGACAAAACGTAAGGGTTTTTTCATCATTTTGAGCAAATTTTGGAATTCACATAGGAGGGTTTTTTAAATGAAAGTTTTGAGTTTTTCAGGGTTCTCAGAGGCCCTAAAAATCATGGAAAGCCTTGGGGCAGTTAAATCCCCTCCAGTGGATGTTTTCCAATGTCAGTGTACCCGAACTTTAACGGATTCGTTCAGGATGATTTTAACTCCGATTTGAGTGATTCTAAAGGCATTTTACTAAATTGGGAACCTAAATTTTATAATAAAAAAGATAGTTCTCAAAAAGGATCTAAAACAAAGGAGAAACGAAAATGCCAAGAGCGAAGGGCAAAATGAGAATTTTTTAAAAAGTCATTTTCCTCCAATACAAAATAAGTTACCTCTCGAGATATGTAAATGAGTCCACTAAAAGAAACATTAACCTCTACGACTAGGTTAAAACTAATCTGATATGACAAGTAAGTTCTCCCAAGATTGGCCTCCAGAGTTAGAAATTTCTTTCTCTTATAAAAAGAACTAGCTAGTATGTTATAATAATAAAACTCTCATTAAAAGCTAGTATGAAAATTCCCTAGCTACGAAAAATTTAAACAAATGAAATCGCTGAGAAAAGCATATAGAGCCAGGAGGAAGGGAAAGAAAAAAACAGTTAGCCAGAAAAAGAAAAGAGTAAGAAGAAAGCATACCCTAAATTTTGAGAACAAAATTTATTTAAGGGGGGGAGAAATGTAACATCCAGTTCTTTAAAAACGAGAGAAAACGTGAGAAACATAATGTACGGTTTCTCCGTTAACGAACGAAACTCACTGGATGCAAAAGGAAGTCCCCTGAAATGACTTAGTTAAGGTCCTAAAAAATTTGGAAAGCATTTTAGACTCCTAAAAATGAGAATCTCAGGTTCAAATGGAAAGAAAAATGGAACTAGAATGAAGAAATAAATTGTGACGAAACATTGACAAAACGTAAGGGTTTTTTCATCATTTTGAGCAAATTTTGGAATTCACATAGGAGGGTTTTTTAAATTAAAGTTTTGAGTTTTTCAGGGTTCTCAGAGGCCCTAAAAACCATGGAAAGCCTTGGGGCAGTTAAATCCCCTCCAGTGGATGTTTTCCAATGTCAGTGTACCCGAACTTTAACGGATTCGTTCAGGATGATTTTAACTCCGATTTGAGTGATTCCAAAGGCATTTTACTAAATTGGGAACCTAAATTTTATAATAAAAAAGATAGTTCTCAAAAAGGATCTAAAACAAAGAAGAAACGAAAATGCCAAGAGCGAAGGGCAAAATGAGAATTTTTTAAAAAGTCATTTTCCTCGACCTATGAATAGGTGGCACCACAGTTCCTCACTCATTTAGACACAATTGTTTTTGCCCAAATTCAGAGAAGAAGGCTAGGGTTTAGGTGCACCAAGGGAAGAAGAAGGAGAAGAGAAATCAAGGTGAAAAGGTATGGTTTCTTAGTAGTTTTTCATGCTTTCCTGCTTCCAAACCTCTTCTCCTCCATTCTCCTTTGTTTCCTATGATTATAATAAAGTTTATAAATCTTTTTTAAGGGAGAAATTGAGGGGAAAATTCGGATTTGAAGAGAGAAGCTCAAAGAATGCAAGATTCAAGTGAAAAAAAGCAAGAAAACAAGGTAATTTCTTCTTCCATGGTTACTACCCCTTGCTCCCCTCCTCCACCATTTCACCTTACTTGAGAAGACCTAAAGGGATTTGATTTTTAGGCAAAACCAAGAGTGAATCTAAGGAAAAAGGGTGTGGAGATTAAGAATATGCAAAGAGAATAAACAAAAAGCCATTAGATTTCAAGATGCAATTTCTAGGGTTTCAATTGCACCTTATAAAATTTGACTTGTATAATGATTCCTAGGCTTAAATAAGAATTTAATTGAGCTCTTAAGATCCTTAAAAATTCCCCCATATGCATTTTCCCTTGAGAAAACAAAAAAAAAACTCTATGGAACCCATTATGCTCCATTGCCTCGACCTAAGGGAGATAGCATAGCTAGGGAGAGTTTTAAATTTTTCTAAGCCCATTTTTGAGTTGTATATGATGAATGAAAATGAGGGGAAGCCTTGGGAAAAATTTAGAAACCATAGAAAGTGAGATGGTGCCTTATGTTAATATGACCTAAAGAAGCAACATGTAGTTAGGCTTTTAGTTTTGATTATATGATGACTCCAAGAGGTTTAAAAGGAGTTAAAAATCATATTTGAAAGGAAAGAATGGAGCTTAAAATTTATCTGATGGGTGTTGCTTCATTAGGTGTATTTATGGAACCATAATGAGGTTTATAGATCAAACTAGTATCTAAGTAAGTTATGTGGCCTTATCCATGAACCTAATTGGCTTCCATAAATTGTGTTTAGGCCAAGAGAAATCATCTGCACACTTTTGTGTATGTGTGGCCGAAAGAGGGAGCTTGGATTCAAGAGAAAAAGTGTGTAATTGTGTCTAAGGTAGCTCACTCCTCCTTCTCCCATGCATGATTATTTTTTTACTTATCTTTGAATGTGTGTATGTGTATTTTTAAGCCATGAAAAGTGTTCTAGCATGACTTTGATTCCATGGTGCCATGATGTACAATATGCTTTCATATGATGATTTTGATTTGTGCTTGGGTATGCTTGAATGTGGTGAGGCCAAGAACCCTTGGGCATGGTGAAGATGAGTCAAGAACTCTTAAGCGTAAAAAATCTCCCAAAAGTGAGGTGGACTCCCAAGAGCATAGTGGAGTCCAAGAATCTTTTAAAGAATGGGTGAGGCAAGTCCAACATCCTTAAGAAATTGGGTGAGGCCAATCCACTTGCTTGGCAAGCCTTTGTATGCTATGTATGACTTTCTCAAATGATGAAAATGCTTCTTGAATGTTTGCACATGTCAACATGACTATACATACATTTATGAGACTTATTTGCATCTATTATGTATGATTGAATAGGAGATGAGCTATTAGAATTCTTAAAATCTTATCCCCTCCTCTCAAATGTTCTAACATGCTAGGTGGACCAAGAGAGCAAAGTAATGGAAGCCAACCACCTTGAAGAAGAGAGCTTGACGCCATACTGTATGGTTTTTGGTTCTTTAAGGCCATACAAATGGCAAATGATGTATTCAATGAATGTATATGTACTATGATGTCATGAACACATGTAATTATGATAATATGCCATGTATAAATAGGAGAATGTATTATGTGATCATTAGAATGCAATTTGACTATGTTATGACAATGTGGCTTCTCGAATGAGTTTATGTAATTGTGTATAGGTATGAAATGGCCAAAATGAGAGCCATGAGGTTTGGGACCATTTAAGCTACTTACACAAGTCCTAATTATACTTTTAGATTTGCCTAAAAGGTGCGAAACCCTAAGGAAAGCCATTTGGATATTTTAGTATCCCATACGGAGTCAAAATTGACCATAATAGAACCCTATGTCACTTTTTATCCAAATGAACTCTTCTTGATCTGATATTTGGTATGCAATTAGAGCTTGCTGAGATTTTTTTGGGAAGCTAAAGAACAGAAGTTTCTAAAGTTTAGAGAATATTTGATGAATTTTCAAATTTGGGAAATTTTCTGGTTTTGGTCATGTTACTGTTCATACTGGTCTAAAAATGAAATCTATCACATAGGGCACAAATGATGTCCAATTGTCATGAAATTTTATATAAATAAACTAGACATTCCTAGTGACTTGTGCCAACTAGAAGCATCTCATTTAGATGTCTAGAGAGGGAGATATAAATTTTCAAAGAATCTATCCAGTATCAGCAACTCCACCCGATCTTTGTTACTGTTTGATTAAGTTTCGAGGTCTAGGCATTCCTGAACTAGTCTAGAATTATTTTGCCTCTCTAGCTAACATATACTAATTTTCTGGATTGGTATCATTTATATAGATTGGATTTTTGTGGAATTAATTAGATATTTTTGAAATTTGCTACAGAATTTTGTGATAGCACCAGTGGACAACCTGACCTCTGGACATTTTCGAATATCAAATGTCCTCTATGTTGGATGTTATAGTATGGAAATATTTTTAGTATGAAGTAGACATATGTAGCTTTCTAGAATGGATAAGAATGCATGATTTTGATTTTTCTAGAATTAGTTATGATTTTCCAAATTTGTGACAAAAAAGTGGATAAATCTGACTGAAAATATGTATGTGTATTTTAAGCTTCCCTTCGAATTCCTTGAGATGTAGACTACTTTTGATGATGTAAATGAGTTGTATTCATGTAATTAAATATGAGGATATGATGTATGAGCTCATATGGTCCACATGACACTGAATGGAATTTGTATACGTGACGCAACGCTAAGAAATGCATTAAAATAATGCCATTTAATGCCATTTTCTCGCCTCTTGTATGAATTGCTTGATGTGAGGCATAGATATAGTATGAAATGAGTCAAGAAATTACGGTGTTAAAGCAATGGTAAACTTTTTTTTTCAAAGTTTGAAAACTTCGTTCACATTCAATGGTCCAAATGAAAGGGCTTCTTTTTCTAGTCCACTTGATCAAAGGTGAAGAAGCTATTTAGGGGAATCCTTTTATAAATCTACGATAATACTGAGCCAATCCTAAGAAACTTCTAATTTCAGTGATAATCTTTGGTCTTTCCCATTTAAGCACAACTTCTACTTTAGTTAGGTCTATTGACACACCTTGACTAGAGATCACATGTGTCATACCAAGCTTTTACTATCTCATTCATAGTGAACACAAAGTTACAAGCAAGTGCCACATGCATCCATAAAACTTTTTAATACCAAAATCGGGTCTTTTATGGGTCATTTTCAGCTATAAGGGTCTAAACATGATTCTTTCCTTTCTTTAACTCATTTTTATCATAAAAAATTTTGTTCATTGTAATACCATATTAAGACTATACTTAACATACATCACAATTGCATACAACATCTATTTTTATGAAATTAACACTTGTAGAAATAGAAATAACTGTTATGAAAAGCCAAATTAATTCATTTTTGGTTAAATGGACCATGTGGGTTTACCAAAGCCATCTTCCATCCAAGTATACTTATTCAATCAGAAACATCGCACTTTGAAGCTTAAATTGTGTAACATTCGGTACCTCCGTAAACATGAGAAACATAATATTTGGTTTCTCTGTAAATATACAAAAGGCAGCGGATATAAAAGGAAGTCCCTCAGATAGAATGATTTGAGATCCAATAAAATTAGAGTAATATTCTAGACCTCAAATAACAAGGATCTAAAGCCAAAAGTGCCCTGAAAATGGAACTAGAATAATCAAATGAAATTCAACAAAGATACAATGGCATTTTCATAATTTCAGGCACTTTTTAGAAAACTCAAAGGAAGGATTTTTAAATGAAACAAATAAGTTTTTCGAGGTTCTTAGAGGCCCTAAAAACCATAGAAACCTCTAGAATGGTTCAACCCCCTCTAGTTTAGATTTAAAACATGGGTTGACCCGAACTTTAACCCTTTCATTCGTAAAGGTTTTAGATCCAAATTAAGTGATTCCAAAGACATTTTATAAGTTTGAGAACCTAAATTTTATGATGCAAAAGATGGTTCTTGAAAAGGAGCTCAAATGAGCCTAAAACGAAAATGTCAAGAAAGTAGGACATAAATAGAATTTTTAAGTAATAAATTTAAGAAAGCATGTGAAATATGTCACGCTCCTTCTCCTCCCTCACTTAGACTAGCATATGATCTACCCAAACTAGAGAGAAAGCTTAGCAAGTTTGATGCACAAAAGGGAGGTCATGGAGGAAGAAAAAGCTTGCAAAAAGGTATGGAAATCTTTGGGTTTTCAAGCACCTTCCTTCACCAAACTTGTTCCTCTCTTTTGCCTCTTCATTCCTATGGCTTTTATGTTGCATACGGGACTATTTTATGGCTGGTCTAGAGGGGAGAGCTTAGAATTTTATGGAGAAGCATGAAGCAATAGAAAGAACTTTTGAAATTGTCTTGAAACAAGGTGAGTTCCATTGCTCTTCTTGCAATTTTCCCTTGTTCTTCTTAGTGTGAGTTTCATCCTACTCAGAGCCCAGCCAAGGGAGACAAAATTCTGACCTAACCAAGGACCAATCATAGGTTTTGGAGTGTGAAAAGTAAGTTGGTGCAAAAAAAATCAATTAAAATGCATTAGAAAATAAGTTAAGAAAGTTAGGGATTTTTGTGTACCTTGGCCAAGATGAAGCTTCCTAGTAGTAATTCAAGTTGTCGAATAGTGTGTAAGGATTTCTAAGACACCTAGGAAGTCTTAAAAATGGCCACTTCATGAGAGAAATGAAAAGAACTCCATGGGTGCATCAAGGGGAATATGTCTTAGCCACACTAAGAAGAAGCACCTAAGGAGTGTTTTAATTTGTTCCAAGGCTACAATGGCACTATATATAATGGAAGAATATGAGAGGAAGTCTTGGAAAAAATTTAGAAAGCTTAGATTGTGAGATGGAGGTATAGGCTCTATAATGTAGCATAGTGAAGCAAAGTTAGGCTCCTCAAAATAAATATCTGATGGCTCTAAGGAGTCTAAATGGAGTTAAGAGACCAAGAATGAAAGAGAAAATAGATCCAAGATCATGAATTCTAATAGTTGCTTCATTATGTCTTTTATGGAAGCATTATGGAGACAAGTGAGAAAGTGAGCATACATAGGAGTTGTATAAGATGAGCTCATTCTAATTATCTAATTGTCATACCTTACTATATAGCATTTTTCCTATTACAAATACCTCATATAAAACTTAGAGGAGTCAATGGAAACCTAAATTGATTAAAATTTTCTTTTTACTTCAGGGTTAGGCATATAAATGTCTTTTTGTTGCATACCCTATTATCATACAGTATTATAACACAACTCATACATACCATAATCCAAAGATGTTTAATTACATGACAAAATGTGATGCATAAAAGTAAGGTCCCCAATTTATGCCTCCACACCCTTTGCCCTTTCTTTACTTGAACTTAGACCTATGATGGATTATATTTGGGGTGAGATTATAAAATCTCAATAGTAGTAAACCAATCTTATTCACAAGCAAGCATGTAAGTATATAACATAATGCCAATCAAGGTACCACATACCACATAATAATACAAAGAATTTCATACAAGGCCAAGCACGATCTAACCATACATGTCTCATCTTATAGCATAAATAACAACTTGATATAGCATAACACTCATCATTATACAAACATACAAGCTTAGAGAAAGGGAAAGGAAAACTACTACCTTAGCTAACTTTTCTCCTCAAGCCTTGGAACTCGGTTTACTTGCTTTTGGAGTTCCCAAACAAATATCAAACCCCATAATCATAATGATAATTCATTATAATTAACACATGAAACTTAACTTCTAAAGTATTATGACCCTTTTAAACTCATTGGAACCATTGCAATTGGAAAAATCCAACTCCTTCCCTATCAATGCACTATGGCCGAATAGTGTGCATTTCTTGGCAAAAATTTAGAAATTGTATTCCATGAGTTTTGGGGGCTTTGACATAGGTATTCTTAGCTAAAAACACCCTTTTGGATCCCTTGGAATGGATAAAATTATCAAATTCTAGCCCCAACAACATGTTTTGTTCATAACATAACCTAGCTCCGTTTTAGGCCCAAAAGTGAGTTTCTTTAGTTCTAAAAATTCCATAGCCTCTTTCTTCACATTTTAGGACTTGAAATTTGGTATACATGACTTTAGGAGAAAACACCAGAAAAGGTTTGAGAAAATTTGGACAGCATCTCCCCAACATTTCCATTTTCCTAAAAATTACAATCTTTGTGTTTTTCAAAGTTCCAGCACATAACAAAAATGGATAAGCTCATATGGCCTCCATAGTCAATATATACACTCCATTCCTAGGCCTTCATATTCAATTTATAAACTCCATTTCTAATCATCCATATGCTGTCCAAAAGTGGCCCATAGCTAGGGTTTAACAAAACTAACTTAAACTAAGTGATTTTCAAGTGCAAGGTGGAGAAAACTTACTCTTTAAGCTTAATCCTTGCTTCTTTTGCTTTTCTCACAAATAAATACCTTCTTTTCCAACTTAGAGCAACATGTCACCTTGAAGAAAGGATGAAGATGCAGCTGCCCGTTGGAGAAAATGATTGGAGGATGAAGAAGATGAAGAAATTTGTGAAAAATGGTGGTAGTTTTGCTTGATTTCACTTCTTCTGCCACTTTTCCTCCCTCTCTCTCTCTCTTCACATTTTTCTTTCCCTCTCCCTTATGTGTGGAGAGAAAATGGTGGAATTGAGGTAAAGGAGATGAACTTAAATGAAGTTAAATGGTCATACCAAATTTGGACCCTTAGATTAACCTTTTCAAGATCAAATCTTAGCCTTCCATTCCTTTTCTTCTTTTGATTTTCTAATTTCATGACTAAATATCTTCTTCCAAAAATTCCTTTGCCACACACTTGGATGCTTATTCTTAGCCCTTAAGTTATGGTGATTTGATGGTTAGTAACCATGGTTAATTTTTTTAACTCAACCATGGTCAATTTCTAACCTAACTATGGTTAATTCTTTAAACTAACTAAAATCCTTTCTTTCTTCCCTTTTTATTTTATATTTATATTTGGGTTTCATTTTCTATAAGGCCTTAATTATATATTCCTTCCTCTTATTGGGCCTTTAGAATTGGCAATTGGGCCTTACAATAGTCTAAAAATAAATGTCTAGGCCCGATTAAAGTTTTACGGTACAATACATACCTTTAGACTTTCTAAAATTTATAAATATTATTTCCTCTACTTTCTTGCCATACTAAGTCTCAAACATGGATCAGAGGCCCTCAATCTCGATCCTCATAAATTTCGGTGTCAATCGGACATCCGGGTCTTTAGGTGTAATTTTCCCCGTTCTGTATTATGATTGTGATTTAAAATTTTCATTTATTGCAATTTATTTCCTGAAACTCCTTCTAGGTTTCTTAGCCCTTTAGCTATTTCTATTTCCATGGTTATTACAATTTCCTCTTTCTATTTTGCTCATACCTACTGATCGGGCTAATCAAATCCCAAACCAAATCCTGTCCAGCCATCTGGACAACGCAGCATCATCGGACCCATATCATCAAATAGAGTTTAACACAGATTTCTAAGATTCCTATCCGATTTTTTGATATTTGTGCCTAAAGCTACGAATAGAGGATAAAACTAGGGTTCCCTGAACTTTTGGGCAATCTGTACACTTTTCTCAACGCACAAATTTTCTTTGCATTTTAGTCTCAGGCTCTTTCATACTTAACCTTGGAGATTCTTCGAAACCTTTTTTTATCTTTTTTTTTTTTCTATTTTGGCCCTAATTTTAGGGTGCCTCTGGCCTTGACTCATCATTATTGGCGGTTTAAAATATTATTCTAATTTTATTGGACCTCAATTTACTCTGTTTGGAGGACGCCCTTTTGTATTCAGTGAATTTTGTACGTTGACGAAGAAATCGTACGTTACGTTTCTTTCCTTTTCTTACATTTTCTTGCATTTTCGAGGGATTGGATATTACATTTCTCCCCCTTTAAGTAAATTTCATCCTTAAAATTTGGGATACATTCTCATCTGACCTTTCTTATATCCTTGCTAACTGATCTTTTCTTACCCTTGCCTTTTTACGTCTGAACTGTGTTTTACTTTCTTTATTCACTTGAGAGAAGGCTTATGTAACTCTTTAGCTTAATGACTGATCATCATGCTCTTACCCTTTCCTGTACTAACATCAAAGAGCAACTACTACGTACTACTACTGAATTTTGGTGGGATGCTAACTATACTCACAATCTCGATTATTGGAGACATACTATACCACTTACCTTATTTAAAACTACACCTGTCCCCTTTCTGAATACATAGTCTAACATATAGGGATCTCTCTATCCTTCAGTCAAGGCTAATATCTACTGGGTAGTGGTTCATTTGGCTTTAACTTTAGAAAGCTACTTTCTTGCTTTCTTCATCCCACATGCTACGCTCATCTGGCAAGGGTATAGTCAGTGGTCTAACTACCTAAGTATAGCCTCACTGTCTCTGATGGCAATAGTCTACCAGACTTTGGAGATCTCTAGTCTCTGAGACAAAAGCTAACTAAAACTGTACTAGTCTTTGAGACTAACTACTATGTAAAAACTATCTTAAGTTCTCATCTCACTAGAGAACTATCATATTGTGATTGGGGGCTCTCTATAACTATGGGATCTATTATGACCCCTAGGTCTATTGTGACCTTTCAAAGCCCTACTAGGATCTGTTGCAACCCACTGTACTATGCTAGGATCTACTGCGATCCATCTCTGGGAGATGTTAAAGCCTAAGATCACTGTATCTAAAAATAAAAATATATGCTCACTAAGTCTAGTAACTATCGCTCATAATTTCTAAGACTTAACTCAGATGTTTCTCATGCTCTTCATGCGAAGTGGATTTTGTATCATCTGATTCTCTATGATCTCATCATACTACTACTCAAGAGTATTTTAACCTTCCTTTACTACTCCTTATAGGATCCTCAAGTTCCTACTTTAGCCCTTTTTACTTGGGCTTTCTTTTCTTACTCTATTAGCTTACCTTGCTTCATTTATACTTATTCCATCTTTCCTCTCATATCCTACAATTTCTAACTATGCCCACATTCTACACTTGAGTGCCTTGGCACCAAGGCATCTCACCCACTGAGTGTGGCTAACATCTCTTGCAGGAGAAAGGCTATACATTGGTCCTTTCTTATTTCATTTAATTATATTATAAAGGACTCAGATCATACATACCAAACTCGTGCCATCTGAATCTGAATGTTCTTTACTATTAGCATGTTCTTTTCTATATTATTATTTTTTACTGTGGATTCCTTTTCTGCATGTTTTTCTTACTATTCTAATATTCTTGGAATCCCTTTACCTCTCTTTTTTCTGACTCATCTCGTTATTTAACTAATTTGAATACCTTTGGATTATCGGGACACATTAGTGATTAATGCCATCATTTGCTACGCACTCAAGTTACATTACTACTGGGTTGGCTAGACCCAATATCATATAACCATTGTTGCAAGCAAAGCATAACATCAAATACTAATACACAGATGCCTCATGGATGAGCTCAAAGCCACTATTTCCTGTATATTACAAGTTTCCTAATAATCTAAAACATTCCTCTCTTACTTTTCTTTATCTTCTTCATTTCTGTAGGACACTCGGGGAAAAGAGAACTCTTTTTCTACTTCATCCTGCGGTCACTTTACATTTCCCAACTATTTTTATTTCGAGCACTATCATGCTAGAAGGGCATCTATGTCAAGGACAAATGTGCTTTCTCAAGTACATCAACTTAATATTTATTCCTAATCTATTATGTCCTCGGCTTGAACATGGTCATATATTCTCTCTCTTTTACCTTTACTATCCTTTTACTTAGGTAAAAGAATGTTCTACTACTAACTGTCCCTCTTGCTAATTAGTGTTTCTTTAAGCTTAAGAGCACCTGCATTTTTTCTAGGTTCCTCTACTTGTTCACTCTCTATAACATCAAGAGGGTTTACTTTCTCTCATACTCTTGCTTTGCTCTTAACTAGACCGTCCCTCTATAGGAAAATTCTATTTCATGAAATCCCAGGAATTACATTCTGTAGCGCTTTTGGCTTACACTCTTTCTCTACCTAATGCAAAGACTCGTCTTCTTTGGTGGTCTCTAGCTCCCTTGAACTTCCCTGAGGGTACTAAGGCACTAATTATTTGTCTCAACTCATTTCTACTTTCGGATCAGAGCTAGGCTTTCTCTCTGTTCAACCTTTTTAGTCTCATCCTTAAGAGCACAATATACTAATTTTAGGGTTCTACTAACCCAATTTAAGACACGTACTCTCAATGTCTGGATTCTACCTTATTAAAGACTTATGCTTTACTAGGTGCTCTAATTACTCACGTGCCTTAACCCTACATTGTTCTCATATTAGGGAGCTCGTTTGACTAACTATTAGACTCCTGTTTGCTTACTTTTCTATGCTCAGTCTATTCATTTAGTCATTACTAAAGCGAGGACATTTCTTAGCTTTTTCTCACTTCCCTTATCACTATACTCTACAATTCAAAGGGAATTTGCTAACCACTACTGGGTGGTTTCCCTAGCTCAGGACATCTTATCCTCCCTTCATCAATCCAGGGAGAACCTTCATTGAGCTTTCAATCAATTTAATATCTCCTTTTACACTGTGTTCTCTTTTTACACATTTCACCTCACCTAAAAGATACTACTGGTCACTTTTCTTAAGCTTTAGCTCATACTTAGTCTGAGCTTCCTATCTTATCAGATCTGTAGCTCACAATAAGTCTCATTAACTTATATGGACTTATGATGAACTTAGTAATTTTTCTTCTGAATCTTTGTCACTTGACTAATCATACTCATTTTTAGGTATTGCCTATGAGGCACACCCTTTTGAAGCACTCACTACATTATTCACTGTTGGTAGTCTTATCTTATGTTAATTTCAAGGCTACATTAACATCCTGTCAACAAGATCTCATATATTGCAGTGCAAAATTTGAGATCCTGTCAATAAAGTTTTCCTGACAGTATCTACATGGTCTTAAACTCATTATATTAGCTTGTCATTTAGCGTTTTACAAGGTGGCATCCTAGGTTTGAGTCAACGCCTTACAAGCGGGTCTCAACAACCTTATTATTCTTGTGTCTAACACTCTCTAACATTGAGTTCTTTCTCAATCTCAACTGTTAGGCCCATTGATCAGATGCTACTTACTGATCTTTCGTGATCATTTACTACTCTCTTTCTTTACTTATACTAGGGGTTCCTGCTCTCTGTGCATTGATTGACCCTATAGCAGCTCATTTCTTAGGTTGGCCTGAATATGACCAACAAGGCCTTTCATACTACAATTTACCACGGCTAACACATTATTCACCGTAGCTAATTAGCCTCAAGTTTACCCCAATTTCCTGTCCAAGTATTGGCCACGGCAAAGACTTCTCCATATTGCCTTGCTACTTCATGAAGTAACTGGAAACTTCATCTTTAGCTATAAACCCGAGCCTCATTGCCTTTATATGCAGCCCATCCTTAAAGCTAGAGGGTTTTACCTCTTAGTTCATTCATGCATAATTATCTGTCACTTGTGGGTAGTCAGGGCTCTATGGAGTGTAACTTATAACTCAACTTATGGCTTGAAGGAATTGCATTATGGGCTCTTCACATCATCTTAATATCTGAGTGCCATGGTTAGGGGGAAATAACTCTCTTAACCCTCACCCTGTGTAGTAGCAGCTTTACCTCATACTGTGCTGCCTCATTGCTTGCCCCTGCATCAAGCAAGACATCCCGGAATAGTTTAAGTGTGGCACTCAAGGAGAGTAGGCCTCTTATAACCTCTCTAGGCAAGCCTCTCTAACAGCTACACAATCCTCTCTTAGTGCTCTAATACATAGAGTCCCAACGAGCTACTATAAATTATAGAGCTCTAGTCGTTAGATCACTTGACTCTGTTCTAGAACTAAAGGCCAATCTCACCCACAACTTACCACCTACTCACGACCATTCACAACTCACTGAGTATAAATAAAATATAAGTCACCTCTACACACCCAAGATACCTCATACAAGGCTTTTCATAACTCTATAAACCTTTAAATAGCCTTATAGCCTCATCCTCAAGCCATATACAACCTTAGAAAGCATAGAACTTTGCTTTGATACCAATAATGTCATACCTTACTATATAACGCTTTTCCTATTACAAATACCTCATATAGAACTTAGAGGAGTCAATGGAAACCTGAACTGATTAAAATTTTTTTTTTACTATAGGGTTAGGTATATACATGGCTTTTTGTCACATACCTTATTATCACATAACATTATAAGACAACTCATACATACCATAATCTAAAGATATTTAATTACATGACAAAATGTGATGCATAAAAGTAAGGTCCTTAATTTATGCCTTCCTACCCTTTGCCCTTTCTTTGCTTGAACTCGGACCTAGCATGGGTTATATTTAGGATGAGATTATGAAATCTCAGTAATAGTAAACCAATCTCATTCACAAGCAAGCATGTAAGTACATAATATAATGCCAATCAAGGTGCCACATACCATATAATAATACAAGGAATTTCATACAAGGCCAAGCACGATCTAAGCATACATGTCTTATCTTATAGTATAAATAACAACTTGATATAGCATAACACTCATCATTATACAAACATACAAGCTTAAAGAAAGGGAAAGGAAAACTACTACCTTAGCAAACTTTGCTCCTCAAGCCTTGGAACTCAGTTTACTTGCTTTTGGAGTTCCCAAACAAATATCAAACCCTATAATCATAATGACAATTCATTACAATTAACACATGAACCTTAACTTCTAAAGTAATATGACCCTTTTAAACTCGTTGGAACCATTGGAATTGGAAAAATCCAACTCCTTCCCTTCCAATCCACTATGGCCAAATAGTGTGCATTTCTTGGCAAAAATTTAGAAATTTTATTCCATGAGGTTTGGGGGCTTTGCCATAAGTATTCTTAGCTAAAAAACCCTTTTGGATCCCTTGGAATGGATAAAATTATCAAATTCCAGCCCCAACAACACGTTTTGGTCATAACATAACCTAGCTCCGTTTTAGGCCCAAAAGTGAGTTTCTTTGGTTCTAAAAATTCCATAGCCTCTTTGTTCACATTCTAGGACTTGAAATTTGGTACACATGACTTTAGAAAATTAAGCAAACACCATAAAAATTTTGAGAAAATTCGGAAAGCCTCTCCCCAACATTTCCATTTTTCCAAAAATTACAATATTTGTGTTTTTCAAAGTTCCAGTACATAACAAAAATGGATGAGCTCATATGGCCTCCATAGTCAATATATAAACTCCATTTCTAGGCTTTCATATTCAATGTATAAACTCCATTTCTAATCATCCATATGCTGTCCAAAAGTGGCCCATAGCTAGGGTTTAACAAAACTAACTTAAACTAAGTGATTTTCAAGTGCAAGGTGGAGAAAACTTACTCTTTAAGCTTAATCCTTGCTTCTTTTGCTTTTCTCACAAATAAATACCTTCTTTTCCAACTTAGAGCAACATGTCACCTTGAAGAAAGGATGAAGATGCAGCTGCCCGTTGGAGAAAATGATTGGAGGATGAAGAAGATGAAGAAATTTGTGAAAAATGGTGGTAGTTTTGCTTGATTTCACTTCTTCTGCCACTTTTCCTCCCTCTCTCTCTCTCTTCACATTTTTCTTTCCCTCTCCCTTGTGTGTGGAGAGAAAATGGTGGAATTGAGGTAAAGGAGATGAACTTAAATGAAGTTAAATGGTCATACCAAATTTGGACCCTTGTATTAACCTTTCCAAGATCGAATCTTAGCCTTCTATTTCTTTTTTTCTTTTGATTTTCTAATTTCATGACTAAATATCTTCTTCCAAAAATTCCTTTGCCACACACTTGGATGCTTATTCTTAGCCCTTAAGTTATGGTGATTTGATGGTTTGTAACCATGGTTAATTTTTTTAACTCAACCATTGTCAATTTCTAACCTACCTATGGTTAATTCTTTAAACTAACTAAAGTCCTTTCTTTCTTCCCTTTTTATTTTATATTTATATTTGGGTTTCATTTTCTCAAAAAACTTATTTATATATTCTTTCCTCTTATTAGGCCTTTAGAATCGGCTATTGGGCCTTACAGCAATCTAAAAATCGATGTCTGAGCCTGATTAAGGTTTTACAGTGCAATACATACCTTTAGACTTTCTAAAATTTATAAATATTATTTTCTCTACTTTCTTGCCATATTGAGTCTTAAACATGGATCAGAGGCCCTCAACCTCGATCCTTATAAATTTCGATGTGAATCGGACATCCGAGTCTTTAGGTGTAATTTTTACCGTTCTGTATTATGATTGTGATCTAAAATTTTCATTCATTGCAATTTATTTCCTGAAACTCCTTCTGGGTTTCTTAGCCCTATAGCTATTTCTATTTCCATGGTTGTTACAACTTCCTCTTTCTATTTTGCTCATGGCTACTGATTAGGCTAATCAGATCCCAGACCAGATCTGCCCATCTGGACAACGTAACATCATCGGACCCGTCTCATCAAATGGAGTTTAACGATGGATCACGGATTTCTGAGATTCCTGCCCAATTTTTTAATATTCGTGCCTAAGGCCATGAATAGAGGGAAAAACTAGGATTTCCTGAACTTTTGGGCAATCTATACATTTTTCCTAGTCTACAACTTTTCTTTGCATTTTAGTCCCGGGCTCTTTCATACTTAACCTTGGAAACTCTTCGGGACCTTTTTTTGATTTTTTTTTCTATTTTGGTCCCAGTTTTAGTGTACCTCTAGCCTTGACATATCACTATTGGCAGTATAGAATATTATTCTAATTTTATTGGACCTCAATTTACTCTGTTTAGGGGACTCATTTTTGTATTCAGTGAATTTTGTACGTTGACAAAGAAGCCATATGTTACGTTTCTTGCATTTTCTTTTCTTGCATTTTCGAGGGACTAGATATTACACTAACCATGTCTCATTTGATGTGTCTAGGCCAAGAGAACTTAATGCCTCGAAGTTTCAAGTCTTGGCCAAGAAGAAAGAGGAAGAATCCAAAGAAAAAGTGTGTAACATTGGCTCCAAGGTAGCTCTCTCTCCTTTCTCTCATACATTCTTGAATGGTTTCTTGTCTTTGGATGTGTGTATGTATGTTTATGCTATGCAACATGTTTCTAGCAAATGTCCACATGTCATGGTACCATGTTTCTTTGTTTATACTCTTGAAAGATGTTTTATAAATGTGTTTTGGCTTGCATGAGCTTGGTGAAGCCAAAAGTCCCTAAGAATGGGTGAGACAAAGCCAAAAGTCTCTAAAAGAGTGAAGCTTAGTCAAAAGTTCCTTGAAAGTGGGTAAGGCAAGTCTAAAAGTTTGAAAGAGAATGGGTGAGGCTAAACCATTGTCTTGGCAAGCCTATGTATGATGAATATGTTTTCTTGAATGAGAGAAATATTTCATGTATGTTCATGAATTGCTAGATTGCCATGCATTCATCTTTGGACTTGAAATTGCATTCATTATGTATGATTGAAGAGGGTGAAGAGCTATTAAGATTCCTAGAATCTCACTCCTCCCTCCCAATTGCCTAAACATATTTAGGTGGACCAAGTGAGCAAAAAAACAGAAGCCACCACATTTGAAGGCAAGAAGATTGATAAAGGAATTGCTAAATGCTTATATTGAAACCATATGGTTATCAAATGATTTGACTTCATGTTGTATATAATGTATAGCCTCTTAAACACATGTAAATATATGGAAATGTGATGTATGTATAAGAATTGGAAGCATATGACTGATATTATATGTTTTTGACATTGCATGGCAAAGATGTGTATGTAAGACCATTGTGTATGTCAACATGTAGGAGGGTGATTTTGTAATACTTGGATATCTATACCCTTTAGACATGTTTAGAGATCTGTTTTGATGCTTTTCCACGTGCTCAAGTGGTTTTGGAAAAGCTAGAAGCCAAAATAGACCAATCTTGACCCTTAAAGAGGCATAAAAATGCCATTTTGTAACCCTATGTCAAAAATTGACCAAAAGGACGAATTTCCCTATGAAATTTGGCATGCATATAGGTCTCATCTATAGGTTTTTTAGAAGCAAAAAACCAGATTATTTAGAGCTCTATAGAATTAATTATGAATTTCCAAATCAGGCAAAAAGTTGCTAAAATGGTCCAAACATTATTCATATGGTTAGTTTCTTCTCCTATGTCATTTGATTGCCAAATGGTGTCCAATGGCTATAAATTTTTACAAGTATAAACTATACATATTGGTCTTTCTGTAGCACTTAAGAACACCTCATTTGCATTTATATTGAGAGAGAAACAAATTTTTGAAATTTGGACTTAGTACTAGTAATGTAGCAGTACCTTTGGTACTATTCCATTGATTTTTAGTGGCTAAACATTTCTATTTTAGTCTATGCTTATTTTTAGGCTAACATAACAATTTTATCTTTCTATAATATCATATTGTGCTTAATTTCAATTTTTTTAGAATTAGTTATGAATTTTTGAAGTTTATATTAGTAACTTCTAATAGCAAACCTAGGCAGCTAGACCTTTGGTGCTTTTCTATTATCAATCATGGTCTAGATAATGTTTTCATGGCTTGGAATGATTTTTAACCTATAGTGGACATCCCAAGATTTTCAGAAAACTATCATTTACTTGACTTTAATTTTTGTAGATTTAATTATGAATTTTCAAAGTTGATAATAGAAACTTGAACCCTGGAGCCCAAGACTGATCTTGTATTTTTGAGTGTCGATGTCCTAAGCTCAGGCAAAATGGAACATTTTGGGATGGTTCTGACTTGTATACATGTATTTGGAATAGAAAATAATATTGATGAGTTCACGTGGGCCATGGAATATGAAACAAAGATTTTAAATTCAACATAACACAAAATAATCCATTATTTTATTCCATTTTCTTGTGGAAATTGCTATACCAAGGGATTTGAGTTAAGTAAATGAGCAAGAAAGGATAAAGAAATATGGTATTACAAATTACAAGTTGGAGGCATATATCTCAAAGTGTACATCACACTTGCATTTTTCACATGTTTCATATTCTGATATGAACTTTGAAAATTTATAACTAATTTTAGAAAATTCCAAATCATGCAAATTAGGACTTTCTAGAAAGCTCAGAATGTCCTCTAACTACTATAACTATTTCAAATTAAAATAATATCATTTGACTAGTGGAATTCTAATGGATTAGTAAGTGGGTCTGGGACACATTTTGCAGCAAACTAGAAATTTCAAAAATTCATATTTGACTTTGTGGAGCTCCAAATTGGGTTCTCTCAGTAGCTATGGAAAGCTTGTAATGTTAACTATATGCCTATAAAATTTCATAAGGACTTCTTTTGGCCCCTAAATGACACCAAAAATTAGACTAACCATATGTACAGTAATAGTAATAGTAATAGTTTTACATAATTTAGCTAATTTTGAAAAATCATAATAAATTCTCTAGAGCTCCAAAAATAGTGCCCTTTGACTCTATGAAAATCTCTAGATAAGATCTATATGTTGGCCAAATTTCATGCCAAAATTCATCCATTTCGTTTAATTTTGGCTTAACACAAGAATATGGTAAAAAAATGGAGTCAAAATGACATCAAATGGTACCAAATGGCTTTCTACATGAACCATGACTATTTAAGCATATCCAAAAGCTTAAACACAATATATAAAAGCATTATAATAAGCTCAAATGCTCATAGAACTCAAATTCACCATCCCACTTGTTCTTATACATAAGCATACCATGGCTCAAGGATGTCAAAGTCATACATTCTCATACATTTAGGTCAACCTTTGGTTCATACATTATATTTATATACTTTTACACATGATCAAAAGTTTACATCTTATAAATAACATATGCATACACACTTTGACATTACAATACACAAAAAAGTTATTCTATTGTCAAAGTAATTCAATTTACACTCCTTACCCTATATTCTTGGTTCCATGAGCATCACCTAGATAAGAGTAGATAAAGAGTGGGGGAGAGTGAGATTCAAAGAATCTTAATAGCTCATTCACCTTTTCAAGTAGGCATATATGGCATGTTATCATGTCAAGGAACACAAGCATGCATCAAATGCTTCCAAGAACCAAACATAAACATGTTTTCAAAATCACATCAACATACCAAGATCAAAATCAAGCTCTAGGGACTTTTAGTCTAGTCTCATCCTATTATTTGGGACTTTTGGATTAGCCTTACCCACTTTTTAGGGGCTTTTGATTTAGCCTCACTCATTCTTGAGACTTTTGGCCTTGTCTCACCCATTCTTAGAGAATTTTGGCTTCACCTCATCCAATGCAAGGGACTTTTGGTACAACCTCACCCATCAAGAACAAATTTACATTCTAAATATAATTCAAGAAGCATAATGGTAACAAGACATCCAACCAATAGCTAATGGCATGTTTCATGATTTAAACATATATACAAGCATTCAATGACAATCAAACATCTAAGAAATACATACAAGAATGGATGAAGAGGTACCTTGGTCTAAGAAACACAATTTCTTTCTTGATTCTTTAGATCCTTGGTTTGGCCTCACATATATACTTGGAGGAGGCATGATTTGCTTGGCTTAAACACATCAAACAAGACATAAACACATAAATGGAACCATCTCTAGTCTCACATGGGGCTTACACAAGCTACTTCTAGCTTATAGCATGAATATGGTTCCATACAAAGGCATAATGAAGTAACTCATATAATTCATTATCTTGGCTCAAATTTTTCACTCAATCTAAGTCACATGATTCTATTTAAACTCATTAGAGTCATCACAAACTCATTTCAAAGAGCCAAACATCAAGTTGCTTTTTTATGCCTAAAGGAACTCTAAATTTCTGACTTTTAAAATATAGTTTCTAAATTCAAACTAGTGGTTCCTTTGGTATTTATGATTCATTTCTAAACAAATTTTATTATTGGAATTAAGAAAAATGCTCCCTAGGTACAAGAACCACTCCTTGACCAAGACTATGCTTAAGATAGGAACCCATGGCATTTTATTGATTTTCCTAGGAAATTTGCCACTTGTGAAGCTTCCTAGATATCTTCAGAACTCAACCATGCTCTTACATAAACTTAATCAACACTAGAAAGCTTCATAAATTCCTAGATACTATCAAAACTCTAATTTCCATAACTTATCATCTATAGGTTCTTTTTTCAGTTTTATTGCTTCCATATAATTTCTTAGGCTTCAAAACCTCAATTTTTATCAAGTTTAGGTCAAAATCACACCCCCTACATAGTGCTCTTATGCTAGCCAAAATAGTGCATCCATGGAGGAAGTAAGAAGAGCAACTTAGCCGTGGAGAAACATACCTTAATTGATTCTTAACTAAGTGGTGTTTCTTACGTTGCTTTGGTTTCCTTCAAACTCTTCCTTCCCTCTACTAAACCAACCACAAAACACCACCATTTAAGACTCCAAAACCATGAGAAGAGAAAGGAGAAAGAAGATAAGAACATTAATGAAGGGAAGAACATGAAAAGTAAGCAAAAACTTACACTTTTCAAGCTTGGCCTCCTCCTTTGCTCCCTCTTTGGTGTGCCACTTCCAATAGGTCTTGGTTTTGTTTTTGGCCAAAGGAAAGTTAGTTAGAGTGAGTGGAAAAAGGTAAGTCATGATTTATAAGAAGAGAGGGGCTATTTTATCACATTTTCAGAATTCTAACTATGTCCGCTTTCTCTGTTTGAACTCATTTCAATTCCTTTTCGAGAACTGTCTTTTCCATTATGAAATTTATATCCTCTAATTCATAAAATACCTTTGATTTCACCCAAATTAGATTTAAAACCTTACCAACTATTTGGTCAATCAATGATTAAAATCATATACCAGAGGGGTTTTAACCACTCTAGGCGTTCCTATGATTTTTAGGGCTTCTGAGAACCTCAGAAAACTCAATTTTTCCATTTAGAGATCCCTTCTTTAAGTTTTTTAAAAGTTTTCCAAAATTATGAAAATGCCACTGGCCTCCATAGCTCTCTATTTCACTATTTTTGCTCTAGTTTTGGGCTAACCTTAGGTTCTAATCTACATTTTAAGATGTTCTAATTAACATCATAATCCCATTTAAACTTAATTTGCCTTACTTTAGGGTATTCTTGTACTATTTTATTAGGTTTAATTTAGTTTTTGAATTACCAACTATTACATTCATACTCAAATTATGGTGCATTACTCGTGGAACCCCTTAAATCCCCAAAAACTCAAAATGACAGAATCGGTGCCAAAATCTACCCTAACTTTGGAAATTCATAAGTTAGGCTATATAACTCCAAATTATGCAAATTAGGTTTTTATAGAAAGCTTAAGATGTGAACTACATGTTGTGAAATTTTCAACAAAAATTGAACTCCTTTGCCTAGTCAAATGTAATGTAACCCTGACATAGGTCAAAAATAGAGGCAAGCAATAGACTTGAACTTTAAAATTGCATATCTTGTGCTACACAACTCCAAATTAAGTGCTCTTAGTGGCCACAAAAAATAGATGAGACCTAATTGCTATAAAAATTTCAAGATCATCTGAGTTCCTTTGGCTCACAAAGTAGATGGCATATCAGAAACTACTATAGTGCTTGGGCATAGTCAGACCCTTAACTTCAAAAACTCATAACTCCCTCTATATAGCTCCTTTTTATGTAAACTCGATGGCCTTAGAAATTTCATAATGTCATATGCCTATAGAATTTCATGAGTATTGGAATTCATTTGATCCCAGAAAAACCTGAGATACTAAACTTATTCTGTGTGAACAGTATCAAGCCTAAAATGAAATTTTTGTCCAATTTCAGAAATTTGTAAAATATTATGTACAACTCCAAAAATTATGGATCTTTGCTTGAAAAAAAGTTCTATGAGGGATATAAATACATGTCAAATCTTAGACTCAAACTAGGTCATCTAGGCCACTTTTGATATGGGAGTTGTTTATGGCAAATTTGAGACCATTTTAGGTACCAAATTTGGACTATTTGGTGTCCAATTGGGTTTCTTCCACTTTGAGCACATTTCTTTCATCCTAAATGGCCTCTCTAACCATTTCATATTATTTCAAAATAAGTGGATCAAAATTTGACCATTGAACACCTAAGAATACATACATCCATCATGTCTTCCCGCAATTAAAACTCTACCATAATACATATACATTGCCTCAAATAGTCATACATTGGTATTCTTTTACTTTCACACATGTTTCCATCATTAAACATAAAGTAGCATTATCATATACATCATAAGTGTGTCATGGTACATATAAAACACCATGTGCATACATATACATAAATTCTAGTACAAGATGGAATTCTAATACATAATCTATTTATGATCTCTCTTGGTCTTAACCTTGGCTTGGAGAACCTGAAATGGTTAGTGGGAGCATAGGAAGGTGAAATTCGAGAGAATCTCAGTAGCTAATTATAATACCTAAATCTCTTAGCTCTTACACAATGGTCCCCTTGTCTATGTCAATCCATGTCATGCATATTAGAGCACAAATGTAAGGAAACATAGACTTTAAGCTTGAGTAATTGCTTGATTAGGAAGTCACATTCATGATTCATGGTTTTAAAGACCATGTGAATTCATCCATATCATTTCCTATCCATAACTTATACATTCAAGTCATAAACATCATCATTTATCTCATGCATTATGGATTTGGAAGCCAAGCACAAAAAAATGGAAGTTGCTTTCGGGTTGGCATGTCCAAATTTCTGATATGAATTTTGAAAATTCATAACTAATTTTAGAAAAATCAAAATCATGCATATGATAGCTTTCTAGAAAGCTCAAAATGTTAAATAATGATAAAAACAATTCAAAATCGATGAAATGGTGTTTAGCCTATGGAAATTGATGGAATAGTACTAAAGGTCGAGCGGCATTACTGGTATTGTCATGCAACTTCAAAAATTTGGTTCTCCCTCTACAGAGGTCCAAATGAGGTGATCTCAATGGCTATGGAAAGCTTATGATGTTTAGTTTATGTTATAAAATTTCATGAGTATTGGACTTCATTTGGCCCATGTGTGACATAGAGAAGCAAACTGACCATATGAATAGTGCACATACTATTCTATATAATTTAGCCAACTTTAAAAAATCATAATAAATTCTCTAGAGTTCTAAATTGAGTGCTATTTAGCTTTGTGAAATGATCTAGATGAGATCTACTTGTTGGCCAAATTTCATGCAAAAACTCATCCATTTGACTAGACTTTGGTTCAGCTTACCATTTGATTACTTTTGAAGTCCAAAGTGGGATATTAAAGCACTAATTGCTCTTCTTAACTTTCTACAACCACTTGAGCAAGTTTAAAAGCATAAATATAACATATAAAAGCATACTAAATGATCCAATCATCATGGAGCTTATTCTCGCCTTGCCACTTGCATTCATACACATGGACAATGAGGCAAATGAGTGGCAAAAACTCACATTCATATTCATTTGGCTTCCACATTGATATATACATCATATTACCATACATTTGGACATGTTCAATGGTTTACATCATATATATATATCTCATGGTTACAATTCTTGACATCTAAATGTAAATAAAAATGCCATTTCCTTTTCTCTTTGTCAAAGTCTTGCTTCTCAAGGTTGTTAACCTCCATTTCTTGGTCCACTTGGCTCACCTAGACATGGTTAGGCATATGTGGGGGAAGAATGAGATTCAAAGAATCCCAATAGCTCTTAACCCTTTCAAACATATATAATGGATGCATATACATGTTAAAGAATGCATGCATGACCTTCAAGCTATTAGTGAGCATACATAAAATATTTTCCTTGTCACATAGACTCATACATGGCAAACATAAGCTCTCAAGGGCATTGGTCTAGCCTCATCCATTTTTCTTAGGACTTTTAGATTTTTCCTCACCCACTTTCAAGGGACTTTTGACTTAGCCTGTAACACCATAATATATGAACTTTATCTAGCGTCCCTCTGGGCTCGATTCCATATGATTTCCAAAGAACTAGTACAAACTGTGGCATTTTCATGCTATAAAACGGGGTTTCTAACACTCATCTTTTGCCCCGTGGGCCCTGTGAACCCATCATTCACATTCTCTACTCACACTCCATTTATACAACTCATACATAGCATAAAACAAGCCATAAGCCACGGGAATGGAGTCAAAAACCAGAAAAAATGCAATTTCTCACATTCGCCCAAAAGTCCAATTTTTTGCTCTATTTTGGAAAATCATAACTAATTATAGAAAAATGGAAATCTAGCAAACCATAGCTTTCTGGAAAGCTCTAAGTGTTAAATTTACACTAAAAATACTTTTCAACCACAATCTCAGCGTTTGGACCATGTTTGACATCGAAAATGGGACAGAGGTCCGGCTGTCCCTGTTTCTGACGCAACTTACTGTCATGAACTTTGAAAATTCATAACTAAATCCACAAAAATCCAATCTGAGCAATATATACCAATTTGGAAAGCTACAGATATCTACTAGAGGAAACAAGAAAGTCCAGATTAGTTCAGTAGGCCTTAGACCCCGAAAACTGATGGAACAGTAACGGAGGTCAGGTGGCTCCCTGATGCTGATACAGAACTTTAGAAGGTTCATTCTCTCTCTACAGACCTCCGATTCAGGTGATTCTAGTCGTTATAGGTCACTGTGGTTATCTAGTTTATTTGTATAAAATTTTACCACATTTGGACTCCATTTGGTCCATGAATGACATGGATTTCTTTTCGGACCTATGGTAACAGTACATGACCAACCCATCAAATTTTCCCAATTTCAACAATTCACCAAATATTCCCTAGACCTCCAAATATTACCCACTTTAGCTTTCTAAGAATCTCTCTACAAACTCTAGAGGCATGCCAAATTTCATAGCAAGAAGAGCTCGTTTGATCATACTTTGACGGAGCTCACAAAATTGACGGTTTTGGCACCCAAAATGGTTCAAATGGGTCCAACTGGCCTCTCACATGTTCTAGCAACTCATGGACAAGTTTAAAAGCATGAAAATAGTTTATATAACATGTCCAAGTGGTCCAAGTCATCATACATTTCAAACTCACTATGCTACAGGCCAAAATACACTATCACATACATTCAACCAAAGGGGGCAAAACTCACATTTTCATTACTTTGGCTCTTTACATAGGATATACATCATGTTTCCTTACATTTACACTTGTTACAACATGTACATCTCAAAAATAGAAGGTGCATATTCATTTTGGTACCACTTTACATCAAAAGACCAAAATAAAGCTAACATTCATCTAACATTCTCCTAGGCTCCTTGGTGTGCACTTGTTTCTCCTTGAGCTCCACCAAGCATGTTACATTGGGAGGGGAAGGGGTGAGATTCATGGAATCTCAGTAGCTCATGCACTCATTCAAGGAAGCAATCAAGGCATATAACAAGTCAAAGCATGTAATTTAGCATCAAAGCATTCTCAATCACATAATACATGTTGTACATGCCATGGAAATCACAACAATGCCACAAGTAAGCTCTAGGGACTTTTGGTCTAGCCTCACCCGAGTTTAGGGACTTTTGGATTGCCTTACCCGAGTTTAGGAACTTTTGAATTGGCCTCACTCGATTATAAGACTTTTTGCCTTGTCTCACCCATCTCAAGGGACTTTCGGCTCTACCTCACCCATCTCAAGGGACTTTCGGCACTACCTCACCCGAGCAATTCTCACAATCCAACACACAAGCACATTGGTAACAATGCATCATAGCAATAACATATGGCATATCTCACACAACAAGCATATACATAAACATACAATGACTATTACATCCAAGAATGCAACAAGAAAGAGTGAAAAGAGAGCTACCTTATGAGCCAACACAAGCCTTCCCTTTCAATTTCTCTTCTCCCTCCTTGGTTTCACACTCACACCTTGATGGAGGTGCTTCACTTGAGCCTAGACACAATCAAGAGCATGGAATTACTCTTTCATAACTCAACAACTCTTAGGAGTTCTTTAGAGCAACCTTTCCAACATGTAGGAACCTAGGGTTCTCTTTCTCTCTCAAGAATGTCACCAGCTCTTCCTCTCTCTCAAGCTCTTATGGTAGTAAAATCAACATATTCAAGGAAAACAAGGAAGTTCAAGAGTGTTTTCCACTTTCCCTCTTCTGACCCATGCCTAAAACCCCACTAATTTCACAAGCAAAACCATAGAAAAAGAGGGCAAAGAGAGGAGATCAGGATTTTAAGAAGAAAAGAGAGAAGTTTACTTACCTTTTCTTTGTTCTTCCTCCTTCTCTTGGTCTCTCTCACTCTCCACGCCTCTTTTCTCTCCTTGGGTCGAAGTCTAGGGCAAATAGAAGAAAAAGAATGAGTTAGGTCGTGTAAAGAAGTCAATTTCTCGCTTTTACTCTTTTCTGGACTGACTCTCGCTATGGCGAAAATTAACCTTCGCTATGGCGAGCTCAAATCAGCTACCTTCGCTATGGCGAGGTTTAACTTTTGCTACGGCAAGCATGTATCAGTTCCCTTCGCTATGGCGAGGTTTAACCTTCGCTACGGCGAGCTCGTATCAATTCCAGACCCCCACTTTCACTATGGCGCGCGCCACGGCGAGCAACCCCCTGGTTTTTGTATGGGATGCCCGCACTCGCTATAGCTAGAAGCATTTTCGCTATAGTGAACAGCTACTCTCGCTATAACGAGACCATTTCTCGCTATTGCGAGAAGACTTGGAAAAATTTCTGAACTTCAAAATTTTTCAACTTTCTTCTTTCTTTTCCTTTTCTTTTTTTTTTTCCGGTTGTTACATTTCTACCCCTCTTAAAAGAAATTTTGTCTTCGAAATTTAAAGACTTACTTCAAGGGAATAACTCTGGATATTTTTGCCTCATTTCATCCGCCAATTCCTAGGTTGCTTCCTCAGATGTCAGACCTCTCCAGATCACTTTTACCAGAGGAATGTTCTTGCTTCTTAGCTGTTTCAGCTTAGCATCCACAATTCTCTCCGGTCTCACTACATAGGAAAGATCTTCCTGCAATTGTACATGCTCATATTCTATGACATGTGAGGGGTCTGGTAAATACTTTTTCTACTGGGAAACATGAAAAATATTGTGGATTTCGGCTAGGTTAGGAGGTAAGGCTATTCGGTAAGCCACGGGTCCAATTTTCTTAAGGATTTCAAATAGACCAATATACCTATGACTGAGCTTCCTTACCCTCATTGACCGACCTACTCCTGTCACTGGAGATACTCAAATGAACACATAGTCTCCAATCTCAAACTCTAACGGCCTTCTTCGCTTATCAGCATAGCTTTTCTGCCTACTCTGGGCTGTGAGGAGTCTCTTTCTAATTAATTCTATTTGTCTGGTGGTCTGGTCCACAATCTCAGGTCCTATCATACTCCTCTCACCTAGCTCAACCCAACACAGAGGGGATCTGCACTTTCTCCCATACAAAGCCTCATAAGGGGCCATCTGAATATTGGAATGGTAGCTGTTATTATACGCAAACTCTGCTAACGGTAAATACGCATCCCAGTTACCCCTTATTTCTAACACACATGCCCTTAACATGTCTTCCAATCTCTGGATGGTCCTTTCAGTCTGACCATCTGTCTGAGGGTGATATGCAGTACTAAACCTCAACCTGGTTCCTAAGGCATGCTGCAATGACCTCCAAAAGTTCAATGTGAACCTAGGGTCTCTATCCGAAACTACGCTATTGGGTACTCCATGAAGTCGCACTATCTCTCTGATGTACAACTGGGCTAATCTATCCAGTGTATGAGTAGCCCTGATAGCTAAAAAGTGTGCAGACTTCGTCAGTCTATCCACAACTACCCAAATAGCATCATGTCCAGAGGATGTCTTGGGTAACCCCATAATAAAGTCCATGGCTATACTATCACACTTCCACTTAGGGATATCTAGAGGTTGCAATAACCCAGCCAGCTTTTGATGTTCTATCTTTACCCTCTGACACACTAGGCATCTAGCCACATAATCCGTCACATTATTCTTCATCCCTGGCCACCAGAAAATTCTTTTCAAATCTTGATACATCTTGGTGGCACTTGGGTGGATAGTATACTTACTCTTATGTGCCTCTTCTAAAATGCTTTCTCTCAACTTATTCTAACTAGGCACACAGATTCTATCTCGGTATACTATCATACCATCCTCAAACACCTTAAAATCTGAGGTCTTACCTTGGAAAATCTCATTCCTGATCCGTTTCAGGAACTCATCCTCTCTCTGGGCATCTAAGATCTGGGTTCTCAATATATTCTCAACTCGGGTTTCACTCAAATACAATTTACCCGATACCACCTGACAAGAGAAGTTCAAGTTTCTAAACTTCTCTAGGAGCTCCTGCTCCCTAATCATCATATGGGTTACATGGATGGTTTTTCTACTCAGGGCATCCGCCACCACATTGGCCTTGCCTGGATGATATTTCAACATATAATCATAGTCTTTCAAGAATTCCATCCATCTCCTCTATCTCATATTGAGTTCTTTCTGGTCAAACAGGTATTTCAGACTCTTGTGGTCACTATAGATCTCTATGGTAGCACCATACAGATAGTGTCTCCAAATTTTAAGAGCAAACACTACAGCGGCTAACTCCAGGTCATGTGTGGGATAATTCTCCTCATGAGGCCTCAACTGCCTCGAGGCATATGCCACTACTCAACCTTGCTGCATCAACACACATCCTAACCCTTTGCCCAAAGCATCACAATAAACCACAAATGGCTCACTAGGGTCAGGGATAATCAGTACAGGGCCAGTGGTCAGACAGAGTTTCAACTCCTGAAAACTTTTCTCACATCTATCATCCCACACAAAAGGTGTCTCTTTCCTAGTTAGCCTCGTCAGTGGTAAGGCCATTCGAGAAAAGTTATGAATAAACCATCTATAATACCCTGCCAAACCTAGGAAACTCCTAACCTCGGTGATCGTTCTAGGTCTATCCCACTGTAACACAACCTCAACTTTATGGGGATCAACCACGACCCCATCTCGTGAGATCACATGACCTAAGAATCTCACCTCAGTTAGCCAAAACTCACATTTACTAAGTTTGGCATACAACATTTTCTCTCTCAAAGTGTTAAGGACTAATCTCAAATGCCTCTCGTGCTCCTCAAAGGATCTGGAGTACACTAAAATATCATCAATGAAGACCACCACAAACTGATCTAGATATGGTATGAATACCCTGTTCATGTAATCCATGAACACAGCGGCCGTATTCGTCAATCTGAATGGCATCACAAGGAACTCATAGTGCCCATATCTCGTTCTGAAGGCCGTCTTAGAGACGTCTTCAGTTCTCACTCTCAACTGGTGGTACCCAGATCTAAGATCTATCTTGGAAAACACAGATGCCCCAACTAACTGATCTAACAAATCATCAATTCTAGGGAGAGGATATTTATTCTTGATGGTAACTTTATTCAACTCTCTATAATCTATGCACAAACGCAAGCTACCATCTTTCTTTTTCACAAATAACACCGGAGCTTCCCAAGGTGAAACACTAAGGCAGATAAATCCTTTCTCTAACAATTCCTCTATCTGCTCTGTCAACTCAACAAGCTCGGCGGGAGCCATCCTATAAGGAGCTTTGGACACCGGTCCAGCCCCAGGCACTATGTCTATAGGGAACTCTAATTCTCTCTCAGGGGGTAGGCCACTAAAGTCAAACTCTTTAGGGAAAACCTCTGGGAATTCCCTGACAACTGGGATCTCCTCTATCCCTTCTTCTACCTCAGCCTGAATAGAGAAAAAGACTAGAAACCCTTGACATCCACACTCTAAATATCTCTCAGCCTGGGCAGTAGTCATAAAAGATAACTTAGCTCCTACCCTAGGTATGGTCCCACAAGCAGGTAGGGAAATGGTTCGGTGTTCACAATCAAGTATGGTATTATTTATGGCCAACCAGTTCATACTAATAATCAAATCAATATCATGGAAGGGCATACAAACCAAATCAATAGTGGTATGACAATGGTTAAATTGAACAGTGACATTTAAGCAGGTATGGGAAGTAACCACGTGGCCTCCAGTAGGTGTAGTGACAGACAAGTTAAATGGCAAGACACTAATGACCAGATCCAATTGCCTCACACAATCATAGGATATAAACGAGTGACTAGCACCCGAATCAAATATAGCAACTACAGGAAAGCCATTCACTATCAGCGTACCTCGAATCAAACTGGGAGATGCACTGGCTTCCTGCTGAGTGAGGGTGAACACTCGGCCCTGGGTCTATGGCCTAGGAGGAGGCGTTGTATCCATCTAAGGATAGTGTCTAGCAATGTGCCTCGGCTTCCCACACTTGAAACATGTCACCAGAGACTACTAGAAGGATGACTGGCCCCGAAGAGGTGGCATACCTCGCTGTGGCCTTCTATTCCACGGCCCCTTGCCTCTCCTCTTGGTACTAGGTGTCAAACTTGAACCCTCTTCTGGTTTTGGCCTTTTCAAATCCGGAACCCTCTTCTGACTAGCTGTAGTCGCAGCAGGCATGATAGCTTGAAGGTTAGTCTCAATCACCCTGCTGACCTCCACAAGGGTATTGAACTTCCTGATCCACTGTGGAGTAACTCTATCGCTAATCAAGGGTTTCAACCCAGTCTCAAACTGATCACATCTCCAGGGTTCATCATCATACCTCTGGAGGAAAGAGGAATACAAAGACAACTCAATGAACTTGGCCACATATTGGTCCACAGTCATCTCATCTGTCTGTCTCAAGCTCATAAATTCCATCTCTTTCTTCTTCCTCACCGAACTAGGGACATATTTCTCATAAAACTCGACCAAGAAGCTTTCCAAAGTTATTTGTATGTTCTTGGTCTCCATCAGGGGTTTCGTGCTACACTACCATCTATCAGCTTCCTTTTCTAACATGAAAGTGGCTAGCTGGGCTTTCTGCTCTGTGGTACAATCCATCACCGAGAATATTTTCTTTAGCTGCATGACCCAAGCCTCCGCCTTATCCGCATCCAACTCCCCGTCAAACGAGGGTGGATTATTCTGCCTAAACTGCTTTAACACTTTCTGGATAGGCGTTTGGGTCTGTGGAGCAGCAGGCTCCTGGGGAGGTGCAGGTGGAATGCTAGATGTGGATGGTTAAGGTACAGGGGCATCTCTCCTGGCTTCTTCTTGTCTGGCTAGGGTATCTTATAAATGCATGATCATATCATGCTGTTGCTGGGCAATATACCGCTGTTGTTCCAGCATCTCTTGATGCTGGCCCATCATGGCCTCATACCGATCAAGTCTCTCCACGATAGCCCGTAGAGGATCCTCAGGCCCAATAGGAACCTCTGGCTCAGCTCTCTGAGCCCTGGGTGGTCTGCCTCTACCCCTGCCCCATCTAGTCTCGACCATGTCTGAAAGAAGTAGCAACCCTCAGTTCACAATAACATCACAAGCACATATGCATATGGATGCTACCACTTCCATGGCCATTCACACCAACCACATGCAAATCTCATCAGTCATGAGCCTAACATTGAGCAAAAGTGCCTGAACCATTGCTCTGATACCAAAAATATAACACCATAATATATGAACTCTATCTAGCCTCCCTCTAGGCTCGATTCCATATGATTTCCAAAGAACTAGTACAAACCGTGGCATTTTCATGCTATAAAACGGGGTTTCCAACACTCATCTTTTGCCCCGTGGGTCCTGTGAACCCATCATTCACATTCTCTACTCACACTCCATTTATACAACTCATACATAGCATAAAACAAGCTATAAGCCACGGGAATGGAGTCAAAAACCAGAAAAAATGCAATTTCTCACATTCGCCCAAAAGTCCAATTTTTGGCTCTACTTTGGAAAATCATAACTAATTATAGAAAAATGGAAATCTAGCAAACCATAGCTTTTTGGAAATCTCTAAGTGTTAAATTTACACTAAAAATACTTTCCAACCACAATCTCAGCGTTTGGACCATATTTGACATAACAAAAGGGACAGAGGTCCGGCTGTCCCTGTTTCTGACGCAGCTTACTGTCATGAACTTTGAAAATTCATAACTAAATCCACAAAAATTCTATCTGAGCAATATATACCAATTTGGAAAGCTACAGATATCTACTAGAGGAAACAAAAAAGTCCAGATTAGTTCAGCAGGCCTTAGACCCCGAAAACTGAAGGAACAGTAACGGAGGTCAGGTGGCTCCCTGATGCTGATATAGAACTTCAGAAGGTTCATTGTCTCTCTACAGAACTCCAATTTAGGTTATTCCAGTTGGTATAGGTCACTGTGATTGTCTAGTTTATGTGTATAAAATTTCACCACATTTGGACTCCATTTGGTCCATGAATGACATGGATTTCTTTTCGGACCTATGGTAACAGTACATGACCAACCCATCAAATTTTCCCAATTTCAACAATTCACCAAATATTCTCTAGGCCTCCAAATATTACCCACTTTAGCTTTCCAAGAATCTCTCTACAAACTCTAGAGGCATTCCAAATTTGATAGCAAGAAGAGCTCGTTTGATCATACTTTGACAGAGTTGACAAAATTGACGGTTTTGGCACCCAAAATGGTTCAAATGGGTCCAACTGGCCTCCCATATGTTCTAGTAACTCATGGACAAGTTTAAAAGTATGAAAATAGTTTATACAACATGTCCAAGTAGTCCAAGTCATCATACATTTCAAACTCACTATGCTACAGACCAAAATACACTATCACATACATTCAACCAAAGGGGGCAAAACCCACATTTTCATTACTTTGGCTCTTTACATTGGATATACATCATGTTTCCTTACATTTACACTTGTTACAACATGTACATCTCAAAAATAGAAGGTGAATATTCATTTTGGCACCACTTTATATCAAAAGACCAAAATAAAGCTAACATTCTCCTAGGCTCCTTGGTGTGCACTTGTTTCTCCTTGAGCTCCACCTAACATGTTACATTGGGAGGGGAAGGGGTGAGATTCATGGAATCTCAGTAGCTTATGCACTCATTCAAGGAAGCAATCAAGGCATATAATAAGTCAAAGTATGTAATTTAGCATCCAAGCATTCTCAGTCACATAATACATGTTGTACATGCCATGGAAATCACAACAATGCCACAAGTAAGCTCTAGGGACTTTTGGTCTAGCCTCACCCGAGTTTAGGGACTTTTGGATTGCCTTACCCGAGTTTAGGGACTTTTGAATTGGCCTCACTCGATTATAAGACTTTCTGCCTTGTCTCACCCATCTCAAGGGACTTTCGGCTCTACCTCACCCATCTCAAGGGACTTTCGGCACTACCTCACCCGAGCAATTCTCACAATCCAACACACAAGCACATTGGTAACAATGCATCATAGCAATAACATATGGCATATCTCACACAACAAGCATATACATAAATATACAATGACTATTACATCCAAGAATGCAACAAGAAAGAGTGGAAAGAGAGCTATCTTATGAGCCAACATAAGCCTTCCCTTTCAATTTCTCTTCTCCCTCCTTGGTTTCACACTCACACCTTGATGGAGGTGCTTCACTTGAGCCTAGACACAATCAAGAGCATGGAATTACTCTCTCATAACTCAACAACTCTTTGGAGTTCTTCAGAGCAACCTTTCCAATATCTAAGAACCTAGGGTTCTCTTTCTCTCTCAAGAATGTCACTAGCTCTTCCTCTCTCTCAAGCTCTCATGGTAGTAAAATCAACATATTCAAGGAAAACAAGGAAGTTCAAGAGTGTTTTCCACTTTCCCTCTTCTGAACCATTCCTAAAACCCCACTAATTTCACAAGCAAAACCATAGGAAAAGAGGGCAAAGAGAGGAGATTAGGATTTTAAGAAGAAAAGAGAGAAGTTTACTTACCTTTCCTTTGTTCTTCCTCCTTCTCTTGGTCTCTCTCACTCTCCACGCCTCTTTTCTCTCCTTGGGTCGAAGTCTAGGGCAAATAGAAGAGAAAGAATGAGTTAGGTCGTGTAAAGAAGTCAATTTCTCGCTTTTTACTCTTTTTCGGACTGACCCTCGCTATGGCGAAAATTAACCTTCGCTACGGCGAGCTCATATCAGCTACCTTCGCTATGGCGAGGTTTAACTTTCGCTACGGCAAGCACGTATCAGTTCTCTTCGCTATGGCGAGGTTTAACCTTCGCTACGGCGAGCTCGTATCAATTCCAGACCCCCGCTTTTGCTATGGCGCGCGCTACGACGAGCAGCCCCCTGGTTTTTGTATGGGATGCCCGCACTCGCTATAACTAGAAGCATTTTCACTATAGCGAATAGCTACTCTCGCTATAGCGAGACCATTTCTCGCTATTGCGAGAAGACTTGGAAAAATTTCTGAACTTCGAAATTTTTCAGCTTTCTTCTTTCTTTTCCTTTTCTTTTTTCTTACCGGTTGTTACATAGCCTCACTCTTCTTGAGACCTTTAGCTTTGTCTCACCCATTCCTAAGGACTTTTAGCTCATCCTCACCCATGTTAAGGGACTTTTGGCATAACTAAAACTATTCATGCCACTTTGCATACATAAACATATTTCGAGAAGCATAATGGTACCATAGCTTGTAAGCAATAGCTAGAAACATTTCTTATAGTTCAAATATACACACAAGCACTTAAAGACAAATAAACATTCGAGCAATGCATGAGAGAAAGGTTAAAGAGCTACCTTGAAGCAAGATTCACACACTTTTCTCTTAATTATTCTTCCCTTCTCTTGGCTACACACTTGCAACTAGATGAAACTTGATTCTTTTACCCTAGACACATGAAATGAGACACAATTACGTAATTGAAGCAAGCTCTAGCATCATACATACTCTATGTAAGGCTACTTTTTCATATGGCTTCATTATGGTTCCATACAAGGCCTAATGAAGCAACTAATAGAATTCATGATCTTGGCTCCATTTTCTCCTTCTATCTAGGTCTCTTGACTCCATTTTGGCTCCTTAGAGTCATCACAAGTTCATTCCTAAGAGACTAGATAAAAGTTGCTTCTTCAAGTCTCATTATGGAACCTACACCCCATCTCACAAACCAAGGCTTCTAAATTTTTTCCGAGGCTTCTTTTGATGTTTTTCTTTCATGTCCAGTCCCATTCTAGCCTTAAAAAAATTTAAAACATTCCCTAGGTACTTGAAGGAGTTTAGGCCGAGAGAATGCACACCGATGAGCACCCATGGATTTTACAACTTTTCTCTAGGGAGTTCACACATGTGAGGCTTCCTAGGTGTCTCAAGAACCCATACACACTCTTAGGTAATGAAAAATGCCACTAAGAAGCTTTATACATATCAAGGTGCAACAAAATCCCTAGGTTTTGGTAACCTATTTTCTAATGTTTCTTTTTGGAATTTCTTTGGATATACTTGTTTCTCACACTCAAAAACCTAGGTTTCATGCTTGGTCTTGGTTAGAATTCACTCCCTCTTAGGTGTTCTCTAGGTGGCCAAAAATCACCCATGGAAGAACAAAGAGAAGGAAGCAAGAAAAGCCATGATTCATACCTTGTTTCCTAACCTTTTCAAGAGCCCTTTCCTTTGCTATAGGCTTCTGCTTGAAATTCTAATCCCCTCCCTCTGAACTAGATCCAAAACAATCCTAAATCACACATCAAAACCATAAGCAAAGAGAGGAGAAGGAGGCGAACAAGTTTAATGAAGGAAGGAGCAAGAAATTGCATGATTTTCCTTACCTTTTCCTAAGCTTTCTCCTTCTTCTTTGGCTCCTTCTTGTGTGCCGCCCTTGGCAGAACTTTCCTCTGGTTTGAGATGAAAATTAGGTCAGCTAAAGTGAGGGAGAAGGGAAGATGCCACATATATATAGCAAGGGATCCATTGAAAGCTTTCAAAATGCCAATTTTGCCCTTCATTCATGGTTTCTTCCTTTAAGACTCAGTTTAACTCCTTTTTTAGAATTATCTTTTCTTTCATAAAACTTTTTGGTCCTCTAACTTATAATATACCTTTGGAATTAATGAATACTAATTTTCATATACTTTATTCCCTCAATTTTGGCACTTTAATAATTGAATATGGCTTATTACATTTTATTAGATGATAATTGAATTTAATGGTCACTTTTTGCACTTTAGGAATTAAATTGCAAAATGATTGATTTTAATGCATAATTTTATCTTAAATAATTTTGGAAATATTCCTATTTAATTTTTCTTACTCTTTTATACAGATTTTAATAGGCAAATGAAGCTTGAATGAGAATTTCATTTAAAGAAGAAAGAAGAGCTATGAAGGAAGAAGTAGGCTCGAGTTTGAAGGAAGAAACACATTCATTTGCATTTCCATGAAGCCATGGGTTTACACTCAAGAAGGCTGCCACATACATGTCTCTCATCCACCACACACAGTACATTTCATTGCACAGCTCCATTCCACATCCAGCACATCATTCACGTGGAATCAGCCACAAAAACACACATGAAGAAGCTCGTGGACAATAAAGCAGCTTTACAAGTACACTTCCACGTCTCATATTCCATGTAACACACTTGCACAGTAGCAACTCACTCCAAGCATACTTCCAGCCCATCCATTCACATCCCTTCATACACACACGTAGCATATGGGCAAATGGAGAGCTGGTGGAAGAAAGGTTATAGGTTTGAGAGGAACATGTGATGGGAGGAGAAAAAGACATCAAATTGCGAGGAGAAAAGCTACTGGAGTCAACGTGAAGAAAAGACAGGAAAAGATGCTTTAAGAAAATAGAAAATAGAGGAGGAAGCATGAGTTATTGTAGAGAGAAGGAGCTACAGTTCTAACGTGGAAAAGGTGAGAAGAAAAGGAGAGAAAGGCTGGCAAACACACACATGTAAAAACAAAGGAAGCAACATGAATAAAGAAGATAAAGTAGAGTTACGTGAAGAAGCTTATGAGTAGAAAAGAATAAAGAAAAGCTATAGTTTGGATGAGCAGAACATAGAGCAAGAATGAAGAGAAGCAACATGAAAAAGGAGCTACATGAAGCACACTTGAGCATGTGGAAAATATGTGGAAGCAACGTGTGAGAAGCTACGTGATTCATTAAGGGAATATAAGCTCATGCAGTAGGCAACAATCACATTAAACACATCGTGTGAACAAGAAGTGAAGAAGAGCAAGGCTAAAACATTAAGGAAAGATATAGGTTGACTTGGATTAATGAGCAAATAAGAAGAACATCTGATCATTACTTAAGCAAGAGTTAGCATCAAATGAATGAAGCTTGAGAGGAAAAAGCTGGAGCACATAACAAACAAAGAACGTGTGGGGGAATGAAGAAAAGTGAGAGCCATCCATGTAGCACATGATCTTAACTCGTGGTAAGGGAGAAACTATAAAGACACAATTTAAGCTGCACGTGAATGGCATGGTCTGGACAAGGAAGCCTCTAGGAGAGCAAAACACATGAAACAATTGATTAAGTGAGGCATGTGAGGAGCACATGAAAGTAACACATCATAATAGACTCGGGCAGCATCATTTATAAGCATACATCATCCAGAGACTCAACAGGCTGAGCATGACACATAAAATAAGGGGTTAAGCATGTGAAAAATAAAAGAAACATGTGAGGAGGGATTCCATCGTATAACACTATTCAACCATTCATCCAAAGGGCATTCATTCATGCATCCATCATCATTCTATTCATAATGTCCATCCTTTCCATCCATAGCCATTCCTCCTCCATTTTTCTCACTTCCATCTATCATCCAATGAAGGATTAATTCTCCCTTATGGCTAGCTTAGAAAAGGACCTTGGAGAAGCTTGAATCCATGGAGATAACAAAGGAATTTGGCTAAGATTTTCTCTTTTTCTTGCATTTTCCCCTTTCTTGTATTATCTTGGTTAATGTTGTATTGGATTAGGAATTTGTGTTGTTTACAATTAGTGGCTGGTTAGACATTAATTAGGATACTGTTTGAATAATTGTTTGATTGATTTAGTGCTGGATTTTCATTATTCTCTAATTTCCCATGTGTGCCATCAAGGTGTTCCATGAAATTCCTGTGAGAGATTAAGTGCTTAGATGTCTAATTTGAGGATTCCTTAAAGTTGAATTAGTTAATTAAACATCTTAAGGTAAAAATTCAAAGGCTAATTGATTGATTAATCACTCATCTAAGTGTTCAAAGATCTTAATCACAAGAATTAGTAATTTAATGGGAGTTGAGGTCTCAATTAACATCAAATTGCTAGTTTCTTGAATCTTAAATGGTAATTCAAGATCTCTTGCTAATGAACACAATTAGGGACTTTTAGACCAAAATTAATCATAATTGAATTAGGATAAGGATAGTGGATACCAAGGGACGAATCCAAAGCTAGTCACATGTCTATCATTCAACCATAATTCATACAATTAGGTAGTTAGTCATTTTAATTCAATTTCATTTTACTTAGTTTAATTAGATAAAAAACCCTCCTTAATTTAGGTAGTTCTAGGATCTTTTAACATTAAGAAACCCAATTAAACATTGAATTCCATTTCCTAGAGAGACGATCTAGGTTGTACCACTAGCTATATATTTTCCAACCTAGTTTTATTTTGAGGTTGCGCGACACAACCATCATGAATCACTCAAATTGGATTTAAAACCTTCCCGAATGAAAAGGTCAAAGTTTGAGTCAACCAACATTCTAAAATGTAAACTTGAGGGGTTTAAACCATTCTAGGGGTTTTTATAATTTTTAGGATTGATAAGTATGATTTTTATACATTTTATTTCTCTTAGCTTAAGCTTTTTAATAGATAAATAAGGCTTAATGGATTTACTTAGATAGATAATTGATTTTAATAGCCATTTCTGCACTCAAGGAATTTTATTTATAAAACTTTGAATTTTAATGCATAAATTTCATTGAATTATTTCCTTTGTGAATTCTTCATTCTTAATATTTTTTTTTGGTGCAGATTTTAATTGAAAAAAGATTTAAAATGGAGCTGAAAATGTATGAAGGAAGCTTGCTGAGCTAGATTGGAAGCTTTCACGTGGAAATGAAAGAAGCAAGGAAGAAAGAAGCAAAGCCACGTGAGAAGCTTGAGCTTGGGTTTACGTTGAAAGAGAAGGAAAGAAAGGTTTGAGTTGGGTACTGCATGAGGAGAAGCCATGGGTCCTGCTACAGAATTCACAAAACAAAGGAAGAAGAAAATTACGTGGAGAATGGCTGAACAGACGAGGCAACACTTATACGAAGAAGCTACATGCAAAACAGAGAACAAACTTAAGCAGCTGAAACGAAGAAACGCTGTTGAAGTAGAGAAGGTTGAAGCTCGAGCAGAACAGCCACATGAAGAACGTGAGAAATACGCATGAAAACATGTGAGGAAGAAGGAGCAGCTTTGAGTTGAAAAGAGAAGAAGAAACACGAAGAGAAAGAGGCTGCCACGTGAACTCCCACTAATGCAGAAACAGAGGAGAACTTGCTTGAGCTGAATGGGCAGAAAAAGAAGGCACGTAGGAGCTGCATGGGAGAAAAGAAACAACGTGGAAATGAGTTAGAGTCTGGACAGCAGCTGTCATGCAAGTTACAGGAGCTGAAACAGAGTAGAAGTAGCTCACAAACTCAAGCAAAACAGATCCATCCAAGTAGCATTCAGCAAGTTGAAGTTCCACGAGAAACAGAATGGAAGAATAAACATGCAGAAGTTAATGTGGAGAGCTACGGGTAAAGGAGAGAAAGCTGACGTGATTGCTAATGTGGCTGCAGTAGAACGAAGCAAACAGAACACGAACAGCTCACACACTCATGCAGAAACAGAGAAGAACGCGCAAGAAGAAGCACGAGTTGCTTCTTAGATGAGCAGATTTTAAAAGAAGTTTGCATGGATAATAAATTGGAGCTAACACGAGTTGGATGTGGGAAGCAAGTGAGAAGAAGAAGCTATGGGCAGCACGTGAAATATGATAAAATAAGATGAAATGGGTCCCACACTTATGCATAATAGCTTCAGACAATTGAAATGGGAATGGGGAGCACGTGTTTCTCACAAGGGAATTAAGAAAATGCATTCGGGCAAGTGAGCTGAAGCAAGCACGTGGAATCAATAAAAATTCACGTGAAAGGTCCATTCCATACACGCCCATTCCGTATTTTCCATCCATTCCAGCATATACACCACACATTCGCCCATTCTCCCCATCACGCCATCAGCACCCCACGCCTTACACATCATTCATTCATTCCATTCAGCCCATATTACGACGTCATTATTCCATTCTTACGCCTCCATCCACGCCCTTCATCCATTCTCTCAATCCTTCGCCTTCGTCTAGACAGAACCATCTCCATTCCATCCCTCCCATCTCTATCCCTCCATTAGAATGAAACTCTAAACCTCCATCTGTGACTAGCAAGGAAGGAGCTCTTGGTGCAAGCTTGAATCCTTGCAGAAGAAATCAGAATTTTAGCTAAGGATTTCTATTTTCCTACACTTTTTCTTTTTCTTGTGCAATCTCGATTGAGTTGTATTTGATTAGGAATTTGTGTAATTAATTAGTGGCTGGTTAGACACTAATTAGGATGTTGATTGACTGATTACTTGTTTGATTTAGTGCTGGATTTTCCAATTTATTACAATTTTCCAAGTGAGCAATCAAGGTGTTTGATGAAATGCTTGTGAGAATTGATGTGCCTAATTGTCTATTTGTGGATTCCTTAGTGTTTAGTTGGTTAATTAAACATTTTTGGATAGTGATTTAGAGGCTAATTAATCAAGTAGTCAATCAATTCAAGTATTCAAAGATATTAATCACAATAATTAGTAATCTAATGAGAGTTGAGGTCTCAATTAACATTGAATTGCTAGTTTCTTGAATCTTGAATGGTTATTCAAGATCATTTGCTAATTAACAAAATTAGGAACTCTTAGGCCAAGATTAATCATAATTGGATTAGGATAAGGATAGTGGATACCAAGGGACAATTCCAAAGCTAGTCACAAGCCCATTTTCAACCATAATTCATCCAATTAGGTAGAAATTAGGAATTTTAATTTGGTTTCATTTTAGGTTAGTTCAATTCAATCAAAAACCCCCCCAAATTAGATAGTTCTAGGACCTTAGAACACTTAGAAAACTCAATTAGGCATTGAATTCCATTTCCAAGGGAGATGACCTAGGTTGTGCCACTAGCTATATTTTTAGATCAACCTAGTTTTATTTTGAGGGTTGCACGACAAGCCCGTCAAGGACCTCTGAGAACCCTGAAAAACTCATTTTTTTCCATTTCAAGATCCCTCTTTCGAGTTTTCTAAAAAGTGCCCAAAATTACAAAAATGCCACTGCCTTTTTGTTTGATTTTATTTAGCCACTCTAGCTTTGATTTTTAGGCATCTTAAGTCTTAGATCCTCATTTTCTATTATTTAGAATTTTATCCTAATTGTATTTGGCTTTAACTCATTGGTTTTAGATGGCTCTCTTTTATAACTAGCTTATTTCCATCGTTTTTAGGAAAATCAGGTGTTACACTAATCTCAAGCAACTCAATAAATAAAGAATGTCATGAATGTATGCTATGCATGTGGTGTGAGAATGTAATGCTCATGCTTCATTTGAATCAAATGCATCATAAAACATAAAAACTCATTCCTTTCATAGCCATGGCTTTATCATAAATTTGCTAAGCTCAACTTTTTCAACCCAAGGCCAAGGAAGATCTACTATGCTCAATTCCAAACCTTAGGGGAGTTAGGAGCCGAAACGTGCATCATTCTCATTCATATAACTAATTTTGGAAACTATGCTAAAACATATATCATGAATGCATCAAGCAACAACACACGTAAGCATTACAACTCATTCAAGCACTCAAATATATGCAAGAAAGGGAGATAAAGCTACCTTGTGATTCTAGGGACTTAGATGTACCACTAACCCACTTGTTGGCTTCCTTTTTCCTTATTTTCCTTGCCTTGACCCCTACAAATGAGTGAGTTGGAGTTACCTTGACCTACATATTAGAATTACAAGGCATATTAATCCCATAGAACTCATTATAGGTTTCAAGATGCTTACTTAATCTTATTAGGACTCAAGGTAGCAATTTAGGCTAGTTTAGGTCCATTATGAAGTAACCCTTGGTTCTTGCTTTCTATACACCAAACTCTAGGTTTGTACAAGTCTTATAACTCTCAAGAGACTTATTTGAGTCATTACGTGCTTGGTTAGAAAGCTCTAGAATTAATTTGCCTCATTAACCTGGCCCTTAAAATTTCAACTTTCATTCTAAGGCTCCTAAACTCAATCCAATACTTCCATAACTCCTTATTCATCATATCTAAGTCTCTAAATTCATTAAAACTCAAAGAAACACTCCTTAGGTAGCTCATCCATGCCTTGGCTGAATTGGTACTCAAGGTAAGACAACTTGGAGTTTTGCTACTTTCTCTTGGGAATTTGATAGATATTCTTATTCCTTGGTTTCTTTAGAGCCTAGATATGATTAAATATGGCTTGGGTTATCCTCTTAAAGTTCCAAAACTCTCAAGGTGCAATTGAAACCCTAACTTTCTACTTTGCTTTCTAATGCTCCTTTCTTGATTCTCATGGTATAATTCAATTCTTCAAACTCTAAAACTCTTGATTCTACCTTGTTACCATCCAAAACATCCTCATACTTCTTGGGCCCTAGGGTGGACAAATTTGAAAGGGAGAGAGAAGGCAAGGAGAAGCCAACTTTGCACCTTGTTCCATACATCATCTTAAAGCTTTTCAAGAGAAGAATTTGGCATAAAGCTTGGTATCCTCAAATCCTCTCCTTCTTCCACAATTCCAGCCATGAAAAGCCTCCTTTTAGGAAACTAAAACTATGAGTGTCACACTTGAAAATGCGATCGTGTGGCACCTTAATAGAAAATTTTGATTTTAGTTTTCAAAAATCGAAATCAAAATTAGATGTAGTAGAATTACTACCAAAATTTTATTTTTTTAAAAGGCAAAACTTTGGAAAAGCCTTTTAATAAGAAAAATGGTCTACGAACCAAATATAGATTTAGGAGTCGATTATGAGTGGGAAAGGTGTTAGATACCCCACAACACCCGTCACTAAGAACGGTCAACCTAAGTTAGTTGTGCAAAATTAATATAGCCTTGATTCTATTTTAATTCTCCCTAATAAATCACATGTGAAACAGAAGGAAAAACTTAAGGAAATAAAATTATAAGGAAATAAAATTAAAAGTTAAAAAGGAAAAGAAATTAAAGAAATAAAATTAAGAGCAAAAGAAAGAAATTAAGGAAACAAAATTAAAAGAAAATAATTATTTACAGAGGTGAACTTGACATAGGATAAGAGCCTAGAGCTTATATACCCTTCGGGAGGGATTAAAGTCCATGTAGTTCGAACACAAAAACTATGCTTGTTAGCTGGTGTTTTGTTTTGTTTTTGTTTTATTTTTATAGTTCTTTCTTTTTTATTTTTTTATTTTTTATTTTTTATTTTTATGAAAAGAAAAAGATAGTAAAAATAATTTTAACTTTCACAAATAAAATGACTTTGAAATTAGTTGATAAGTTTTAATTTGTAAAAGCTAAGTTAATTTCACATCTTTATTCTTTTCTTTTCTTTTTCTCTCTTTCTTTTTTTTAATGATTCAAATGATTTTTATTTTAGATTATTATTTTTATCATTTTATTTTTTATGTTTTTTTTATCTTTTTCATTTTTATGATTCTTGTTTTGATTGATTTATTATATATATATATATATATATTGTTTTACTCTTCTCTTTTTTCCAGGTTTTGGTTTTTTGATTTTTTTGATTTTCCAAAATTTTTTATTTATTTTTATTCTTTTATATATTTTTTTTGTAATTTTATTTTTTGATTTTTGATTTTTTTATATTTTATTTATTTTTTCATTTTTTCTCTTCTTCTTTCTTTTTTTTTAAATTTATTGTTCTTGTTTTGTTTTATTATTATTATTTTTTGTTTTTTTTTGTTTTGATCAATTTTTGTTTTGTTTTGTTTTATTTTGTTTTTTTAAGTGATGAGTGAAAGAAAAAGTAAAAATCATTTTTAGTTTTCGCAAATAACTTTGAAAGTGATTTATAAATTTTAAGTTGCAAAAACTAAATTAATCATACTTCTTTACTCTTTTTTCCTTGTTTAATGATTTTTTTGTTAATCTTTGATCTTTTAGTCTGTTAAAATTTTTTAGTTATTGATTTGTTTATTTTTGGATTTTTATCTTCTTTTTTTTCTACTTTGTTTATTATTTTTTACATTTTTAGGAATGATATTTTATTTTTGTTTTATGTTTTTTCTTTTCCTCTCGATTAAACTCCTTTTTGCATCTCAAAAGGACAAACTTTAAAAGGAAAAACTTATTTTTGAATTTTTGGAATACTATTTTTTCAATTTATGCATAAGAACCTTTAAGAAAGAAAAAGGATAAATTTTTAAGACTTAAAAGCATTTTTAATCTTTGGTTCTTTTTTCGTTCTTTTTTTGTTGAAAATTTTTCTTTAAAGAACCATTTGATGAGGGTCATTAAAACCTAAAATATATTAAAATATAAAACTGAGACTTAATAAATACCTAGGAGGTTTTATTGCCCCATATGACCCTTAGGTTTAGCTCCTGTGTGTCTGAGGGGATAAAAAATCTCACACGACAATTCTAAAAAAGATAAAAATAAAATAAAATAAGATTGAAATAAAAAATATTCACAATCATGCAACATTTTATGATGGTGTGTGTTGGTGTCCAACCAACTTAATAATGCATTGTTTCAAATGATATTTACATGATGATTTAAATAACTGAGTTATATTTACTTGTTTGTTTCCACGCTTCTTCAACTTATCAAAACTTAAAGCTAAAAGGAAGCTCAGTCTTGGTGGAATTTCTTTCCAATGGTTTGCATGATTTGCCAGACTCATCCTCATCTAAGTCTAAGATAGCTCATTGGTTCCTCAGATGTGCCATGATGCCCCTACATACATAAGTATAAACAACACAAAATGAGAATGACGAATATGAACTTTAGCAACATTCTAGACTTTAAATCCCATGCTTAGAAGAAATACCAATCTATAAAAGTCTTGACCAAAATCTAAACCCCAATCTTATGTCAAATGAAGCAAAAGGATAATAATAACACTATAAAAGGTAATAGGAACCTAAACAAATGGGATATGCAAACTAAAATTCACAGTAAAACAGTAGCACTGATAAGCATGATTTTTTATATATTTTATTCTTCTTAACTTAAGCATTTTAATGATCAAATATGGCTTTAGGGGTTTAATTAGGTAAAATTTGATGTTAGTAGCCATTTTTGCACTCAAGGAAATTATTTACAAGATTTTAGAAGTTTAATGAATAAATTTTTTTAAATAATTTTTGTGAATTTTTCCTATTGAAATTTTCTTACTATTTGCATAGATTTTTTGTTGGGCAATAGGAATTTTAAGGATGGAAATTTATTTGGAAAATGATTGAAGCTTTAAGATTGAATCAAGAGCTAAACTATATGAAGGAAGCCATACTTTGCAATTAGAAAGAGGGATTTTTTGATGGAAGAGAATGAATCATTCATGGGTTCTATTTCATGCACATTCCACGTAGCATGTTCATCTCATTCATGCACTCCAACCCTTGCATAAATTCGTTTCCATGTGGTTGCCCCTCCATACACTCCATAACACTCAAGTTGTCATGGGTTGCTACCTTCATTTACAAGCTTCCATGCACACACATACACTTATACATAACAGTTGTTGGTACTTATTTCCACGTAGCACATCAAGGCATCAGATTTCTTATTGCTTCTTCATTCACACACTAACACGTAGCACCTTCATTCACCCACAAACGCACATTATTTCATGCATCATTTACACACCCATCATCCACAAAGTAGCCACAAGTTAAAGCATCATAGAAGAGGAAAAGCAACATGTAAAGGAAGGTGCATGAAGCAAGAACAAGAAGTAGCCACGGGTTTACACTTAAGAAGGCTACCACATGTGTAATACCATATATTTCCCAGCTTTTCTCATGCTATTCTCATACTTCACATCATGTAACTCATAGAAGAGCAAAGAAATAGTATCAAATAATGAATAATTTAGCGTTACGTCACGTATGAAAATTCCATTCGATGTCAGGTAGACCATGTGAGTTCATACATCACATTCTCATATCTCATTACATGAATACAACTCATTTGGATCATAAAATATGGCCCACAACTCATGGAAATTAAAGGAAAGCTCAAAATAATCAAGTACATTTTTGGCCAAAATTTGGCTCTTTTTTTACCAAACTTTAAAAATTCATAACTAATTCTAGAAAAACCAAAATCATACATTCTTGGCCATTTTGGAAAGCTATAGATATCTAATTCATACTACAAATATGTCTAGACCATAACACCCATCATAGAGGATGTTTAACATCCAAAAAGGTCTAGAGGTCAAACTGCCTTCCGATGCTGTCATAGATTACTGCAGCAAACTTTGAAAATGTCCAATTAATTCAACAAAAATACAATCCATGAAAATGATACCAATATGAAAATCTATGGATGTTAGCTAGAGGGAAAAAATATTTTCAGACCGGCTCAAGTAGCCCAGACCTCAGAATTCAATAGAATAGTAACTTAGGTTGGGTAAAACTCCTAATACTGGATAGAATGTTTAAAAATTCATATCTCCCTCTCTAGACCTCCAAATGAGGTTCTTCCAGTTGCAACAAGTCTCTCTAAATTTTTAGTTTCTCTTTATAAATTTCATGGTAGTTGGACATAATTTGAACCCTATGTGACAAATTTCATTTTTGGACCAAATGAATAGTGTAGTAGACCAAAATCAGAAAAATTACTAACTTTAAAAATTTATCAAATATTCTATAGACCTCCAAAAATTATGTTCTTTAGCTTTCCAAAAATCTCTCAATAAGCTCTAATTGCATACTGATAAACACATATTTTATCTATTTTCATCCTCCTAACTTAGTCATTTTAATAATCAAATGTAGCTTAATGCATGCAATTGAATGGAAATTGATTTCAATAGTCACTTTTGCACTTTAGGAATTAAACTGCAAAATTCTTGAATTTTATTGCTTGAATTCCTTTTAAATGAATTTTGTGAATTTTCTACTTCATCTCTTTCATTCTTTTATGCAGAATTTTAATATGAATTGGAGTTTTGAAGGAGAATTTGTTTTGAGAAAAAAGGAAGACGAGTTGGAGAGTTAATGAGAACCATTCAAGAAGCAACGGGCAGCAGCTCACAAACACAAGCAGAAAGTGAAGTATATGAGAGTAAGGCAGCTGGAGGAGATTTACGTGAAAGAGTTGAAGTCTGGACATGAAAGCTTGCAGAGCCAACGTGAGAAGCTTGAGTTTAGGTGCTGTGAACAGAAGTTTCAGCTGAGAAACAAGGGCGCATGGAGCTGAAGCTTGGTTTTAACGTAAATGAGCAGCTGCATGATTCAAAGAAGACGCTGAGCTGGAAGAATGAGCTGCATGGAACGTGGATGACGTGAAGAAGCAATGCGAAGCTGGTGAACAGAGCTGAAGCTACGACTTTAACGTTTGGCTGAGGAAGAAAGCCACAAGTCATGCAGAAACAGAGGAAGGAGCAACTCGTCCAGCACATTGCCATGGGTTCTGCACTCACACAAGGCAGAAGCTAAACGAGGGAAGTTGCAGCTGAACGCGAAAGCAGAAGACGTGGAAGTCTGGGTACAAAACAAATAAGAAAACTAACGTGCAGAACATCCAGTAGCTGAACAGAAATGGAAGAAAGAGCGTCGAATGCTTGCATGAGCTGAAATCAAGATGAAGAGACGCTGAAACAGAGACTGGACGCTGGACTCGAACTGGACAGCAGGAGCACGCCTGGAGCTTGAGAAAACGTTGGAGCTAGACGAGGAACAATTTCATTCATTCATCTCTGGACTGGATAGCAATTCGAAGAGCAGAAGGAATGCACAGTGAAATGAAATGAAGATGCAGAACCAAAGCCACGAAGAAGCTGCAGAAGTTACGTCTGGGAAGCAGTAACGTGGGTGCATGAGCTGAATAATAAAGTGGGGCCCATCTCATGCATAATAGCTTCAGGCAAATGGAATAAGATGCTGAGCACGTGAAGTCATTAAAGAAACACGTGAGAAGGGGCTGGACATCACGCCATTCGTCCATTCATTCAGAATTTTATTCCACGCCATACACAGCACACGACGTCTCCATTCACCAGACGTCTCCATTCATCACACGCCTCCATCCAGAGTCCAACCCATTCACGTCTTCTCCCCATTCCATAGTCTATTTATTCACGCCTGATCATACTCTCGCCTCCCATGGAGGGACACCTCCATCCAACCATTCGGCCATACACACACGCCCTTCGTCCACTCTCCATAGACGCCATTCTTCTCCATTCCATATTCCATCTCCATCCATCCACCGAATGAAGATCTAATCTCCATCTTGAGGCTAGCAAGGGATGAAGCTCTTGAGTAGAAGCTTGAATCCATGGATGAATAACAAATTATGGCTAAGATTTTCTTATTTTTCTCACACTTTTTCTTATTCTGTATAATCTCGGTTGAGTTATATTTGATTAGGAATTTGTGTAATTAATTAGTGGCTGGTTAGACACTGATTAGGAAACCCTTTTTGTTGATTAATTAGTTAAATTTGAATTTGGTTTTTCATTATTCTCTCTAATCTCTCATGTATGCCACGAAGGTGTTCGATGAATTGCATGAGTAAGGTGGTGTGTTTAAATGTCTATTTGAGAATTCCTTGGTGTTTAGTTGGTTAATTAAACATTTTTGGATGATGAATCAGAAGATAATTAATTAGTTAATCAATCAAATTAGATGTTCATTGATCTTAAAGACAAGAGTTAACGGTTTAATGCGGGATTGAGGTCTCAATTCAACATTGGATTGTTAATCTCTTGATTCTTGCGTGGTAACTCAATATAATCTCTAATGAACATAATTAGGAACTCTTAGACCAGAATTAATCACAATTAGAATAGGATAAGGATAGTGGATACCAAGAGACGATTCCTAAGCTAGTCACAAGCCCATCATTCATCACAATTCATCCAATTAGGTAGTATTTAGGAATTTTGTTTCAATTTCATTTTAGGATAGTTTAATTCATTCAAAAACCCCCTAAACTAGATAGTTCTAGGATCTTAGAACACTTAGAGAACCTAATTGAACATTGAATTCCAATTCCAAGGGAGATGACCTAGGTTGTGCCACTTGCTATATTTTTAGATCAACCTAGTTTTATTTTGAGGGTTGCACGACAAGCTCGTCAAAATTTGGCGCCGTTGCCGGGGAATTTGGAATCTCAATTGTTTGAGAAAGTTTTCTAAGTGTTTTTGTTTTGTTTTATCTTTGTTTTAGTTCTGTTTTGATTTGATTTTCGTTCTGTTTTGAACTTGGAATCGGTTAATTTCGGTGTTGCGCGTTAAGTGTCCTGGTTGCTGGAATTTTCGTTCAAAGTGCCCAGAAAATTCTCATACTTTGTTTTTCAAGGTTTTTGGGTGTTTTGAGCAAAAATAATAGCAAAGCTATTAGGTGCACCATTTTTTGGCCAAATTCCAACGTTTGAGGCACTTTTTCTAATTTTTTAGTATTTTTTCGAATTTTTTTAAGAATTTTTCAATTTTTCCAGATTTAATTTCTTTAATTTTTGTGAGTTTATTTTGTGTGACTAACCTCTGTTTAGGAGTGTTTTTCGTAGTTAAGTAAGTCTTAGCTTCATTTGATTTTATTTTCTTGATTATTGAGTTTATTTTAGTTATAATTTGTTAGAATTTTATTTGTGCTGAAATTAATTGTGCTTCTCATTTTTTTTTCTTTGCTTTAAATGGATCCATATTTTTCTAATCAAGGTGTTTATGATCTTTATGCAAATAATGGGACTTCCAGGCAGTTGGATGATCTCAAGACAATGCTTCAAGGCGTTCTTGAAAGACAAAGGCAAAATCAACAAAGCCAACAATACCAACAAGTCCAACCACCATGCTACCAACCATACCACCATCCATATGAGATTCACCCAAATTACCACTCTCATCATGAACCATATCATACCTTCCATAGGCAAGAGCCACAATATCATCCTTACAGCTACCATGAGAGGTACATGCAACAAGAGCCTCAAAAGGAATCGAGTTCGAAAGAGAGGATGATGCAGCTAATGGAAGACTTAGATCTTCGAATCCAACAAAGGGATGCCGAACATCTTCAATTCAAACAAGAACATGAACGGTGGTATCTTGAAATGCAACAAAGGCTTGACAACATGATGAAGGATTCAGGAATTCAATTGAATCAACTGACTTCAAGTGCTAATGAATCAATTGAAGAGCAAATTAGAAGGGAATGTATAGAAGAAGAAGAATCTTATTCATTAGGTAATATCCTTCCATCTTCTAATGTTTTTCAATTTGTTGAAACTGAATCTAATTTGCCTGATAGCACTATGATTCCTGATGCATATAATATTGTTGATTCTGAATTACATGATGATGATGATGTTGATGAGGAAATAATTGTTGAATCTCCTGATTTGGTTGATTGTGGTAGCTCATTGAGCAAAACTGACACATTTATTGATGTTCATGAACCCTTGTGTACTGATGCACTTGGGATGTCTATTCCTAGCTATGATTATAGTGAAAATTTTATTTCTGAATCAATTGATGAATCTATTGAGTCTAGGGTAGTAGATAAGTGTGAGGGTGACTTGGAATGTGATGATCATGCTGCTCCTGGTGTGGAATTAGTTGATAAGTCTATTGATGATTCATCTTCTGAATTTAAAAACAACATGCCATTTGGATCATGTGACATAGCTGATTTAGATGCATCTCTTGATTGTGTGTGTATTGAATCTGCTATATGTGATGAATACTCTCAGATTAATTCTTCCATTGAGACTAGTGAGTCTTTCATATATACTGATCATCATGATTCCTCACTAGCATATAATGATGTGACTGATGAGACAATAAATGTAGCATGTGAAAATGATATAGACATTGAATTTGTTGGACATCTTGTTGATAATTCAGACTCTAATCCACAATGCTTATGTGATGATATGCATACATGTCCTATATGTGCTGAGATTAATGAGTTTCTGAAGTCTGATAACTCTGTTGAATCCATGGGATCCTTTGTTTGTACTGAAATGATTGATAAGACTGATTCTTTTGATCATACTAGTGTTGATGATAATATGCATAGTGATAATGTTGATATTGAACATCCTATTGATTCATCTGTTGTTGTTGATACTAGTGAGAGACTTAATTTTGCTATTGATCATTGTTTAAAATATTATGAGCCTACTGATGTCTCTTTGGTCAGGGAAGATATTATCTCTATTGTTGAGAGTCCCGAACAGATTCTAGAAGTTGAGGAGTTAATTCCCAACAAATCACAGACTCTCCCAATAGAGGAAAAACAACTGTCAGACACCTTGAATTCAAAGGACTGTGAGAAGTTACAATTTAATTTTTCTGTGGATGCAGTGACTCTTACTGATGAGAGTCAAGTAGATTTTATTGGATTTGATAGATTTTTAGAAAGTTCAAATTTTCAGTTTGATTTTGAATTTTCTTTCTTTAGTTTTAATTATCTTAAATTTGATTTTTCTTCTTTTCTTGTTCCTGAATTTACTAAAAATGATTTTTTGAGACTACTGATGGTTGAGAAAGTCCATGAGTCAACATTGCATGATCAATCAAAATGCTTTAAAGTAGTGAGACTCAAAATTATCCAGTTAAGAAGAAATAAAGTAGTTTTGATTTTAGTTTTTGATACATATGATTAGTTAGTCGCTGATAGAGCTCTTCATAGTTTAGGATGTAGTTTTCTTTTCTTTTCTGCATTATAGTTTGTTTTATTTTTTTGCTTTGTAGGTAATAAAAGGTTGCTAACCAGCTACAAAAGGAAATCTGAGTCACCTTGAGATCTCCATTTTCAAGTTCATCCGGTTGTATTCTCTCTTTTCACTCTTTATCTTATGTTGTTTATCTGTTTAATGGACTGGTGCTGACATTGAGGACAATGTAATATTTAAGTGTGGGGGAGAGAGTCATTTCATTCCATTCCATTTTTCTTTTCTATTCCATCCTTTCCTTGTTTTGAAAAAAAATAAATAAATAAATTTTGAAATTTTTGAGAAAATTTTTTTGAATTTTTCTGTAAAAGTTGCAAGTTGAGATGATTGTAGCTTAGATTCACTTAGACATGACAAGTGATAGATCTTGTGTCTTGATTCAAGTGAAGTGGCAATGAATTTGATTTTAATGAATTATTTGATAGCCATTAGCTGGTGAGGATTTGAGCCTTAATTGTTCAATTCTAGTGTGTTTTCACCTATCTTTGTTTCACTCTAGAACTTGTCTTGATTCTTTGTTGAGACCATAATTGCATTTGCATGCATGAAAATGATAAGGCATTCCTTTCTATTCTAGCTAGATAGCCAAAAAGCCAGCCATATATGCATCTCTATCCATTGTTTAGCCACTTTGAGCCTTGTATTTTCTTTTCTTGTTAGCCTATAGCCATTTAAATGTTTTTCCACCTTGTTTTAAGATGCCTTAGGAATTTCAAGGAGTATTACATCTAATTAGGATAGGTGAATGTGTACTTTACATCCATTAAGGCTATTTTTAGTCAAGGAATTTGTTTTGAAAAAAAAAATGCAAAAAAAAAAAAAAAAAAGAAAGAAAAGCAATGAAAAAAAAAAGAAAAGAAAAGGAAGCAATGGAAAATCAAAAAAAAAAAAAAAAGTATTTTAAGTTGAGTTTATAGTTGCTTGTATTAGTTGGAAATAAAGGCCTTGAATGCATACTCTTCTCTATCCTAAATCTCCATTTTATTGCTCTTGAGATCCTAAGGTGTTCTATTTGCTGTTTGTTTTTCCTTTTATTTCTGTTATCCATTCATTTCATCTCCTTAGCCCCATTACAACCCTAACTAAAGTCCTTTGATTTGTGCATTGCATTTAGCATGGGTGGTGGAGATTTAGAAGCTTGACAAGCTTATGGTAGTGAGCTTGGATAGGTGAAGATTGAGTGAAACACATTGCCCATAAACACTTGAAAGTTGAGAGAAAACACTAATCCATGTGAGAGGCTATACATTTTAATTCATTCTTTTCAAATAAATTGCCATGGGACTTAATTCTTGATGCAAGTGAAATTAGTTATGATTGTTGAAGTGATGAAGAGTTATGATTAATCTCTAGCTTGTGATTCTTACACTTCTTTTTCATTTTCAGTTTCCACTTATCATTCTACTAGCCGGATGTTTCAATTCATTCTTTTAACTTGGATTTTGAGCTTTGCCCAGGAGTGCAAAGGTTTAAGTGTGGGGGAATTTGATAAACACATATTTTATCTATTTTCATCCTCCTAACTTAGTCATTTTAATAATCAAATGTAGCTTAATGCATGCAATTGAATGGAAATTGATTTCAATAGTCACTTTTGCACTTTAGGAATTAAACTGCAAAATTCTTGAATTTTATTGCTTGAATTCCTTTTAAATGAATTTTGTGAATTTTCTACTTCATCTCTTTCATTCTTTTATGCAGAATTTTAATATGAATTGGAGTTTTGAAGGAGAATTTGTTTTGAGAAAAAAGGAAGACGAGTTGGAGAGTTAATGAGAACCATTCAAGAAGCAACGGGCAGCAGCTCACAAACACAAGCAGAAAGTGAAGTATATGAGAGTAAGGCAGCTGGAGGAGATTTACGTGAAAGAGTTGAAGTCTGGACATGAAAGCTTGCAGAGCCAACGTGAGAAGCTTGAGTTTAGGTGCTGTGAACAGAAGTTTCAGCTGAGAAACAAGGGCGCATGGAGCTGAAGCTTGGTTTTAACGTAAATGAGCAGCTGCATGATCAAAAGAAGACGCTGAGCTGGAAGAATGAGCTGCATGGAACGTGGATGACGTGAAGAAGCAATGCGAAGCTGGTGAACAGAGCTGAAGCTCAAAGAAGACGCTGAGCTGGAAGAATGAGCTGCATGGAACGTGGATGACGTGAAGAAGCAATGCGAAGCTGGTGAACAGAGCTGAAGCTACGACTTTAACGTTTGGCTGAGGAAGAAAGCCACAAGTCATGCAGAAACAGAGGAAGGAGCAACTCGTCCAGCACATTGCCATGGGTTCTGCACTCACACAAGGCAGAAGCTAAATGAGGGAAGTTGCAGCTGAACGCGAAAGCAGAAGACGTGGAAGTCTGGGTACAAAACAAATAAGAAAACTAACGTGCAGAACATCCAGTAGCTGAACAGAAATGGAAGAAAGAGCGTCGAATGCTTGCATGAGCTGAAATCAAGATGAAGAGACGCTGAAACAGAGACTGGACGCTGGACTCGAACTGGACAGCAGGAGCACGCCTGGAGCTTGAGAAAACGTTGGAGCTAGACGAGGAACAATTTCATTCATTCATCTCTGGACTGGATAGCAATTCGAAGAGCAGAAGGAATGCACAGTGAAATGAAATGAAGATGCAGAACCAAAGCCACGAAGAAGCTGCAGAAGTTACGTCTGGGAAGCAGTAACGTGGGTGCATGAGCTGAATAATAAAGTGGGGCCCATCTCATGCATAATAGCTTCAGGCAAATGGAATAAGATGCTGAGCACGTGAAGTCATTAAAGAAACACGTGAGAAGGGGCTGGACATCACGCCATTCGTCCATTCATTCAGAATTTTATTCCACGCCATACACAGCACACGACGTCTCCATTCACCAGACGTCTCCATTCATCACACGCCTCCATCCAGAGTCCAACCCATTCACGTCTTCTCCCCATTCCATAGTCTATTTATTCACGCCTGATCATACTCTCGCCTCCCATGGAGGGACACCTCCATCCAACCATTCGGCCATACACACACGCCCTTCGTCCACTCTCCATAGACGCCATTCTCCATTCCATATTCCATCTCCATCCATCCACCGAATGAAGATCTAATCTCCATTTGAGGCTAGCAAGGGATGAAGCTCTTGAGTAGAAGCTTGAATCCATGGATGAATAACAAATTATGGCTAAGATTTTCTTATTTTTCTCACACTTTTTCTTATTCTGTATAATCTCGGTTGAGTTATATTTGATTAGGAATTTGTGTAATTAATTAGTGGCTGGTTAGACACTGATTAGGAAACCCTTTTTGTTGATTAATTAGTTAAATTTGAATTTGGTTTTTCATTATTCTCTCTAATCTCTCATGTATGCCACGAAGGTGTTCGATGAATTGCATGAGTAAGGTGGTGTGTTTAAATGTCTATTTGAGAATTCCTTGGTGTTTAGTTGGTTAATTAAACATTTTTGGATGATGAATCAGAAGATAATTAATTAGTTAATCAATCAAATTAGATGTTCATTGATCTTAAAGACAAGAGTTAACGGTTTAATGCGGGATTGAGGTCTCAATTCAACATTGGATTGTTAATCTCTTGATTCTTGCGTGGTAACTCAATATAATCTCTAATGAACATAATTAGGAACTCTTAGACCAGAATTAATCACAATTAGAATAGGATAAGGATAGTGGATACCAAGAGACGATTCCTAAGCTAGTCACAAGCCCATCATTCATCACAATTCATCCAATTAGGTAGTATTTAGGAATTTTGTTTCAATTTCATTTTAGGATAGTTTAATTCATTCAAAAACCCCCTAAACTAGATAGTTCTAGGATCTTAGAACACTTAGAGAACCTAATTGAACATTGAATTCCAATTCCAAGGGAGATGACCTAGGTTGTGCCACTTGCTATATTTTTAGATCAACCTAGTTTTATTTTGAGGGTTGCACGACAAGCTCGTCACATACCAAATCTCAGATCAAGAAGAGCTCATTTGGCCAAAAAGTGACATAGGATTCCATTATGATCAATTTTGGCTCCATATAAGGTACCAAAGTAACCAAATAGCTCTCCCTAAGGTTTGGCACCTTTTGGGAAGTCTAAAAGCATGATTAAAACTTGTGTAAGCTTCCCAAATGGTCTCAAACTCCCTGCCTCTCATTTTGGCCATCTCATCCACACTTATGCATAATTCCACATTAACTTTAAGGAAGCTCATATGTCATAACATGTCCAAATTTCATTCTAAGGGTCACATAGCACATTCTCTCATTCATACATGTCATAACATCATAATTACATATGTTCATAATATTGTAATACGTCTACATCTATTGAATACATCAATTGTCATTCTTATAGCCTTAAAGTAACAAAATTTCCACATTTCAATGTCATGGCTTCATCTCTTATGTGGTTGACTCCCATTGCCTTGCTCTTTAGGTCCATCTAGCATATTAGATCATTGGAGAGGAGGGAATGAGATTCAAAGAATCCCAATAACTCATCTCCTATTCAATCATACATAATATGTGCAAAGCAAGTCTTGAAAATGCATGCATGGATATCATGGAAGTCATGAACATTCAAGAAGCAAGCTTGGCATGTGGATAAGTCATACAAGACATTCAAGAGCTTACCAAGTGGATGGATTGGCCTCACATTTTTTCTCATAGATTTTGGACTTGCCTCACTCATTCTTTAAGAGATTCTTGGACTCAACCATACTCTTTGGAGCCCACTTTCCTTTTGGGAGACTCTTTGCTTTGTCTTAACCAATCTTAATGGTTCTTAGCTCATCCTTACCATGGTTAAGAGTTCTTGGCCTCTCCATGCTCAAGTGAACTCAAACAAACAACATGGTATCATTTAAAAACATAATATGGCATCATGAAATCATGGCATATAAGATCATGCTAGCATACTTTTCATGGCTTGAAAATGCACATACACACATTCTAAGACAAGCTAAACACACACCACGAGACTGGACGCTGGACTCGAACTGGACAGCAGGAGCACGCCTGGAGCTTGAGAAAACGTTGGAGCTAGACGATGCAAATTTCATTCATTCATCTCTGGACTGGATAAATTCGAAGAGCAGAAGGAATTGAACTGAAGAAAGCTGCAGAAGTTACGTCTGGGAAGCAGTCAAATAATAAAGTGGGGCCCATCTCATGCATGATAATAGCTTCAGGCAAATGGAATAAGATGCTGAGCACGTGAAGTCATTAAAGAAACACGTGACTGCATCACGCCATTCGTCCATTCATTCAGAATTTATTCCACGCCATACACAGCACACGACGTCTCCATACCAGACGTCTCCATTCATCACACGCCTCCATGAAGTCCAACCCATTCATCTTCTCCCCATTCCAGAGTCTATACGCCTGATGAGAGAAGGTGGAGAGAGCTACCTTGCACAATCACACACTTTTTCTCTTGAAATTCCCTCCCTTGCTTCGGCCACACACCCACAAACTTGTAGAGATGCTTCCTCTTAGCCTAGACACATTTTATAGGAGTCAATTAGGTCTATGAAACAATTCCTTGAGTCACACGACTTGTTTAGACACTAGGTTATTCTATAAGCTCTATTATGGTCCATAAATGCACCTAATGAAGCAACACCCCTTAAATAATTTTTAGGCTCCATTCTTTCCTTTCAAATAGGATTCTTGACTCCTTTTAAGCCTCTTGGAGTCAGCACATAATTAAAACAAAGGGCCTAACTACATGTTGCATCCTTAGGTCACAATATGAAACCTAAAGCACTAAATCACTTTTTATGAGTTCTAAATTTTTTCCAAGGCCTCCCCTCATTTTCACTCATCATACATGACTGAAGAATGGCCTTAGAAAAATTTAAAACTCTCCCTAGCTACCCCAACTTTGCTTGGGCAAGACTATGTCCCTTTTTGGCCTCCTTGGAATTCTCTTTGTTTTCTTAAAGGAGGAAGCATGTGGGGAGCATCTTAGGGATCTTAGGAGCTCATTTAAATTCTTAATTAGACCTAGGAATCATCATATAAAATCAGATTTTGGAAGGCACACACAAGACCCTAGAATTTGCATCTTGAAATCTAATGGTTATTTGTTAATTCTCTTTGCATATTCTTAATCTCCACACCCTTTTTCCTTAGATTCATGCTTGGTTCTGCCTAAAAATTATTTCCTCTTAGGGTTCCTTATTGTGTCAAATTGGAGAAGAAGAGGAACCAAATATAGCAACCATAAGAAGATAAATTACCTAGTTTTCTTGCTTTTTCTTGCTTAAATCTTGCTTTCTCCAAGCTCCTCTCTTCAAATCTAAAAATTCCCTTGAATTTCTCCCTTAAATCAGATTTATAAACTCCATTTTAATCAAAGGAAATAAAGGAGAAAGGAGGAGAGGAGATGTGGATGAAGAAAAGTATGAAAAACTACCATGGAAACATACCCTAAGCTTGGATTTTCTCTTCCTTTTCTTCTTCCCTTGGTGTGCCACTCTCCTAAGGTTTTTCTTCTAATTTGGGGCAGAATAATCTGAAGTTAAATGAGGGAGAGTGAGAGGCACCACTTATTTATAAGGGAGGAAGAAGCACTTTTTCAAAAATTTCTATTTTGCCCTTCATTCTTTGCATTTTCATTTCTCCTTCGTTTTAGCTCCTTTTTTAGAACTGTCTTTTCTATTATGTAATTTAGGTTCCCAATTTAATAAAATGCCTTTAGAATCACTCAAATCAAAACTAAAACCTTCTCGAATAGATCTGTCAAAGTTCAGGCATATTGACATTGGAAAACATCCATCGGAGGGGATTTAACTGTCCCGAGGCTTCCCATGGTTTTCAAGGCCTCTGAGAACCCTAGAGAACTCAAAATTTTCATTTAAAAATCCTTCCTGTGTGAATTCCAAAATTTGCTCAAAATTAAAAATGCCATTACATTTTGTAAGCTTTTCGTAAGAAATTGTTTCTTCATTCTAGCTCTATTTTTCTTCCTGTCTGAGCCTGGGATTCTCATTTTTAGGAGTCTAGAATGCTTCCCAAATTTTTTAGAACCTTAATTACATCATCTTGGGGAACTTCTTTTTGTATCTAGTGAATTTCGTTCATTAATAGAGAAATTGTACGTTATGTTTCTCACGTTTTCTCTCGTTTTCGGTGGATGTTACAACATGCATGTCTTTCATCCACCACACATAGTACACTTCATTACATAGCTCTATTCCACGTCAAGCACATCATTCACGTGTAAACTACCACTAGAACACACACACTCCACGTAAACATGAAGTAACACATAGGTTTGAGTTGGTGAGAAGAGAAGGAGGTAGAATACTTATGATGAAGAAAAGGGAACTGAGAATGTAAGAAGAAGCCATAGGACCAACTAAAAAGAGCTACGGGCTACACTAGCTACAAGCTACAAACACACACTTGAACAGATCGTGAACATGTGACGTGTAACACCCCAAAATTAATTAAGGTATTAATCATGGATTTAGATTAATTAGGGATAATTAATACAGGATAAGTGGGCAAGGTTAGAGAATGGTAATTTTGAGAAATAAATTAATAATATGAGTTGAGAATTAATTGGGATAGAAACTATATCTAGGCCCAAATTAATGTAGGGGGATCATGAGAAGGGGCTTATAAAAGCCCAATGATTCTAGATGCAAGCCCAACTCCTTATCATGAGACTTGGGCCGAGAGGGATCCCCTAGCAATAGCCCAATTTGACCTAGTGAAATAAAGGCCCAATACCCAATTTACATGAGCTCTTATAATGGGCCCAACACACATTATGCAGACCCAAGTTGGATTGACTCTTGGAAGTTAGCCTAACCCAATCAAATTTCTGTAGCCCAATTCATGAAACAAAGCCCAACAAGTGCAAAATCTGAACCTACAAGGAATTGGGCCATTGGGTCAGCATACCTCACTTAAACTGAAATTGTTCTGCAGCCCACTTCACCAAACAAAAGCCCAATAAGCACATATCTGAACCTAAGTGGATTTTGGGCTTTAGGGTTGACCCAAACTCATCTAAAACCCTAACCCTTCAGCCTCTCCTTCATTTTGCTGAAACTCAAGGAAGAAAATTGGAGGTTTGAGGGAGGCTAGGGTTCCACCAACATGGAGGCTCCATTTCTCACTTCTAGAGGATGATTTAGCCAAGGTAGGTTATATATAACTTGACCCTCTCATCCTCCTCTTCATTTTGGTCCGATTAATTTCTGGGTTTGAGCATTTTCATCTTCCTCTCAAATCTGAAATTTGGTGTTGGGTGATTCCTTGCAAGATTTTCGGACTTGGAGGTTAGAGGGAGGTTTAGGTAAGCTTTTCCCTTCCATTTTGTGTATAACCTTGCTGGAAAATGCCCCTAAGGATGTATTATCATAATGGGTTCTTTTATTGTGTGAGATTACAAGGAGATAATGGTGGAAAACTAAATTTTCTGGGCTTGGTGGTTGAAGTGCGAATTTTTGGTGCTTCTATGGCAGATTTTCGGAGGTGGGGCTATTGGTGCTGTTAAGTGAGTATTTCCCTTCCATTTTAATGCATTCTCTGTTAGTTTGAGACCCCTGTAATTAACCTATGACATGGGATTTGGTTTAATGTGGAGTTACCTAGAAATTAGAGTAAACTATAGCAATTTCTGGTGTGGGAAAGTTGGAGTCCGAAATTAAATCCCCTAGTAATTAGGTAAGTAACCTCTAGTCGTCATTAGTAGTTCAGCTCTTTGGATATTTGATTATGACTAGAAATGGTGATAATTATGCTTCTTATAGGCTTGGTGTGCACTTGGATCATTATGGTAGCTAGGGCAAGAGTAATTGGCTTCAATGAGGTAACCGGGTTATTTTCCTAATTCCATGTATATGCTCATGTTAATCTGCTATTTGTCACACATGCTTGATTTTGAAATGTTAAATGACTGGTTGACTACTTGATTGATATTGTATTTGGACCTTGTGAGTCCATGGTGGAGCTGTGGTGCGGCTGCCACCCGTGCATGTGCTACGATCGAGCACCGGGTATGATCAACCCCAGATGCACTGAGCCCTGGTGTGCTCAATGGGGAGTAGGTGCCGTGGACGGGCCTCTCCCGGTGTTAATGGCCTTTAACATGTTGTGTATGATTGCTGGTATGGGACAGTAGTCAATAGTGGTTCAACTAGTTCATTTGCCAATTGAATTGAAAATTCTGATATTGATGACATGAGATTGTCTTGGATTGATTGACTTGTACATATATATGGAAATTACCTGTTGTTACTGAGATTGTATATCTCACCCCGTTGTGGGCTAACATTTTCAGGGACCGGACCTCTTAGTGCCGAGGAAGAAATTAATAGAAGACCATTAAATGGTTTGGTAATGCATAGGCTTAGGAGCTTTGACAAAAATGTATTGTAATTAAATTGTTAGTTTTGTATCATTGCTGCATTGCATCATGAGTTACCAAGTGTAGGGATTGTATATGTAATTCGATTATCATGGAATTGAACCTTATGATTGTAATTGGCTAATAATGGAAAGTGTATCGAATGTTAAATATCAACGGTGAATGATTGGTGTTGTTATTATTTCATAAACTCGCTAATAGAGGGTGATTAGAGAACGGAAATGGGCATGTAAGTTTTGAATTGGTAATGAAAGAATAGCTAAGTAAATAAGGTAGATAAATGCCATTAGAGCCATGTAAAATGAGGGGAAGTGATCTTAGGGTGTCCCTAAGGAGAGAAATAGAGTGTAGGGGGCGAAACATAGGGAAAACAGCTACAGAGGGGAGTCACGCCGCGGCCAAGAAGGCTTCGCCGCGGCCTAGGGAGTGACAGTGTCGAGGGACGCCGCGGCTTGATAAATCTCGCCGCGGCGCGGAGTGAAAATAATCGCCCAGCGGGTGACAGAACGTAACCTCGCCGCGGCGCAAGAAGTCTCGCCACGGCGCGAGTCGAGAAAATTAATTTGGGAGGTTACAGTAGCAAAACTCGCCGCGGCGCCACATAGGTTGGCCGCGGCGCAGGTCCAAGCCGCGGCGAAAGTCAGGAAAATTCCAGAGAGTAACTGAGCCGCGACGCAAGAGTTCCAGGCCGCGGCGGAGGGCTAAAAACTCAGTTTTTGACCTAGACACCCGGATTTCTTGAATGCTAATGCTAAGGAATGATATAGGAACACCCGTGGGAGGTTTTTGGGTGTTGCAAATGATAAAGGGATGAATTACAAATGCTTGTATACATGTCCCTGTTTATAGTTGATTAGTTGATGACCCTAACAACGTCAAGGTTCAAATTTCTCCGTATTTCCGCAAAGTAATTTATTGTAGCAACCCCGAACCTTGATCATTAATTATTAATTACATACTTAACTCTAATTATGATAATTAGAAGTTAGGGTCGTCACATGACGACCCTAACTTCTAATCCCGGTAATTATGGTTAAATACACGATTAATAATTAATGATCAAGGTTTGAAGTCGTTCCAATTAATTACATTAAGAAAATATAGGGGGATTTGAACCTTGATGTTACTAGGGTCATCAACTAAACAACCATAAATGGGAGAATGCATAAAAGGAATTGCACTATCCTCAGGGGTTTGTGATTCATCCATCCATCAGTTTCAACATACAAAAACCTCCCATAAGTGTTCATATATCATTTCCTAGCATTACCATTGAAGAAATTGGGGTTTCTAGGCTAAAGATGGGAGTTTGGGGACCTGCGCCGCAACTTGGAACCTTCCCGACGCGGTTAAATTAGGTCCTGAAACTCGAAAACTAAGTTTTTCACCTTGCGCTGTGGCCTCGACCTTTCGCGCTGCGGCTAAGTGGCTCTCGGGAAGCATTGGGTAACTTACTCAAATTTCACTGCAGTGAGTTGGATCTTTGTCGCAGCCAACCTACGTGGCGCTGCAGTGGAGATGCCTTTTGGAGCTACTATTTGAAGTCCCACGATTTTCACCTCGGCCGAATACATTTGCACCGCGGTGAGTTTTGCTACTATACTCTCCTTAATTGGTCTTCTCGACTTGAGCCACAACAGGACCTATTGTGTTACAGTGAGGTTTCATTCTGTCGCACTGCGCCGCGCGATATTTCTCAAGCCGCGGCGTCCCTCGTCACTGTCACTCTTTAAGCCACGGTAAGGCCTTCCTAGCCGCGACGTGACTCCCTCTTGTAACTATATCTCCTACATTTTGTCCTATGCACTCCAATTCTCTCCTTAGGAACACCCTAGGACCACTTCCTCCCATTTTATATGACTCTAATGGTATTTATCTACCTTATTCACCTAGCTATTCTACCATTACCAATTCAAAACTTAAATGTAATTTCCACTCCTTCAACTACCCTATATCAACAAGTCCATAGAGTAATAGCAACAAGAATTCATGCACTATTGATAATTAAAATTCGATACACATTCCATTAGAGTTTTCATATATCAATGATTCATATCAATATCTAATACATCACATAATTATATTTCCAACAATATACCATACCATAAATTTAGTAAAAATCATACATCAGGTGTTATGGGATTCATACATCCAATATCAAGTTATGATGAGGCCTAACTCCTCAATAAATACATCTTAAGTAATCAAAATATAGAAGCCTACACTTGGCAACATGATTACATGATGATACTATACAAAAGGAATACAAAATTTAGCATATATTCTAAATAAACCAATCTAAGTGTAGCCTTCTCCCCACACGGTTGGAGCTCATGAATTTTCATCCACTTGCTTCCCCTTATCCTTACCGGAAGAACCTTCACCTGAAATATTTAATCCCATGAAATGGGGTGAGATGCAAATCTTAGTAACCAAAACAAATTCCATTCATATATTCCAGTTTAATCAACATATATGCATGATTTCATATAAACATCAGAAAACATACCAGTAAATGAAATCGTTAGGCTATGATGATCACTATCCCATACTAGCAATCATATTTTCACATGTTAAAGGCCAATAACATCAGGAAAGGCCCGTCCATGGCACCTACTCCCTAATGAGCACAACCAGGGCTCAGTGCATTTGGGGTTTGATCATAACCCGGTGCTCGATCAAAGTACATGCGCAGGTGGCAGCTGTACCATAGCTCCACCATGGACTCACAAGGTCCAATCACAACACAATAGATAGCCAACCAATTCATTCAGTATTTCAAATCATTCATGTATAGCAAACGTGAAATTAAAATAGATATATGCATGGAATTAATATAGTCTCGGTTACCTCACTTGTAGCCAATCCTCTAAGAGCCATCTGAATGTTACTTCAGCCTATGGACACAAAACCAAGCCATTACTATCCCTAATCATAATTTGTATAAGCAACCCATCATTTAAAAAATTAAGCTATATAGGACTACTTAGAAACACTTACCCAATTACCACTAAAACCAAATTCGAATTCGGTTGCTCCTACCCTAGAAACCTCAAAATAACACCCCAAATTCTGAGTAAATTCATATAGAAATAATACCCATATTATAAATCAACTATAGAGGTCTCAAACTAGCAAAGAAAGCATCAAAATAGAGAGTTTATACTTACCTAATGTTAGCCCTAGCCTCAACCTACGAATTTTCACCATGGAAACATCAAATGGCAAGTTTCAGATTTTGGGTGTAGGTGAAAATACTCCAAATGAAAAACTAATCAGGCCAAAATGAAGCAAAAGATGAGAGGATTAAGTTATATAACTATTACCTTAGCTGAATCTTGCTCTAGAAGTGGGAAATGATAGATTTCTTACCTCAAACCCTAGCCTCCCTCCAAACCTCCGAAATTCCCTCTTATGTTTCAGCAAAATAGGGAAGTGGTTGAAGTATTTAGGGTTTTAGTTGGGTTTAAATTGGATCTAAGGTGGGTCATGGGCTGCTCCAAGATCCAACTCTAAATGGGCTTCAGATTTTAGCTTTATTGGGCCAACTTTAAGGTGTTGGGCTGCAGAATTTTATTGGGCCAGACTTAGTTTTAAGAACTCCATTATTTTGGGTCTGCACTAAGTTTATTAGGCCATTTGTAAGAGCTTATGGAAGTTAGGTCTTGGGCCTTTAATTCATTAAATTAGATTGGGTCTACACCTAACTTATTAGGCTTCCATTAGCCTCTTATCATGATCTCTTACATTAATTTAGGCTAAGATGAAGTTTCTATCCCTATTAATTCTTAACTCATATTATTAATTTATCTTTCAAAATTTCCATTCACTTAACTTACCCAACTATTCCATATTAATTATTCTTAATTAACCGAAATCTATGATTAGCACCTTAATTAATTTTGGGGTGTTACAAAACACATGAGAGAAGAAGACGCTGGATCTGAATGAGAGAAAGAGAAGACGCGAAAAAGGGAGCAGCATATATGGAGAAAAAGCACATGAGAAGCTCGAGTTTTATGTGCATGTGAGCAGAAGCATAAGGAGAATGTAATTACAAGATGAATGAGTTAAGGAGAAGAGAATGAAGCAACACGAGCAGAACGAAAGAGAAGCAATAGGTTAGCAAGACTTTAACATGGGAATGAAGAGAAATGAGAGCAACAAACATCACGTAGAGAACAGAAGCTACGGGATTTAAGTAGAAGCTACAAATAAGCAAAACGAGTTAGATAGTTGAATAGAATAGAAATTAAATACACTCGTGGCAAGCAAGAAAAAGGAGAATGTAAAGATCAAGAAGAGAAAATCACATGGAAGTAAAAGAGAAGGAGCTACGGATTGACATGATGCTATAATAAGATTATGAACAATTGGAAAGTCACATGAATAGTGTATGAAGCTCCTGATTGTGAAGGCAGTAGATCACGTAAAGGTGAGGGATAAGAGGGGCACGTCATTTGTTAAAATACACAGGGGCAGAACACAAAGGAAAGATGGAATAGCTAGCTAAAGAAAAATGCAAAAAATGACGTGGGAATGAGCTGTGGGTTGACTTGTAAACATGTGAAAAAGAATTAATGAAGCACATGAGGGAGAGTATGAAAGGCTAGATGCTAGAGGCAAAACCATACATACACGCTATTCACACACATTCCATTTGACTCTTCCATGCCCCTTTTTTTCGCCACGTAGTAGCCATTCCCCACTCCATTTCTTCCATTCTTCCACCTCCATGAAGCATTAAATCTTCATCTTACGGCTAGCTAGGAGGAGGTCCCTGGTTGAAACTTGAGTCCATGGAATACCAAGAGATTTTGTCTAAGCTTTTTATTTTTATTTTCTCTTTCTACATCAAGTTTTGTTATTTTATTTACTTGGTTAAGCTTGTAAATGATTGAGATTGATGTAATTTATGATTGATGGCTAATTAGACATTGATTAGGAGAGAATTTGTTGATTAATTGATTAGATTAAGTACTGAATTTTACATTTTCCTTTAATTTTTCATGTATGCCATCAAGGTGTTCAATGAAATGCATAAGTGAAATTGTGTGCTTGATTGTTTGATTTGAGGATTCCTTAAAGTTTGGTTGGTTAATTGAACATCCTATGGTGTTAATTCAGAGGCTAATTGATCAATTAATCACTCGATTTTAAGTGTTCATTGATCCTAAAGGCAAGAATTAATGATTTAGTGCGGGGTTGAGGTTTCAATTCAACATTTGATTATTAATTTCTTGAATCTTAAATGGTAATTCAAGATCATTTGCTATGAACACAATTAGAGACTCTTAGACTAGAATTAATTACAATTGAATTAGGATAAGGATAGTGGACACCAAGGGATGAATCCAAGGCTAGTCACATGTCTATCATTCAACCATTAATTTATGCAATTAGGTAGTGATTAGGAATGTTGTTTCAATCTAATTCTACTTAGTTTAATTACATAAAAAAACCCTTAATTTAGGTAGTTCTAGGATTCTTTAACACTTAGTAAACCTAATTAAATATTGAATTCCATTTCTTAGGGAGACGATCTAGGTTGCACTACTAACTATAAAATTAATTCAATCTAGTTTTATTTTGGAGGTTGCGTGACACGACCTCTCAAGCACCATGGCATATTTTGATGACAAGTGAGGGCTAGAATGAGATTAAGTCAAGCAAGAAGAAATTTATTTTAATCGAAGTTGAATCTATGCCACACATTACCATAGAGCACTTCAATAATTTTAAACCTCCAATGATTAACACTTGCTATATTTTCAACCACGAGTGCTAGATAGGAGAACTTATAACACTAATGTCACCTTGAGTGTAAACTAGATTGGAAAGTGGGGGAAAGGGTGATGACATATTTCAAGCTAAAATTCATACTCAACCCATGTTCAAATACTATTAGGACAACTCAAAAACACTTGACAGAATCCAATCCCAGTTGCAAGATAGGAACCAAACTGTAATCACACTAACATCCCTGAGGCAGTAGGCATATTTTGAATAAGATTCAGCTCAAAGTTTAGACTCAAAATCTAAGTTAAATTATGCTAGTTGTAATAACTTATATTTCTATTATCATACTCTTCCATTTAGGGCACTAAGTGCACATTTACAAGGCAAAAGTGGGGAAAAGTCTAAAAATAACACACTTTTATCGCATTATTATAAGGTTAAATTTTTCCATTTACATTATGTGGGCCCTGTGGATCTTTCAATAACATTATCTAGTCATTTATCATTGGAAAAAATCACAAAAAACTCAAATTATCAAGCAATCCATGGATTTCAAGACAAAAACCCTAAATTTCCCTTCATTCTCCACTGCTGTATAGTGATATATTTCAGGGACAATTTTGAAAATTATAACTAAATGTAGAAAAATTGAAATCACACAAACCATAGCTTTCTAGAAATTTTTGGACATCAAGTTTACAAAAAAAAAAAAGTCCTAGCCATGAAAATCCCGTTTGGACTATGTTTGACAATGAAATAGCCACAAAGGTCTAACTACTACTGGATACTGATACAGTTTACTGTCATAAACTTCAAAACTTTCCAATTAATTTTGAAAAAATCCAATCCATGCAAATGATATCAATATAGCAAGATATGGATGTTAACTAGAGGGAAAAAATAACTCCAAACCAATCTAAGAACGTTCAGGCTCTGAAAATCAATCAAATAGTAACAGGAGTCTAACTGGTCGCCTAGTACTGGATAGCAACTTCAAAAATTGATATCTCCTTCTCTAGACCTCCAAATGAGGTGTTCCAATTGGCACAAGTTACTGAAAAATTTTAGTTTCTCCATATAAAATTTCGTGGCAATTGGACATCATTTGCCCTATGAATGACAAAAAAAAAAAATTTAGACTATATGAACAGTACCAGTGGCCAAACTAGAAAGTTTTTCCAACTTCAAAAAGTCACCAAATATTCAACAGGCATAAAAAAAATACCCACTTTAGCTTTTCAAAATGTTCTTAACAAGCTCTAGATGTATGCCAAATTTTAAACCAAGAAGAGCTCATTTGGACAAAAAATGACATAGTTTACCAAAATGGCCAATTTTGCCTCTCATAAGATATTACTTTGATCCAAATGGCCTTCATTTAAGTTTGGCACCTCTTGGGCAAGTTTAGAAGCATGAATATGACTTGTATGAACTGCCCAAGTGGTCCCAAACCTCATATATCTTAATTTGGCCATTCCATTTCCATTGATACACTAATACATCAAGCCATCAAGAAGCCAAAATTCCCATTTCTATGGATTTCATGCCACATATGATCTATACAAGAGTCATACATCATATTACATTTGTCCATCAGCTTACATCTCAAAAATAATATGTACAAAGTAACTTTGGTATTAAATACTAATAACCATGATTTTTATATGTTTTAATTCTCCTAACTTAAGCATTTTAATAATGAATTATGGCTTTAAGGCTTTAATTAGATAAGATTTTATTTTAGTGGCTATTTCTATATTTTAGGAATTTATTTACAAATTATTGGTTTTTAATGCTTAAATTTATCTTTAATAATTTTGTGAATATTCCTAGTGATTTTTGTTTATTATTCTTGCAGAATTTTTGATGGACAATTGGTATTTGAATAGGAGATTGTTTTGGAGAAGAAGTAGAGGTTTGCTAAGTCCAAGGAAACCATGCATTCCATCTTCTCATTCTCACATCTCTCACTCACTTGGTTTGCACACACATATCACTCATGGGTCTCTCTATGTAGGCAACTCCTCCACATCACTTATTCACACATTAAGTTTCATCCTATCACACACATGGCAGCTCTCATTACACAAACACGAAGGAAGTGCCACAGGTTTCATGCATGGTTCCACATAGCAGCACATCCCCATGTGATGAGGAAGCAACTCAGGTTTGGAGGCTCGAGTTTCTTAGTTCTAACGTAAGAAAGCTGGAAGCAACAGTTTGTAAAGCAAGCCACGTGTAACACCCCGAAATTAATTAAGGTGTTAAGAATGTATTTGGACTAATTAAGAATAATTATCATGAAATAATTGGGCAAGTTTTATGAATGAAAATTTATAGAGAAATAAGTTTGTAATATAGGTTTAAGATTTCATTTGGGTTAAAGCCTAATTGGGGCCCAAAATTTAATTTAAATAAGTCATGGATAAGGATTTATAGAGACCCAATAATTTTTGGGTATAAGCCCAACTCCTTATCATGAGGCTTAGGCCAAGAGAAATTGCCTAGCAATAGCCTAATTTGATTTAGTAGAATAGGGGCCCAAGACCCAATTTATGTGAGTTGGCCCAACGCACAATATGTAGGCCCAAATTAGATTGGCTCTTGAAATTTGGCTTGACCCAACTACAACCCTGAAGCCCAACTCATGAGATTCAGCCCAACTTATGAGATAAGGCCCAACAAGTATAAAAATTTAAACTCACAAGGAATTGGGCCATTGGGTCAGCACATTCCACTTGTAGCTCTAAATTTTCTGCAGCCCATTCATTAAACCATGACCCAATTACTAGAGATGAGCCAAATTGGACCTTGGGCTGATGGGTCAACCCATTTCTTATTAAAAACCCTAAAGGATCAGTAGCCTCCCTCCCCATTTAGCAAAAAACACAAGAGGCAAGGGAGAAAATGCGAAAGTTTAAGGGAGGCTAGGGTTCTACCAACATGGAAGCTCCATTTTTGACTCCTAGAGGATGATTTAGCCAAGGTGAGTTATATATAACTTGACCCTCTCATCCTCCTCTTCATTTTGGTCCGATTAATTTCTAGGTTTGAGTATTTTCATCTTCTTCTCAAATCTGAAATTTGGTGTTGGGTGATTCCTTGCAAGATTTTTAGACTTGAAGGTTAGAGGGAAGATTAGGTAAGCTTTTCCCTTCCATTTTGTGAATCGCTTTGCTGGAAAATGCCCCTAAGGATGTATTATCATAATGGGTTCTGTTATTGTGTGGGATTACAGGGAGATAATGGTGGAAAATTGAATTTTCTGGGCTTGATGATTGAAATGCGAATTTTGGTGCTTCCATGGTGGATTTTCGGAGGTGAGGCTATAGGTGTTGTTAAGTGAGTATCTCCTTCCCATTTTGATGCATTTTCTATTACTTTGAGACCCCTATAGTTGACTTATGATATGGCCTTTGGTTTCATGTGAAATTACCCAGAAATTGGAGTGAACTATAGCAATTTTTGGTGTGGGAAAGTTGGAATCCCAAATTAAATCTCTTGGTAATTAGGTGAGTAACCTCTAGTCTGTCATCAGTAGTTCAACTCTTTGGATATTTGATTGTGCTCAGAAATGATGATAATGATGCTTGTTATAGGCTTGGTGTGTATTTGGATTATTATAGTAACTAGGGGAAGAGTAATTGGCTTCATTGAGGTAACTGGGGTTATTTTTCTAATTCCATGTATATGCTCATGTTAATCTGCTATTTGTTATACATGCTTGATTTTGAAATGCTAAATGTTTAGTTGACTACTTGATTATTATTGTAATTGGACCTTGTGAGTCCATGGTGGAGCTGTGGTACGGCTGCCACCCGTGCATGTGCTTCGATCGAGCACCGGGTTGTGATCAAACCTTAGATGCACTGAGCCCTGGTTGTGCTCATTATGGAGCAGGTGCCGTGGACGGGCCTCTCCCGGTGTTATTGGCCAGTAACATGTTGTGTATGATTACTGGTATGGGATAGTAGTCATTGGTAGTTCAACTAGTTCATTTGCCAAGTGAATTGATGACTCTGGTATTGATGACATGAAATTGCATTGGATTGATTAACTTGTACATGTATATGGAAACTGCCCTTTTGTTACTAAGATTGTATATCTCACCCCATTGTGGGCTAACATTTTCAGGGACCGGACCTCTTAGTGGCAAGGAGGAAATTAATGGAAGATCATTAAATGGTTTGGTAGCACATAGGTTTGGGAGCTTTGACAAAATGTATCGTAACTAAATTGCTAGTTTTGTATTATTGCTGCATTGCATCATGAGTTGCCAAGTGTAATGATTATATATGTAATTTGATTATCATGGAATTGAACATTATGATTATAATTAGCTAATAATGGATAAGTGATTTGATTTTATATGAACATTAAGCATTGACCCCATGTACCTTGTGACCATAATAAATTTGCTGTTATTAATTTATGAACTCACTAGTTTATGGTAGCTAGAGGGTTAAGGATCCACATTTGAATTTTAAATGTGTAATGATAGATGTGTTAAGTAAATTAGATGAAAGAAAGACATTAAATCTTCACAAACTAAGTTAAAGTGGCCTAGAGGGTTGCTAGAAGGGGAATTGGAGAGCATGAGATGAAATTTTAGGAGTTATAGGAACAGAAGGGAATTGGCCGCGGCCAACATTTAATTAGCCTAAGCCAAATAGAAACAGAGAAGAATTGGCCGTGGCCAACAATTAATTGGCCTCAGCCAAATGTGGCGAACCTGCCAGGGAAGAAAACAGAGAGAAATTGGCCGCGGCGAATAGTGATATTGGCCGCGGCTAAGCCTAGGAAGCAAGTTTGGGGGTGTTCCATAGGGTATTTGGCCACGGCAAAATGCGTGAAATTTATAGAGATGTAAGGACTTGAATCCGAGAGTAGTTGGTCGCGGCAAAAGGGGATTTTACCGCAGCAAAGGTGCTCAATTTCTCATATTCACCTAAAAACTTTAATTTCTTTTATGGTAATACTAAGGAATGATTTAGAAACACTTGTAAGAGGTTTTTATGAGTTGGAATTAATGGATGGGAGAATCAAAGGCTCCTTATTAATGATTAAATTCACTTGTACTTTTGAATAATTATGGTTGCCTAATTAATGACCCTAATAATATTAAGGTTCAAATTTTCTAACATTTTTTGAATATAATTAGTTGTAATGAATTTTAACCCTAATTCAAATTTTATGGTTAGTAATCACGTACTTAACCTTAATTATGATTATTAGAAGTTAGGGTCGTTACCGAGCAACATAAAGTAAGAGTTGGGAATTGAACACGACGTGAGATGGTTTCTCGAGGATAAGAAGCTTGAGTAAAGGAACATGGGAATTCAAGAGAGAAGAATACATACAGAACCGCATGAACAGTAAACAAGAAGCAAAAGAAGCTACATGAAGGAGAAACACATGTATATGAACTTGGGGTATTACGAGGAGCAGAACGTGGAACACGTAAAAGAAAAGCAACTGAAATAGAGAAGAAATAGCCATGGGTTCTGGTTCTTTGAGAGGAAGAAGAAGGAGTTGAGTTGAAGAAGAATCAACACGGGCGTTGAGTTCATTAAGAAGCCACAGGCTAAGCATGTGAATAGTAAAAAGCTTTGGCTGAAGAATTAATGAAGTAGCGAGTAGAAACAGAAGAAAATGAAATGCAATAGCCACGTGATTCATTTACGAAGAATAAGCTATGGGTTTTAGGAAGTTCAAGCTGAAGTGGGGTCAACTCTTATACACAAATGCAGTAGCATCAGAACGAGAATCATGTAAAGATTGTAAATGAGGCACATGATTATTAAGTGAAGGAGAGAACGTGGGCAGCACGTGAGAGACGGCAGAAGATCAACGCGAGCTGGGGGCAGCATCAACACGTCATTCCACGCTTCATTCCATTCAACTTATGCCCCCCTCGTCACACTCTATCCATCATTTTCACCCTTCGTCCATTCCACGTCTAGCAACCTCTCATCCACTCCTCCATTCTCATTCCACCTCTAATGAAGCTCTAATCCATCTGTGACTAGCAAGGAAGAAGGATCTTGGAGAAGCTTGAATCCATGGAATTACAAGCAAAATTTTGGCTAAGGATTTCTATTTTCTTACACTTTTTCTCTTTCATATATTGTCTTGGTTAAGTTGTATTTGATAGAGAATTTGTGTAATTATAATTAATGGCTGGTTAGACACTAATTAGGAAGCCTTTTTTGTTGATTAATTGGTTAGATTAAATATTGAATTTTGTATTTTCCTAATATTTTCCAAGTGTGCAATCAAGGTGTTTGATGAAATGCTTGTGAGAATTGGTGTGCCTAATTGTCCATTTGAGGATTCCTTGATGTTTAGTTAGTTAATTAAACATCTTTGGCTGATGATTTAGAGGCTAATTAATCAGTTAATCAATCAAATTAGATATTTATTGATCTTAAAAATAAGAATTAAAATTTAATGCGAGATTGAGGTCTCAATTCAACATTATTTTGTTAATCTCTTGAATCTTGATTGGTAACCCAAGATAATTTGTTATGAATACAATTAGGGACTCTTAAGCTAGAATTAATCACAATTGGATTAGGATAAAGATAGTGGATACCAAGGGACGATTCCAAAGCTAGTCACTAGACTATCATTCATCCATAATTCATACATTAAGTAGTAATTAGAAATTTTATTTTAATTTCAATTTACTTAATTAATTAGATCAAAAACCCCCTTTAATTAGATAGTTCTAGGATCTTATAACACTTAGAAAACCCAATTAAACATTGAACTCCATTTTCAAGGGAGATGACCTAGGTTGTGCTGCTAGCTACATATTTAGTTCAACCTAGTTTTATTTTGAGGGTTTTGCGACAGACCCGTCAAATACATAACAAGCTACATAATGTACAAAGTATGTCTTTTCAATGCTCTTGGCTTGCCTTCCTTACTTCTTGGACTCCTTGAATCTCAATAGCTCACACACCCATTCACACATACATTCAAGGCATATACACATCAAAGCATATGTATGGAAGGTTTGGCGACGATAAAGTATGTAAAGTCACAATTTCCATGCCACTTAGTTAAATTCAAGCCAAGACCATGCTCTAGGGACTTTTGGTTTTACCTCACCCCATTTCTAGGACTTTTAGATTTACATCACTTTTGACCTAGGGACTTTTGACTTAGCCTCACCCTTCTAAGAGACTTTTGGCTTTGTCTCACCCATGCCATGAGACTTTTGGCATCTCCTCACCTACATTAAAGGACTTTTGGCATCACCTCATCCTTATGAGCCATTTCCATAACCATGGCCATTCAAGGAGACACATTGGTACTAATGTATTGTCAAGGCATCATGTGGTGTTACACCCTAAAATTAATCAAGGTGCTAATCATGAATTTGGGTTAATTAAGAATAATTAATATGGAATAATCGGGTAAGTTAAGAGAATGAAAATTTTAAGAGATAAATTAATAATATGAGTTGAGAATTAATTGGGATAGAAACTTCATCTAGGCCCAAATTAGTGTAAGAAATCATGATAAGAGGCTAATGGAGGCCCAATGAGTTATGTGCAGATTCAATCTGATTCAATGTGATAGAAGCCCAAGATCTACCTTGTGTAGGCACTTATAAATGGCCCAATAAACCTTATGTAGACCCAAGACCATGGAGTTCTTAAAACTAGGTCTAGCCCAATGAAATTCTGCAGCCCAACATCTTAAAACTAGCCCAACAAAGTTAAAATCTGAAGCCTATTTGGAGTTGGATCTTAGAGTAGCCCATAACCCATAGAAAACCCAACTTAAACCCTAAAAACTGACCTAGCCACCCCTATTCTCCAAAATCATAAGAGACACACACAAAATTCAGAGGTCCAAAAGAAAGGCTAGGGTTCTTGGAATGTTTTCACATTTTCCTACTTCTAGAGCAAGATTCATCCAAGATAATAGTAACATAACTTAATCCTCTCATCTTTCTCTTTAATTTGAACCAATTCATGTTCCAATTATAGCACTTTCACCCATACCCAAAATCTAAAACTTTCCATTTGATATTTCCATGGTGAAAATTCATAGGTTGAGACTAGGGCTGACATTAAGTAAGTATAAACTCATCTTCTTGATGTATTTCTGCTGGTTTGAGACCCCAATGATTTGATTATAGTATGCGTATTAATTTTTCATGATTTTGCTTAGGATTTAAGTTAATTTATTGAAGCTTTTGGTAGAGGACACATCCATTCCAAATTTTAGGAATTTATAGTGGCTGGGGAGATTTTTGTACCATTGGTGGCTTTTGCAATTAGTCTACAAGTGAGGTAACTGAAACTATATTAATTCCATGCATATATCAATTTTGATTTCATATTTGCTGTACATGAATGATTTGAAATGTTGAATGAATTGGTTGTCTATCTATTGTGTTGTGATTGGACCTTGTGAGTCCATAGTGGAGCTATGGTGCGGCTGCCACCTATGCATGTGCTTTGATCAAGCATTGGGTTATGATCAAACCCTAGATGCACTGAGCCCTGGTTGTGCTCATTAGGGAGTGGGTGCTGTGGACGGGCCTCTCCCGATGTTATTGGCCTTTAACATGTGAAAATATGATTGCTAGTATAGGATAGTGATCATGATAGCCTAATTGTTTCATTTACTGGTATGACTGGTATGTTTACTGATGCTTATACGAAATCATGTATATATATTGATTAAATTAGAATATATGAATAGAATTTTTTTTGGTTACTGAGATTCGCATCTCACCCTGTTTCATGGGATTAAATATTTTAGGTGAAGGTTCTTCAGGTAAGGATAAGGGGAAGCAAGTGGATGAAAATCCATAAGCTCCAACCGTGTGGAGAGAAGGCTACACATAGATTAGTTTACTTAAAATAAATGCTAAATTTTATATTCCTTTTTGTATAGCATCATCATGTAATCATGTTGCCAAGTGTAGGCTTTTATATTTTGATTACTTAGGATGTATTTATTAAGGAGTTAGGCCTCATCATAACTTGACATTAGATGTATAAATCCCATAACACCTGATGTATGAATTTTACTGAATTTATAGTATGGTATACTGTTGGAAATATAATTATGTGATGTATTAGATATTGATATGAATTGTTAATGTATGAGACCTCTAACAGAATGTATATCAAATGTTAATTGTCAATAGTGCATGAATTCTTGTTGCTATTACTCTATGGACTTGCTGATATAGGGTAGTTGGAGGAGTGGAAATTTACATTTAAGTTTTGAATTGGTAATGGTAGAATAGCTGGATGAATAGGGTAGATAAATACCATTAGAGTCATATAAAATGGGAGGAAGTGGTCCTAGGGTGTTCCAAAGAAGAGAATTAGAGTGCATAAAACAAAATGTAGGAGATATAGTTACAGGAGGGAGTCACGTTGCGGCTAAGAAGGCCTCACCGCGACTTGAAGAGTGACAGTGGCGAGGGACGCCATAACTTGAGAAGTATCGCCACAGCACAGTGTGAAAAAAATTGTCCAGGAGGGTGACAGAATGAAACCTCGACGCGGCGCAATATGTCCTACCGCAGCGTGTGACGACCCTAACTTCTACTTATTTTAATTAAGGTTAAATGCGGGATTAATAACCATAAACTAGGGTTACATGACATTAAAACTAATTGCATTATGGGAATATAGGGGAATTTGAGCCTTAATGTTATTAGAGTCATCAGCCATATAATTACCAACACTTACATATATCAGGGAAAACAAACATTCATTTATAAGCCTTGATTCTATTACCTATCAATTTCAACTCACCTGAATCTTCTATCACTATTTGTAAATCATCCCTTGAGGTTACCATATAAAAAACCAAGATTTCCTAGCCAATATAAGGGCTTCAAGAAGTTCACCGTGGCCAATTTCCCATTAGCCGCGGCCAATTCCCCTCGGCTTCACCCCTCGCATCATTACTAATTATACATTTCGCCGCGGTGAATTCCTCTCTGGCCAACTCCCAGTTTAGCCTCTCACATTTCGCTGCGGCTAATTATACATTTCGCTGCGGTGAATTCCTCTCTGGCACTCTCCTGGGCAACTTCGCCTCTATTGGCCGCGGCTAACTCTATTTTAGCTGCAGTGAAGTGCCTTCTGGTCCTACAACCCCCAAGATTTCATCTCATGCTCTCCAATTTACCCTCTAACAACACTCTAGGCCACTTTAACTTAGTTTGTGAAGATTTAGTGTCTTTCTTTTACCTAATCTACCTAACACATCTATCGTTACCCATTCAAAACCCAAATGTGGATCCTTAACCCTCTAACCACCATAAACTAGTTAGTTCATAGATCAATGACAGTAGTTGTATTATGGTCACAAGGTGCATAGGGTTAATGCTTAATGTTCATATAAAATCAAATCACTCATTGTTAGCTAATTATAATCATAATGTTTAATCCCATGATAATTAAATTACATATACAGTCTCTATACTTGGCAACTCATGATGCAATGCAACAATGATATAAAACTAGCAATCTAGTTACAATACAATTTGACAAGGCTCCCAAACCTATGTGCTACAAAACCATTTAATAAGCTTCCATTAATTTTCCCTTTGCCACTAAGAGGTCCGGTCCCTAAAAATGTTAGCCCACAATTGGGGTGAGATATACAATCTCAGTAACAAGAGACAAATTCCATATATATGTACAAATTAATCAATACAATGCAATTTCATATCATCAATACCAGAATCATCAATTTAATTTGCAAATGAACTAGTTGAGCTACCAATGACTACTGTCCCATACCAGCAATCATACACAACATGTTAATGGCCAATAACACCGAGAGAGGTCCGTCCATAGCACCTACTCCATAATGAGCACAACCAGGGCTCAGTGCATCTGGGGTCTGATCACAACCCAGTGCTCAATCGAAGCACATGCAGGGGTGGCAGCTGCACCACAGCTCCACCATGGACTCACAAGGTCCAATTACAATAACAATCAAGTAGTCAACCAATCATTTAGCATTTCAAAATCACGCATGTGTAACAAATATCAAATTAACATGAGCATATACATGGAATTAGGAAAATAACCTCAGTTACCTCAATGAAGCCAATTACTCATCCTCTAGCTACCATCATGATTCAAAGCACACCAGGCCTAACATAAGCATAATCATCATTATTCAACTACCATTAGTAAGGAATTTCCTTATCCACAGATTAATCTTAACAAGAGTATATTAAGAACTTCTTACCCAAGCTTCTTAAGGGTCTACAGCACCAACTCAAGGTTACAATAATAAGAACTCACAATGGGTCACTCTTAACATCTCCATTTTCGCACCTATAAAAGCAATGCACTAAAAGTCAATCCAAATGATGGAAATTTAGTATATATACCACATAAGAGAAAAGGGAACACTTACCCATATACCTAAAGGATTAAATGGACTGAGTTGAGCCTCAATTATCAAGAACACACCATGGGAAATTCCAAAATTCGGATTTCAGTCATCAAGCCCAGAAAATTCAGTTTTCCACCATTATCTCCTTGTAATTTCACATAATAGCAGAACCCATTATGATAATCAATGTGACGACTTAAATTTCTAATCATTGTAATTACAGTTTAATACGTAATTAATACTCATAGGTTGGGGGTTACAAGGCTTTACAACCAATTACATTATGAAAATACAGGAAAATTTGAACCTTAATGTGATTGAAGTCATCAATCATACAATTACAAGAACCTATGTTCATGAGGAAAATAACCATTTATTTATAAGTCTTTGATCCTATTAGTCATCATTTATAACTCATCCCAATGTCTCTAAATCATCCTTTGAGATTACCATATGGAAAACCAAGATTTCCTAGCCAATATAAGAGTTTTAGGATGTTCGCCACAGCCAATTTACCTTTAGTTGTGGCCAATTACCCTCGGTTTCACCCTTCACATCGCCGTGGCGAGTTGGACCTTCGCCGCGGCTAACCTATATGGTGCCATGGCCAAGAAGCCTCCTGGAACTTCCCTCGCTCACCTCTTGCTATTGGCCGCAACCAATAGCTCCTTTCACCGCAGCCAATTTCTCTTTGGAATGCTTGGCTTATTTTCATAAAAGTTTGCTGCGGCCAATTCTCCCTTTCGCCACAGCGAATTTCCCTCTGGACGACTCCCAGTTTTGCCTCTCACATTTCGCCGCGGCTAATTATATATTTCATCGCGGCGAATTCCTCTCTAACACTCTCCCTGGGTAACTTTGCCTCTATTGGCTGTGGCCAAACCCATTTTAGCCACGGCAAATTGTCTTCTGGACCTACAACTCCTAAATTCTTGCCTCATACTCTCCACTCTCCCTCCAATAACACCCTAGGGCCCCTCTACCTTAATTGTGGGGCTTAAATAGCCTTCATTAGCCTAATTTATCTAGGTAATCTATCCTCACTAATTCAAGATTTAAGGGTCAATTTCTTTTCTCTAATCACCCTATATCAGCAAGTCCATAGAGTAATGGCAACAAGAATTCATGCACTAATGACAATTAACATTTGATACACATTCTATTAGAGGTTCCATACATTAAGGGTTCATATCAGTATCTCAAAGGTTACATTTCCAATAGCAAGCCATATCATGGTTCAACAAGGCTCACAACAGATATCATAAATCCATCCATCAAATACCAAATTAAGATGAGGTCTAACCCCTTAATAAATACATCCTAAGTAATCAAAATATGAAAGTCTACACTTAGCAATACAGATACATGATGATGCTATACATAGGTTAACAAAATTTAGCATCTACCCTATTACACTCAGACCAAGTGTAGCTCCCCACACTAGGCCTCAGCTCATGGATGTTCATCCACTTGCTTGCCTTTATCTTTACCCAAGGAACCTTCACCTGAAGTTGCAATCCCATAAAACGGGGTGAGATATAAATCTCAATAACCACAGCAATTCCATCATATAATCCAGTTTAATTAACATATATGCATGAATCAAAATCAACATCCAAATCATATCAATCATATCAGTAAATGAAACAATTAGGCTATCATGATTACTATCCCATATTAGCAATCATATTTTTCACATGTTAAAGGCCAATAACACTGGGAGAGGCCCATCCACGGCACCTACTCCCCCTTGAGCACAACCAAGGCTCAGTGCATCTGGGGTTTAATCATAACCCGGTGCCCGATCGAAGCATATGCATGGGTGGCAGCCACACCACAGCTCCACCATGGACTCACAAGGTCCAATCACAATACACTAGATAGCCAACCAATTCATTCAATATTTCAAATCATTCATATATAGCAAATATGACATTAAAATAGATACATGCATGGAATTTATGTAAACCCCGGTTACCTCACTTGTAGACAATTGCAACAGCCACCACAGGTACAAAATCTCCCTATAACCATAACATCAGAGAATTACTACTCTAATTCATCATTGACAGTTGCAGCAAGTACTCAAAGAATTTAAAATGCTAATGACTACCTAAAGAACACTTACCCAACCACTATAAGTCCCAATTTCAGAGTCCTCTACCAGAAACCTCAATATTTTATCCAAAATCCTAAGCAAATTCGTACAACATTAATACCCACATTATAAATCAGCTATGGGGGCTCAAATTAGCAAAAAAAGCATCAAAATGGAGGGTTTATACTTACCTAATGTAAGCACTAACCTTAACCTACGAGTTTCACCAAGAAAATCCCCAAACATCCACATTTCAGATTTTGGGTATGGTGAAAATACTCCAAATGAAAAACTAATTGGACCAAATTAAAGAGAAAGATGAAGGGGTTAAGTTGTATAACTATTACCTTGGCTGAATCTTGCTCTAAATGTGAGAAAATGTAGAATTATGCCAAGAACCCTAGCCTCTCTTTCTCACCTCCGAATTTTCTTTGTGTCTTTATGTTTTGCAGAATGGGGGAGGTGGCTAGTCAATTTTTAGGGTTTTAGTTGACTTAAGTTAGGTTAAATATGGGTCATGGGTAGTTCCAAGGTCCAACTCCAAATGGGCTTCAGACTTTAGCTTTGTTGGGCCAGTTTCTAAGGTGTTAGGCTGCAGGATTTTAATTAAGTTTGAGCTAAGTTTGAAGAGCTCAAGGATTTGGGTCTGCACAAAGTTTATTGGGCCACTTATAAGAGTCTATACAAAGTGGATCTTGGGCCTCTATCACATTAAATTGGGTTGGGTCTGCACCTAACTCATTGGGCCTTCATTAGCCTCTTATCATGATCTATTAATTTGGGCCTAGATGAAATTTCTATCCCAATTAATTCTCAAACCCATATTAATAATTTATCTCTCTAAAATCTCCCTTCGCTTAACTCACCCAATTATCCCATATTAATTATTCTTAATTAATCTAAATCCATGATTAATACCTTAATAAATTTTAAGGTGTTACAATCAATCCTTTGGGGCATTTTCCATCAAAGTAATACATAAAATAGGAGGGAAATGCTTACCTAATTATCCCTCTAACCTCTAACTCCAAAAATCTTACAACAATCATCCAAGAACCATATTCCATCCTAAGAAGAGATGAAAGATTCTCAAAATGACAAACCAATCGGACCAAAATGAAGAGGAGAATGAGAAGGATATGTTTTATATAGATTACCTTGGCCAAATCTTCCTCTTGAAGTGAGAAATGGTGGAGGAATGCAAAAAAACCTTAGCCTCCCTCTCAACCTCCGAATTTTGCTTTGCCTCTTGTGTTTTTCTGCAGAATGGGGAGGAGGCTAAGTGTATTTAGGGTTTGGTTCTGTTTAAGTTGGGTCCCAAATGGGTTGTGGGTTGACCCAAAGGCCCAAATCCTCATGGGTTCTGATTTTTATGCTTGTTGGGCCTTATTTCATGAGTTGGGCTGCAGAAATTTGATTGGGTTAGGCCAAGTTCCAAGAGTCAATCCAACTTGGGTCTGCATAATATGTGTTGGGCCAACTATAAGAGCTCATGTAAATTGGGTCTTGGGCCTCTATTTCACTAAATCAGATTGGGCTATTGCTAGGTGATCTCTCTTAGCCCAAGTCTCATGATAAGGAGTTAGGCTTACATCTAGAATCATTGGGCCTCTATAAATTCTTATCCATGGCTTACTAAAATAAATTTTAGGCCCAAATTAAGCCTTAACCCAATTGAAAACTTAATCCTATATTAATAGCTTTATTTCTCTATAAATTTTCGTTCATATAGTTTACCTAATTATTCCATAATAATTATTCTTAATTATTCTAAATACATTATTAACACTTTAATTAATTTTAGGGTGTTACACGACTCGAGGAAACTAGTTAAGGAGAGTATAGTAGCAAAACTCATCACAGCGCAAGTGTATTCTGTCGAGGCGAGAATCTTAGGACTTCAAACAGTAGCTCCAGGAGGCATCTCCGCTGCGGCGCCATGTAGGTTAGCCACGGCGATGATCTAACTTGCTGTGGCTTGAAATTCAAGTAAGTTACCCAATGATTCCCGAGAGCCACCTAGCTGCGGTGGGAAGGTTCCAAGTCATGGCACAGGTCCCCAAACTCCCACCTGTAGCCTAGAAACTCCAATTTCTTCAATGGTAATGCTAGGAAATGATATAGGAACACTTGTGGGAGGTTTTTGTGTGTTGAAACTGATGGATGGATGAATCACAAACCCCTGATGATAGTGCAATTCCTTTTATGCATTCTCCCATTTCTGGTTATTTAGTTGATGGCCCTAATAACATCAAGGTTCAAATTTCCTTATATTTTCTTAACGTAATTAATTGTCCTTGATCATTAATTATTAATCATATATTTAACCATAATTACTGGGATTAGAAGTTAGGGTCATCACATGTGATATGTTCTCAAGTCACAAGAACATACACAAACACACAAAGACATACATATGCACACAAGAATGCAAGGAGAATGAGGTGGAGAGGTACCTTGGATTTATGCAAGCTTTTCTTGATCCTTTTCCTTTCCTTTTTTGGTCCCACAAGCACACCTAGGTGGGTGTATGTTCTCTTGTCCTAAACACCATAAACAACACACAATTACACACTTGAAGTAAGCCAAGACACTAAACTCACTCTTGAACACACACTTGATTCCATAAGTGGCATAATGGTTCCATAAATGGCCTATTGAAGAAAATCTCACATTTCAAGTTCTAGGCTCCATTCTTTTATTATTTTTAGACTTCTTGGACTCATTTAACATCCTTGGAGCCTTCACATATTCACTTGCACAATTGGAAAACCAAGTTACTTCATAAGGCATCATTATGGATGCAATTATTCCATCTTCCAATCCATGGCTCCTAAATTTTTTCCAATAGTTTCTCTCATCTTCTAACATCATATAAAGTCCCAAACTAAGGCTAGAATATATTAAAACACTCGCTAACCTAGTATTTTTGCCTTGGCCGAAACTAGCACCATAATTGGGGTTCTTGGACTTCTTGATTTTTCTTTAATGAGAGAGCCACTTGGGAGGATTTCTAGAGGTCTTAAGAGCTTAAGCAAACATTCAAAAAGCCAAAGAATTACTTACACAAAATTATATTTCATAAAACCCTAGAAAACACCACGCTTTCCTAACTTGATTTCTATTAGTTTTTCTTGGAATTTCTTGCCATATTCCTCTTCCTCATGGTTTAAAACCCTAGTCCTCCTCTTGTTTTTGGACAGTAAATCCTCCTTCTATATGGTTCTATTCTTGGCTTAATTACACACATCCATGGAGCAAGGAGAAGAAGCAACTACAACAAGTAATTACCTTAGATTCAAGCTTTTTTTCAAGGCCTCTTCCTTTTAGTTTGCTTCTCTCCAAGATTTTTGAACTGTCCCTTTTGAGAATTTTCTTTTCTATTATAAAATTTAGGTTCCCAATTTAATAAAATTCCTTTGGAATCACTCAAGTTGGAGCTAAAACCTCCTGAATGAATCCATTAAAGTTTGGACTCATCGCTGTTGGAAAATATACACTGGAGGGGCTTTAGTCCTAGGGCTTCCCATGGTTTTTAGAGCCTCTGAGAACTTTGGGTAAGTCAAATTTGCAGTTTAAAAAGCCCTCCTATGTGTTTTTCCAAAAGTTGAATGTATTTATGAAAATGCCATTACATTTTGTCAATTTTCATCACAAATTGTTTCACCGTCTTAGCTTTATTTTTCTTTTTGTCTAAGCCTGGAATTATCATTTTTAGGAGTCTAGGACTCTACCTAAATTTTTTGAAACATTATCTAGCACATTTCAGAGGACTTACTTTTATACAGTTCATTTTGTCATTTTATGGAAATTACGTTCATTACACTAGTAACATCAATAAGGGCAGTAGTAGGATTCTTTCAGATTTTATGCTCAAAGTTAAAAAACGAATTTAAAACTAGGAAAAATTAATGACCTAGAGAATAGTAGCAACATTGTAGATAAAAGCGTCATTCAAATCCCTTTCTATAGGCTCACATCATAATAGCATAATCTTAAATTCATTTGAACAAGTAACACGACAAAAGACTTATTACAACTCCTTATACGAAAATCAATAGTTAATTGAACTAAGCCTATTCATTTTCATTTTTGCATAATCAAGCTATAATATTCGGTTCCTAAAAAATGCAAGAAAACATAAGAAAACATGAGAAACATAACATACGATTTCTCCATCAACGTACGAAATTCACTAGATACAAAAAAGAGTCCCTTGAATAGAGTAAATTAAGGTCCAATAAAATTAGAATAATATTCTAGACCGCAAATAATGATGAGTTAAGACCAGAGGTGCCCTAAAATTTGGGGCCAAAATAGATTAAAAAAAAAATCAAAAAAAGGTCTTAAAGAGTCTCCAAAGTTAAGTATGAAGGAGCCAAGGACTAAAATGTAAAAAAAAGTTGTGTGTAGGGCAAAATATATAGATTGCCCAAAATTTCAGGGAACCCTAGTTTCACCATCTATTGATGGCTTTGGGCACGAATATCAAAAAATTGAGCAGGAATTTCATAAATTTGTGACCCACAGTTAAACTCCGTTTGATAAGATGGGTTTAATGATGCCATGTTGTTCGGATGGCCAGGTGAGACTGGTTTGGGATCCCGTTAGCCAATCAGTAGCCATGAGTAAAATAGAAAGAGGAAGTTGTAACAACCATGGAAATAGAAATAGCTAAAGGGCTAAGAAACCCTGAAAGAGTTTTAGGGACTAAATTGCTGATTGCAAAAATTTTTTATGCGTGTCCGCAAGTGCACGGGTCGGATCAAATAGTTCAGTGATAAGTAAAAGTATCGTTCCCACCAGGAAAGTTTTAATTGCAATTAGGCAATGTATAACCCGTTTTCATCCACGTTAAACTGTCAATTAAGTGAATCATGAACTTAAAACTAATTTTAAAACAAAACAATTTAAAGAAAACTTGGTTGGCACAGGCAGTTAAGATAAAATCCAAGGTTTGAAATTACCTAGAGTCACTATTCCCTTGATGCTCACTAGAACTTAATGTCTTGTTCAATTGCAATTAATTATCGCCTTGTGGGTTAAGAGTTCAGAAGCTATAACTGTCCATCGATGTAATTACAGCCCTACTCTCCCCTAGAATCTAAGTGTCCTTAGATTTAGGTTAGAATGCATTAGATATTATATCCCTCTACAAACCAATTAAGGTAATCAGGTATATGTCTATCCCAATTACAAATTAGATGATTCTAAACTTAATTTATCCAACTCTTAGGTCCAATTTAGAATCCCTTTTTCAAGGTAAATTCCAATTTCTCAAATCAAATCAAAGAGGTGGCCAATCCCTAAGAAAGCATTAAGCAAGAGAAGGATACACAAGATTCCAATCATCACAATTAACAAGACAATTAATGATTCAGTTCACATCAAGTTCATAGTGCTCTAGGTAAAGAGGAATTTAGCCACACATAGCTAAATCTACAGAGAATTCCTAATCAAAATACATGGAGAAAATGAAAAGAACAAAGAAAGCAAACAAAGGGAAGAATGAGATGCAGAAAGTGGAGCTCCCCCTTTGATTCTTCTCTTCCTTCACCCTCCAAGCTTCAAGAGCCTTCAAAGAACTCCCAAAATCGCCTTCTGGACGCTCAGAACTCCCTCTGCCGCCGAATGAATGCAACCCTAACTTCTCCTCCTTCTTTTTAAGCTGGAAAAGTAAAACTGTGCATTTCAGGTCCGCTCTCGCTATGGCGAGGAACATCTCTCGCTATAGCGAGGTCTTATAAGTGCTTAGGTTCCCACTGCGCTCGCTACCTTCACGCCATAGCGAGTTGATCTCTGGAATTTCTATGCAACACGACTTCGCTATTGCGAAGCCTCCCCTTCGCTATAGCGAAAATACCCTCTCGCTATAGCAAACTGTGATCTCGCTGTAGCGAGATGACTTGTTGGAACTGCTTTTGCCATTTTCAGCTTCCCTCTCTTGTGTTCAACTCTTTCTACCTTTTGCTACTTTTCCCTGAAATTGAAATCACACATAAAATGAGGTTTAAACTGATAAAAATATTATAATTACAATACTTTCTTTGTTTTGTTTGATTGAGTACACTTTTAACCATATTAATCAGGAGAAAAGTATTTTACCTCCCTAATTTAGTGTCAAATATAGTCCTTTTGAATCCTAAATTAGGAGGTTATCAAACTCCCCCACACTTAAATCATTGCTTGTCCTCAAGCAAATCTTAGAAAGGATCACGCCCAAGCAATCAGAATTTCAAATTCCCTCACACTTATAATGAATCTAATTTCAGAAATAGAAGCTCAGCAAAACTCAAATTGAAATTGAAAATAATGTACTCATAGTAACACCCTTATTTCTAAAGTGTGTGTGTGTTCAACAAGAGATGTTAAGAAATAATCAAAAAATCCTAAATAAGTCTTCCCAGCAATTTCAAAACCTAACCCAATCATCTGTACTGACTTTAATCATCAAGCTCATTGAGAGGGGTCTCTATTATTCAATGCAGAATTATTTTCAGCACTTTTTTTTTTCTCTCTCCTCGTCAAATCACTTAATCCTTTTGACGCGAATGACAACATTGGTTATGAAGCTACCTGGTTACTCAGATTAAAGAAATCCTTAGAGGGCTACTAGCATACTCTTAGTTTTATCACCGTTTGACGCGAAAGTTCACACTTTTTAGTGCAAACCCCCGGTTACTAAGTGATTTCAACCATTGGAGTAGAGAATCCTTTGATTGATTTTTTTTTTTTTGTAGATATCCTTCTCAACTAACAATCAGGTATCCATCAGGAACAAGTAAATTGGGGAGATCTAAAACAACTGGAAGCTTATTATAAGAAAAGCTTGAATTACTTCAAAAATCATCTTGTTGGAAAGTGTTCCTATTGTGGGTGCATACTACAACTACATTACTACTTTATCCATTTCAAGTTCGCTTAACCTCTACATTCCTTAATTAATATTCATCTAGAGTGAGAAGGGATGAATCTGATTTAACATATAAGGAATATGGGCACTTGAATATTATTAATAAGAGGATGTTATTGTCGATTTATATCCACTAATCCTAAATTTATTTATGTTTACCCTAACTCCCCCACACTTAAAAGTTACATTGTCCGCAATGTAAAAACTGTGAAATTCAGAAGTAGATAGTAAAATAGAAGCAGATGGGGGTGAAGGGAAGGGATAAAAAAAAAAGATAGGGAGATACGAGACTCCCCTAATAAGAAGAGATAAAATAGCGAGGGGATGCATGTGAACAACTCCTTCATCTGAGAGACAAAAATAGACAAAAGACACACAGGAGACAGTAAGTTGGCACTAGAATTAATAAGACAAATAAGAGCACAGCCAATTCAGGAGTTGAGAGCATAATTAGATACAGTTATCCATAATACAGTTATCCAAAATATAAAATGAGTAAAACAAAAAAAAATGGCAGCAGGATAGAAATGTCCTAAGAATCAGACGGCCCAGGTCTATCCTTAGGTGCAGGCTCCTGAGGGATAATAATGACCGGTGACTGAGGAGCCTCAGGAGGTGGCGGTGGAGGAGCAGGCATGAAGTAGTCCATAAGCGTCTGTAGCTGATCCTTCATTGATAGGACATGACCTTCCAGCCTATCAATGGACTCTCGTGCCCAACTCTCAAAATCTGTCTGATAAGGAGCTTCATGTCTCGATGGCTCTGGAGTAACCCGGTGCTGATGTGAGGGAGGAGGTGGAGATGCCTCAGGCTGGGCCTGAGCGGGTGCTCGGTCTCTACAGGGCTGCCCTGGTGCATCTTTCATGCTATCATATTTGAATGGCCCCTTTGGCTTAAACTGCGCGTCATTTTTAGAGACGCGGCTACCCCCCATAGTAAGTAATTCGGTGAGCATATGAGGGTATGCCAGGCTAACCCGGTCAGACCTCGCCACTTGCTTGAAGTTCAAGTACATGAGGTGAGGAATGTTTACCCGCTGCCTAGTCATAAAACACCACGACAGAGTAGCTCGTTCTTGGGTCATGTCTGATCCGTGAGAACTTGTCAGGATGTTGCTTGTGATGAATTATAACCAATAACGGGTGGGCTTGCTGAGTTGATTTACCTGGTAAACTTTATTAACCAATCGAGCTCTTCCTTCTTCAGCAATCGTTGTCTCCACTTCTTCCCAAGGAATGGACTGAGGGTTCTCTATGTACGTTTGGAATGCATAGTCCGGAACATCAGGTAGCTCATAAAAGTCTTTGAAAACTTTCTCATTAATGCGCACCCAAGCCGAACAGTAGTAGTATTCATCCTCCTCTTCCTCAGTATCCTCAAAATTTGCATACAGCTCTTGGATCATTAAAGGGATCCGGTGCACCGGCTTCTTAGTAAATCCCTGTAGCCCGTGCCATTCAAAATCATGAAAAGTCAGGTCCCGGGCGTTGGGCGCATAGTAACGATCTTCCACTACCCCTCTATCTGCGAAAAGTCTATTAAAGCGAAATTCTGCCCGGGCAGATGCAAATCGATCCTTGTCATATGATTTCTTCTTTTGTTTCGAGGATGAGGCTTCAGCAGTCTTGGCTTGTTTCTTAGGAGCCATAGCCCTGAAATTTAAACAAGGGAAGATAAACATCAGTGGCAACATTCAATGGAAATCATGGAATCAGGAAATCAAATGAATGCAGCATGTTTATACTAAGGCAAGACATAATTAAAAACATTCAAGGGGCTAAAGGGTGAGGAATATAGAAGCAAACCATGAAAAATGGTCCAGACAGTTCAATTCTGGAAAAAGTATCGAGCTCGCTACAGCGAGTTTGCACAATTTTCTGCACAGCCAGAATTGAACGGAGTAAAAAGTAGATTGAAGCCATATGTCTGCACAGAAACATTCGACCAGCAAAAACTAACCAGAAAAATTAACCATTGACCCCTAAATATGCAGAGCTAAGCAAAACGATAATAACCCTAATATGACCAGATCCAGCAAAAATAACCAGTGATTCAGGGAAATAAAAGAGTTAATCGAATTACCTGATGTACGAGATGCGATGGGTGATGGGATTGCGAGATTAAGATGCACAAAATGCAACGAACGAAAGGATGGAGGAGGTTTAGCAGCTTCATCACAGTAGCGAGGTAAAACGATGGAGGGGAGAGAAAATAGGGGTTGTTTTATTACGAAAGAAATTTTTTTTTTATTTTTTTTATTTTTTTTATTTTTTATAATTTCGCTATTGCCAGGTAATATCGAGGGGTTCTCTGGGTTTATTACGAAAGGCAAAGCTGCTGAACTCGCTACAGCGAGATTTACTCTCGCTACTGCGAGAAAACTTGGATAATTATTGGTGGCTGAAGCGTCTCGCTATAGCTAGGCTATAGCGAGGGACTCTCTGGATTTTGTACTGAAAAGTGAGGCTGCTGCACTCACTGTAGCGCATGAGCTGTCTCGCAGTAGCGAGAAAACTTAGCAAAATTTATATGCAACAATTACTCGCAATAGCCAGGCTATAGCGAGCTTCTCTTTGGATTTTGTACCAGAATATAGCACAGAGATCTCGCTATGGCGAGGTAATGTTCTCGTTGTAGCGAGAACTTAAAATTCCAGACTAACTCGCCATATTCCGGCCATAGCGAGAGACTCTGGTGTATGTACCAGAAGTGGGAAAAGTAGCTTCGCCATTGCGAGATGAAGCCTCGCTATAGCGAAATTTTTTTTTTTTTTTTTTAATGCTCACAAAAATAAACCCTCAAATCTAACCAGATATAATAATAAAATGCAGTTTAAAACATGGTTAGAGACTCCCTGTAAACATGTCTGGTGCTGCTCTTTCCTGTCAATCCCTTGCTCCTTAATATCCACATTTCAACCTACAAAACACATAAAAATTAAAAAGAGTCAAACCCAAAACAAAAAGAACCTTACATTCCAACATAAAAATAAGAAAATAACTTGGGTTGCCTCCCAAGTAGCCCTAAGTTTAAAGTCTTCAGCCAGACTATCCTGACGCTTCTATGAGCAGTCTTGGAGTTGCACATTTGCTTTCATCCTATCCACCGGTCCACCAAGGTAATGCTTCAAGCGTTGGCCATTTACCTTAAAAGTTTCTCCGCTTTTCTCATCTTGAATTTCAATGGCACCGAAGGTAGTGGTAGACACTACCTTAAAAGGACCAGACCACTTGGATTTAAGCTTTCCTGGAAACAACCTCAAACGGGAGTTATACAATAGTACTAAATCACCAGGTATCAAATCCCTTTTTAAAATCTTTCTATCATGCCAGATCTTTGTCTTTTCCTTATATAGTCTAGAACTCTCATAAGCTTGTAACCTGAATTCATGAAGTTCATTAAGGTTTAACTGCCTCTTTTCACTCGCATCTTTATAATCTAAATTCAACTTCTTTATGGCCCAAAAGGCTTTGTACTCAAGTTCTAAAAGTAAATGACAAGCTTTACCAAAAACTAATTGATATGGAGACATACCAATTGGTGTTTTGTAAGCTGTCCTATCTGCCCATAAAGCTTCATCTAGCTTATCAGACTAATCCTTCCTATTAACACTCACTGTTTTCTCCAGAATTCTCTTAATTTCCCTATTGGATACTTCACAGAGGCCATTGGTCTGAGGGTGGTAAGCTAAAGCCATTTTGTGGTGAACTCCATATTTTTCCAACAAAGCTTTAAACAAACGATTATTAAAATGAGTTCCACCATCACTAATGATAGCTCTAGGGGTGCCAAAACGAGAAAAAATATTCTTCTTTATAAATTGCACCACTGTTTGAGCATCATTATGTTGGCAAGCTACCGTCTCAACCCATTTACTAACATATTCAACTGCCACTAAGATGTATTGTTGGCCTCTAGAAGAAACAAAGGGACCCATAAAATCAATCCCCCACAAATCAACTAATTTAACTTCAAAGATACCGGTTTGAGGAAGTTCATGCCTTTTAGAAATATTACCAGATCTTTGACAAGCATCACAGTGAGAAGCAAACAAATGAGAATCTTTAAATAATGTAGGCCAATAAAAACCAGATTGCAATATTTTAAAGGCAGTTTTCTGACCACTAAAATGTCCCCCAAATGGTGATGCATGGCATGCAAGCAAAATGTCATGTTATTCAATCTCAGGAACACATTTCCTAAGAACTCCATCCACACATCTTTTGAACCGATAAGTCTCATCCCAAATGTAAAACTTAACCTCATTCAAGAATTTCTTCTTTTGATAATAGTTTAAATCAGGAGGTAAAACTTCACAGACAATATAATTTGCTATATCAGCATACTAAGGTACATGTAGCAAATTAGCAGCCATTATGCATTCATCAGGGAAAACATCATTCACAAGCTTAGTATCACTAACATGCTCAGAATCTAACCTAGAAAGATGATCAGCTACTAGGTTTTCACTTCCTTTCCTATCCACTATATGCAAGTCAAATTCTTGAAGTAATAAAACCCATCTAATCAATCTAGGTTTGGACTCTTTCTTTTTCAACAAGTATTTAATAGCAGCATGATCAGTGTGTACTACCACTTTGACTCCCAACAGATAAACTCTAAACTTCTCAAAAGCAAAAACAATAGCTAACATTTCTTTCTCAGTGGTAGTGTAATTTACCTGAGCATCTACTAATGTCCTGCTGGCATAATAGATAGGATGAAAAACTCGGTCTCGCCTTTGTCCTAGAATAGCTCCTACTGCATAGTCACTTGCATCGCACATGACCTCAAAAGGCAATGACCAGTCCGGAGCAACTATTATAGGTGCAGTTATTATCTTCTGTTTCAATTCTTCAAAGCTTTTTAAACAGTCATCATCAAAAAGGAACTTGGCATCCTTTTCTAACAGCTTGGTCAAGGGCTTTGAAATTTTTGAGAAATCCTTAATGAATCTTCTATAGAATCCCACATGTCCAAGAAAACTTCGAACTCCCTTGACACTAGTAGGGGGTGGAAACTTCTCAATCAATGATGTCTTAGCTCGATCTACCTCCAAACCCTCCTTAGACACCTTGTGTCCTAGTACTATTCCTTCTTTCACCATGAAGTGGCATTTTTCCCAGTTTAGAACTAAGTCAGTTTCCACACACCTTTCAAGTACCTTAGAGAGATTCTTCAAACAAACTTCAAATGAATCACCAAAGACAGAAAAGTCATCCATAAAAATTTCCATGATATCTTCGATGAAATCAGAGAAGATTGATGTCATGCATCTTTGAAAGGTTGCTGGTGCGTTACACAACCCGAAAGGCATTCTCCTGAAAGCAAAAGTGCCATAAGGACAGGTGAAGGTTGTTTTCTCTTGATCTTCAGGTGCTATAGAAATTTGATTGTATCCACTATAACCATCCAGAAAACAAAAATATTCCTTCCCCGCTAGCCTATCAAGCATTTGGTCAATGAAGGGAAGAGGAAAATGATCTTTTCTAGTGGCTGCGTTTAATTTCCGATAGTCCATGCACACTCTCCAACCAGTGACAGTTCTTGTAGAGATCAATTCCTTCTTTTCATTTGTCACAACTATCATCCCTCCTTTCTTAGGGATGCATTGTACTGGACTAACCCATGCACTATCTGAAATTGGATAGATGATTCCTGCATCCAGCCACTTGATGATTTCCTTCTTGACAACTTCCTTCATCATCGGGTTCAGCCTCCTCTGATTATCTATAGATGGCTTATGGTCTTCCTCCAGTAGAATTTTATGCATCACAATGGAAGGGCTTATCCCTTTGATATCTGTAAGTGTCCATCCCAGAGCCTTTTTATGACTCTTTAGTACTTCAATCAGTCTCTGTTCTTGATGAGAGTTCAATGCTGTAAAGATGATGACAGGTAGTGTCTCTGAATCTCCTAAATATGCATATTTCAGATGCGTAGGGAGAGGTTTTAACTCCAAAATCGGAGGTTGCTCAATTGAAGGCTTAAGAGATGGTGCTGAACAGGAAGCCAAATCTAAAGATTCCACTTGCCAATGCTGTTTAGCTCGAGTGGTTGAAAAATTCAGCACTTGGGCTACCTCATGACTAGTTTCAGCGTTCTCATGCTTCACTCCCATTAATAATGCTTCAATAGGATCTTGGATTATCATTGAATTGAATTGTTCTTGAGCTAACTCATCAATTGCTGAAACTCTGAAACAATTTTCAGCATCTCTAGGATATTTCAGTGCTTTGTCCATGTTAAACACCACCTGCTCATCCCCCAATCTCATCACTATTTGCCCCTTCTCTACATCAATAAGAGTTCTGGCTGTGGCTAAGAATGGACGACCAATAATCAACGGATTATCTTTATCTTCTTCACAGTCTACAACAATGAAATCAGCTGGGTATATGAACTCACCAACCTTTACTAAAATATCTTCAATTATACCCCGTGGATATGCTAAGCTCCGATCCGCTAATTGCAATGTTACTGTGGTAGGTCTTGCCTCACCGAGTTGCAACTTCTCAAAGATAGATAATGGCATGAGGTTGACACTTACTCCAAGATCACATAAAGCCTTACCTTGAAAGTGAGTGCCTATTTTACAAGGCACAGAGAAGCTACCGGGATCTTTGCACTTCATTGGAATCCTTGGGTTAATTATTTTGCTGCACTCTTCAGTAAGTGCTACAGTTTCAAATTCACCAAATCTTCGCTTCTTGCTCAGCATCTCTTTCAAAAACTTGACATACTTAGGCATGTATTACAATGCTTCTGAGAATGGGATATTGATATGAAGTTGCTTGAATATTTCTAGGAATTTTTTATACTGCTTATCTTCCACCTTCTTTTGAAGTCTTTGAGGAAATGGTAGTGGAGGTATTATCCTTGGTAGTGTATGCAGTTTCTCTCCTTGTTTCTCACTCTTATCAACATCTGCTTGTTTTTTAACTGCTTCACTACCCACTTTTCTCTTCTTTTCAACTGATTCATCCACACGTTCTTCTCCTATTCTTTTATCATTACTTGTCTCCTCTATGGCAATTTCACCCTTATCTTCATCTACAACAGCCTTTGATGCAGGTGTGTGGCTAACCACCTTCGGTGTTTGATCATCTGGCAATGCTTTTCCACTTCGAAGAGTTATGGCCTTACATTCTTCCTTACCTTCTCTTCTAGGATTAGGCACCGTGTCACTTGGCAATCCCCCTTGTCTTAATGAATTCATTGCTGAGGCTAATTAACCCACCTGCAGTTCTAGATTTCTTAAGGAGGTGTCAACTCTAGCATTCACTTGAGCTTGCTCTTCATTTTGCTTACTTTGAATGCTAATGAACTTCGCCAAGGCATCTTCCAAGTTCGTCTTAGGTTCTTGAATAGGTGCATTTTGCCTTACAGGTTGATTAAAACCTGGTGGTTGAGTAGGCTTAATGCTTGAGGAAGATGCTGGTTGATTCAATGCTGGTCCATGCTTCCAAGAGAAGTTTGGATGATTTCACCACCCAGGATTGTAATTATTGGAGTATGGATTCTGATTCTTTGGAAAGTTCCCCATATAATTAACTGGTTCTGAAAGTGCCAAAGGACAAGAGTCTACTGAATGCAGATCCCCATAGTTTTCACAAGCAATTGGAGCTACCTGAGCAGAACAGACATTCAATTACTGATTTCGCTGCACTTGAGATTCTAACATATCAAATCTCTTATTCAGAGCGGAAAGAATAGTGGCAAGTGGAATAGAGGGGTCTTCTTGAGTATTGGCAACATTGACACTCACCCTTCTATCACCTCCTCTTTGTACATAACTCTCAGACAATGTGTCCAATGCCTGAATAACATCATCTACAGGCATTTCATCCCAACGCCCATTCAAAATAGCATCTAACATTGTATCAGTTTGTGGAGTTAGACGCGTGCAGAAGTTCTGTACAATAGCACAGTCATCCATCCCATGGCTTGGGCATTGGCGAAGTAAATGCTTGTACCTCTGCCATGCAGCATATAAATGCTCATCTGAAGCCTGCTTGAAGTTGATGAGCTCACGACGTGCATCTGCTATTTTATTATTTGGAATGAAGCGAGCTCTGAACCTTGCTTCTAGCTTATCCCATGTATCAATTGAACTCTCAGGCAGAGTCAATAACCACTCCTTAGCCTTTCCTTGTAGAGAGAGAGGGAATAGTCAAAGTCTCAACACATCTCTTGGTACCCCATTCTGCTTGAATGAATCGCACACCCCTAAGAATGACAGAATATGACGGTTGGGATCTTCATCAGACCTCTCTCCAGTGAATTGTCCGTTGAGCTGTAACATGGAGATCATCACTTGCTTCAACTCAAAATTAGCAGCTTGAAAGTCTGGCACTACTATGCTAGATAGAGTGCCCTTCATAGTACGACCCACAAAGTCTTTTATGGACTGATTTTGATTCCCTTCCTGAGCCATTTCTTCACTTACTGAATTTGGAGTTTTAGAAGGACTTTCTTCAAAATTCAAGTTTACCATGAGATCACTAATTTTCTTCGTTGTGCGCTTCTTCGTTGTAAAGGTTTGCTTCGGCATGTACTATGGTACCTGTAGAGGAAAATTCAACCAATTGTATTACTTTAAACAAAAAGGAATCAAAGCAAATAACAGAATGAAAAGAAATTCTAACTAATTAACTAACTAATGCTTAATCGAGGACTACTAAAGGTTATACACTTCTAACTGAACAATTAAGCCAGTCCCCAGCAACGGCGCCAAAAAACTTGATCGCGAAAATTTTTTATGCGTGTCCGCAAGTGCACGGGTCGGATCAAATAGTTTAGTGATAAGTAAAAGTATCGTTCCCACCAGGAAAGTTTTAATTGCAATTAGGCAATGTATAACCCGTTTTCATCCACGTTAAACTGTCAATTAAGTGAATCATGAACTCAAAACTAATTTTAAAACAAAACAATTTAAAGAAAACTTGGTTGGCACAGGCAGTTAAGATAAAATCCAAGGTTTGAAATTACCTAGAGTCACTATTCCCTTGATGCTCACTAGAACTTAATGTCTTGTTCAATTGCAATTAATTATCGCCTTGTGGGTTAAGAGTTCAGAAGCTATAACTGTCCATCACTGTAATTACAGCCCTACTCTCCCCTAGAATCTAAGTGTCCTTAGATTTAGGTTAGAATGCATTAGATATTATATCCCTCTACAAACCAATTAAGGTAATCAGGTATATGTCTATCCCAATTACAAATTAGATGATTCTAAACTTAATTTATCTAACTCTTAGGTCCAATTTAGAATCCCTTTTTCAAGGTAAATTCCAATTTCCCAAATCAAATCAAAGAGGTGGCCAATCCCTAAGAAAGCATTAAGCAAGAGAAGGATACACAAGATTCCAATCATCATAATTAACAAGACAATTAATGATTCAGTTCACATCAAGTTCATAGTGCTCTAGGTAAAGAGGAATTTAGCCACACATAGCTAAATCTACAGAGAATTCCTAATCAAAATACATGGAGAAAATGAAAAGAACAAAGAAAGCAAACAAAGGGAAGAATGAGATGCAGAAAGTGGAGCTCCCCCTTTGATTCTTCTCTTCCTTCACCCTCCAAGCTTCAAGAGCCTTCAAAGAACTCCCAAAATCTCCTTCTGGACGCTCAGAACTCCCTCTGCCGCCGAATGAATGCAACCCTAACTTCTCCTCCTTCTTTTTAAGCTGGAAAAGTAAAACTGTGCGTTTCAGGTCCGCTCTTGTTATGGCGAGGAACATCTCTCGCTATAGCGAGGTCTCATAAGTGCTCAGGTTCCCGCTGCGCTCGCTACCTTCACGCCATAGCGAGTTGATCTCTGGAATTTCTATGCAACACGACTTCGCTATTGCGAAGCCTCCCCTTCGCTATAGCGAAAATGCCCTCTCGCTATAGCGAACTGCGATCTCGCTGTAGCGAGATGACTTGTTGGATCTGCTTTTGCCATTTTCAGCTTCCCTCTCTTGTGTTCAACTCTTTCTACCTTTTGCTACTTTTCCCTGAAATTGAAATCACACATAAAATGAGATTTAAACTGATAAAAATATTATAATTACAATACTTTCTTTGTTTTGTTTGATTGAGTACACTTTTAACCATATTAATCAGGAGAAAAGTATTTTACCTCCCTAATTTAGTGTCAAATATAATCCTTTTGAATCCTAAATTAGGAGGTTATCAATTGCAATAAATGAAAATTTTAGAGCATAATCATAATACAGAACGGTGAAAATTACACCTAAAAACTCGGATGTTCGATTGACACCAAAATTTATAAGGATCGAGGTTTAGGACCTCTGATCCATGTTTGAGACTTGGTATGGCCAGAAAGTAGAGGAAATAATATTTATAAATGTTCGAAAGTCTAAAGGTATGTATTGTACCGTAAAACCTTAATTGGGCTCGGACACCAATTTTTAGATTGCTATAAGGCCCAATAGCTAATTTTAAAGGCCTAATAAGAGGAAAGAAGATATAACTAGGGCTTTAGAGAAGATGAAACCCAAATATAAATATAAAATAAAAAGAAAAGAAAGAAAGGATTTTAGTTAGTTTAAAGAATTAACCAGGGTTATGTTAGAAATTAATCATGGTTGAGTTAGAAAATTGACCCTGGTTGTAATATCCGATCCTCCGAAAATGAGAGAAAACATGAGAAAGTAACATACGGTTTCTCTGTAAACGAACGAAATTCATCGGATACAAAAGGAAATCCCCCAAGATGATGTAGTTAAGGTCCCAAAAAATTTGGGAAGTATTCTAGACTCTTGGAAATGAGAATTGTAGCCTCAAACGGAAGAAAAAATAGAGCTAGAATGAAGAAATAAATTCTTACGAAAAGCCTATGAAACATAATGGCATTTTTGTAATTTTGAGCAATTTTTAGAATTCACACAGGAGGGCTTCTTAAATAAAATTTTTGAGTTCTGTGGGGCTCTTAGAGGCCCTAAATACCATGGAAAGCCCTGGGACAGCTAAAGCCCCTCCGGTGGACGTTTTCCAAAGTCAGTATACCCAAACTTTGATGGATTCGTTCGAAAAGGTTTTAGCTCCGATTTGAGTGATTCCAAAGCCATTTTTCTTATTGGGAACCTAAATTTTATAATGAAAAAGACGATTCTCAAAAAGGAGCTAAAACGAAGGAGAAATGAAAATGCAAAGTATGAAGGGCAAAATGGGAATTTTTGAAAAAGTCACTTTGCCTTAGCTATATATAGGTGGCACCTCACACTCTCCCTCATTTTACTTCAGAATTTCCAGCCCACATCAGAAGAAAAACCCTTGGAGAGTGGCGCACAAAGAGAAGGGAAGAAGGAGGAAAGATTCAAGACTTTAGGTATGGAATTTTGCTTGTTTTTCATGCTTTCTCTGCACCAATCTCTTCTCCTCTTTTTCCCTCTTCTTCTCTATAAATTTTCTGAAGTTTTGAGGGTTGTTTTGAAGGAAGAACAAAGGGAAATTTTCGGATTTGAAGAGAAGAGTTTGGAGAAAGCAAGATTCAAGCCAAACTAACCAAGAAAACAAGGTAAAAATGCATTCTATGGTAGCTATGTTGATGTCTCCTTCTTCTCCATTTCGACCTAGCCTAAGAACCATAGGAAGATATGATTTTCAAGCCCAACCAAGCATGATTCTTAGGTGTTTGATGGAGAAGAATAAGAATATGCAAAGGAAACCATGAAATAGGCATTAGAATTCAAGATGCAAAACCTAGGGTTTCTAATGCACCTTTCAAATTCTGAGTTTATGTGATGCTTCCTAAGTCTAAGTTAGAGTATAAATGAGTTCTTGAGACATCAAAGATGCTCCCCACAAGCTTATCCCTTCAAGAAAACAAAGAAAACTCTATGGAGCCCAAAACCTAGGCATGTCTCGGCCAAGCATGTTCCATGGTGCTAAGGAGAGTTTTAAATTTTTCTAAGGCCATTCTTGAGTCATAATTGATGAATGAGAATGAAGGGAGGCCTTGGAAAAAATTTAAAACTCATAGAAAGTGATTTGGTGTCTTAGGTTCCATATTATGACCTAAAGAAGTAACATGGTGCTAGGCCATTTGTTTTAATAATGTGAAGACTTCAAGAGGCTTAAAAGGAGTCAAGAATCATATTTGAAAGGAAAGAATGAGGCTTAGAAATCATTTGAGGGGTGTTACTTTATTAGGTGCCAATATGGACCATAATGGAGGTTGTAGAGTAATCTAGGGTTTAAGCACGTTGCATGGCCCTAGAAATTGTTTCATGAATCTAATTGGCTCTCATATATTGTGTTTAGGCCAAGAGAAACCATCTCCACTAATTTGTGGGTGTGTGGCCAAAAGAGGGGGCTTGAATCCTAAAGGAAAAGTGTGTGTTTGTATACAAGGTAGCTCTCTCCACCTTCTCTCATGCATGAATGTGTGTTTAGCTTGTTTTAGAATGTGTGTATGTGTATTTTCAAGCTTTGAAAAGTATGCTAACATGCCTTTATATGCCATGATACTTGATGCCATGTTATATTTTCAAATGATTACATGATGTTTGTGTAAGTTTGCTTGAATATGGAGAGGCCAAGAACTCTTCCCTTGGGTGAGGATGAGCCAAGAACCCTTGAAATTGGTTGAGACAAAGTAAAGAGTCTCCCAAAAGTAAAGTGGGCTCCCCGAGTATGGTTGAGTCCAAAGCTCTTAAAGAATGGGTGAGGCAAGTCCAAAATCCATGAGGAGAAGTGTGAGGCCAATCTAAGCACTTGGTGAGCTCTTAGATGTCTTGTATGATTGATTCACATGCCAAGATTATTTTTAAAATGTGCATGTCTTACATTTTCACCATGCATGCATTTGAAAAGCTTGCTTTACACATATTATGTATGAGTGAATGGGAGATGAGCTATTGGGATTCTTTGAATCTCATCCCCTCCTCTCCAATGATCTAACATGCTAGGTGGACCAAATAATTATGGTGAAGGGAGCCAACAACCATGAAGAGGAAAGATTGACAAGCTTATGCTTGATTTTGTCCATTTTGGAACCATAGTGATGGTTCATATTATATATGATGTTGTATATGTACAATGAACCTAGAGACATATGTAAATATACTATTATGTAATGTTTAGAGCCATGGATATGATGTATGAACTTTAGAATATAATTTGAGTTTTGAATGTCCAATTATGCATTATGGAAGTTTAATGGAAATATGCATAAGTGTGGGTTGAATGGCCAACATGAGATGCATGAGGTTTGGAACCATTTGGGCACCTTACACAAGTCTTAAATAAGCTTTTAAACTTGCCCAAAAGGTGCCAAGACCAAGGAAAATCCATTTGGCAACTTTGCTACCCAATATGGAGCCAAAATTGACTATAATGGAACCCTAAGTCACTTTTTGGCCAAATGAGTTACTCTTGCTCTGAAATTTGGCATGCAATTAAGTCTCATCGAGAGCTTTTTGGGAAGCTAAAGAACATAATTTTTGGAGGTCTAGAGAATATTTGATGAATTTTCAAAGTTGGGATTTTCTATTGATTCTGATATGAGTACTGTTCATACTAGCAGTTTTGTGTTTTGTATTACCTGATGGCCAAATGGTGTCCAATGGTTGTGAAATTTTATATTCATAAACTAGAGGTCATAAGCTTTCTGTAGCCACTGAGATCACCTCATTTGGAGGTCTAAGAAAAGAGTTATACATTTTTGAAGTTGGATGTCAGTAGTAGTGGCGCCCCAGGAGTTCAGTTATTGTTCCATAATTTGAGTTTTGATTGTCCAATTATGCATTATGGAAGTTTGATGGAAATATGCATAAGTGTGGGTTGAATGGCCAACATGAGATGCATGAGGTTTGGGACCATTTGGGCATCTCACACAAGTCTCAAATAAGCTTTTAAACTTGCCCAAAAGGTGCCAAGACCAAGGAAAATCCATTTGGCAACTTTGCTACCAAATATGGAGCCAAAATTGACCATAATGGAACCCTAAGTCACTTTTTAGCCAAATGAGTTAGTCTTGCTCTAAAATTTGGCATGCAATTAGGTCTCATCGAGGGCTTTTTGGGAAGCTAAAGAACATAATTTTTGGAGGTCTAGAGAATATTTGATGAATTTTCAAAGTTGAGATTTTCTATTGATTCTGGTATGAGCACTGTTTATACTGGCAGTTTTGTGTTTTGTATTACCTGATCACCAAATGGTATCCAATGCTTGTGAAATTTTATATTCATAAACTAGAGGGCATAAGCTTTCTGTAGCCACTGACATCACCTCATTTGGAGGTCTAAGAAAAGAGTTATTCATTTTTTAATTTGGATGTCAGTAGCAATGGCGCCCCAGGAGTTCAGTTATTGTTCCATAGGATTCTAATGAGTAAATGTATCTGTTTCATTCTGTAATTATTTTTAACATCAATTTAACATTTTTTATATTTATGTAATGACCAAATTTGTGTGATTTTGATTTTTATAGAATTAGTTATAAATTTTCGAAGTTCATATCAGTACTCTGAACAGCAGCCCAGGCAGCCAGCAATCTCAGTAGCTTTTTGGATGTCAAACGTCCTACATGAGGAGTGTTATGATCTAGGAATATTTTTAGTATGAATTAGACATCCTAATCTTTCTAGAATAATCACGAACACATGTTTTCAATTTTTCCAGATTTAGTTATGATTTTCCAAAGTTTGCCCAGAAAAGAGGCCAATTCTGGCCGAAAATGGATTTTCATTTTTCATGCCCCATTTCGGATTCCATGGGTTGTAGGCATGTTTTAGGTTGTAAATGAGTTGTAATGATGTAATTAAATATTAGAATGCATAACATGAACTCATACGGTCTACGTGACATCGAATGGAATTTTAAGACTCAGCATAATGTGAAAATGAGCATTATTTTCCTTACCTTTTTCATGCAAAACTCACATGATTCATGATATTAAATTATGTAAAGACATGAGATGAGTTAGAATGAGCTAGAATTTATAGTGTTACACTGGTCGAGTTAAAAAAATTAACCATGGTTACTAACCATCAAATCATCATAACTTAAGGGCTAAGAATAAGCATCCAAGTGTGTGGCCAAGGAATTTTGGAAAGAAGATATTTAGTCATGAAATTAGAAAATCAAAAGAAAAAGGGAATGGAAGGCTAAGATTTGATCTTGAAAAGGTTGATCCAAGGGTCCAAATTTGGTATGACCATTTAACTTCATTTAAGTTCATCTCCTTCACCTCCATTCGCCCATTTTCACACCACACATAAGGGAGAGGGAGAGAAAAGTGTGGAGAGAGAGAGAGAGAGAGAGAGAGAGAGAGAGGGAGGAAAAGTGGAAGAAGTGAAATCAAGCAAAACTACCACCATTCTTCACCAAATTTATTCATCTTCTTCATCCTCCAATCATTTTCTCTAAAGGGCAGTTGCATCTTCATGCTTTTTCCAAGGTGGCATGCTGCTTTAAGTGGGAAAAGAAGGGATTTTAGTGTGAGAAAAGCAAAGAAAGCAGGTTTAAGCTTAAAGAGTAAGTTTTCTCCACCTTGCACTTGAAAATCACGTGGTTTAAATTAGTTTTGTTAAACCCTAGCTATGGGTCACTTTTGGACAACATATGAATTATTAGAAATGGAGTTTATATGTTGAATATAAAGGCCTAGGAATGGAGTTTATATATTGACTATGGAGGCCATATGAGCTTATCCATTGTTGTTATGTGTTGAAACTTTGAAAAACACAAAGATTGTAATTCTTGGAAAAATGGAAATATTGGGGAGATGCTGTCCGAATTTTCTCAAACTTTTTTATGGTGTTTTCTTAATGTCCTAAAGTGATGTATACCAAATTTCAAGTCATAAAACATAAAGGAAGAAGCTATGGAATTTTTAGAACCAAAGAAACACACTTTTAGGCCTAAAACGGAGCTAGGTTACGTTATGACCAAAATATGTTGTTGGGGCTGGAATTTGATAATTTTATCCATTCCAATGGATTCAAAAGGGTGTTTTTAGCTAGGAAAACCTATGGCAAAGCCCTCAAAATTCATGGAATAAAATTTCTAAATTTTGGCCATGAAATACACACTATTCGGCCATAATGGATTGGAAGGGAAGGAGTTAGATTTTTCCAATTCCAATGGTTCCAATAAGTTTAAAAAGGTCATACTACTTTAGAAGTTAAGGTTTACGTATTGATTGTAATAAATTATCATCATAATTATAAGTTCGATATTTATTTTGGGAACTCTAAAAAAGCAAGTAAACCGAGTTCCAAGGCTTGAAGAGCAAAGTTTGCTAAGGTAGTAGTTTTACTTTCTCTTTTTTAAGCTTGTATGTTTGTATAATGATGAGTGTTATGCTATATGAAGTTGTCATTTATGCTATAAGATGAGACATGTATGCCTAGATTGTGTTTGGCCTTGTATGAAATTCCTTGTATTATTATGTTGTATATGGCACCTTGATTGGCATTATGTTATGTACTTTCATACTTGCTTGTGAATGAGACTGGTTTACTACTATTGAGATTCTATAATCTCACCCCAAATATAACCCATGCTAGGTCCGAGTTCAAGTAAAGAAAGGGCAAAGGGTGTGGAGGCATAAATTGAGGACCTTACTTTTATGCATCACATTTTGTCATGTAATTAAATATCTTTGGATTATGGTGTTATGAGTTGTGTTATAATACTATATGATAATAGGGTACGTAATAGAAAGCCATATATATACCTAACCCTAAAGTTAAAAAAAAAATATGATTAGCGTGCCTAAAATGCAAGGATGCCTGTGCTTATATAAAGGCAAGGTAATAATAATATGACAAATGAGGGGTAGAACCGTCTAGTTTGTTTTAGGGACAACTTTATATGAATTTATATGTACTCTGCTAAGTAAGTATTTTTCTCTTGTAAAGGACTTAGAGAGCTTGAAGTAGAGCCCTAAACCAACCTCATACAATTTCTCTAAAATTAATTATGTATTTTTAAGATTGGACAAAATTCAGGGAATGACTAAATGAATAGTGAAATTGTATGAGGAAGTTTTTAAAAAGAAAATTTTAATCAATTCAGGTTTCCATTGACTCCTCTAAGTTCTATATAAGGTATTTGTAGTAGGAAAAGCGTTATATAGTAAGGTATGACATTAATGGTATTAGAGCAAAGTTCCAGGCTTTCTAAGGTTGGATTTAGCTTGAGGATGTAGCAACAAGGCTATGTGAAAGTTTGTGTCGTTATGTAAAGCCTTGTATGAGGCATCTTGTGTGTGTGAAGATAGTTCATAACTATGTTTATGATAAGTAAGTTGTACAATGGCCTTGGAGTAGATAGGGAACATCGAGAAAGGTTGGCCTCTAGAATAGCTTAAGCAGAGCTAAGTGATTCGACGACTAGAGCATTATGAAATAGGATAGCTCGTTGGGATCAATAGCAAGCCCTAACTATGAACAATGAGAAATAATCTTGTTGATACGAAGAGGCTTGCCAGAGAGAGTATGTGAGACTTAATTCTCCTAGTGGTTATACTCAAACTATTTCGAGATGTCTTGCTTAATGCAAAGACAAGTAGTAATGCAGTGCAGTATGAGATGAGACTGCAACTGCACAAGATCAGTTTAGAGGGGAAATGAGAAAAAGAGTTACCCTCTAGCCACAACACCTAAATGTCTAGATGAATTTCAAAACCTAAAAGATTATTTCCTCAAGCCAATAGCTGAATTACAAGCTACACTTCATAGAGCCTCGATAGCCCAGAGGTGACAGCTAGTTGTGTATGAATTAAGTAAGAGGTGGAACCCTCTAGCTAGGATGATGGGCTGCATATGGTGATAGTGAGGCTCCTAGTTATAGTTGAGTGTATTGTAGTACAAATGGCCTTATTGGTCATATTCAGGCCAACCTAAGAAATGAGCTCTACGGGACTTATTATAAGCTACAGGTCTGCTGAAATAGGTAGCCTAGGCTAAGTGTAAGCTGAAGCCTATAGGAAGTGACCAGTAGCATCGTCCAGGTGAGATGTGTAAAAGGAGAAATTAATTTGACTAAAAGTTCAGTGAAAGTTTTCCCTAGATCAAGAAAGGAAAGATAAGATATCCTGAGTTAGAGAGACCACTAAGTAGTAGTTAGTAAAATCTCTAGATAGACCTCCTAAATTGTAGAGTATAGTGATAAGGGAAGTGAGGAAAAGCTAAGAAACTAGCCATAGAAGACATGCCCTTGCTTTAGTAATGACTAAAATGAGTAGATTGAGCATAGAAAAGTAAGCAGACAAAGGTCCAATAGTTAGTCAGACGAGCTCCCTAATATGAGAATGATGTAGGGTTAAGGCACGCGAGTAATTAGAGCACCTGGTAAAGTATAAGTCTTTAGTAAGGTAGAATCCAGAAATTGAGAGTGCATGTCGTAGATTGGATTAGTAGAACCCTAAAATCAATATACTATGCTCTTAGGGATGAGATTAAAGGGGTTGAATAGAGAGAAAGCCTAGCTCTGATCTAAAAGTAGAAACGAGTTGAGACAAATAGTTAGTGCCTTAGTACTCTCAAAGAAGCTCGAGGGACCTAGAGACCGCCTAAGAAGATGAGTCTTTGCATTAGGCAGAGAAAAAGTGTAAGCCAAGAGCGCCACAAAATGTAATTCCTAGGATTTCATGAATTAGAATTTTCCTACAGAGGGACGATCTAGTTAAGAGCAAAGCAAGAGTATGAGAGAAAGTAGACCCCCTTGATGTTATAGAGAGTGCACAAGTAGAAGAACCCAAGAAAAATGCAAGTACTCTTGAGCATAAAGAAATATGAATTAGTAAGAGGAACAATCAGTAGTAGAGCATCATTTTCCCCAAGTAAAAGGATAGTAAAGGTAAAAAGAGAGAATATATGATGATGTTCAAGCTGAGGACATAATAGATTAAGAATAAACATCAAGTTGATGTGCTTGAGTACTTGAGAAAGCATACTTGTCCTTGACATAGATGCCCTTTTAACATGAAAATGTCCGAAATAAAAATAGTCAAGTAATGTAAAGTGAGCCCAAGATGAAGTAAAGAAAGAATTCTCCTTTCCCCGAGTGTCCTATAAAAATAAAGAAGATAAAGAAAAGTAAGAAATGAATACTTTAGATTATTAGGAAACTTGTAATATACAGGCGATAGTGGCTTTGAGCTCAGTCATAAGGTGCCTGTGTACTAGTGTTTGATGCTATGGTTTGCTTGCAACAATGGTTACATGATATTGGGTTTGGCCAACCCAGTAGTAATGTGACTTGAGTGCATAGCAAACGATGGCATCAATCATCAAAGTGTCCCAATAATTGAAGGTATTCTAGTTAGTTAAATAACGAGATGAGTCAGAAAAGAGAGGTAAAGGGATTCCAGGAATATTAGAACAGTAAGAAAAGCATGCAAAAAAGGAATCCCCAGCAAAGAATAATAATAATATAGAAAATAACATACTAATAGTAAGGAATGTTCAAATTCAGATGGCACGAGTTCAGTATGTATGATCTGAGTCCCTTATAATATAATTAAATGAAATAAGAAGGGACCAATGTATAGCCTCTCTCCTACTAGAGATGTTAGCCAAACTCAGTGGATGAAATGCCCTGGTGCCAAGACACTCAAAAGCAGAACGTGGGCATAGTTAGAAATTGCAAGATATGAGAAGAAAGATAGAATAAGTATAAATGAAGCAAGGTGAGCCAATAAAGTAAGAAAAGAAAACCCAAGTAAAAAAGGCTAAAGTGGGAACTTGAGGATCCCATAAAGAGTAGTAAAGGAACTTGAGTAGTAGTATGATGGGATCATAGAGAATCAAATGATACAGAACCCACTTCATGTTAAGAGCATGAGAGACATCTGAGTTGAGCCATAGAAATTTAGAGCGACAGTTACCAGACTTAGTGATCATATATTTTTATTTTCAGATACAATGATCTTAGGCTTTAACGTTTCCTAGAGATGGATCACTATAGATCCTAGCATAGTACAGTGGGTTGCAGCAGACCCTAGTAGGGTTTTAAAAGGTCGCAGTAGACCTAGGGGTCACAGTAGATCCCACAGAGTTACAGAAAGCCCCCAATCACGGCATGATAGTTCTCTAATGAGATGACAGCCTGAGATAGTTTTTACATAATAGTTAGTCTCAGAGACTAGTACAGTTTCAATTAGCTTTTGTCTTAGAGACTAGAGATCTCTTAGGTCTGGTAGGCTATTGCCATCAGAGACAGTAAGGCTATACTTAAATAGTTAGACCACTAATTATACCCTTGCTAGATAAGCGTAGCATGTGGGATGAAGAAAGCAAGAAAGTAGCTTTCCAGAGCTAAAGCCAAATGAACCACTATCCAATAGATATTAGCCCTGACCGAGGGATAGAAAGATCCCTATATGCTAGACTATGTATTCAGAAAGGAGTCAAGTGTAGTTTTAAATAAGGTAAGTGGTACAATATGTCTCTAATGATTAAGACTATGAGTATAGTTAGCATCCCAACAGAATTCAGTAGTAGTCAATGGTAGTTGCTCTTCAATGTTAATACAGGAAGTAGTAAGAGCATGATGATCAGTCATTAAGCTGAAGAGTTATATAAGCCCTCTCTCGAGTGAATAAAGAAAGTAAAACATAGTTCAGACCTGAAAAGGTAATGGTAAGAAAAGATTAGTTAGTAAGGATATAAGAAAGGTCAGATGAAAATGTACTCCAAATTTTGAGGACGAAATTTATTTAAGGGGGGAGAAATGTAATATCCAGTCTCTCGAAAATGCAAGAAAACATAAGAAAACGAAAGAAATGTAATATACAGTTTCTCCATCAACGTACAATATTCACTAGATACCAAAAGGAGTCCTCTAAATAGAGTAAATTGAGGTCCAATAAAATTAGAATAATATTCTAAACTGCAAATAATGATGAGTTAAGGCCAGAGGTGCCCTTAAATTTGGGGCCAAAATAGATTAAAAAAAATCAGAAAAAGGTCCTAAAGAGTCTCCAAGGTTAAGTATGAAGAAGCCAGGACTAAAATGCAAAGAAAAGTAGTGTGCCGGGCAAAATATATAGATTGCCCGAAAGTTTAAGGAACTTTAGTTTCACCCTTTATTTGTGACTTTAGGGACGAATATCAAAAAATCGGGCAGAAATTTTAGAAAACCGTGACCCACGATTAAACTCCAGTTGATGAGACAGGTCTAATGACATCACATTGTCCGGATGGCCGGGCGGGATCCGGTCTGGGATCCTGTTAGCCAGATTAGTAGCCATGAGCAAAATAGAAAGAGGAAGTTGTAACAACCATGGAAATAGAAATAGTTAAAGGGCTAAGAAACCCTGAAGGAGTTTTAAGGACTAAATTGCAATAAATGAAAATTTTAAAGCACAATCATATATAGAACGGTGAAAATTACACCTAAAGACCTGGATGTTCAATTGACACCAAAATTTATGAGGAACGAGGTTGAGGACCCTTGATACATGTTTGAGGCTCAGTATGGTCAGAAAGTAGAGAAAATAATATTTATAAATTTTAGAAAGTCTAAAAGTATGTATTGTACCAAAAAACCTTAATCGGGCCCGGACACCGAACACCGATTTTTAGATTGCTATAAGGCCCAATAGTTGATTTTAAAGGCCCAATAAGAGGAAAGAAGATATAATTGAGGCTTTAGAGAAGATGAAACCCAAATATAAATAAAAAATAAAAAGGAAAGAAAGAAAGGATTTTAGTTAGTTTAAAGAATTAACCAAGGTTAGGTTAGAAATTAATCGTGGTTGAGTTAGAAAATTGACCCTAGTTGAGTTAAAAAAATTAACCATGGTTACTAGCCATCAAATCACCATAACTTAAGGGCTAAGAATAAGTATCCAAGTGTGTGAGCGAGGAATTTTGGGAAGAAGATATTTAGTCATGAAATTAGAAAATCAAAAGAAAAAAAGGAATGGAAGGCTAAGATTTGATCTTGAAAAGGTTGATCCAAGGGTCCAAATTTGGTATGACCATTTAACTTCATTTAAGTTCAGCTCCTTCACCTCCATTCACCCATTTTCATGCCACACATAAGGGAGAGGGAGAGAAAAGCGTGGAGAGAGAGAGAGAGGGAGGAAAAGTGGAAGAAGAAGTGAAATCAAGCAAAACTACCACCATTCTTCACCAAAGTTCTTCGTCTTCTTCATCCTCCAATCATTTTCTCCGAAGGGCAGTTGCATCTTCATGCTTTTTTTAAGGTGGCGTGTTGCTTTAAGTGAGAAAAGAAGGGATTTTAGTGTGAGAAAAGCAAAGGAAGCAAGGATTAAGCTTAAAGAGTAAGTTTTCTCTACCTTGCACTTGAAAATCACATGGTTTAAGTTAGTTTTGTTAAACCCTAGCTATGGGTCACTTTTGGACAGCATATGAATGATTAGAAATGAAGTTTATATGTTGAATATAAAGGCCTAGGAATGGAGTTTATATATTGACTATGGAGGCCATATGAGCTTATCCATTGTTGTTATGTGTTGAAACTTTGAAAAACACAAAGATTGTAATTCTTGGAAAAATGGAAATATTGGGGAGATGCTGTCCGAATTTTCTCAAACTTTTTTATGGTATTTTCTTAATGTCCTAAAGTGATGTATACCAAATTTCAAGTGCTAAAACATAAAGGAAGAAGCTTTGGAATTTTTAGAACCAAAGAAACTCACTTTTAGGCCTAAAACGAAGCTAAGTTACGTTATGACCAAAACATGTTGTTGGGGCTAGAATTTGATAATTTCATCCATTCCAATGGATTCAAAAGGTTGTTTTTAGGTCTATGGCAAAGCCCCCGAAACTTGTGGAATAAAATTTCTAAATTTTGGCCAAGAAATACACACTATTCGGCCATAGTGGATTGGAAAGGAAGGAGTTGGATTTTTCCAATTCCAATGGTTCCAATGAGTTTATAAGGGTCATACTATTTTAGAAGTTAAGGTTTATGTATTAATTGTAATGAATTATCATTATAATTATAGGGTTCGATATTTATTTTGGGAACTCTAAAAGCAAGTAAACCGAGTTCCAAGGTTTGAGGAGCAAAGTTTGCTAAGGTAGTAGTTTTCCTTTCTCTTTTTTAAGCTTGTATGTTTGTATAATAATGAGTGTTATGCTATATCAAGTTGTCATTTATGCTATAAGATGAGGTATGTATGCTTAGATTGTACTTGGCCTTGTATGAAATTCCTTGTATTACTATGTGGTATGTGGCACTTTGATTGGTATTATGTTATGTACTTACATGCTTGCTTGTGAATGAGACTGGTTTACTACTATTAAGATTTTATAATCTCACCCTAAATATAACCCATGCTAGGTTTGAGTTTAAGCAAAGAAAGGGCAAAAGGTGTGGAGGCATAAATTGAGGACCTTACTTTTATGCATCACATTTTGTCATGTAATTAAATGTCTTTGGTTTATGGTATGTATAAGTTATGTTATAATAATGTATGATAATAGGGTATGTAACAGAAAGCCATATATATACCTAACCCTAAAGTGAAAAAAATATATAACTAGTGTGCCTAAAATACAAGGATGCTTGTGCTTATATAAAGGCAAAGTAATAATAATATGACAAATAAGGGGTAGGACCATCTAGTTTGTTTTATGGATAACTTTATATGAATTTATATGTACTCTGCTAAGTAAGTATTTTTCTCTTGTAAAGGACTTAAAGAGCTTGAAGTAAAGCCCTGAACTAACCTCATACGGTTTTTTTTAAAATTAATTATGTATTTTCAAGGTTGGACAAAATTCTGGGAATGACCAAATGAATAATGAAATTGTATGAGAAAGTTTTTAAAAAGAAAATTTTGATCAGTTCAGGTTTCCATTGACTTCTCTAAGTTCTATTTGAGGTATTTGTAGTAGGAAAAGTGTTATATAGTAAGGTATGAGACAAGCTATGTAACAGGAATGCATCCATAAGCTACAAAGAGGAACTAGTGCTAGAAATTGAGAAAGGATCACCTTTGAGGCCCAATTCGTAGTTATTGGCCTTGCTCTTTGTCCAACCTGAAATTCACTCAGAAAGAATCCCTCTCTCCATCTCTCTTTGTTTACTTGGTCTAATTTTCAATCCCCTCTCTATTAGTTCTTGCTTCCTCTTTGTTCCCTATTTTTTGTTTCTCTCCAGGAGCCTCTTTGTTCCTCTCTCGCACTCTCGATCTAAAGCCAACTCACTTTCTCCTCCTTGCTTAGATTTTTTATCCCCCTTATGTATCCAGAACTTATATCTATTTCTCCATCCCCTTCTCTTGGTTTGAATCCCCTCCCATTCTCAGTTTTCCTTTCTTCCTTCCCATAACCTTTAACTCCTCATTTGCTCTTCTCTCTCAAATCCCTCTACTCGAGTCTCTCTAAACCTCTCAATTTTCTTCACTTGAAAACCAAAATCACCCCTGATCTAAAAAATTTTTTCCTCCTTTATAGGCGATTCAAAGCATGACCCTCACTTTTCTCAAATGCATTTGTGCTTCTTCATTTGTTTTTGGCTCCTACATTTGCAATTCTCATCATCTACCTTTTCTGCAAAAGCTCACCCACCATTGCTTTGTACAATCGCATCGTGCTCCTAAAGGATGCGAGAGAGAAAAGACCAAAGGGGGGACTAATACTTTTAGGTTTTTTTATTTTCTTCTTCTTTTCTTTATTTTGTGTTTTGGTTTTTTTGTTTTGGGCTTCAGAATTTGGGCAAAGGAAGAAGACCATGGTTCTGGGGTTTACTTTCCATGTTGGGCTTCTTCTACTAGCATCTTACCTTTTTTTCATTTTGGGGCTCTAATAATTGGGCCCTCTTAATTTGGGCTTGATTTTGGATTGATTACATTGTGTGGGTTTAGAGTTGTTTGGGCTTTTTTTTTTAATTTTCTTTTGTTTTGTTTATTTCTTCTTCTTTTTTTATTCTTGTTTTTGTTCTTTTCTTTTCATTTATTTCTTCTTCTTCTTTTCCTTCCTCTTTTTAGGGTCATTTTTTATTTTTCTTTGATTTTATTTATTCATTTATTTTAATTTTGTATTTTAATTATTATTATATTTTTGGGTTATTTCAGCTTATGAAATTTGGAGAAAAGAAATAATTATTATTTTTTTTTTGTACTTTCACTTCTTGAAAGTTTTCCTTTGCTTCTTCTTCTTTTTATACATTTTTGGGTTTTGTTATTATTTTTTAAACCTGACCAAACAAAATACGATGTTTTTAGTTGCCCCTCTTTATTTATTTCTTAGGCAAGGAGATTGAAAATGTAATTTTGAATGTTTTTGCATAAGAAACAAGTAAAGATAAGAACACGCATTTTGTCTAAGATGATTTGATTGCTTTTTGACAATAAACAAGATGAAAAAAAAAGCAACCTAAACAAAATAAAGATAAGAACAGGTATTTTGTGCCAAAAAAATGTTTTTTTCCTAGCACTATGCGATCGCATTTTCAGGTGTAACAATGAGGAGAAAGAATTTGAAGAGGAGAATTATCTTAGTGAAAGAATAAACATAAAAAAGTACCAAAATCCTTACCTTTTCTTCGTTGGTTTTCCTTCTTCTTTCTCCTTCCTATGGTGTGCTTCTCTCTACTGGTTCAAATGGTTTAGGTTCTATTTTGATAGGTTTAGGTCATGCTGGATAGGTTTTAAAAGGAAGGGGTTAACTTATAACATTTTTCATAATTCACATTTCACCCTTCAACTTCATTTTTCTAGTTTTTACTCGTTTTAGCTCCTTTTTTAGAACCATCTTTTTCATATAAAAATTTATGTCCTCTGATTCATAAAATGCTTTTTGTTTCACCCAAATTAGATTTTAAGCCATATTAAACTATCTAGTCAAAGTTTGGATCAACTAACATCCTAAATTGTACACCGAAGGAGTTGTAACCATTCTAAGAGTTCCTATGATTTTTGGGGCCTCTAAGAACCTTGGGAAACTTAATTTCATCATTTAAAGTTCTCTCCTTTGAGTTTTCAAAAGGTTGTCCAAAATTACGAAAATGTCACTGCATTTTCAACTTCTTTATTTAGCCACTTTGGCTTCGATTTCGAGCCATCATTAGCTTTGTATTCTCATTTCTAAATATCTAGATTATTATTCTAATCTTGTCATTCTGAGGTCTTCTTTTGTTATCTCATCAGTTTCAGTCTAGTTCTTGAGAGACTAGATATTACAACATGGCCTAAAAATTTCACTTCAGAGAACAAAAATTCACTTTTTTTAGTTTAGCATACAGTTGTTTTTCTTTAAGAATTTGCAAAACCATTCTTAAGTGTTTTTTATGTTCTTCCCTACTCTTAGAATAAATCAAGATATCATCTATAAACACTACCACAAATTGATCCAAACAAGGTTGGAAAATCCTATTTATATAGTCCATAAACACTGTAGGTGCATTAGTGAGTTCGAATGGCATTACCAAGAACTCAAAATGACCATATCTAGTCCTAAAAGTAGTCTTAGGAATATCTTCTTCCTTTACCTAAATTTGATGGTACACAGATCTTAAGTCTATTTTGGAAAATACAGAGGCTCCTCTAAGTTGATCAATCAGGTCATCTATTCTTGGGAAAGGGTATTTGTTTTTTATGGTTACCTTATTCAATTGTCTATAATCTATACATAACCTAAGACCCTCATCTTTCTTAGCTATAAATAACACTAGTACTCCCTAAGGCAAAACACTAGGCCTAATAAATTTATTTTCTAATTGTTTATTGATTTGGCTTTTTATTTCTTGCAATTCAAGTGGTGACATCCTATAAGGAGTGATGGAAATTGGTCTTGCTCCAAGTATAAGGTCAATGGAAAATTCTATCTCTCTCTTAGGGGGTAAACCTAAAATTTCATCTAGAAAGACTTCAAGAAACTCAAAGACTATAAGAATTTATGTTATATCTATTTTGACCTCTGATGAATTTAAGAGGAAAATTTCTGAATTCATTAAATCATCTTCCTTTCCACAAGAATTGGCAAAGATCTTTGGAGGAGTGAAAATAGTCTTGTTAAGATAGTCAAAGGTAACATGGTTAATAGATATCCAATCATTCCTAAAATGACAGCAAGATAGTCATAGGTAAACAGATAAGGTCAACAGCAAAATCTTGTTCACAAACATGTATAGGACAATTTAGACAGGCATGGAAAGTGACCACCTTTTTGGCAGGGGTAACTATAACAACCCTAACTTTTAGTTGTGGTAATTAAGCTTAAACATGCAGTTGATAGTCATACATCAAGGTCTAGCACTATTTAAATTAATCAATTTAGGAAAAAGTGAGGAAACTTGAACCTTAATGTTATTAGAATCATTAACCAACATTTACAAGCATTCATGTATATAAGCGAGACAATTCTCCAATTAAAAGCCTTTAAATCTATTACCCATTCATTTTCAACTTTCAAGAACCGCTTACATGTGTTTCTAAGTCATCCCTTGATGTTGTCATAGGAAAAACCAAGGTTTTTAGGTTAATACAAGATTTTTAGAACCTTTACTGTGGCTTAACAATTTCGCATTGTGGCCAATTACTCTCAGGTTTACTCTTATATCTTTATAGGCCGCAGCAAGTTAAAGCTTCGCTGCGGTGAGCTTATATGGCACTGCAATAAGAGGACCTCCTATAGCATAACTCACTCGTCCTCAATATTGGCCACGGCCAATTCCCTTTTTCGCTGCGACTAATTCCTCTCCGGAACATGACCAATCTTGCGCCTCAATTTTAGCTACCACTAACTCCATTTTGCGCTGTAGTGAATTACTCTCTAGATGACTTTCAGATTGGCCTCTCACATTTTAGTATAGTTAATTCCACTTCTCACCACGACGAATTGCTCTTTGGACTCTCCCTAGGTGATTTCGCCTCTATTGGCTATGACGAAACACCTTCTGATCCTATAACTTCTAAATCTTGTCTCATACATTCCAATTTTCTTTCTAAAAACACCCTAGGGTCATTATACCTTAATTTGTGGGCTCTAATGGCTTTCCTCTACCTAATTTACCTAGCTTGTCTATTGTTACCAATCTAAGACTTAAGTGTTAATTCTTACTTATCCAACTACCATATATCAACAAGGTCATGGATTAATGATAAAAAGAATTTTGTAAGCTATCAACAATGTTCATTCAAATACATATTCCATTAGAGATTTCATGCATCACTAGTTCAGGTTTACATCCAATGTATCACATAATCACATTTCCCGAATAGTAAACCATATCATAGGTTCACCAAAGTTCATAACAGATGTTATAAGTTCATACATCCAATATCAAACTAAAATGAGGCCTAACTCCTCAATAGATACATTTTAAGTAACCAAAATACAAACACCTACACTTGGCAACATGATTACATGATGATGCTGTACAAAATGGTATACAAAATTTAGTATCTACTCTATTTAGATAAGTCTAAGTGTAGCCTTCCCCACACATGATTAGAGGTCATGGATTTCATCCACTTACTTCCCCTTATCCTTACCTGAAGAGCCATCACCTGAAAGTATGATCCCATAAAATGGGGTGAAATGCAAATCTTAGTAACTGAGATAATTTCCATTCATATAATCTAATTTAATTAATGTATATGCATAAATCAAAATGAGCATCAGAATCATATCAGTCATATTAACAAATGAAATGATTAGGCTACTGTGATTACCATCCCATACAAGCAATCACATTTCCATATGTGAAAGGCCAATAACATTGGAGGAGACCCGTCCATGACACCCACTCCTAAATGAGCCCAACCAAGTCTCAGTGCATTCGGGGTCTGATCATAACTTGGTGCCCAATCGAAGCACATGCACAGGTGGCAGCTAGACCACAGCTCCACTATAGACTCACAAGGTTTAAACACAATACAATAGATAGCCAACTAATTCATTTAGCATTTCAAATCATTCATGTGCAGTAAATATGAAATTAAAGTAGATATATGCATGAAATTAATATAGTCCTCGGTTACCTCACTTGCGATAAATTTTTTGGAGAACCAACAACAATGCTATCTCAGCCTAGCCACTACAAGAGTGAAATTTGGATTGAATGTTTCCTCTATTAGAAACTCCAATGTATCACCCTAAACCCTAAGCAAATTCATATAAAATTAATACCCATACTATAAATCAACCATGGGGGCCTTAAACCAGTAGAAAATACATTAAAATGAAAAATTTATGCTTACCCAATAACACCTTTACCCTTAACCTACGAAATTTCACCAAGAAAATCCCAAACAACAACATTTTAGATTTTGGGTATGGTGAAAATGCTCCCAATGAAAAATTGATTGGGTCAAAATGAAGAGAAAGAGAAGAAGATTAAATTATATAACAATTACCTTGGCTGATTTTGAGTTTAGAAGTGAGAAATGGTAGATTTCTTACTTAGAACCCTAGCCTCCCTCTTAAGGTGCGAAAATGCTTCTTGTGTTTGTGTTTCAGCAAAGTGTGGAGGGGTTGTATGTGTTTAGGGTTTTAGTTGGGTTTAAGTTGGGTCCTAAATAGGTTATGAGCTGACCTAAAGGTCCAATTCCAAGTGGGTTTTAGATTTAAGCTTTGTTAGGCTAAGCTTCATGAGTAGGGCTGTAGGATTGTAGTTGGGTTAAGCCAAATTTTAAGAGCTCATTTGATTTAGGTCTGTATAAGGGTTGTTGGGCCAATTATAAGAGCTTATGTAAGTTGGGTCTTGGGTCTTTAACTCATTAAACCAAATTGGGCCATTGTTAAGTAGTCTCTCTTAGGCCAAGACTCATAATAGGAAGTTGGGTCTACACCTAAATTCATTGGGCCTCCATTAGTCTCTAACCATGGCCTACTTAATTTAATTTGGGCCTAGATGAAGTTTCTAACCCAATTAAATCTGAAACCCATATTATTAATTTATTTCTCTTTAAATTTCCATTCATATGGTTTGCCCAATTATTCCCTAATAATTATTCTTAATTATGTCTAATCTATGATTAACACCTTAATTAATTTTGGAGTGTTACAGTAACTACAGTAAGATCATAGGGTAAAATAGAGATAGGAAGTTACAAATTCCTTACACAGTCTATAGATATAAATGAATAGATAGTGATAATTCAACATTATTATATTTTATATTCCTCATATTTAGTCTTAATAATAATTCATCGTGGCTAATTTGATGAGCTTAGTTATGTTTTATATAAAATGGGCTAAATTTTGATAAATGAGTTTTTAACTGCATCATTATTATAATTAAGTTAAATTGTTATTATTACAATTTTTCCATCAGAGGCTTAATCTGTATTTTTTTTATTTTGTAGACTAGATCGATCAACAAATTAGAGTGACTTGGATAGTTGAAATTAGGCCAAGGATGCGGGTTTTGTTGCTTCAAAATTAGTTTTGTATTTCCTTTAAGATGTAAAATTATGGACCGTAAGATGTGCTCAATGTAACACCCTAAAATTAATTAAGGTGTTAATAATGTATTTAGACTAATTAAGGATAATTATTATGGAATAATTGGGTAAGCTATATGAATGGAAATTTATAGAGAAATAAGTTATTAATATGGGTTTAAAATTTCAATTAGATTAAAGCTTAATTTGGGCCCAAAAATTAATTTGAGTAAGACATGGATAAGGATTTATGGAGGCCCAATGATTTTAAGTGTAACCTGTAACACCCCAAAAATTAATTAAGGTGTTAATCATGGATTAAGATTAATTAAGAATAAATAATATGGGATGATTGGGCTAGTTAAGGAAATAGGGATTCTAAATAGATAAATTATTAATATGGGTTTGAGAATTAATTGGGATAGAAATAGCATTTAGGCCCAAATTAATGAACCTTGATAAGAGGTTAATGGAGGCCCAATGAATTAGAGGCAGACCCAAACTAATTTAATGAGATAGAGGCCCACGATTTATCTTGTATAGGCTCAATTAAGTAGCCCAATAACCCTTGTGCAGACCCAAGCCCTTGAGCCCTTCAAATTGGGCCCAAACACCATTAAACTTCAGCAACCCAATGTATAAAACTGGCCCAATGAAATTTTGCAGCCCAACAATTGAAAACTGGCCAAATAAGCAAAATCTGAAAACCCAATTGGGTTTGGACTTGGAGCAACCCATGACCCAGCCCCTTGACCTAACTTAAACCCATCTAAAACCCTAATGCTTCAGCCACACCTTCATTTTTCTGAAACTCAAGAGGCAAATTCAGAGGTTGAGAAGGAGGCTAGGGTTTGGGGCAAGATTTCTGCATTTTCACACACTTAGAGCAAGATTCAGCCAAGGTAATAGTTATACAACTTAATCCCCTCATCTTTCTCTTTAATTTGGTCCGATTAGTTTTTCATTTGGAGAGATTTCATTATACCCAAAATCTGAAAAGTGAGTGTTTGGAGGTTTCCTTGAGGAAATTCGTAGGTTGAGGTTGGGGTTGGTATTAGGTGAGTTTAAACCCCCATTTTGATGCATTTTCTGTTAGTTTGAGACTCCTATAGTTGACCTAGGATATGGGCTTTGGTTTCATGTGAAATTACCCAGAAATTGGAGTGAACTATGGAAATTTCTGGTGTGGGAAAATTGGAATCCGAAGTTAAATCCCTTGGTAATTAGGTGAGTAACTTCTAGTCTGTTAATAGTAGTTCAACTCTTTGAATATTTGATTGTGATCAGAAATGATGATAATGATGTTTGTTATAGGCTTGGTGTACATTTGGATTATTATGGTAGCTAGGGGAAGAGTAATTGGCTTCATTGAGGTAACTGGGTTATTTTTCTAATTCCATATATATGCTCATGTTAATCTGCTATTTGTTACACATGCTTGATTTTAAAATGTTAAATGACTGGTTGACTACTTGATTGTATTATGATTGGACCTTGTGAGTCCATGGTGGAGCTGTGGTGCGGCTGCCACCCGTGCATGTGCTACGATCGAGCACCGGGTATGATCAACCCCAAATGCACTGAGCCCTGGTTGTGCTCAATGGGGAGTAGGTGCCATGGACGGGCTCTCCCAGTGTTAATGGCCTTTAACATGTTATGTATGATTGCTGGTATGGGACAGTAGTCATTGGTAGCTCAACTAGTTCATTTGCCAATTGAATTGATAATTCTGATATTGATGACATGAGATTGTCTTGGATTGATTGACTTGTACATATATATGGGAATTACCTTTTGTTACTGAGATTGTATATCTTACCCCATTGTGGGCTAACATTTTCAGGGACCGGACCTCTTAGTGTCGAGGAAGAAATTAATGGAAAACCATTAAATGGTTTGGTAATGCATAGGTTTAGGAGCTTTGACAAAAATGTATTATAATTAAAATGTTAGCTTTGTATCATTGCTGCATTGCATCATGAGTTGCCAAGTATAGGGATTGTATATGTAATTCGATTATCATGGAATTGAACCTTATAACTGTAATTGGCTAATAATGGAAAGTGTATATAATGTTAAATATCAACGGTGTATGATTGGTGTTGTTATTATTCCATAAACTTGCTGATAGGAGGTAATTAGAGGGAAGAAATGGGCATATAAGTTTTGAATTGGTAATGGAAGCATAGCCAAATAAATAAGGTAGATAAATGCCATTAGAGCTATATAAAATGAGGGCAAGTGACCTTAGCGTCTCCCTAAGAAGGGAAATGGAGTGTAGGGGGCGAAATATAGTGAAAACAGCTACAGAAGGGAGTCACGCCGCGGCCTAGGGAGTGACAGTGGCGGGGGACGCCACGGCTTGAGAAATCTCGCCACAGCGCGGAGTGAAAATAATCGCCCAGGAGGTGACAGGATGTAACCTCACCGCGGCGCAAGAAGTCTCGCCGCGGCGCGAGTCGAAAGAATTAATTAGGGAGGTTACAGTAGCAAAACTCGCCGCGGCGCCACATAGGTTGGCCGCGGCGCAGATCCAACTCGCCGCGGCGAAGGTCAAGAAAATTCCAGGGAGCAACTTGGCCGCGGCGCAAGAGTTCTAGGCCGCGGCGCAAGTCTTAAAACTCAGTTTTCAAGCTCCAGAACCTAGCTTAGCTGCGGCAGAAAAGTTCCAAGTTGCGGCGCAGGTCCCCAAACTCTTATATTTGACCTGGAAACCCTAATTTCATTAATGTTAAGGTTAGGGAATAGCTTGAGTACATTAATGGGAGGTTGTAGTGGGTTGAAATTGATGAATGGATTAATTATAAATCTCTAATGATGGTACAAACCTTCCTATGCATGTTCCCGTTATGGTTGTTAGTTGATGACCCTAAGAGTATCAAGGTTTAAGTTTCCCCTATATTTTCTTAATGGGATTAACTGTAATGACTCCAAACCTTGATCATTATTTATTAATCGTGTATTTACTATAATTACCGATATTAGAAGTTAGGGTCGTCACAGTTGGTATCAGAGCAATGGTTTAGGATAACCGTTCTAATTTAAATTCTATGACTAGAAGCTTGGCAATCATGATGCATATTTGGCATGGTATTAGCTCATGAGAATAGCTGATTAGGAAAACATATAATTGATGTGCTTTATGTGCTGGAAAGAAGTATAGAGGAATGATGAGATAAGGCTTGTAATACTTGACTGAAATAACTGTTTTTCTTGAATTTTATTTAGAGCATCACCTATCACAATAAGTATACCCTGGAGAATAATGGAGTATAGTTAGATCATACCTCACAACACTTTAGTAATGCTATTTTGTGACTTGAGGTAGTTAATGCCAATGAAAAGAGTAGAATTTTGCCCTTCTTTCCTTCAGAGATTGGGTTATTGGTCTCAGTCTAGAAAGGTAACTGGTTGAGGTTTGTTGCCAACTGGCTACGCAATAGATGCACCAGTCACTCGCTGTGAGGCACCAGTTGACTGAATGAATGAGACCAAGTAACTGATAAGGATGATGAACAAAGCTACTGATAGCATTTATGACCAGTTGACCGCCATTTACTAAGCAAGCCAATTGGGTACGGCCGACCAATTGACTGGCCTATCGAAGTAGTCAACTGATCACAACAAGAGTAGCAATTCTTTACCTAAGTGAAATTCTAAACTTTTCAAGGTCCATCTAGAGTGATGTTAAGAACTTAAAAGGCAACGGTATGGAGTAAAACACGTAACTAGTTATAAGAACCTTGTGAAAGGGTAAGATGTAAACCTTACTTGCAATCAGGAAATTGATAATGGAACTAGAGTGTAGTAAATAAGTGTGATTGATTAAATATATGAAGTGATGCACAATCCATAATGAGTTAGGATTATGTAGACTTCAAGAGGGTCCCCAAAGTTGAAACTTCATAGGTACAGAGGTCCTAACCCACTTGCTTGGTCCCGGTTAATAAAGAATACAATTACTCGATCCTAGCTACCACAATTTGGCCTAATGAATAAGGGCGATGAGAGCTAAAGAATGTTTCAAATAGTTGTGTTCAAAATATTAGAGTGTGTGAGCCATCTTTAGTTAATAATGATAAGAAAGAGGGCAAGAAAAACTTTAGGATTGTCGAATCCATTTCTAAATGTATATAGCGACTTTAAAGCAAGAGATTAAGGGAGATGATGTTCTGAAAGGAATCTTGAGAGCTTTGAGGCTCCTCCCTTAGTGTACTAAGGCAGAAAGAGAGATTATGACAAGAGGAAAGACAACCCTTTAGCGTGATAAAGGTGAGGTGCACCGGCACAGGGTGCTTGTGCATGTTGTCTCTTGTGTAATTTAGTTTACTTATGCTATGTGTTGACGTGCATTTGGGTGGTAGTTAAAGGCACTTTATGTGCATGACACACTCGGGGAGTGTAAGATACGATTTTACAGCACTCTGGTGCTAGAGGCACGTGGGACGTGCTCATTTATCGGCACTTCGGTGCTAAGGGCATGCGGGGCATGTCACTCATCATATGATTTGATGAATTTCAACCACCAAATTGGCGTCAAACTAGGCTAAGTAGACTTTCTTCCTAGAAGGTAAAGAGGAGATCTTGATGGTAAAGACCCACCTAAAAAGAGAATAAAATTGTACCTGGTGAGTACAAGTGGTTGAGATATAGTCATCATGGGGTGATGAGCATGTGTATGTCCACAGCAAAGCATTGTCTGCTAATATTAAAAAGGCAAACCCTGATTCCACCACTGGTAATTCTATTGTCATGTATCACGTGTGGCGTGATTAAGGGGGCAGAGGTAACATTGGGAATTCAAGATGGACTAATGATTACTGTGGTAGAAAAACTCCCTAATCCTAGAAGAGAGCTCCCTAATCTTGATAATAACTCGGGAAAAATGAGGGAGAGATGGCATTAATGCAATTAACTTATGTTATTACAATAAACCTTAGTGTAATGATTGATGAGGAAGGGTGAAATACTAATGGCAAATGACACTTGAGTTCTCTCATTGGGAATCCCTACTTGATCTATTGATAATTAGGGGATGTTTAACAATGAAAAGACTCATTAAGCTCTTTATTATGTTAATTTAATAGTCAGGCGTGGAATTGAGGCCTAAAAACTTTTAGGGGAGTGAAAGAGTTAGTTGTGGTTGGCATAGACCTTTGTGTAAGGATGAAAACTATCATACTATCTTATATTGTATGTTATAAGGTATGGTTAAATGACCTTGTACTTGCGGTCAGAGAACCTTATTGACAAGGTCTCGGATTTCACATTAAGGAATACAAGATCTTGTAGATAGGATCTTAAACCTTGTTGATAAGATATTATTTCATTACTCTTTAGGGAATGATGATGAATTTCCAAATTAAAAAAAAAAAGGGGTATGCTAATTGAAGAATGACTATACTCATATGAAAATATCTTAGTTAAGGTTAGAAGATACGGAAGTGCAGTCCTTTGGGACTATATAATGACATAAAACCCAAAGAGATGTTCAGTTGACATTAAATGAGTAGAGATGCCACTAAGTTGACTACTAAAGCTTGTAGTAACTGAGAATTACATGTATGTAGTTGTGGTAATGCCTTTGCAAGTGCCAAAAAAAAATGAGAAAAAAAAGAGAAAGGGAAGAGATCTATTAAGGATTTTCCTATGTTGGTTAACCCTGAAGGGGGGTGATCCAGTTATCTATAATTAACCATCATCAGGAGCCAACAAGGAAATTCTTAATGTTGTGGGCAAGCGATGGAAATTATGTTGTCTAATAAACCACTCACTAGAAGTATGACTGGTAAGATTGAAAGAAATTCATTCCTAAGTCCTACTGGATTACCTTGATGCTCTAGACAAGGTATTCTCACCCTTGAGATCAAGTCTTATTAGAAAATGTAATCTAGACCTGAAATATCGTGTTTATTTTCACTTGAAAGATCATGTTTGATTTTAATTATGTAGAAGGTGAACCTAAAGTGTTTTGGTGCCTTCAAGAGATTGGTGGTGAGATCAGACTTCATATTAGTTTTAACCCTTGGAAATCCCGACAAACGAGAATGAGTAATCTTAGGCGCTAATTGAAAACGAGAGGGGAATTCTACACGTCTAAAGGAAATAATGAAGTGTCTACTGATGGACAATAAATGAGGTTAATGTGTACAATAATTTATGAGATAGTTGAATGTAAGACTTGAAAACTTAAACTAAATGAACCCGTAAAAGGCAGAACCCATTTTTGTTAAGGAGGTTGGACTAAAGAAAGGTAAGGGTAATCTAAATGAAGGACAAATGGAACTTCATTATGAAATAAGGTCACTTACCTCTAATGCCATTAGTGGAATAGATAGAAAAAAAAAAAAAGCTAAATAAGTGGAATTCCTTATAGTTCGTGGTACCAACTATTAAGGAGGGTTAAGTTAAAGTATTTAGGAGTTATCTCCTAAGTGGATTAAAAGTTAAGAAGGAAAAAAAATTAACATGAACAAGTAATAATCGGCTATTAGAACAACAAAAAAATGAGAGAGGAGAGAAAGAAAAAAAACAAAGAGAAAGGAGAAAATATAAAACAGAACTAAACAAAAAGCTATGAAGGGAGAGAAAATTGGAATTTATTTGAGCTAGGTGTCTAAAGCTTGTTATAAGATGATCAAGTGTCGCTTGGTCTAGATCTACTTAGCTGCAGACACAAAAGGAATACGATATGCTTAGATCGGAATGTTATTTACCGTAAGTAGACTAGAGGGAATAGAATTGTGGTTACCAAGTGAAGTAATAACATGATAAGGACATCCTCCCCAGGAGAGTCGTAAGGAGGGACTAGTCTCTGGTAAGACTATCTGAGCTATCAAAGAGGAAGTGTTGGTCACCCTTATGTTGGGTAGAACTTGGTGAGAGGAGTCTCTTAGGTCCAGACGTAGTGGACCAAACCACCCATCAAATAGAACTCATCAGAAAGAAATTGTTGGCTGCCCAGAGTAGGCAGAAAGGTTATACGGATAAGAGAAGGAGACCCTTAGAATTTGAGGTAGGAGACCATGTGTTCCTTAAGGCTACTCCGGTGACAAGGGTAGGACGGTCTATCAGGACAAGAAAGCTCCGTCCTCGTTATCTTGGTCCTTTCCAAATCCTTGAAAGGATAGGACCAGTGGCCTATAGAGTTGCTTTACCTCCAAACCTAGCCAGATTGCATGATGTGTTCCATGTGTCCCAACTGAAAAAGTACCACCCGGACCCTATGCATGTCATGGAGCATGAGAATGTGCATCTATAAGATGATTTGTCTTATGTGGTTGGACCGGAAAGGATTGTGGACTCAAAAGTCAAACAGCTGCGTAATAAGGACATCCTCTTGGTAAAGGTAGTATGGAAGGGACTTACTCCTGATGAAGCAACTTGGGAAACAGAAGAAGCTATGAGGAAAGGATTATCCTGTATTATTTGAGTAAGGTATGTCTAATTTTGAGGACAAAATTTCTAAAAGGAGGGGAGAATGTAACACCCCGAAATTAATTAAGGTGTTAATCATGGATTAAGATTAATTAAGAATAAATAATATGGGATGATTGGGCTAGTTAAGGAAATAGGGATTCTAAATAGATAAATTATTAATATGGGTTTGAGAATTAATTGGGATAGAAATAGCATCTAGGCCCAAATTAATGAACATTGATAAGAGGTTAATGGAGGCCCAATGAATTAGAGGCAGACCCAAACTAATTTAATGAGATAGAGGCCCAAGATTTATCTTGTATAGGCTCAATTAAGTGGCCCAATAACCCTTGTGCAGACCCAAGCCCTTGAGCCCTTCAAATTGGGCCCAAACACCATTAAACTTCAGCAACCCAATGTATAAAACTGGCCCAATGAAATTCTGCAGCCCAACAATTGAAAACTGGCCAAATAAGCAAAATCTGAAAACCCAATTGGGTTTGGACTTGGAGCAACCCATGACCCAGCCCCTTGACCCAACTTAAACCCATCTAAAACCCTAATGCTTCAGCCACACCTTCATTTTTCTGAAACTCAAGAGGCAAATTCGGAGGTTGAGAAGGAGGCTAGGGTTTGGGGCAAGATTTCTGCATTTTCACACACTTAGAGCAAGATTCAGCCAAGGTAATAGTTATACAACTTAATCCCCTCATCTTTCTCTTTAATTTGGTCTGATTAGTTTTTCATTTGGAGAGATTTCATTATACCCAAAATCTGAAAAGTGAGTGTTTGGAGGTTTCCTTGAGGAAATTCGTAGGTTGAGGTTGGGGTTGGTATTAGGTGAGTTTAAACCCCCATTTTGATGCATTTTCTGTTAGTTTGAGACTCCTATAGTTGACCTAGGATATGGACTTTGGTTTCATGTGAAATTACCCAGAAATTGGAGTGAACTATGGAAATTTCTGGTGTGGGAAAATTGGAATCCGAAGTTAAATCCCTTGGTAATTAGGTGAGTAACTTCTTGTCTGTTAATAGTAGTTCAACTCTTTGAATATTTAATTGTGATCAGAAATGATGATAATGATGTTTGTTATAGGCTTGGTGTACATTTGGATTATTATGGTAGCTAGGGGAAGAGTAATTGGCTTCATTAAGGTAACTGGGTTATTTTCCTAATTCCGTGTATATGCTCATGTTAATCTGCTATTTGTTACACATGCTTGATTTTAAAATGTTAAATGACTGGTTGACTACTTGATTGTTATTGTGATTTGGACCTTGTGAGTCCATGGTGGAGCTCTGGTGCGGCTGCCACCCTTGCATATGCCACGATCGGGCACCGGGTATGATCAACCCCAGATGCACTGAGCCCTGGTGTGCTCAATGGGGAGTAGGTGCCGTGGCCGGGCCTCTCCCGGTGTTAATGGCCTTTAACATGTTATGTATGATTGCTGGTATGGGACAGTAGTCATTAGTAGTTCAACTAGTTCATTTGCCAATCGAATTGATGATTCTGATATTGATGACATGAGATTGTCTTGGATTGATTGACTTGTACATATATATGGAAATTTCCTTTTGTTACTGAGATTGTATATCTCACCCCGTTGTGGGCTAACATTTTTAGGGATCGGACCTCTTAGTGGCAAGGAGAAAATTTACGAGAGCCTGTTAAATGGTTTGGTAGCACATAGGTTTAATGTATTGTAATTAAATTGTTAGTTTTGTATCATTGCTGCATTGCATCATGAGTTGCCAAGTATAGGGATTGTATATGTAATTCGATTATCATGGAATTGAACCTTATGACTGTAATTGGCTAATAATGGAAAGTGTATCAAATGTTAAATATCAACGTTGCATGATTGGTGTTGTTATTATTCCATAAGCTTGCTTATAGGAGGTAATTAGAGGAAAGAAAGGGGCACATAAGTTTTGAAAGGGTAATGGAAGCATAGCTAAATAAATAAGGTAGATAAATGCCATTAGAGCCATATAAAATGAGGGGAAGTGATCTTAGAGTGTCCCGAAGAAGAGAAATAGGGTGTAGGGGGCTACAGAAGGGAGTCGCGCCGCGGCCAAGAAGTTCGCCGCGGCCTAGGGATTGACAGTGGCGAGGGATGCCGCGGCTTGAGAAATCTCGCCACGGCGCGGAGTGAAAATAATCGCCCAGGAGGTGATAGCACGTAACCTCGCCGCGGCGCGAGTCGAGAAAATTAATTAGGGAGGTTACAGTAGCAAAACTCGCCGCGGCGCCACATAGGTTGGCCGCGGCGCAGATCCAACTCGCCGCGGCGATAGAAAATTCCCGAGAGAAACTTGGCCGCGGCACAAGAGTTCTAGGCCGCGGCGCAAGTCTAAAAACTCAGTTTTCAAGCTCCAGAACCTAGCTTAGCTGCGGCGGAAAAGTTCCAAGTCGCGGCATAGGTCCCCAAACTCCTATATTTGACCTTGAAACCCTAATTTCATTAATGTTAAGGTTAGGGAATAGCTTGAGTACATTAATGGGAGGTTGTAGTGGGTTGAAATTGATAAATGGATTAATTATAAATCTCTAATGATGGTACAAACCTTCCTCTGTATGTTCCCGTTATGGTTGTTAGTTGATGACCCTAAGAGTATCAAGGTTTAAGTTTCCCCTATGTTTTCTTAATGGGATTAACTGTAATGACTCCAAACCTTGATCATTATTTATTAATCGTGTATTTAACTATAATTACCGATATTAGAAGTTAAGGTCGTCACAGTCCCAAACCATTTGCATCTCATTTTGGCCTTTTCACCCTCACTTATACACATTACACCAAGCTTTTCTCAAGTGCATATATTAGCATAAGCACTCAATTTATGTTCTAGAATACATACACCATACTCATTCATTTATCTATCACATAATATCATTTTTACATTTGTCCAAGGGGTCATAGACTATTTACAATAATAATATACATCATGAAGTCTCCTTATGAATCAAAAGACCAAAAATCAAGCATAAGGATGGCAATCTTCTTTCTTCAAGGTGGTTGGCTCCCATTGCCATGTCCACTTGGCCCACCTAGCATATTAGGACATTTAAGAGGAGGGAGTGAGATTCAAGAATCTCAATAGCTCATCTCCCATTCCATCACACATAATATGTGCAAGCAAGTTTCACAAATGCATGCATGGAGAAAGTAGAAATCATAGGCATTTTAAAAGCAACCTTAGCATGTGAATCAATTATACAAGACATTCAAGAGCTCACTAAGTGTTTGGATTGGCCTCACACTTCTCCTCATGGATTTTGGACTTACCTCACCCATTCTTTGAGCACTTTGGACTCAACCATACTCTTGGGAGCCCACTTTGCTTTTGGGAGACTCTTTACTTTGTCTCAACCAAGCTCAAGGGTTCTTGGCTCCTCCTCACCCAAGGGAAGAGTTCTTGGCCTCTCCACACTCAAGAAAACTCATACAAACATCATGGATTCATTTAAAACATAACATGGCATCAAGGATCATGACATGTAAAGGCATGCTAGCATACTTTTCAAAGCTTGAAAATACACATACAAGCATTCTAAAACAAGCTAAACACACATCCATGCATGAGAGGAGGTGGAGAGAGCTACCTTGTATGCAAGTACACACTTTTTCCTTAGCTTTCAAACCTCCTCTTTTGGCCACACACCCACAATTTGGTGGAGATGGTTTCTCTTAGCCTAAATACAATTTTTGGGAGCCAATTAGGTTCATGAAACATTCTTTAAAGCCATATAACTTGCTTAAGTACTAGATTGCTCTATAATCCCCATTATGGTCCATAAAGGCACCTAATGAAGCAACACCCCTCAAATGATTTCTAGGCCTCATTCTTTCTTTTCAAATATGATTCTTGACTCCTTTTAAGCCTCTTGGAGTCATCACATAATTAAAACAAAGGGCCTAACATTATGTTGCTTCCTTAGGTCACAATATGGAACCTAAAGCACCAACTCATTCTCTAAGCTTCCTAAATTTTTCCCAAGGTTTCCTCTCACATTCATTCATCATGTATGACTCAAAAATGGGCTTGAAATAATTTAAAACTCTCCCTAACTATGCCATCCCTACTTGGCCGAAATTTAAAGCATAAATGGGATTTCATGGCTTCTTGAGTTTTCCTTGATGGGGGAACCATTTAGGGAGGTTGTTAAGAGTTGTAGGAGGTCAAGGAAACACTTAAACAACTAAGGGAACTTATAGATTAAATCAGTTTTTACAATCCCCTTAAGTGCTCTACACTTTTTCAACTTTTAGGTTCATGACTTTCCATGGGGTTTTGTTCATTTTATGGAGGAAGAGACATATGGGGGACCTCTTAGGGATCTTAGGAGCACATTTAAACATTCATTTAAGCCTAAGAACATTTATATAAAATCATATTTGCAAGGGAGCATTTGGATCCCTAATGATTCCATTTTGTTTCCTAATGCTCCTTTCTTGATTCTATTGGTTCATTCTTAATCCTTGCCATCTAAAACCCCTAATCCCTCCATAAATTGGACAGAAAACAGCCCCTAAGAATTGGGCTCATGGTGGTCAAATTCGTGCAAGAGGAAGGGGGAGGGAGAAACTACCAAAGAATGGAAGTTTTACCTTGTTTTCTTGCTTCCTTTGGCTTGTTCTTCCACTTGGTTGGCTTACTCCCTCAATTTTCAAAATTCCCCTCTCTATTCTGCCCCAAAAACAGCACCAAACTCTCCATTAAAACCATAGAAAGAAAGCTTGAGAGGAGAGGAGCAAGGTTCAAGAAGGAAGGATATGGAATGTCTTAAAGTTTCTTACATTTTTCTTGAATTTCTTCCTCCAAAATCCTCCTCCTCTTGTGCGCCTAAGGAGCTAGAGTTCTCCTCTGAAAATGGGCAGAAGCAAGTCGGTTTAGAGAGGAGAGAAAGAACATGGCATATAAAGAAGAAGAAAGAAGCTTCCTTTAACACTTTAATGCCAGTTTTGCCCTTCGTTCTTAGCATTTTCGTTTCTCCTTCGTTTTAGCTCCTTTTTGAGTACCATCTTTTCCATCATAACAAAGAGGTTCCCAATGTAATAAAATGCCTTTGGAATCACTCAAATCGGAGCTAAAACTGTCCCGAACGAATCGGTCAAAGTTCGGGTTAACCGACATCGGAAAAAGTATACCGGAGGGGCTTTACTGGTCCCAGGGCTTCCCATGGTTTTTGGGGCCTCTGAGAACCCTGGGCAACTCAAAATTTCCATTTAAAAAGCCCTCCTAGGTGCTTTTCCAAAATTACACTTATTTACGAAAATGCCACTGCCTTTCGGCAAATTTTTCGAATTGCTCCGACCCCGGTTTCTGGGCAACTCAAGGTTCAAATCCTCATTTTCTATTATTTAAAATTTTATCCAAATTTTATTTGGCCTTAAATCACTCATCTCAGGGGACTTGCTTTGAAAACGTGCCCATTTCCATCGTTTACTGAAAACGGGACATTACAATTCTCTCCCCCTTTTAAAAATTTCGCCCTCGAAATTTAGATAACATACCTCATGGGAAGAGTTCTGGATATTTCTTCCTCATATCACAACTGCTTATTGGGATTACAACTCGTTTGAGGAGTTTTTGCTTTTAATGATCCCAGTTTCTCTATTTATTACTATATCTGTCTTTGTAGGCCGGGACTTTTTCTCACTTTCTTTGCTCACGTATAGTGGCATTTCATAGTCCCTCATTTTATTATTGATTGGCCTAATCTATGTGTCTCATACTGGCACCGAAGAGCTACTACCACTGACTATTGCTAGGTTCTGATGGGATGCTAGCTATTCTCACAGTTTTGCTCACTGGAGACATACTGTACCACTTACCTCATATAAGAACTGCACCTGACCCTTTTTCTGAATACATAAGCTATCATACAGGGATCTCTCTATCCCTTGGTCAGGGCTACTGTCTGTTAGGTAGTGGTTCATCTGGTTCTAACTCTGGAAAGCTTATTTCTTGCTTTCCTCATCCCATATACTATGCTCATTTCTGAAGAGAGCTAGTTAGTGGTCTAACTGTCTGAGTAAAGCCTTCATATCTCTGTAGTAACGATCTACCAGACTCAGGAGATCTGTAGTCTCTGAGACAAAGGCTAGCTGAAACTGTACTAGTCTCTGAGACTAACTGCTCTGTAAAACTATCTCAAGCTGTCATCTCTACCAAAGATTTATCATGCTGTGGCTAGGGTTTTCTGTAACTTTATAGGATCTACTGTGACCCTTGGGTCTACTATGACCCTTGGGTCTACTGCGACCTCTCAGAGCCCTGCTAGGGTCTACTGCAACCCGCTATGCTATGCTAAGATCTACTGCAATCCATCTCTGGGAGATGTCAAAGCCTAAGATTATTGTATCTGACAGTAAAACACATGCTCACTAAGTCCAGTAACCACCGCTCATAATAGTTGAGGCTAAACTCAGAGGTATATCGTGCTCTTCGTGCGAAGTGGGTTTTATGTCATCTAGTTCTCTAGGATCCCATTATACTAATATTAGGGAGCGTTTTAATTTCCATTATCGCTCCTCATAGGATCCTTAGATTCCTACTTTAGCCCCTTTTTCACTTGAGCTTTCTTTTCTTACTCTATTGACTTACTTACTTTTACATATACTCGTTCTAGCCTTCCTCTCATATCCTGCAGTTTCTAACTATGCCCATGTTCTGCTTTTAAGTGCCTTGACATTAGGGCATCTCACACTGAGTGTGGTTAACATCTTTGGCAAGAGAAAGGCTATACACTGGTCCCTATTCATTTAATTCACATATACTATAAGGGACTCGGGCTATGCATACTGAATCTGAACATTTTTTATTGGGGATTCCATTCTGCATGCTTTCTTTACCATTCTGATATTACTGGAATCCCTTTACCTGTCTTTTCTGACTTGTCTCATTCTTTAACTGACTAGGGTACTCTTTGATTACCGGGACACTTTAGTGATTGATGTCATCATTTATTGCGCACTTAAGTCACATTATTATTAGGTTGATCAGGCCTAATATCATGTGACCATTATTGCAAGCAAACCATAACATCAAACACTAATACACAGGCACCTCATGACTGAGCTCAAAGCCATTATCGCCTGTTTATTACAAGTTTCCCAATATTCTAAAGTACCTTTCTCTTACCTTTTTCTATCAACCCTATTCTCGTAGAGTGCTCAGGGAAAGTAGGATTCTTTATCTACTACATCCCGAGATCTCCCTGTATTCCCCGGCTATTTTTCTTCGGGCGTTATCATGCTAGAAGGGCGTCTACGCCAAGGACAAGTGTGCTTTCTTAAGTACTCAAGCACATTAATTGAATGTCTATTCTCAATGTAATATGCCCTCAACCTTAACGTTGTCATACCTTCTCTTTCTACCTTTCTTTATCCTCTTACTTAGGTAAAAGGATATTCTACAACTAGCTGTTTCTATTGTCAGTTCAGGTTTCTTTATGCTTAAGAGCACCTACATTTTCCCAGGATTCCTCCACTTAATCACTCTCTGTAATATCAAGGAGGGTCTACGTTTTACTCATACTCTTGCTCTACTCTTAGCTAGACCATCCCTTGGTAAGGAGGATTCTATTTCAAAATCCTAGGAATGTCATTCTATAGTGCTCTTGGCTTACATTCTTTCTCTAGGCTTACCTTCTTTCTCTACATAAGACGAGGCTCGCCTTCTTAGGCGGTCTCTAGCTTTCTTGAGCTTCTCTGATGGTACTAAGGCACTAACTGTCTGTCTCAGTTTGTGTCTATATTTAGATCAGAGCTAGGCTTTCTCTCTATTCAGCCTCTTTAGCTTTACCCTAGGAGCACAATATAATATTTTTAAGGTTATGCTAACTCAATCCAGAACACATACTCTCAATGTCTGGATTCTACCTCACAAAAGCTAATGCTCTACTGGGTGCTCTAATCACTCACGTGCCTTAACCTTATAGTATTCTCCTATTAGGGAGCTCGTCTGACTAATTATCTGACCCCTATCTGTTTATCTTTCTAAGCTTAGCATACTCATCTAATCATGACTAAAGCGAGGGCATCTTTTCTGTAGCTTGTTTCTTAGCTCTTCCTCGCTTCCCTTTATGACTCAGGGGGGTCTATCTGGGGAAATTTACTAACCACTATTGGGTGGTTTTCCTAACATCAGGATGTCTTATCTTTCCTTTTTCGCTCTAGGGAGAATTTTCACTGAGCCTTTCATTCATATATCTCACTTGGAACGATGCTATTGGTCATTTCCTCTAGGCTTTAGCTTCTGCTCAACCTGGGCTAACCATTTTGTTAAACCTATAGCTTACTCTCTGTCACTGGGCTACTCATACGTACCTCTTAGTGTTACCGATAAAGAACACCTTTCGAGGTCACTCACTATATGCCCCACTACTAGCAGCCTTACCTTATATAAGTTTCAAGGCTATGTTAATATTCTGTCTACAGGGTCTAGGATCTTGGCAACAAGATCTCGTATATTGCCATGAGAAATTTCATTGCCATGAGAAATTTCGAAACCCTGGTAACAAGGTTTTTCCTGGCACTGCCTATGTGGCCCTAAACTCATCATATCACCCATCGTCATATTCATAGGGTTAACATTCTAGGTTGGAGTCAACACCTCATAGGCGAGTCTCAACAACCTTACTGTCCTTGTGTCTAACTTTCTCTGACATTGAGTTCTTTCCTAGTCTCACTGCTAGGCCCACTAATTTCTTACTGTCATTTGCTGCGGCTAATTAGCCTTGGGTTCACCCTAATTTCCTATCTAAGTATTGGCCATGACTATCGGTCTCTGATTGACTTACTTTTTCTAAGGATTGGATTTTTATTTTTAGCTACCAACCCGAGCCTCACTGCCTCTATGACCGGTTCGTTATCAAGCTAGAGGGTTCTACCTCTTGCTTCGAATTGTCATCTCAGGGTTGTAAGGCATGTAGCTTGTAACTTAAACCTTTAGCCTGAGGGAACTAACCTTTTAGTTTCTAATACTTATCTAGACATTTGGGTGTTGTGGCTAGGGGGTGACTCTCTTTCTCACTTCCCCTCTAAACTGGTCCTATGCAGCCGCAATCTCATCTTATGCCACGCTGCATCGTTACTTCTCTCTGCATTAAGCAGGACATCTCGGAATGGCCTGAGTATGACTACCAGGGAGAATTAGGCCTCACATACTTTCTCTAGCAAGCCTCTTCCTATCAACAAGATCATTCTCATCGTTCATATCTAGGGCTTGCCACTGATCCCGGTGAGCTATCATATCTCATCAAGCTCTAACCATTGGATCCGTCAACCCTGCTCAAACTTAACTCTGCTCAAGCTGCTCTAAAGGCCACTCTTTCCCGGTGTCCACTACTACTTTAAGACCATCCTATAACTTTCTCATTATGAACAAAGCCATAACCATCCTCACACACCCAACATGTCTCATACAAGGCTTTACCTATCCATTCAAGCCTTTTACATAGCTCTATTACAACATCCTGAAGCCAAATCCAATCCGGGAGAGCCTGGAACTTTGCTCTAATACCAATAAATGTAACACCCTACTTCTAGGACTCAATTCATGCAATTCCCATGCCTCATCTTATGTTTGTTCTATGGAAACAATCTAGTGGCATAGGGAGTTATGAATTAAAATACATTTCTCTACGGGTAAAATTTTTCTTTCAGAGTCCCGTGGGCCATATGAATGCATCTACCACATTCTCATACTTAAATACATGAATATGGCTCATTTCCACCATCAAATTTGGTCTACAACTCGTGGAAAGCAAAGGAACACATTAAAATTCATGTTTGCATTTTCATCCAGAATTTCCTCTTTCTGTCACAAACTTTGGAAAATCATAACTAAATCTAGAAAAATCGAAATCATGTGTTCTTTGTCATTCTGAAAAGATCATGATGTCTACTTCACACTAAAATACGTCCAAGTCACAGAATTCATCACACAGGACGTTCTTAAATTTTATTTGGCCTTGAATCACTCATCTCAGGGGACTTACTTTGAAAGCGTGCCCATTTCCATCGTTTAATGAAAACAGGACATTACAATTCTCTCCCCCTTTTAAAAATTTCGTCCTCAAAATTTAGATAACATACCTCATGGGAAGAGTTGTGGATATTTCTTTCTCATAGCATCCTCTAGTTCCCAAATGGCTTCCTCAGGAGATAACCCTTTCCAAACCACTTTCACCAGCGGTATCGTCTTATTCCGTAACTGCTTGAGTCTAACGTCCACGATCCGATCTGGTGATACTATGTATGATAGATCATCCTGTAACTGCACATTCTCATATTCTATGACATGTGAGGGGTCAGGCCGGTACTTTTTCAACTGGGAAACATGGAAGACATTATGGACTTGGCTTAGGTTCGGAGGAAGGGCTAGTCTGTATGCCACAGGTCCTACTTTATCAAGAATCTGGAAAGGACCTATGTACTTTGGGCTAAGCTTTTTACTTTTGATGGACCGATTTATCCCTGTGACTGGAGACACTCTAATGAAGGTATGGTCTCCAATTTCAAACTCTAAAGGCCGCCTACGTTTATCTGCGTAACTTTTCTGTCTACTCTGGGCCGTCAGAAGTTTCTTTCTAATGGTCTCTATTTGTTTAGAGGTCTGGTCTACTAATTCTGGGCCTATGAGGCTCCGCTCTCCTAGCTCAACCCAACATACTGGGGATCTGCACTTCCTCCCATACAATGCCTCATACGGTGCCATCTGTATACTTGCATGATAACTGTTATTATAGGCAAACTCCGCTAGAGGCAAGTATGTATCCCAGTTCCCTTTCATTTCTAATACACATGCCCTCAACATGTCCTCTAGGGTTTGGATGGTTCTCTCTGTCTGTCCATCAGTCTGAGGGTGGTAGGCTGTGCTAAATCTAAGTCTAGTGCCTAAAGCATCCTGTAATGATCTCCAGAAATTCGATGTGAACCTGGGATCTCTATCTGACACTATGCTCCTAGGCACACCATGCAGTCTAACTATCTCCCTGATGTACAGCTGGGCTAACTTATCTAGGGTATAAGTGGCTTTCATAGGTAAAAAGTGCGCTGACTTTGTTAACCTATCCACTATTACCCATATTGCATCATACCCCGATGATGTCCTGGGTAAACCCATGACAAAATCCATAGCTATGCTATCCCATTTCTACTCCGGGATATCTAGGGGCTGAAGCAACCCAGCTGGTTTCTGATGTTCTATTTGTACTCTTTGGCATACTAGACATCGGGAGACATACTCTGCTATGTCTGTTTTCATTCTGGGCCACCAGAACATTTTCTTCATATCCTGGTACATTTTATTACTGCCTAGATGAATGGTGTACGTACTCTTATGTGCCTCATCTAATATCTTTTCTCTAATTTCTGTGTTTCTAGGCACATACAGCCTATCCCTATATCTTACTATGTCATCCTCAGACAGATTGAACTCCTGGACACTACCCTGGGCTATCTGGGCTCTAATCTTATTTACATGATCATGTGTCTGCTGGGCCTCTCTTATCTGATCCCTCAGGTCATTTGCTATTCAGGTCTCACTCATTAATAGTTTTCCTGAATACACCTCGTAGGAGAGACTCATGTCTCTAAATCTCTCAATCAATTCCTGCTCTCGGATCATCATACAGGCCATGTGTATGGATTTTCTACTTAGGGCATTAGCTACCACATTAGCCTTACCGGGATGGTACTTCAATGTGAAATCATAATCTTTCAGAAATTCTAACCATCTCCATTGCCTCATGTTCAATTCTTTCTGATCAAATAAATATTTGAGGCTTTTGTGGTCACTGTAAATTTCTATTGCTGCCCCATATAAGTAGTGTCTCCATATTTTCAAAGCAAATACCACTGCGGCTAACTCTAAGTCGTGTGTGGGGTAGTTTTCCTCATGAGGTTTCAACTGTCTAGAAGCATAAGCTACCACTCGGCCTTTCTGCATAAGCACACATCCTAACCCTTTCTTTGAGGCATCACTGTACACTACAAAAGTTTCTTTAGGGTCAGGGAGTATTAAAACTGGGGCCGTGGTCAGCTTGTGCTTTAGCTCTTGGAAACTACTCTCACATTTCTCATTCCACACAAAAGGCACATTCTTTCTCGTAAGCCGGGTCAGTGGCATTGCTATCTGAGAAAAGCCCTGAATGAACCTCCTATAATACCCTGCTAAACCTAGGAAGCTCCTGATCTCTGTCACTGTCCTAGGTCTCTCCCACTGCAATACTGCCTCTACCTTATGGGGATCTACTGCGACCCCTGCCTGGGAGATGACATGACCTAGAAACTGAACCTCAGTGAGCCAGAACTCACATTTACTAAGTTTAGCGTACAACTGTCTCTCTCTTAGGGTCTCCAAGGCTAATCTCAAGTGTTGCTCATGTTCCTCTCTACTTTTTGAGTAGATAAGGATGTCATCTATGAAGACCACTACAAATCTATCTAAGTATGGCCTAAAAACTCTGTTCATGTAATCCATAAAGACTGCGGGTGCATTCGTCAACCCGAAGGGCATAACTAAAAACTCATAGTGCCCGTATCTAGTTCTAAAGGCTGTTTTGGGGATATCTTCAGCCTTTATCCTAAGTTGATGGTATCCCGACCTGAGGTCTATCTTAGAAAACACTGACGCTCCCACTAACTGATCTAGGAGGTCATCTATACGGGGGAGAGGGTACTTATTCTTTATCGTAATCTTATTGAGTTCCCGGTAATCTATACATAGCCTAAGGCTCCCGTCTTTCTTCTTTACAAATAGGACTGGAGCTCCCCACGGTGAGACGCTGGGTCTAATGAAACCCTTCTCTAAAAGTTCTTCTATCTGTTTTTTAAGCTCTGCTAGCTCGGTGGGAGCCATCCTATACGGGGCCTGAGACACTGGACCTACCCCAGGTGCAATGTCTATGGAAAACTCTACCTCTCTCTGTGGGGGTAGTCCATTAATTTCCTTAGGAAATACCTCTGGGAACTCCCTCACTACGGGAATCTCTTCTATACCCTCTTCTACCTCGACCTGAACTGAAAAGAAGACCAGATACCCCTAACAACCATGCTCTAGAGATCTCTCAGCCTGGAAGGTCGTCATGACAGATAACTCAGCCTTAGTACTAGGTACAGTCCCACACTCAGGTAAAGTAATACACCTGTGGCTACAATCTAGTGTGGCGTTATTTGCAGACATCCAGTTCATGCCAATAATCACATCAATATCAACAAAGGGCATACAAATCAAATCAAGGGTGGTCAGGCAATAGAGCAAAGCTGGCCGAAAATAATCCCACTTTTCTTGCTTTTCCCATGGAAATCCTACATAGTTCATGATATTATTCCATGTAAATGTATGAGATGGACTAGAATCTATGGTGTTACATTTATATAAATGTAACACCATACTTCTAGGACTCAATTCATGCAATTCCCATGTCTCATCTTATGTTTGTTCTATGGAAACAATCTAGTGGCATAGGGAGTTATGAATTAAAATGCATTTCTCTACGGGTAAAATTTTTCTTTCGGAGTCCCGTGGGCCATATGAATGCATCTATCACATTCTCATACTTAAATACATGAATATAGCTCATTTCCATCATCAAATTTGGTCTACAACTCGTGGAAAGCAAAGGGACACATTAAAATTTATGTTTGCATTTTCGTCCAGAATTTCCTCTTTTCTGTCACAAACTTTGGAACCTAAAGCACCAACTCATTCTCTAAGCTTCCTAAATTTTTCCCAAGGTTTCCCCTCACATTCATTCATCATGTATGACTCAAAAATGGGCTTAAAACAAGGTAAAACTTCCATTCTTTGGTAGTTTCTCCCTCCCCCTTCCTCTTGCACGAATTTGACCATCATGAGCCCAATTCTTAGGGGCTATTTTCTGTCCAATTTATGGAGGGATTAGGGGTTTTGGATGGCAAGGATTAAGAATGAACCAATAGAATCAAGAAAGGAGCATTAGGAAACAAAATGGAATCATTAGGGATCCAAATGCTCCCTTGCAAATCTGATTTGATATAAATGTTCTTAGGCTTAAATGAATGTTTAAATGTGCTCCTAAGATCCCTAAGAGGTCCCCCATATGTCTCTTCCTCCATAAAATGAACAAAACCCCATGGAAAGTCATGAACCTAAAAGTTGGAAAAGTGTAGAGCACTTAAGGGGATTGTAAAAACTGATTTAATCTATAAGTTCCCTTGATTGTTTAAGTGTTTCCTTGACCTCCTACAACTCTTAACAACCTCCCTAAATGGTTCCCCCATCAAGGAAAAATCAAGAAGCCATGAAATCCCATTTATGCTCTAACTTTCGGCCAAGTAGGGATGGCCTGGGTAAACCCATGACAAAATCCATAGCTATGCTATCCCATTTCCACTCCGGGATATCTAGGGGCTGAAGCAATATGGGTAATAGTGGATAGGTTAACAAAGTCAGCACACTTTTTACCTATGAAAGCCACTTATACCATAGATAAGTTAGCCCAGCTGTACATCAGGGAGATAGTTAGACTGCATGGTGTGCCTAGGAGCATAGTGTCAGATAGAGATCCCAGGTTCACATCGAATTTCTGGAGATCATTACAGGATGCTCTAGGCACCAGACTTAGATTTAGCACAGCCTACCACCCTCAGACTGATGGACAGACAGAGAGAACCATCCAAACCCTAGAGGACATGTTGAGCGCATGTGTATTAGAAATGAAAGGGAACTGGGATACATACTTGCCTCTAGCGGAGTTTGCCTATAATAACAGTTATCATGCAAGTATACAGATGGCACCGTATGAGGCATTGTATGGGAGGAAGTGCAGATCCCCAGTATGTTGGGTTGAGCTAGGAGAGCGGAGCCTCATAGGCCCAGAATTAGTAGACCAGACCTCTAAACAAATAGAGACCATTAGAAAGAAACTTCTAACGGCCCAGAGTAGACAGAAAAGTTACGCAGATAAACGTAGGCAGCCGTTAGAGTTTGAAATTGGAGACCATGCCTTCATTAGAGTGTCTCCAGTCACAGGGATAGGTCGGTCCATCAAAAGTAAAAAGCTCAGCCCAAAGTACATAGGTCCTTTCCAGATTCTTGATAAAGTAGGACCTGTGGCATACAGACTAGCCCTTCCTCCGAACCTAAGCCAAGTCCATAATGTCTTCCATGTTTCCCAGTTGAAAAAGTACTGGCCTGACCCCTCACATGTCATAGAATATGAGAATGTGCAGTTACAGGATGATCTATCATACATAATATCACCAGATCGGATCGTGGACGTTAGACTCAAGCAGTTACAGAATAAGACGATACCGCTGGTGAAAGTGGTTTGGAAAGGGTTATCTCCTGAGGAAGCCACCTGGGAACTAAAGGATGCTATGAGAAAGAAATATCCACAACTCTTCCCATGAGGTATGTTATCTAAATTTCGAGGACGAAATTTTTAAAAGGGGGAGAGAATTGTAATGTCCCATTTTCATTAAACGATGGAAATGGGCACGCTTTCAAAGTAAGTCCCCTGAGATGAGTGATTCAAGGCCAAATAAAATTTGGATAAAATTTTAAATAATAAAAAATGAGGATTTGAGCCTTGAGTTGCCCAGAAACCGGGGTCGGAGTGATTTGAAAAATTTGCCGAAAGGCCAGTGGCATTTTCGTAAATAAGTGCAATTTTGGAAAAGCACCTAGGAGGGCTTTTTAAATGGAAATTTTGAGTTGCCCAGGGTTCTCAAAGGCCCCAAAAACCATGGGAAGCCCCGGGACCAGTAAAGACCCTCCGGTGTAAGTTTTCCAATGTCAATTGACCCAAACTTTGACCGATTCGTTCGGAAGGGTTTTAGCTCCGATTTGAGTGATTCCAAAGCCATTTTTATTAAATTGGGAACCTATTTGTTATGATGGAAAAGACGGTTCTCAAAAAGGAGCTAAAACAAAGGAGAAACAAAAAGGCAAAGTATGAAGGGCAAAATGGGAATTTTTAAAGAAAGTCACTTTACCCTAGCTATATATAGGTGGCACCTCACACTCTCCTTCATTCACTTCAGAATTTCCAGCCCTAAATCAGAAGCAAATCCCTTGGAGAGTCGTGCACAAAGAGAAGGGAAGAAGGAGGAAAGATTCAAGACTTTAGGTATGGAATTTTGCTTGTTTTTCATGCTTTCTCTCCTCCACTTTCTTCTCCTCTTTTGCCCTCTTCTTCTCCATGATTTCTCTGAAGTTTTAAGGGCTGTTTTGAAGGGAGAACAGAGGGGAAAGTTCGAATTCCAAGTAAGGAGGCCAAGGAAAGCAAGAACAAGCAAGAAAATCCAAGAAAAACAAGGTATTTTGCAATTCTCCCACTTGGTCTTCTTCCTCCCTTCCATGACCATTTCGACCTACACTTGGACAGATCTTAGGATTTAGATTTTCAACCAAACCAAAGGTGATTCTTAGGTATTTGATGGAGAGGAATAAGAATATGCAAAGAAAACTAAGAAAAATGCATTAGAAAGCAAGATGCAAAACCTAGGGTTTTAAGTGCATCTTCCAATTTCTGGATTTGTATGATGCTTCCTAGGTCTAAGTTAGAGTATAAATGAGTTCTTGAGACACCAAAGATGCTCCCCACAAGCTTCCTCCTTCAAGAAAAGCAAGAAAACTCTAAGAAGCCCAAAGGAAGCCTATGTCTCGGCCTAGGCTTGTTTGTGTAGGTGGGGGGAGTTTTAAATTTTTCTAAGGTCATTCTTGAGTCATATTTGATGAATGAAAATGAAAGGAGGCCTTGGAAAAAATTTAGAACTCATGGAAAGTGATTTAGTGTCTTAGGTTCCATAATATGACCTAAAGAAGCAACATGGTGCTAGGCCTTTTGTTTTGATGATGTGAGGACTCTAAGAGGCTTAAATGGAGTCAAGAATCATATTTGAAAAGAAAGAATGAGGCCTAGAAATCATTTGAGGGATGTTGCTTCATTAGGTGCCAATATGGAGCCTATAGAACAATCTAGTGTTTCATTAAATTGTGTAGCCTTAGAGTGTGGTTCATGAACTTAATTGGCTCCCATAATTTGTCTCTAGGCCAAGAGACACTATTTCCACCAACTTGTGGGTGTGTGGCTAAAAGAGGAGGTTTAAAAGCTAAGGAAAAAGTGTGTACTTGCATACAAGGTAGCTTTCTTCACCTTCTCTCATGCATGGATGTGTGTTTAGCTTGTTTTATAATGTGTGTATGTGTATTTTCAAGCTTTGAAGAGTATGCTAGCATGCCTTTATATGCCATGATGCTTGGTGCCATGTTATGTTTTTAAATGAATCCATGATGTTTGTATGAGTTTACTTGAGTGTGGAAAGGCTAAGAACTCTTCCCTTGGGTGAGGATGAGCCAAGAACCCTTGAGCTTGGTTGAGACAAAGTAAAGAGTCTCCCAAAAGCAAAGTGGGCTCCCAAGAGTATGGTTGAGTCCAAAGTGCTTAAAGAATGGGTGAGGCAAGTCCAAAATCCATGAGGAGAAGTGTGAGGCCAATCCAAACACTTAGTGAGCTCTTGAATGTCTTGTATGATTGATTCACATGCCAAGGTTGCTTTTAAAATGCCTATGATTTCTACTTTCTCCATGCATGCATTTGTGAAACTTGCTTGCACATATTATGTGTGATGGAATGGGAGATGAGCTATTGAGATTCTTGAATCTCACTCCCTCCTCTTAAATGTCCTAATATGCTAGGTCGACCAAGTGGACATAGTAATGGGAGCCAACCACCTTGAAGAAAGAAGATTGCCATCCTTATGCTTGATTTTTAGTCTTTTGATTCATAAGGAGACTTCATGATGTATATGATTATTGTAAATAGTCTATGACCCCTTGGACAAATGTAAAAATGATATTATATGATGTTTAGATGTATGGAAATGATGTATGACCATTAGCACATGTTTTGAGTATGAAATGCCATGGTATGAGAATGTAAAGTTTGGTGGTTATGTGTATAAGTGTGGGTTGAATGGTCAAAATGAGATGCATGAGGTTTGGGACCATTTGGGCAGCTCACACAAGTCTCAAATAAGCTTTTAAACTTGCCCAAAAGGTGCCAAGACCAAGGGAAATCCATTTGGCAATTTTGGTACTCAATATGGAGCCAAAATTGACCATAATGGAACCCTATGTCACTTTTTGGCCAAATGAGTTAGTCTTGCCTTGAAATTTGGCATACAATTAGGTCTCATTAAGATTTTTCTGGGAAGCTAAAGATCATAATTTTCGGAGACCTAGAGAATATTTGATGAATTTTCAAAGTTGGAATTTTTCATGGTTTCTGGTATGTGCACTGTTCATACTGGTAGATTTGATTTTCGTGTCACTCGATGGCCAAATGGTGTCCAATGCTTATGAAATTTTATACACACAAACTAGAGGTTATAAGCTTTCTGTGGCCACCGAGATCACCTCATTTGGAGGTCTGAGAAGAGAGTTATGAATTTTTGAAGTTTGCTGTCAGTAACAGTGGCATCTCCAGAGCTCAATCACTGTTCCATCAGTTCCAGATATCTAAACGTATCTGTTTCATTCTGGAATTATTTTTAGTGTCAAGTTAACATTTGTAGCTTTCCATAATGACTGAATTTGTGTGATTTTGATTTTTTTGGAATTAGTTATGAATTTCAGAAGTTTACATCAGTAACCTGAATCACAGCCCAGGCAGCCAGCGAGTTTGTATCTTTTTGGATGTCAAACGTCCTGTGTGATGAATGATGTGACTTAGACGTATTTTTACTGTGAAGTAGACATCCTAAGCTTTCCAGAATGACCAAGATTGCATGATTTTGAGTTTTTTAGATTTAGTTATGATTTTCCAAAGTTTGCCCAGGAAAGAGGCCAATTCTGGCCGAAAATGGATCTCCAAATTTACATGCTCCATTTTGGTTTCCATGGGTTAGAGGCATGTTTTGGGGTCTAAATGAGTTGTAATGATGCAATTAAATATGATGGTGCATAATATGAACTCATATGGTCCATGTGACACCGAAATGAATTTTGAGGCATAGCGCAATGCGAAAATAATCCCACTTTTCTTGCTTTTCCCATGGAAATCCTACATAGTTCATGATATTATTCCATGTAAATGTATGAGATGGACTAGAATCTATGGTGTTACATTTATTGGTAAAATACGTCCAAGTCACAGAATTCATCACACAGGACGTTTGACATCCAAAAAGCTACAGACTCACTGGCTGCCTGGGCTGTGATTCAGGTTACTGATGCAAATTTCTGAAATTCATAACTAATTCTAAAAAAATCGAAATCACACACATTTAGTCATTCTGGGAAGCTACAAATGTTAACTTGACACTAAAAATAATTCTCGAATGAAACAGATACGTTTAGGTATCTGGAACTGATGGAACAGTGATTGAGCTCTGGAGTCGCCACTGTTACTGACAACAAATTTCAAAAATGCATAACTCTGTACTCAGACCTCCAAATGAGGTGATCTCGGTGGTCACAGAAAGCTTATGACCTCTAGTTTATGGACATAAAATTTCATAAGCATTGGACACCATTTGGCCATCGAGTGACACGAAAATCAAATCTGCCAGTATGAACAGTGCACATACCAGAAACCATAGAAAATCCCAACTTTGAAAATTCATCAAATATTCTCTAGGTCTCCGAAAATTATGATCTTTAGCTTCCCAGAAAGCTCTCAACAAGACCTAATTGTATGCCAAATTTCAGGGCAAGACTAACTCATTTGGCCAAAAAGTGGCATAGGGTTCCATTATGGTCAATTTTGGCTCCATATTGGGTACCAAAATTGCCAAATGGATTTCCTTTGGTCTTGGCACCTTTTGGGCAAGTTTAAAAGCATGTTTAAGACTTGGGGAAGCTGCCCAAATGGTCCCAAACCATTTGCATCTCATTTTGGCCTTTTCACCCTCACTTATACACATTACACCAAGCTTTTCTCAAGTGCATACATTAGCATAAGCACTCAATTTATGTTCTAGAATACATACACCATACTCATTCATTTATCTATCACATAATATCATTTTTACATTTGTCCAAGGGGTCATAGACTATTTACAATAATAATATACATCATGAAGTCTCCTTATGAATCAAAAGACCAAAAATCAAGCATAAGGATGGCAATCTTCTTTCTTCAAGGTGGTTGGCTCCCATTGCCATGTCCACTTGGCCCACCTAGCATATTAGGACATTTAAGAGGAGGGAGTGAGATTCAAGAATCTCAATAGCTCATCTCCCATTCCATCACACATAATATGTGCAAGCAAGTTTCACAAATGCATGCATGGAGAAAGTAGAAATCATAGGCATTTTAAAAGCAACCTTAGCATGTGAATCAATCATACAAGACATTCAAGAGCTCACTAAGTGTTTGGATTGGCCTCACACTTCTCCTCATGGATTTTGGACTTGCCTCACCCATTCTTTGAGCACTTTGGACTCAACCATACTCTTGGGAGCCCACTTTGCTTTTGGGAGACTCTTTACTTTGTCTCAACCAAGTTCAAGGGTTCTTGGCTCCTCCTCACCCAAGGGAAGAGTTCTTGGCCTCTCCACACTCAAGAAAACTCATACAAACATCATGGATTCATTTAAAACATAACATGGCATCAAGGATCATGACATGTAAAGGCATGCTAGCATACTTTTCAAAGCTTGAAAATACACATACAAGCATTCTAAAACAAGCTAAACACACATCCATGCATGAGAGAAGGTGGAGAGAGCTACCTTGTATGCAAGTACACACTTTTTCCTTAGCTTTTAAACCTCCTCTTTTGGCCACACACCCACAATTTGGTGGAGATGGTTTCTCTTAGCCTAAATACAATTTTTGGGAGCCAATTAGGTTCATGAAACATTCTTTAAAGCCATACAACTTGCTTAAGTACTAGATTGCTCTATAATCCCCATTATGGTCCATAAAGGCACCCAATGAAGCAACACCCCTCAAATGATTTCTAGGCCTCATTCTTTCTTTTCAAATATGATTCTTGACTCCTTTTAAGCCTCTTAGAGTCATCACATAATTAAAACAAAGGGCCTAACATTATGTTGCTTCCTTAGGTCACAATATGGAACCTAAAGCACCAACTCATTCTCTAAGCTTCCTAAATTTTTCCCAAGGTTTCCCCTCACATTCATTCATCATGTATGACTCAAAAATGGGCTCGAAACAATTTAAAACTCTCCCTAACTATGCCATCCCTTCTTGGCCGAAAGTTAGAGCATAAATGGGATTTCATGGCTTCTTGATTTTTCCTTGATGGGGGAACCATTTAGAGAGGTTGTTAAGAGTTGTAGGAGGTCAAGGAAACACTTAAACAACCAAGGGAACTTATAGATTAAATCAGTTTTTACAATCCCCTTAAGTGCTCTACACTTTTCCAACTTTTAGGTTCATGACTTTCCATGGGGTTTTGTTCATTTTATGGAGGAAGAGACATATGGGGGACCTCTTAGGGATCTTAGGAGCACATTTAAACATTCATTTAAGCCTAAGAACATTTATATAAAATCAGATTTGCAAGGGAGCATTTGGATCCCTAATGATTCCATTTTGTTTCCTAATGCTCCTTTCTTGATTCTATTGGTTCATTCTTAATCCTTGCCATCTAAAACCCCTAATCCCTCCATAAATTGGACAGAAAACAGCCCCTAAGAATTGGGCTCATGGTGGTCAAATTCGTGCAAGAGGAAGGGGGAGGGAGAAACTACCAAAGAATGGAAGTTTTACCTTGTTTTCTTGCTTCCTTTGGCTTGTTCTTCCACTTGGTTGGCTTACTCCCTCAATTTTCGAAATTCCCCTCTCTGTTCTGCCCCAAAAACAGCACCAAACTCTCCATTAAAACCATAGAAAGAAAGCTTGAGAGGAGAGGAGCAAGGTTTAAGAAGGAAGGATATGGAATGTCTTAAAGTTTCTTACATTTTTCTTGAATTTCTTCCTCCAAGATCCTCCTCCTCTTGTGCGCCTAAGGAGCTGGAGTACTCCTCTGAAAATGGGCAGAAGCAAGTCAGTTTAGAGAGGAGAGAAAGAACATGGCATATAAAGAAGAAGAAAGAAGCTTCCTTTAACACTTTAATGCCAGTTTTGCCCTTCGTTCTTAGCATTTTCGTTTCTCCTTCGTTTTAGCTCCTTTTTGAGAACCGTTTTTCCATCATAACAAAGAGGTTCCCAATGTAATAAAATGCCTTTGGAATCACTCAAATCGGTGCTAAAACTGTCCCGAACAAATCGGTCAAAGTTCGGGTTAACCGACATCGGAAAAAGTATACCGGAGGGGCTTTACTGGTCCCGGGGCTTCCCATGGTTTTTGGGGCCTCTGAGAACCCTGAGCAACTCAAAATTTCCATTTAAAAAGCCCTCCTAGGTGCTTTTCCAAAATTACACTTATTTACGAAAATGCCACTGCCTTTCGGCAAATTTTTCGAATTGCTCCGACCCCGGTTTCTGGGCAACTCAAGGCTCAAATCCTCATTTTCTATTATTTAAAATTTTATCCAAATTTTATTTGGCCTTAAATCACTCATCTCAGGGGACTTGCTTTGAAAACGTGCCCATTTCCATCGTTTACTGAAAACGGGACATTACACAAGCTACAACCCACATCAAGAGCCTGAACCTTTGCTCTGATACCAAAAATGTAATACCATAATTTCTAAATCATTTCATGCCTTTAAATAACTCATTTCTAAGAATCATAAAAATTCTCAAAGAAAAAGGCATTAAAATAATGACTATTTTAGCATTGCGTTACGTATAAAAATTTCATCCATGTCACGTGGATCGTGTGAGCTCATATATTGCATTCTCATATTTAATTACATGAATAAAACTCATTTGCACCACCAAAAGTGGCCTACATCTCATGGAAACCAAAGGAAAGAATAAAATATATGTATATATTTTCGGCCAGATTTTTCCTCATTTCTGTCACAAATTTGGAAAATTATAACTAATTCTAGAAAAATCTAAATCATATATTCTTGGATATTATGGAAAGCTACATATGTTTAATTTATGTTAAAAATATTTCCAAACCATAAAATCTAACACAGAAGACGTTTGCCATTTGAAATAGTCTAGAGGTCATGCTGTCTACTGGTGCTGTCACAGAATTCTACAGCAAACTTCAAAAATATCCAATTAATTCCAAAAAAATACAATCCATGCAAATGATACCAATATGGAAAGCTGTGGATATTATCTAGAGGGGAAAATAACTCCAAATCAGTTCAGGCATGTGCAGACCTCAAAACTCAATCAATTAATACTTGAGGTTAGTTGAAGCCCCTGGTATTGGATAGATTTTTTGAAAATTTATATCTCCCTCTCTAGACATCCAAAGGAGGTGTTTCTAGTTGAAACAAGTCACTAAGAATGTCTAATTTTTCTATATAAAATTTAGTGGCAATTGGACATTATATGAGCCCTGTGTGACAGATTTCATTTTTGGATTTGAGTGAAAAGTAATATTACCAAACCAAAATTTTTGCCAACTTTGAAAATTCATCAAATATTTTGTAGACCTCTGAAAATTATGTTCTTTAGCTTTCCAAAAAGCTCTTAACAAGCTATAATTGTATGTCAAATATTAGATCAAGAAGAGTGCATTTGGACAAAAAGTGATATAGGGTTCAATTATGGTCAATTTTAGTTGCATATAGGATACCAAAATGTCCAAATGGCTTTCCATGGGGTTTGGCACCACTTGGGCAAGTCTAAAAGCATAATTCAGACTTGTGTGAGCTATCCAACTAATTGCAACCCTCATGCATCTCATTTTAGCCATTTCACTCACACTTATACACATTTGCATAAAACCATTCAAGAAGCCACATTGTCATGACATACTCAAATTGTATTCTAATGGTCACATGATATATTCTTCCATTCATACATAACATCTTATCATAATTACATGTGTTCCATAGGTAATAGACTATATACAACAATGGATTACATCATTAGACATCAATATGGCCTTAAAGAGCAAAAACTATGCATGTTGATGTCAAACTCTCATCTTCAAGGTAGTTGGCTTCTATTACCTTGGTTTCTTAGTCCACCTAGCATATTAGATCGTTGGAGAGGAGGGGATGAGATTCAAAGAATCTCAATAGCTTATCTCCCATTCAATCATACATAAAGGATGAAAACAAGTCTCATAAATGCATGTATGGTCATGTCGATATGTGCAAACATTCAAGAGGCATTTTCAACATTTGAGAAAGTCATACATAGCATACAAAAACTTGCCAAGCAAGTGGATTGACCTCACCCAATTTCTTGTGGATGTTGGACTTGCCTCACCCATTCTTTAAGAGGTTTTTGGACTCAACTGTAATACCATAATTTCTAGCTCATCTCATCATATACCATGCCTCACATCAGCATATTCATGAGAGTGTATGGAAAAAAGGGAAATAAAATAATGAATTTCTTTGTGTTGCATCGTATTTAAAAATTCCATTCAGTGTCATGTGGACTGTGTGAGCTCATACTATACATTCTCATATTTAATTACATCCATACAACTCTTTTGCATCATAAAATCATGCCCACAACTCATGAAAATCAAAGGAGAGCTCAAATTACTTAATTGAATTTTCGGCCAGAATTGGCCCTTTTTCTGACCAAACTTTAGAAAGTCATAACTAATTCGAGAAAAATTGAAACCATGAATTCCTATCCATTTTGGAAAGCTACGGATGTCTACTTCACACTAAAAATATGCCTAAATCATAACATTCATCACAGAGGGCGTTTGACATCTAAAAAGTCCAGAGGTCAAACTACCTTCTGATGCTGTCACAGATTCTGCAACAAACTTTGAAAATGTCCAATTAATTTCACAAAAATCCAATCCATGCAAATGATGTCAATCTAGAAAGTTATGGATGTTAGCTAGAGGGAAAAAATATTTCTAAACCAACTCAGGTAGCTCAATCCTCAGAATTCAATAGAACAATAACTCAAGTCCGGTAAGGGTCCTGATACTGGACAGAATGTTCAAAAATTCGTATCTCCCTCTCTAGACCTCCAAATGAGGTTCTTCTAGTTGGCACGAGTCACTGTAAATGTCTAGTTTTTCTATATAAAATTTTATGGTAATTGGACAACCTCTAAATGTCTACCAAATCTCAGATCAAGAAGAGCTCATTTGGCCAAAAAGTGACATAGGGTTCCATTATAGTCATTTTTGGCTCCATATAGGGTGCCAAAATTGCCAAATGGTTTTCCTTTGGTCTTGGAAACTTTTGGGCAAGTCTAAAAGCACATGTAGGACTTGTGTGAGCTGTCTAAATGGTCCTAAACCTCATACATCTCATTTTGGCCTTTTCATCCACACTTATCCATGTTTCCATAAAGTCATTCATGAAGCTATAACGTCATAACATACTCAATTTACATTCCATCATTCACATAACACATTCTCTCATTTCTATATCACATAATATCATAATTACATATGTCTTAAGGGTCATGACCCATTTATAAAAACAATATACATCATTATGGTTCATTATGGCTTAAAAAGGTAAATGCTAGACATATGGATGTCAATATTCTTCGTTCAATGTTGTTGCTTCCATTACCATATCCACTTGGTCCACCTAGTATGTGAGATCATTGGAGAAGAGGGGATGAGATTCAAAGAATCCCAATAGCTCATCTCCCAGTCAATCATACATAATATATGCAAAGCAAGCCTTAAAAATGCATGCATGGATATCATGGAAGTCATGAGCATTCAAGAAGCAAGCTTAGCATGTAAACAAGTCATACAATTCATTCAAGAGCTCACCAAGTGTTTGGATTGGCCTCACACTTTTCTTCATGGATTTTTGACTTACCTCACTCATTCTTTAAGAGCTTTGGACTCAACCATACTCTTGGGAGCCCACTTTGCTTTTAGGAGACTCTTTACTTTGTCTCAACCAATCTCAAGGGTTCTTGGCTCATCTTCACCATGGTCAAGAGTTTTTGGCCTCTCCACACTCAAGCAAACTCAAACAAATATCATGTACTCATTTGAAAACATATTATGTCATCATGAATCATGGCATATAAAATCATGCTAGCATACTTTTCATGGCTTGAAAATACATTTACACACATTCTAAGACAAGTTAAACACATATCCATACATAAGAGAAGGTGGAGAGAGCTACCTTGCACACAATTACACACTTTTCTCTTTGGATTCAAGCCTCCTCTTTCTGCCACACACCCACAAATTGGTGAAGATGGTTTCTCATGGCCTAGATACAATTTATGGAAGCCAATTAAGTTCATGAAACAAATTCCAAGGTCACACAACTAGTTTAGACACTAGGTTGCTTTATAAATCCCATTATGGTCCATAATTTCACCTAATGAAGTAACACCCCTCAAATAATTTCTAGACCTCATTCTTTCCTTTCAAATATGATTCTTGACTCCTTTTAAGCCTCTTGGAGTCATCACACAATTAAAACAAAGGGCCTAACATCATGTTGCTTCTTTAGGTCATCATATGGAACCTAAGGCACCAAATCACTTTCTATGAGTTCTAAATTTTTTCCAAGGCTCCCCTCATTTTCATTCATCAAATATGACTCAAGAATGGCCTAAGAAAAATTTAAAACTCTCCCTAGCTATATGAACATGCTTTGGCCAAGACATAGGGGGTTTTTGGCCTCTTTGGAGATTTTTTTGTTTTCTTGAAGGAGGAAGCTTGTGGGGAGCATCTTAGGGGTCTTAAGAAATTATTTAAACTCTTAATTAAACCTAAGAATCATCACACAAGATCAGAATTTGGAAGGTGTACATAAAACCCTAGAAATTGCATCTTGAAATATAATTGTTATTTTGTTGTTTTCTTTGCATATTCTTGTTCTTCTCCTTTAAATACCTGAGATTCATGCTTGGTTGGGCTTGAAAATCAGATCCTCCTAGGGTTCTTGGTGTGTGTCGAATTGGAGAAGAAGGGGAAATCAAAATAGCAACCATAGGATGTAATTTTACCTAGTTTACTTGCTTGTTTTGGCTTGAATCTTGCTTTCTCCAAGCTCCTCTCTTCAAATCCGAAATTTTCCTTGAATTTCTCTCTTAAATCATATTTATAAACTTCATTTTAATCAAAGGAAATCAAGGAGAATGAAGGAAAGGTGGTGTGGATAGAGAAAAGCATGAAAAACATCCATAAAAACATACCTTTAGCTTGGAATTTCTTCTCCTTCTCCACTTCCCTTGGTGCACCCAAAACCCTAGCTCTCTCTTCTGCAATTATGCAAGATTTTTTTATTCCAAATGGGGGAGAAAGTGGGGCGCCACCTATATATATGAGTAGAAAAATGACTCTTTCAAAAATTTCAATTTTGCCCTTCATATTTTGCATTTTCGTTTCTCCTTTGTTTTAGCTCCTTTTTTAGAAATGTCTTTTTTATTATAAAATTTAGGTTCCTAATTAGATAAAATCCCTTTGGAATCACTCAAATCAGAGCTAAAACCTTCCTGAATAAACCTATCAAAGTTCAGGCGCACCGACGTTAAAAAACATCCATCGGAGGGGATTTAACTGTCCCAGGGCTTCCCATGATTTTCAAATCCTCTGAGAGCCCCACAGAACTCAAAACTTTCATTTAAAAAGCCCCCCTGTGTGAATTCCAAAATTTTCTCAAAATTACAAAAATGCCATTATGCTTTGTAGGTTTTTCGTCAAAATTTGTTTCTTCATTCTAGCTCCATTTTTCCTTCTATCTGAGGCTAAAATTATCATTTCTAGGAGTCTAGAAAGTTGCTCAAATTTTTTAGGACCTTAACTCATTCATTTCAGGGGACTTGCTTTGAAAATGTGCTCGTTTCTATCGTTTAACGAAAATCGGACATTACAATTCTCCCTCCTTTAAAACATTTCATCCTCGAAATTTAGATAATATACCTCATGGGAAGAGTTCTGGATATTTCTTTCTCATATCATCCTCTAGTTCCCAAGTGGCTTCCTCAGGAGATAACCCCTTCCAAACCACTTTCACCAGCGGTATTGTCTTATTTCGTAACTGCTTGAGTCTAATGTCTACAATCTGATCTGGTGATACTATGTATGATAGATCTTCCTGTAACTGGACATTCTCATATTCTATGACATGTGAGGGGTTAGGTTGGTACTTTTTAAGTTAGGAAACATGGAATACGTTATGGACTTGGCTTAGGTTCAGAGGAAGGGCTAATCTGTAAGCCACAAGTCCTACTTTATCAAGAATCTGAAAAGGACCTATGTATTTTGGACCAAGCTTTTTGCTTTTAATGGACCGACCTATCCCTGTGACTAGAGACATTCTAATGAAGACATGATCTCCAATCTCAAACTCTAACGGCCGCCTATGTTTGTCTGCATAGCTTTTCTGTCTACTCTGGGCCATTAGAAGTTTCTTTTAATGGTTTCTATCTGAATGGAAGTTTGGTCCACTAACTCTGGACCTATGAGGCTCCGCTCCCCTAGCTCAATCTAACACATCGGAGACCTACACTTCCTCCTATATAATGCCTCATACGGTGCCATCTATATACTTTCATGATAACTATTATTATAGGCAAACTGCGCTAGAGGCAAGTATGTATCTCAGTTCCCTTTCATTTCTAACACACATGCCCTCAACATGTCTTCTATGGTTTGGATGGTTCTCTCCGTCTATCCATTTGTTTAAGGGTGATAGGCCGTGCTAAATCTAAGTCTAGTGCCTAGAGCATCCTGTAATGATCTCCAAAAACTCGATGTGAATCTGGGATCTCTATCTGACAATATGCTCTTAGGCATACCATGCAACCTAACTATCTCCCTAATGTACAGCTGGGCTAATTTATCTAGGGTATAAATGGCTTTCATAGGTAAGAAGTGCGCTAACTTCGTTAACCTATCCACTATTACCCATATTACATCATACCTCGATGATGTCCTGGGTAAACCATGATAAAATCCATAGCTATATTATCCCATTTCCACTCGGGGATATCAAGGGGCTGAAGTAACCCAGCTGGCTTCTAATATTCTATTTTCACTTTCTGGCATACTAGACATCAGGAGACATATTCTGCTATGTTTGTTTTCATTCCAGGCCACCAAAACATTTTCTTCAAATCCTGATACATTTTATTACTGCCTGGATGAATAGTGTACTTACTCTTATATGCCTTGTGATGACCCTAACTTCTACTCATTGTAGTTAAGGTTAAATATGTGGTTAATAATCATAGATTAGGGTTATAAGCCATTACGACTAATTGCATTATGAAAATAAGGGAAAATTTGAACCTTAATGTTATTAGAGTCATCAACCATACAATTACCAGCACTTATGTACATAAAGGAAATAAACATTTATTTATAAGCCTTGGATTCTATTACCCATCAATTATAACTCATCTCAATGTCCCTAAATCATCCCTTGAGATTACCATATGAAAAACTAAGGTTTCCTAATTAATATAAGTGTTTCAGGATGTTCGCCACGGCCAAATTACCCTTAGCCGCGGCCAATTCCTCTTGATTTTGCCCCTTACTTCATCACTAGTTTTGCCGTGGCTAACCTATATGGCGCCGCGGTGAAAAAGCCTACTAGAACTTATCTCGCTCGCCTCTCGCTATTGGCCGCGGCCAATACTTCCTTTCGCCGCGGCCAATTCCTCTCTGAAATGCCTGACTCCTTTTCGCAAAAGTTCACCACAGCTAATTCCCCCTTTCACCGTGGTGAATTTTCCTCTAAACAACTCCCAGTTTAGCCTATCACATTTCACCATGGCTAATTATACATTTTGCCATGGCGAATTCCTCTCTGACACTCTCCTTGGGCAACTTCGCCTCTATTAGCCGTGGCTAACTCTATTTTAGCCACAGCGAAACTCCCTCTGATCCTATAACTCCGAAAATCTAGTCTCATACTCTCCACTCTCCCTCCAATATCACCCTAAGGCTATTCTACCTTAATTTATGCAACTCTAATGGTAGCTATGTACCTTAATTACCCAACTAATCTATGATTACTAGTTCAAGTCTTAAGTGTCCATTTCTACTCCTCCAACTACCCTATATTAACCAGTTCATAGATTAATAACCGTAGAATTTCATAAGCTTCCAGACCACCATTCAAGTATATATATTTCATTAAAGATTCCATACATCACTAATTCAAATTAACAATCTAATAGATACCGTGATGACATTCCCAATAGTAAGCCATATCATAAATTTAACAAAGTTTATATATATCAGATACTATAAGTTCATACATCCAATACCAAATTAAGATGAAGCCTAACTCCTCAATAAATACATCCTAAGTAATCAAAAATAAGAGCCTACACTTGGCAACATGAATACAAGATGATGCTATACAATAAGGAATACAAAATTTAGCATCTATACTAAATAAATCAGCCTAAGTGTAGCCTTCTCCCCACATGTTGGAGCTTTTGGATTTTCATCCACTTACTTCCCCTTATCCTTACCTGAAAAATCTTCACCTAAAATATTAATCCTATGAAATGGGGTGAGATATGAATCTCAGTAACCAAGGCAATTCCATCATATAATCCAGTTTAATTAACATATATGCATGAATCAAAATCAACATCAGAATCATATCAGTCATATCAGTAAATGAAACAATTAGGCTATCATGATTACTATCCCATACTAGCAATCATATTTTCACATGTTAAAGGCCAATAACACCGGGAGAGGCCCGTCCATGGCACCCACTCCCTAATGAGCACAACTAGGGCTCAGTGCATTTAGGGTTTGATCATAACCCGATGCCCAATCGAAGCACATGCACGGGTGGCAGCCGCACCATAGCTCCACCATGGACTCACAAGGTCCAATCACAATACATGATATCCAACCAATTCATTCATTATTTCAAATCATTCATATACAACAAATATGAAATTAAAACAGATATATGCATGGAATTATTAATATAAACCCTGGTTACCTCACTTGTAGACAATTGCAACAGCCACCAAGGATATGAGATCTCCCTATAACCATAGCATCAGAGAATTACTACTCTAATTCATCATTAATAGTTACAACAAGTATCCAAAGAATTTAAAATGCTAATGACTACCTAGGGAACACTTACCCAGCCACTACAAGTCTCAAATTCGGATTGAAGTGTCCTCTACCAGAAATCTTAATATTTCACCCAAAATCCTAAGCAAATTCGTACAAAATTAATACCCATATTATAAATCAGCTATAGGGGTCTCAAACTAGCAAAGAAAGCATCAAAATGGAGGGTTTATACTTACCTAATATCAGCCCTAGCCTCAACTCACAAATTTCACCAAGAAAATCCCAAACAACCACATTTCAGATTTTGGGTATGGTAAAAATACTCCAAATGAAAAACTAATTAAGCCAAATTAAAGAGAAAAATGAGGGGATTAAGTTATGTAACTATTACCTTAGCTGAATCTTACTCTAAATGTGAGAAAATGTGAAATTCTTGTCGCAAACCTTAGCCTCCCTTCACACCTCCGATTTTCCTTCTTGAGTTTCAGCAAAATGAGGAAGTGGCTGAAGTGTTTAGAGTTTTAGTTGGGTTTAAGTTGGGTCTAAAATGGGTCATGGGTTGCTCCAAGGTCCAACTCCAAATGGACTTTAGATTTTACCTTTGTTGGGCCAGCTCTTATGCATTGGGCTGCTGAATTTTAATTAAATTTGGGCCAAGTTTGAAGAGCTCAAAGATTTAGGTCTGTACAAGGGTTATTGGGCCATCACTAGGTGCTCTCTCTTGGGCCAAGTCTCACAATAAATAGGTTGGTCTGCACCTACAATTATTGGGCCTCCATTAGTCTTAACCTTGACCTACTCAATTTAATTTGGGCTTAGATGAAGTTTCTATCCCAATTAAATGTCAAACCCATATTAATAATTTATCTCTCTAAAATCTCCATTCACTTAACTTGCCTAATTATCCCATATTAATAATTCCTAATTAATCTAAATCCATGATTAACACCTTAATTAATTTTGGAGTGTTACATGCCTTATCTAATATCTTCTCTTTAATCTCTATGTTCCTCAACACATACAGCCTATCCCTGTATCTCACTATGTTATCCTCAGATAGATTGAACTCTTGAATACTACTCTAGGCTATCTGGGCTCTAATCTTATTTACATGATCATCTGTCTGCTGGGCCTCTCTTATTTGATCCTTCAAGTCATTTTTTATTCAAGTCTCACTCATTAATAGCTTCCCCGAATACACCTCGCAGGAAAGACTTATATATCTGAATCTCTTAATCAATTCCTATTCTTGGATCATCATACAGGCCATGTGTATGGATTTTCTACTCAGGGAATCAGCTACCACATTAGCCTTACCGAGATGGTATTTCAATGTAAAATCATAATCTTTCAAAAATTCTAACCCTCTTCATTGCCTTATATTCAGCTCTTTCTGTTCAAATAAATATTTGAGGCTCTTGTGGTTGTTGTAAATTTCTATTGCTACCTCATACAAGTAGTATCTCTATATTTTCAAGGCAAACACCACTACAGCTAACTCTAGGTCATGTATAGGGTAGTTTTCCTCATGAGTTTTCAACTATCTAGAAGCATAAGCTATCACTTAGCCCTTTTACATAAGCACACATCCTAACCCTTTCTTTGAGGCATCGTTATATATTACAAAAGTTTCTCTAGGGTCAAGGAGTACTAAAACTGGGGCAGTGGTTAACTTGTGCTTCAGTGCATGGAAACTACTCTCACATTTCTCATTCCACACAAACGACACATTCTTTCTAGTAAACTAGGTTAGTGGCATCGCTATCTGAGAAAAGCCCTGAATGAACCTTCTATAATAGCCTGCTAAACCTAGGAAGCTCTCGATCTCTGTTATTGTCCTAGGTCTCTCCACTATAATACTGCCTCTACCTTATGGGGATCTATTGCGACCCCTACCTAGGAGATCATATGACCTAAAAACTGGACCTCAGTGAGCCAAAACTCACATTTACTAAGTTTAGCATACAATTATCTTTCTCTCAGGGTCTCCAAGGCTAATCTCAGGTGTTGCTCATGTTCCTCTCTACTTTTTGAGCAGATGAGGATGTCATCTATGAAGACAACTACAAATCTATCTAAGTATGGCCTCAAAACTCTATTCATGTAATCCATAAAGACTGTGGGTGCATTCGTCAACCCGAAGGGCATAACTAAAAATTCATAATGCCCATATCTAGTTCTGAATGCTGTCTTAGGAATATCCTTAGCCTTTATTTTGAGATGATGGTATCCCAACCTGAGGTCTATCTTGAAAAACACTGACGCTCTTACTAACTGGTCTAGGAGGTCATCTATACGAGGGAGAGGGTACTCATTATCAATCTCAAAAATTTGATTTTCAATATAAAAATATATGGAATAACTGTCCCTATTACTATCCCTAACTAAAAAAGTGTCATCAGATAGGAAATTCCGAATGTTCCCAACGCCGACTAAATAATCAACATTACTGTAACTAGAATTGTCACTATCACTCCAACTCTGAATGTTTTTATCCATATCAGTTAGAATCGGGTCTTCACTTACACTGGTATTTTCAATAGGACCAAAACTATCCATTGATTTACTTAGTCCGCACCTGTATTCTAACTCCCTATTAAACAACATCGAATTGAACCACCATTTTTCCATAGAGCTTTCTTGCCTCTATTTACATGAAAATACAATAGATGAATAGTCATTCGATGAAAAATCTTTTGAATATTTCATTTCCTATCACAATAAGCATATAAATCCAATCACTAGGCTTATTAACTAATAATAACGAGTGAGTGGGTATTAAAAAAAATGATTCTTTTTTGTGAGAACCCAGAGTATCGTTTCACTATATGTGCTGGAACTCTTTTCTATTTCAATTCTATATACAATTCTATAATGGTAATTTTATTGAGTTCCCGGTAATCTATACATAATCTAAGGCTCTCATCTTTCTTCTTTACAAATAGGACTGCAGCTCCCTACAACGAGACACTGGGTCTGATGAAACCCTTCTCTAAAAGCTCTTCTATCTATTTCTTAAGCTCTGCTAGCTCGATGGAAGTCATCCTATATGAGGCCTTAGACACTGGACCTGCCCTAGGTACAATGTCTATAGGAAACTTTACTTCTCTCTCTGGGGGCAGTCCACTAATCTCTCTAGGGAATACCTCTGGGAACTCCCTCACTACAGGAATCTCATCTATACCCTCTTCTACCTTAGCCTAAATTGAAAAGATGCCCTAGAGATCTCTCAGCCTAGGAGGTGGTCATGATAGATAACTCACCCCTCGTACTAGGCACAATCCCACACTCAAGTAAAGTAATACATCTGTGGCTACAATCTAGTGTGGCATTATTCATAGACATCCAGTTCATGTCAATAATCACATCAATATCAATAAGGGACATACAAATCAAATCAAGTGTGGTCAAGCAATGATTAAACTGGATCACACAATTCAAGCAAGTATGGAAGGTAATGGCTTGGTTTCCTATAGGGGTAGATACATGCAAATCATATGGTAAAGTATGCATACTCAGACCCAACCTCCTAACACAGTCATATGATATAAAAGAGTGGCTAACACCCAAATTAAATAATGCAGTCACAAAAAAATCATTTATTCTAATAGTACCTTGAATTAGACTTGGGGACCGACTAGCCTCTTGCTGTGTCAAGGCAAAGACTCTATACCCTAGGTCTAAGGTTTAGGAGGAGGAGCCATCTCCCTCTACTGTGTGAACTGTGGAAGAGCCTGGGAACAATCTCTGGCCATATGCCCCGGCCTACCACACCCGAAGCACACATTCTGCCCTGCATAACACGATCTGGTACCATGTTTCCTGCCACACTAGGGACATGCACCAGGTGTGAAGCTGCCTTGGCTGGACTGAGTCCTCCATCTCTTCCCCTTTCAGCCCCACTGGCCTCTGCCACCTCTCCTACTAGTCACTGCAGCCTGTGAACCTTCTTTAAGTCTCTTAGGCTCAGGGAGGGGTGGTCTAGCACTGGAACTGGGCTGGATCATCCTAAGATTCATTTCAGTGACTTTGCATACTTCTACAAGGGTGTTAAAGTGCCTAATCCTCTGTGGCACTACCCTGTCTTTGATCTCAGGGAGTAAGCCCTTCTCTAATCTATCCGCTCTCCACCTCTCATCATCATGTCTTTGTAAATAGGAGGAGTATCTGGAGAGCTCAACAAACTTTGCCACATACTAGTCCATAGACATCCTCTCAATTTGCTTAACGAGAATAAACTCTGAATCTTTGTCATCTTTGATAGAACTGGGGAAGTATTTCTCATGAAATACCTCAAGGAATGCCTTCCATGTAATAGAGGAATTCCTCGTCCTCAGAATAGGCTCAGTGCCCTTCCACCAGTAGTCTGCTTCTCTTTATAATTGGAATACAACTATCTTGGCCTTTTGCTCAGACGTGCACTCCGTCACCTCAAAGATTTTCTCTAACTACATAATCCAAGCTTTTAACTTTATCTGCATTCATCTTACCATCAAAAGTGGGAGGCCCGAATTTTCTAAATTGAGTGATAATCTTTTTGGTCGAGGGCTGCTGCTGTGTAGGAGGCGTCTGAGCTTGTGGAATCAGGGCAATAGCCTGCATGTGTGGCTATGGATCTGGGTGAGTCACCCCTGAATGCTCGAGATAATCTAAGTGTGGAGGTGGCTGAGGAAGAGTATGTGTAAGGCCCTGACTGTCTCTCTCAGCAAGCTATTCCTAAAACTGCATAATGACGGCCTGCTGTTGATCCAAGCAAGCCATAATGGACTTTAAGGCTCTAGCTACTGGATCACTAGGCACGGCTTCATCAGCACGAGCCTCTCTAGTGGGCAAACCTCTCCTAGTGTTCACCATTGTACTAAAACATTATAACAAAATGTAACATAAGCTAAGGAACACTTCCACCATCAAACATATTCAATTCATCCGAAAGCAAGCTCATATACATCTAAGCAACTCCTAAACACAAGCAACAACCCACATCAAGAGCCTGAACCTTTTCTCTGATACTAATAAATGTAACACCATAATTTCTAGCTCATTTCATCATATACACATGCCTTATATCATCATATTCATGAGAGTGTAAGGAAAAAGGGGAAATAAAATAATAAATTTCTTTGCATTGTGTCGTTTTTAAAAATTCCTTTCAGTGTCACGTGTATCGTGTGAACTCATACTATATATTCTCATATTTAATTACATCCATACAACTCTTTTGCATCATAAAATCATGCTCACAACTTATGAAAATCAAAGAAGAGTTCAAATTACTTAAGTGCATTTTCGGCCAGAATTGGCCTTTTTTCTAACCAAATTTTGGAAAATTATAACTAATTCTAGAAAAATCAAAACATGCCTTCTTGTCCATTTTGGAAAGCTATGGATGTCTAATTCACACTAAAAATATGACCAGACCATAACATTCATCACAGAGGGCGTTTGACATCCGAAAAGGTCCAGAGGTCAAACTACCTCCTGATGCTATCACAGATTCTGCAACAAATTGGGCAAACCATGTGGATGGAAATCTAGAGAGAAGTAAATTAATAATATGGGTTTGAAATTTAATTAGGTTAAAAACTTCATCTAGGTCCAAAATTAAATTAAGTAGGCCATGGTTAGGGACCAATGGAGGCCCAATGATTTTAGGTGCAAACCCAACCTTTTAATGTGAGTCTTGGCCTAAGAGAGAGACCACTTAGCAATGGCCCAATTCAATTTAATGAATTAGAGACCCAAGACCTAACTTACATAAGCTCTTATAAATGGCCTAATAACCTTTGTACAGACCCAAGTCAATTGAGTTTTTTAAACTTGGTCTAACCCAATTAAGATTCTGCAGCTCAACTTATGAAACTTAACCTAAACCAACTCAAAATTTGAACCCAATTGGAATTGGACCTTTAGACTAGCCCATAACCCATTTTAGACCCAACTTAAACCCAACTAAAACCCTAAATACATCAGTCCCCTCCTACCATTCTGTTGAAACATAAGACACAAACACAAGAGGCATTTTCGCACCTTAAAAGGGAGGCTAGGGTTCTAAGCAAGAAATCTACCATTTCTCACTTCTAAGTTCAAAATCAACCAAGGTACTTGTTATATAACTTAATCCCCTTCTCTTCCTCTTCATTTTGGCCTGATTAGTTTTTCATTTGGAGCATTTTCACCCTACCCAAAATTTGAAATGTGGTTGTTTGGGATTTTCTTGGTGAAATTTCGTAGGTTGAGGCTAAGGGTGTTATTAGGTAAGTATAAACTCTTCATTTTAATGTATTTTCCATTGGTTTGAGACCCCCATAGTAGACTTATAGTATGGGCCTTAATTTTGTGCGAATTTTCCTAGGGTTTGAAGTGATATTTTGATGTTTCTAGTCTAGGGAAGGCAAAACTCGAAATTTGAGGCTCTTGGTGATTGGGTAGGTGTCCCTTAGGTAACTATTGGTAATTTAATTCTTTAAGCATTGAGTTATTACCATAAATGATGAATGTGATAGTAATGGACTAATATAAAGTGATAATTTTCTGATATTGTGATTATAGAAGGATTTTGGTACTGCTATTAGCTTCCCAACTTGTCTACAAGTGAGGTAACTAGAGTTCATGCTAATTCCATGCATATATCTGTTTTAATTTTGTATTTGCTGTAAGATTATGATCTTGATGCTAAATGATTTTAGTTGGCTATCTGTTATATGTGATAGGACCTTGTGAGTCCATGATGGAGCTATGGTGCGGCTATCACTCGTGCCTGTGCTTCGATCGAGCACTGGGTTGTGATTAGACCCCAGATGCACTGAGCCCTAGTTGTACTCATTGGGGAGTAGGTGCTGTAGATGGGCCTTTCTCGATGTTATTGGCCTTTAACATGTAGAATTATGATTGCTAGTATGGGATAGTAATCATAAATAACCTAACTATTTTATTTACTGATATGGTTGGTACATTTTCTTATGCTTATATGACATCATGCATATATGTGAATTAAACTAGAATATATGAATGGAATTTTCCTTAGTTACTGAAATTTGCGTCTCACCCCGTTTCATAGGATCATACTTTCAGGTGAAGGCCCTTCGGGTAAGGATAAAGGGAAGCAAGTGGATGAAAATCCATGAGCTCTAGCCATGTGTGGAGGAGCTACACTTGGGCTAATCTAAGTAGAATAGGTGCAATTTTGTTATTCTTCTATATAGCATCATCATGTAATCATATTGCCAGGTGTAGGTGTCTGTATTTTGAATACTTAAAATGTATCTATTGAAGAGTTAAGCGTCATTTTGATTTGGTATTGGATGTATGAACTTATAACCTATGTTATGAATAATGTTAAATCTATGATATGGTTTACTATTTGGGAAATGTAATTATGTGATACAATGGATGTAGGCTTGGACTAGTGATGTATGAAATCTCTAATGGAATATATATTTGAATGACAATTGTTGGTAACTTATGAAATTCTTGCTGTTATTAATCCATGAACTTGCTAATATTTGGTAGTTAGATGAATAGGAATTAACACTTAAGACTTAGATTGGTAACAATAGATAAGCTGGGTAAATTAGGTAGGGGAAAGCCATTAGAGCCCCATAATTTAAGGTAGGGTATCCCTAGGGTATCACTAGAGGGAGAATTGGAGTATATGAGACAAGCTTTAGAAGCAGTAGGATCAGAAGGCATTTTGCCGCAGCCAATAGAGGCGAAATTGCCCAAGGAGAGTACCAGAAAGCAATTCACCACAGCGAGAAGTGTAATTAGTCACGATGAAATATGAGAAGTCAAACTGGAAGTCATCCAGTAGGTAATTGGTTGCGGCAAAGAAGGGAATTGGCTGCGGCAAACTTTGTGAAAATGTTCTAGGTATTCCAGAGAGGAATTTGCCATAACGAAAGTAGAATTTGGCCGCAGCCAATAGCGAAAGGCGAGAGAGGTAAGCTCTAAGAGGTTTCCTCACTGCGGTGCCATGTAGGCTAGCTGCAACGAAGCTCCAACTAGCTGCGGCAAAACCTGTAAAGATATAAGAGTGAACTAGAGAGCAATTGGCCGCGGCGTAAAGACATTTAGCCAAGGCTAATGGTCCTAAACTCTCATTCTAACATAGAAACCTTGGTTTTTCCCATGGTAACCTCAAGGGATGACTTAGAACATTGGTAGAAGATTCTTGTGAGTTGGAACTAATGGGTAGTAGAATCAAAGGCTTATAAATGAGGGTTTGTTTCTCTTGTGTATATGAATGCGTGTAATTATTTTGTTGACGACTCTAATAACATTAAGGTTCAAATTTTTTCACATTTTCTGAATGTAATTAGTCATAATGACTTTTAACCTAGATTTATGATTATTAATCATGTATTTAACTTTAATTACAATGATTAGATATTAGAGTTGTTATAGGAGAATTGGATTTAGGGGTGCCATGATAGACTGACCCAATATATGACCTAACCCAACTTGTTAATTTAATTAATTAAATTGTTGAAATAATTATTATTTAAATTATTAAAATAATTAATTATTATCTTAAAAAGTTTGAGATAATTACTTATTATTTGATAATTAATTAAAATCTTGAATTTTTTTAATTCAAAATAGGTTATTATATTTGATCAATTTAAAGATAAGTTATATATATGGGTCATCACATCCTATCTGATTAATTTAAAAATAGGTTATAAGTATCATATCTATCATACCATCACATATTATATGCTAGAACATGCTAAATTAGAAGACCTTGTAATGCTGGCCGAAAACCTTGTTGATAAGGTCTTGGATTTTATAATGTAAAATACAAAATCTTATTGACAAGATCTTAGACCTTATATACAAAATGTTATCTCAGCCTTTAGATCAAGATGGTCTAATGCCAATTTAGTCATAGTATGTTTGTCCAACCATAAGCATCACCAAATATGGTATAAAATTTGGATTTGGAGCTCATATATCAAAACTAGCTAAGAGGACAAGCTCATAAACTCCTATGTCATTCCATATTCTGTCTAGAACTTTGGAAATTTATACTTAACTCTAGAAAAATTGAAATTATGCAAATTATACCATTTTGGAAAGCTCAAGATGTCCTCTAATTACCATAAAAATTTTAAATCAAAACAACCATGTTTGACCTTAAGAAATTCAATGGAATAGCACATCAGGTCTAAGTGATGTCCTGTAGCTGAATTAGAATTTCAGAAATTCATATATCCCTTTACACAAATCCAAATGGGGTTCTCTCAATGGCTGTGGAAATCTTATAATGCCAACTACGTACTTATAAAATTTCATAAGTATTTGACTTCATTTGTCCCTCCAAAGACACCAAAAACCAGACTGTCCAGAAGCATAGTATCATGACAGTTTTTATATAATTTGGCCAACTTTGAAAAATCATAAAATATTTAAAAAAGCTCCAAAATTTATGGTCTTTATCTCTATGAAACACTCTCAATGAGATCTATATATCTACCAAATTTTATGCCAAAACCTATTCATTTGGTCTAGTTTTGGTTTAAGTGCAAAATATGACTTAGTTTGATACAATAATGGGGTCAAATTACACCAAATAGCCTCCCAAATATACCATGACCATTTAAACACGTCTAAAAGCATAAATATAACATGTAGAAACACCCCAAATGGTTCTAATCATTATGGAGCTCAAATTCACTATCCTACTTACATATATACACATTCATAGAAAGGCTTCAAAATGCCAAAATCATGCATTGTCATACATATGGCTCCAAATTCATTACATATAGCATATTTATATATTTTTTACATATTCTCAAAAGGTTACATCTCATATATAATTTGTACATACAAACTTTGATATTCATTTACATTAAAAACTATACTATTGTCAAAATATTACAAATTATGCTCCTTAGCTCCCATTCTTTGCTCATTGGGTTTCACCGAGACAAAGTTAGATGGAAAGTGGGAGAGAGTGAGATTCAAAGAATCTCTATAGCTCTTTCACCCTTCAAGTAAGTATACATAGCATATAAACATGTGAAAGAATATAAGTATGTATCAAAGACTTTAAAAAATTATTCAAATCATATTTTCCATGTCATATAAACATATCAAAGGCAAGAGTAAATTTTATGGACTTTTGGTCTAGCCTCACTCTATTATTTAGAACTTTTGGATTATCCTCATTCACTTTCTAGGAAGTTTTGACTTAGCCCCACTTATTCTTGAGACTTTTGGCCTTGTCTCACCCATCCTTCAAGACTTTTTACTTCACCTTGCCTATTCCAAGGAACTTTTGGTATAATCTCACTCATAAAGAGCAATCTTACAATTCAAAAAATAATTTTACAAAGCATAATGGTACCATAGCATCAAACCGATAGCTGTAGGCATATCTCATGACTCAAACACTCATAGAAGCATTCAATGACAATTAAGCAACCAAGAAAGCATACAAGAAAGGATGGAGAGCTACCTTGGATCAAGAAGCACAATTTCCTCTTTAAATTCTCTCTCCCCTTCTCAGCCTCACACCCACACCTAGGAAAAGCTTGGTTTGCTTAGCCTAGACACATCAAACAAGACACAAACACATCAATAGAACTATCTCTAGTCTTACATAAACTCTACACAAGCTATTTCTAGTTTATGCCATAGTGATGGTTCTATACAAGAGCATAATGAAGTATCTCATATAACCTATGATCTTGGCTCCAATTTCTCACTCAATCTAAAGCACATAGTTCCATTTAAAGTTATTAGAGTCATCACAAGCTCAATTCAAGTTGCCTCTTTATGCATAATGGAACCTAAACTTCCAACTTTCAAGATATCGTTTTTGAATTCAAACCAATGGTTCCTTTGGTGTCTATTATTCATTTCTAGGCCATTTGTATCCTTGGAATTAAAAAAAAAAAAAACTCTCCTTAAGTGCATGGACTCCCTCTTGGCCGAGACACACACTAAGGTAAAGAGCCCATAAAGTTGTCTTAGTTTTCCTATGAAATTTTTCATCCATAAAGCTTCCTAGATGTTTTGAGAACTCAAACATACTTCTACATAATCTAAATCATCACTAGAAAGCTCCATAAATTTCTAGGTGCAATCAAAACCTTATTTACCACAACTTAATTTCTAAAGCTTTTCTTTTGGTTCCACTTGCATATTCTTATTCCTTACACTCCAAAACCCCATATCCTATCAAGTTAGATCAAAATAAAGTCCCTAACATATAATCCCTAATCTGGTCGAAATGGAGAAGAAGGAGAAGAGCCAAGAAGAAGTGATATAGACCATCATATATTACCTTATTTGCAAGCTTTCTAAGAGAACTTTCTTATGCTTCAAAGCTTCCCTTCAAACTCTCCCTCTTTTCTACTAAACCAGTCACAAGACATATCCAAAAAAATTATTAAAACCATAGGAAGAGAGAGGAGAAGGAGGAGAAGAAGTTTAGTGAAAGGAGAAGCATGAAAAAGAGACAATACTTTACACTTTTCAACCTTGGTTTCCTTCCCTTTTACTCCCTCTTTGGTACGCCGCCTTCAGTTAGTTCAGATTCTATTTTGGAGTGGAAATTAGTCAATTAAGAAAATGGAGAAGGGGATATGATATATAAAGGTGGAGGGCCAATAATGATAATTTCTAAATTCCAACTATGTTCCTAAACTTTAGTTTCTCCGTTTAAACTCATTTCAAATCCTTTTTTAGAATCATCTTTTTCATCATAAAATTTAGGTTCTTTAATTCGTAAAATGTCTTTAGTTTCACCCAAATTGGATTTAAAACCTTATTGAATGATTTGGTCAAAATTTTGGTCAACTAACACTCTAAAATGAAAATCGAAGAGGTTTTGACTATTCTAAGTATTCTTATGATTTTGAAAGCTTTTAAGAATCTCAGAAAACTCAATTTTCTTATTTAAATATTCATCCTTTGAGTTTTTTAAGAGCTTCCCCTAAATTACAAAATTCCACTTGCTTCTATAACTTTCTGTTTGGCCATTTTGCCTCCGGTTCCTAGTTAACCCTTGGTTCTAATCCACATTTTAAGATACTCTTATTAATATCCTAGTCTCATTTAGATTTAATTTGCCTTGCTCTAGGGTGTTTTCGTTTCAATTCATTGGATTTAGTTCAATTCTAGATTACCGAATGTTACATTATCAAATTTTTTTAAGAAATATAAATAAGGAATTAGGATAACACATAAGTACTAGAAGGAAAAAAAACAGCGTGGCAACCTCTTTTAAGAATTTGAGTGCACCTGCTAATAAAACAATAAGCAAAGTCTAATCAAGTGATTTGCGAATATCACAAAGGCATGTTATCAAATTGGAGCATGAGTAATCATATATGAATTTATTAAGTATGAAATTTCTTTTTCTGTTATTTGTTGAATTAATTTTATATTTCACTTTTTGAAATTTCCAAAATTCCTCTCTCATTATAGGATTCCAATTCCATGAACGAACTAAAGGAATAAATAAACGGATGGTATTTGAATCATGAGTATTGTTTGTTGTAGTTCATCCAATTAGAGCTTGGGAAACGTGGAGATATGAGCATAGCTGCGCGACTTCCATTGATAATCTGCGTTGCCATTCTGAATACCATTGGACCACAATCAGAGTCACTTTATATCAGAGCGAAAGGAAAGAGAGGGAAGATGAAAACATTGAATGCAGGGGTACTCCTTTGATAATGGTTTTTAGCACGTTGAAGAGTAATGAAGACCGGAAATCTTGTAGAATTGGAAGATAATTGATGATCGGTTAGGGAAGATGAAAAGGAAAGTAAAAGAATATTAAAATATAAAAAGATACTTCTAGTAATTTTATATAAGTAAAATTCTCAAATATAGATGATAGAATTTATTTCAAAGGAACTAATAGATTAGAACTCTAATACAATTCTTTTAACTTAGATAATATTATAATTGGAAGCAAAAATAAAGATCAGCTAGTACTCCCCTTATACATGCACTAATGCAACTATACAGCGATAATTATTGTTATTTGTGGCAAGAGATTTAAAATGACAATTGAATTAAGGAAAAATTATATATAATCCATCAACTATATCTTAATTACAATTTTGGTACACAAATGTTAAAATATAATACTTTACGTATCAATTAAAATTAATGTTTAAAAGATCTCGTGATTGTGACGTAGTACCTTATGTGTCCATCTTTTCCAAATTTTTTTCTTGCACGGTTTTTGACATGTATTTCTTCCAAAATTTTAATTTCGTGTAATGTTAATTTTCACTAATATATAACATTTTTCACTTTTGTTGATAGTCTGAGGAATAAATTGTTATATTTTAAAATATATGTATCAAAATTATAATTAAATTGTAGATTAGAATATTACAAGTAATTAAAATTATAAATTTATTGGTGAAAAAAATTGAATTAGAACAACTAGAGGTGATTTTTTCCCCTCAATATTTGGTCGATCCTTATTATTCATAAATTTTTTTACTTCAAGCTTCACCTTATTTGGGTGGATGATTAAATAATTAAAATTAACCTTTACCTTAAGCAATAGTCAACCTGGCAAAGTTTTACTCCATATGCCTTAACCTTCACTTTAATGTGGCATAATATCAATGTAATCAAAATTGGATTAGGTTATACTGTTCATCTCAACTAGTTTGACTAAGAATCAAATATAATCTGATTTGGTTAGTCTAAAATACTAATCAACCAAAAAATTAGTTAAAAAATAGCCAAATAAATCAAAAAGTGACTAAATTAGTTAAAGTCCAATTAGTAAATTTTTTTTAATTTTTTCTTATAAAATAGAATAATTCATCTTCAATATATCTAAAAAACTAAAAATAGAAAACTTAAAAAAAAGGGATTGAAAGTAAGAGAAAGTTTTTTTTAAAAAAAAAAAAAAGAAAAGCAAAAGATGCATATTTAGCTATTTTCAGTGCTTGTTTTTTATGGTGTCTTATTTTTTAATAATATTTCTCTCACATATCAAGATATTTGAGCAAAATTGTTATTTTCTTTTTACTTTTTTTAATTTTTATCTTTTAATGATAAATTAAATATTAATATAGTTTGAAAATTTCAAAAGTTTAATATTAAATATTTTTAATTTTTAATCATGGGTGGTTTTATATTCTAATTAAAAAATAACTTTTTAAATATTTTAAAAAATATTAATTTAGTTATCAAATATTTAAAATTTATTGATATTTATTTATTATATTAAAATTTTAATATATAAAATTTTTTAATATATTTTTCTTATTTTTTTTAATTTAACTATAACTTGATTACTATTAGATTAATAAACCATGAATCATTACTTCTACAAATTTAATAAGTAATTCAATTTTAAAAATATTGCATAATATCATGGTAAGCATTAATTATTAGTACAAAAGGACGCATTATGCTATTACGTTTTGGTATATATTTTACTTACCATTTGAAAATAACGTAGCAGAATAAATTATAATATGAATTTAACAATTTGCTGACAAAATCGCTGACTTTAAGGATGGTTTGAGAGTTTCAAATGTAGAAGTCTTTCACGGAACTAGCCTCGATGGTCAACGTAGTCGAATTTTAGTTTTATCGTTAGCATATCTCCTTAAAATATATTTTCCTCTTAGTACTATTTTGTTTTGAAATACTCTAGGCAATAAAATATTAGTACTTGTACAATTTTAATCACATTTTTCCAAAACTGTGGTGGTGAAATTTCTCTCCATAACCACTATTTTTTAAAATGAAAAATCAATGTATTTTTTGCCACTCAAGTAGAGTAACAACATAAATTTTTTTATTTTTAAATTTTAATCATATATTTTCTTATTTTAATTATTCTTATTTTAAAGAAAGCAAAAGATAAGATGAAAATAATATTTTAACTTTTATCAAACAGATAATTTTATATAATGAAAGTTAAAAGATTATTTTCATTTTATCTTTAATTTTTTTAAAATAAAAAAAGAAAAAAAAGAAAAATTACTAAAATTACTAATAATAAATAAAATAATGAAGGATCCAGACCCATATTCGCTTTGCCTCATATTTGCTGCGTTCTGCGAGCTGTTATTCTCAATTGTGTTGGAGAGTGGGAATTTAACTATCAAAACGGCTATTATCGGAAATTCATAATCAATCTCACTTAAATAAATTTTCAACTATTTATTATTAATTTTTTTAATAAATATATAGTACATCAAAAAATTTTAAACACTCAATTATAATATTAAGTTGTAAAAATTTTTTTTTGTGAAATTATAACTAAATTTTGTCTATTTATAATACAATTCATGAGTGTTATTATGACTCTAATTAGCTTCTGAACCAATTATTACTGTGTTAGAACGTGTAATGTAAAAAGCTAATGCGTTGCAACTTTCACTTAGAAATTTGCCATTGCAAAGTAAGACCAATCCATGATTACGCAACTAGTTTTGCATGCTCTGTTTCTCGGTTCCCCACACTCTCCCTTCTTTTGGCAATTTAGCTTGCAACTTTGCTTTTTCTTTTCCACTGACTGCACCAACATTTTTCTTCTTTAAGTCGGAATTGCAGTCACTTTAAGGACAGTCAAGTCGACTTTGTTCTTTTTGAATAAGATAGGGCTTTTTCCCCACTCATAAGCATGGGTTGCTGAGCCGACCATCCACCCACCCAGCCTAACCCCATCTCATTAATCATTCAAGCTTCATCTTAAAATGAATAATTTTCGAACTTCTATGTTTTTGAATACTGGGGGGACTTAAGGCTTAAGCAAGCATTGTAAGATTTGAGAAGCAATCTAAAGAGGCTTTCTTTTTTACCTCATCGATATTGCCTACCTAAATGAAGGTCACTTTGTTTCTCGTTCTTTAGTCAATGATTGCTCCGTTTCCTGTTCTCTCCTGCATTTTACAGAACTCTCATCATAGCTAAGATACCAAACTCACCAGAGAATTTAAAACATTTATTTATGACCACCCTCACTTCTCATGTTACTTCAGCCAAACCAAAAATCTATTATCATTGTCCATGTGAAACCCATGGTTTCTGTCACTATGGGTAAATAACTTATACAGATATAATAAAATAGAAAATATGACACTAGCTAAAATTTCAACTAAGGGCAACTGGAAGTAGTTCTGTTAACCTAAGTGGAAATTTCCAAATGTATACATCAGACTCTGCTGGATTGGAAAGTGGGGACATGATATTTAATGATCAACTTGGCAAACGCTGCAAGAAAAGGTCATAATTGAGCTACCCGACCTTGTCAATGTGTTCATACACAGCCACTCACATCCACACACATTTATAAACCCTAAGCAATTTCTGTAACTTCTGTATGTGTTTTTCTGATGAGAAAGCTTGAAGAAATGAGAAATCCAACAGATATATATATATATATATATATCTATATATAATCCAGAGTTGTCGCTGAGCGTGTAGAGAAGGAAGGAAGGAAGGAAGAGAAAACGAAGATGCAGTCACTTGGCCAAAAAAACGAGGCCTCCCAAGTATATTCTCAAGGTTGCTGCCCAACCACTTTTTTCAACATCCCAATATCTCAGTCTCAGATCACAATAAGCAAACCCAGAAGCAGCACTTCAGAGTGTCGCCACAATTTTGCAGCAACGACAGCTTCCTCTATCTTTCCGAATTCCCAATTCACTAGCCACGAATCTCTGCCATCTCTACAGGAGTCATTCACTGAGTTTATCAGAGTTTATCCTCAATACTCTGAGACTGAACAAGTCGATCGCGTCAGAACCAAAGAGTACTACCATCTTTCTGTCTCCAATCATACATGCCTTGATTATATTGGAATTGGCCTCTTCTCTTATTACCAATTGCAACGCCATGACACTTCAAAAACCCAGCTTGCCTCTACTTCAATCCCTCCAGCACCCCAATATTCAGATGCTCCCTTCTTTAGTATATCGTATAAGACTGGGAATCTAAAGACTCTGTTGCTTCACGGGGGGAAAGAATCAGAATTCGAGTCTGCCATGAGGAAAAAAATCATGGGCTTCTTGAATATTTCTGATAATGATTACTTCATGGTGTTCACAGCAAACAGAACATCGGCTTTTAAACTAGCGGCTGAGTCCTACCCCTTCCAATCCAATCGGAAGCTTCTGACAGTTTATGACTACGAGAGTGAAGCTGTAGAGACAATGATTAGCTGCTCAGAGAAGAGAGGAGGCAGAGCTATGTCAGCAGAGTTTTCATGGCCGCGCCTCAGGATTCAGTCAACAAAATTAAGGAAAATGATTGAAGGTAAGAGGAAGAACAAGAAAAAGAGGGGACTTTTTGTGTTTCCTCTTCATTCTAGAGTAACGGGAGCGCGATATCCTTATCTGTGGATGAGCGTAGCGCAGGATAACGGGTGGCATGTGCTGATCGATGCTTGTGCATTGGGTCCGAAAGACATGGATAGCTTCGGCCTCTCAGTGTTTCGCCCAGACTTCCTCATTTGTTCCTTCTACAAGGTATTTGGGGAAAACCCATCTGGATTTGGGTGCCTTTTTGTTAAAAAATCTGCCATTTCCGTTCTGGAAGCCTCCTCTTGTGCAGGAATTGTCAATCTTGTACCAGAAAGGTGGCTATTTCAGCTACCAGAGGATTCTTCTGGTACTCAATTAGAACAAAAAGCAACCACTAGCTTACAACAAGAGTTGGAGTCTCCGAGCTCTTTCTCCGGTCGCATAGAATCTAAGAAAGTTGAAGAAGGAGTACTATCTGAGCTTCAGATCACAGAGGCAGCTGAAGATGAACGCAACCCAGTTAAGACGCTACAAAGAAGGAAAGCCCCAGGTGGTAAAAATGGAAGCTTTGATATCGAATGCAGGTGTTTAGATCAAGTGGACTCTTTGGGATTGACAGTAATTACTAACAGAGGAAGGTATCTTATAAATTGGTTGGTGAACTCATTGCTGAAGCTGAAGCATCCTAACACAGAAGGAGTTCCTCTAGTAAAGATTTATGGCCCAAAGATAAGATTTGACAGGGGACCTGCTTTGGCTTTCAATGTGTTCGATTGGAAAGGAGCAAAGATCGAACCTGTTCTTGTACAGAAACTTGCTGACAGAAACAACATTTCTCTTAGCTATGGATTCCTACACCATTTATGCTTCGCAGATAAGCATGTAGAAGAGAAGGGAAGGGTCTTACAGACCAAAGAAGGGGGAGGCAAAGGAGTGACGGTGAACAAGAAGAAAGAAGCAGAGACTCTAGGAATAACTGTGGTTACTGCTGCAGTAGGATTCCTGGCTAATTTCGAAGATATCTACAAACTCTGGGCTTTTGTTGCTCGGTTCCTTGAAGCAGACTTTGTGGAGAAGGAGAGATGGAGATACACTGCTCTGAATCAGAAATCAATTGAAATTTAGTTACTTTAAAAGTTTCATTTATTCTTCTGGTGTCTGGACTGATCTTAAAAGAGTAGAGTGAAAAATCGGATGAAGATTTCATAAAATTAAGGTTCAGTTCATAAATTTGTCTGATGGGTTCAGAAACTATAGTGTCATTCTTTTATCAAACAAGATAGTGTCCATTTCCTGGTTTCCTGGGCCAGTTCCGCTAGAAGCTTTCTCTTTACAAATGACCAACTATTTTTGTAATCATGCTTTTATGATAAACATGGCTTTGAAAGAAAAATCAGCCTAAGAATTTCTCAGTCAAAACATAAAATAGTACAAGGAAACGGAATATCCAAATAATACAGTGTAATAATAGATTTGATTGATTGGTAGGTTGTCCTGTCCCAGAAAACTGAGATTGAATATCCTCAAATTATTTGGGGATTCTCTTTGAAAAGTTCTTCACCGATTGATCATCTTAAAATTCAAGCGTTTGTCTACAATTGGATGGCTGAAGACTCAAGCACTCCTGATCCAAATCCAATTTCCTAAGACTATGTCACATGTTGATCAAATGTTAGGAAAATTTTCTGTACAAGATGATTTTCATCTAATTCTGAACAGGATTGGGGTTAGTTGAATGTTTTGTTCTATCTCAACGATGTGATTGTTTGTGGTGTATAGAAAAATGCTAGCATTTTATTTGAAAATAATCTAAGGTAAAGTAACTGATGACCAATATCAGATTCTATTGAAGGGATCTGACTAGTTCTTTGCATTGTCATATGTTAGAGATCGAATTTCTCCTTCGATTAATAATCTTATTTGGTAGTCAATCTTCTATTGAAAGATAGATTGACGCTTAAAAGGTGCTTGAGTGGCCAGAGTCTTTGGATTGAACCTTTACTTGTCCCTCCTCGTTAGCAATAGTCGTGCAATTACTACCATTTTTGAAAAAGAAAAATTCAATTGCTAAGAAGTCTTACATAGTGAACAAGCTATATGTCACTGTTCCGGAAAAGGTATTTGTTTTCTTTGCAATGGAAGGGGCCAAATGTCTAAAAAGAAGAAAAAAAACAAAACAAAAAAGTTGCATCAGAATTCTACTTGCATAACAGGAGAAGTATTTTTGTGTAAGTTGAGTTTATGTGAACTAGTATTTATACCATGTAATTCAAAATATTCTATTATATAAAATTAATAATCTTTTTGAGAAAAATGTAAAAAAGAAAAACTCTCTTAAATTTTAGATCACTTGTAAATATAGTTCTTGAATTTTCAAAATGGACAATCATGAATTTTCAATTTCCAACAAATAGATTCTTCTTTCTATTTTTTTCTTACTAATAATAACTTATTTGACACCTCAATTACAAAGATGCTTAAAGTGACAAATGAATTAATATTGGTAAGAGAAAAATAGACCCAAAAAAGAAAAAAACTCTATGCCGAAATTGAAATTTTCAAGGATCCAATTATTAGTTTTAAAAGTTTATAGAACTATTTACAAGTGACTCAAAGTTTAAAATATTATTTTGTATTTTTTAAAAAAAATTTTATTGGTATGTATCTTCTATTTGTTTTTGTGCGCATGTGTGTGTGTATAAGTATAATAGTAGATTAATTTCACTTAAACATGAATTTTAAATCGATGATTTAGTAGAGGTGGGTCAAATGTGATTTTGGCATTTAATTGTTACCCACATTATGCTTATCTCACTTAAACTTTGAGGTCAAAGCAACCTTTGAGTTAGAAAAGATTTTCAATTGAGTGAAAATGAGAATTAAAATTGAAATAGAATAGAATAGAATCTTGAAATTCAAAATCATGTTTGATATGATATAAAAAAATGAGAATATATTTTTGTCACGTTTGAAATGTGATTGCATGGGCTAATAAGAAAATTTTAAAATTTTGATTTTCGTAAATGAAAACCAAAATGAAATAGTAGAGTCGCTACAAAAAAAATTTAATTTTTAAAAAACAAAAAGTTTGCACACAAGATAGAGTTTGGGAGTCCATTGTGTATAAGGAAGATGTTAAATACCCCATAATACCCATTTCTAGAAATGATTATTCTAAGTTAATTGTGTAAAATTAATATGGCCTTTATTTTATTTAATCCCCCAACAAGTACATGTAATAATAAGGAAAAAGAAAAAAATAAAAATAAAAAAAATATTTATTTATAAAAATAGACTTGAGTTAAGATAAGACCCTAAGGTTTATATATCATATGATAGAAATCAAAGTCTACGTAATTCAACCTAAGCAGAATGTTAGTGTAAGTTGATTTATGTTTTTTTTTAAATTTTTGGAAAAAGAGAAGGAAAATAAAAATTATTTAAACTTTTTCAAACAAATCAACTTTAAAGTTGGTTTATATGTTCTAAAAAATTTGAATTAATTTCACTTCTTTATTCTATTCCTTTTTTTTTTCTTTTTTTGATTTTTTGATTTTTTATGACTTTTGATTTTTTTTTTGTTTTTAAAAATTTTTTGATTTGTGATTTTTCTATTTTTGATATTTGATTTTTTTTTATTTCAATTTTTAAATATTTTTTGTATTTTTGATTTTTTGATATATTATTTTTTTGTATTTTTGATTCTTTGATTCTTTTTAATTAATTAAAATTTGAAATTTTTTGAGACAAAAGGATTTTTCATTTTCATAAAGTATATTTTTAATCTTTTTATTTTTTGTTAAAAGAAAATTTGAGGAAAATACATAAGTTAAAAATAAACAAATTCATTTCCAATTTTTTTATTTTCTTTCTTCTTTTTCTGTTTTTTCCTTTTTTTATCTTTATGTTTGTTGTTGTTTTATTTTATTATTTTTTTAATTGAGCTCTTAAAATTTAAAATGCAAATGTTTGAATTCAAAATTTTCATCTTTTATTCTAAAGGATTGACATTAAATGTATATGTCATTTTCATTTTTTTTGGTTTTTGATCTTGGGACTTTTAGAATCAAGACTTTTTCTTTATTTTTTTCATTTTAAGGAAAATGCACATGTTTTTAAAAAAAAAACTTTTTTTATTTTCATTTTAAAACTTCTCTCCTTTTTTATTTGAAAAAGAGTATCATTTCACTATTTTAAGGACTATTTTATTAGTTTGTTTTTTTAATTTGAAATCCCTTTAGGATTTTTTTTTTGAATATATAAATCAAACCCAATTTGGTATACGCCATTAGAGTCTAAAGTTTATTAAGACAATTATAAAATCCAATAAGAACTAATAAAATTTATTGTCATACGTGATCCTTAAATTGATTTCTATATACACGAGGATATAAGGTACTTCACAAGGTGATTCTAAAAGTAAAATAAAATATATAAAAGTAGTTACAAACATGTCAATTATACTATCCTCTGTATATTTACATTTCAATTTCTGTTTACCAATAAAACAAGGAAACAAAACCATGTGATGTTCCCTTATAGCCATCTCTCTGAATAGCTTCTCACCAATTTGCTTTCATCAAGTCATGTACCTCCAGATTATGGGCCTCATACACAGCAGAAAAAAAGATTAAAAAAAAAAAAAGGAAAAAAGGGGTCACAATAGCTTGCTTTCCATGAGCCAAAAATAAACAAAGCCAAGATCTTAATATCAGATGTGAAACAATATAGGTCATGTTACATTTAGAAATTTCTCTCAGGCCACATTTTATATACCAACAATCAAAAAAAGAAAAAAAACAACTCAAACAGCATGGACATTATGACCTCTCAAATTCGTTTATCATGATGAACTAAAAAATAAAGGTATATAACATAATCCCATTTCCAACGGCAGTATAGGCAGAACGAGATCTTTAGTCCAAGTTAAAGCATCATCTAAATCCATTCCAACTAATCCCATATGAACTGAACAGACACTCACCACCAACAGGGAACTTAAAAAAAAAGAAAAAACCAACTTGTGGAATCATTTAGTCACTTAGTCTATGAAATGACACACTCAAAATTACTAAACAAGGCAACAGTTAAGCTTCAGCATTCCATTCAGAGGATAAGGGTCCAGAGAACCGAACGATTAAAGGCTCATACAAAATTTTCATTCATTCATTCCATGCAGCTTGCTCCAGGTGACATATGAGGCATGAATCAACATTTGACATTCCAAGTTACAGAGAAACAGATAGTTCCAATACTCAGGGCCCTCATTTGAAAACCCCTTGCATTGTTACCCTACAGATCTCAAGCCACACGAGGTTCAGAAGAAGGGACCTCCCCTCATATGATACAAACATAATAAGATGAGAGGCATACAATCACAATGTGAATAAAATAAAGTGCAGCAAACAAGCAAGCTTATCAAATGAAATACTGGGCATAATCACGGTGAAGCATCAAGCATTTTGTACATGTGAGAGCCACTTCCATATTCAACATGGCCACACTATAAGCAATCCCTCTTTCTCACCATACATATTTAAGGGCTCCATTTTCAATTTCAAAGATCAGAAACCAATACCCAACTCAGATGCTCAATTAACATAACATATTGGGGACAACAATTCCAACCCAAATCAAGCAGCAAGAATCAAGACCGAGTTGTCAATCAGACAACAATAATCAGAACCAACATCAATGAAGAACTAAAAAAAGAAAAAATTATCAATGCACTATTCATATTGAAAAAAAAATGAGCTCCAAAAAGCTTGCCACTGTTGTTGGTCCCTATCTCCATTTTCTTTTGGTCTCAATCCAAGCATGAAGAGCAATCTAATCTCAGCTTCCTTATAGATTAATGGTAGAAAGCCTAAACTTCCTCTCGGCCTTTTCCCATCTTGGAATTTTCAGAGTTTGCTTTTCTGAATCCCCTGCTCTGGTCTCTTTCTTGGTTTTCCTACGGCATCAACCAAAGAAACTCCAGCCACCCCAAATGCTCCCTTACTTAAACAACTCCCAAGCCAATAGCTGGAGATGAACACCCGAGCATCTCTTCCCCATTCCACATGGCTTTCACTGAAGAACCTTCATTTCAAACTCCTCCCCACAGAACTTCTCCCCCCTAATTTTTATTACTCTCACCGTCTCTGCTCTCTTGCTCTCAGTTTCTCTTCTCAATCTCTCTCTCTCATTCGAAAGCCTCTCCCTTTCTGGGTGCTCTCGAATTAGAAACCAATTCATGAAAGTCTCTCATTCACCATCTCCCTTCTCTTTTAGCCCCCCCCCCCCCCCCCCCCCCCCCCCAACCAACACCAGCGTCTTCCTTTTATTGGACTTCAACCTCCCCTTCAATCCTCGGTCCCTGTTCTCTTTTCTTTCTCTGATCTAACCCCTGTTGTTCTCTTTCTCTTCCTCGGTATTCATCCTCATCTTTCCTTTCCATTTTCGCGTTATCGCTTCTCTGCCTCCGATGGTGAAAGGGACCAGAAAGGACGTCAACTCCTCGGGACCGTCGTTGCTATCCATTCCCCTGGCACACTGTTTTGTTCATTGCCTGCCGTTTGTCCCGATGTCCTGTTCTATGCGTTCGCCTATTCTCTGCTAGTGGCACAGGGCAAAGAGGAGAAAGGGGTTCTGGGTCAACTGAGTTAATTGTTTTTTTTTGTTGGGCTTTTCGAATTGGGATATGGAAACGAGTTTTACTACGTTTCTATTTCTTTTTTTGATCAACAAAAACAAAACAAACAACACAGAAAAGAAACCAAAAAACAAACAAAGCAGGAAACTAAGAACAAAAGAAAAAACGAAGCTATCACGAAGGGAACTTCATCAAGCTTCTAGTATCCATCTGAAGCACGTCCATAATGAAGTGAGGTGGGGAAATAAAACTTGTGAAGCCCGGTTCAATCCGCAAAGCCTCCTTTGCCAATCTGTCAGCGACTCCATTTACCCCTATAGCACACACAGTCACAGACACCTATAGCACACACAGTCACAGAGACCACCCAGTCCCAGGCCATCATTTCCCTAATCTCCTGTAGTAACTCCAGAACTTCATTATTGAGCGGGAAATCCTTGTTCACCCAGTTCACAGCTTCTTCACAATCACTCTCGATCTCTACCCAACGGAGACTTGCGTCCCACGAAAGCTTGAGCCCCCACAAAATCACCCACAACTCTGCACTAAGACTACTACTACACTCCAGGTTTACCATAAAACCTTTGAGGATGTTAGCGAGATAGCTCAAGCCCATCAAGCTGCTGTGGGCCAACTCAAGTCTGTCAGTACACAGTACACAGAAGACTTAGTTCTTAGCAGTTTGTTATTATTCTCTAGTTTGTAAAATATATTATGTGATTATGTGAGATTACGTAAACTGCCGTAAGATATGCATGTGTGGCCTCTATAAGTGTAATGCAGCTTCAAGTGATCAATGCAATCATCATCATTACCCTAATTCTATTTTCCTTATTTTGGTATCAGAGCCCTACGGCACAAGCCATAGATCCCTTGACCAATAGCAACCAAAACTCCAGAGGTACTGCCTCCAGTACCAACGTTCAGTTATCCACGACATCCTCTTTTCTGAAAGCCTCAGCAATATCCTCCTCGGCAAACTCTGCCACTTCTGTCAAGCTGGACAGAAATAACTATCTACTTTGGCAATCCATCATTCTGCCTATCATTCGAGGTCACTGGTTGGAAGGCTTCATTAACAGTGCCAAAGTCTGCCCACCAGAATTCATCATTGAAAATCAACAAACCAGATCAAATCCAGCCTTTGATGACTGGATCTCCTTTCATCAGTTATTGCTCGGGTGGCTTTACACAACAATGACTCCTGAAGTTGCAGCCCAACTAGTCAACTGTGACACCTCCTCGCTCTTTGGAAAGCAGCCAAAAATCTCACAGGGTCCCACTCTCATCCAAAAATCACTCTTTACAAGAATGAACTTCAACGAACTAGGAAGGGGTCGATGAAGATGGATGAATACCTCGCAAAGATAAAGAGCATCTCTGACAACCTTATGCTGGCTGGTAACCCAATTTCTTCCACTGACTTAACTTCTCAAGTTCTTGCAGGTTTAGATGCCGATTACAACCCTATTGTTTGTCAACTTCTCGAAAAGGAGAATCTGAGCTGGGTTGAGTTACAAGCCGCTCTACTCACTTATGAGACTCGCCTTGAGCAACTGAATAGCCTCAACTCTCTCACTTTCGGACAACCAAGAGTGAATTTTGCAACACATGGTAGATTTAATCATTTTAGATCTTGTGGTAGAGGAAGATCACCTGGGCCTGGTAAAGGTCAAGGAAGAAACCCACGTGGCAACATCAAGCTTATATGTCAAGTTTGTGCCAAGAGTGGTCATTCAGCAGCCACATGTTACTTCAGGTTTGATCACAAATATATGGGTTCACCCCCTGAATCTCAGAAAATGCGACAGAAGCATTCTTCTCCCTCCTATCACTCTACTTACACCGCGACACCAGGTACGATTAATAACCCTGATTGGTATGCAGACAGTGGTGCAAACTCCCATGTGACCAGTGATTCTACTTAGCTAGAAAACCCTATGCACCATCTAAGTAATATTGGTTTGATTGTTGGTAATGGAGATATAATACCTATTTCCTGCATTGGTGATGGTAAAATATTATCTGCTAGTGGGAAGAAATTGACTCTACGAAATGTGTTGTATGCTCCTCGTATTACACAAAATCTACTTAGTGTTTCAAAGCTTATAGATGATAATGATGTGTTTATATTCACTAAGATGTTTACTTTGTGAAGGACAAGAAGACTGGAACAATTCTCTTACATGGGACACGTGAAGATGGCCTTTATAAAATTAATGGCATTAGTGGAAATAAAGACTTTAGAGTCTCCTTAGCAGTTCATCAAAAAAATAATAAACTTTCAAATGTTGACCTTGTGGTTTGGCATCATCGTTTGGGTCACCCTTCTTTTCGTGTTTTATCTCAAATTTTGAAGGATTGTAATCTTGCTATTGGCAATGACAATAAAGTTCCATTTTGTGAGGCTTGTCAATTTGGAAAAATGCATAATTTGCCTTTTGAAAATTCTAATTCACATGCTGCTAATCCATTAGATCTTGTTCACACTGATGTATGGGGCCCATCCCCAATTACTTTAGCAAATGGTTTTAAATATTATGTGCATTTCATTGATGATTACAGTCGATATACATGGATATATCCACTTAAAAACAAAGGGGAAGTCAAGGCTTCCTTCATTCAATTTAAAAACATAGTTGAGAATTTATTTGAAAGGAAAATCAAAATATTGCTACAAAGTGATAGGGGAGGAGAATTTCGAGCTTTACAAAACATTCTTCTTGAATCTGGGATCCAATCTCGATCATCTTGTCCCTATACTTCTGCTCAGAATGGAAGAGCAGAAAGGAAACATAGGCACATAGTTGAACTTTGACTCACAATGCTTGCACAAGCTAATATGCCACTACAATACTGGTGGGAGTCATTCCAAATTGCAGTATATCTTATTAACTTACTTCCCAAAACTATTCTTGTAAGAAAATTTCCTTTTCAAGTGCTCTACACTAAAGATCAAGACTACAAGAGACGCAAGGCCTTTGGATGCGCATGCTATCCTTGCCTAAAACCATATAATCAACACAAGTTGCAATACCATACAACTCGTTGTGTCTTCCTCAGTTACAGTGGGCAACATAAGGGATTTAAATGTCTCAATTCATCTGGGAGGATCTTCATCTCACGCCATGTGACATTTAATGAGAATGATTTTCCATTCTCTGATGGTTTTCTACACAATTTGCAGCCAAGCCGTGTCACTGATACACATCCAGACATTTTTCCCATATGCTTTCAGCCACTAAAGCCGAGCTGTGGTCAGTCTATTGCCAACAACATTGGGCCTCAAGATGCAGAAGTTCACTCAAGCCCAAATGAAATTGAGACTATACATGACACTATTGAACACTTGGATCCAATTCCAAGTCCGTCTAATGAATCCTCTTCAGTGCCTATACTTGATCTTGTTACGTCAACAGATGCCACATCTCCCTCGATTCCCACTGCAGCAGCTGACACGTTACCTCCTGAAGATAATCATATTGAAGGTGGACACCGTATGATTACACGGGCAAAGAAGGGAATTTTTAAACCAAAATATCCCTTCGTCGGCTTCATCTTAGACGCCTCTTACAGTGACACTGAACTAGCCAATGTAGCAGAAGCCCTCAAATCTCCTCACTAGAAGTCTACGATGAGAGCCGAGTATGAAGCACTTATGTGTAACAACACGTGGCAGCTTGTCCCTCCTGATCATAGCCAAAAATTAGTAGACTGTCGATTGGTGTTCAAAGTTAAGTTTAATGCTGATGGGTCTGTGTAGCGCCACAAAGAGAGGTTAGTGGCAAAGGGCTTTCAACAAGACGCAGGGGTTAATTTCAGTGCAACCTTTAGCCTTGTAACCAAAATTACTACTATATGGATTGTGCTCTTAATTGCAGTGTCGCTTAACTGGCTAGTGAAACAGATTGATATCGATAATGCCTTTTTGAATGGGTGTAACGCCCGATATGTTGTAACAACACAGAAGTGGGCCAATTTGAAAAGTAAGTCCCCTGAGATGAGTGATTCAAGGCCAAATAAAATTTGGTTCCACAAATACAAGGAGGTGGGGTTGGATTTCTTTGGCCTATTCACAATAAATAACACTTAATTATAATCTTGGTTTAAGTTATAACACCCAACTCACTCTTAAGACTACACTTTGTTCTAGTTGTCACAATATGGTTCCATTAATGACCTAATGAATCAACTACCACAAGTAAAATTCTTGGTTCCATTCTCTTCCCATAAAAATCCAATCATGCAAATGATATCAATTTGGAAAGCTATGAATGTTAGCTTTATGGTAAAAATAGGCTCAGACCAGATAAAGAACATTTAGCCACTGAAAAGCTATGAATGTTAGCTTTATGGTAAAAATAGGCTCAGACCAGATAAAGCACATTTAGCCACTAAATTCAATGGAACAGTGACTCAGGTCGTGCTGTGTTACTGTTACTGTTCCAGAAATTCAAAAATTCATATCTCTTAGCTCAGACCTACAAATAAGGTGCTTCTAGTTGCTACAAGTCACTCTGAATGCCTAGTTTCTACCTACAAAATTTTGAAGCCATTGGACCACGTTTGCCCCTAGGATGACACAATTTCACAACTGACCAAATGAATAGTACTGGTGCAAATCCGAAATTCTGATGCCAATGTTGAAAAATCATAGAAAATTCCACAGACCTCCAAATGACCTGATCTTTAGCTTGCCAAAAAGATCTAGACAAGATCTAAGTGCATGCAAAATTTTAAGTCAAGAAGAGGTCATTTGGTCAGACTTTGGTGTTTTTCCAAAACTAGCAAAATTTCTTAAAGTTTCTTATCTTTTTCTTGAATTTCTTCCTCCAAAATCTTCCTCCTCTTGTGCGCCTAAGAAGCTGGAGTTCTCCTCTGCAATTGGGTAGAAGCAAGTTAGTTTAGAGAGGGGGAGGCAGAACGTGGCATATAAAGAAGAAGAAAGAAGCTTCCTTTAACACTTTAATGCCAATTTTGCCCTTCGTTCTTAGCATTTTCGTTTCTCCTTCGTTTTAGCTCCTTTTTTAGAATCGTCTTTTCCATTATAAAATTTAGATTCCAAATTTAATAAAATACCTTTGGAATCACTCAAATTGGAGCTAAAACCTTCCCGAACAAACCAGTCAAAGTTTGGGTCAACTGACGTCGAAAAGAGTACATCAGAGGAGCTTTACCAGTCCCAGGGCTTCCCATGGTTTTTGGGGCCTTTGAGAATCTTGGACAACTCAAAATTTCCATTTAAAAAGTTCTCTTAGGTATTTTTCCAATTGGCTCACAAGGGTGAGGTAGTGCCAAAAGTCCCTTAATATGGGTGAGGAAATGCCAAAAGTCTCATGGCATGGGTGAGCCAAAGCCAAAAGTCCCTTAGATGGGTGAGACTAAGTCAAAAGTCCCAAGAACCAAGAGTGAGGCAATCCAAAAGTCCTAGAAATAGGGTAAGGCCAAACCAAAAGTCCCTAGAGCTCATTCTTATGCTTGACATGAGTTTGTGACACCAAAAATGTGAAAGTGGAATGCTTCATGAAAGGGCCGTTCCCAGGACCAAACCATCCAATGTGGGACTTTACACTCCACCCCCCTTTGGGGCTTACCCGTCCTCGGGTCGCACATGCGAACAGCCAGCTCTGATACCAACACCACACAGAGCCTCCAAGGTATTGTCCCCTACGTCTCCTGTCAGGCTACTCTCATTTCACCCGGGAAGGGAGGGGTTTTGTCCCTTGGGCTTACTCTTATTTCAGCCCAAAAGCGCGCCTTGGTGGGGAGAGCTTCGCTCCCATTTATATGGGCCGTTCCTAGGACCAAACTATCCAATGTGGGACTTTACAATGGGCATATCACTGAGCAAGTGTACATGACACAGCCTGAAGGATTTACTAACTTTGCAAGACCAAATTACGTGTGCAAGCTAAACAAGGCACTTTATGGCCTTAAACAAGCCCCACGAGCATGGTTTGAAAGATTGAAGAATGTAATACTAAAAGTGATAGCTCTTTATTCTTTCTTAGCTATAATAAGTGTATAATCATTCTCTTCATTTATGTTAATGATATACTTGTTATTAGCAATGACACTAGGCAACTGAAGGAATTCACTCAAAGGTTTAACAAGATGTTTTCACTTAAAGACCTCGGTGATATCCACTACTTTTTGGGCTTCGAAATTTGCCGTGATAGTTCAGGAATGTACCTCAGTAAAAAAAATATATTACAGACCTGTTAACAAAGTTTGGTATGCTACATGCAGCACCGTGTCAGACGCCAATGCCCACTGGAAAACTCCTTACTACAGATGATGGTGATCTACTCAAAGACCCCTCTAAATACAGGAGTGCAATTGGTGCACTGCAGTATCTTACAAATACTCGACCTGATATTTCATTTCCTGTAAATCATCTTAGTCAGTTTTTGAGTAAACCTTCTATTGCTCACTGGCAATCAGTCAAAATGATTATAAGATATCTTAAGGGTACTGTACTGCATAGCTTGTTTATTCGTCCCTCCAAACATCTTGATATTACGGCCTATGCAGATGCGAATTGGGCTGCATGCCCCAGTGACCGTAAATTAGTCTCGGGTTATTGCGTCTATCTTGGTGAGTCTTTGGTATCTTGGTCTTCCAAGAAATAGAGTGTAGTGTCCTGATCCAGCACCGAGTCTGAGTACAGAGCTCTAGCTAATGCAGCCATTGAGGTAGCTTGGATGAAGTCTCTTCTAGATGAACTTAAAGTGCCAATCGTGAAGACACCAGTTGTATGGTGTGACAATATCAGTGCAGCAGCTCTGGCCGAGAATCCCGTGTACCACTCTAAAACGAAGCATATCGAAATTGACATTCACTTTGTGTGTGATCAAGTACTCGCTTGTCAACTAGAGGTTCATTATGTCCCATCGTTTGAGAAACAGTGGACTCCTTTACCAAACCAATGGGTCACACCCATTTTGCTTATCTCCGAGACAAACTCGGTGTTCTAGTGGTACCCTCTCGTTTGCTGGGGGCTGTTAGCGAGATAGCTCAAGCCCATCAAGTTGCTATGGGCCAACTCAAGTCTGCCAAGTGTACATAGAAGACTTAGTCCTTAGCAGTTTGTTATTATTCTCTTGTTTGTAAAATAAATTATGTGATTCTGTGAGATTACGTAAACTGCCATAAGATATGCATGTGTGGCCTCTATAAGTGTAATGTAGCTTCAAATGATCAATGCAATCATCATCATTACCCTAATTCTATGTTCCTTATTTGAGGACTTCCCCAGCATGGTCACATGCAATCCCCCTACAAGCTGCAACCCCCAACACACTACTCTGAGCTCCTTCGACATTCACCTTGACACAGTTCACTTCAGGTGTGACCCATCTTATCATTCCACTCTTCACCGCCTATAACGTCTTCATGTCCACTCTCGACCAAGCAATAATAGCCAAAGTTTTGGATCTAAAAACCATAGGATCATCAGCTCCATTCTTAAACACACGAGCATTCCATGCAAGCCATCACGAAACAGACACTCCACCCCACTCCTCTGACCTCAACACTTTGACATAAGTTCCATTTCACCCAGTTAACCACATCCACAAAAGAAAAGAAGTTATGCTTCATGCTCTCTGGAAGCGGAACCAACCAACGTTCACATGCATGTGAACATAAACACAGGGCATGAAAACTAGTTTCTCTTTCCAAATAGCAGATGTTACAAATGGCACTTAGTGCAAAACCACGATCACTTCAAGCAGCATTGGTGAGAAGCCTTCCGCGTAACGTAAGCCACATAAAGGTTTTACATCTCTAGGGGACTCTCAACTTCCACACCTTCCTCCATAAGCCTGCCAACACCCTCCTAAAGTAAGGAGTGATGCTAGTATAAGCTGACTTTAAAGTAAACTCACCATGATTTGACCACCTCCATCTCGGGGAGTCATTACTCATACCCCTACTGTTCACCCTAACCTTGGCAATCTCCCTGATGATTGGTGCTAGCAGGAGGTTGTCGAGGATATCCCACTTCCAATCCCCCGATTTCAAGACCAAGTTCACCACCCTCAAGGATTTAACTTCATCTATTAACCATTTGATGACCCTATCTTCTAACCTCTCATGATGAGGAAGCCAACTATCCTTCCAGAAATTAACAGTAGCACCATTCCCAACGTTCCAAGCTAGCCCCAATACCGTTTTAGGCCATGTGCTCCAAATACCTTTCCAAGCTTGAGATTCATGCCGTCTCTTAACTATTATAGGGACAACATCACTCCCACATTTATATTTTTCTCGCATAAAATAGCCCATAATGCGCCCCTCCTTCGAATCAACCCCCACCCCAACTTCATCATATAAGCCTCATTCTGTCGCTTAGCCATCCGTAAACCCAAACCACCCTCCTCCTTACTCCTACAAATGTCCTCCCAGGCCACCAAGTGCACCTGCCTATTCTGATTGGTACTCCCCCATAAAAACGCTGTGCATCTTTTATCAATATTGGTACAAACTAGAGTAGGAAAAGGGGCTATTTGCATTGCATATGAAGGTATCGACAAGACCACTGACGACACTAAAGTTTGCCTAGCAGCCAGGGAAAGAGAACTAGCCTTCCAACTAAACAGACGGGTCTCCATTCTGTCCAAAACATGCTGATACGTAGCCGTGGTTACCTTTTCATGATGAATGGGAACACCAAGATACTTACCTAGATCATGTTGGGAATTATGGGAGGCACACAGCAGAAACATTAAAAATTTTGATCCCAATTCCCACCAAGGATCCGCCAAAATCACTTAAACTGAATAGGTTCAGAGAATTACCTTTTTTCTTCCGATTGAGTTTGTTGTTTGCTTTTATTTGGATCACAGGAACTGACCGCAGATCAGCTCCCTCTACTGGTATCCACACGAACGGGGTTCAGCAACTCAAAGCAGTGTGCTAGCAATCTGTCTGTACAGTCCGTACAGTCCGTACGACGTTCGTACAATTCCGTACGACGTCCGTACAATGTCTCTCTCTCTAAGGATTTTGGAGGTAGCTCTAGCTCTAGCTATGTATATAATTTTTTCTAATATGAAAACCCCTATTTATAGACTAGAGTTTCAGATATATTTAATTAATCAAAATTAATTAAATATATCTATTAGTTTAAATTCAAATCTATCCTATAGTTTAAATTTAAACTAACAATATCTAGAGCTTAATTTAAATTATCTGATTAGTTTAAATTTAAATCTATCTGATAGAATTAAATTTAAACCTATCTGATAGAATCAAATTTAAATTATCTGATTAGTTTAAATTTAAATCTATCTGATAGAATCAAATTTAAATTATCTGATTAGTTTAAATTTAAATCTATTGGATAGAATCAAATTTAAATTAATCCATATATATATATAATATCAAATATAATATATATATAATATATAATATATTTCGAATTTAATTATTTATATATATATATATAAATAATTCCTCCATCCTAGATATTCATTGAATCTAGACACATTTCTGATTCAATGAATGTGGACATTTTAGTTCGAGTTGGTCCGTTCTTGTGTGCGACCCTGCAGGCCCATATGATGTTGGCAGTGGGCCAACTACACTGTTTGACCCACAAATCACAAGCGGCCTCTAGCAAGACATTGTGACTACCCAAATCATACGGGATCGGTGATCCGATGCAACCTATCTTATAACCTTATCATATCCCTTTTGTCACACGATATCTAGATCGAGTATGAGACATGGAAATGTCATTCTCAACTTGCTTGATCATAACTTTCTCGATCTCCGAATAGACTGATATAAGATGGAACCCTTTCCATTTGAGCATGGCCATGCATTTCTCAGTCACACTCATCGAGGGGCCTAGAGATATCTCTCTCTATTAATTAGAGGGACAAATTCCATCTTGACCACTCATCTTCCTCTGCATGAATTTTATTATACCTGATCATAGTCTTTATAATCACCCGGTTAAAGGTGACATTAGACTATGCCAAAGTACAGTGTCTTTCATGTAGGAATCTATGGTGATCTCAGGTCCAAGGGATCAATGACATAGTTATATATGAGATAAATTTATGACCTAATCCATGTAACTTATCTCATGATGGGTCTATCCAGCGTCCTGTTCTCTAACACACGCCTATGATTTTGATTCATATCATCATATATGATTAACACTTAATCAATCAAAATCATACTAATCTTAATTCATCGTTGTTCCCACAAGGATGATTGATTAGGGACATTTTGGATAATTCAAAATAAATGATTTATCCATGGATATTATTATATATAAACATGCAAATAATATAATAATGTAATAAAAAGAAAACTCTTATTTCGTAATAATAAACAATGTTCGCAATACAATGATTGGCCTAGGGCACAACCTCCAACAACTTCCACTTGCACTAGGTTCAATCATTAATGTTTCTAATACCCATTGACCTAACATGACGATCATGCTTAGCCTGTGCAAGCGGTTTAGTAAGAGGATCAGTAACATTGTCATTAGTTGGTATTTTGCATATCTTTATATCACCTCTATCAATAATTTCTCTGATAAGGTGATATCGCCTGAGTATGTGTTTTGTCCTTTGATGTGACCTAGGTTCTTTAGCCTGTGCTATTGCACCATTGTTGTCACAGAACAAATCTATCAGATTTGAGATGGTAGGTACCACCCCTAGCTCAGTGATGAACTTTTTAATCCAAATAGCTTCCTTAGCTGCATCTGATGCTGCTAGGTACTCAGCTTCTGTTGTAGAATCAGCCACAGTGCTTTGCTTTGAGCTCTTCCAACTTATTGCTCCACCATTCAAACAGAATACAAATCCTGATTGCGATCTAGAATCATCTTTGTCAGATTGAAAACTTGCATCTGTGTAACCATTTACAACAAGCTCGTCATCCAATCCTCCATACACCAAGAATACATCCTTAGTTCTTCTTAAGTACTTTAGGATATTCTTGACGGCAGTCCAGTGATTCTCACCTGGATCTGATTGAAATCTACTAGTCATACTTAAGGCATATGAGACATCTGGTCGAGTGCACAACATGGCATACATGATAGATCCAATAGCCGAGGCGTATGGAATCTTACTCATGCACTCTCGCTCATCATGTGTACTAGGACACTGAGTCTTGCTGAGATTGATGCCATGAGACATAGGTACAAAACCCCTTTTTGAATCTTGCATACTAAATCTATGCAATACCTTGTCTATGTAGGTGCATTGACTTAAACCGATTAGCCTCTTGGATCTATCTCTATGGATCCTAATCCCAAGGATGTAATTGGCCTCGCCTAAGTCTTTCATTGAGAAATACTTTCCTAACCAAGACTTGACAATCTGCAAGGTAGGAATGTCATTTCCAATAAGTAGGATGTCATCAACATAAAACACTAGAAATACAATTGTACTCCCACTAACCTTCTTGTAAACACAAGGTTCATCAATATTTTGGATAAAACCAAAATCTTTGACTACTTCGTCAAAGCGATGATTCCAACTTCGAGATGCTTGCTTCAATCCATAAATGGATTTTTGAAGCTTGCAAACCTTCCCAGAATCCTCTGGACACATAAAACCTTCAGGTTGTGTCATATACACATCCTCAAGTAGCTTTCCATTAAGGAATGCTATTTTCACGTCCATTTGCCAAATCTCATAATCATAGTATGCAGCAATGGCAAGAAGGATTCTGATTGATTTGATCATAGCGACTGGTGAAAAGGTTTCATCATAGTCTATACCATGTGTTTGTTTGAATCCTTTTGCAACCAATCGTGCCTTGAAGGTATGCACTTGGCCATCCATGTCAGTTTTCTTCTTGAAAACCCACTTGTACCCTATGGCTTTTATACCTTCAGGTGGGTCAATCAAGGTCCATACCTGATTGTCATACATGGATTGCATCTCAGACTTCATGGCTTCTAGCCATTTCTCAGAGTCTGATCCCATTATAGCCTCTTGATAGGTGGTTGGCTCATCTTGATCAATGAGCAACACATCACGATATCTTTGAGGCTGATGTCGTGTCCTATCAGACCTTCGTGGGCCTTGTGTTACTTGAGTAGGCTCAACAACTTGTTGTGAGTCTTCTCGATTTTCCATCTTAGGTTCAATGCGATTTTGTGGCTCTTGAACTTCTTCAAGATGTATCTTACTCCCACTGGTTCTTTTAGAGATGAATTCTCTTTCTAAAAAGATACCATTTCGAGCAACAAATAATTTGTTCTCAGTGGGGTTGTAGAAGTAGTATCTTTTAGTTTCCTTAGGATAACCCATAAAAAGACATTTTATAGATTTGGGTGCTAACTTATCTGAAGCCTGTTGCTTAACATATGCCTCGCATCCCCAAATCTTAAGAAAAAATAAACTGGGCTTTTTCCCAGTCCATATCTCATATGGTGTCTTTTCAACCGTCTTAGATGGAACACGGTTTAGTGTAAACGTAGCTGTTTCTAATGCATAGCCCCAAAAGGATGGTGGAAGATCCGTTTGACTCATCATGGATCGAACCATATCTAATAAGGTTCGGTTCCTTCGTTCAGAAACGCCATTCCATTGTGGTGTTCCTGGTGGGGTTAATTGTGAGACAATACCACAATTTCTAAGATGGTCAATAAACTCTTGGCTCAAATATTCACCACCTCGATCGGATCGAAGTGCTTTAATAGATTTACCAAGCTGATTCTGTACTTCATTTTGGAATGTTTTGAACATTTCAAAAGCTTCAGATTTGTGTTTCATTAAATAGATGTAACCATATCTACTATAGTCATCTATAAAAGTATTAAAGTACAAGTGGCCTCCTCTAGCAGTTGTACTTAGTGGACCACATACATCAGTATGTACTAGGCCCAATAAGTTAGTGACCCGCTCACTGTGTCCAGTGAAAGGTGCCTTAGTTATCTTTCCTAATATACAAGATTCACATGTGTCAAATGATTCAAAATCAAATGATTTCAGAAGTCCATTTTGATGGAGCTTTGAAATGCGTTTCTCATTTATGTGGCCTAGACGACAGTGCCAGAGATAGGTCGAATTCAAGTCGTTAGTCTTGATCCTCTTGGTAGTTATGTTATAGACATCTTGATTATTGGGAATATTAATATTTAAATAATAATGACCACCATGCAAATCACCATCCGCATAAAAAATGTCATTACGATAAATAGAACATTTATTATTCCCAATAATTGAAATAAAACCTTCCTTATCTAAATAAGAAAGTGAAACTATGTTTCTACTCAAAGCAGGAACATAATAGCAATTGTTCAAAATTAACAAAAGCCCATTGGGCAAAACTAATTCATAAGTGTCTACGGCTAAAGCAGCAACTCTTGCTCTATTTCCAACTCGTAGGTCTATTTCGCCCCTTTTCAACTTCTTACTCCTTTTGAGACCCTGCACATTTGTACAAATGTGAGTTCCACATGCAGTATCTAATACCCACGTAGGAGAAGTAGAAAGATTAATTTCTATAACATAGATACCTGAAGTAATAGCCCCGCTATTCTTCTTTTTCTTTAGATCTTCCAGGTAGAGCTTACAATTTCTTTTCCAATGACCGGGTTCATTGCAAAAGAAACAAACTCCTTCCTTGGGAGGCTTTGCCTTCTTGGCTTCAGGCTTGGGTTTGGGTTTGTTTTGGTTTTTGAACTTATTGTTTAGGCCCTTTCCTTTGCCTTTGCCTTTCTTTTTCATTCCTTTACCTTTCTGAACCAATAAAACAGAGCTTGGATTTTTCTTAATATTTTGCTCGGCAGTTTTTAAGCATCCCATGCAGTTCAGAAATAGATTTCTCCATGTTGTTCATATTGTAGTTCATGACAAACTAGTCATAACTTTCAGGGAGTGAGTTTAAGATCAAATCTGTAGATAACTCATGACTTATGGGAAATCCGAGCCTCTCAAGGTAATCAAGGTAGCCTTTCATCTTCAAAACATGAGTGCTAACTGATGCACCTTCAGCCATTTTACAGGAATGTAAGGCCTTGGTGGTTTCAAACCTTTCCTGCCTTGCCTGTTGTTGGAACATTTCCTTGAGATGCACAATCATCTCATAAGCCTCCATAAGTTCCAGATCTCTTTGAAGTTCTGGGACCATAGTGGCTAACATCAGGCATCCCACATCCACAGAATTATTGAGATGCTTGGTGTGGGCATCCTTCTGTGCTCTTGGAGCATTGGCTACAGGCTCCTCAGGAATGGGCTCATCTAGGACATATAGCTTTCTTTCCTGTTTGAGAACAATTCTCAAGTTTCTAAACCAGTTAAGAAAGTTTGTCCCATTGAGTTTGTCCTTCTCAAGGATGGATCGCAATGATAGTGTAGCAGAGTTATTTGTCGACATTTTTCTACAACAAAATATGCAAAAATCAAATTAATAACTTTTCACTAAAAATAACCCTCAATTTAATTTAGTGGACTAAGACCCATATTTCACTTAATTATAAGTCTGCTTTGGCAAGACGCTTAAAATTAAGTTATTTAGGTAGGTAACTTGTTTACTAATTACATTACATGTAACTCTTAGATCTTTTATAGGATTCATTCATCACATGATTCGGCATGTTTAATCCCATCAATGCCTTGAAACCCAAAACCATTTTGATAGTTTCAATTAAGTCAAACCACTATGAAACTTATGAGTATCACCATTACCCAATCTGTCTTACTAAGATAACCTAAATGTATCCCACTTTAGTGGAACCTACAGTCAGGTGATCAAAGTCTTGACAGATGTTCATTAGTGGGTGGCATTATAACTTAAAATTTTATATGAGGGATTTTATTTCATTATTTCATTAAAACTAGTTGTCACACAATTATATACTACGATGGCATACATACATGCATATGATCTCATCATAAATCTTAAAATAAATGTGACACAATATGGCCCATCTATCCTATCTCTTCACAAGCCAATGAGAGGATTCCTCTAAGATAAGATCTATATATACAAAGAGAAACCTCGTTTAAACATTCGAGGGGAGTGTGAGATGAGAAAAGAATGTACATTCAGAATGAATAGAGAGAGGCACGACACGCAGGTCGTATTTTAAAAATTACAAATCTTAAGTATCCTAGGGCCATATCATGCACCATACCCATCCAAGCAAATCACAATACACATATTACAAACATCTCATTTAATATGAAAGGTTGTAAATTTAGTGAATTAATTTTAAAATAGATTGTGTTGTGCTAAGATTAGATAGCAATGGCGGATTCATTCAATGTATCACATACATAGCGAAACGAATTCGCATTGAAAATAAAATATAATTTGTACAAAATAAATATATATATGTAACAGATTAATAATTATGTTCCCAATCACATTGAAAACTATACATATATCATATATATGAACGAATTAAAAGAACTTCTACGCTTAGATTTCATGCTTTTTTTTTTTAAAATAATTTGATCAAATCAATATCGCATACATATCTTATATTAGCACATGCGAAAAAATTGATTATAAGATAAAATTCTTATAACACACAGGTATTCAATTTACGCAATTATTGACGAGGCTCTGATATCACTGTTGGGAATTATGGGAGGCACACAGAGGAAACATTAAAAATTTTGATCCCAATTCCCACCAAGGATCCGCCAAAATCACTTAAACTGAATAGGTTCAGAGAATTACCTTTTTTCTTCCGATTGAGTTTGTTGTTTGCTTTTATTTGGATCACAGGAACTGACCGCAGATCAGCTCCCTCTACTGGTATCCACACGAACGGGGTTCAGCAACTCAAAGCAGTGTGCTAACAATCTGTCTGTACAGTCCGTACAGTCCGTACGACGTTCGTACAATTTCCGTACGACGTCCGTACAATGTCTCTCTCTCTAAGGATTTTGGAGGTAGCTCTAGCTCTAACTATGTATATAATTTTTTCTAATATGGAAACCCCTATTTATAGACTAGAGTTTCAGATATATTTAATTAATCAAAATTAATTAAATATATCTATTAGTTTAAATTCAAATCTATCCTATAGTTTAAATTTAAACTAACAATATCTAGAGCTTAATTTAAATTATCTGATTAGTTTAAATTTAAATCTATCTGATAGAATTAAATTTAAACCTATCTGATAGAATCAAATTTAAATTATCTGATTAGTTTAAATTTAAATCTATCTGATAGAATCAAATTTAAATTATCTGATTAGTTTAAATTTAAATCTATTGGATAGAATCAAATTTAAATTAATCCATATATATATATAATATCAAATATAATATATATATAATATATAATATATTTCGAATTTAATTATTTATATATATATATATATAAATAATTCCTCCATCCTAGATATTCATTGAATCTAGACACATTTCTGATTCAATGAATGTGGACATTTTAGTTCGAGTTGGTCCGTTCTTGTGTGCGACCCTGCAGGCCCATATGATGTTGGCAGTGGGCCAACTACACTGTTTGACCCACAAATCACAAGCGGCCTCTAGCAAGACATTGTGACTACCCAAATCATACGGGATCGGTGATCCGATGCAACCTATCTTATAACCTTATCATATCCCTTTTGTCACACGATATCTAGATCGAGTATGAGACATGGAAATGTCATTCTCAACTTGCTTGATCATAACTTTCTCGATCTCCGAATAGACTGATATAAGATGGAACCCTTTCCATTTGAGCATAGCCATGCATTTCTCAGTCACACTCATCGAGGGGCCCAGAGATATCTCTCTCTATTAATTAGAGGGACAAATTCCATCTTGACCACTCATCTTCCTCTGCATGAATTTTATTATACCTGATCATAGTCTTTATAATCACCCGGTTAAAGGTGACATTAGACTATGCCAAAGTACAGTGTCTTTCATGTAGGAATCTATGGTGATCTCAGGTCCAAGGGATCAATGACATAGTTATATATGAGATAAATTTATGACCTAATCCATGTAACTTATCTCATGACGGGTCTATCCAGCGTCCTGTTCTCTAACACACGCCTATGATTTTGATTCATATCATCATATATGATTAACACTTAATCAATCAAAATCATACTAATCTTAATTCATCGTTGTTCCCACAAGGATGATTGATTAGGGACATTTTGGATAATTCAAAATAAATGATTTATCCATGGATATTATTATATATAAACATGCAAATAATATAATAATGTAATAAAAAGAAAACTCTTATTTCGTAATAATAAACAATGTTCGCAATACAATGATTGGCCTAGGGTACAACCTCCAACAGATCATTAGTGAGAGTAAATCCCAAGAAGTCACTATTCTCCTATTTTCTAGTGTGGTTAACATTGCAAGAGAAGAAGATCTGTGACTTGGCTACACTTACTTTCTCCCCTAATGCAGCGCAGAAATCATCAAGATAGGCTTTGATAACTCCTGCTTGATCCATGCTAGCCTCTGCGAACAATATAAGATCATCTACAAAAAAATAAGTGAGAAATCATAGTACCATTCCTTCTCAAATGAAAAGGAAGCCAGGATCTATTATTCACTGCACCTATCACCAAATGAGCCAATCTCTCAACCGCAATCACAAAAAGATACGGCGATAGGGGGTCTCCTTGCCTGATGCCCCGAGAAGGGGAAAAACTATTCACCTTCTCACCATTCCACAATAACTGCATCGAAGGGGAAGAAATACATTCTTTTATAACCCTTATCATCTAGTCCAGAAGATTCAGATCATCCAGGCATTTAAAGATAAACTCCTACCGAAGGCGATCATATGCTTTCTCCAAGTCAATCTTAAGAGCCATAAAACCTTTCGTACCTCTCTTTGTCTGCATGGAATGGATGATTTCCTATGCGAGAATAATATTATCAGCACTATGGCGACTTGGAACAAAACTGCTTTGATTGGGGGCAATAATGTAAGGCATAATTCCCTTCAATCTGTTAGCTAATGTCTTAGTCACTATATTGTAGATCATATTACAAAGACTGATTGGTCAAAAGTCTCGGAAAGTTTCTGGCATCTCAGTTTTAGGAATCAGGACAATATAAGTAGTGTTCACATCCTGAACTTGCTCCGATCTTCCTATAATCCCCTTAACCACCCTCACGACTGAGTTCCCTACCATCTCCCATGAACTTTGATAAAAAAGTGCATTCAAACCATCTGGTCCTGGTGCTTTTAAACGCCCCATATCGAAAAGGGACAGCTTCACTTCTTGCTTTGTAACCTTCTTATCCAGGCTCAGAAATTGAACCTCATTGATCTTAGGATAAGTGAGATCAAAGATAATACCAGTACCATCATTTGCCTCCTCCATATATAAACGTTCGAAGAACTCTGTTCCTTCTGTCATAATCTCAGAACCATTATAGGACCACTCCCCATTATCCAACTTGAGAGCTTCAATTCGATTTCTCTTACGCCTGCTGTTCGCCACTGGGTGAAAGTAACGAGTGTTTTTGTCCTCGAAGGAATACCAATTGCATCTTGACTTTTGGAGCCACATAATCTCTTCTTGAAGAAGTAACCCCTCTAAATGATCCCACACCTCCTCTCTTTTCTTTGACAGCTTAGATCTTTACATAAAAGAAAATCAATCTGCTCTAGTTCTTTAATCATATTCTTCTTTTGAATTATAATATGTCCAAACACCTCCCTACTCCACCAAGCTACCTTAACAGTAAAATTGTTCACATTTTCATGCCAATTGTTATTTTTGTCCCAAGTCTCCTTAACAAAATCTTTGAATCCCTCATGCGTGACCCATAGAGCAAAGAACCGAAAGGGATGATGATGTGTAGGAGCTTGGGCGACTATCCTTCAACTTTAGGAGAAGAGGAGAGTGTGTTGGGAATCATGGGAGACACACAGCAAAATTTAAAATTTTTTTTTATCCCGATTCCCACCAAGGATCCGTCAAAATCGCTTAAACCGAATAGGTTCAGAGAATTACCTTTTCTGTCGATTGAGTTTGTTATTTACTCTTCATCTGGATCACAGGAACTGACTGCAGATCGGCTCCCTCTACTAGTATCCACACGAACGGAGTTCAGCAACTCAAACGGTGTGCTAGCACTTGTCCGTACAGATCCGTATAACATCCGTACGACGTCCGTACAGATTCGTACAACGTCCGTACGACGTCCCCCCTCTCTTTAGGGTTTTTGGAGGTAGCTCTAGAAAAATTTTTCTGATATAAAAACCCTATTTATAGATTAGGGTTTCAGATATATTTAATTAATCAAAATTAATTAAATATATCATTAAATATATTTATTAGTTTAAATTCAAATCTATCCTATAGTTTAAATTTAAACTAACAATATCTAGAGCTTAATTTAAATTTAAATTATCTGATTAGTTTAAATTTAAATCTATCTAATAGAATCAAATTTAAACTAATTCTTATATATATATATATACATATATATATAATATCAAATATAATATATATTTCAAATTTAATTATTTATATATATAAATAATTCCTCCATCCTAGATTTAAAAATTAAATTCATTGAATCTAGACACATTTCTGATTCAATGAATGTGAACATTTTAGCTCGAGTTGGTCCGTTCTTGTGTGCGACCCTACAGGCCCATATAATGTTGGCAGTGGGCCAACTGCAGTGTTTGACCCACAAGTTACAAGCGGCATTTAGCAAGACATTGTGACTACCCAAATCATATGAGATCAGTGATCTAATACAACCTATCTTACAACCCTATCATATCCCTTTTGTCACACAACATGTAGATCGAGTATGAGGCATGAAAATGTCATCCTCAACTTACTCGATCGTAACTTTCTTGATCTCCGAGCAGACTGATATAAGATGGAACCCTTTCCATCTAAGCATGGCCATGCATTTCTCAGTCACACTCATCGAGAGGCTCAGAGATATCTCTCTATTAATAAGAGGGATAAATTCCATCTTGACCACTCATCTTCCTCTGCATGGATTCCACTATACCCGATCATAGCCTTTATAATCACCCGATTAAAGGTGACATTAGATTATGCCAAAGTACAGTGTCCTTCATATAGGAATCTATGGTGATCTCAGGTCCAAGGGATCAATTACACGGTTATATATGAGATAAACTTATGACCTAATCCATATAGCTTATCTCATGACGGGTCTATCTAGCGTCCTGTTCTCTAACAAACGCCTATGATTTTGATTCATATCATCATACATGATTCACACTTAATCAATCAAAATTATACTAGTCTTAATTCATCGTTATTCCCACAAGGATGATTGATTAGGGACATTTTGGATAATCTAAAAATAATAATTTATCTATGGATATTATTATATATAAACATGCGAATAATATAATAATGTAATAAAAGAAAACTCTTATTTCGTAATAAAAATAATGTTCGCAATACAATGATTGGCCTAGGGCACAATCTCCAACAGGGTGATCAGATTTAAACTTAGGTAAATGAACCACCATTGCGTATCTAAAGCGTTCCCACCATTTTGTATTTACCATGGCCCTATCCAACCTGCTAGAGCTCCCTTGTCTACTCTAAGTGAAAGCGAGACCATAAAACTTCAAGTCAAAAACCTCATAGTCGCAGACCCAGCTTCGAAAAAGAGAATCAGCTCGAGCTCCACTCTTAGATCTCAAAACTCTTTCCTCATCCCTCAAAGTTGCGTTAAAGTCCCCAATTATACACCAAGGCCCTTCCACGTTATTACCAATATTGCGAAGAGACTCCCACAACTCCCTATGCTGTCCAAAATTTGGATTCCCGTAAACTACAGTTAGCTTCCATTCATCAACTCGCCCCTCATTTACAACACCATATAGAAACTGATTACCTTTCAACTTGACCGAAAATCCAAACTCGTCCTCCCAAAAACACCAAATACCCCTACTAAAGCCATTCGTTTCCACCACCTCCATATTTTTAAACTTCAAACGTCTAGCAAGCACCATAGCTTTCTCACCCTTTTGTCGTGGCTCCAACAAAGCAAGGAAACTATAACAAAATTGTTTTCTTATGTCCTCAAGAAGGCGAGGGAATGCACGACCCCCAACCCCTCTAGAATTCCAAACTAGGCAATTCATAAAAACCGCACAAAAAAGAGGGACGAAAACACAGACAAGCATAACGCTAGCATTGCATGTCCTCAAGGGAGGACTCAACCAGCTCGACATCCTCAATGTTCAATTGCACATGTGATAGGGGATTGTCTCTAACGCAGAAGCGTGACGGCCCACTTGAACGAGGATCCAATGGGTTGTCTGATCCATTAGAGCAAGTTCCCTGGGTATCCTTCATATACGTAATCGCTAACCCATCAACCACCTTTTCCCCATCCAATATTCCCCTTTTGTCTATCTTCATAAAACGGCCCAACAAGCTTTCTCCCTTCAATATCGGATCCATAGGGTGAAAGGGGCCTAAAGAGTTTTTAACTAGCAAATACTCCACTATAGGGTTCTCAGTGCTTTTTTCCTTCATTGCCATAGAAGCCTTTTTGGGGGGCATATCGTGGGCTCGTTGCTTATATCCCTTGTTACCACTATGCACTGTGTTTTACTAATATCCAATAATGGGGCCCTTGTTTTAACCTTCTTACCAGCTGGCACCTACTCTTCAGCCTTTTCATAAGTCAGAGCCCTAAAACAAGAACCCGTAAATTTTGCCCCATAATCTCTCCTCATATCTCGTCTAGGATTCTCCATCATTCTATCCCCGTTATTGCCCCACCGCAATCTTCTTGGTCATTGGACTGTCATCCATTGGCCGTAAATGACTTTGCTGTCAACCTCTGCATCCACCGCGGAGTTCATCGCCATGAGGGCGTTGTTTATGTTTCCAACCTGCCCTGCACTCCCCTCACCACTGGCACTGTCTGCTGTCCCACCATTCTTCCTTAACAATTCCTCCTCCTCACTCAGTTCTACTCTTATAAGGGCAATGATGCCTGTCATGACCAAACCGGCCGCAAGAGAAGCATATGAGATGAATCCCTTCATACTCAATTCTCTTCTCCCTCTTGTTCACTAAAATAGTTGGCAACAAAGGCTTTTTTAGGTCAAGCTCTACACAAATCCTAGCAAACCGCCCTTTACTATGCTTCATCGTCGTCATGTCAACCTTTAGAACCTTGCTGACCTGGCTTCCAAGCACATAGAGGATACCCTTATCATAGTAGTCCATTGGCAATCTAGCAATTCTCACCCATTCCGAGATACTACATATAGTCTCTTTGTCCGGGTCAAAATCCTGTTTCCAAAGTTGAACTGCCAAATAATGATCCATAATCAACCATGGCCCCCCAGTCAACACAAAGTCATAATCAGCACTCTTTTTTAAACTTGACTAAGAAAAAATCAGCCCCCACATCGATAGTTTCAAATTGGTCTCCATGGAGTCCCCATATTTGTTGCAGTTTAGCAACCAAATAATCCTCACGGATCATTCGACCCAAAAGTTTCACTATTAGCGTTCTTCGCCACTTCTTGATAAACCGCCGCTTTTCCACCCTAATCCTCTCCTTCCATCTTCCCCCACTTCACCAATCCTCTTCCTCCCTCTCCCCCTCTTCATCCTTCACATCCTCCTCGTTGGAGTTCTGTACACACGCTTGTTTGTACATCTTCTCCACCTTCTCCGCCACATGAACCTCATCCTGCTTCATCTCACATGTCATTCCTCCCTCTAACATCCCCACATTCCTCCTACCCACCTCCCTATCCATCATCCAGTCCTCCTCCTGTAGCATCATCGACTTATCCTTTGAGAATTCCCTAACACCCCTACGAACCTTCTTTCTGCTTTGATCAAGGGCATTAGATTCCTATTTTGAAAGCGGTGGCCTGAGCCCTCTCTCCTCCCCAACATCCACCTCTGTTTCGGCCTCTGAGCATACCACTACGTTTCTATTTTTTCTTATTGCATTGGTCCATTTGTTGGCGTTGGCCGGGCTAATAACTTGGTTTTATTTTTTTACTTAGTTTTTTAGTTTTTTTTCTTAATTTAGGCTGAAATTTTTTTTTTGTTTTTCATTTTTTTTTCATTTTTTTAGGTAATATTTTCTTTATTTTTCTTCCCTTTTTCTTTTTTTGTTTCTTTTTACTTTTCATCATTTTTTTATTTGTGATTTGATTATATATTTTTGACTTAATTTTCAATTTCCATCTCTTCTTCCTTTTTTTTTAATTCTTGTCTTAAGGATTTTGGTTATCCAAGCTTTTCAAATTTGGAAAAAAAGAAATAGATATATTTTTTTAATTTTTTTTACTTTTATTTTATTATTTTTTTTGCATTTTATAATAATTGGATTTTATTATTATATTTGAAGTATGTTTGGACAAAATACAGTGCTTATTATTCTTATTTATATATTTAGTAAAATAAAAATAATATAAAAATAAAAATGAAAGTTATGTAAATGACTATAATATTTTTAATATAAAAATATTATTTTTGTATAAAATAATAAAATATTTTTATTTAAAAAAATATTTTTTACATAAACTAATAATAGGAAAAAAATTAATAAAATACATTTTTAATTTTTAATCCTAAAAAATATTTTTTTGGGTAAGCATAGACTATAGAATAAATTTTTCCCTTTTTGGGTCTGATGTACTGAAATAGTGGAGGGCATAATGATAACTCCAAATTCTTTTTGAGAGAAAAAACTGACATTCCATCCATATAACAATATTGGAAGGCAGAATTCATTAAAGGCTAGAAACTTGTTTTCTCAGAGAAACCAACACCGATGTACCAAGCAAGATTTTTATGCTTTTCAGTTGCATTTCCTTCTCTTTAATCAGCTTTTTCATCCTGCCAAGAGAATAATTAATTTCAATGAATAAATCAGAAACTAACAAAGCCAAAGTTGTTTACACAAGAAGGGTTGAAAAGATTATTTAAGTCAGGTAGAAATTTGCACATTCTTTTATTTACCAAATATTACAGAATCATATTTCAGTAAGCAAATGCTGAAAAATGAAATTGTAATTCTTTTGTATTCAACATATTGTTAGCAACAGATTCAAAATATCAAGATACTATTGGTGTTTAAGTCCTGCTGTTTATAATATCATTCTAATGAAGGAAAAATTAAGGAAAAACAAAAAAGTTAACATAAAAACGTAGCATAATGCTGTCATTCAAAACCCACAGATAAAATTGTCAAGTTTTTTATATATAAATTTTAAAGCAAACCAAACTTTGGAGTCATGAGAATAAACACAACTCTTAATAATATCCTGACAATATACCAAACATAGGATCGAGACTCAAAATAAAAAAATTTTGGGTTACAGAATGAGACTGATATTGATATCATGACATTGTTTAATACTTATTTTTTATTTTCATATTATATTTTTTGTTGGGTCAATTTGTCTTATTATACTTGACTAAACAAATTTTTATAATTCAAACTTTCAGAGAAGACTGTCTATTAGCATTAGTCTAAAATGCAGACTACCAAGAGTTTATGTCATTCAAGTGTTAAAATTTCATCTAGCATATAACAGGAAGACGTTGCCTTCCCGATTTCACTTAAATATGAATAATTGTTATGACAATGTATATATATTCATTTCTTTTTTATATTTCTTACGTCAAATGAAAACTTTTTTATTTTCATATTTCATTTCATTTGGCATGTTGATTATGCCGCTAAAATTACTGGGCTTTAGGACCTCTGCGTTAAAAATTGGGCTTGACTAAAAACTCTTTATGCACAGAATTTGTATACTTAACCAGGCCTTGCTGACCCAAAAGGATAAACCAAGGTGCTTTTTTATTTGGGTAATTCATTTTACTCTCTCTCTTTATATATAACTGGTTTTTTATTGTAATATTAAAAATAAATTTTTAATCAATGTCATCAGATTTTACAATTAAAACAGTATATGATTTTTACAAAAAATTTTTTAATTAAATTATATACTTGTCATATTGTTATTGAAACGTTATACACTTATCATATTTTAATTAAAAAATTTAATGATAAGAATATAAAGAACTATATTTAAGTTTAGTCCATAAAAAAAAAAGATCATTGAATGAAATCTTGAGCTGCCAATTTTATTCACCTTAAATGCTACATATGTAATTTTTTTTAAAAGGACACTTCCTATTAATTTTTTTAAATAAGGTAATTTTTAATTTTTTTCATATATATTTTAATTCATGAATTCAGATGTTAATAAATATAATGGAAAATTTATTCAATTCTTTATAGATAAAAGTAATTAAAAAAATTCAACCTGTATTTCTTACATCAATATACAAAAAAAAAAAAAAAGACTTTAGAGTTTTTTTATTACTTTGAAAGAAAGGAAAATATAATAAAGAAGACAATAAAAATGAAAGAATAAAAAATTAGAAAGCAATAAAATATATGATATTGTAGTATTTTACTACATACAATAGTAGTTCATTACATATAGAAATTAGAAGGATTTTTTTATATGGTTTAGCATTGGAATTTGTTTTTATTTGGTTTAACACAATATATATCTTAAATAGTTTTATATATTTTAAATAATAATTAACGTATGGTATTAGTAATAATGCTTATCAATGCTAAATAAATTATTTATGTTTTTAAAACTGAATAATTATTGAACCAGTGAAATCATTAGTTCACAGTTTATTAGTTCAACTGTGATTAAACTGGTGATAATTAAATATATATATATATTATCTTATATATTAAAAATTTAAGATAATAAATAATAATGAACAAATATTAATAAATTTTGAAATATGTTATAATTAATTATACATAAAAACAAATCAAACATAGCATAATATTTAATATTTAATTTGTTTAAAGTATATTTACATAATTTTAATAAAAATTATCTGAATTTTAGTTTTGTTTCATATCTATTATATTAAAATTTTGTAATTATAAATAACATAATAATGATAGTTTAAGAGAAAAGATATTGTTTTTGTTAAAATAAAACCATAATAAAAGTTATATATTAAATATTACATATTATAATAGAAGGTACCTTTTAGTTTAGTGGAAGAGGCATGCCAAATACACCGAGAGGTCATTGGTTTGAGCCATAACATTACAAGTTTTGCTAAAAAAGATTAAGACCATTTCAATTAATGACCTAACTGGTTTTTCCGATTCTTATTGGTTCTTCATTAGTTTTACTGGTTTACTGGTCCTGAGTCCATCCAAATTTAAGGGCTAACTGAACCAGAGCAGATTCTAATTCCTAATCCAATTGGCTGATCCATTTCAAAATAGTGTAAATTACTTGTGAGTATAAAATATTGGCAAATAAATAAGTGACAATAGAATTAAATAAAAGGACATATTTAAAATATTATAAAGACTTAATTGAAAAGATTTAATAATTTTAATGGTCAAAATTATTTAATTCTATTTTTTGAGATATAGAATAGATTTTATTACTTTCTATTTTTTTAAATTTTTAATTATCTTCTTTATTATATTCTCCTTTCTTTTGAGTAATAAAAAAAATCCCAAAATCTATTTTTTGCATATCAATGTAAGAAATGCACTCTAAATATTTTTTTATAAGTACTTTTATCCATAAAAAATTGAATGAATTTTCTCTTATATATATATATATATAAATATTTGAAGTTATGAATTAAAAATATATGGAAAAAATTAAAAATTAAAATCACTTGTAAAAGAATTGAATGGAAATGACTCGTTCTTTTTTTTATTTTTTTAAAAAGATGCATCCTTAAAAACAAATAAATAAATAAATAAATAAGATGTGTCCTTTAAAATAAAATTGTTAGCTTAAGATTTCATTTAATGATTATTTTCTTTATAGTAGTAGTGTTAAAAAATCACTTATTACTTCTTTTTATGAAAAATTAAAATATTTAATTTATTAAAAACTTTTTCCATATGTCCTCCTTTGAGGTTTAGTGGACCAGTAATGCCCCTACGTAAATGTGATATAGTTATTAATACTGCTATTCAAATTCTTAGATATATTAAAGCTCCACCACCTAAGACACTTAATAGAGCAAAGTATAAATATTAAGCTAATATGTTTTTACATTTAAACTTGGTTTTCAACATTTCCAACTTTTGGAAATGTTTTAAATACAGCTTATGTTGGAATTTTCTTTAAAATATGTTGCTACCTTAAAGCTTTTTCTTTACAAAGATATAGAAAGTTTAGAATTACTTAACATATTTCTCAACAATTTCAATAGTGTAATGTTCCACATTTCTTTTGTACCATTTATGTCCAGTAAGTTAGGCATAATGTATTGTGGTACTACACCATGCTCTTTAGAAAACTTTGTAAATGGACTAGGCAAATGTCTATTATCTATATACCTGCCAAAATATTTGTCTCCTCTATTTGACCTCATAATCTTGATTTGTTTATTACATTATTTTTCTACCTTTGCTTTTTATATTTTAAAAGTATCAAATACTTCATTTTTATTATAAAGCCAATAGATGAACATATAATACAAGTAATCGTCAATAAAAAAGATCATATATTTTTTTACCATTAGAACTCATATTAGTTAGCAAATATTAGTATGTATAATTTCTAATAATTCAAAACTTCTCTTAGCACCCTTATGTGACATTTTAGTTTGCTTACCCTTTATGTAGTCCACACATGAATCAAAGTCAGTCTAATCTAAGGATTCAAAAATTTCATCTTTTACTAATTTTTTGATTCTTTCAATGGAAATGTATCTTGTAATATCCAAAAAAAATTATTAAAATTGAAATTTAAGAGGAAACTAAATTAATTAGGATTTAATTAATTTTTTGAGGAAAATAGGAATTTTGTGGAATAATGGAGAAATTGGGATTTTATAAAATTATATAAAGAAATATGGGTTTTATGAAATTATTGAGGAAATTATTTAATTCTAAAGGCTTTATTTAATTAATTTTGGAAAATTTAGAAAGTAGCCATAATTTTTTTTAGAGATTATTTACCCGTGAGATTAATATGAATTTAGAAATAATTTTAACTTAAGATTTTATACTTCTTTAGTTTTCAAAGCTAAAACCCAACTCTTAAAACCCAAATCTAAGGAAATAAATAATGACCCACCTACCCAAGGGCCCAAACCCATAACCTAACTTAATTAAGACATTACCCTAGCCTTACATTCTTTCATTTTCATGCATAGAACACTAGAAAAAATCGGTGGAGGAGGAAGGCACAGAAGATGAAGGAGGAAGATGGAGGGCAATGTTTTAGGCCAAGTTTGAGAGAGAAAATGCAACATTTAGCTTAGGTCACTTTAAGGAAACTTAATCTACTCCTTCTCCTCTTTATTTTGCTATGAAAATGATCATTTTCAAAACCACAAGGTTATTGATTTGGGGATTTTTGTGTGTTTTCGAGCAAGAAGATAAGAAGTGAAACCAAGATATAGGTATGAAATTCCCTTTCATTTATAAATATTTTTCCCTTAAGCTCGTTCTTGAAGCATGATTTTGGTATATGGTTTGGTATGTGTGTGAAAATGGAAGGACCTATAGGCAGAGGTTGAGATTTTGGTGCAAGGGGTTGAGGATTTTTGATTTAGGAGGCTTGGTAAGGTGAGTTGTTAATTTTATAGACTTTACTTCATAGTAGATATAGATTTTCTTTATATTGATAGAATGTTTTGATGATATATGATTATGCTAGATTTGGGTGTCCACTTGAGACATGCCAATAGTCATGTAGGAAGTGGAAAATATTTTTGAAAGATAATTGGTGTTAATTTCATTCACATATATAGCAACATATTGTTGATTGCTTGTACATATGATTATATGATACTAATGATGAGTTTGACTATTGATATGGTGAGATATTATAGGCGATGATTGTGTCCTGGTCGATGGAGTTATGATTATGCTCTTGATTATGCATAAGCATTGTGATTGTATATTGAGCCGTGATTGTGTTCTTGTAATATCTGATTTTCTAAAAATAAGAGAAAACGTGAGAAACGTAACGTATAGTTTTTCCATAAACAAATGAAATTCATCGGATACAAAAAGAAGTCCCCCAAAATGAATTAGTTAAAGTCTCAAAAAATTTAGAAAGCATTCTAGACTCCTAAAAATGAGAATCCCGGGCTCAGACGAAAATGAAAACAGAGCTAGAATGAGGAAATGAATTTGAATGAAAGGTTGATGAAATATAAGGGTATTTTCGTCATTTTGAGCAAATTTTGGAATTCTCACATAAGGACTTTTTAAATGAAATTTTTAAGTTTTTCAGGGTTCTCAGAGGCCCTAAAAATCATAGGAAATTCCAGGATAGTGAAAATCCCTTCGGTGGACATTTTTTGACGTCGATGTGCCTGAACTTTGATGGATTCGTTCGAGAAGGTTTTAGCTCTGATTCGAGTGATTCCAAAGGCATTTTACTAAATTGGGAACCTAAATGGAAAAGATGATTCTAAAAAAGGAGCTAAAATAAGTTAGAAATGAAAATGCCAAGAACGAAGGGCAAAATAAAAATTTTTGAAAAGTCTTTCTTCCTCCCACCTATATATAAGTGGCGCCCCATCTCCTCATTCATTTAGCCCATTATGTTTCTACCCTAGACCAGAAGAAAACCTTAAGGGATGAGGTGCACCAAGAGGAGGATGAAGGAAGGAGAAAGACAAGGGAGGAATAAAGGGAAAAATTTAGATTTGAAGAGAGAAGGCCAAGGAAAGTGAGAACCAAGCAAGAAAACAAGGAAAAACAAGGCCAAGAGAAATGATCTCCACCTTCTTGGATGTGTGAGGTCAAGGGAGAGGATTCAAGACTCAAGGAAAAAGTGTGTAAATGTAAGCAAGGTGGCTCTCTCTACCTTCTTTCATACATGGATGTGTGCTTATATTGTCTTTGAATGTATATATATATGTTTGAGCTATGAAAAGTATTTTAGGATGAGCTTTTATTCCATGGTACCATGATGATATTTTATGCATTCAAATGATAGTTTATATGCTTGTTTTGGTTTGCTTGAGTGTGAAGAAGCCAAGAACCCTCTAGCCATAGTGAGGACGAGCCAAGAACCCTTAAAATTAGTTGAAACAAAGTAAAGAGTCTCCCAAAAGTGAGGTTAACTCCCAAGAGTAAGGTTGAGTTTTCTTAAGGAAATGGGTGAGGCAAGTCCAAAATCCACAAGTGAATAGGTGAGGCTAATCCACTTACTTGGCAAACCTATGTATGTTATGTATGACTTGTTCAAATGCCAAGAATGTTTCTTGAATGCTCACATATGTTAATATATCTATGCATATATTTTCAAGACTTGTGTATTGTATACTTTATGTGTGATTGAATGAAAAATGAGCTATTAAAATTCTTTGAATCTTATCCCCTTCTTTCCAATGTCTTAACATGTTAGGTGGACCAAGAGAACAAGGAAATGAGAGCCAACCACATAAGAGATGAAAGTATGACATTGAAGTGCATGGAATTTGCTTCTTTAAGGTCATATAAGTGGCAAATATTGTAGTCTATTATTGCATATGACTTATGAACACTTGAGCATGTATAATTATGTTAATATATTATGTACAAATGAAGTTTAAGGTTGTATGTATGGAAATATGCATGTTGGACATGTAATGGCAATTTTGCATTATGGAAATGTATGTATAAATGGAAGTGGAATAGCCAAATTGAGATGTATGAGATTTGGGACCACTTAGGTAGTTCATACAAGTCATATTTATACTTTTAAACTTGCCCAAGAGGTGCCAAACACTAAGGGAAGTCATTTGAACACTTTGGTATCCTATATGGAGCCAAAATTGACCATATTGGAAATCTACATTACTTTTTGTCCAAATGAACTCTTCTTGATTTGAGACTTGACATGTAATTATAGATTGTTAAGAGATTTTTTTGAAGCTAAAGTGCAGAATTTTTGGAGGTCTATGGAATATTTGATAAATTTTCAAATTTGGAAAAAATTCTGATTTTGGTTCATGGTACTGTTTACATTGGTCCAAAAATAAATTCTATCACTCAGGGGACAAATGATGTTCAATTGCCACAAAATTTTATATGGAGAAACTAGATGCTCCCAGTGACTTGTAAAAACTAGAAGCACCCCATTTGGATATCTAAAGAGGGAGATATGAATTTTTAAAATTTTTACCCAGTATTAAGTGTTCAGACTGACCTCAAGTACTATTTGATTAGTTTTTGAGGTTTGGACATGCCTAAACTAGTCTAAAGTATTTTTTCCCTCTATCTAACATCTGTAGCTTTCCATATTGGTATCATTTGCATGGATTTTATTTTTGTGAAATTAATTGGACATTTTTGAAGTTTGTAGTAAAAAGTTGTGATAATACCAGTAGTCAGCCAGACCTCTGCAGTTTTTTGAATATCAAACGTCTTCTTTGTTGTGTTTCATGGTTTGGACATATTTTTAGTATAAATTAGACATGTGTATCTTTCAATATTGGCAAAGAATGCAAGATTTTTATTTTTCTAGAATTGGTTATAATTTTCTAAAATTTGTGATAGAAAAGGCAAAATTCTAGCTAAAATTACTTCATGAGATTTTATGTGTCTCTTGCCTTTGCACGAGTTCTAGGACACTTTTGGTAATGTATTTGAGTTGTATTTATGTAATTAAATATGAAAATATAATACATGAGTCCATATGGCCCCTGGGACTCTGAAAAAAAAATTCTATCCATGGCAAAGTGCATGTATATTCATTGTTCTCATGCTACCTTTCTTGCTTCATCATGAAATGCATAGAATAAGATCTAGAAATGGCATGAGGCAAGCTAGATAAATATGGTGTTATAGTTCTTATATATGCATATATGTGTGTGTATGCCATGATTGTACACCAAACTATGATTGTGCCACTCCCTGTGTTATTGGCCAATAACTAAGTAATAGATATGTGGTTACTAGTATGGGATAATAATTACTTGATAGTCAAACTACTCATTTGCTTGATTCATGCTTTGTTTTATGATATTTTGTGTAAAATATTATGATAGTTTATTCTATGTTATATGATTGGAATTGTATCTTTGGTTGTTAAGATTTTATATCTTACCTTGATTGTGGACTACACATTTTAGTTAGTAATTTTTGGAATAGCAAAAAAGGGAGAGAAAGGATAAGAAAATGGTAGTAACTATCCCTTATGTATCTTATTTTTATTTTGTGTTATGCTATGGTAATGTATTGCAATCCTTGAGTATTTGATAAGGGCTATGAAAGAATGTGTGGTTTAGGAATAGCCTTTATCTGTGGCCTTGACATGATATGAATATTAATGCCAAGTGTAGGGTCATTGTAGTAAGAATGATTACTATGGGATTTATACCTTTGGGTTAGCACTTTGATAATTGCTAATTTTTATACATTTTATTCCTTCTAATTTAGGCATTTTGATGATAAATTATGGCTTAATGGATTTAATTAGAGGATATTTGTATTTTGCTAGCTATTTTTGCACTTTATAAATTAATTTACAAAATTATTAGTTTTTAATGTATTAATTCCTTTAAATAATTTTGTGAATTTTTCCTATTGAATATTTCCTATTATTTTTATAGATGTTTAATGGGCAATTGGAGCTTGAATAGGAAATTGAATTAGAGAGGAGATGGAGGTTCAAGTGTGCAATTACAAGGAAGGCTTGGGCTTTTTCATATCACACTCCACGGCCCATATAATCATACACTCACTCACTTTTCATTCATGGGGTGCCACCAGAAATACACACACAAAAGCATGAATTAAGTGATTAAAAGAAGCATGTGGACCCCACATTCATTCACATTGCCATATCATAGTACTCTTCATACATCCACGGGCCATACACTCATATTCATACATGAAGCATCATTTTCCTTGACGCACTCTCTCACACGAAGCTTGCATGGCTTTCTAATGTATATTCCATATAGTTAGCTCACTCATACACATATCACACACCTACTACATACTCATAGGTTCCTCCGCATTTCCATACACTCTCTTTCGTATACAAACATCAGGCATGCACGTAATCACACTCCAAGGCAGCACACATTCAACTCTTCCTCACACAGATAGCACACACGAGACCATGCGAGAAAGAAAATAGACATGCATAGTTGATGTGGAAGCACCAACACAAGGCACCAAACCCTCATGTGAAGCTATAGTACTAACATATACATAGAGCTCTATGAAGACACGTGAAGAGAATAAAAGCATCAGGGAGGCTCTGTTTTGAAGTGGAAAGGGAATAATCATGTGGAAGAGGAGGCTAGGAAGGAAGGAGAGTCTTGGGTTGAGAACAGAACATTATAGAGAGAGAAGAAAGCACATCATTCATTCAGGAGGGGCCTACAAATTAAGAAATAGGATGAGAGAACATGTGAGAAGGGAGGAGGGCATTCGGAGGCTCGGGCAGAGGGGAAAAGGGTTGGAGAATGCACTAGAGGAGACGTCCTTAAATGGAAGCTTGAATTTACTTTGGTAGCTAGCTAAGAGTGTGACTTTCATGGATAAAGATAGGAGTTCTAAGATTCATCCCCTGTAACACCCCAAAATTAACTAAAGTGTTAATAATGTATTTAGACTAATTAAGAATAATTATTATGAAATAATTAGGTAAGCTATATGAATGAAAATTTATAGAGAAATAAGTTATTAATATGGGTTTAAGATTTCTATTAGATTAAAGCTTAATTTGGGCCCATAAATTAATTTGAGTAAGCTATGGATAAGGATTTATGGAGGCCCAATGATCTTAGGTGTAAGCCTAACTCCTTACCATGAGACTTGGCCTAAGAGAGATCACTTAGCAATGACCCAATTTGGTTTAGTGAAATAGAGGCCCACGACCCAATTCATATAAGCCCTTATAGTTGGCCTAACACACTTTATGCAGACCCAAATTAGATTGACTCTTGGAACTTGGCCTGACCTAATTAAATTTCTATAGCTCAACTCATGAAATAAGGCCCAACAAGCATAAAAATTTGAACCTACAAGGAATTGGGCCTTTGGGTCAGCATATTCTACTTTTAGCTCTAAATTTTCTGTAGCCCATTTATTAAACCATAGCCCAACTGTGACGACCCTAAGTTCTAACATCGGTAATTATAGTTAAATACATGATTAATAAATAATGATCAAGGTTTGGAGTTGTTGCAACTAATCACATTAATAAAATATAGAGAAATTTTAACCTTGATACTACTAGGATCATCAACTAACAACTATAACAGGAACATGCATAAAAAGGGTTTGTACCATCATTAAAGGTTTAGGATTCATCCATTAATCGATTTCAACCCACAAAACATCCCACCAATGTCCCCATGCTACTCCCTAACATTAGCCTTACTGAAATTAGGGTTTCTAGGTCAAATATAGAAGTTTGGGGACCTGCGCCGCGACCTGGAACTTCCCCGCCGTGGCTAAGCTAGGTTCTGGAGCTCGAAAACCAAGTTTTTAAACTTGCGCCGCGGCCTGGAACTCTTGCGCCGCGGCCAAGTTGCTCTCTGGAATTTTCCTTGCCGCGGCGAGTTGGATCTGCGCCGCGGCCAACCTATATGGCGCCGCGGTGAGTTTTGCTACTGTAACCTCCCTAATTAATTTCCTCGACTCATGCCACGGTGATACTTCTTGCGCCGTGGCGAGGTTACGTTCTGTCACCCTCTGGGCGATTATTTTCACTCCGCGCCGCGGCGAGATTTCTCAAGTTGCGGCGTCCCTCACCACTGTCACTCCCTAGGCCGTGGCGTGACTCCCTTCTGTAGCTCTTTTTCCTATATTTCGCCCCCTACACTCCATTTCTCTTATTAGGGACACTCTAAGGTCACTTCCCCTCATTTTATATGGCTCTAATGGCATTTACCTACCTTATTTACTTAGCTATGCTTCCATTACCAACTCAAAACTTATATGCCCATTTCTTTCCTCTAATTACCTCCTACTAGCAAGTTTATGGAATAATAACAACACCAATCATGCACCGTTGCTATTTAACATTAGATACACTTTCCATTATTAGCCAATTATAGTCATGAGGTTCAATTCCATGATAATCGAATTACATATACAATCCCTATACTTGGCAACTCATGATGCAATGCAGCAATGATACAAAACTAACAATTCAATTACAATACATTTTGTCAAGCTCCCAGACCTATGTGCTACCAAACCATTTAACAGGCTCTCGTTAATTTTCTCCTTGCCACTAAGAGGTCCGATCCCTGAAAATGTTAGCCCACAACAGGGTGAGATATACAATCTCAGTAACAAAAGGAAATTTCCATATATATGTACAGGTCAATCAATCTAAGACAATCTCATGTCATCAATATCAGAATCATCAATTCAGTTGGCAAATGAACTAGTTGAGCTACCATTGACTACTGTCCCATACCAGCAATCATACATAACATGTTAATGGCCAATAACACCGGGAGAGGCCCGTTCACGGCACCTACTCCATCATGAGCACAACCAGGGCTCAGTGCATCTGGGGTTTGATCATAACTCGGTGCTCGATCGTAGCATGTAACACCCCGAAATTAATTAAGGTGTTAATCATAGATTAAGATTAATCAAGGATAATTAATAGAGCATGATTGGGCTAGTTAAGGAAATAGGGATTTCAAATAGATAAATTATTATTATGGGTTGAGAATTTATTTAGGATGGAGATTTACATCTAGGCCTAAATTAATTAAATCATGATAAGAGGCTAATGGAGGCCCAATGAATTAGAGGTAAACCCAAACTAATTTAATGAGATAGAGGCCCAAGATTTATTTTGTATAGGTTCAATTAAGTGGCCTAATTACCCTTGTGCAGACCCAAGCCCTTGAGCCCTTCAAATTAGGCCCAAAACCGATTAAACTTCAGCAACCCAATGAGTGAAAACTGGCCCAACAGAATTATGTAGCCCAACACTTAAAAACTGGCCCAATAAGTAAAATCTGAAACCCAATTGGATTTGGACTTGGAGCAACCCATGACCCGGCCTTTTGACCCAACTTAAACCCATCTAAACCCTAATGCTTCAGCCACACTTTCATTTTTCTGAAACTCAAGAGGCAAATTCGGAGGTTGAGAAGGAGGCTAGGGTTTGGGGCAAAGATTCTGCATTTCCACACACTTAGAGCAAGATTTGGCCAAGGTAATAGTTATAGAACTTAACCCCCTCATCTTTCTCTTTAATTTGGTCCGATTAGTTTTTCATTTGGAGAGATTTCATTATACCCAAAATCTGAAAAGTGAGTGTTTGGAGGTTTTCTTGGTGAAATTCGTAGGTTGAGGTTGGGGTTAGTATTAGGAGACTTTAAACCCCCCATTTTGATGCTTTCTTTTATGGTTTGAGACCCCCATAGCTTATTTGTATTATGGGCATTAATTTTGTACGAATTTGCTTAGGATTTTGGGTGACACATTGAAAATTCTGGTGGGAGATACTTGAATCCGAATTTGGGATTTGTGGTGGCTGTTGCAATTGTCTGCAAGTGAGGTAACTGGGGTTTACAATAATTCCATGCATGTATCTATTTTAATTTCATATTTGCTGTATATGAATGATTTGAAATGCTGAATGAATTGGTTGGCTATCTGTTATATTATGATTGGACCTTGTGAGTCCATGGTGGAGCTGTGGTGCGGCTGCCACCCGTGCATGTGCTACGATCGAGCACCGGGTATGATCAACCCCAGATGCACTGAGCCCTGGTTGTGCTCAATGGGGAGTAGGTGCCGTGGACGGGCCTCTCCCGGTGTTAATGGCCTTTAACATGTTGAATATATGATTGCTAGTATGGGATAGTAATCATGATAGCCTAATTGTTTCATTTGCTGAAATGACTGATATGTTTCTGATATGGATTTTGATTTATGCATATATGTTGATTAAACTGGATTATATGATGGAATTGCTTTGGTTACTGAGATTCATATCTCACCCCGTGTTGTGGGATTAATATTTTAGGTGAAAGTTCCTCGGGTAAGGATAAGGGTAAGCAAGTGGATGAAAATCCATAAGCTTCAACCTATGGGGAGATGGCTACACTTGGGCTGACTTAGCTAGTATAGATGCTAATTTTGTATTCCTTAATGTATAGCATCATCATGTATCTGTATTGCCAAGTGTAGGCTTGAACATTTGATTTATTGAGGATGTATGAACTGAGGGGTTAGACCTCATCTTAATTTGGTAGTTGTTGTATGGACTCATGATTTCTGTTGTAATTGGTGCTGACATGTAATATTGCTTATCAATGGAAATGTAACCCTAAGACATTGATATGAGCCCCTAATATATGGAACCCCCATTTATTTTGTATTAAAGGATAGCTGCTAGTAGTTCATGTATATTTTGTTGTTGATACTTTATGAACTTGCTGATGGAAGGTAATTAGAGGAAAGAAACGGGCATATAGGTTTTGAGTTGGTAATGGAAGTATAACTAAGTAAATAAGGTAGATAAATGCCATTAGAGCCATATAAAATGAGAGGAAGTGACCTTAGAGTGTCCCTAAGAAGAGGAATGGAGTGTAGGGGGCGAAATAGAGGGAAAATAGCTACAGGAGGGAGTCACGCCGCGGCCAAGAAGGCTTCGCCGCGGCCTAGGGAGAGACAGTGGCGAGGGACGCCGCGGCTTGAGAAATCTCGCCGCGGCGCGGAGTGAAAATAATCGCCCAGGAGGTGACAGAACGTAACCTCGCCGCGGCGCAAGAAGTCCCGCCGCGGCGCGAGTCGAGGAAATTAATTAGGGAGGTTACAGTAGCAAAACTCGCCGCGGCGCCACATAGGTTGGCCGCGGCGCAGGTTCAACTCGCCGCGGCGAAAGTCAAGAAAATTCCAGAGAGTAACTGGGCCGCGGTGCGAGAGTTCTAGGCCGCGGCACAAGTTTAAAAATGTGGTTTTTGAGCTCCAGAACCTAACTTAGCCGCGGCGGGAAAGTTCCAAGTCGCGGCGCAGGTCCCCAAACTCCTATATTTGACCTAGAAACCCTAATTTCAGTAAGGCTAAGGTTAGGGAATGGTATGAGTACATTGGTGGGATGTTTTTGTGGGTTGAAATTGATCAATGGATGAATCATAAACCTTTAATGATGGTATAAACCTTTCTTATGCATGATCCCGTTATGGTTGTTAGTTGATGATCCTAGTAGTATCAAGGTTTAAATTTCTCCTATATTTTCATAATGTAATTAATTGCGATGACTCCAAACCTTGATCATTATCTATTAATTGTGTATTTAGCTATAATCACTGATATTAGAATCTAGGGTCGTCACAGTTGGTATCAGAGCAATGGTTCAGGAAAATGTGTTAATTTATATCTTTGTTGTTAGAAAACTTGGCAATCATGATGCATGCATGATAGGAATAGGAACATTGTGGCCTGATGATAACTCTCATACCTATATATCTATGTATCTGCCATGGGTGGAGTGTGTTTTGGTTGCCTTGGGCTGTAGCTTAATGGGGAATGCTTGTGGTTGTGCTTGTAGCTTTGAAGAGTTAAATGGCTACTCGTAGAGAAACCACTAAGATGTTAAGAGAGATGCAAGAGGCCATGGCTGCCATGGCCAACCGAATGAAGGAACAAGCTGAGGCCCATGAAACTACAGTGAGGGCAATGACTGATCGGCTTCAAGAGCAAGCCGTGGCCCATGCAGCGACTGTGCAAGTGCTGCAACAACTTCATGAGAATATGAGTAAGCAAAACCAAGAGGTGCCAGTGAGAAATCGTGGGGGGGATGGTCAAAACCCTGGTGTGGGAGAGGATGGTGACCTCTCTGTGGTGTTGTCTAAGTTCCAAAAGGCTAATCCTCCATCATTTTTGGGGGAGTTAGACACTGAGAAGGCCGAGAAGTGGCTAATGCAAATAGGGAAGATCTTCGGGGTTATGACTTGCACCACCGAACAAAAAGCAAAGCTGGCCATCTATAAGTTGGAAGGTGAGGCGGAGCACTGGTGGAAGAGTGCTTCTAGATTATTGGTTGCAAGGGAGATACCCTTGACCTGGGAGAGCTTTCAAACAGTATTTGAAAGCAAATATTTTCCCCCATCGGTGAGGGCCGACAAGGAAGCTGAGTTTAACTTCCTTGAGCAAGGGGATATGAATGTAGACCAGTATGCGGCCAAATTTATTCAGTTGTCCCGCTTCTCTTCCTACCTGAAAAGGTTTGATGATGAGCCCTGGAAAGCCGAAAAGTTTGAGAGGGGCTTGAGACCGGAGATCAAGGATAAGATTGTATCCTTACAAATTCGTAATTTTGATGAACTAGTGGAGAAGTGCAGAGTGACAGAGAGGGCCATGATGGAGACTGAGGCCAAGAGAAAGAAGACCCTGGAAGGAAAACGGGACCGGGGCATGGAGCCCTTTAGGGGCGGAAGCAAGAAAGGAACCCATGGTGGGAGTGGCTCTTGGGGAAGGAGACCACCCCCAAGGAATGTCCCTCAAAGAAGAAGTATGGGACCACCAAGAATTTCAATGATTGCCCCACCCACTTGTGCCAAATGTGGGAAGAACCATGGGAACGGGCCTTGTCCTGTGTGTTACAATTGTGGAAAGCCGGGACACTATGCGCGAACTTGCACAGTGTCACGTGAGTCGGCCTCATCAATTAAGCCGCCTATCCAAGGAAGGGTGTTCGCCCTTACGCAGCATGAGGCTAGTAGATCCCCTAGCCTGATCCGAGGTACATTGCTTGTCCATAATCATGTCGTAGATGCATTGTTTGATTCGGGTGCGACCCACTCATTCATCTCATATGACTGTGTTAAGCGTCTGGGTCTTAAAATTAGCTTGTTGCCATTTGAATTATCTGTGTCCACCCCTACTGGATATTCTATGATTACATCTGATGTATGCTTAAATTGTACTGTACAATTGGATAGCCGTTGTACTACCCTTGACTTGATTTGTATCCCTTTGTGTGATTTCGATGTAATCATTGGCATGGACTGGTTGTCTGCTAATAATGTGATACTGGACTGCAACCGTAAGACTGTTTCTTTACCCGCAAACATACCTGAAACATGTCCTGTGACTGAGCTTACTTGTGTGTCTGCTGCCCAAGCCGGGAGGTGTTTTAGGCGTGGATGCCAAGGGTTTCTAGTGTTCTTTTCATTGCATGTTGAAGTTGAGGATGGGTTAGAGGATATACCGGTGATTAGTGAGTTCCCTGAGGTTTTCCCTAAGGAGTTTAGTGGACTACCTCCAGAGAGAGAGCTAGAATTTTCTGTTGATTTGGTACCCGGTACTGGTCCAATCTCTAAGGCCCCGTATAGAATGGCGCCTGCTGAGTTGGTTGAGTTAAAGAGCCAATTAGAAGAGTTACTTGAGAAAGGGTTTATTAGGCCAAGTGTGTCTCCATGGGGAGCACCAGTCCTATTTGTCAAGAAGAAGGATGGTACCCTTAGACTTTGCATTGACTATAGGCAACTGAACCAAGCGACTGTCAAGAATAAATACCCTTTACCCAGAATTGATGACTTACTTGACCAATTAGCTGGAGCGTCGGTCTTCTCAAAGATTGACCTTAGATTGGGATATCACCAACTTAGAGTCAAGGCTGAGGATGTACCTAAAACTGCCTTTAGGACTCGATATGGCCATTATGAATTCCTAGTTATGCCTTTTGGGTTAACCAATGCCCCTGCCATTTTCATGGATTACATGAATAGGATTTTTAGGCCTTATCTTGACCGGTTTGTGGTAGTGTTCATTGATGACATCCTCATCTACTCTAAAAGTAGTGAAGAGCATGAAGAGCATCTTAGGATAGTTCTTCAGACCTTGAGAGAGCATCAGTTGTATGCTAAGTTGAGCAAATGTGAGTTTTGGTTACGGGAGGTCAAATTCCTAGGTCATGTGATATCAGAACAAGGGGTAGCGGTAGATCCTAGCAAGGTAGAGGCGGTACTGAATTGGGAGAGACCCAAAACGGTGACCGAAATCCGTAGCTTCTTAGGTCTAGCCGGCTACTATAGAAGATTCATTAAGGGATTTTCTCAGTTAGCCATGCCTTTAACCAAATTGACTAGGAAGGACAAACCATTTGAGTGGGATGCTAAGTGTGAGAATGCCTTTCAAGAGCTTAAGGATAGGCTTACCACCGCACCTGTGTTAGTGATACCTGATCCAAAAGAGACATTCACGGTCTATAATGATGCTTCTAAGAAAGGATTAGGGTGTGTCTTAATGGAACAAGGTAGAGTGATAGCCTATGCTTCTAGACAACTTAGACCCCATGAAGAGAATTACCCTACCCATGACCTAGAATTAGCTGTTGTAGTTTTTGCCCTTAAGATTTGGAGGCACTATCTCTATGGTGCCCAATTTGAGGTGTATAGTGATCACAAAAGTTTGAAGTACTTGTTTGACCAAAAAGAGTTGAACATGAGGCAAAGGAGGTGGATGGAATTCCTTAAAGACTATGATTTTTCTTTGAAGTATCATCCAGGGAAGGCGAATGTGGTCGCCGATGCCTTGAGTAGGAAATCTATTCACATGGCAATGATGATGCTTAGAGAGCAAAGGTTGATTGAGGAAATGAGAGATTTGAATTTATCAATTTCAATGAACCCTAGTAGTCTTCTTTTGGGAGAATTGAGGATAGAAAATGACCTTAGAAAAAGGATTAAAGAAGCCCAAGAGTTAGATGCCTATTGGGGAGGAATTAAAGAGCAACTGGGTAGTGGTGAGGTCAAGGATTTTGACCTATCAGAAGATGGTTTGGTGAGGTACCAAGGTAGAGTGTGCATACCTAAGGATGAGGAGTTGAGGAACATAGTGTTATCAGAAGCTCATAATAGTCGGTACACCATTCATCCGGGCACCACTAAGATGTATAGGGATTTAAAGAAGAGCTTTTGGTGGCCTGGAATGAAGTCAGATATAGCAGAGTTTGTGGCTAGGTGTCTAATTTGTCAGAGGGTTAAGATTGAGCACCAAAGACCCGCAGGTTTGTTACAGCCATTAGAAATTCCGGAATGGAAATGGGATAGTATATCCATGGATTTTGTGATGGGTTTGCCTAGAACATCCTCGGGGTATGATGCTATTTGGGTGATCGTGGATAGATTGACGAAGTCTACCCACTTTCTACCTATTAGAGCTACTTATCCTCTAGATAGACTAGCTCAACTGTACGTTCGTGAGATTGTAAGGTTACATGGTGTTCCTAATAGCATTGTGTCAGATAGGGACCCAAGATTCACATCAAAATTTTGGCGGTCTCTACAAGAAGCCTTAGGTACTAGTCTTAACTTTAGCACTGCTTATCATCCTCAGTCTGATGGACAGACTGAGAGGACCATTCAAACCCTTGAGGATATGCTGAGAGCTAGTGTGCTAGAATTAAAGGGGAGTTGGGATGTGTACTTGCCATTAGCTGAGTTTGCTTATAATAATAGTTACCATTCCAGTATCCAGATGGCACCATTTGAGGCACTTTATGGGAGGAAGTGTCGGTCACCCTTGTGTTGGGTAGAGTTGGGTGAGAGGAGTCTCTTGGGTCCAGACATAGTGGACCAAACCACCCACCAGATAGAACTCATCAGAAAGAAATTGTTGGCTGCCCAGAGTAGGCAAAAGAGTTATGCAGATAAGAGAAGGAGACCTTTAGAATTTGAGATAGGAGACCATGTGTTCCTTAAGGCTACTCCGGTGATGGGGGTAGGACGGTCTATCAGGACAAGAAAGCTCAGTCCTCGTTATCTTGGTCCTTTCCAAATCCTTGAAAGGATAGGACCAGTGGCCTATAGAGTTGCTTTACCTCCAAACCTGGCCAGATTGCATGATGTATTCCATGTGTCTCAACTGAAAAAGTACCACCCGGACCCTTTGCATGTCATTGAGCATGAGAATGTGCATCTACAAGATGATTTGTCATATGTGGTTGAACCGGAAAGGATTGTGGACTCAAAAGTCAAACAGTTGCGTAATAAGGACATCCTCCTGGTAAAGGTAGTATGGAAGGGACTTACTCCGGATGAAGCAACTTGGGAAACAGAAGAAGCAATGAGGAAGGATTATCCTGCATTATTTGAGTAAGGTATGTCTAATTTTGAGGACAAAATTTCTAAAAGGAGGGGAGAATGTAACACCCCGAAATTAATTAAGGTGTTAATCATAGATTAAGATTAATCAAGGATAATTAATAGAGCATGATTGGGCTAGTTAAGGAAATAGGGATTTCAAATAGATAAATTATTATTATGGGTTGAGAATTTATTTAGGATGGAGATTTACATCTAGGCCTAAATTAATTAAATCATGATAAGAGGCTAATGGAGGCCCAATGAATTAGAGGTAAACCCAAACTAATTTAATGAGATAGAGGCCCAAGATTTATTTTGTATAGGTTCAATTAAGTGGCCTAATTACCCTTGTGCAGACCCAAGCCCTTGAGCCCTTCAAATTAGGCCCAAAACCGATTAAACTTCAGCAACCCAATGAGTGAAAACTGGCCCAACAGAATTATGTAGCCCAACACTTAAAAACTGGCCCAATAAGTAAAATCTGAAACCCAATTGGATTTGGACTTGGAGCAACCCATGACCCGGCCTTTTGACCCAACTTAAACCCATCTAAACCCTAATGCTTCAGCCACACTTTCATTTTTCTGAAACTCAAGAGGCAAATTCGGAGGTTGAGAAGGAGGCTAGGGTTTGGGGCAAAGATTCTGCATTTCCACACACTTAGAGCATGATTTGGCCAAGGTAATAGTTATAGAACTTAACCCCCTCATCTTTCTCTTTAATTTGGTCCGATTAGTTTTTCATTTGGAGAGATTTCATTATACCCAAAATCTGAAAAGTGAGTGTTTGAAGGTTTTCTTGGTGAAATTCGTAGGTTGAGGTTGGGGTTAGTATTAGGAGACTTTAAACCCCCCATTTTGATGCTTTCTTTTATGGTTTGAGACCCCCATAGCTTATTTGTATTATGGGCATTAATTTTGTACGAATTTGCTTAGGATTTTGGGTGACACATTGAAAATTCTGGTGGGAGATACTTGAATCCGAATTTGGGATTTGTGGTGGCTGTTGCAATTGTCTGCAAGTGAGGTAACCGGGGTTTACAATAATTCCATGCATGTATCTATTTTAATTTCATATTTGCTGTATATGAATGATTTGAAATGCTGAATGAATTGGTTGGCTATCTGTTATATTATGATTGGACCTTGTGAGTCCATGGTGGAGCTGTGGTGCGGCTGCCACCCGTGCATGTACTACGATCGAGCACCGGGTATGATCAACCCCAGATGCACTGAGCCCTGGTTGTGCTCAATGGGGAGTAGGTGCCGTGGACGGGCCTCTCCCGGTGTTAATGGCCTTTAACATGTTGAATATATGATTGCTAGTATGGGATAGTAATCATGATAGCCTAATTGTTTCATTTGCTGAAATGACTGATATGTTTCTGATATGGATTTTGATTTATGCATATATGTTGATTAAACTGGATTATATGATGGAATTGCTTTGGTTACTGAGATTCATATCTCACCCCGTGTTGTGGGATTAATATTTCAGGTGAAAGTTCCTCGGGTAAGGATAAGGGTAAGCAAGTGGATGAAAATCCATAAGCTTCAACCTATGGGGAGATGGCTACACTTGGGCTGACTTAGCTAGTATAGATGCTAATTTTGTATTCCTTAATGTATAGCATCATCATGTATCTGTATTGCCAAGTGTAGGCTTGAACATTTGATTTATTGAGGATGTATGAACTGAGGGGTTAGACCTCATCTTAATTTGGTAGTTGTTGTATGGACTCATGATTTCTGTTGTAATTGGTGCTGACATGTAATATTGCTTATCAATGGAAATGTAACCCTAAGACATTGATATGAGCCCCTAATATATGGAACCCCCATTTATTTTGTATTAAAGGATAGCTGCTAGTAGTTCATGTATATTTTGTTGTTGATACTTTATGAACTTGCTGATGGAAGGTAATTAGAGGAAAGAAACGGGCATATAGGTTTTGAGTTGGTAATGGAAGTATAACTAAGTAAATAAGGTAGATAAATGCCATTAGAGCCATATAAAATGAGGGGAAGTGACCTTAGAGTGTCCCTAAGAAGAGGAATGGAGTGTAGGGGGCGAAATAGAGGGAAAATAGCTACAGGAGGGAGTCACGCCGCGGCCAAGAAGGCTTCGCCGCGGCCTAGGGAGAGACAGTGGCGAGGGACGCCGCGGCTTGAGAAATCTCGCCGCGGCGCGGAGTGAAAATAATCGCCCAGGAGGTGACAGAACGTAACCTCGCCGCGGCGCAAGAAGTCCCGCCGCGGCACGAGTCGAGGAAATTAATTAGGGAGGTTACAGTAGCAAAACTCGCCGCGGCGCCACATAGGTTGGCCGCGGCGCAGGTCCAACTCGCCGCGGCGAAAGTCAAGAAAATTCCAGAGAGTAACTGGGCCGCGGCGCGAGAGTTCTAGGCCGCGGCACAAGTTTAAAAATGTGGTTTTTGAGCTCCAGAACCTAACTTAACCGCGGCGGGAAAGTTCCAAGTCGCGGCGCAGGTCCCCAAACTCCTATATTTGACCTAGAAACCCTAATTTCAGTAAGGCTAAGGTTAGGGAATGGTATGAGTACATTGGTGGGATGTTTTTGTGGGTTGAAATTGATCAATGGATGAATCATAAACCTTTAATGATGGTATAAACCTTTCTTATGCATGATCCCGTTATGGTTGTTAGTTGATGATCCTAGTAGTATCAAGGTTTAAATTTCCCCTATATTTTCATAATGTAATTAATTGCGATGACTCCAAACCTTGATCATTATCTATTAATTGTGTATTTAGCTATAATCACTGATATTAGAATCTAGGGTCGTCACATAGCACATGCACGGGTGGCAACTGCACCACAGCTCCACCATGGACTCACAAGGTCCAATCACAATAACAATCGAGTAGTCAACCAGTCATTTAACATTTCAAAATCAAGCATGTGTAACAAACAGCAGATTAACATGAGCATATACATGGAATTAGGAAAATAACTCAGTTACCTCAATGAAGCCAATTACTCTTCCCCTAGCTACCATAATAATCCAAATGCACACCAAGCCTATAACAAGCATCATTATCATTCTGATCATAATCAAATATTCAAAGAGTTGAATTACTAATAACAGACTAGAGATTACTCACCTAATTACCAAAGGATTTAACTTCGGATTCCAACTTCCCCACACCAGAAATTTCCATAGTTCACTCCAATTTCTGGGAAATTTCACATGAAACCAAAGCCCATATCATAGGTCAACTATAGGGATCTCAAACTAACAGAAAATGCATCAAAATGGGGGTTTAAACTCACCTAATACCAACCCCAATCTCAACCTACGAATTTCCTCAAGGAAATTCCCAAACACCCACATTTCAGATTTTGGGTATGATAAAAATTCTCCAAATGAAAAACTAATTAGACCAAATTAAAGAGAAAGATGAGGGAATTAAGTTGTATAACTATTACCTTGGCTGAATCTTGCTCTAAGTGTGTGAAAATGCAGAATTTTTGCCCTAAACCCTAGCCTCCTTCTCCACCTCCGAATTTCTCTTGTGGTTTAGCAAAATGAAAAGTGGCTGAAGCAATTAGGGTTTTAGGTGGGTTTAAGTTAGGTCAAGGGGCTGGGTCATGGGTTGCTCTAAATCCAAACCCAATTGGGTTTTCAGATTTTGCTCATTGGGCCAGTTTTCACTTGTTGGGCTGCAGAATTCTTTTGGGCCAGTTTAATACATTGGGTTGCTGAAGTTTAATGGATTTTGGGCCAAACTTGAAGGGCTCAAGGGCTTGGGTCTGCACAAGGGTAATTGGGCCACTTAATTGAGCCTATACAAGATAAATCTTGTGCCTCTATCTCATTAAATTAGTTTGGGTCTGCCCCTAACTCATTAGGCCTCCATTAGTCTCTTATCACATTTCATTAATTTGGGCCTAGGTGAAGTTTCTATCTCAATTAATTCTCAAGCCCATATTAATAATTTATCTATCTAAAATCCCTATTTACTCAACTTGCCCAATCATCCCATGTTATTTATTCTTAATTAATCTTAATCCATGATTAACACCTTAATTAATTTTTGGGGTGTTACACCAACCACTAGAAATAAGCCCAATTAGACCTTAGGCTAATGGGTCAGCCCATTTCTTATTAAAAACCCTAAAGGTTTAGTAGCCACACCCATTTGGAAGAGCAAAACACTTGGTTCTGCAGAAGGGGAAAACCTATTTTCGCACCTTGGGGAGAGGCTAGGGTTTCCATCACTATTTTGGCTCCATTTCTCCCACTTAAAGTAAGATTCTACTAAGGTAACCTTTATATAACTTCATCCTCTCTTCTTCCTCTTTGATTTGGCCTGATTGATCTTTTATTTGGAGCATTTTTATCTTCCGCCCAAAATTGAAACTTGTTGTTTGGTGATTCCATGGTGGATTTTCAGAGGTTAAGGCTATGGGTGTTAAGTGAGTATTTCTTCCCATTTTGATGCATTTTCTGTTAGTTTGAGACCCTTATAGTTGACTTATGATATGGGCTTTGGTTTCATATAAAATTTCCCAGAAATTGGAGTGAACTATGGTGGTTTCTGATGTGGGAAAGTTGAAACCCGAAATTAAAATCCATTGGTAGTTAGGTGAGTAACCTTTAGGTAGTTACTAGCAGTTCAACTCTTTAGGTATCTGATTTGTTGCTAGAAATGATGATAATTATACTTGTTATAGGCTTAATGTGTGTAACACTATAGTTTCTAGCTCACATCCATCATCATTTACATGCTCATGTGATATATAGTAAGAAGGAAGTGAGAATTTTATTGAAAATAACACATTTTCTGCGCCGCATCATGACTAAAAATTTCATTTGATGTCAAGTGGATTGTGTGAGCTCATGCTATACATTATCATATTTAATTGCATCATTACTACTCATTTGCATCACAAAAACATGCCTACAACCCATGGAAACCGAATTGGAAGGTGGAAAATGAGGTTTCATTCTCGGCCAGAATTGGCCTCCTTTCTAGGCAAAATTTGAAAAATCATAACTAAATCTAGAAAAATTGAAATCATACAATATTTGTCATTATAAAAATATTAAGATGTCTAATTCACACTAAAAATACTTCCAGGTCACAAAATTCATCACACAGGACGTTTGATATCCAAAAAGCTACAGAGGTCGCTGGCTGCCTGGGCTATTATTCAGTTTACTGATACAAATTTCTAAATTTCATAACTAATTCTATAAAAATATAAATCATACAAATTCAGTCATTATGGAAAGCTAAAAATGTTAAAGTGATACTAAAAATAATCATAGAATGAAAAAGATATCTTTAGTCATCAAGAACCTATGGAACAGTAACTGAACTCCTGGGGCACTACTGGTACTGATAATTAACTTCAAACATACATAACTCTCTGCTCAAACCTCCAAATGAGGTGATCTTGGTGGCCACAGAAATCCTATGACTTATAATTTATTTATATAAAATTTCATAAGCATTGGACACCATTTGGCAATCAGGTGACACAAAACACAAAACTGCCAGTATGAACAGTACCCATACCAGAATCCATGAAAAATCCCAACTTTGAAAATTCATCAAATATTCTCTAGACCTCCAAAAATTATGATCTTTAGCTTCCCAGAAAGCTCTTAATGAGACTTAATTTAATAAAAAAGTTTAGATCAAGGCTAGCTCATTTAGCCAAAAAGTGATATAGGGTTCCATTATGGTCAATTTTGGCTCCATATTGAGTACCAAAATTGCCAAATGGATTTCCCTTGGTCTTGGAACCTTTTGGGCAAGTCTAAAAGTATTTTTAAGACTTGTGTGAGCTATCCAAATGGTCCCAAACCTCATACATCTCATTTTGGCCATTCAACCCCCACTTATACACGTATCCATCAAACGTTCAATTCTCATACTTTGGCATTAGATACTCAAAACATACGCTAGAGGTCATACATCATATTCATATATATAAAAATCACATAATGGTGTATTTATACATGCCTCAAGGGTCATGGTACATTTACAACATCATATACTTTGTGAAGCCTCATTATAGGTTCAAAAAGAATGAAAGCTAGGCCTAGGCTTGTCAATCTCCTTCTTTCATGGTTGTTGGCTCCCTTCACCATAACTTCTTGGTTCACCTAGCATGTTAGAGCATTGGAGAGGAGGGAGTGAGATTCAAAGAATCCCAATAGCTCATCTTCCATTCAATCATACATAATATATGCAAGCAAGCTTTACCAATGCATGCATGGAGACAATAAAAGCCATGGACATTTTAGAAGCAAAGTTGGCATGTGAACAACTCATACAAATCATTCAAGAGCTCACTAAATGTTTGAATTGGCCTCACACTTCTCCTTATGGGTTTTGGACTTGCCTCACCCATTTCTTGAGCACTTTGGACTCAACCATACTCTTGGGAGCCCACTTTGCTTTTGGGAGACTTTTTACTTTGTCTCAACCAAGCTCAAGGGTTCTTGGCTCATCCTCACCAAAGGGAAGAGTTCTTGGCCTTTCTACACTTAAGCAAACTCATACAAACATCATAGATTCATTTAAAACATAACATGGCATCAAGGATCATAACATGTAAAAGCATGCTAGCATACTTTTCAAAGCTTGAAAATACACATACACACATTCTAAAACAAGCTAAACACACATCCATGCATGAGAGAAGGTGGAGAGAGCTACCTTGTATACAAACACACACTTTTTCCTTAGCTTTCAAGCCTCCTCTTTTAGCCACACACCCACAAGTTGGTGGAGATAGTTTCTCTTGGCCTAGACATAAATTATGGGAGCCAATTAAGTTTATGAAACAATTTCTAGGGCTATGCAACTTGCTTAAACATTATATTACTCTACAACCTCCATTATGGTCCATATTGGCACCTAATGAAGCAACACCCCTTAAATGATTTCTAGGCCTCATTCTTTACTCTCAAATATGATTCTTGACTCCTTTTAAGCCTCTTGGAGTCATCACATCCTTAAAACAAAGGGCCTAGCATCATGCTGCTTCTTTAGGTCAAAATATGGAACCTAAGGCACCAAATCAATTTCTAGGAGTTCTAAATTTTTTTCCAAGGGTTTCTCCCACCTTCTACCATCATAAGAAGTTCCAAACCAAGGCTAAAACAAATTAAAATAGCCCCTAGCCCAATAGTTCTATCTTAGCCGAATTGATAGAGGGAGGAGGAGTCCATGGGATTTTTTATTTTTCCTTGATGGGAGAGACACTTGGGAGGCTTCTTAGGGGGCTTAGAGACTCAAATAAACAGTTACACATACAAGAAAATTCATGGATTAAATCAGTTTTTATAGTGTCCAAGAGCTCTACACTTTTCTAACTTGATTTTCATTAGCCTTTCTTCCAATTTCCTTGCATCTACTAACTCCTCATGGTCTAAAACCCACAATTCCTTCTTATTTCTAGACAAAAAGCCTCCCCCCAAGATGGTTCTATTCTGGCAGAACTCCACACACAAAGGGCAAGAAAAAGGAAGCAACCAAGATAGAAAAATCACCTTGATTCCAAGCTTTTCTCAAGAGTTCTCTTCCTTGCTTCAACCCTCTCCTTGAATTTTAAAATTTCCCCCTTAGTTCTGGGCTCAAAACAGAACCAAACATCTCACTAAATCCATAGGAAGAGAGGAGGAAAGGAGGGGAAGAAGTTTAACAAGGCAAGGAGTAGGAAAAAGTGGCTAAAACTTACACTTTTCAAAGCTTCCTCTTCCTTCCTTGGCCTCCCCTCTTGTGCACCACTCTCAGCCCTTCTTACTTCTGTTTTAACGTGTGAGAGAGTGGGTGAGGAGATCTGAGCAAAGGAGGGGCATTATTATAAGCTAGGGATTCATTCATTTTTATAAGCAATTTAAGGAGGGACCGGATGTTACAATGTGCATTTGGACTTTTATGGTAGCCAAAGGAAGAGTAATTAGCTTCATTGAGGTAACTAGGGTTAATTTTCTAGTTCCATGTATATGTTCATGTTAATCTGACATTTGTTACACATGTATAATTTTAAAATGTCAAATGATTGGTTGACTACTTGAATTGTTATTGTGATTGGACCTTGTGAGTCCATGGTGGAGCTGTGGTGCGGCTGCCACCCGTGCATGTACTTCGATCCGGCGCCGGGTTATAATCAGACCTTGAATGCACTGAGCCCAGGTTGTACTCATTGGGGAGTTGGTGCCCTGGATAGACCATTCTCGATGTTATTGGCCATTAACATGTTGTTTATGATTGCTGGTATGGGACAGTAGTAATTGGTAGCTCAACTAGTTCATTTGCAAGTTGAATTGATGATTCTGGTATTGATGATATGAAATTACATTGTATTGATTAATCTATACATATATATGGAATTTGCCTCTTATTACTGAGATTGTATATCTCACCCTAATTGTGGGCTAACATTTTCAAGGATCGGACCTCTTAGTGACAAGGAGAAAATTAATAGAAGCTTATTATATGGTTTAGTAGTAGGTAGGTTTGGAAACCTTGTCAAATTGTATTTGTATAACTAGACTAATAACTTTATGTAATTACTGCATTGCATCATGAATTTCCAAGCATAGGGACTGTAATCATTTGATATATTTGATATCAATTTAAACTGGTGATATATGAAATTCCTAGTGCGACTTATGTTTGAATGGAAATTTGAGTAGTCTGTGAACTATTTGTTGTCATTGATTTATGAACTCACTGATTTATGGTGGCTAGAAGGTTAAGAATCTACATTTGAGTTTTAAATGTGTAATGATAGATGTGTTAAGTAGATTAGGTAAAAGAAAGACATTAAATCTTCACAAACTAAGTTAAAGTGGCCTAGAGGGTTGCTAGAGGGGGAATTGGAGAGCATGAGATGAAATCTTGGGAGTTATAGGAAAGAAGGGAATTGGCCGTGGCCAACATTTAATTGGCCTCGGCTAAATGGTAATAGAGAGGAATTAGCTGCGGGCAATATTTAATTGGCCTCGACTAAATGTGGCGAACTTGCTAAGGAAGAAAATAGAGAGAAATCGGCCACGATGAATAGTGAGGTTAGCCGCGACTAAGTCTGAGAAGCAAGTCTGGGGGTGTTCCAAAGGGTATTTGGCTACAACGAAATGCGTAAAATTTATGGAGGTGTAAGGAGTTGAAACCGAGAGTAATTGGTCGCGGCAAAAGGGAATTTAGTCGCTGCGAAGGTGCTCAATTTCTCATATTCACCTAGAAACCTTAGTTTCTTTTATGGTAATACTAAGAAATGATTTAGAAACACTTGTAAGAGGTTTTTATGAGTTGGAATTGATGGCTAGAAGAATCAAAGGCTCCTTATTAATGATTAAATTCACTTGTACATTTAAATAATTGTGGTTGTCTAATTAATGACCATAATAACATTAAGGTTCAAATTTCCTAACATCTTTCGAATATAATTAGTTATAATGACTTTCAATTCTAATTTAAATTTTATGATTATTAATCACATACTTAACCTTAATTATGATGATTAGAAGTTAGGGTCGTTACATTTGGTATCAGAGCAATGGTTAAGGAAAATCGTACTAATTTAAATTCTATGACTAAAAGCTTAGCAATCATGATGCATATTTGGCATGGTATTAGCTCATGAGAATAGCTAATTAGGCAAACATATAGTTGATGTACTTTATGTTTTGGAAGGAAGTATAGAGGAATGATGATATGAGGCTTGTAATGCTTGATTAAAATGACTGTTTCTTGAATTTTATTTAGAACATCACCTACCACAATAAGTATAGCTCAGAGAATAATAGAGTATAGTTAGATTTTACCTCATAACACTTTAGTAATGCTAATTTTGAGACTTGAGGCTGTTAATGCCAATGAAAAGACTAGAATTTTGCCCTTCTTTTCTTTGGAGATTGGGTTATTGGTCTCAGTCTAGATAAATAACTGGTTGAGGCTTGTTGCCAACTGGCTACGCAATAGATGCACCAGTCACTCGCTGTGAGGCCCCAGTTGACTGAATGAATGAGACCAAGTAACTAATGAGGATGATGAACAAAGCTACTAATAGTGTTTATGACCAATTGACTGCCATTTATTAAGCAAGTCAATTAGGTATGGCTGACCAGTTGACTGGCCTATTGAAGTAGTCAACTGATCCTAACAAGAGTAGCACTTCTTTATCTAAGCAAAATTCTAAACTTTTCAAGGGCTATCTAGAGTGATGTTAAGAACTTAGAAGGCAACAAAACTGAGTAAAACACCTGACTAGCTATAAAAACATTACAGAATGGTAAGATGTAAACCTTACTTATGATTAAGAAATTGACAATGGAAGTTTGGGGGCCAGTGTGTAATAAATAAGTATAATTGATTACATATATGAAGTGATGTACAATCCATAACAAGTTAGAATTATGTAGACTTTGAAAGGTCCCCAAGGTTGAAGCTTTATAGGTACAAAGGTCCTAACCCACTTGCTTGGTCCCAATGAATAAAGAATGCAATTACTCGATCCTAGTTATTATAATTTTGGGCCTAATGAATATGGGTGATAAGAGCTAAAGAACATTTCAAATAGTTTTATTCAAACTATTGGAGTGAGTAAGCCATCTTTAGTTAATGATGATAAAAAAGGAGGGCAAGAAACTTTTAGGATTGTTGAATCTATTTCTAAATGGGGGATAATGACTTTAAAGCAAGAAATTAAGGGAGATGATGTTTTGGAAGGAATTTTGAGAGCTTTGAGGCTCCTCCCTTAGTGTACTATGGCAAAATAGGGAGATTATGATAAGGGGAAAGATGACCCCTTAGTGTGATCAGGGTGAGGTGCACCGGCACGGGGCGCTTGTGCATGTTGTCTCTTGTGTACTTTAGTTTACTTATGCTATGTGTTGACGTGCATTTGGGTGGTGGTTAAAGGCACTTTACTTGCATGATACACTCGGGGAGTGTAAGGTAACATTCTACAGTACTCTGGTGCTAGAGGCACATAGGACGTGCTCATTCATCGGCACTTTGGTGCTAAGGGCATGCGGGGCGTGTCACTTATCATATGATTTGATAAATTTCAACCACCAAATTGGTGTCAAACTAGACTAAGTAGACTTTCTGCCTAGAAGGTAAAGAGAAGATCTTGATAGTAAGAATCCACCTAAAAAGAGAATAAAATGGTATATGTGTGCGTATAAGTGGTTGAGATACAGTCATCATGGGGTGATGAGCATGTGTATGGCCCCAGAAAAGAATTGCTTGTTAATATTAAAGGCAAAGCCTGATTCTGCCACTAGTAATCTTATTGTCATGTGTCATGTATGGTGTGATTAAGGGAATAGAGACAACGTTGAGAATTTGAGATGGACTAATACTTACAATAGTAGTAAAACTCCCTAACTTTGAAAGAGGACTCCTTGATCTAGAATAATAACCTGGGGGAAATGAATGAGCGATGGCATTAATGCAATTAACTTATGTTATTACAATAAAACCTTAGTATAATGATTGACGAGGAAGGGTGAAACACTAGTGGTAAATGATACTTGAGTTCTCTCACTGGGAATCCCTACTTGATTTGTTGATAATTAGGGAATGTTTAATAATGAAAAGGCTCATTAAGTCTCCTTATTATGTTAATTTAACTCCCAATAGTTAGGCATGAAATTGAGGCCTAAAAAAAAAATTTTAGGGGAGTGAAAGAGTTAGTTGTGGTTGGCATAGGCCATTGTGTAAGGACAAAAACTATTATACCATCTCATATTATATGCTATAACAAATGGTCAAAAGACCTTGTACTTGCTGTTAAAGAATCTTATTGACAAGGTCTCAGATTTTACATTAATAAATACAAGATCTTGTTGATAGAATCTTAAACCTTGTTGACAAGATATTATTTCATTACTCTTTAGGAAATTATTATGAATTTCCAAACTAGAGAAAGTTTAAAAAAAGGGTAAAAGGTATGCTAATTGTAGAATAACTATAGTTATATGAAAATATCTTAGTTGGGGGTAGAAGATATGAAAGCGTAGTCCTTTAGGACTATATAATGGCATAAAAACCAAGGAGATGTCCAGTTGATTTCAAACAAGTGTAGATGCCATTAAGTTGACTACTAAAGCTTGTAGTAACTGAGAATTAAAATGAGACATTGAGATCTATTGATCATGGTAATCTTTAGAGTCACATGTATGTAATTGTGGTAATGCCTTTGCAAGTGCAAAAAGAAAAAAAAAAGAGAGGAAAAAAACCAAGAAAAAGAGAGAGAGGGAAGAGATCTATTGAGGATTTTCCTATGTTGGTTACCCCTAAGGGGGGTGATCAGGTTGTCTATAATGAACCATCATCAGGAGCTAAAAATTCTTAATGTTATGGGCAAGCAATGGAAATTATGTTATCTAATAAACCATCTACTAAAACTATGACTTCAGTCCTAAAGGATTACCTTGATGCCCTGGACAAGGTATTCTCACCCTTAAGATAATGTCTTATTAGAAAATATAATCTAGACTTGAAATATAGTGTTTATTATCACTTAAAAAATTATGTTTGATTTCGATTATGTGAAAGGTGAACCTAAAGTGTTTGGGTGCCTTCAAGAGATTAGTTGTGAGATCAGACTTTATATTAGTTTTAACCCTTGGGAATCTCAACAAATGAGGAGGAGGAATCTTAGGCACTTATTGAAAATGAAAGGGGAATTCTATACATCTAATGGAAATAATGAACTGTCTAGTAATAGATAATAAATGAGGATAATGTGTGCAATAATTTATGAGATAGTTGAAAGTAAGACTTGAAAACTTAAACTAGATGAACCTGTAAGAGATGAAACCCATTTTGGTTAAGAAGGTGGGGGTAATCTAAGTGAAGGACAAATGGAACTTCATTATGAAATAAAGTCACTTACCTATGTTGCTATTAGTGGAATAAATACTAAAACAACTGACTAAGTGAAATTTCTTGTAGTTCTTGGTATCAACTATTAGGGAGAGTAAAGCTAAAGTATCTAGGAGTTATCTCTTAAATGGATTGAGAGTTAAGAAGGAAAGGAAGTTAATATGAACATTCAATGATCGGCTATTAGAATGACAACAAAAAAATGAGAGAGGGGAGAAAGAAGAAGAAAAAAAAAAGGGAGATAAATATAAAACAGAACTAAACAAGAAGCTATGAAAGGAGAGAAAATTGGGATTTATTTGAGCTAGGTGTTTAGAGCTTGCTATAAGATGATCAAGTGTAGCTTGGTTTGGATCTACTTAGCTGCAGACACAGAAGGAATATGACATGCTTAGATTGGAATGTTATTTGACGTAGGTAGACTAGAGGGAATAGAATTGTCATTACCAAGTAAAGTAGTAACATGATAAGAATGCGCTCTCTAGGAATGTAGTAAGAAGGGACTAGTCTCTGGTAAGACTGTTTGAGTTATCAAGGAGGAGGTTATGATTGTGCAACATCAATTGAGTAAGATATGACTAATTTTGAGGACAAAATTTCTAAAAAGAGGAAAGAATGTAACACCCCAAAAATTAACTAAGATGTTAATAATGTATTTAGACTAATTAAGAATAATTATTATGAAATAATTGGGTAAGCTATATGAATGGAAATTTATAGAGAAATAAGTTATTAATATGGGTTTAAGATTTTCATTAAATTAAAACTTAATTTGGGCCCACAAATTAATTTAAGTAAGCCATGGATAAGGATTTATGGAAGCTCAATAGTCTTAGGTGTAAGCCCAACTTCTTACCATAAGACTTAGGCTAAGAGAGATCACCTAGCAATGACCTAATTTAGTTTAGTGAAATAGAGGCCCACGACCCAATTCACATAAACCCTTATAGTTGGCCTAACACACATTATGTAGACTGAAATTGGATTGACTCTTAGAACTTGGCCTGACCTAATTAAATTTCTATAGCCCAACTCATGAAATAAAGCCCAACAAGCATAAAAATCTGAACCTACAAGGAATTAGGCCTTTGGGTCAGCATATTCTACTTTTAGCTCTAAATTTTCTGTAGCCCATTCATTAAACCATAGCCCAACCACTAGAAATAAGTCCAATTAGACCCTAGGCTAATGGGTCAGCCAATTTCTCATTAAAAACCCTAAAGGTTCAGTAGCCACACCCATTGGGAAGAGCAAAACACTTGGTTTTGTAGAAGGGGAAAACCTATTTTCGCACCTTGAGGAGAGGATAGGGTTTCCATCACTATTTTCGCTCCATTTCTCCCACTAAGAGTAAGATTCAACTAAGGTAACCTTTATATAACTTCATCCTCTCTTCTTCCTTTTCGATTTGGCCTGATTGGTCTTTCATTTAGAGCATTTTTATTTTTCACCCAAAATTGAAACTTGTTGTTTAGTGATTCCATAGTGGATTTTTGGAGGTTAAGGCTATGGGTGTTGTTAAGTGAGTATCTTCTTCCCATTTTGATGCATTTTCTGTTAGTTTGAGACTCCTATAGTTGACTTATGATATGGGCTTTGGTTTCATGTGAAATTTCCCAGAAATTGGAGTGAACTATGGTGGTTTCTGATGTGGGAAAGTTGGAACCCAAAATTAAAATCCATTGGTAGTTAAGTGAGTAACCTTTAGTTAGTCACTAACAGTTCAACTCTTTAGGTATCTGATTTGTTGCTAGAAATGATGATAATTATGCTTGTCATAGGCTTGATGTGCATTTGGACTTTTATGGTAGCTAGAGGAAGAGTAATTGGCTTCATTGAGGTAGCTGGGGTTAATTTCCTAGTTCCATGTATATGTTCATGTTAATCTGACATTTGTTACACGTGTATGATTTTAAAATGGCAAATGATTGGTTGACTACTTAAATTGTTATTATGATTGGACCTTGTGAGTCCATGGTAAAGCTCTGGTGCGGTCGCCACCTATGCATGTACTTTGATTGGGCACCGGGTTATGATCAGACCCTGAATGCACTGAGCCCAGGTTGTGCTCATTAGGGAGTTGGTGCCGTGGACGGACCATTCTCGATGTTATTGGCCATTAACATGTTGTGTATGATTGCTGGTATGGGACAGTAGTCATTGGTAGCTCAACTAGTTCATTTGCAAGTTGAATTGATGATTCTGGTATTAATGATATAAAATTACATTGTATTGATTAATCTGTACATATATATGGAATTTGCCTCTTGTTACTAAGATTGTATATCTCACCCCAATTGTGGGCTAATATTTTCAGGGACCGGACCTCTTAATGACAAGGAGAAAATTAATGGAAGCTTATTATATGGTTTAGTAGTAGGTAGGTTTGGAAACCTTGTCATATTGTATTTGTATAACTAGACTACTAACTTTATGTAATTGCTGCATTGCATTATGAATTGCCAAGTATAGGGACTGTAATCATTTGATACATCATATGTCAATTTAAACTGGTGACGTATGAAATTCCTAATACGACTTATGTTTGAATGAAAATGTGAGTAGTGTGTGAACTATTTGCTATCATTGATCTATGAACTCACTGATTTATGGTGGCTAGAAGGTTAAGGATCTACATTTGAGTTTTAAATGTGTAATGATAGATGTGTTAAGTAGATTAGGTAAAAGAAAGACATTAAATCTTCACAAACTAAAGTTAAAGTGGCCTAGAGGGTTGCTAGAGGGGGAATTAGAGAGCATGAGATGAAATCTTGGGAGTTATTAGAACAGAAGGAAATTGGCCACAGTCAACATTTAATTGGCCTTGGACAAATGGTAACAGAGAGGAATTGGCTGCGGGCAACATTTAATTGGCCTTGGCTAAATGTGGCGAACCTGCCAGGGAGGAAAACAGAGTGAAATTGGCCACGGTGAATAGTGAGATTAGCCACGGCTAAGTTTGAGAAGCAAGTCTGGAGGTATTCTAGAGGGTATTTGGCCGCAGCGAAAGGGATATTTGGCCGTGGCGAAATGCGTGAAATTTGTGGAGGTGTAAGGAGTTGAACTTGAGAGTAATTGGCTACGGCGAAAGAGAATTTAGTCGCGGCGAAGGTGCTCAATTTCTCATATTCACTTAGAAACTTTAGTTTCTTTTATGATAATACTAAAGAATGATTTAGAAATACTTGTAAGAGGTTTTTATGAGTTGAAATTGATGGATGGAAGAATCAAAGGCTCCTTATTAATCATTAAATTCACTTGCATATTTGAATAATTGTGGTTATCTAATTAATGACCCTAATAACATTAAAGTTTAAATTTCCCAGCATCTTTCGAATATAATTAGTTGTAATAACTTTCAACCTTAATTTAAATTTTATAGTTATTAATCACGTACTTAACCGTAATTATAATGATTAGAAGTTAGGGTCGTTACATCCCCAATTTGGCTAATTTCTCTTATCCTTATTCTTTACCTTTAGCATTAATTTCCTTATTTAATTTGGCTAGGTTTAACTTATTAAATAGAGATTTTGATGGCTATTGTATTGGATTCAATTACTCTGTAATTTCACATTTAAAGACTTATTATAAAGCCTAAGTGTTTGTATAAATTTCAAACTTAATGGCTGTCAAATTTGCTAGTTAATTCCTTTTGTTTTTAGGCTATTTAGTGCAATGGTCATTGTATTAAGTGGCTGGAACACCATAATATATTAATGCTATCTAGCCTCCCTCTGGGCTCGGTTCCATATGATTTCCAAAGAACCAGTACCAACCGTGACATTTTCATGCTATAAAACGGGGTTTCATACACTCATATTCTGTCCCGTGGGTCCTGTGAACCCATCATTCACATTCTCTACTTACACTCCATTTATACAACTCATACATAGCATAAAACAAGCCATAAGCCATGGGAATGGAGCCAAAAACCAAGAAAATACAATTTCTCACATGGGCTCAAAAGTCAGATTTTTGGCTCTGACTTTGAAAAATCATAACTAATTATAGAAAAATGGGAATCTAGCAAAACATAGGTTTCTAGAAAGCTCTAAGTGTTAAATTTACATAAAAATACTTCCTAATCACAATCTCAGTGTTTGGACCATGTTTGACATTGAAAATGGGGCAGAGGTCTGGCTGTCCCTGTTTCTGGTGCAGCTTACTATCATGAACTTCGAAAATTCATAACTAAATCCAAAAAAATCCAATATGGGAAAACAATACCAATTTAGAAAGCTACAGATGTCAACTAGATAAGAAAAATAAGTCTAGATCAGTTTAGGAGCTCTTAGACCTCGAAAATGGATGGAACAGTAACGAAGGTCAGGTGGCTCCTCTGATGCTGATACAGAACTTCAGACGGTTCATTCTCTCTCTACAGACCTCGATTGAGGTGATTCTAGTTTTTATAAGTCACTATGAGTATCTAGTTTATGTATATAAAATTTCATGACATTTGGACTCCATTTGATCTATGAATGACATGGATTTCGTTTCGGGCTAATGACAGAGCACCATGACCAAACCATCAAATTTTTTCCAATTTCAAAAATTCACCAAATATTCCCTAGACCTCCAAATATTACCTACTTTAGCTTTCCAAGAATCTCTCTACAAACTCTAGAGGCATGCCAAATTTCATAGCAAGAAGAGCTCGTTTGGTCATACTTTGAGGGAGCTCACAAAATTGACGGTTTTGGCACCCAAAATGATTCAAAGTGGGTCCAAATGGCCTCCCACATGTTCTCACACCTTATGGACAAGTTTGAAAGGATAAACATAGCATATATGAAGTATCTAAGTGGTTCAAATCATCATACATTTCAAACTCACTATGCTACGGGCCAAAATACACTATCACATGCAAGCCACAAAAAGGGCAAATCCCACATTTGTATTACTTTGGCTATCTACATAGTTTATACATCATGTTTCCTTACATTTACACTTGCTGCAACATTTACATCTCAAAAATAGAAGGTGCATATTCATTTTTGGCACCTCTTTACATCAAAAGAGTCAAAACAAACTAAAATTCATCTAACATTCTCCTAGGCTCCTTGGTGTGCACTTGATTCTCCTTGAGCTCCACCTAGCATATTAAGTTGGGAGGGGAAGGGGTGAGATTCATGGAATCTCAGTAGCTCATGCACTCATTCAAGGAAGCAATCAAAGCATATAACAAGTCAAAACATGTAAATAAGCATCTAACCATTCACAATCATACAATACATGTTGTACATGCCATGGAAATCACAACAATGCCAAGAATGAGCTCTAGAGACTTTTGGTCCAACTTCACCCGAGTTTAGGGACTTTTGGATGGCCTCACCCGAGTTTCGGGACTTTTGACTTGGCCTCACTCGGTTATGAGACTTTTGGCTTTGTCTCACCCATCTCAAGGGACTTTCGGCACTACCTCACCCGAGCAATTCTCACAATCCAACACACAAGCACATTGGTACCAATGCATCAAAGCAATAACATATGGCATATCTCACACAATAAGCATATACACAAGCATACAATGACCATTACATCTAAGAATGCAACAAGAAAGAGTGGAGAGAGAGCTACCTTATGAGTCAACACAAGCTTTTCTTTTCAATTCCTCTTCTCCCTTCTTGGTTTCACACTCACACCTTGATGGAGGTGCTTCTCTTGATCCTAGACACAACAAAAGCATAGAATTACTCTCTCACAACATAACAACTCTTAGGAGCTCTTCAGAGCAAACCTTTCTAACATATAAGAACCTAGGGTTCTCTCTCTCTCTCTAGAATGTCACCAGCTCTTCCTCTCTCTCACGCTCTCATGGTAGTAGAATCAACATATGCAAGGAAAACAAAGAAGTTCTAGAGTGTTTTCTACTTTCCCTCTTCTGACCTATGCCTAAAACCTAACTAATTTTACAAGCAAAACTATAGAAAGAGAGGGCAAAGAGAGGAGATCAAGATGCTAAGAAGAAAAGAGAGAAGCTTGCTTACCTTTCCTTTGTTCTTCCTCCTTCTCTTGGTCTCTCTCACTCTCCACGCCTCTTTTCTCTCCTTGGGTCGAAGTCTAGGTTAAATAAGAGAGAAAGAATGAGTTGGGGTGTTTAAAGAAGTCAAATTCTCGCTTTTTACTCTTTTCCGGACTAACCCTCGCTATGGCGAGAATTAACCTTCGCTACGGCGAGCACATATCAGTTCCAGACCCCGTTTTCGCTATGGCGCGCGCTACGGCGAGCAGCTCCCTGGTTTTTATATGGGATGCCCGCACTCGCTATAGCTAGAAGCATTTTCGCTATAACGAACAGCTACTCTCACTATATCTAGACCATTTCTCGCTATAGCGAATAGGTACATTTGCTATAGCTAGGCCTTTTCTCACTATTGTGAGAAGACTTAGAAAAATTTCTAGATTTTGAACATTTTTAGCTTTCTTATTTCTTTTCCTTTTCTTTTTCCGGTTGTTACAGGATTTTTGTGTGATATTTCTACATGAGAAAATCTCTAATCTAATTTGTTAATTAACATCTCTAAGTGAATTGTTCAAAGACTTTAATGAGCATTTAGGTACTATTTTGGTGTGTTCTTATTTCTAATTCAAGTGACTAATCTTTCATGGTTCTTTGTGGTTGGAAAATTCCTTGATAATAAGTGATTTGAATCTTGAATGGTAATTCAAGAATTTTTATAAAGAATATACTAAGAAACAAGAAGTTAAGTCTAAGTTTTGGTATATTGAAAGGAAGCAAGGATAATTAAATTCTAGGAAGTCTATTCAAAAGCTAGTTACCACTCTTTGCCTAATTATTGACATCACTTAGTTTTAAGTTTTTTTGTTCTTGTTATTTTTTTGTTAATTCATTTAAATTTTAGTAAATCCAAATCCCCCTAAACACCTCTGATTTAATGACACTAGGATAACTCTTTCATGGATAATTAGAAGCAAACCCTTTAAGAAATGACTTAGGTTGTGCCACTAGCTACAAATCTTTACGCATCCTAGTTTATTTGAGGTTGCTTGACACAACCTTCACACTTAAATAATTCTTAATGAATATTATGAGGTTAATATATGAGTAAACTTGTATCAATATATAATTAATAATTAATAATTAAACTATTAGTATATGTGACTAGTGGCATAAGTGATAATCATTGAGTTTTAGTGGGAAGTTTAGGCTTGTTTGGTCACTTTGCTTACTTCTAGTGTTTTTAGGACTCTTAAAGATTAAGTAAGTTTATTTGGATGATAGTATGATGTCCGAATAGGTTTGAGGTGAATTGGAGTTAAACCTCACATTTAGGGTTCGAGGTGGTGTGAGAAAATAGGGTATGCGATGGTCAAAATTGTATTTTAGTCAAAGAGTGGTACTTCATGAATTAGGCTAGTTTAACTTCATGTTAAAGACTTTGTGTAGGGTGTTATGGTGTATTATGGAAAGTTGTGCCTAAATTTGTAGGTATGAGCATTAACATGAATTAATTAGAGGTTGTTAGTAAGGCATTATAGGAACTCACCAAGTCATATTTTGATTCTTTTGATTTTTGGTCTTGGTAACCCTATTTTAGGAAGTATTAGCCATTTGAAATTTGCTCCAATAGGTTGGACTGGCTTGGTGAGGTTAGGACAGGTTTGAAATGTAATGCCCAAAATTAATTAAGAATGATTATGATTAATTAGGGAGTAATATGGGTTTAATTAGAAAATTGATGAAAAGATGAGGACATTATATTGGGCCTTATAATTTATTTAATTATTGATTTGGGTTAAGTGTAGAGGCCCAATCTTAGCCTTAGGGAGATCCAATTCCATTTCTTTGAGGCCCAACATTTATTTGTGCATACCTAAATGTTAATGGGACTTTTTAGCTTGGCCCAACTCTTATATATGACCCATGGAATCTTATAATCCATGGCCCAAGAAGAATAAAACTAAACCCACTTGGAATTGAGCCTTTGGCTTAGCCCAAGATCCAAACTAAAACCTTAAACCCTTAGTAGCCCCTTCTAGCATTTTATAGAAACAAAACACATAAGAAGTACAAGAAAATTTGGAGGTTTTGGAGAAAGGCTAGGGTTAGCAGCAAAATTCCATCATTTTCCACTCTTAGAGCAAGATTTAGCCAAGGTAATTTATATATAAGTTAATCCTCTCTTCTTCCTCCTCAATTTGAACAATTGGTTTCTCATTTAGAGCATTTTCATCTTCCACCCAAAATTGAAACTAGTTATTTGGTGTTTCCATGGTGGATTTTCAGAAGTTGAGGTTAGTGGTGTTGCTAGGTTAGTATAAACTCCTTATTTTGATGCATTTTCTGCTAGTTTAGGACCTCTATAGTTGATTTATAGTATGGATATTAATTTTGTGCAAATTGACCTAGAATTTGAAGTGATATTCTGAAGTTATTAGTGTGAGAACAATCAAATTCGAAATTGGGGACTTGTAGTGGCTGGGTGTCAAACCATATACTTTTTATCATTATATTCTTCCATTTAAGATAATTATGTATATGTTGTTAGGAAATGATCAATGAAAAGCTACAATTTCATGCATTTGTATCACATTATGCTGGGGTTCAATTTTTCACTTCACGTTACGTGGGCCTTGTGGATTTTCCAACAACATTATATAGTTATTTACCACTTATAAAAATCACAAATAATCTAAAACAACACATAATCCACAGATTCAAACTTGAAAACCACGAATTTCCACTTATTCTTCTCGGACAGCATGTGGTAGATTTCAGGGAAAATTTTGAAAAATCATAACTAAATATAGAAAAATCCAAATCAAGCAAACTATAGATTGTTGGAAAGCTTTAGATGTTAAATTTATATAAAAATAATTTCCAATGACAAAAATCTTATTTGGACTATGCTTGACATCAAAAAGGCACAAAGGGCAAGCTCTCTAAAAACACTGATATATATTACTAATGTAAACTTTGAAAATTCATAATTAATTCCAAAAAAATCCAATTCATCCAAACTATACCAATTTGAAAATCTACAGATGTTAATAAAGGAGAAAAATAGTTTTAGATCAATCTAAGATAATTCAGACCATAAAAATCAATGGAACAATACTGAGCATCTGGAGGTATGCCAAGAATAGAATAACAATTTAAAAAAATCATATCTCCCTCTCTAGACATCCAAATGAGGTGCTTCTAGTTGACACAGGTCACTGGGAAGATCTAGTTTCATCTTGTAAAATTTCATAGCAATTGGACTTCTTTTTTCCCATAAGTAATAGAGATTTATTTCGGACCAAATAAACAGTAACATCAGCAAATTTTGGTTTTTCTGTCAACTTCAAAATTTCCACAGACCTCTAAATAATACCCATTTTAGATTTTCAAAAAAAAAAATCTCAACAAACTCAAGATGTATGCCAAATTTCAAACTAAGAAGAACTCATTTGGACAAAAAGTGGTATAGCTCACTGATTTGGTCCATTTTGCTACATATGAGGTACAAATTTCGTCCAAATGACTTTCTTTAATGTTTGGCGCCCCTTGGACAAGTTTAAAAGTATAAATATGACTTGTATAAACTGTCCTAGTGGTCCCAAACACCATGCATCTTAATTTAGCTATCCCACATCCATTAATACACAATTATACCAAGCCATCAAAGTGTCAAATTTCACATTCCCATTGATCTAATGCTACATAAGAGCTATACAATATTCATACATCATATTATATTTGTTCATGGGTTTACATCTCAAAAATAACATTTACATAACCACTTTAACACTTAGTTACAAGTAGAACTACACAATAGTCAAAGTATGGCTTTTTAAGGCTCTTGACTTGCATTCTTTGCTTCATGGGCACCACCTAGTCATGTTAAGATGGAGGAGGGAATAGGAGTGAGATTCCTAGAATCTCAATAGCTCACACACCTATTCACACACACATTCAAGGCATACATACATCAAGTGCATAAATACAAAGGTGATATGAACATAAAATATGCTTGAAGTTCATTTCCATGCCACCATTACATATCAACTCAAGAATATGCTCTAGGGACTTTTAGTTTTGCCTCACCCCATTTCTAGGACTTTTGGATTTGTCTTACCCTTGGCCTAAGGACTTTTAACTTGGCCTCACCCATTCAAGAGACTTTTGGCCTAGTCTCACCCTTGCCTTAAGACTTTTAGCATCTCCTCACCTCCATTAAGGGTCTTTTGGCATCACCCTTGTGAGCAATTTCCTCAAGCAAAGCCATCCAAGAACACACATTGGTACTAGTGCAATCTCAAAGCATCAAGTGGCATATTGTCTAATCACAGAGACACATATATGCATACAAAGACATACATACACATAAGAATGTAAGGAGAATGAGGTGAGGAGCTACCTTGAATCTTATGTAAGCCTTACTTTGCTTGTTCCTTTCCTTTTTCAGTTACACAAGAGTACTTAGGTGGAATAGGGTTCTCTTGACCTAAACATTATGAATAGCACATAATCATGCACTTGAAGCAAGCCAAGATACCAATTCTATTCTTAAACACACACTTGGTTCTATAAGTGGCATAATGGTTCCATAAATAGCCTATTGTAGCAAATATTATCATTCAATCTATAGGCTCCATTCCTTTTTTTTTTTCTAGGCCTCTTGACCTCATTTAAGGTCCTTGGTGCCCTCACACATTCATTTGCACAATTGAAAAACTAAATTGCTTCATAAGGCACCATTATGGATATCATTGTCCCATCTCCCAATCCATGGTTCCTAAATTTTTTCCAATGGTTTCTTCTATCTTCTAACATCATATGAAGTCCCAAACCAAGGCTAAAACAAATTAAAACATCCCCTAACCTAATGCTCTTGCCTTGGCTGAACCATGTACCATAATGGAGGTTCATGGAGCTCTTGATTATTCCTTGATGGGAGAGCCACTTGGGAGGCTTTCTAGAGGTCTTAGGAGCCCAAGGAAACACTTAAATAGCCAAGGGAGTTCATGTATAGAATGAGATTTCATAAAATCCTAAAGAATCCTACACTTTCCTAGCTTGATTTCCATGGGTTTTTCTTGTAATTTCTTAGCATATTCCACTTCCCCATGGCCTAAAACCCCAGTTCCCCTCTTGGTTTTGGATAGAACTCCCTCCCCTCTCATGGTTCTGGTTTGGCTGAAATTGCACCAAGAAAAGAGCAAGAGAAGAAAACAACAAAAGGCAAAAGTTACCTTAGATTCAAGCTTATTTTCAAGAGCCTTTCTCCTTGATTTGCTTTTCCTAAAAAATTTTGAATTATCCCTCCTTGTTCTAGACTCAAAACAGAACCAAAATCACTTAATAAAACCATGGAAAGAAAGCTTGAAGGGAAGAGAACAAAATTGGAAGAAGAAGAAGCATAAAATTCCTTGAAATTGGCTACCTTTCCTTGGCTTTCTTCCTCCTTTCTGTAACACCATAAATTCTAGCTTATCTCTATCACATTTGCATGCTCATATAGTGCATTATATGAGGGAAAGTAAGAAAAGTCCATTAAAATAAGGCATTTAATTGCGCTGCGTCGTGTATAAAAATTCCATCTGGTGTCACGTGGACTGTGTGAGCTCATACAATACATTATCATATTTAATTACATGAATAAAACTCATTTGGATCATAAAATGTAGCCCGCAACTCATGGAACTCAAAGGAAATCTCAAAATGCTCATGTCTATTTTCGACCAGAATTTGGCTCTTTTCTGACTAAATTTTGGAAATTCATAACTAATTTTAGAAAAATCGAAATCATACATTCTTGGCCATTATAGAAAGCTACAAATGTCTACTTCATATTAAAAATATTTTTAGACCACAACATCCATAAAAAAAAATGTTTGACATCCAAAAAGGTCCAGAGGTCAAACTACCCACTGGTGCTGTCACAAATTTCTATAGCAAACTTTGAAAATGTTCAATTAATTCCACAAAAATCCAATCCATGCAAATGATACCAATTTGAAAATCTGTAGATGTTAGCTAGAGGAAAAAAATAACTCCAGACCAGGCTAGGTAGTCTAGACCTTGAAATTCAATAGAATAGTAATTGAGGTCGGGTAAAACTCCTGATACTGGACAGAATCTTTAAAAATTCATATCTTCCTTTCTAGACATCCAAATGAGGTGTTTCTAGTTGGTACTAATCACTGGGCTCTGTATAAAATTTCATGGCAATTGAACATCATTTGAGTCCTGTGTGACTGATTTTATTTTCAGACCAAATGAATAGTGCTTCAGACCAAAATCAGAAAATTTACCAATTTTGAAAATTCACCAAATATTCTGTAGACTTCCAAAAATTATGTTCTTTAGCTTCCTAAAAAGCTTTCAAAAAGCTCTAATTTCTTGCCAAGTCTTAGAACAAGAAAAGATCATTTGGCCAAAAAGTGATTTTTCCATTATGGTCAATTTTGGCTCTATATAGGGTACCAAAATAACCAAATGGCTTTCCCTAGGGTTTGACACCTTTTGGGCAAGTCTAAAAACATGATTAAGACTTGTGTAAGCTGCCCAAATGGTCCCAAACTCCATGAATCTCATTTTGATCATTTCATCTACACATATGTATAATTCTATCAAACCATCACTAAAGCTAATTTGCCACCATATACCCATTTCACATTCTAATGACTATAAAACATATTCTCTCATTCATACATAGCATAATATCATAATTACACATGTCTAAGAGGTCATAGACCATATACATCAAGGGGTTACAACATTTGACATCATTATGGTTTTAAAAGCAAAGACTAAGCATGTTGATGTCAAACTCTTCTCTTCAAGGTGGTTGGTTTCCATTACCTTGTCCACTTGATCCACCTAGCATGTGAGATCATTAAAGAGGAGGGAATGAGATTCAAAGAATCCCAATAGCTCATATCCAATTCAATCATACATAATGGATGCAAACAAGTCTCATAAATGCATGTATGGTTATGTAGACATGTGCAAGCACTCAAGAAATATTTTCATCATTTAAGAAAGTCATATATAGCATACAAAGACTTGCCAAGTAAGTGGATTGGCCTCACCCCATTTCTCGTAGATATTGGACTTGCCTCACCTATTCTTTAATGCATTCTTGGACTCAACCATACTCTTGGGAGCCCACTCTGCTTTTGGCAGACTCTTTGCTTTGTCTCAATCAATCTTAAGGGTTCTTGGCTCATCCTCACCATGGCTAAGGGTTCTTGGCCTCACCACACTCAAACAAACCCAAGCACACATCAAAACATTATATGAAACATAATATATCATCATAAAATCATGGCATATGAAATCATGCTATCATACTTTTCATAGCTTGAAAATACACATACACACATTCTAAGACAAGCTAAGCATATATCCATGCATGAGAGAAGGTGGAGAGAGCTACCTTGTACACAATCACACACTTTTTCTCTTAAAATTCCCTCCCTTGCTTCGGTCACACACCCACAAAAGTGTGGGGAAGATTTCTCCTGGCCTAAACACAATTTATGGAAGCCAATTAGGTTCATGAAACAAATTCTAAGGCCATACAACGTGTTTAGACACTAGGTTGTTCTATAAACCCCATTATGGTCCATAAATACACCTAATGATGCAACACCCCTTAAATAAATTCTAGGGTCCATTCTTTCCCTTCAAACATGATTCTTGACTCCTTTTAAGCCTCTTGCAGTCATCACACAATTAAAACAAAGAGCCTAGCTACATGTTGCTTCTTTAGGTCATAATATGGAACTTAAAGCACTAACTCACTTTCTATGAGTTCTAAATTTTTTCCAAGGCCTTCCCTCATTTTCATTCATCATATATGACTCAAGAATGATCTTAGAAAAATTTAAAACTCTCCCTAGCTATCCCATCCATGCTTAGCCGAGACTATGGAGCTAATTGGTCTCCATGGATTTTGCTTGGTTTTCTTGAAGGAGGAAGCATGTGGGGACCATCTTAGGGATCTTGGGAACTCATTTAAACTCTTATTTATGCCTAGAAATCATCATACAAAATTAGATTCTAGAAGGAACACTTGAAACCCTAGAATTGCATCTTGAAATCTAATGGTTTTTTGTTGATTCCCTTTGCATATTCTTAATCTCCACACCCTTTTTCCTTATATTCATGCTTGGTTCTGCCTAAAAACCAACTCCTTCTAGGGTTTCTCATGTTGGGCCAAATGGAGGAAGAGGGAACCAACGATGACAACTATAGGAAAAAGAATTACCTTGTTTTCTTATTTTTTTTTCTCACTTGAATCTTGTGTTCTTTGAGCTCCTCTCTTCAAATCCGAATTTTCCCCTCAATTTCTTATCTAAAACAGATCCATATACTTCATTATAATCATAGGAAATAAAGGAGAATGAAGGAGAAGAGGTTTGGAAGAGAAAGAGCACACTAATTTCCATACCTTAGGCCTTTGATTTCTCTTCCTCTTTGCCTTCCTCTTGTGTGCCACTCTCCCTAGGGTTTTCCTCTAGTTTTGGGCAGAACTTGGTCGTGCAAGATGAAGGGAGAAGAAGTGTACATCAAATATATAGGTGGAAGGAAGTTACACTTTTCAAAAATTCCCATTTTGCCCTTCGTTCTTGGCACTTTCGTTTCTCCTTCGTTTTAACTCCTTTTTGAGAACTGTCTTTTCAATTATAAAATTTAGGTTCCCAATTTAGTAAAATACCTTTAGAATCACTCAAATTGGAGCTAAAACCTTCCAGAATGAATCTGTCAAAGTTTAAGCACATTGACATTGAAAAACGTCCACCGGAGGGGCTTTAGCTGTCCCGAGACTTCCCATGGTTTTTAGGGCCTCTGAGAACCCTAAAGAACTCAAAACTTTCATTTAAAAAGACCTCCTATGTAAATTCCAAAATTTACTCAAAATTACGAAAATGCCATTACGTTTTGTAAGCTTTTCGTAAGAAATTGTTTCTTCATTCTAGCTCTCTTTTTCTTTCTGTCTAAGACTAGGATTCTCATTTTTAGGAGTCTAGAATGCTTCCTAAATTTTTTGAGACCTTAACTACATCATTTTAGGGGACTTCCTTTTATATTCGGTGTGTTTCGTTCGTTGATGGAGAAACCGTACATTACGTTTCTCACGTTTTCTCTCCTTTGTAAAGAACCGGATGTTACACTTTTTGTCCTTCTCTTGTGCACCTAAGAGAGAGCTTCTTTTTTTTTTTGTATTTTGGGCAAAGAGGGTCGACCTAAATGAGGGGAGAAAAGGGGGTGAAGTGTGTGGAACATTCAAGAAACTAGCTTTTTCAAAAATTTCAATTTCATCCTTTCGTAATGGAAATTTTGTTTTAGTTTCATTTTAGCTTCGTTTTGAGAACCGTCTTTTTTATTATAAAATTTAGATTCCTAATTTAATAAAATGCCTTTGGGATCATTCAAATTAGAGCTAAAACCTTCCTGAACGAATCTGTCAAAGTTTGTGTTTACCGCTATTGGAAAATGTACACCGAAGGAACTTTACCGGTCCTAGGGCTTCTCATGGTTTTCGGGGCCTCTGAGAACCCCAGGTAACTTAATTTTTCTATTTAAAAAGCTCTCCTATGTATTTTTTCATAAGTTGTACTTATTTATAAAAATGCCATCACAGTTCATCAAATTTTGTAACAATTTCATTTCTTTGTTCTAGCTTCATTTTTCTTTCTATCTGAGCTTGGAATTATTATTTTTAGGGGCCTAGGACTCTACCCAAATTTTCTTGGACATTTTCTAGCTCATTCCAATAGACTTGCTTTTATACAACTCATTTCATTATTTGACGAAATTTACTGTTCGTTACACTGGGTAAGTGTTCTCTTAGTAGCTATTAGTATTTTAATTCTTTGGGTACCTGTTTGCTACTACAAAAGATGAATAGGAATGTCAATGGTCTAATTTTGTGTTCATAGGCTGAGTAACATTGTTATTGGCTTTCAAGAAATTGCCTACAAGTGAGGTAACTGGGGTTAATGTTAAATTTTATGCATATGTCTACTTTAATTTTATATCTATTGTACATGTATGCTTTTGAAATGCATAATGAATGGTTAGCTATTTGATATATTATGTTTGGACTATGTGAGTCCATGGTAGAGTTATGGTGCAGCTACCACCTGTGCATTGTGCTTTGATTGGGCATGGGTTATGATTAGACCCTTATATGCATTGAGCCCAGGTTGTGCTCATAAGGGAGTTGGTACTATGGATGGGCCTCTTCTAGTGTTAATGGCCTTTAACATGTAGAAATGTGATTGCTAGTATGAGATAGTAATTACTGATAGCCTAATTGTTTCATTTACTGATATGACTGGTATATTTTTCTAATGCTTATCTGGTTTCATGCACATATATTAATTAAAATTGGAATATATGAATGGAATTTACCTTTGGTTACTGAGATTTGTATCTCATCTTATTTTATGGGCTAATTATTTTAGGTGAAGGTCCTTCGGATAAGGATAAAAGGAAGTAAGTGGATGAACATCCATAAGATCCATGAGCTAAGACCATGTATGGGATGTTCTACACTTAGATGGATCTAATTTAGGATAGATGCTAATTTTTGTTATTCTTATGTATAGCATCATCATCATGTAATTATATTGCCAAGTATAAGTATTTTATGTTTTGTTAACCTATGATGTATCTAATAAGGATTTAGGCCTTATACAAATCTGGTATGTGGTGTATATATTTATTTATATCTAATATGGAGCCTTCTTAGTATGAATGTATGACTTGACTCTTAAGAGCATACTTTTATATCTCCATGAATGATAATATTAGTTGCTTATGAATCTTCCTGCTATCAATACTTCATGAATTTATTGATACATGATAGTTTGATGAGTAGGAATCAACCCCTAAGTCTTGAATTTGTAATGATAGGTATGTTGGGTAAACTAGGTAGATGAAAACTATTAGAGCCTCACAAATTAAGGTAGAGTGGCCTTGGAGTGTTACTAAAGGGAGAGTTGGAGTGCGTGGGATGAAGCTTAGGGAGAAATAGTGCAGAAAAGGGTCACGATGTTGCCAAGAAGAGCTGAGGGCGAGGCTAGGTGTCAAGTAGAGGGGAGGAGAGCCGTGGCACGAGGTGTCTTACTGTAAAGTAAAATGAAAAATTTTCCTAGAGAGGGTAATAGAGAGCAACCTCACCGTTACATAGGTCGAGGAAATTAGGGAATGAGCATTCCAGTAGCTAGTTTCACCATGGTGCGAATCGAGAAATTTGCTACAGTAGGTTCCAAGGTGTCTTTCCATCGTGGCATCACATAGGCCCACCACGATGAGATGTATGAAAATGTGAGAAGTTGAACCCAAGAGTAACTTCACTGTGGCATGAAAATCTTAGGCCACGGTGTAAGATGCGAAACTTGGTTTTTAGGTTCTAATAACCAACTTAGCCGCGACAAGGAAGGTCTAAGCCACGGCAAAGGTTTCTAAACTCCTATTTTTGACTTAGAGACCTTGAGATTTGCTATGATAACATTGTGCAATGACTTGAGAATATTTATAAGAGGTTTTTGTGAGTTGAAATCAGTAGCAAGATGAATTGAAGGTCTAAAATGATAATTATGTTCACTTGTGGATTTGAATAGTTGTAGTTGTTCATCTAATGACCCTAATGATGTTAAGGTTCAAATTTCCCTCACTTTCTCCTATTTTAATTAATTATAATGACTTTAAACCTTGATTTGTGATTAGTAATCATGCTAAAAGCCTAATCACAGTAATTAAGCATTAGGGTCATTACATGGAACGTTGGGAAATTAGTTTGAGGCATTTTAGGCACTTTTTGGGAAGGTTTGGATTTGAGAAGTTAAAAGATTGAACTTTAATGAGCATTTTGTTATGCACTTAAACCATTCATTGGTGCCTTTAGATATTAAGTTTGTTGGTCCTTAGAGTAGTATAAGTACATTTTTATTTTAATGCAAGTTGGTTGAAATTAAGAACTTTAAAGGAATCATGTAATTGTTGTCACTAATGCATGATCAATTAACCATTAGCGGAGGCCTAGTCAATTGACTATGTTTTAGAATGCACGAGTTGCATACTGTGAACTACCAATCGATCAAGAGCTTGCAATCAATCAATTGGCATGACCTCTATTGTAGTGGTTAGTTTTGTAAGAAACCAGTCGACTACCAACTTAGTAGCAATTGACTAAAGATCCTTTGACACTTAATGCTCCATTAAGGTCAATCAACTAGCCTATCAGGACTATCCAACCTTTTAAGTGTTACAATCTTAGCTTTCCAAGGTCTCTTGGGGAGATTTCAAGAATCCCAAATGACACTAGAAAGATAGAGATTACCTTACATGCTATTGGCAATATACATTGCCATATGTCATAACACATTTCAACCATATAGGATTCAAAACACACAAGATATATAAGATTACCTTTCTTTTCTAGCCAAGCCTTGTGTTTGGGGTAATTTTTTCCTTGTATGTCCCTTCTTGTCATAAAAAAAGCAATAGGCTGCATCTTTATCCATTTTAGTCATAGAAGCAATGTCTTTGTTCTTGCCTTTTCTCTTTTCTTTATAGCCTTGCCTCCTTAGTGTGTGTAACTACATGAGTCTTATAAGACATCTCACTCACCTCTAAATTTAGCCTCCTTTATTCTCACACACACATGGCTAATAGTTCATTTAATAACCATTTCTCTTTATGGAGGTAGTCATTGATAATCAATTGCACCAAGGATGAATTAGATATTTTAATCTCTATAGACTTGAGCTTTGCAGATGTGTCCCATATATGCATTATATGCTGGCACCCATCCTTAGTGCTAGTGAATTTCATGGAAAATAGGCCATTAGATTACTAGTAAGTGACTTGTTAGAAGACTTAAATCAGTCACTTATAACCTTTATATAGTTGTTAACTATTTCACATTTAGGTATGGACCTACAAATACTAGCTCTTATGTGAGGTGTGATAAACATCATTACTAAGGTGATTAGATTGCTCCTAATGTTCATATAAAGAAACCTTAATAGGAGTGCTTATACTAATGGCTATAGGAGGCTCTTCTTTATGAAGAGCATAGTTAAGGTATAAATAACCCAAATGCATAAGGATTGTCTCTTTTTATGCCTTATAGTTGTCCTTAGTTTTAGAATAGATGATGATACTATAAATTAAAAATTTAAAACCATTAATTATGCTTACAAGAAAGGCATTTACTCATCATATTTACATAGTATCCATAACAATGCAAATCATGCAAAACATATATTATGCATCACTAATTTCTATTTATGGACAAAGTGTTTAATAGACTTTTATGATAAAACTAAAAGACATTTATATTTCTTGATAGAAATAGGTTACTTAAGAGACATAAAACAATTCCCATAATTAAATATGCATATATGACTTTCTCCTTTTGGACAAAAATAAATCATACTTCTATATTCAATTACAATTGATGTCTCTAATTCCATATATGATATCCATGTTTCTAAAGACAAACCAAGAATAATTCTTATTAGAAAAGTAAGGATGTCATAACTACTCCTTGATAGAATATGTTAATCACAAGAAATCTTAATATATGCATTTGTATATATATATACACCAAGCAACAACATTACATAACTCAGAGAAGTGTAGTTATACGATGAACTCAATTAATTTCTCAAAAAATAGTTGTTAAAACTTAACAAAGACCACATCAATGCAAAAAAGCATATGAACATACATGAAATATTTTTTGTAAAGTACTTTTAATGATCCCCTTTTACATGCACATATACACAAATAGAGAAAGAGAGAAAGGATACTGTGACATATATCATACATGTAATATAAACAAAATGAGAAAATTAAACCATGTTCCAACCATAGAGCATGTTCAGGAGGTTAAATATCTAAACCCTACCTATTAAAACACATAGAAAACATGATTTTCCTAAATGGAGAGTGGTGTTATGGCATTAGAAACTTGGTATTATGGTGCCAAAGAAATTGGAGCTGATGTTGTAATAACTAGCATTTTAACTGAATTGGGACCAGTATGATAATACAAGAGAACCCTAAAGTAAATTGAATTAAGGCTAAATAAGGGTAAAATATTAATTAGCATGTTGAGAAATAGGGATAGGAAATCATACATGGAAAAATATGAAGCTAAAATAGCAAAATGGAGAAAAAGGGCTTATTAGTGGTAAATTTATAATTTTGAGAAAATTTTAGAAAACTTAAGGAAAATAGTTTTAAAGACTAAAACTAAGGTCACCAATGTTTTTAGAGGTCTAGAAAACTAAACGAATAGTCAGAATCAGCTAAGGCCCTTCCGAGATACGGAAAAGGTCAAACAGTGTTGAAACTTTAGGCAGAGCTACTATTCACCATTTTAAGTCATTCAAACCCCAAAATTAATATTTTTATGTGAAAGAGCACCTAAACATTTATAAGGAGCCATCAAATTCTGAAAAGTCTAAAAAATGAGCATAAATGGAGCAAATAGGTGCATAGGGGTAAAATGGTCATTTTGAAAAATTATAAAAGAGGCTTCTTAAGTAAGATTACACCTTATCATCTTCTCTAAGCTTCCATTTTTAGAATTTTGGACCAGCCATGGCATGAAATTAAGGGAAGAGAGAGAGAAGAAGTTTAAGCTTTCATTTAAGTAAGTAAACAACTTGGTTTTATCTCGCGTTAGTTAAGAAACTTGTTCCTCTCTCTAAGAGCTCTCTAATGGTGATTTTCTTTTCTTTAAAACTTGAAGATTCAGGTTTGATCTAAGAAGGAACTCTTTTCAAGAAACCAATCAGTAGAAAATAATCTACTCGAAGAGAGCTTCGTTTTAAGGTAAGACTTTACTTAAAACACTTGCAAAATCTTGTATTTCCAAATAATTTAAATTTTGGCCTAGAGAGAGAAAGTGAGGAGAAGAGTTTTTCTTCATGTGTTCTTGATGGAACCAAGGGTTTCAGCATGCAAGGATTCTATATCTAACTTTAATTTTCCTTGAATCATGAAAATATGCAATCTAAACCATGATTGTGTAATGGTTTGGCCTAGGCTTCTTCAATGGCTAACCATGTTATTTTTCATTCCTAATTAGTATATTTAAATGTTATTTGATGCAAGGAACAAGAATCTAAGCTAAGAATTGATTGAAACTTTGAAATGTAAGTTAGGGTTTATGGTTCCATATTTGGCCAAGAGCAATTTCAAGGGGTTAGGAAGTTGTTCAATAGATTCTTGGACTATGGATAGTCTGAAAATGATATAAGAACAGTAATGGAAGTATTAAATTGAATTTAGAAACAAGATTTTGCAAGTTGGAAATTTATGATTCAAGAAAGAGCATTATAGGAACAATTAACTTTAGGCTTATGTAACCAAGCTTGTAATGCTCATAATCAATCGTAATATGGCTATATGAATCATGAATGACACGATTTTGAAGCCTAGAAGTTGAATTCTTGAAATTTCCTCTTGAGGCCTAAGGTTACGTAAAGTATTCCATTATGTAAAAAAGGTGAAAATATCAAATGAATAGTACCAATGACCAAATGAAAAATAACTATGAAATTTGTGGCTTGAATTATGAATTTTTGAAGCATAGGTTGGCTTAGGATTTGAGCTTATTGGAACCCCTAACTTAAATCCTAAGTGTTGAACCAATTATGGGAAGCTAGAATCAAAAAGAGATTTCAAACATTTAGGCCCTTGAATATGATCAAATTTGAGTATTTTAGATGGCATATTTATCACCTAATAAGCAAGTTTCCTGAAGTATGTAAAAAGGGAGTTTTAAGTACACTTAAGTGGCCTAAAAAATAGATAAAAACTATAGAGACTTAAGAAAAATAGTTATGAGTATTAGATGTTGATAATATATTTATGTGTTATTTTAGGACAAACTAGTGAGGTTTCACCCCATTGTAAGTGTAGAACTGAGAAAGAAAAAGAATCAGAGCCAGAAATAGAACAGAGAAATTAGAGATTTTTACTGGATTTTTATCACTTATCCAAGGTAGCTTACTCTTCTCATTTAGTTGCATGCAGACTTATTTGAGCTTGATATGCATTGTGTTGTATTAGTTGTTCATGACAGTACAGCCTATATTGCATTATGTCAGTTATATGGCATGTTCTGCATGTTGTTTAATGAGCTAAGGCTAAGAGATAAAGCAAGGTAATGGGAATGAATATATTAGTTCTCCTAAACCTAAGCGTAAAGCCTAAGCTGAGCTGAGTTTCATGGAATGAGTATATCGCATACATGTAAAGCATTTATGTTAGTTTTTAGATAATCATGCATACTTGCATTGTTCTTGCTTATTATGGGTTATTTGAGTATAGCTACTAAGATTCTCCTGAATCTCACCTGTATCTCTATTTTCCCATTAATCAGTTCCAGGTGGCAGTTCCAGTGCCAACAAAGGAAAAGAGAAAGAATGATGTTCATACTTATAGAAACATATAATGTTTGGTATCTAATTTTGATGTAATGTACAAAGAGTATAAATGAATTATGTTTAACCTCATCATGCTATATTGTAACATCATATATTTCTAGCTCATTTCATACTATATCTATGCCTCACATCAAGCAATTCATACAAGAGGCAAGAAAATGGCATTATTTTAATGTACTTTTTAGCATTACGTCACGTATAAAAATTCTATTTGGTGTCACGTGGACCATATGAGCTCAAACATCATATCCCCATATTTAATTATATGAATAAAACTCATTTTCATCATTAAAAGTGGCCTACATCTCAAGAATCATGAAGGGAAGCATGAAATATTCATATCCATTTTCGGCTAGTTTTGGCTCTTTTCTGACCAAATTTTGGAAAATCATAACTAATTCTAAAAAAATCAAAATCATGCATTCCTAGTTATTATGGAAAGCTACAGATGTCTAATGCACATTAAAAATATTTTCAGACCATAACATGCATCACAGAGGACGTTTGACATCCCAAAATGTCCTAAGATCAACTGCTCACTAGTGCTATCACAGATTTATACAGCAAATTTCAAAAATGTCCAATTAATTCTAAACAAATCTAATCCATGAAAATGATACCAACATGGAAAGATGTGGATGTTAGCTAGAGGGAAAAAATATTTCCAGACCACCTTAGCACGCCTAGACCCTGAAATTCAATAGAACAGTAACTGAGGTCGGGTGAAGCTCCTGATATTGGATAGAATCTTTAAAAATTCATATCTCACTCTCTAGACCTCCAAATGTAGTGCTTCTAGTTAAAAAAAGTCAATGTAAATGTCTAGTTTCTCTATATAACATTTCATGGCAATTGGACATCATTTAAGCCTTGTGTGACTGATTTCATTTTCGAACCAAATAAATAGTGCAGCAGACCAAAATCAGAGAACTTTCCAACTTTGGAAATTCATCAAATATTTTGTCGACCTCCAAAAATTATGTTCTTTAGCTTTCCAAAAATCTCTTAATAAGCTCTAATTTCATGCCAAATATCAGATCAAGAAGAGCTCATTTGGACAAAAAGTGACATAGGGTTCTAAGTTGGTCAATTTTGGCTCCATAAGGGATACCAAAATGTCCAATTGGCTTTCCTTGGGGTTTGGCACCTCTTGGGCAAGTCTAAAAGTATAATTAAGACTTGTGTAAACTGACCAAATAGTCCCAAACTCCATGCCTCTCATTTTGGCTATGCCACATGCAATTATACACGTACTTCCATAATGAAAACTTGCCAATACATAACCAAAATATGCATATTCATACAAACAACTTTAACTCTCATTCATACACCACTTATTAACATAATTACACATGTTCATGAGGTCATAGGTCATATACAACCATAGATGACAACATTTGCCATCTTGATGGCCTTAAAGAAGCAAATTTCATACATTTCAATATCATACTCTCGTCTTTCAAGTGGTTGGCTTCCATCTCCTTGCTCTCTTGGTCCATCTAGCATGTTAGAACATTGGAAAGGAGGGAATGAGATTCAAAGAATCCCAATAGCTCATCTCCCATTCAATCATACATCATGGATGCAAAAAAGTCTCATAAATGCATGTATGGTGATGTTGACATGTGCAAACATTCAAGAAGCATTTTTATCATTTGAGAATGTCATACATAGCATACAAAGGCTTGCCAAGCAAGTGGATTGGCCTCACCCAAATTTTTGTGGATATTGGACTTGCCTCACCCAGTCTTTAAGAGAATTCTTAGACTCAACCATACTCTTGGGAGCCCACTTTGCTTTTGGGAGACTCTCTGCTTTGTGTCAACCAATCTTAAGGGTTCTTGATCTCTCCACACTCAGCAAACTCAAACAAATATCATAACATCATTTAGAAACATAATATGTCATCATGAAATTATGGCATATAAAATCATGCTAACATACTTTTCATAGCTTGAAAATACACATGCACACATTCTAAAACAAGCTAAACACATATCCATGCATGAGAGTAGGTGGAGAGAGCTACCTTATACACAATCACACACTTTTCCCTTTGAAAGAATGCTCCCTTTTTCAGCCACATATATACAAAAGTTTGAGGATGCTTTCTCTTGGCCTAGACACAATTTATGGAAGCCAATTAGGTTCATGAACTCAATTCTAAGGCCATACAATTTGCTTAGACACTAGGTTGGCTTATAACTTCATTATGGTCCCATAATTGCACCTAATGAAGCAACAGCCCTCAAATAAAATCTAGGCTCCATTCTTTCCTTTCAAATATGATTCTTGACTCCTTTTAAGCCTCTTGGAGTCATCACACAATCAAAACCAAGAGCCTAGCTATATGTTGCTTTTTTAGGTCATATTATGAAGCATAAGGCACTAACTCATTTTCTATGGATTCTAAAATTTTTCCAAGGCCTCCCCTCATTTTCATTCATCATATATGACTTAAGAATGGGCTTAGAAAAATTTAAAACTCTCCCTAGCTATGAGAACCCTTCTTGGTCGAGACAATGAAGCATATTAGGTTCCATGAAGCTTTCTTTATTTTCTCAAGGGGAGAAGCACATGGGGAGACTTCTAGGGATCTTAGAAACTCATTTAAACTCTTATTTAGGCCTAAGAATTATCATAAAAAATCATATTTTACAAGGTGCAATTGAAATCCTAAAAATTGCATCTTGAAATCTAATGGCTTTTTATTAATTCTCTTTGCATATTCTTAATTTTCACACCCTTTTTCCTTAGAATCACCCTTGGTTCTGCCTAAAAATCAAATATTCTTAGGTCTTCTCAAGTGGGGCAAAATGGTGGAGAAGGGTAGCAAGGGGTATCAACCATAGAAGAAGAAATTACCTTATTTTCTTGCTTTTTCTCACTTGAATCTTGTGTTCTTTGAGCTCCTCTCTTCAAATCCTAATTTTTTCCTCAATATATCCCTTAAAATAGATTTGAAAACTTCATTTTAATCAAAGGAAACAAAGAAGAATGGAGGAGAGGAGGTTTGGATGGAAGAAAGCATAGAAAACTACCAAGAATTCACATCGTTTTCTTAATTTTTCTCCTCCTTTTCTTCCCCTTCTTGTGAGCTTAAGAGAGTAGATCATATTCTCTATTTTGGGTAGAAATTTCATGCTTAAGAAGATGGGAGAATAAAGAAGTGTGTGGGAGCTTCTAGAAACACACTTTTTCAAAAATTTCAATTTTGTCCTTCTATAATGGCAATTTTGTTTCGGCTTCGTTTTAGCTCCTTTTTGGGAACCTTCTTTTCCATTATAAAATTTATGTTCCTAATTTAATAAAATACCTTTGGAATCACTCAATTTAGAGCTAAAACCTACCGAACGAATTAGTCAAAGTTCGGGTCAACTGATGTTGGAAAATATCTACTGGAGGGAATTTAACTGTCTCGGGGATTCCCATGGTTTTTAGGGCCTCTAAGAACCTTGGACAACTTAAAACTTTCATTTAAAAAGCCCTCCTATATGTTTTTCCAAAAGTTGAACTTATTAACAAAAATGCCATTACGTTTTGTCAGTTTTCGTCACAATTTCGTTTATTCATTCTAGCTCCATTTTTCTTTCTATTTGAGCTTGGGATTCTTATTTTTAGGAGTCTAGAATGCTTCCCCAATTTTTCAGGACCTTAACTACATCATTTTGGGGGACTTCCTTTTGTATTCGGTGAATTTTGTTCGTTTATGGAGAAATCGTACATTACGTTTCTCACATTTTCTTTGGTTTTCAAAGAACCGGATGTTACACATTCAGCCCATTATGTTTCTACCCTAAACTAGAGAAAAACCCTAAGGAGAGAGGTGCACAAGAGGACAAGAAGGAGGAGGAGAAATCAAAGGCAAAAGGTATGGATTTTTGGTTGTTTTTCATGCTCTTTCCTTAGCAAACCTCTTCTCCTCCATTTCCCTTTTTTTTCCTATGGCTTTATTGAAGTTTTTGGATCTATTTTGAGGAAAGGACAGAGGAGAAAATTCGGATTTGAAGAGAGGAGGCCAAGGAATGTGAGAATCAAGCAAGAAAAGCCATGGAAACAATGTAAAATCTTCATCCTATTGTAGCTATTCCTCCCCCCTTCTTCTCCCTATTTTGCCCCATATATGTAGCTACAAGAGGGCATGAATTTTGGACAAAACCAAGGGTAAATTCTATGAATTTAAGGGAGGAGAATAAGAAAATGCAAAGAAATTCAAGAAAAGGCCATTGATTTTCAAGGTGGAAAACCTAGGGTTTCATGGGTTCCCTTGAAAATTTGATTCGATGTAATTATTCCTAGGCCTAAATGAATGCTTATATGAGTTCCTAAGATCCCTAGAAGTCTCCCCATATGCATCCTCCATAAAGAAAACAAAGGAAACATCCATGGAGGCCAAATGCTACATAGTCTCAGCGTAAAGGGGATGGGACACCTAGGGAGAGTTTTAAAATTTCCAAGCCCATTTTGAGTCATATATGATGAATGAAAATAAGGAGAAACCTTGGAAAAAATTTAGGAGGCCTAGAGAATGAATTGGTGTCTTAAGTTCCATAATATGACCTAAAGAAGTAACAGTAGTTAAGCTCTTTGTTTTGATTGTGTGATGACTCTAAGAGGCTTAAAAGGGGTCAAAAATCATATATGAAAGGAAAGAATGGAGCCTAGAACTCATTTGATGGGTGTTGCTTCATTAGGTGCATTCTTAGAACCATAAAAGGGTTAATAGACCAAGTTCGTATTTAAGGAAGATGTGTGGCCTTAGAATTAACTCCATCAACCTAATTGGCTTCCATAAATTAGGTTTAGGCCAAGAGAAACTAATCCCACATCTTTGTGTGTGTGAGGCCAAGGAACAAAGAGCAAGTTTAAGAAGAAAAGTATATGGTTGCAACCAAGGTAGCTCACCTCCTTCTCTCATGTATGGATGTATGATTGGCATGTCTTTGAATGTATGTATGTGTGTTTTAAGCTATGAAAGGTGTTTTAGCATAAGCTCTTATTCCATGGTACCATGATGATGCCTTCTATTTTCAAATGATATTTATTATATTTGTTTGGGTTTCCTTGAGTATAGAGAAGCCAAGAATCCTTAGTCATGGTGAGGATAAGCCAAGAACCCTTAAAATTGGTTGAGATAAAGTAAAAAGTCTTCTAATAGTGAGGTTGACTCCTAAGAGTAAGGTTGAGTCAAAAACTTCTTAAAGAAATGGGTGAGGCAAGTCAAAAATCCACAAGTGAATGGGTGAAGCTAATTTACTTACTTAGCAAGCCTATGGATGCCTTGTATGACTTACTAACATGCCAAGATTGCTGCTTGAATATTCATATTATTTAATATGCCCATACATGCATTTGTAAGACATGGTTTGCATACTTTATGTATGGTTGAAAGGGAGATAAGCTATTGGAATTCCTTGAATCTCATTCCCTCCTCTCTAATGTTCTAACATGCTAGATGGACCAAATGGATAAGATAATGGGAGTCCACACCTTGGAAGATGAGATTTTGACAATCAAGTGCATGAATTTTACTTGTTTATGGCCATATGAATGGCAAAGTGGCTTTGTAGATATTATTTTTGAGATGTAAATTCATGTATGAATGTAAAATGATGTATGACTCTTATATAGACTATATATGATATAAAATCAACAGAAATGACAAGTTTGGTTTCTTGTTAGCTTGATGCATTAGTGTAAAAATGGAAGTGGAGTGACCAAATTGAGATGCATGAGCTTTGGAACCACTTGGGTAGTCCATGCAAGTCATATACATGCTTTTAAATTTGCCCAAGAGGTGCCAAACATCAAAGGAGGCCATTTGGACACATTTGGTACCTTATATGGAGCAAAATTTACTATATTGGTAACCTATACTACTTTTTATCCAAATGAGATCTTCTTGGTTTAAAATTTGGTATGTAGAGCTTTTTGAGAGCTTTTTGGGAAGCTAAAGTGTAGAATTTTTGGAGGTCTATGGAATATTTGATGAATTTTCAAAGTTGGAAATTTTTTTTGATTTTGGTTCAGTGCACTGTTCACTCTGATTTGAAATGAAATTCTGTCATTCATGGAGCAAATGATGTCCAATTGTGATGACATTTTACAAATAGAAATTAAACATTCCCAGTGACTTGTGACAATTAGAAGCACCTCATTTTGATGCCTAGAGAGGGAGATATAAATTTTTGAAATTTCTATCTAGTATCAGGTGTCCAACTAGACCTATGTTACTGTTTGATTAGTTTTCAAACCCTGGACACTCCTGGACTAGTTTAAAGTTATTTTTTCCCTCTAGATAACATCCATAAATTTTGAGATTTGTTTTATTTGCATGGATTGGATTTTTGTGGAATTAATTGGACAATTTTGAAGTTTATAGCAAAAATCTGTATCATTTCTAGTAACTAGTCAGACCTTTGTACATTTTTGAATATCAAACATTTTCTACTTGATGTTTTATGGCTAGGACATATTTTTAGTATAAATTAGACATTTGTAGTTTTCCAGAATGGTAAAGAATTTATGATTTCAATTTTTCTAGAATTAGTTATGATTTTTCAAAGTTTGTGAGGCAAGGCTACATTATGGAATTTTGTGTCTTGCCTTGCACGAGTTCTAGGCCATTTTTGATGATGGATTTGAGTTGTATCTATATAATTAAGTATGAGAATGTGATACATGAGCTCACATGGCCCACAAAACACTGAATGGAAATTTCATCCCTTACACAACGTAAAAATATTCACTTTTTATATGCCATTTTCTTATGTTCTTAATAAATACATGGCATGAGACTTAGAAATAGCATGAGGCAAAGCTAGAAATCTATGGTGTTACACTGTGTCATCTGATTCTCTTGAATTCCATCATACTAATACTCAAGAGCATTTTAACTTTTATTCATCACTCTTTATGGGATTCTTCAGGTTCCCACTTCAGCCCTTTTTACTTGGGCTTCTTTCCTTACTTTAACTGACTTACCTTACTTCATTTATACTTGTTCTATCTTTTCTCTCATATCTTGCAATTTTGGACTATGCCCATATTCTGCTTTTGAGTGTCTTAGCACCCGGGCATCTCACACGTTGAGTGTGTCTAACATTTCTGGCAAGAGAGAGGCCATACACTGGTTCTTTCTCATTTTATTTACTAATATTATAAGGGACTTAGGCTATGCATACTAAACTCATGCTATCTGAATCTAAACATTCCTTACTATTAGCACATTATTTTCTATGTTATTATTCTTTACTAGGGATTCTTTTATACATGCTTTCTTATTGTTCTAATATTCCTGGAATCCTTTTACCTGGAATTCCTTTCTACATGCTTTTCATTTAGGAAGGTTTTAGCTTCGATTTGAATGATTCCAAAGGTATTTTATTAAATTAGCAACCTAAATTTTATAATGGAAAATGTGATTTTCAAAAAGGAGTTAAAACGAACTGGAAACGAAAATGCCAAGACGAAGGGACAAAATTGAAATTTTTGAAAAGTTCCTCATAACCTAGCTATATATATATGTCACGCCCCACCTCCTCCATCATTTAGCCAAATTTGTTTCTGCCTTAAACTAGAGAAGAGAGCTAGGGTTTGAGGTGCACAAGGAGGAAAAGAATGGGAGGAGAAAAACAAGGAAAAAGGTATGGATTTTCTTGATTTTTCATGCTTTCTCTTTAGCAAACTCCTCCTCTATCTTCCCTTCTTTCCTATGATTTTATTGAAGTTCTTAGATCTGTTTTGAGGGTAAAACAGAGGTGGAATTTTCGGATTTGAGGAAAGAAGGCCAAGAAAAAGAAGAATCATCCAAGAAATCAAGGAAAAATAAGGTAAATCTTCATTCCAAGGTAGCCACCTCTTGTTCCCTTCTTCTCCTTGGTTCATCCCACCTAGAGAGCTTCAAGAAGACATGGTTTTGGGTAGAACCAAGGATGAATCTTAAGGAATTGAGTGTGAAGAATAAGAATATACAAGGGAAACAACAAACTAGCCATTAGATTTTAAGATAGAAAACCTAGGGTTTCAAGTGTCCCTTGCAAAATCTGATTTGATACAATGATTCCTAGGCCTAAATGAGTGTTTGGATGAACTCCTAAGATCCTTAGAAGACTCCCCATATGCATCTTTCATCAAGAAAACAACACAAATTCCATTGTTGCTAAGAAGAAGCATAGCCTCGGCCTAAAGGGTTCAAGGCACCTAGTGTAATGTCCGATTTTCGTTAAACGACGGAAACGGGCTCGTTTTCAAAGCAATCCCCTGAAATAAATTAGTTAAGGTCCCAAAATATTTGAGTAACATTCTAGTCTCCTAAAAATGAGAATTCTAGGCTCAGACAAAAAGAAAAATAAAGCTAGAATGAAGAAACAATTTCATACGAAACACTTACAAAACATAGTGGCATTTTTGTAATTTTGAGAAAATTTTGTAATTCACATAGGAGGGCTTTTAAAATAAAATTTTTGAGTTCTTTGGAGTTCATAGAGGCCTTGAAAATCATGGGAAGCCCCGAGACAGTTAAAACCCCTCCGGTAGACATTTTCCAACGTTGGTGTACCTAAACTTTGACGGATTTGTTCGAGAAGGTTTTAGCCCCGATTTGAGTGATTCCAAAGGTATTTTACTAAATTAGGAACCTAAATTTTATAATGGAAAATATGGTTTTAAAAAAAGAGCTAAAACAAAGTAGAAACAAAAATACCAAAAATAAAGGGTAAAATGAAAATTTTTGAAAAAGCCATTCTCCTCCACCTATATATATGAGGCGCCCCACTCTCCCATTTATTTAGTTTCATATTTTTCTGCCCCAAACCAGAGAAGAAACCCTAGGAGAGTGGCACACCAAGGGGAGAAGAAGGAGAAGAGAAATCAAGGCTTGAAGGTAAGGAATTTTGGTAGCTTTTCATGCTTTCTTCCTTCCAAATCTCTTCTCCATTCTTCTTTGTTTTCTTTGATTATAATGAAGTTTATAAATCTATTTTAAGGGAGAAATTAAGGGAAAAATTTGGATTTGAAGAGAGGAGCTCAAAGAAGACAAGATTCAAGTGAGAATACAAGAAAATTTCTTCTTCCATAATTGCTACCCCTTGCTCCTCTTCTCCACCCATTTCACCCCACTCAAGAAGTCCTAGGAGGGCTTGGTTTTTAGGTAGAACCAAGGGTGATTCTTAGGAAAAAGGGTGTGGAGATTAAGAATATGCAAAGAGAATTAACAAATAACCATGGAAATTCAAGATGCAATTCTAGGGTTTCAAGTGTTTCTTACAAAATCTAATTTGATCTCTTAATTTCTATGTCTAAATAAGAGTTTAAATGAGCTCCTAAGATTTCTAGAAGTCTCCCCATGTGCTTCCTCCATCAAGAAAACAAAGCAAAGTCCATGAAGCTTAAAACCTAAAATAGGTTTAGCCAAGAGGGGTTAGCATAGCTAGGGATAGTTTTAAATTTTTCTAAACCCATTTTTGAGTCACATATAATGAATGAATATAAGGGGAAGCCTTGGAAAAAATTTAGAAACCATAGGAAGTGAGATGGTGCTTTATGTTCCATAATATGACCTAAAGAAGTAACATGTAGTTAGTTTCTTTATTTTAATTGTGTGATGACTCCAAAAGGCTTAAAAGGAGTCAAGAATCATATTTGAAAGGAAAGAATGGAGCCTAGAATTTATTTGATAAGTGTTGCTTCATTAGGTGCATTTTAGAACCATAAAGGGGTTTATAGGTCAAGCTAGAGTTTAAGCAAGTTGTGTGGCCTTAGAATTAATTTAATGAATCTAATTAGCTTCCATAAATTGTGTTTAACCCAAGAGAAATCATTCCCACACCTTTGTGTGTGTGAGGCCAAGAAAGGGAGCATTAATTCAAGGAGAAAAGTGTATGTTTGCTTCCAAGGTAGCTCTCTTCACCTTCTCTCATGCATGATTGCTTGCTTTACTTGTTTTTGAATATGTGTATGTGTATTTCAAGCCATGTAAAATGTTTTAGCATGAGCTCTTACTCCATGGTACCATGATGATGCATTATGTTTTTAAATGATGTTTGTTTTGGTTTGCTTGAGTGTGGTGAGGCTAAGAACCCTTAGCCACCATAAGGATGAGTCAATAACCCTTAAGATTAGTTGAGACAAAGTAAAGAGTCTCCCAAAAGTGAGGTTGACTCCCAAAAGCAAGGTTAAGTCTAAGAACCTCTTAAAGATTGGGTGAGGCAAGTCCAAAATTCACAAGTAAATGGGTGCGGCCAATCCACTTGCTTGGCAAGCCTATGTATGCTATGTATGACTTTTTCAAATGCCAAGCATGCTTCTTGAATGATTGTATATGTCCACATGCCCATGCATGCATTTGTAAGACTTGTTTTGCATATTTTATATATGATTGAATGAGAGATGAGCTATTGGGATTCTTTGAATCTCATCTCCTCCTCTCCAATGATTTAACATGCAAGGTGGACTAAGTGGGCAAGGTAATGGAAGCCAATCACCTTGAAGATGAGAGTATGACATTTAAGTGCATGGTTTTTGCTTCTTTAAGGCACATAAGTAACAAATGTTGTAATCTAATGTCGTATATGACCTATGATCTCCTAAACATATGTAGTTATACTAATGTATCATGTATGAATGAGAACTAAGGTTGTATGTATAAGCATGTACATTTTGGTTATGTAATGGCAAATTTACATTATGGAAGTATGTGTATAAATGGAAGTGGAGTAGCCAAAATAAGAAGCATGAGGTTTGGAACCATTTGGATAGCTCATACAAGTCATAATCATGCCTTTAGGCTTGCCCAAAAGGTGCCAAACATCAAGGGAAACCATTTGGACATTTTGGTATCCAATATAGAGTATAAATTGACTATATTGGAAACTTATATCACTTTTTGTCTAACTGAGCTCTTCTTGATATGATATTTGGCATGCAATTAGAGCTTATTGATAGATTTTTGGGAAGCTAAAGAACAAAATTTTTAGAGCTCTATAGAATATTTGATGAATTTTCAAAGTTGGCATAAATTCTGGTTTTGGTCTAATGCACTGTTCACTTGGTCTGAAAATGATTTCTATCACACTGGGCTAAAATGATATCCAATTGCCATGAGATTTTATATAGAGAAACTAAACATTACCAGTGACTTGTGCCAACTAGAAGCACCCCATTTGGATATCTAGAGAGGGAGATATGAATTTTTAAAAATTCTGCCCAGTATTAGGCACTCAAACTAACCTCAGGTACTATTTGATTGTGTTTCGAGGTCTGGGCATCCCTGAGCTAGTATGGAGTTATTTTTTTCCTCTAGCTAACATCTTTAGCTATCCAGATTAGTATCATTTGTATGGATTAGATTTTTTTAGAATTAATTGGATATTTTTGAAATTTTCTGCAGAAAATTGTGACAGCACTAGTGGATAACCAGACCACGGCGAGGTGCCTTCTGATCCTACAACTCCTAAAATCTTATTTCATACTCTCCACTCTCCATCTAGGGACTCTCTAGGGCCACTCTTTCACTTGTTATGAGATTCTAATAGCATTTATCTAGCTGATTTACCCTATCCATAATATCATTACCCATCTAACATTTAAATGTGGATTTTCTTACTCATCCATTGGTCTTATATCAGCAAATTTATAAATATCCCACAATCATCATTCAATCATGGTTTCATCAGATAATTCATTTATTGCCTGCTCAAATCCACAATCCATATATCACATGATTTCGTTACTCAATTAGTCAGTTAAAACATAAGTTTATAAGCCATAATAAATGTCATAAACTTATACATCCATCAACAACTAATATGAAGCCTATTTCTCATGATTACATTTTATGTTATCAAAATACAAACTCCTACACTTGGTAATACAGATACATGATAATGCTATATAAAGGTTAACAAAATTAACATCTACTCTATTTCACTCGCACCAAGTGTAGCTCCCCACACTAGGCCTCAGCTTATGGATGTTCATCCACTTGCTTGCCCTTATCCTTACCTGAAGAACCTTCACCTAAAATGTTTAATCCCATGAAACGGGGTAAGATGCAAATCTCAGTAACTAAGGCAATTCCATCATATATTTTAGTTTAATTAATATACATGCATGACTTCATATAAGCATCAGAAAAACACCAATCATATCAGTAAATGAAATAATTAGGCTGTCATGATTACTATCTCATACTAGCAATCATATTTCCACATGTTAAAGGCTAATAACACCGGGAAAGGCCCGTCCATGGCACCTACTCCTCAATGAGCACAACTAGGGCTTAGTGCATCTGGGGTTTGATCATAACTCGGTGTTCGATCGAAGCATATGCACGGGTGGCAGCTGCACCACAACTCCACCATGGACTCACAAGGTCCAATCACACATAATAGATAGCCAACCAATTCATTTAGCATTTCAAATTATTCATGTATAGCAAATATGAAATTAAAATAAATATATGCATGGAATTAATATAGTCCCGGTTACCTCACTTATAGACAAGTTAGGATGCTATAGCAATACCAAAATCCTCCTAAAATCATAACATCAGAAAATGTTCATTTTTTATCAGTCCATTACTATCTCATTCATCATTTGTGGCAATAACCCAATCCTCAAAGAATTAAGTTACTAATAGTTATCTAAGGGAAACCTACCCAATCACCAAGAGCCTCAAATTTCGGATTTTACCTTTCCTAGACCAGAAATATCAATATATCATTCCAAATCACAGGAAAATTCGCACAAAATTAAGGCCCATACTATAAGTCTACTATAGGGGTCTTAAACCAATAGAAAATGCATCAAAATAGAGAGTTTATACTTACCTAATAATACCCTCAGCCCCAACCTACGAAATTTCACAAAAAAAAAAAACCCTAAACAACCATATTTTAGATTTTGGATATGGTGAAAATACTCCAAATGAAAAACTAATTGGGCCAAAATGAAGAGAAAGAGAAGGGGATTAAGTTATACAACTATTACCTTGGCTGAATCTTGCTCTAAAAGTGGGAAATGATGGATTTCTTGCCCCAAACCCTAGCCTCCCTTCAAACCTTCGAATTTCTCTTTTGTGTTTCAGCAAAATGGGGAATGGGCTGAAGTTTTTAAGGTTTTAGTTAGGTTAAGTTAGGTCTAATATGGGTCATGGGTTGACCCAAGGGTCCAAGGGCAAGTGGGTTTTGATTAACACCTTATTGGGCCAGCTCTAATGTGTTGGGCTGCAGAAATTCAATTGGGCCAGACCAAGTTTGAGGAACTCAATTGATTTGGGTCTGTTCAAGGGTTATTAAGCCAATTACATGGGCTTATGCAAGTTGGTTCTTGGGTTTCTAATTCATTAGACTGAATTGGGTCTGCATCTAACTTATTAGGCCTCCATTAACCTCTTATCATGATCTCCTACATTAATTTGGGCCTAGATGAAGTTTCTATCCTAATTAAATCTCAAACTCGCATAAATAATTTATCTCTCCAAAGTTTCCATTCACCTAACTTGACCAATTATCCCATATTAATTATTCTTAATTAACCCAAATCCATAATTAACACCTTAATTTTGGGGTGTTACATCATATGGTCCACGAGACACTGAATAAAAAATTTATTCACTACGCAACTCAAAATAATTGAACATTTTTAATGCTCTTTCTTTAGAAACTTGTATAATTCTTGGAAATGAGCTCAGACAAGGAATGAGATGAGCTATATAAACATGGTGTTACACATAGCATGTGGGAAATAGCTAGAAACATTTCTTATGACATAAACATATATACACACACCCAAAGACAAGAAAACATCTAAAAATGCATGAGAGAAAGGTTAGAGAGCTACCATGGAGCCAAATCTCAAGCTTTTCCTTTGCTTATTTCTTCTCCTCTGTTGGCCACACCCTTGAAAATTGGTGGTAATGGATTCTCTTGGCCTAAACACATCAAAAGAGACATACATCACTCATGGGAACAAGCTCTAGCCTTATGCAATTATTATGGAAGCTTACTTTGTCCTAAGACATAATTATGGTTCCATAAAGGGCCTAATAAAGCAACTATGGGAATCCATGGTCTTGGCTCCATTTTCTCCTTCCATCTAAGTCTCTTGGCTCCATTTAGACTCTTTGGAGTCACCATAATTTCATTTTAAGGAGCTTAGTTATGAGTTGCTTCTTTATGTCTCATTATGAAACCTACACCTCCATTTCATAAGATATGCTTTCTAAATTTTTTCTAAGGCTTTCATTGATGTTATTCCATCATATCTAGTCCCATTCTATGCTTAGAATAATTTAAAACTCTCTCTAGGTACCTTAACCTTGCTTGGCCGAGACTATGGAGGCTTGGAGCATTCATGAAGTTTGCTTCATTTCTTTTAGGGAATTACCACTTGGGAGATCTCTTAGGTTTCTTGGAAACTCATTCATACTCTTAGACAACCTAAATTATCCTTAGAAAGTCTCCTACATCTCATGGTGCAATAAAATCCCTAACTTTGTTAACTTGATTTCTAATGCACCTTAATTGAATTTCTTTGCATAATCTTGTTCCTCACACTCCAAAACCTATGTTTCTTCCTTGGTTAGGTCAGAATTTATCCTCCCTTGGCTGGGCCTATGTTTGGCCGAAACACCTCTTGAGAAAAATAATAAGGAATTGCAATGAAAGCTAGGAGAATTACTATAACACCATATTTATAGAATTCATCTCATATAAATTCTAGACTTCCTTTCATGAATAACACAAGAGGAAGAAGGAAACCATTAAAAATAATCAATTTAATTGTGTAACGTCATGGATAAATTTTTCATTCTGTGTTTCGTGGCTATATGGACTTATCAATTTCATTCTAACATTTAAAGACACAAATACAACTCATAACAAACTCAAGAAGTGGCCTAGAACTCGTGCAAATGGATGGTATACTAAAAAATATAGTGTGCAGCCTCGAGTACCCAGTCCAAATTCTGTGTCTGAAATTTGAAAAATTATAATTAATTCTAAAAAAATTGAAATCAAGCACACTATAATATTATGGAATTATACAGATGTCTACTTTATGCTAAAAATAAATCTAAACTAGAAAGAGGCTGTTAGCTATTTGAAATTGATGAATAGTACCAAAGGTTGACTGTCATTACTAGTACTATCCTCCAACTTTAGAAATTCATATCTCTCTGCTCAAATATCCAATCTGGGTGATCTTAGTGGCCATGAAAAGCTTATCATGTCTAGTTTATGCATATAAAATTTCATGATCATTAGACATCATTTGTCCTACGAATGACAACCCAAATTTTTGGCCATATGAATAGTGTCTGCATCAGTTTAGCAAAAAAATGCCAAATTTGGAAATTCATAATTAATTCCACAGATCTCCAAATAATCTAATATTTAACTTGCCAAAAAGCTCTAGATAAGATCTATATGTGTGCCAAATTTCATGGGTAAATTCATTCATTTGGTCAGATCTTGACAATAGGTTGCAAAATGGCTCATTTTGTGTCATATAAGGGGCCCAAATGGTCCATTTTGAGTTCTAAGGCAATCATGACCACTTGAGCACGTGGGAATACACCAAAATGACCTTCTAAACTTGTATCAAAGGTGTATAAATCCAAATTTTGGAAACTCATTCTCTCACCCCATGCCTTATAGAAGATTACACATACTTTACATTGCCATCCAAGGTTCAAAATCTACATTATCATTCATTTGGCATCAAACCTCATACATGCATCAAACATATGAGTAATTACACATGTTCAAATGATTATATAACATTTCCATCATAGTATTACATCACTTGCCATTCATATGGCTACAAAAGAGACAAAACTAGGCAATTCTAGACATTTCAATGTCAATCTCTTATCTCTCAACTTGGTGGCTCCCATTACCTTGTTCATTTGCTCCACCTAGCATGTTAAGACATTGGAGAGGAGGGAATGAGATTCAAAGAATCCTAATAGCTCATCTCCTTTTCAATCACACATAAAGAATGCAATATAAGTCTTGAAAATGCATGCATGAGTCTAACACCATATATTTCTAGCTCATTTCACAACATTTCCATGCTTTACATTCATAGATTCCATGAAAGAGCAAGAAAAAGGGAATTAAAATAATGCATTTCTTTGCATTGCGTCACATATAAAAATTTCATTCTGTGTCACGTAGACCATATGAGCTCATACAACACATTCCCATATTTAATTACATGAATACCACTCACTTGAATCATCAAAAGTGGCCTGCAACTCATGGAAGTCAAATGGGAGTATGAAATATACATATTCATTTTCGGCCAGAATTTGCTCATTTCTGTCACAAACTTTGGAAAATCATAACTAATTTGAAAAAAATCGAAATCATGCATTCTTAGCCATTCTGGAAAGCTACACATGTCTACTTTATGCAAAAAATATTTCTAAACCATAAAATCTAACATAGAAGGCGTTTGACATTCAAAATGGTCCAAAGGTCAGGCTGTCTACTAGTGCTATTATAGAATTTTGTAGCAAACTTCAAAATTGTCCAATTAATTTCACAAAAATCTAATCCATGTAAATGATACCAATCCAGAAAGCTGTGGATGTTAGATAGAGGGAAAAATAACTCTAGACTGGTTTAGTCATGCCCAGACTTTGAAACTCAATCAAACAGAGTCGGCTGGAGTTCTTGATACTGGATAGATTCTTTGAAAATTTATATCTCCCTCTCTAGACATCTAAATAAGGTGTTTCAAGTTGGCACATGTCACTGGGAATGTATAGTTTCTTTGTATAAAGTTTCATGGCAATTGGACATCATTTGAGCCTTATGTGATAGATTTTTTTTTTTTTTTTCAGATTTGAGTGAATAGTAACATGACCAAAATAAAAAAATTTTCCAACTTTGAAAATTCATCAAATATTTTGTAGGCCTCTAAAAATTCTGTTCTTTAACTTTCCAAAAAGCTCTCAACAAGCTCTAATTGCATGAAAAATCTGAAGTTGAGAAGATCTCATTTAGATAAAAAGTGATATAGGGTTTCATTATGGTCAATTTTGGCTCCATATAGGATACCAAAATGTCCAAATGGCTTTCCTTTGGGTTTGGCACCTCTTGGGCAAGTCTAAAAGCATAATTAGGACTTGTGTAAGCTGCCCAAATGGTCCCAAACCTCATACCTCTCATTTTGGCTATGCTACTTGTAATTATACACAATTACATAAACTTATTTAAGAAGCCACATTGTCATAACATACTCAAATTACATTCTAATGGTCTCATAATATATTCTTCCAGTTATACATGACATATTATCATACTTACATATGAATTACATCATTAGACATCAATATGGCCTTAAAGAACAAAAACTATGCATTATGATGTCAAGCTCTCTTCTTCAAGGTGGTTGGCTTCCATTATCTTGCTCTCTTGATCCACCTAGCATGTTAGAATATTGGAGAGGAGGGGATGAGATTCAAAGAATCCTAATAGCTTATCTCCCATTCAATTATACATAAAAGATGCAAACAAGTCTCAAATGTATATATGGTCATGTTGACATGTGCAAACATTTAAGAGGCATTTTCATTATTTGAGAAAGTTATACATAGCATACAAAACTTGCAAAGGAAGTGGATTGGCCTCACCCATTTATTTGTGGATTTTGGACTTGCCTCACCCATTCTTTAAGAGGTTCTTAGACTCAACCATGCTCTTGGGAGTCAACCTCACTTTTGGGAGACTTTTTACTTTGTCTCAACCAATTTTAAGGGTTCTTGGCTCATCCTCCCATGGCTAAGGGTTTTTGGACCACACTCAAGCAAACCTAAGAACATATCATAAACATCATATGAAAGCATATTGTAACATCATGGCACCATGGAATCAAAGTCATGCTAAAACACTTTTCATAGCTTAAAAATACACATACACACATTCAAAGACAAGTAAAGCAAACAATCATGCATGAGAGAAGGAGGAGTGAGCTACCTTGGATATAATTACACACTTTTTCTCTTGAATCCAAGCTCCCTCTTTCGACCACACACACACAAAAGTGTAGGGATGATTTCTCTTAGCCTAAACACAATTTATGGAAGCCAATTAGGTTCATGGAATTAATTCTAAGGCCACACAACTTGTGTAGATACTAGCTTGATCTATAAACCTTATTATGGTTCCATAAATGCACCTAATGAAGCAACACCCCTCAAATAAATTTTTGGCTCCATTCTTTCCTTTTAAATATGATTCTTGACTCCTTTTAAGCCTCTTGGAGTTATCACACAATTAAAACTAAGAGCCTAATTACATGTTGCTTCTTTAAGTCATATTATAGACACATAAAGCACCAACTCGCTTTCTATGATTTCTAAATTTCTCCCAAGGCTTCCCCTCATATTCATTCATCATATATGACACAAAAATAGGTTTAGAAAATTTTAAAACTCTCCCTAGCTATGGTAACCCTTCTTGGCCGAGACAATGGAGCATAATGGGTTCTATGGAGCTTGCTTTGTTTTCTCAAAGGGAAAAGAACATAGGGAGGCTTTGATGGGCTCGTCGCACAACCCTCAAAATAAAACTAGGTTGAACTAAATATGCAATATAGGGCACAACTTAGGTCATCTCCCTTGGAAATGGAGTTCAATGTTCAATTGAGTTTTCTAAATGTTAAAAGATCCTAAAAACTATCTAATTTGGGGGTTTTGGTTGAATTAAACTAACCTAAAACTAAATTGAATCAAAATTCCTAAATTCTACCTAATTGGATGAATTGTGGGTGGAGAATGGTCTTGTGACTAGTTTTGGAATCGTCCCTTGGTATCCACTATCCTTATCCTAATCCAATTATGATTAATTCTAGCCTAAGAGTCCCCAATTGTGTTCATTACAAATGTATCTTAAGTTAACACGCAAGAATCAAGAGATTAACAAAGTAATGTTGCATTGAAACCTCAATCCTGCATTAAATCGTTAACTCTTGTCTTTAAGTTCAATGAACACCTAATTTGATTGATTAACTGATTAATTAGTCTCTGATTTATCATCCAAAAATGTTTAATTAACCAACTAAACACTAAGGAATTCTCAAATAGACAATTAAGCACACTAATTCTCACAAGCATTTCATCGAACACCTTCGTGACATACATGGGAGATTAGAGAGAATAATGAAAAATCAGATTCAAATCCAACCAATTAATCAACAAAAAGGCTTCCTAATCAGTGTCTAACCAGCCACTAATTAATTACACAAATTCCTAATCAAATACAACTTAACCAAGATTGTACAAGAAAAAGAAAAAGTGTAGGAAATTGAGAAATCTTAGCCAAAATTCTACATTCTTATCCAAGGATTCAAGCTTCTCCAAGAGCTTCCTCCTAGCTAGCCTCAAGATGGATTAGAGCTTCATTTTACGATGGAATGGAGGTGGAAGATGGAATGGAGGAAGTGGTTCTGTGTATGGTTCTGGACGAAGGGATGGAAAAGACGAAGGGCGTGTATATGCGAATGAATGGATGGTCGAATGGAATGACGTGAATGTGGTCTGCCCAAGCCTCATTCTCACGTGGTTTGCCTTAATTTTCACGTGCTCTCCTCATTCCAATTGTCTGAAGCTTGCATGTGATATAAGGTGGGCCCCATTCCTTTTATTTTATTATAATCCACATTTTGCTTCACATATTCTGATTCATGCAAGCTTCCTACGTTGTTCTTCCCAGCTCTCTAGATTCGAATATCAGCTCCTTGCTTCTTCATTCATATTCATGCAAATCCACATCATTTTACACGTCATTTCTTCTTTGTCTGCCTAACCTGTATGCGTCATTTCAACGTGTTTCTTCCAATCCAGCTCAGCAAGCTTCTTCGAGTTCAGAACTACATTCGTGTTTCTCCACGTTAATTCTACCTTCACGTTGCTGTCCAGCAGGCTTCTCTTCACTTCTTCTTCTACATGTGTGTTTCTTCGTGTTATTCTGCTCTTCCTTCTTCCTCTTAAAGCTTCTTGTTTCAGCTGCATTTAACTCATATTTTCTGCACTTGCCTCCATGTGCTCATTCTCTTTGTGTAGTTCCACGTTGGCTCTTGTAAGTGCTGCAGCTTCTTGTGTGAGTGCAGAACCCGTGGCAATGTGTTGGACGAGTTGCTGCCTCTGCATGTGTATGTAATTGAGCTTTCTTCAAACCCGTAAGAGTGTGCTACTGCTCATGTTCATCTTCTAGCTTAGCTCCCTTTCCTTTGTTCTACCACGTCTCTAGTTTTAGTTGCTGCAACGTGTTGATGTCCAATTCCTCTGTTTTAAGCTTGTGTGTGTTGCTTTGGTTCTGCCCCGTCGTTCTGCTGCATGTGAGTTGCCTTCTTTCCACATCCAGCTTGTTTTCCTTCATTTTATTCCACTACTGCATGCATCCTTCAACCCATGGCTCTTGTGTGTTTCTCCTTATCTCTATTCTGCCTAAAGCTTCTTCTCTCGTTGCCTCTCTTTTGTTCTGGGCAACATTCAACTTCTGCTTCTTCTTTACTCAAGCTCAAAATTCTTCTCCAGCTACTACCCTTGTGTTTCTTCCATGAAAGCTCAAGTTATTCCACGTAACTTCTGCATGTATTTGTTTCTCCATCTTTCTCGTGGAATTTCAACTTGCTGAATGCTACTTGGATGGATCTGTTTTGATCCTCTCCATGTTAGAACCAAGCACTTGAGCTTCTCAACATGGCTTTTCTTCCTCTGTTCATGCTCTGTTCTCTTCTTTCTCATTCATTTTTACGTGTTTGCAGCCCCTCTTTTAGCGTCACTTTCACGTGCCTATAGATCATGCTTCTTCATGCATTTTGCTCGTGGTATGTGAGCTGAACACGAGTTGTTTCCATCCATCTTTCTGCATATCTCTCTCCAGCCCATGCTCCTCCTTTTAATGTAGAACCCAAGCCTTTTTTCAATGTAGAACCCAAGCCTCTTTCTCCCTCTCAAATGCACCTTTTGCTCATCTTTTATTTGCTTCACATTCTCAAGTTATTAGCTCCACAAAAAGAACATTTGAAGCTCAATCTTCACCTTCCATTCATTTTCCCACACTCAAGCTATTTTCCCATAAAAAATTCTGCACAAATAATAAGAACAATTCAATAGGAAAATTTACAAAATCATTTAAAGAAATTTATGCATTAAAATCAATCATTTTGCAATTTAATTCCTAAAGTGTAGAAATGGCTACTAAAATAAAATCTTATCTAATTAAAGCCCTAAAGCCATATTTGATCATTAAAATGTCTAAGTTTAAGAGAATAAAATAGATAAAAATATGTCTTTATCAGACTTCTAAGGATTTTCAAGCTCAATTAAACTCTTATTTAGGTCTAGGAATCATTTTACAAAATCAGATTTTACAAGGTGCATATGAAACCCGAGAAATTACATCTTGAAATTCCATGATTTTTTGTTAATTCCCTTTGCATATTCTTAATCTCCACACTCTTTTTCCTTAGAATCACCCTTGGTTCTGCCTAAAAATCAAACCCTCCTAGGGTTTCTTAGGTGAGGAAAAATGGTAGAGGAAGGGAAGGAAGAGATATCAACCATGGAAGAAGAAATTACCTTGTTTTCTTACTTTTTCTCACTTGAATCTTGCTTTCTTACTTTTTCTCACTTGAATCTTGCTTTCTCTAGCCTCTTCTCTTCAAATCCGAAATTTCCCCTAAGTTTCTCCCTTAAAAAATATTCATAAACTTCATTTTAATCAAAGGAAACAAAGGAGAATGAAGGAGAGGAGGTTTGGATGGAAGAAAGCATGAAAAACTACCAAGAAACCATACCTTAAGCCTTTAATTTCTCCTTCTTCTTCTTCTCTCCCTTTAGTGTGCCTAAACCCTAGCTTTCTTCTCTGAATTTGGGCAGAAACAATTGTGTCTAAATGAGTGAGGAGGTGTGGCGCCACCTATTTATAGGTGGAGGAAGAAACACTTTTCAAAAATTCCCATTTTACCCTTAGTTCTTGGCATTTTTATTTCTTATTCATTTTAGCTCCTTTTTTAGAACTGTCTTTTCCATTATAAAATTTAGGTTTCCAATTTAGTAAAATGCCTTTAGAATCACTCAAATCGAAGCTAAAACCTTTCCAAATGAATCCGTTAAAGTTTAGGTACACCAACATTAGAAAACATCTACCAGAGGAGATTTAACTATCCCGGGGCTTCCCATGGTTTTTAGGGCCTCTGAGAATCTTGAAAAACTCAAAACTTTCATTTAAAAAGCCCTTTTGTGTGAATTCCAAAATTTGCTCAAAATTACAAAAATGCCATTACATTTCGTAAGATTTCCGTTAAAATTTGTTTCTTTATTCTAGCTTAATTTTTCTTTTCGTTTGAGGCTAGGATTCTCATTTTTAAGAATCTAGAATGTTACTCAAATTTTTTGGGACCTTAACTAATTCATTTCAGTGAACTTGCTTTGAAAACGCATCTATTTCCGTCGTTTAATCAAAACTGGATGTTACAATGAGCATCATGAAGTGTACAATCATTCAAGAAGCATTCTTAGCATTTAAACAAGTCATACAAAACATACATAGGCTTGCCAAGTAAATGGATTAGCCTCACCCATTCTCTTATGGATATTAGACTTACCTCACCCACATTCTCTAAGAGGTTTTGACTCAACCTCACTTGAGAGACTCTTTACTTTGTTTCAACCATTTTTAAGTGTTCTTGGCTCATCCTCACCATGGCTAAGGATTCTTGGTTTCACCACACTCAAGCAAACCCAAGCACACATACTAGGCATCATTTGAGAACATATTATAACATCATGGTACCATAGAACAAAGGCATATGCTAGAACACTTTTCATGACTTAAAACACACATACACACATTCAAAGACAAGGTAAGTACACATTCATGCATGAGAGAAAGTGGAGAGAGCTACCTTTACCACACAATCACACTTTTTCTCTTGGAATTATGCTTCCTCTCTTGGCCACATACTCACAATGATGTGAGGCTTGTTTCTCTTGGCCTAAACATACCAAAAGAAACATGAATTACTCATGGAAACAAGTCTTGGCATTATACACACTTTACATAATGCTACTTTAGTTTATGGCTCCATTATGCTTCTATAAGGCACTTAATGAAGCATGTAACATCCGGTCCCTCCATAAATGTGAGAAACGCAATGTTCAGTTTCTCTGTAAACGTCAGAAATAGGCCAAATATAAAAGGAAGTCCTTGAAATAGAAGGAATTAGGGCCAACTAAAATTATAATAAAATTATAAATATTAGAAAATGAGGGTTTGAGGTTTAGGATGTCCAAAAACCAAAGCCAAAAGAGATCAAAGATTACATGATTTCAATTTTTCTAGATTTAGTTATGATTTTCCAAAATTTGCCCAGAAAGGAGGCCAATTCTGGCCAAGAATGAAACCTCATTTTCCATCTTCCAATTCGGTTTCCATGGGTTGTAGGCATGTTTTTATGATGAAAATGAGTTTTAATGATGTAATTAAATATGAAAATGTATAGCATGAGCTCACACAGTCCACGTGACACCAAATGAAATTTTTAGTCATGATGCGGCGCAGAAAGTGTGTTATTTTCAATAAAATTCTCACTTCCGTCTTACTATATATCACATGAGCATGTAAATAATGATGGATGTGAGCTAGAAACTATGGTGTTACAAAGAAACTACCAGAATTCATGATCTTAGCTCCCTTCTCTCCTTCAATCTATGATTCTTGACTCCATTTAGACTCCTTGGAGTCATCACACAACTATTTTAAGGAGCCTAGCTAAGAGTTTCTTCATTATGCCACATTATGGACCCGACACCTCCATCTCACTATCTATGGCTTCTAAAATATTTCCAAGGATTCCTATTATACTCTCCCATCATATATAATGCAAAACTAAGCTTAAATGAAATTAAAACTATCCCTAACCTATAGTTTTATCCTAGGCCAAAATGAGCTTCAAGAATGGGAACCAATGGGCTTTCTTTGTTTTCTTGATGGGAGATGCATATGGGGAGGTCTCTAAGGGTCTTAGGAACTCAAGCAAACACTCATCTAAGCTAGGAAATTCATGGATCAAAATTGATTTCACAATGTCTCCATGAATCCCTAACTTTTCTATCTTGCATTTTCATGCTTCTTTTTTTGATTTCTTTGCACCTACTTGCTTCTCGCACTCCAAAACCTATGAATATCCCTTGCTAGGATGAGAATTAATCTCCCCTTGATTAGGCTCTATAGGGGACAAAATGCTTATAAGGAGGAGCAAGGAAGAAGAAGCATGGAATACAACAACTTACCTTGATTTCTTAGCTTTTCTCAAGTGCTCTTCCAAGTGGTAAATTCCTCTCCTTCAAATTCTATTATTCCTCCTCTATATGAGACCTAAAACATCACCAAATTCATCAATGAAACCATAGAAATGAAAAGGAGAATGAGAGGAACAAGTTTACTAAAAGGGAGAGCATAAAATTTCATACTTTTCTTAACTTTTTCTTACTTGTTCTCCCTTGAAAATCTCCTCCTTTGGTGGACCTAAGAGCTACCTTATATTTCTAGTTTGATGGTAGAAATGAGTCAGCCTAGATATGGGGGGAGAAGAAATGTGAATAATAAGGAGTACTCAAGAAGCTTTCAATTTTTAAAATTTTCAATTTTGCCCTTTCGTCTTGGCATTTTTGTTTTAGCTTTGTTTTACCTCCTTGTTGAGAACTATCTTTTCTATTATAAAATTCAGGTCCTCAATCTTATTAAAGGCCTTTGGAATCACTCAATTTGGAGCTAAAACTTTCCTGAGCAAATTAGTCAAAGTTCGAGCTCACCGCCATTAGAAAACATCTACTAGAAGGGCTTTAACTATCCTGGGGCTTTCCATGGTTTTCAAGGATTCTAAGAACCTCAGAGAACTTAAATTTACCATTTAAAAAGCCCTTATGTGAAAATTCTAAAAAATTGCCTAAAATTATGAAAATACCATTAAGTTTCGTTGCCTTTTCGTAAAAATTTGTTTGGCTATTTTGGCTCCGGTTTCAAGGTACCTCTAACCTTAAATCACCATTATTTGATGTTTAGAATATTATTCTAATTTTGTTAGACCTCAAATCACTTTATATGGGGGACTTCCTTTTGTATCCGGTGAATTTCGTGTGTTTACGGAGAAATCGTATGTTATGTTTCTCGCATTTTCTCTCATTTTTAGAGAATCAAATATTACAATTACCTTATTTCTAGGATTGTTTCAAGGGCTCTTTTACTTGGTGTAGGCCTCTCCTTCAAATTCTAATATTCTCATTTTGAACTAGACCCAAAAGCAGTCCTAAATCATTCATGGAAACCATAGAAAGAAAGAGGAGAAGGAGGAGAACATCTTTTGTGAAGGGGGAACCATGAAATTCTACACTTTTTCTTACCTTTTCTTGGATTTTTCCTCCTCTTCTTCCTTCCTCTTGGTGCATCCTTCCTTTCTGGTCCTCTCTCTATTTGGGTAGAAAGTAAGTGGGTCTAAGTGAGGGAAGGGAAGAGGATGCCATATATAAGAAGCCAAAGTCTTAAAATAGTCCTTTAAAAACTCCATCTATGTCCCTTTCCCTTGGCTTTTTAAGAACTATCTTTTCTATCATAAAATCTAGATTCTCTAACTTATAAAATGCTTTTGGAATCACTCAATTTGGATCTAAAACCTTGCCGAACAAACTAGTTAAAGTTCGAATCAACTGATGTTGTAAAACATCAACCGGAAGGGTTTGAACCATTCTGGAGGTTCTTATAGTTCTTAGGGTATTTGAAAATCCCTAGAAACTCATTTTTTCTTTCATTTAAAAATCCCTCCTTTGAATTTTCTAAAAAGGGTCTGAAGTTACGAAAATGCCATTTTGCTTTTAATAATTTTATTGAACCACTCTGACTCTAGTTTCTGGGCAATTCAAATCTCAAATCTTTATTTTTCATTATTTAAAATTTTATTTTAATTTTATTTCACCTTAAATCATTCATTTCAGGGGACTTTCTTTTATATTTAGTGAATTTTGTACATTTACGGAGAAATCAGATGTTATAGTTTGAATGAGTTGTAATGCTTATATGTGTTATTGCTTGATGTATTCATAATGTATGTTTTAGCATAGTTTCCATATTGAGCTATTTGAATGAGAATGATATATGTTTCATCTCCTAGCTCCCCTAAGGCTTAGAATTGAGCATAGTAGCTCTTCCTTGACCCCCAAGTTAAGAAAAATTAACTCTAGCAAGTTTATGATAAAGCCATGGCTATGAAAGGAATGAGTTTTTACATTTTATGATGCATTTGATTCATATGAGACATAAGAATTACATTCTTGTGTAATACCTTAACCTTTTTTACCCTTACACAATGGTCCCTTAGGCTATCTCAACCTATGGCATGCATGATGGAGCACAATTATAAGGAAATATATAATTTAAGCATAAATAATTGCTTTATGTAAGGCTTCATTAATTCATTTTATGCTCCATGGACCATGTGAACTCATCCATATCATTTCCTATCCATAACATATCTATACAAGTCATAAACATCATCATTTAACTCATGTATCATGGATTTGGAGCCATACATTCCAAAAACCAGAATTTGGTCTTGGGTTGACAAGCCAGATTTCTGATATGAACTTTAAAAATTCATAAATAATTATAAAAAAATAATAATCAAGAAAAATATACCATTCTAGAAATCCTTAGATGTTAACTAATGACTAAAAATAATTCCAAACCAATGCAATAGCCCTTAGCCCATAGAAATTGATGGAATAGTACCAAAGGTCGAGCTGCATTACTAGTACTGTTATGCAACTTTAAAAAAATTATTTCTCCCACTACAGAGCTCTAAATGTGGTGATCTTAGTGGCTATGGAAAGATTATGATGTCTAATTTATGTGTGTAAAATTTCATAAGAATTGGAGTTCATTTGTCCCATGTGTGACACAAAAATTTAAACTAACCATATAAACAGTGCACATACCATTTCTGCATAATTTGGCCAACTTTAAAAAATCATAATAAATTCTCTAGAACTCCAAATTAGATGATCTTTAGATCTGTGAAAAGCTCTAGATGAGACCTACTTGGTGGCCAAATTTTATGAAGAAAATCATTTACTTGGTCAGATTTTGATTCTACACACATAATGGTCACTTTTGAAGTCCAAATTGGTATCTCAAGGCACTAAGAAGCTTTCTTCTCATTCTATAGCCACTTGGGCACATCCAAAAGCATAATTATAACATATAAAAGCATGCAAATGATCCAAATTACTATAGAGCTAAATCTCATCATACTAGATGCATTCATACACATGCATACCATGGTGTTAGGATATCAATCTTTGATGTATACTGTAACGTCCGATTTTCGTTAAACGACAGAAATGAACGTGTTTTCAAAGCAAGCCCCCTGAAATGAATTAGTTAAGGTCCTAAAAAATTTGACCAACATCCTAGACTCCTAAAATGAGAATCCTAGCCTTAGATGAAAGGAAAAATGGAGCTAGAATGAAGAAATGAATTTTGACGAAAAACCTACGAAACGTAATGGCATTTTTGTAATTTTGAGTAATTTTTGGAATTCACATAGTAGGGCCTTTTAAATGAAATTTTTAAGTTTTTTGAGATTCTCAGAGGCCCTGAAAACCATGGGAAGCCTCGGGACAGTTAAATCCTTTCTGGTGAATGTTTTATAATGTCGGTGTACCTGAACTTTGACGGATTCATTTGGGAAGGTTTTAGCTCCAATTTGAGTGATTCCAAAGGCATTTTATTAAATTGGGAACCTAAATTTTATAATGAAAAAGACAGTTCTAAAAAAGGAGCTAAAATGAAAGAGAAACAAAAATGCAAAAAATAAAGGGCAAAATAAAATTTTTTGAAAAAGCTACTTTACTACCCCTATATATATGTGGCACCTCACTTTTCCCTCCATTTAGCTTCAGATTATTCTGCCTAAAATCAGAAGAAAAACCCTAGGAGAGAAGCGCACCAAGGGAAGAAGAAGAAGAGAAGAAATCCAAGTTTAAAGGTATGCTTCAATGGTAGTTTTTCATGCTTTTCTCCATCTACACCTCCTCTCCTTCCTTCTCCTTTGTTTCCTTTGATTAAAATAGATTTTATAAATCTGATTCAAGGGAGAAACTCAAGGGAAATTTCAGATTTTGAGAGAGGAGCTTGGAGAAAGCAAGATTCAAGTAAAAATAAGCAAGGAAACTAGGTAATTTCTCTTCCTATGGTTGATATCTTCACCATCCCTTCTTCTCCATTTCGCCTAACCCTAGGGGCTATAGGAGGATCTGATTTTTTGGCCAAACCAAGGATGAATCTAAGGAAAAAGGGTGTGGAGATTAAGAATATACAAAGGAAATTAACAAAAAACCATTAGATTTCAAGATGCAAATTCTAGGGTTTTGTGTGTACCTTCCCAAATATGATTTTGTATGATGATTCCTAGGTTTAATTAAGATTTTAAATGAGTTTCTAAGATCCCTAAGATGCTCCCCACATGCTTCCTCCTTCAAGAGAACAAAGAAAATTCCAAGGAGGCCAAAAAGGGGTTATGTCTCGGGCAAGCATGGATGGAGTAGCTAAGGAGAGTTTTAAATTTTTCTAAGCCCATTTTTGTGTTATATATTATGAATGAATATGAGGGAGACCTTGGAAAAAATCTAGAACTCATAGAAAGTGATTTGGTACTTTAGGTTCCATATTATGACCTAAAAAAACATGTTGTTAGGCCCTTTGTTTTAATGGTGTGATGACTCCAAGAGGCTTAAAAGGAGTCAAGAATCATATTTGAAAGGAAAGAATGGAGCCTAGAAATTATTTGAGGGGTGTTGCTTCATTAGGTGCATTTATGGACCATAATGGGGTTTATAAAATCATCTACTGTCTAAGCAAGTTGTGTAACATGAACGTAATTGGCTCTTATAAATTGTGTCTAGGCTAAGAGAAACCATATCCATAAGTTTGTGTGTGTGTGGCCAAAGCAAGGGAGGGAATTTCAAAAGAAAAAGTGTGTAATTGTGTGCAAGGTAGCTCTCTCCACTTTCTCTCATGCATGGATGTGTGTTTAGCTTGTCTTAGAATGTGTGTATGTGTAATTTCAAGCCATGAAAGATATGCTAGCATGATTTTATATGCCATGATTTCATGATGACATATTATGTTTCTAAATGATGTTATGATGTTTGTTTGAGTTTGCTTGAGTGTGGAAAGACCAAGAACTCTTAACTATGGTGAGGATGAGCCAATAACCCTTAAGAATGGTTGAGACAAAGCAAAGAGTCTCCCAAAAGCAAAGTGGGCTCTCAAGAGAATGGTTAAGTCTAAGAATCTCTTAAAGAATGGGTGAGGCAAGCTTATAATCCATGAGAAAAAGTGCGAGGCCAATCCATCCACTTGACAAGCTCTTGAATGTGTTGTATGACTTATTCATATGTTAAGCTTGTTTCTTGAATGTTCATGACTTCCATTATATCCATGCATGCATTTTATATTATGTATGATTAAATGGGAGATGAGCCATTGGGATTCTTTGAATCTCATTCTTTCCTCTCTAATGATCTAATATGCTAGGTGGACCCAAAGAGAAAGGAAATGGGAGTCAACTACATGAGGGATGAAGTAATGACATGGAAATGTGAAAATTTTGTTACTTTAAGGCTATGTATATATATTATAAGGTTATGAACATATGTAATTATGATATTATGACATGTATGAATGAGAGAATATGTTATGTGACCATTAGAATGGAATTTGGACATGTTATGGCATTGCAACTTCCTTAATGACAACATGGAATTATGCATAAGTGTGGATGATGTAACACCCCAGAACTTATTAATAAGGATTGTGGTGAATTAAGGAATTAAGACAGGGATTTGGAAAATAATAATAATAATAATAAGAAAAATAAGGTTTCTAAAGAAATAGATTTATTTTAGACATTTCGAGCTAATAATCATGTCTAGTTATTGTTAGGTGGATATATAAATATATTAATTATGGTTACGGGTTTAATTAAGGAATTAACTAAGGAGAGTTAGACATTCAATTTGGGCCCTATGATTAATGTATTTCTGCCATGAGCCAAGTAAGAAAGCCCACTTGTAGTTGGCAAGAAGGTCTAATCTCATTTCTTGAGAGCCCAACTCTCATTTTATCAACTAAACCCATCAACTTATGGCCTAATAAGCACATATCTAAACCTAAGTGGATTTTGGGCTTTAGGGTTGGCCTAAACCCATCTAAAACCCTAACTTACTTAGCCCCTTACCCTTTATTCTGCAGACCAACTCAATCTTAGGCAAGGGAGAATTCCATTTTCGCATAGGAAGAGAGGAGGCTAGGGTTTTCTGCATTCCTCTACCATTTCTCACTTCTAGAGGAAGATTTGACCAAGGTAATCTATATAAAACATGTCCCTCTCATTCTCCTATTCATTTTAGTTTGATTGGTTTGTCATTTTGAGAATTTTTCATCTCTTCTTAGGATGGAATATGGTTCTTGGATGATTGTTGCAAGATTTTCGGAGTTGGAGGTTAGAGAGATGATTAGGTAAGCATTTCCCTTCCATTTTGTGTATTACTTTGCTAGAAAATGCCCCTAAGGATTGATTATCATAATGGGTTCTGCTATTATGCGAAATTACAAGGAGATAATGGTGGAAAACTAAATTTTTTGGGCTTGATGACTAAAATCCGAATTTTGGAATTTCCCATGGTGTTCTTGATAGTTGAGGCTCAACTCAGTCCATTTAATCCCTTAGGTATATGGGTAAGTGTTCCCTCTTCTTTTATGTGGTATATATACTAAATTTCCATCATTTGGACTAACTTTTGGTGCATGGCTCTTATATGTGCGAAAATGGAGACATTAAGAATGACTCATTGTGAGTTCTTGTTGTTGTGACCTTGAATTGGTGCTATAGACCCTTAAGAAGCTTGGGTAAGAAGTTTTTAATGTACTCTTTTTAAGATTAATCTATGGATAGGGAAATTCCTTATTAATGGTAGTTGAATAATGATGATTATGCTTATGTCAGGCCTGGTGTGCTTTAAATCATGATGGTAGCTAGAAGATGAGTAATTAGCTTCATTGAGGTAACCGAGGTTAATTTTCCAATTCCATGTATATGTTCATGTTAATATGATATTGTTTGCACATATATGATTTTGAAATGCTAAATGATTGGTTGACTACTTGAATTGTTATTATGATTGGACCTTATGAGTCCATGGTGGAGCTGCCACCCATGAATGTGCTGTGATCGAGCACCGGTTGTGATCAGACCCTAGATGCACTGAGCCCTAGTTGTGCTCATTAAGTAGTAGGTGCCATGGACGGGCCTCTCCCAGTGTTATTGGCCATTAACATGTTGTGTATGATTGCTGGTATGGGACAGTAGTCATTGGTAGTTCAACTAGTTCATTTGCAAATTGAATTGATGATTCTGGTATTGATGACATGAAATTGCATTGGATTAATTAACTTGTACATGTATATGGAAATTGCCTTTTATTACGAGATTGTATATCTCACCCCATTGTGGGTGATAAGCATGATTCTTATACACTTTAATCCTCTTAACTTTGGCATTTTGATGGTGGAATATGGTCTTAAGGGTTTAATTAAATTCAATTTGAATTCATTAGCCACTTATGCACTTTGTGAATTAATTGGCAAAATTATTGAGTTTTAATGCATGAAATTCTTTTAAATAATTTTTTGGATAATTCTTTTGAATATTGTTCATTCTTTTGTGCAGAATTTGAACAATTTGAATTTAAATGTTGGAGAGAAAAAGGAAACTCAGGTGTAGGGCAAATGGAAGCTCGCATTGCTACACCAACTCAACATCATAATCAGCACTCCCTCATCCACGCCATGAGCTAAAAAGAGGGGGGAAGGTATGGGTTCACCATAATGCAACAACAGCTCTTAACATCATGCACATACTGAAGGAGACAAGGAAGAGGCCAAACCATGTGAACAGGAAGAAAATGAAGAATGTGGGAAGTTGGTGCTCGATAGATTAAAAGAGTACACAAAGAAGCTCGAGTAAAGCAACGTGGGAAGTCAAGAGAGAAGAATAGATGCAGAACCACATGAATAGTAAAAAAAGAAAAGAAACTCAAGTGCCATAGGTCTCAAGCTGATATAGAATGTGCAGAATAGAGGAAAGCAAACACGAATGAGCAGAGGAAGAAACATGAGCTGGAGGTTCAGAAGCAACAGAGAATGAATGAAGAAGAAAAGGACGTTGGAATGAAGTAAGAAGCAGGCTCTGTTTGAGAAACACGAAGAGAAGTAGAAACATGAAGACAGCAACAAGAAAAGAAGATGCAGCAGTTGTAACATATAGCTCGAGAAGTTAACATTAAAGAAGCTGCAGCTGGACAAAGCAGAAATGAAACCACGGGATCATGAAGCTTAGCTTGGAAGAAGCGTGAATTTGAAGCTGAAATGGAAGAAGAAAATCACGCGGGGCAGTAGCTAAACATGCACGAAGCAACACGAGCAGAATGCTAGGCAAGGGAAGAATGATGAGGTAGTACTTAAATGAAGAGCTGATCACGTGGATTAATGAATGAGATGGAACGTGACTGGAGCATGTAAAATGAGGAGCTGAGCAACATGTGAGCAGAATAATAAAAATGCTAAAGGAATTTAAATAAAGCTCACATGCATGTTGGGGCCCACACTCATTCACACATTCAAGCTACTGACAATTGAGCTGAAGTAAGCACGTGGAATCATTACCATTAGCACATGAACGTAAGAGGACTGAGCATGTGAAAATTAAAGCAAGCCATGTGAGAAAGGAGAAGGAATTTGGGCAAGCTTCAGGAGGGGAATGATCACGTGATTCCACTCACCATTTTCACGCCCCATTCACTCAATCCATCGTAATTCATCCATATCGTCCATTTTTAATTCATCCATCGTCCATTCATTTTTATTTCACATGCTTCATTCCGTCATTCTCATTCCAATTTATTTACGATGTCATATCGTATCCATTTTCACCCCTTCGTCCAGAGCCTCTCATCTACTCCTCCATTCTCATTCCACTTCCATGAAGCTCTAAGCCTCCATCTGTGACTAGCAAGGGAGGAAGCTCTTGAGTTAAAGCTTGAATCCAAGAATTAGAATCAGAATTTTGGGCTAAGAATTTCATTTTATTTTCCTCTCTTTCTATATCAATTTTAATTATTTTATATGCTTGGTTGAGTTTGTAAGTGATTGAAATTGATATAGTTTATGATTGATGGCTGGTTAGACATTGATTAAAAGAGATATTGGCTGATTAATTGTATGAATTAAGTGTTGGATTTTCATTTTCCTACAATTTTCCAAGTGTATAATCAAGGTGTTTGATAAAATACTTGTGAGAATTGGTGTGCTTAATTGTTTGATTTAAGGATTCTTAGGAGTTTGGTTGGTTAATTAAATATTCTAGGATGTTAATTCAGAGGCTAATTGATCAATTAATTATCCAATTCAAGTGTTCACAGATCTTAAAGACAAGAATTAACAAATTAATGTGGGGTTGAAGTTTCAATTCAACATTAAATTGCTAGGTTCTTGAATCTTGAGTGGTAATTCAAGATCATTTGCCAATGGACACAATTAGGGACTCTTAGACCAGAATTAATCATAATTGGATTAGGATGAGGATAGTGGATACCAAGGGATGATTCCAAAGCTAGTCACAAGCCCATTATCAACCATAATTCATCCAATTAGGTAGAAATTAGGAATTTTAATTCAATTAGATTTTACTTAGTTTAATTCAATCAAAAACCCCCAAATTAGATAGTTTCTAGGATTTTTAACATTTAGAAAACCCAATTAGGCATTGAATTCCATTTCCAAGGGAGATGACCTAGGTTGTGCCATTAGCTACATATTTAGTTCAACCTAGTTTTATTTTGAGGGTTGCGCGACAAACCCGTCAAAATTTGGCGCCATTGCCGGGGAATTGGAGTTTTAATTGTTTGAGAAAGTTTTCTAAGTGTTTTTGTTCTATTTTAGCTCTGTTTTGGTTCTATTTTGATTTGATTTTTGTTCTGTTTTGAGCTTGGATTTGGTTCATTGTTGCGCATTAACTTGTCTATTTGTTGGAATTTTTTGTTCAAAGTGCCCATAAAATTCTCAAACTTTTTTTTCCAAGGTTTTTGGATGTTTTAAGCAAAATTAATAGTGAAACTATTAGGTGCACCTTTTTTTGGCCAAATTCCAACGTTTAGGATACTTTTGTTAATTTTTTAGTATTTTCTCGAATTTTTTAGGAATTTTTCAATTTTTCTGGATTTAATTTCTTTTATTTTTTGTGAGTTTATTTTGTGTGACTAACCTCTGTTTAGGAGTGTTTTTGATAGTTAGGTAAGTCTTATCTTCATTTGAATTGCATTTTCTTAATTTAGAATTAATTTTAGTTATAGTTTGTTAGTGCTTTTTCTTGTGCTAAAATTAATTGCGCTTCTCATTTTTTTCTTTGCTTTAAATGGATTATTATTATTCTAATCAAGGTGTTTATGATTCTTGTGCAGAGGATAGGATTTCCCAAAAGTTGGATAAAGCCATTTCAATGTGTCATGGTATTCTTGAACAACAAAGACAAGAACGACAAGCACAACAATATCAACAAGTCCAACAACCATGCTACCAACCACACCATTATTCTTGTGAAGTTCACCCCAGCTACCAACCATACCACCATCCATATGAGATTCACCCAAATTACCACCATACCATAACTTCCATATGTAAGAGCCATAATATCATCCTTATAATTACCATGAGGGGTACATGTAACAAGAGCCCCAGAGGGAACCAAGTTTGGAAGAGAGGATGATACAACTAATGGAAACCCTTGATCTTCGAATCCAACAAAGGGATGCTGACCATCTTCAATTCAAACAAGAACATAAATGGTGGTATCTTGAAATTCAACAAAAGATGGATAACCTCATAAAGGATTCAGGATTTCAAATGAATCAACCGATTTTAAGTGCTAATGAATCAATTGAAGAGAAAATTAGAAGGGAATGCAAAGAGGAGGAAGAGTCTTATTCACTGGGTAATATCCTTCCATCTTCTAATACTTTGCAATTTGTTGGAACTAAATCTAGTTTGCTTGATAGCACTGTGACTACTGATGCATACAATGTTGTTGATTTTAAATTGCATGATGATGATGTTGATGAGGAAATTGTTGTTGAATCTCCTGATTTGATTGATTGTGGTAGTTCATTGAGTAAATTTGATAAAATTGTTAATGTTTATGAACCCTTATGTACTGATACACTTGGAATTTCTACTCCTAGCTGTGACCACAGTGATGAATTCATGTCTGAACCAATTGATGAATCTATTGTGTCTAAGGTAGTAGATAAGTGTGGGGGTGACTTGGAATGTGATGATTATTCTATTCCTGGTGTGGAATTAGTTGATAAGTCTGTTGATGATGCATCTTCTGAGTTTAGGGACAGTATACCATTTGGACCATGTGAGATAGCTAATTTGGATGCATCTCTTGATTGTGTGTGTGTTGAATCTGCTATATGTGATGAATACTCTTAGATTAATTCTTTCATTGAGACTAGTGAGTTCCTCACATATTCTGGTCAACATGATTCCTTACTAGCCTATGATAGTATGACTGTTGAAATAGTAAATGTAGCATGTGATGAAAAGGACATACACACTGAAATTGTTGGACAGCTTGTTGATAATTCAGACTCTAATTTGCAATGCTTATGTGATGAATTGCATACATGTCCTATATGTGCTTAGATAAATGAGTTTCTGGAGTCTGATAAGTCTACTGAATCCATGGAATCCATTGCTTGCACTGAAATTATTGATAAGACTGATTCTACTGATCATACTAGTGTTGATGAGAGTATGCATAGTGATACTGCTGATATTGAAAATCCTATTGATCCTTGTGCTGTTGTTGATGCTAGTAGGAGACTTGATTTTGCTGTTGATAATTGTCTAGAATTTTGTGAGCCTACTGATGTCTCTTTAGTCAGGGAAGACACTATTTCTCTTGTTAAGAGTCCTGAACAGATTCTTGAAGTTAGTAAAGTAGTTCCCAACAAGCCACAGACTCTCCTAACTAAGAAAAAGCAACTACCAGATACCTTGGAGGACTTGAACTCAAAAGGCTGTAAGAAGTTGCAATTTAATTCTTCTGTTGATGTAGTGACTCTTACTAATGGGAGTCCTATAGATTTTATTGGCTTTGATAGATATTTAGAGAGTCTAGAGTCTAGTATTTTTAAATTTGATTTTATATTTTCTTTCTTTGGTTTTAAATGTCTTAAATTTGATTTTTATTCTTTTCTTGGCCCTGAATTTGCTGAACATGACTTTCCTAAACTACTGATGGTTGAGGAAGTCCATGAGTCATCCTTACATGATCAATTAAAATGTTTTAAAGTGGTTAGACTCAAATTTGTTCAGTTAAGAAGGAATAAAGTAGTTTTAATCTTGGTTTTTGATATTTATGATTAGTTAGTCTTTGATAGAGTTCTTTTTTAGTTTAAGATTTAGTTTTCTTTTTATTTTCTACATTACAGTTTCTTTTGTTTTGTTTTGTAGGTAATAAAAGATTGCTAACCAACTACAAAGGGAATCTGAGCCACCTTGAGATCTCCATTTTCAAGTTCATCCGGTTGTATTCTCTTTTTTTACTCTTTATCTTGTGTTGTTCATCTGTTTACTGGACTGTGTGCTGACATTGAGGACAATGCAACATTTAAGTGTGGGGGGGGGGGGGAGAGTCATTTTATTCCATCCAATTTTTCCTTGTTTTTGAAAAAAAAAATTTGAAAAATTTTTTAGAAAATTTTGAAAAATAGCATGATTTTTTTTTTTTTTCAGTTTTTCTATGGAATTTGCAAGTTAAGATGATTGTAGCTTGGATTCACTTAGACATGACAAGCAATGGATCTTGTGTTTTGTTTCAAGTGAAGTAGCAATAAATTTGATTTCAATGAATTATTTGATAGCCATTAGCTGGTGAGAATTTGAGCCTTAATTGTTCATTTCTAGTGTGTATTCACCTATCTTTGCTTTCACTCTAGAACTTGTCTTGATTCTCTGTTGAGACCACATTTTCATATGCATGCATGAAAATGATAAGGCATTCATTTCTTTTGTAGCTAGATAGCCAAAAAGCCACCCTACATACATCTTATCCATTGTTTTAGCCACTTTGGACCTTGTATTTTCTTTTCTTGTTGAACCATAGCCATTAAAAATGCATTCCACCTTGTTTTAAGATGCCTTAGGAATTTTAAGGAGCATTACACTTGTTTAGGATGAGAGAATGTATGCTTTACATCAAGTTAGGCCATTGATAGTAAAAGTTGAGGAATATGTTTAAAAAAAATGCAAAGAAAAGAAGAGATAGAAAAGCAAAAAGAAAATAAAAGAAAAGCAATAAAAGAAAAAGAAAAGGAAGCATAGAAAATAAAAAAAAAAGTGTTTTAACTTGATTTTGTAGTTGCCTATACTTATGGGAAATAAGGCCTAGAAATTCTCTATCCTAGGTTCCATTTATTGCTCTTGAAATTCTAAGGTATTTATTTGTTTTACCCTTGTTTTTGTATCCATTCAATTCTTTCCTTAACCCCATTATAACCCTAAATAAAGTCCTATTGATTTGTGCATCGCATTTGGCATAGGTGGTGGAGACTTAGAAGCTAGACAAGCCTATGGTAGTGAGCTTTTGATAAGTGGAACTTGAGTGAATTACATTGCCTAAACACTTAAGAGTTGAGAGTAAACACAAACCTGTGTGAGGGGTTATGCATTTCAATTCATTCTTTTCAAATGAAATTACCATAGAGCTTATTTCTTGATGCAAGTGAAGTTAACTTTGATTGTTGAAGTGATGAAAAGTTGTGATTAGTCTCTAGCTTGTGATTTTTACACTTTCTTTTCCATTTTCCTTTTCCACTTGCCATTCTACTAGCCGGGTGTTTCAATTTATTCTTTTATCTTGGATTTTGAGCTTTGCCCAGGAGTGCAAAGGTTTAAGTATGGGAGAATTTGATAAGCATGATTTTTATAGACTTTAATCCTCTTAACTTTGGCATTTTGATGATGGAATATGGTCTTAAGGGTTTAATTAGATTCAATTTGAATTTATCAGCCACTTATGCACTTTGTGAATTAATTGGCAAAATTATTGAGTTTTAATGTATGAAATTCTTTTAAATAATTTTTTGGATAATTCTTTTGAATATTGTTCATTCTTTTGTGTAGAATTTGAACAATTTGAATTTAAATGTTGGAAAGAAAAAGGAAACTCAGGAGTAGAGCAAATGGAAGTTTGCATTGCAACACCAACTCAACGTCATAATCAGCACTCCCTCATCCATGCCATGAGCTAAAAAGAGGGGGGAAGGTACGGGTTCACCATATTGCAACAGCAGCTCTTAACATCATGCACATACTGAAGGAGACGTGGAAGAGGCCAAACCATGTGAACAGGAAGAAAATGAAGAACGTGGGAAGTTGGTGTTGGATAGATTAAAAGAGTACACAAAGAAGCTTAAGTAAAGCAATGAGGGAAGTTAAGAGAGAAGAATACATGCAGAACCACGTGAATAGTAAACAAAAAAAAGAAACTCAAGTGCCATGGGTCTCGAGCTGATATAGAATGCGTAGAACAGAGGAAAGCAAGCACGAATGAGCAGAGGAAGAAACATGAGCTGGAGTTTCAGAAGCAACATAGAATGAATGAAGAAGAAAAGGACGTTGGAATGAAGTAAGAAGCAGGCTCTGTTTGAGAAACACGAAGAGAAGTAGAAACATGAAGACAACAACAAGTAAAGAAGATGTAGCAGCTGTAACATATAGCTTGAGAAGTTAATGTTCAAGAAGCTGCAGCTGGATGAAGCAGAAATGAAACCATGGGATCATGAAGCTTAGCTTGGAAGAAGCGTAAATTTGAAGCTGAAATGGAAGAAGAAAATCATGCGAGGCAGTAGTTAAACATGCACGAAGCAACACGAGCAGAACACTGGGCAAGGGAAGAATTATGAGGCAGCACTTAAATGAAGAGCTGATCACGTGGATTAATGAATGAGCTGGAACGTGACCGGAGCATGTAAAATGAGGAGCTGAGCAACACGTGAGCAAAATAATAAAAATGATGAAGGAATTTAAATAAATCTCACATGCATGTTGGGGCCCACACTCATTCACACATCCAAGCTACGGGCAATTGAGCTGAAGCAAGCACGTGGAATCATTAACATTAGCACATGAAAGTAAGAGGGCTGAGCATGTGAAAATTAAAGCAAGCAGCGTGAAAAAGGAGAAGGAATTCGGACAAGCTTCAGAAGGAGAATGATCACGTGATTCCATTCACCATTTTCACGCCCTATTCACTCAATCCATCGTAATTCATCCACATCGTCCATTTTTAATTCATCCATTGTCCATTCATTTTTATTTCACATGCGTCATTCCATCATTCTCATTCCAATTTATTCACGACATCATATCGTATCCATTTTCACCCCTTCGTCCACTTCGTCCAGAGCCTCTCATCTACTCCTCCATTCTCATTCCACTTCCATGAAGCTCTAAGCCCCCATCTGTGACTAGTAAGGGAAGAAGCTCTTGAGTTGAAGCTTGAATCCAAGAATTAGAATCAGAATTTTGGGCTAAGAATTTCATTTTATTTTCCTCTCTTTCTATATCAATTTTAATTATTTTATATGCTTAGTTGAGTTTGTAAGTAATTGAAATTGATATAGTTCATTATTGATGACTGGTTAGACATTAATTAGGAGAGATATTGGCTGATTAATTGTATGAATTAAGCACTGGATTTTCATTTTCCTACAATTTTCCAAGTATGCAATCAAGGTGTTTGATAAAATACTTGTGAGAATTGGTGTGCTTAATTGTTTGATTTAAGGATTCCTTAGAGTTTGGTTGGTTAATTAAATATCTTAGGGTGTTAATTCAGAGGCTAATTAATCAATTAATTATCCAATTCAAGTTTTCACAGATCTTAAAGACAAGAATTAGCAAATTAATGCGGCGTTGAGGTTTCAATTCAACATTAAATTGCTAGGTTCTTGAATCTTGAGTGACAATTCAAGATCATTTGCCAATGGACATAATTAGGGACTCTTAGACCAGAATTAATCATAATTGGATTAGGATGAGGATAGTGGATACCAAGGGATGATTCTAAAGCTAGTCACAAGCCCATTATCAACCATAATTCATCCAATTAGGTAGAAATTAGGAATTTTAATTCAATTATATTTTACTTAGTTTAATTCAATCAAAAACCCCCAAATTGGATAGTTTCTAGGATTTTTAACATTTAGAAAACCCAATTAGGCATTGAATTCCATTTCCAAGGGAAATGACCTAGGTTATGCCATTAGCTGCATATTTAGTTCAACCTAGTTTTATTTTGAGGGTTGCGCGACAGACTTGTCAGTGGGTTAACATTTTTAGGGACCAGGTCTCTTAGTGGAAAGGAGAAAATTAATGGAAGCTTATTAAATGGCTTTATAACACATAGGTTTAGAAGCCTTGTCAAATTGTATTGTAACTAGATCGCTAGTTTTGTATCATTGTTACATTGCATCATGAATTGCCAAGTATAAGGGCTGTATATGTAATTTAATTATCATGGAATTGAACATTTGGTTGTAATTGGCTGACAATGGATAAGCGACTTGCTCTTGTATGAACATTATGCATGGGCCCCATGCACCTTGTAGCCAGAATACATTTGCTGTCACTAAATTATGGTGTTTGCTGATGTGTGATAGCTTGGTGAGTAGAAGCCAATACTTTAAATCTTGGGATGGATAAGGATAGATTAACTAGGTAAATCAAGTAGATGAACACCATTAGAGGGTCACAAATAGGGGGAGAGTGGCCCTAAAAAACCCCTAGATAGAGAGTGGAGAGTATGAGACAAGATTTTAGGAGTTGTAAGATCAAAAGGCATTTTGCCGTAGCTAAAATATTGTTAACTGTGACCAATAGAGGCGAAGTTGCCCAAGGAGAGTACCAGAGAGCAATTTGCTGCAGCAAAATGTGAGAGGCAAAACTGAGAGTCATCCAGAGGGTAATTCACTGTGGCTAAATTGGAATTGGCCGCGGTGAACTTTTGCAAGAATTTGTCGGATGTTCTAGAGAGGAATTAGCCAGGCAAATGGGGGAATTAGCCGTGGCCAATAGTGTGAGGCGAGCAAGGTAAGTTCTAGGAGGCTTCCTCGCCGGGGCGCCATGTAGGTTAGCCACGGCAAAATCAGTAACGAAGTAAGAAGTGAACCCGAGGGCAATTGGCCACGGCTAAGGGGAATTTAACCACGACAAACGTCCTGAAACCCATATATTAACTAGGAAATCTTGGTTTTTCATGTGATAACCTCAAGGGATGACTTAGAAACATTGGTAGAAGATTCTTGTGAGTTGGAATCAATGGATAATAGAATCAAAGGCTTGTAAATGAATGTTTATTTCCCTGATGTATATAAGTGCTTGTAATTATATGGTTGATGACTATAATAATATTAAGGTTCAAATTTCTTAGCATTTTTCAGATATAATTAGTTGTAATGACTTCCAACCCAAATTTAAATTCTATGATTACTAATCACATATTTAAACCTTAATTACAATGATTAGAAATTATGATCGTCACAGATGAGATGGCCAAAATGAGAGACATGGAGTTTGGAACCATTTAGGCAGCTTAAAAACGTCTTGATCATGCTTTTAGACTTGCCTAAAAGGTGCCAAACCCTAGGGAAAGCCATTTGGTTACTTTGGTATCTTATATGGAGCCAAAATTGACCATAATGGAATCCTATGCCACATTTTAGCCAAATGACTACTTCTTAATGTGAGATTTGGTATACAATTAGAGCTTGTTGAGAGCTTTTTGGAAAGCTAAAGAATATAATTTTTGGAGGTCTACAGAATGTTTGATGAATTTCCAAAGTTGGCAAATTTTCTGATTTTGGTCTGCTACACTATTCATTTGGTCCGAAAATGAAATCTATCACACAAGGCTCAAATAATGTCCAATTGCCACAAATTTTATACAAAGAAACTAGACATTCATAGTGACTTGTTCCAACTAGAAGCACCTCATTTAGAGGTCTAGAGAGGGAACTATGAATTTTTAAAAATTCTATCCAGCATCAGGAGCCTTACCCAACCTCAGTTACTGTGCCATTATATTCCGTGGTCTAGGTTGCCTGAACTAGTTTAGAGCTATTTCTTTCCTCTAGCTAACATCCACAAATTTCTAGATTGGTATCACTTACATGGATTTGATTTTTTTGGAATTAATTGGATATTTTCAAAGTTTGCTGCAAAAATCTGTGATAACTTCATAAGGCAGTTTAACCTCTAAACATTTTTGGACATCAAACTTCCTCTGTGATTGACCTTATGGTCTAGGAATATTTTTAATGTGAAGTGGAAAGAAATCTGTAGCTTTCCAAAATGACTAGGAATGACTAATTTTGATATTTCTAGAATTAGTTATGAATTTTCAAAATTTGGTCAGAAAAGAGCCAAATTTTGGCCAAAAATGTATTTGATTATTTTGAGCTTTCCTTTGATTTCCATGAGTTGTGAGCCACATTTTATGATACAAATGAGTTGTATTCATGTAATTAAATATGAGAATGTATGGTGTGAGCTCGCATGGTTCATGTGACATAGAATGGAATTTTTATACACGATGCAACACAAAAATATTCATTATTTTTATGCTATTCCCTTGGTTCTTCCATGAAATGCATAATGGGAAGCATAAAGATAGCATGAAATGTGTTAGAAATTATGGTGTTACATATACATTCATTTGGCTTCAAGATTGATATACACATCATAAATACATGCATTTAAACTTGTCTAAGTAGTTACATCTCTATGCATCATGTGGATACAATTCTTAACATCTATATGCTATTAAAATGTCTATTTCTTTACTCCTTTGTCAAAGTGCCATGCTTCAAGACCTTTGGCCTCCATTCTTTGGTCCACTTGGCTCACCTAGACATAATTAGGCATATAGAGGGGAAGAGTGATATTCAAAGAATCTCAATAGCTCTTTAATATTTCAAACATATATAATGGATGCAAATTCAAGTCAAAGAATGCATGCATGTCTCTTAGGCTAATCATGAACATACATAAATTATTTTCTTTATTACATAAACTCATAAATGTCAAATATAGGCTCTTAAGGGCATTAGTTTAGCGTCGCCCAACTTTCTAGGGACTTTTGGATTGGTCTCATCCACTTTCAAGAGACTTTTGACTAAGCCTCACTCTTCTTGAGATTTTTTCCTTTGTCTCACCTAATCTTATAGAGTTTTGGCTTATCCTTACCCATGCTAAGGGACTTTTGGCATTACTAAACCTATTCAAGCTAAAAATACATTCATAAAGTCATTTTAAGATGCATAATGGTATCATAGTAAGTAAGTAATAGCTAGAAACATATTTAATAATTCAAACATATACAAAAGCACTTAAAGAAAAATAAACATCCAAGGCATGCATATGAGAAAGGTTAGAAAGCTACCTTGAAGTAAGAACATCACACTTTTCCCTTGAACTTGTCCTCCTCTTTTTGGCCAAGCTCATAGAATTAGGTAACACTTGATTCTCTTGGCCTAGACATATCAAATGAGACATGAATCACTCATGGAAACAAGCTTTGGTCTTATGCAAGCCCTATGCAAAGCTACTTTCTCATATGGCTCTAATATGTCTCCATACAAGGCATAATAAAGCAACTATTGGAATTCATGAGCTTGGCTCTATTTTCTCCTTTAATCTAAGCCTCTTGACTCCATTTAGACTCCCTGGAATCATCACAATTTCATTTTAAGGAGCCTAAGTATAAGTTGCTTCTTTATGTCTCATTATGAAGCCTACACCTCCATCTCACAGCTCATGGTTTCTAAATTTATTGCAAGGCTTTCTTTGATGTTCATCTATCACATTTAGTCTATTTCTAGCCTTAGAACAATTTAAAACACTCTCTAGATGCATGGTTCTATTTTGGTCGAGAAACCCCTTTATCTTTTGTACCCATGGAGTTTGCTTCATTTCCTTTAAGGAAATGGCATATGTGAGGCTTCTTAGGCGTCTTGAGAACTCATTCATACTCTTAGACAACTTAAATTATCATTAGGAAGCTTCATATTTGTCAAGGTGCAACCAAATCTCTAAATTCTATAACTTGCATTCTAAAGCTTCATTTTCAATTCTAGTTGTATATTCTTAATCCTTACACTCAATAACCCTTGGTTCCATCAAGAACACATAAAGAAAAACTCTCCTTCTCACTTTCTCTCTCTAAGTCGAAGCTTAAATAGATTGGAAATACAAGATTTTACAAGTGTTTTAAGTAAACTCTTGCTTTAAAATGAAGCTCTCTTCGTATAGGTTATTTTTAACTAATTGGTTTCTTGAAAAGAGTTCCTTTCCGGCTTAGGTTAGACCTGTATCTTCAAGTTTTCAAGAAAAGAAGACCATTATTAGAGAGCTCTTAGAGAGGAACAATTTTCCTAACTGGCGCAGGATGAAACGGGGCCATTTACTTACCTAAAAGGGAGCTTAAACTTCTTCTCTCTCTCTCTCCCCTTAATGTCATACCATAGCTCTCTAAATTTTTGAAAATGGAAGCTTGGAGAAGATAATAAGGTGTAATCTTACTTGACAAGTCTCTTTTACAATTTTTTAAAATAACCATTTTGCCTTTATGCACCTATTTGCTTTGTTTAGGCTCATTTCAACTCTTTTTTAAGAATCTCCTTTTCCATCATAAAATTTAGGTTCTCTAATTCATAAAATGCCTTTGATTTCATCCAAATTGAATTAAAAACCTTTCCGAATGATCCGATCAAAGTTTGGGTCAACTAACGCTCTAAAACATAAACCAGAGGGGTTTAAACCATTCTAGGGATTCCTATGATTTTTAGGGCCTCTGAGAACTCTGAAAAACTCAAATTTTCCATTTAAAAATCCCTCCTTTGAGTTTTTCTAAAAAGTACCTAAAATTACAAAAATACCACTAGTTTTCGCTAGATTTTATTTAGCTATTCTAACTCCGATTTTTGGCCATCTTAAATCTTGTATCCTTATTTTTCATTATTTAAAATTTTATTTTAATTTTATTTGATCTCAAATCATTCTATTTAGGGGACTTCATTTTATATCTGATGAGTTTCATACGTTTATGAAGAAACCAGATGTTACATCCTGCACCACATGCATAGCATAGATTCATGGAATTTTTGTATGTATTAAGTTGGTTGAGATTAGCTACTGAGATCTCTCAAATCTCACCCCCATGCTTCCACTAACCATTTCAAGTTCTCCAAGCCATGGTCAAGACTAAGAGAGATTATAAATAGTAGGAGATTATGTATTAGAATCCCATCTTGTACTAAAATTTATGTATATGTATGCATATGATGTTTTACATGTACCATGACACACTTATGATGTATATGATAATGCTACTTCATGTTTAATGATGGAACTATGTGTAAAAGTATAAGCATACCAATGTATGACTATTTGTGGCAATATATATATGTATTATGATAGAGTTTTAGTTATGGGAAGACATGATGTATGTATGTATTGTTAGGTGTTCAAGGGTCAAATTTTGATCCACTTATTTTGGAATGATATGAAATGGTTAGAGATGCCATTTAGGATGCAAGAAAGGTGCTCAAAGTGGAAGAAACCCAATTGGTCACCAAACGGTCCAAATTGGTATCTAAAATGGTCTTAAGTTTACCATAAACAACTCCCATGTCAAAAGTGGCCTAGATAACCTAGTTTGAGCCTAAGATTTGGCATGCATTTAGATCTCTCCTAGAACTTTTTGTCAAGCTAAGAACCATAATTTTAGAGTTGTACAAAATATTTTACAAATTTATGAAATTGGACAAAAATTTCATTTTAGGCCTAGTACTATTCACACAAAATAGGTTTAGTGTCTTGGGTTTTTTAGGGGCCAAATGAAGTCCAATACTCATGAAATTTTATAGGCATATAGTTGAAATTATGATATTTCTAAGGCCACTAAGTTTGTGTAGAAAGGAGTTGTATAAAGTGAATTATGAATTTTTGATGTTGAAGGTCTAACTATGCTTAAATACTATAGTAGTTTCTGATATGCCATGTAATTCATGGGTCAAATGAACTTAGATGATTCTAAAATTTTGTATTAATTAGATCTCATCTTAAGCTTTCTGTGGCCACTGAGAGCACCTAATTTGGAGTTGTGTAACTCATGATATGCAATTTTAAAGTTTAGGTCTGCTACTTGCCTATATTTTTAACCTATGTTATTGTTCCATTGCATTTGACTAGGCAAATGAATTCAATTTCATCTGAAATTTTTATAACATGTAGTTAATATTCTAAAATTTCCATAGACACCTAATTTGCATAATTTGGAGTTGTATAGCCCAAGTTATGAATTTACAAAGTTAGAGCAAATTTTGGCACCTATACTGTCATTTTGGGTTTTTGGGGATTTAAGGGGTTCCGTGAGTTATGCACCATAATTTAAGTATGAACAAACTTTTTTATGATAAAAATGAGTTAGGAAAGGAAAGAATCAAGTTTGGACTCTTATAACTCAAAATAACCTAATTTCGGTATTAAAAAGCTTATGGATGAATGTGGCACTTGCTTATAACTTTGTGTTTGCTATGAATGAGATAGTAAAAGCTAGGTATGACAAGCTATACCATCCTTCACCAAATTCATCTCCTCCTAGAATGAGTGGTATCTTAAACATAGTGCACTTAATTAGATGCAAGCATGCACTGTAACATCCAGCCTTTCCGTAAATGTGAGAAACGCAATGTTCGGTTTCTCCGTAAACGGCAGAAATCGGCCAGATACAAAAGGAAGTCTCTGAAATAGAAGGAATTGGGGCCAACTAAAATTATGATAAAATTTTAAATATTAGAAAATGAGGATTTGAGCATTGAATTGCCCAAAAATCAAGGCCAGAGTGATTCAAGAAATTTGTCAAAAGGCTAGTGGCATTCTCATAAATATGGGCACTTTTTGAAAAACACACAGGAGGGCTTTTTAAATGAAAGTTTTGAGTTCTCCGAGGTTCTCAGAGGCTCTAAAAACTATGGAAAGCCCCAGGACAGCTAAAGCCCCTCCGGTGGACGTTTTCCAACGTTAGTGTGCCCGAACTTTGATGAATTCGTTCAGAAAGGTTTTATCTCCAATTTGAGTGATTCCAAAGACATTTTACTTGATTGGGAACCTAAATTTTATAATGGAAAAGACAGTTCTCAAAAAGGAGCTAAAACGAAGGAGAAACTCAAATGCAAAGTATGAAAGGCAAAATGAGAATTTTTGAAAAGTGTAACTTATTCCCACCTATATATATGATGCACCCTTCCCCTCCCTTCATTATGCATGACCAACTTCTACCTAAAACCAGAAGAAAACCCTAAGGGATAAGGCTCACAAGAAGGGGAAGAAAAGGAGGAGAAATCAAAGGCTTAAGGTATGGAAATTAGTAGTTTTTCTTGCTCTCTCTCTTCCAAACCTCTTCTCCTCCATTATTCTTTGTTTCCTATGATTAAAATGAGGTTCATAAATATTATTTAAGGGAGAAATTGAGGGGAAAGTTCAGATTTGAATAGAGGAGCTCAAAGAACACAAGATTCAAGTGAGAAAAAGCAAGAAAACAAGGTAATTTCTCTTCCTATGGTTGTCATTTTTGGTCCCCTTCTCCACCATTTCGCCCCACTTGAGAAAACCCTAGGAGGAGATGATTTTTAGATAGAACCAAGCATGAATCTAAGGAAAAAAGGTGTGGAGATTAAGAATATGCAAAGGGAATTATCAAAAAGCCATTAGATTTCAAGATGCAAATTCTAGGGTTTCAATTGCACCTTGTAAAATCTGATTTTGTATGATAATTCCTAGGCCTAATTAAGAGTTTAAATGAGCTCCTAAGATCCCTAAGATGCCCCCCACATGCTTCCTCCTTCAAGAAAATAAAGAGAATTCCAAGGAGGCCAAAAAGGGGCATAGTCTCGGCCAAGCAAGGTTGGGGTAGCTAGGGAGAGTTTTAAATTCTTCTAAGGCCATTCTTGAGTCATATTTGATGAATGAAAATGAAGGGAGGCCTTGGAAAAAATTTAGAACTCATAGAAAGTGATTTGGTACCTTAGATTCCATATTATGACCTAAAGAAGCAACATGGTGCTAGGCCTTTTGTTTTGATGATGTGATGTGATGCAATCCATAAAAGGGAGCAAGCTATCCCAAATGCTTGGAATGATCCTCTGCAAATTCCAAGTGGCCCGATATCAAGAGCACAAGCTAAAAGAATGAGGGAAGCCTTAAGTGGACTTGTTCAAGAGACCTGGACTAAGCAAATAGCAATTGGAGCAATAAAAGTTAAGCAAGATATGGACATTTCCAATGTGGGCGTCCTCAACATCATATGGGCTGAAGATGGAGCTACTGAGGCTAGATTGGGCCAAAACATTACAAATTGAAGTGCTTGAACCATGGACCATCCATTGGTGGGCTCATTTAGGGCTAAATAATGCTATTTTAGGCTTAATAAGCTGATTTCTAGAAACCTAATGTATTTAGACGAAATTAGCTTATTTAGGGGGATTTATTTCCTTTTTAGTTTTTGAGAGAATTTGACTTTTATAATTCTGATTCCATAGGTCATTAATTAGGAAATTTGCCATTAATTTCCCTAGTTTTCCTTTTCTATGAGCATTGAAGGCAGATTTGACTTGCACACTATATAATTGTACTCTGCCTCCCATTGTAATCAGATTTGAATGAATAGAAATCATATATTCTGGAAATCCCAGAATTGAGAGGAGTGCTCTCTAGGGTTCTTCATTGAACTTGTAGACTTATCAAGGCTTGATCAACCTTATGGCGTCTTCCAACACTCGAGGTCCTTGTCTCTTTGTGTTCAAGGGTTCCAAGTGGATCATTCAAACTTGATTTAGCTTTCTTGGGGTGTGCATATTTCAGATCGGTTGTGGGTTCAAGGGGATTCAATGCCTTGTGGCTTCGCACCATCTTGGTATCAGAGCTTCGATCCCTAAATCAGGTCATATCCGTGTGTCTTGTGCTTTTCCAGATTGCATTTCTCTTTCGTTTTGAAATTCTATTTGTCTTCCATTATTCTGGATGTGCTGAATTTTAATCCTCTATTTGTCATGTTTTCCGTTGAGTTTCTGGACGTATAGTAGGTCTTTCCTACATCCCAAAATCTCTTCTTTTAGATTGCTTTAAAATCATCTCATTTGGAGTTCTCTAACTCGAGATATTGTCCTTTAAATTCAGACGCATTTTTCCAGATTTATTTTGCTGTTTCTGTTCTATTTATTCAAATTTCGTTTTTTGTTCTTTCATATTCCAGAAAAAAAAAGCAAGGCAAAAAAAAAAAATAAGAGAAAAAAAATTTGCTGAAAAGAAAAGGCAAAAAAAAAAAAAATGTGCTGTTCTGGAAGTAGTATTGGTTTGAGCTAAGCTTTTACAACATTCTGCATCTTTAACTTTCATTCCTTGATTTTCTCAACTATAGTATCCGCTTACTACTCATTACTCCAAGTGTTGGGTTGAATCTCACAAGAATTGTGATAGCTTTGTATTGAGTCTGATTAGTTTCTTTAAAGAGCCTATAGAGAGACTGAGAGTGGAAAAAGGCAAGAGTGTGAATCCATTATTTGAAAAAGCCTTTAAAGTGTGAAACACGAGTGAAGAGTGACATCTTTGAGGGTAAACACGTGAGGAAAATTTGCGAGGATCTTTATTTCTCTAATCAATTTTTCTTGCAGCTTATAATGTCTAATAGGGAGGAAATATCAAGTGGAGGAGGTAGTGCATAGAACCTAGATCTCATTGTAAAAGCCATGCAGCAGCAATTCGAACGTCTTAATGTGGTGCTTGGAGGGATAAGAGACCGGATGGATAAGCAAGACACAATGATTGCGAACTTGCAGAGAAGACCACCTACTGTAAGTCCTAATCCTAGAAGATATGAGAGGCATAGAGATGATTCTATGGATGATTTTGAGTCTAAAAATGAAGTAGGAGGTGGTAGTGAAGAAGACTATGAATCTGAATTTGATTTGGGTAGAAATAGACCTAGGGAAGTTAGGCGTGAAAGGAGACACGGTAAAAATGCTCCAAGGGGTAGAAATAGGGTGGATGGAAACCTTGGAAATATTAAGATGAAGATACCTTCTTTCCAAGGTAGAAATGATCCTGAAGCTTATTTGGAGTGGGAGAAGAAAATTGAGTTCATTTTTGAGTGCCATAATTATTCTGAAGCAAAAAAGGTGAAATTGGCAGTCATTGAATTTATGGATTATGCATTAATTTGGTGGGATAAATTGGTCCTAGAGAGGAGGAGGAATGGTGAGAGACCCCTAGAAACATGGAGGGAGATGAAGGCTCTCATGAGGAAGAGGTTTATACCCAACCATTACTATAGAGACCTCTTTCAAAAGTTGCAGTCCCTTACACAAAGCTCTAAGAGTGTAGAGGAATATCACAAAGAGATGGAAGTGGCTATGCTTAGGGCAAATGTGAAAGAGGATAGGGAAGCAACAATGGCTCGATTCTTAAATGGGTTGAATAAAGAAATTGCTAATATTATAGAGTTACAGCATTATATGGAGTTAGAAGACATGGTGCACATGGCAATGAAGGTTGAAAGGCAACTTAAACAAAAAGGATCAGCAAGGTACCTTTCAGGCTCTAGTTCTTCAATGAGACCAAAATGGAAGAAGGAAGAAAAAGATGTTCAAAGAGAAGTCCCAAAAGGCAAAGAGGAAGCTTCATCTAAAAACAAAGGTAAATCTGATTCCCAATCATCTAGAAATAGAGATATTAAATGTTTCAAGTGTTTGGGAATAGGTCATATAGCTTCGCAATGCCCCAACAAGAGAGTAATGATCATGAAGGACCGTGAAGTGGTGACTGAAAGTGAAAGTGATGATTCCATGCCATCACTTGAAAATGCTAGTGATGATGGGTTTGAGTATGCTGTAGAAGGAGAAGCACTTGTGACTAGAAGAGCTTTGAATTCTCAAGTTAAGGAAGATGACATTGAGCAGCAAAGAGAAAACATCTTCCATACTCGCTGTCTCATAAGCAACAAGGTATGCAATATGATATTGATGGTGGGAGTTGTACCAATGTTGCTAGTACCACTCTAGTTGAGAAATTAAATTTGTCTACCATTAAACACCCTAGACCATACAAGTTGCAATGGCTGAATGAATGTGGGGAGATTAAGGTTGATAGGCAAGTTCTTGTTTCATTCTCAATTGGAAGATATTGTGATGAGATTTTATGTGATGTTGTTCCTATGCATGCTGGACATATACTTTTGGGTAGACCTTGGGAATTTGATAGGAAGGCGACAAAGGATGGGTTTACCAATAGATATTCATTTGTAAAGGATGACAGACCCGTTACTCTTGTACAATTAACACCCAAGCAAGTGTATGAAGATCAGCTCAAAATGAAACAAGAGAGAGATAAAAGAGAGGGTGATAAGAAAAATAAAGAAGAGAGATCAAAAAGAAATGAGAGTGAGAAAGAAAGAAAATCTGAGAGCTCAAAAAAAGAGATTCAGAAGAAAGAAAAGAAAGTGGAGAGAAAAGAAAGAGAAAAAGTGAGTTTTTATGCAAAAGAAAGTGAGGTGAGGAGTGCATATCTTTCTGAACAGCCTTTACATGTACTTGTTTACAAGGAGGCCTTTTTAAACACTAATGACCTTGACTCTTCATTTCCAAGTGTTGTTAGTTCTTTGTTGCAGGAATTTGAAGATATATTTCCAGAAGATATCCCTAGTGGATTGCCACCCATAAGAGGCATTGAGCATCAAATTGATTTCATTCTTGGAGCAACAATTCCTAACCGGCCAACTTATAGAACTAACCCTGAAAAGACAAAAGAGCTTCAAAAGCAAGTTGAAGAGCTCATGGCAAAGGGGTATATTTGAGAAAGCTTGAGTCCATGTGCTGTATCAGTCCTCTTAGTACCAAAGAAAGATGGATCTTGGAGGATGTGCATTAATTGTAGAGCTGTCAACAATATCACTGTAAAGTATCGCCATCCCATTCCTAGATTGGATGATATGCTTGATGAATTGCATGGGTCTGTTATTTTCTCAAAAATTGATTTAAAATCTGGATATCATCAAATTAGGATGAGGGAAGGAGATGAGTGGAAAACTGCTTTTAAAACAAAGCATGGGCTGTATGAATGGTTAGTCATGCCATTTGGGCTAACAAATGCACCTAGTACTTTTATGAGGTTGATGAATCATATTTTGTGTGCATATGTTGGAAAATTTGTTGTGGTTTATTTTGATGATATTCTGATCTTTAGTACGAGTCTTGATGAGCATTTGAATCATTTACGCTGTGTGCTGGATGTTTTGAGAAAAGAAAAGTTGTATGCTAACCTAAAAAAGTGTAGCTTTGGCATGGGAAAAGTTGTTTTCCTTGGATTTGTAGTGAGTGCTGAGGGAATACAAGTCGATGAAGAGAAGGTAAGGGCTATTAAAGAATGGCCAACACCTACAAATGTAACTGAGGTAAGAAGTTTTCATGGGTTGGCTAGCTTTTATAGGAGGTTTGTGAAAGATTTTAGCACAATTGCTGCACCATTCACTGAAATAATTAAGAAATCAGTTGGCTTTAGATGGGAAAAGGCACAAGATCATGCATTAGTGTTCTTAAGGAAAAATTATGTTCTGCACCTATTTTAGCTTTACCTGATTTTAACAAAACTTTTGAGATTGAGTGTGATGCATCAGGAGTTGGGATAGGAGCTGTTCTAATGCAGGAAGGGCGGCCAATTGCTTATTTTAGTGAAAAGCTAAATGGTGCCACCTTGAATTACCCAACTTATGATAAGGAGCTTTATGCACTTGTGAGAGCATTGGAGACTTGGCAACACTACCTTTGGCCTAAACAATTTGTGATCCATACAGATCATCAATCTTTGAAGTACATTAAAGGTCAAGGTAAGCTGAACAAAAGACATGCTAGATGGATGGAGTTCATCGAGCCTTTCCCATATGTGATCAAATACAAGGTAAGGAGAATGTGGTTGCGGATGCATTATCTAGAAGGTATATTCTTCTCACTTCTCTGAATGCAAGATTGCTCGGTTTTGAATATGTTAAGGATTTGTATGCCAATGATAGTGATTTTGCTAAAATAATTGTTGCTTGTGAAAAAGGAGCTTTTGAAAAATTTTATAAGCTTGATGGATTTTTGTTCAAAGAAAATGCTTGCCTGTGAGGGAAGCACATGGGGGAGGACTAATGGGACATTTTGGTGTGAAAAAGACATTAGATGTTTTGCATGAACATTTCTTTTGGCCTAAAATGAAGCGTAATGTGGAAAGGATTTGTGGTAGATGCATAACATGTAAAAGGGCTAAGTCTAGAGTCTTACCTCATGGTCTGTATACTCCATTACCTGTACCTAGTGAACCTTGGATAGACATTTCAATGGATTTTATTTTGGGATTACCTAGGTCAAAAAGAGGAATGGATTCAATATTTGTGGTTGTTGATAGATTTTCAAAAATGGCACATTTTATTGCATACCATAAAACTGATGATGCTACTTATATTGCTGATTTGTTCTTTAAAGAAATTGTGAGGCTTCATGGTGTTCCTAAAAGTATTGTCTCAGATAGGGATGCAAAATTTTTGAGTCATTTTTGGAGAGTTTTGTGAGGAAAGCTTGGAACTAAGTTATTATTTTCTACAGCTTGTCATCCACAAACTGATGGTCAAACTGAAGTTGTTAACAGAACCTTAACTTAATTGCTCAGGACCGTCATCCAAACGAATTTGAAAAATTGGGAGGATTGTTTGTCATTCACTGAATTTGCATATAATAGGAGTGTGCCTTCATCTACTGATTATTCTCCTTTTGAAATTGTTTATGGTTTTAATCCACTAACTCCTTTGGATTTGTTACCATTGCCCATTAATAAGAGAATAAGCCTTGATGGCAAAAAGAAAGCTGAGGTGGTTAAGCAACTTCATGAAAAGATTAAATTGCAGATTGAAAGGAAGAATGAGCAATATGCATCCAAGGCAAACAAAGGCAGAAGGCGTGTCACTTTTGAACCTGGTAATTGGGTATGGGTGCATATGAGAAAAGAGAGGTTTCCGGCACAAAAGAAATCTAAATTAGCTCTATGAGGGGATGGACCATTTCAAGTCCTTGAGAAAATCAATGACAATGCTTATAAGATAGATCTACCAGGTAAGTATAATGTTAGTGCTACTTTTAATGTTGCTGATCTATCTCCTTATGATGTAGGTGATGATTCGGGGACGAATCCTTTTGAGGAGAGAGGGGATGATGCAATCCATCAAAGGGAGCAAGCGTCCCAAATGCTTGGAATGATCCTCTGCAAATTCCAAGTGGCCCGATAACAAGAGCACAAGGTAAAAGAATGAGGGAAGCCTTAAGTGGACTTGTTCAAGAGACCTGGACTAAGCAAATAGCAATTGGAGCAACAAAAGTTAAGCAAGATATGGACATTTCCAATGTGGGCATCCTCAACATCATATGGACTGAAGATGGAGCTACTGAGGCTAGATTGGGCCAAAACATTACAAATTGAAGTGCTTAAACCATGGACCATCCATTGGTGGGCTTATTTAGGGCTAAATAATGCTATTTTAGGCTTAATAAGCTGATTTCTAGAAACCTAATGTATTTAGACGAAATTAGCTTATTTAGGGGGATTTATTTCCTTTTTAGTTTTTCAGAGAATTTGAATTTTATAATTCTGATTCCATAGGTGATTAATTAGGAAATTTGCCATTAATTTCCTTAATTTTCCTTTTCTATGAGCATTGAAGGCAGATTTGACTTGCACACTATATAATTGTACTCTGCCTCCCATTGTAATCAGATTTGAATGAATAGAAACCATATATTCTGGAAATCCCAGAATTGAGAGGAGTGCTCTTAGGGTTCTTCATTGAACTTGTAGACTTATCAAGGCTTGATCAACCTTGTGGCATCTTCCAACACTCGGGGTCCTTGTCTCTTCGTGTTCAAGGGTTCCAAGTGGATCATTCAGACTTGATTTAGCTTTCTTGGGGTGTGCATATTTCAGATCGGTTGTGGGTTCAAGGGGATTCAATTCCTTGTGGGTTCGCACCATGATGACTCCAAGAGGCTTAAAAGGAGTCAAGAATCATATTTGAAAAAAAAGAATGAGGCCTAGAAATCATTTAAGGGGTGTTGCTTCATTAAGTGCCAATATGGACCATAATGGAACCTATAGAGCAAGCTAGTGTTTCATAAAGTTGTGTAGCCTTAGAGTGTGGTTCATGAACTTAATTGGCTCTTATAATTTGTATCTAGGCCAAGAGAAACTATCTCCACCAATCTGTGGGTGTGTGGCCAAAAGAGGAGGCTTGAGCCCAAGGGACAAAGTGTGTAATTGTGTACAAGGTAGCTCTCTCCACCTTCTTTCATGCATGGATATGTGTTTAGCTTGTTTTAGAATGTGTGTATGTGTATTTTCAAGCTTTGAAAAGTATGCTAGCATGCCTGCCATGATGCTTGATGCCATGTTATGTTTTTAAATGAACCCATGATGTTTGTATGAGTTTGCTTGAGTGTGGAGAGGCCAAGAACTCTTTCCTTGGGTGGGGATGAGCCAAGAAGCCTTGAGCTTGGTGGAGACAAAGTAAAGAGTCTCCCAAAAGTAAAGTGGGCTCCCAAGAGTATGGTTGAGTCCAAAGTACTCAAAGAATGGGTGAGGCAAGTCCAAAATCCATAGGGAGAAGTGTGAGGTCAATCCAAACACTTAGTGGGCTCTTGAATGTCTTGTATGATTGATTCACATGCCAAGGTTATCTTTAAAATGTCTATGATTTCTATTTTCTCCATACATGCATTTAAAAGGCTTGCTTTGCACATATTATGTATGATTGAATGGGAGATGAGCTATTAGGATTCTTTGAATCTCATCCCCTCCTCTCCAATGATCTAACATGCTAGGTGAACTAAGTGGATATGCTAATGGGAGCCAACAACTCTAAAGGAAGGAGATTGACAAACTTATGCCTTGGTTTTAGCCATTTTAGAACTATAATGATGGTTTATCATGTATATGATGTTGTCTATGTACTATGAAGGTTGAGACATATGTAAAGATACTATTATGTGATGTTTAGATGTATGGAAATGATATATGACCACTAGCACATGTTTTGAGTATGTAATGCCATAGTATGGAAGTTTAAAGTTTGATGAATATGTGTATAAATGTGGGTTGAATGGCCAAAATGATATGCATGAGGTTTGGGACCATTTTTACAGCTCACACAAGTCTTAAATGTGCCTTTATACTAGCCCAAAAGGTGCCAATACTAAAGGAAGACCATTTGGCAAATTTGGTACCTCATATAGAGCCACATTTGACCATAATGGAACCCTATGTCACTTTTTAGCCAAATGAGCTAGTATTGATCTCAAATTTGGCATGAAATTAGATCTCATTGAGAGATTTCTGGGAAACTAAAGATCATAATTTTTGGAGGTCTACAGAATATTTGATGATTTTTTGAAATTGGCAAATTTTATGGATTTGGTCTGCTGCACTATTCATTTGATCTGAAATTGTTTTCTGTCACACGAGGCCCAAATGATGTCCAATTGCCACAAAATTTTATACACAGAAACTAGGCAATCACATTGACTCGTTCCAACTAGAAGCACCTCATTTAAAGGTCTAGAGAGGGAGATATGAATTTTTGAAGTTTCTATCCAGTATCAGTGAAATTGCCCGACCAGAAGTACTGTTCTATTGAATTTTGGAGTCTGAGCTTGATGAACTGATCTAGAGATATTTTTCCTCTCTAGTTAACATTCACAGATTTCTAGATTGGCATCATTTACATGAATTGGAATTTTGTGAAATTAATTGGATATTTTCAAAATTTTCTGCAGAATTCTGTGACAGTTCCAGATTTTAGTCGGACCTCTGTAGCTTTTTGGATGTCAAACGTCTTGGGTGATAAATATTGTGATCTAGAATTATTTTTAGTGTAAATTAGACATCCCAAGATTTCCAGAATGACTAATAGTGAATAGTTTTGATTTTTTTAGATTTAGTTATAATTTTCCAAAGTTTGCCCAGAAAAGGGACCAATTCTAGCCGAGAATGATCTTTAAGTTTCTATGCCCCATTTCGGTTCCCATGGGTTGTAAGCATGTTTTTGTGATGTGAATGAGTTGTGATGATGAAATTAAATATGAGAAAGTATAGTATGAGCTCACACGATCCACGTGACACCGAATGGAATTTTGAGACCTAGTGCAATACTAAAATGAGTAGTATTTCTTTGCTTTTTTCATGCAAAACTCACATGATTCATGACATTAAGTTATGTAAAGGCATGAGATGAGTTAGAATGAGCTAGAATTCATGGTGTTACATTTATTGGTATTAGAGCAAAGTTCCAGGCTCTCTCAGATTTGATTTGGCTTGAGGATGTAGCCATTGGGCTTTGTAAAAGGCTTGTATGACTATAAAAAGTCCTCTATGAGACATTGTGGGTGTGTGAAAGTAGTTTGTGGCTTTATTCATGACAAGTAAGTTGTAGAATGGTCTTAGAGTAGTTAGTGGACACTAGGAAGAGTGGCCTCTAAAGTAGCTTGAGCAGAGTTGAGAGATCCGATGGCTAGAGCTTGATGAGATATGATAGCTCGCCGGGATCAGTGGCAAGCCCTAGATATGAACGATGACAATGATCTCGTTGATAGGAAGAGGCTTGCTAGAGAGAGTATGTGAGGCCTAATTTTCTCAGGTAGTCATATCAGGCCATTCCCGATTGTCTCGCGTAACGCCGAGACAAGTAATGATGCAGTGCAGTATGAGATGAAACTGTGACTGCACCGAACTAGTCTAGAAGGGAAGTAAGAAAAAGAGTCACCCCTAACCACAACACCCAAATGCCTAGATAAGTATTAGAGCCTGAAAGGTTAGTCTCCTCAGGCCAGAGGTTAAGTTATAAGCTATACCCTGGAGCCTGACAACCCGGAGGTGATAGCTAGTTATGCATGAATGAAGCGAGAGGTAGAACCTCTAGCTTGATGACGAGCCAGTTATAGAGGCAATGAGGATCGGGTTAGTAGCCAAAGATAAAATTCCAATCCCTAGAATAGTAAGCCAATCAGAGGCCGTTACCCTCGACGAATGATGTGTTAGCCACGGCGAATGGCAGTGTAAATGCCTTGTTGGTCATATTTAGGCCAACTTGAGAAAGGAGTTGATAAGGGGTAAGACAACCCACAACGAGCGGGAACCCCTAGTATAAGTAGGGAAAAAGAGTAATAAATAGTCATGAAAAATTAGTAAGAAGTCTGTGGGCATAATAATTGAGACTGAAAAAGAGCTCAGCATAGAGAAAGTTAGGCAAGTGATAATGAGGTTGTTGAGACTCGCCTTTAAGGTGCTGACTCCTACCTAAGGTGTTACCCTGTGAAATGCTGAATAATAGAACACTAGTGGAGCCTTAAATAACGTAAGATAAGACTACCAGCAGTGAGGCACCTAGCGAGTGGCCTAAAAAGGTATACCTTATAGGTAATACCTAGAAGTAAGTATGAGTAACCAGTAATAGAGGCTCACAAAAGAATGAGAATAGTTAATAAGCTACAGGTCCAATGAGATGGTTAGCCTAGGCTAAGCATAAGCTAAAGCCTAGAGGAAATGACCAGTAGCATCATCCAGGTGAGATATAGGAACGAAAGGTTCAGTGAAAGTTCTCCCTAGATCAAAAATGGAAAAATAAGACATCCTCATGTCAGGGAAACCACCTAGTAGTGGTTAGCAAAGTCCCCTAGATAGATTCCCTGATTGTAGAGTATAGTAAACAAAGAAGCGAGGAAGAGTTGAGAATTAACCATAGAAGATATGCCCTCGCTTTAGTAACAACCAAATGTATAGATTAAGCTCAGAAAGGTACATGGATAGGCATTTGATAGTTAGTTGGATGAGCCCCCTAATATGAGAATAGTACAGGGTTAAGGCACATACGTGATCAGAGCACCCAGTAGAGCATGAGCTTCAGTGAGGTAGAATCCAGACATTGAGAATATGCATTCCCGATTGAGTTAGCAGAACCCTAGAAATAACATACTATGCTCCTGGGGATGAGGCTATAGAGGCTAATAGAGAAAAAGTCTAGCTCTGATCCGAATGTAGAAATAAGAAAAGACAGACAGCTAGTGCCCTAGTGCCTTAGTACCCTCAGGGAAGCTCGAGAAAGCTAAAGACCACCTAAGAAAGCGAGCCTCGTCTTATGTAGAGAAAAAAAAAGGTAAGCTTAGAGAAAGAATGTAAGCCAAGAGCGCTATAGAATGACATTCTCAGGATTTTATGAAATAGAATCCTCCTTACCAAGGGATGGTCTAGCTAAGAGCAGAGCAAGAGTATGAGTAAAAAACAAACCCCCTTAATGTTACAGAGAGTGATTAAGTGGAGGAACCTTAAGAAGATGCAAGTGCTCTTAAGCGTAAAGAAACCTGAACTGCCAACAGAAATAGCCAGTAGTAGAATATCCTTTTACCTAAGTAAGAGGATAAGAAAAATAGAAAGAAAAGATGTGATAGTGTTCAAGCCGAGGACACATAAGATTAAAAATAAATATTTAGTTAATGTGTTTGAGTACTTAAGAAAGCACACTTGTCCTTGGCATGGATGCCCTTCTAGAATGATATTGCCCAAAGTATAAATAGCCAGGCGATACCAAGAAATCTCGGGATGTAGTAGAGGAAGAATCCTACTTTCCCTAAGTACTCTACGAGAATAGGGCAGATAGAGAAAGGTAAGAGAGGGGTACTTTAGATTATTGGAAAACTTACAATATACAGGCGATAATGGCTTTGAGTTCAGTCATGAGGTGCTTGTGTATTAGTGTTTGATATTATGGTTTGCTTGCAACAGAGGCTACATGATATTAGGTCTGGCCAACCTAGTAGTAATGTAGCTTAAGTGCATAGCAAACGACGACATCAATCACCAAAGTGTCCCGACAATCGAAAGGTATCCTAGTTAAAGAACGAGATAAGTTAGAAAAGAAAGGTAAAAGGATTCCAGCAATATCAGAATAATGAGAAAAACATGCAGAAAGGAATTCCCAGTAGAAAATGTTCATATTCAGTATGCTTAGCCTGAGTCCCTTATAGTATATGTAAATGAAATGAATAGGGACCAGTGTATAGCCTCTCTCCTGCCAGAATGTTTACTACACTTAGTGTGTGAGATGCCCTGGTGTCAAGGCACTTAAAAGAAGAACGTGGGCATAGTTAGAAATTGCAGGATATGAGAGGAAGGCTAGAATAAGCATATGTAAAAGTAAGTAAGTCAATAGAGTAAGAAAAGAAAGTGCAAGTGAAAAAGGGGGCTGAAGTGGGAATCTGAGGATCCAATGAGGAGCAATGAACGAAAATCAAAATGCTCCCTAGAATTAGTATGACGAGATCCTAGAGAATAAGATGACACAGAACCTACTTCGCACGAAGAGCATGATATACTTCTAAGTTTAGCCTTAGCTATTATGAGCGATGGTAACTGGACTTAGTGAGCATGTATTTTACTATCAGATACAATAATCTTAGGTTTTGACATCTCCCAGAGATGGATTGCAGTAGATCCCAGCATAACGTAGCGGGTTGCAGTAGACCCTAGCAGGGCTCTGAGAGGTCGCAGCAGACCCATGGGTCACAGTAGATCCCACAAAGTTACAGAGAGCTCTAGCCACAGCAAGATAGACCTCTGGTAAAGATGACAGCCTGAGATAGTTTTTACAAAGTAGTTAGCCTCAGAGACCAGTACAGTTTCAGCTAGCTTTTGTCTTAGAGACTATAGATCTCCTGAGTCTGGTAGACCGTTGCTACAGAGATACGAAGGCTTTACTCAGATAGTTAGACCACTGACTAGCTCTCTTCAGAGATGAGCATAGTATATGGGATGAGGAAAGCAAGAAATAAGCTTTCCAGAGTTAGAACCAGATGAACCACTACCTAACAAACAATAGCCCTGACCAAGGGATAGAGAAATCCCTGTATGATAGCTTATGTATTCAGAAAAGGGGTCAGGTGCAGTTCTTATATGAGGTAAGTGGTATAGTATATCTCCAGTGAGCAAAACTGTAAGAACAACTAGCATCCCATTAGAGCCTAGCAGTAGTCAGTGGCAGTAGCTCTTCAGTGCCAGTATGAGACATACAAGTTAGACCTATCAGTGTTAAAATGAGGGACTACAAAATGCCACTACAAGTGAGCAAGAAAAGTGAGAAAAGTCCTGACCTATAAAGACAGATATAGTAGTAAACAGAGAAATTGGGATCATAAAAGCAAAAACTCCTCAAAGGAGTTGTAATCCCAGTAAGTAACTAAGATGTGAGGCCTATGACAGAAAGAAATGCAAATTATAATTATGGGATGAGCTAGTGAGAAAGAACGAAGAGATAAATAGTGGACGGAATATGTAAATAAGCAGACAGATAGAAACCTCTTATGGCTCTAATGATTAAAAAAGATGATGAGATATTATGAGAAGCCATTCAGAGAGGATACAGGAGACGTGATATGAAATAAGTTACCTCCTGAGATGTGTAAACGTTAATCCTGCGACTGGGTTAACATTAACCCGATATGATTAGTAAGCTCTCCCAGGATAGGCCTCTAGAGTCAGAAATTTCTTTCCCTTATGAGAAAGAACTAGCTAGTATGTTATAATAGTAGAGCCTTTATTAAGAGCTAGTAATAAAAGTTCCCTGGCTGACAGAAAATTTAAAAGAATGAAATCGTTGAGAAAGCATCTACAGCCAGGAAGAAAGGAAAGAAAAAAACAATTAGCTAGACTATAAGAGTAAGAGAAAGTGTGCCCCTAAATTTTGAGGATGAAATTTATTTAAGGGGGGAGGAATGTAACATCCAGCCTTTCCGTAAACGTGAGAAACGCAATGTTCGATTTCTCCATAAACAGCAAAAATCGACCGGATACAAAAGGAAGTCCCTGAAATAGAAGGTATTGGGGCCAACTAAAATTATGATAAAATTTTAAATATTAGAAAATGAGGATTTGAGCCTTGAGTTGCTTAGAAATCAAGGCCAGAGTAATTCAAAAAATTTGTCAAAAGGCAGTGGCATTTTTGTAAATATGGGCACTTTTTGAAAAACACACATGAGGGCTTTTTAAATGAAAGTTTTGAGTTCTCCAGGGTTCTTAGAGGCTTTAAAAACTATGGAAAGCCCCAGGACAGCTAAAGCCCTTCCAATGGACGTTTTCCAATGTCAGTGTGCCCGAAATTTAACAGATTTGTTCGGAAAGGTTTTAGCTCCAATTTGAGTGATTCCAAACATATTTTACTTGATTGGGAACCTAAATTTTATAATGGAAAAGACGGTTCTAAAAAAGGAGCTAAAACGAAGGAGAAACTCAAATGTAAAGTATGAAGGGCAAAATGGAAATTTTTGAAAAGTGTAACTTATTCCCACCTATATATATGATGCACCCTTCTCCTCCCTTCATTATGCACGAACAACTTCTGCCTAAAACTAGAAGAAAACCTTGAGGGATAAGGCTCACAAGAAGGGGAAGAAAAGGAGGAGAAATCAAAGGCTTAAGGTATGGGAATTAGTAGTTTTTCCTGCTCTTTCTCTTCCAAACCTTTTCTCCTTTATTCTCCTTTGTTTCCTATGATTAAAATGAGATTTATAAATCTGATTTAAGAGAGAAATTGAGGGAAAAGTTCGGATTTGAATAGAGGAGCTCAAAGAACACAAGATTCAAGTGAGAAAAAGCAAGAAAACAAGGTAATTTCTCTTCCTATGGTTGTCATTTTTGGTCCCCTTCTCCACCATTTCGCCCCACTTGAGAAAACCCTAGGAGGAGATGATTTTTAGACAGAACCAAGCATGAATCTAAGGAAAAAAGGTGTGGAGATTAAGAATATACAAAGGGAATTATCAAAAAGCCATTAGATTTCAAGATGCAAATTCTAGGGTTTCAATTACACCTTGTAAAATCTGATTTTGTATGATAATTCCTAGGCCTAATTAAGAGTTTAAATGAGCTCCTAAGATCCCTAAGATGCCCCCCACATGCTTCCTCCTTCAAGAAAACAAAGAGAATTCTAAGGAGGCCAAAAAGGGGTATCGGGCAAGCAAGGTTGGGGTAGCTAGGGAGAGTTTTAAATTTTTCTAAGGCTATTTTTGAGTCATATTTGATGAATGAAAATGAAGGGAGGCCTTGGAAAAAATTTAGAACTCAGAAAGTGATTTGGTGCCTTAGGTTCCATATTATGACCTAAAGAAGCAACATGGTGCTAGGCCTTTTGTTTTGATGATGTGATGACTCCAAGAGGCTTAAAAGGAGTCAAGAATCATATTTGAAAAGAAAGAATGAGGCCTAGAAATCATTTGAGGGGTGTTGCTTCATTAAGTGCCAATATGGACCAGAATGGAACCTATAGAGCAGTCTAGTGTTTCATAAAGTTATGTAGCCTTAGAGTGTGGTTCATGAATTTAATTGGCTCCCATAATTTGTATCTAGGCCAAGAGAAACTATCTCCACCAATTTGTGGGTGTATGGCCGAAAGAAGAGGCTTGAGCCCAAAGGACAAAGTGTGTAATTGTGTGCAAGGTAGCTCTCTCCACCTTCTTTCATCCATGGATATGTGTTTAGCTTGTTTTAGAATGTGTGTATGTGTATTTTCAAGCTTTGAAAAGTATGCTAGCATGCCTGCCATGATGCTTGATGCCATGTTATGTTTTTAAATGAACCCATGATGTTTGTATGAGTTTGCTTGAGTGTGGAGAGGCCAAGAACTCTTCCCTTGGGTGAGAATGAGCCAAGAACCCTTGAGCTTGGTTGAGACAAAGTAAAGAGTCTCCCAAAAGTAAAGTGGACTCCCAAGAGTATGGTTGAGTCCAAAGTGCTCAAAGAATGGGTGAGGCAAGTCCAAAATCCATGAGGAGAAGTGTGAGGCCAATCCAAACACTTAGTGAGCTCTTGAATGTCTTGTATGATTGATTCACATGCTAAGGTTGCCTTTAAAATGTCTATGATTTCTATTTTCTCCATACATGCATTTAAAAGGTTTGCTTTGCACATATTATGTATGATTGAATGGGAGATGAGCTATTGGGATTTTTTGAATCTTATCCCCTCCTCTCCAATGATCTAACATGCTAGGTGAACCAAGTGGATATGCTAATGGGAGCTAACAACCCTAAAGGAAGGAGATTGACAAACTTATGCCTTGGTTTTAGCCATTATGGAACCATAATGATCGTTTATCATGTATATGATGTTGTATATGTACTATGAACGTTGAGACATATGTAGAGATACTATTATGTGATGTTTAGATGTATGGAAATGATATATGGCCACTAGCACATGTTTTGTGTATGTAATGCCATAGTATGCAAGTTTAAAGTTTGATGAATATGTGTATAAATGTGGGTTGAATGGCCAAAATGAGATGCATAAGGTTTGGGACCATTTGGGCAGCTCACCCAAGTCTTAAATGTGCCTTTAGACTTTCCCAGAAGGTGCCAATACCAAGGGAAGACCATTTGGCAAATTTGGTACCTCATATGGAGCCACATTTGACCATAATGGAATCCTATATCACTTTTTTGCCAAATGAGCTAGTCTTGATCAAAAATTTGGCATGCAATTAGATCTCATTGAGAGCTTTCTGGGAAGATAAAGATCATAATTTGTGGAGGTCTACAAAATATTTGATGATTTTTCGAAATTGGCAAATTTTATGGATTTTGTCTGCTGCACTATTCATTTGATTCGAAATTGTTTTCTGTCACACGAGGCCCAAATGATGTCCAATTGCCACAAAAGTTTATACACAAAAACTAGGCAATCATAGTGATAGAAGCACCTCATTTGGAGGTCTAGAGAGGGAGATATGAATTTTTGAAGTTTCTGTCCAGTATGAGTGAAATTGCCCGACCAGAAGTACTGTTCTATTGAATTTCGGAGTCTGAGCTTCATGAAATGATCTAGAGATATTTTTCCTCTCTATTTAACATTCACAAATTTTCAGATTGGTATCATTTGCATGAATTGGATTTTTTTAAAATTAATTGGACATTTTCAAAGTTTTCTGCAGAATTCTGTAACAGTTCCAGATTTTAGTCAGACCTCTGTAGATTTTTGGATGTCATACGTCCTAGGTGATGCATATTGTGACTTGGACATATTTTTAGTGTGAAGTAGACATCCCAAGCTTTCCAGAATGACCAAGATTGCATAGTTTTGATTTTTCTAGGTTTAGTTATGACTTTCCAAAGTTTGCCCAGAAAAAGGACCAATTCTGGCCGAGAATGATCTTTAAGTTTCCATGCCCCATTTCAGTTTCCATGGGTTGTAAGCATGTTTTTGTGATGTGAATGAGTTGTGATGATGAAATTAAATATGAGAAAGTATAGTATGAGCTCACACGGTCCACGTGACACTGAATGGAATTTTGAAACCTAGTGCAATACTAAAATGAGGAGTATTTCTTTGCCTTTTTCATGCAAAAATCACATGATTCATGACATTAAGTTATGTAAAGGCATTAGATGAGTTAGAATGAGCTAGAATTCATGGTGTTACATGCACCACCTTTTTCAACAACCTTGGCTTTCCAAGGCCAATTTCATCCTTGGGAATCAATCATCCAAGAGAAACCACGAGAATCATTAAATCATATCATTCTTTAAGCATATATTTGAAAATATCACATAACAATTCTAGAACCAGTTCATTTCAAAAGTCAAGCACAACATCAATCATTTTCATAAATTTCCATTAACAATATTTCATCAATAGCAATCTCATTTTCTTCAAATGAATTTCCAACAGCAAGTTCCAACAATGATCTCCACTAATAATTCCCAAATAATTCTTGAAATATAAAACATGTTTCATAAAAATGCATTTTAATAAAATATGAGAAAGCATTAGAATTATATTTATGGATACTAGCTATCTCAAAGAAGTCCAAAAGTTTCAACCAAGCTAGAAATCTACAATATATAGATAAAAATACATTTAATATTATATATTCACAATATACAAAAATTAATTAAATCCACTTTATTTTTTCAACTTACCACATTGGTAAACATTCCACAAGCACCCAACAATTCCAACATGCCACACCTCCACTTAATTCAACACTTTGTCTTTCACATTTCATATATAAACAATGAATTAAGCCTCCAAATTAATTTAGTAGCATTAAATATAGATATAAATATAAATAATTATAAAGTAGTAAACTTACCTAAATTCCACTCTTAGTAAAAATTAACTTCCACTTAGGCATTACATTGAACATTTAGTGTACCTTTAAATTGATTATAATCAATACCTAACAAATTACTAACCTAATTTCACCAATTACATTACAAGAGATCCAATTGCACTTTTAATTAACTAATTTCAATCTTAGTTACATAAATTCCCAAATTACCTAAACCTAAAATTCAACATCATCAATTTTAAATTATGTTCAGTTCAAAATGAAGCTAAAAAGTAATAGAATATCTTTTTTCTTCATATACCTTGGCTAAAATTCCTTGTTAGAGCCTCAAATGGAGCCTTCAAGTGAAAAAAGATGAAAATGGCGATCCCTAAGCCTATGTGCAGTGTCGGTTTTGATGAAGAAGAGTGAGGGACTACTTTTGATTTTATGAATAGGGTATTTTAATATAAATTGATATGGGTTAGGATCTTGGGTATAGGTAAAAGTTAAAATCTACTAGAATTCACATTAGGTAATAGTAATTCATTAAAAAAGTTACTTTTTAGCTATTTAATAAATAAAGATCTGTTTTAAATAATAAGCCTTTTTTATTTCTATTTATATTATTTAGTCTAGGACTAATTATTGGACTTTTATCATTTTTGAATTATATTCTAACCTAAGACAATAAAATAACATGGCCTACTAACTTAAAGTTCAACATTTCACTAAATACTATAATTTTCATAATTTTTCTAAGTAAATAAATATTAATTATTTACTAAATCTTCAAATATTTTATTAAGAAAATAACTTCCAATCACCCACCATTATACCCAAAAGTTCACACTTAATAACACAACCTTTAAATAATAATTCCTAATAATTAAATAAATATTAAACTTCACTTAAACATGCCCCAATAAGCTATATTACACAATTAATTATATTTTAATTTAATTATTACTTCAGGATATTACATTTCTCTCCCTTAAAAAGAAATTTTGTCCTTAAAATTTAGATTACCTTAAGCAAATAGTTTTAGATAAGTTTTCCTCTTATCTTCTTCAGTCTCCTAGGTTGCTTCTTCCAAAGATAATCCCTTCCAAATCACCTTAACCAGCTTTTAAGTCGCTTAACTTGGTAATCAACAACCCTCTTTGTGTAACCATAAAAGGCATATTGTAAATGCAACAACTCAAACTCAATGAGATGGATTAGGATGATACTTTTGAGTTGAGGCATATGGAATATATCATGAATTTATGAAAGACTTAGTAGTAAGGCTACACAATAGGCTATTGGCCTAACATAATTAAGAATTTAAAATGGGCCTAAGTATTGAGGCCTAAGTTTTATGGATTTTAAAGAATGACCTATACCAATAATTGAAAAGTCTCTAAGAAACACGTGGTCATCTACTATAAATTCTAAGGATCTCCTTCTCTTATCAGCATAGCTCTTCTACGTATTTTGAGTAATGAGTAACCTCTTCTTGATGAGTTCTATTTTCATAGAGGTTTGATTTATAATTTCTGATCCCAACAAACTCCCCTCCCCTAACTCAATCCAACAAAATAAAGACATGCACTTCCTACCATATAAAACCTCAAAAGTTGCCATGTAGATACTAGAACTATAATGGTTATTATATGCAAACTTAGTTAAATGTAGATAAACATCCTAGTTCCCTTTTAGATCTAATACATAAGCTCTCAGCATATCCTCTAAGGTTTGAATGGTTTGCTCAGTCTATCTATCTAATTGAGGGTGGTAGGCTGTAATTGTAATACCTTAACCTCCTAGCCCTTACATAATGGTCATATAGGCTATCTCAACATATATTTGGTATATTGGTACACATATTCAAGGGTGTGACACTTTTATGCATGGATAATTACGTAAGGAAAAGCTCAATTAATTCATTTCATGCTTTAGGGACCATGTGAGCTCATCCATATCATTTTACATCCACAAAATATCCAATCATATCATAAAAATCACAACTCATATCATAAATCATGGATTTGGAACCAAATTTAGAGAACAACCAGAATTGCTCTCGAGTTTGCTGTCATAACTTTCTGATTTAAATTTTGAAAATTCATAAATAATTCTAGAAAAATCAAAATATACATATGATAGCTTTCTAGAAAGTTGTGGATGTCAAATAATAATTAAAAATAGTTCTAGACCATGAAAGAAGCATTTAGCATTCGAAAAGTAATAGAACTATACTTTAGCTCTATTCTCAGATAGCTTCAGGACCTGAAACTTTAAAAATTTGGTTCTCCCTCTATAGAGCTCCAAATAAGGTGCTCTTAGTGGCTATGGAAAGCTTATGATGTCTAGTTTATACCTATAAAATTTCATAAGTATTAAACTTCATTTATCCTACATTTGACACAGAGAAAAAACCTAATCATATGAACAGTATCTCTACCAATTCTGCATAATTTAGGCAACTTTGAAAAGTCATAATAAATTCTCTAAAGCTCCAAATTGAGTACTCTTTAACTTTATGAAAAGATTTAGATCAGACCTATTTGTTGGCCAAATTTCATGCAAAAACTCATTCATTTGGTTAGACTTTGGTTCAGCTCAAGCATTGGTCAATTTTGAAGTCCATAATGGTATCATAAGGCACCAAATGACTTTCCTAACATTCCATAATCACTTGGGCACATCTAAAAACATAATTACTACATATAAAAACATGCCAAATGATCCAAATCACCATGAAGCTCATTCTCACATTGCCACTTGCATTTATACACATGCATATAAAGGCTCATGGGTGGCAAAAACTTATGTATTCATTCATTTGGTTCCAAAATAGATACATACATCATATTCACATAGATTTAAACATGTTCAATGGTTTACATCATATATACATCACACGGTTACAATTCTTAACATCAAAATACTATTAAAAAGCCTATTTCTCTATTCCTTTGTCAAAGTCTTACTTCTCAAGGTTGTTGACCTCTATTTTTTGGTCCACTTGGCTCACCTAGACATGGTTAGACATATGTTGGGAAAGAGTGAGATTCAAAGAATCCCAATTACTCTTAACCTTTTCAAGATACATAATGGATGCATATATATGTCAAAGAATGCATGTATGGCATTTAGGCTACTAATGAACATACATAAAGCATTTTCCTTGTCATATAAACTCATAGACAGAAAACATAGACTCTCAAGGGCATTGGTCTAGCCTCACCCATCTTTCTTGAGACTTTTGGACTTGCCTCACCCACTTTTAAGGGACTTTTGACTTGGCCTCATTCTTTTTAAGACTTTTGGCTTTGTCTCACGCATTCCTAGGGACTTTTGGCTCTTCCTTACCCATGCTAAGGCACTTTTAGCATAACTAAACCCATTTAAGCCACTTTGCATACATAAACACATTTCAAGAAACATAATGGTACCATAACATATAAGCAATGGATATAAAAATTTCTTATAGTTCAAACATGCACACAAGTGATCGCGAAAATTTTTTATGCGTGTCCGCAAGTGCACGGGTCAGATCAAGTAGTTCAGTGATAAGTAAAAGTATCGTTCCCACAAGGAAAGGTTTAATTGCAATTGGGCAATGTATAACCCATTTTCATCCACGTTAAACTATCAATTAAGTGAATCATGAACTTAAAACTAATTTTAAAACAAAACAATTTAAAGAAAACTTGGTTGGCATATGCAGTTAAGATAAAATCCAAGGTTTGAAATTACCTAGAGTCACTATTCCCTTGATGCTCACTAGAACTTAATTTCTTGTTCAATTGCAATTAATTATTGCCTTGTGGGTTAAGAGTTCAGAAGCTATAACCGTCCATCGATGTAATTACAGCCCTACTCTCCCCTAGAATCTAAGTGTCCTTAGATTTAGGTTAGAATGCATTAGATACTATATCCCTCTACAAACCAATTAAGGTAATAAGGTGTATGTCTATCCCAATTACAAATTAGATGATTCTAAACTTAATTCATCCAACTCTTAGGTCCAATTTAGAATCCCTTTTTCAAGGTAAATTCCAATTTCCCAAATCAAATCAAAGAGGTGGCCAATCCCTAAGAAAGCATTAAGCAAGAGAAGGATACACAAGATTCCAATCATCACAATTAACAAGACAATTAGTGATTCAGTTCACATCAAGTTCATAGTGCTCTAGGTAAAGAGGAATTTAGCCACACATAGCTAAATCTACAGAGAATTCCCAATCAAAATACATGGAGAAAATGAAAAGAACAAGAAAGCAAACAAAGGGAAGAATGAGATGCAGAAAGTGGAGCTCCCCCTTTTGATTCTTCCTCTTCCTTCACCCTCCAAGCTTAAAGAGCCTTCAAAAGAACTCCCAAAATCGCCTCCTGGACGCTCAGAACTCCCTCTGCCGCCGAATGTCTCTTACCCTAGCTCTTCCTCCTTCTTTTCAAGCTGGAAAAGTAAAACTGTGTGTTTCAGGTCCGCTCTCGCTATGGCGAGGAACATCTCTCGCTATAGCGAGGTCTCATAAGTGCTCAGGTTCCTGCTGTGCTCGCTACCTTCACGCCATAGCGAGTTGATCTCTGGAATTTCTATGCAACACGACTTCGCTATTGCGAAGCCTCCCCTTCGCTATGGCGAAAATGCCATATCGCTATAGCGAACTGCGGTCTCGCTGTAGCGAGAGAACTTGTTAAATCTGTCTTGGCTATTTTCAGCTTCCTTCATCTATATTCAACTCTTTCTACCTTTTGCTACTTTTCCCTGAAATTGAAATCAAACGTAAAATGAGGCTTAAACTGATAGAAATATTATAATTATAGTACTTTCTTTGCTTTGTTTGATTGAATACACTTTTAATCATATTAATCAAGAGAAAAGTATTTTACCTCCCTAATTTAGTGTCAAATATAGCCTTTTTTGAATCCTAAATTAGGAGGTTATCAAACTCCCCCACACTTAAATCTTTGCTTGTCCTCAAGCAAATCTACGAAAGACTCACGCCCAAACAATCAGAATTTCAAATCCCCTCACACTTATAATGAATCCAATTTCAGAAGCAGAGCTCAGCAAAACTTAAATTGAAATTGAAAACAATGTACTCATAGTAACACCCTTATTTCTAACGTGTGTGTGTGTTCAACAAGAGATATTAAGAAATAATCAAGAAATCCTAAATGAGTTTTCCCAACAATTTCAAAACCTAGCCCAATTATCTGTACTAACTTCAATCATCAAAGCTCATTGAGAGGGGTCTCTATTATTCAATGCAGAATTAATTGCAGAACTTTTTTTTTTTTTTCTAGATATCCCTCTCAACTAACAATTAGGTATCCATCAGGAACAGGTAAATTGGGGAGATCTAAAACAACTGGAAGCTTATTATAAGAAAAGCTTGAATTACTTCAAAAATCATCTTATTGGAAAGTGCTCCTATTATGGGTGCATACTACAACTACATTACTACTTTATCCATTTCAAGTTCGCTTAACCTCTACATTCCTTAATTAATATTCATCTAGAGTGAGAAGGGATGACTCTGATTTAACATATAAGCACTTGAATATTATTAATAAGAGGATGTTATTGTCGATTTATATCCACTTATCCTATATTTATCTATGTTTATCCTAACTCCCCCACACTTAAAAGTTACATTGTCCGCAATGTATAAACTGTGAAATTCAGAAGTAGATAGTAAAATAGAAGTAGATGGGGTTGAAGGAAAGGGATAAAAAAAGGTAGGGAGATACGAGACTTCCCCTGATAAGAAGAGATAACAGAGCAAGGGGATGCATGTGAACAACTCCTTCATCTGAGAGACAAAAATGGACAAAATATACACAGGAGACAGTAAGTTGGCGTTAGCATTAAGAAGACAGTTAATAGCATAGCCAATTTAGGAGTGTAGAGCATAATTAGATACAGTTATCCAAAATATAAAATGAGGAAAAGCAAAACAAAAAAAAATTGGCAGCGAGATAGAAAGGTCCTAAGAGTCAGACGGCCTAGGTCTATCTTGAGGTGCAGGCTCCTGAGGGATAATGATGACCAGTGACTGAGGAGCCTCAGGAGATGGCGGTGGAGGAGCAAGCATCAAGTAGTCCATCAGAGTTTGCAGCTAGTCCTTCATAGATAAGATGTGCCCTTCTAGCCTACCAATAGAAGCTCTCGCCCAATCCTCAAATTCAGAGTGATATTGTGCTCCGTGCCCCATCGGCTCTGGAGTACTAAAGTGCTGTTGTGATGGAGGAGGTGGAGATGCCTCAGTCTGGGCTTGAGCGGGTGCTCAGTATCTACGAGGCTGCCCTGGTGCATCTTTCATGCTATCATATTTGAATGGCCCCTTTGGCTTGAACTACACGTCATTTTTAGAGACGCAGCTACCCACCATAGTAAGTAATTCGGTGAGCATATGAGGGTATGCTAGGCTAACCCGGTCGGACCTCGCCACTTGCTTGAAGTTCAAGTACATGAGGTAAGGAATATTTACCCGCAGCCGAGTCATAAAACACCACGTCAGAGTAGCTCATTCTTGGGTCATGTCTGATCCATGGGAACTTGTGAGGATGTTACTTGTGATGAATTGTAACCAATAACGGGCGGGCTTGCTGAGTTGATTTACCGGGTAAACCTTATTAACCAATCAAGCTCTTCCTTCCTCAACAATAGTTGTCTCCACTTCTTCCCAAGGAATGGACTGAGGGTTCTCTATGTACGCTTGGAAAGCACACTCTGGGACATGAGGCAATTCATAAAAGTCTTGGAAGACTTTCTCATTTATGCGCACCCAGGCCGAACGGCAATAGTATTCATCCTCCTCCTCCTCGGTGTCCTCAAATTTAGCGTATAGCTCTTGGATCATTAGTGGGATCTGATGCACCGGTTTTTTAGTGAATCCTTGCAGCCCGTGCCATTCAAAATCATGAAAAGTCAGGTCCAGGGCGTTGGGCGCATAGTAACAATCTTCCACAACCCCTCTGTCTGCGAAAAGTCTATCGAAGCGAAATTCTACCCGGGCAAATGCAAATCGATCCTTATCGTACGATTGCTTCTTTTGCTTTGAGAAGGAGGCTGCAGCAGTCTTTGTTTGCTTTTTAGGAGCCATACCTGTGAAATTCCAATAGGAAAGAGATAAAAGTCAGTAGCAGCAGTAATATGGATTCACAGAGTAAGGAAAAAGAAGATGACATGAATCAGACACATGCAGCATGTTTCTAATAAGGAAAGACACGATTAAAAGTCTATAAGGGATGAGAGAACGAGGAATAAAGAAACAAATCAAGTAAAAATGGTCCATAACAGCCAGGTTTCTGGAAAAACCTCAAACTCGCTGTAGCGAGTTCGAGCTCGCTATAGCGAATTCGAACTGAATTCTGCACAGCCAGATTTAAACGGTTGAAAAGTTAAATTGAAGCTGTCTTTCTGCACAGAAATAGTCGACTAACAAAACCAATCCAGAAAAACTAACCAAATGAACCCCTAGATACGCAGATTTAAGCAAAACTACTCGAACCCTAATATGACTATAATTGGCGAAATCAACCAACAAATCAGGGACGAAAGGGATTAATTGACTTACTTAATGCAAGAGATGCGATGAATTTGGGGAATGCAAGCTTAACAGGCGTGAAATGCAGCAAAATCAAAGAGAGATGATAACCATGATATTTTATATATTTTAATCCCCTAACTTAGGCATTTTAATGATCAAATATGGCTTTAAGGGTTTAATTAGATTCAATTTGAATTCATTAGCCACTTTTGCACTCTAGGAATTAAAATTGCAAAATTCTTGAATTTTAATGCATAAATCATTTTAAATGAATTTTGTAATTTTTCTATTCCATCTCTTTCATTCTTTTATGCAGATTTTTGTTGGGCAATTTGAGCTTTGAAGGAAAGCCACAAGCTAAAAGGCTTGTAGCCACATAAAGAAGAAGCAAGGAATAGAACCATGCATGAAGGCTGGAACTTTTGAGCAGAAAGCACACACACATGCAGTGGCTGGAACTCGAAGAAGTCTGTGAAGAGAAGAAGAAGAAGTTGCTGGAAGTTCTGGTAGATAATGAATGCAAGGCGTGATTCCAGAACAGCTGAGTAGGTTCTACATGGCAAAAACAGAGAAGAAAGCAACGTGTGGTATAAACAAAAGCTGCACGAAGGAAGCAGAACCACGTAAAAGCTGCAGAATATGGAAGCCTGGACTGAGACACACAAAGGAGAAGAAAACGAAGAGCAAGGAGCTGACGTTAAAGGAGAAGGCTGCCATGTGAAGAAGCTACAGAAACTGGGGAGAAGTAACGTGACAGCAATGAACGATGAAGCACAGCAGCCAACAACGAGAGAAGCCACGAGTTGAAGTCTGGACAGCAGCAAAACGAGGAAGAGAAGCAGAAACAAATACACATGAGCTGCAACGTAGAACCCGACGTGAACATAAACAAAGAGGCATGCAGAAGCTACAGTAGAAATCACATGGATTATAATAAAATAAAAGCACTGGGACCCACACCTTATATCACATGCATTTAACTTCAGACAATGGGAAGAGGCAGCACTTAAACGAAGAAAAACACGTGGAATCACTTAAAGGCTCATGTGAGAGGAGAATTCACGCCATCAGCATCCATCATTCGTCCAGCCCATTTTATACGATTCCATTAAAGCCCTAGCCGTCATTATTCATTCATATACAAGCCCTAGCTGCCATTCGCATGGGCTCGCCTCCATTCACCCCACGCCTCCTTCGCCTTCGTCCAGATTCACCACTCCATTCTCATCCATTCTCCACTTTTCATCCACCGAATGAGGCTTTAATTCATCCATCTTGAGGCTAGCAAGAGAGGAAGCTCTTGAGTAGAAGCTTGAATCCTTAGGGAAGAAGCAGAATTCTGGCTAAGATTTTCTTATTTTTCCAGCACTTTTTCTTTTTCTTGTATAATCTCGGTTGAGTTATATTTGATTAGGAAATTGTGTAATTAATTAGTGGCTGGTTAGACACTGATTAGGAATTATTTTTGTTGATTAATTGGTTGAATTTGAATATAATTTTTCATTATTCTCTTTAATCTCCCATGTATACCACGAAGGTGTTCGATGAATTGCATGAGTGAGATTTTGTGCTTGATTGTTTGATTTGAGAATTCCTTAGTGTTTAGTTGGTTAATTAAACATTTTTGGATGATGAATCAGAAGATAATTAATTAGTTAATCAATCAAATTGGATGTTCATTGATCTTAAAGACAAGAGTTAACGGTTTAATGCGGGATTGAGGTCTCAATTCAACATTAGATTGTTAATCTCTTGATTCTTGTGTGGTAACTCAAGATAACTTGTAATGAACTTAATTAGGAATTCTTAGGCCAAAATTAATCACAATTAGAATAGGATAAGGATAGTGGATACCAAGAGACGATTCCTAAGCTAGTCACAAGCCATTATCATTTACAATTCACACAATTAGGTAGAATTTAGGAATTTTGATTTAATTTAGTTTTAGGATAGTTTAATTCATTCAAAAACCCCCCAAACTAGATAGTTCTAGGATCTTAGAACACTTAGAGAACCTAATTGAACATTGAATTCCAATTCCAAGGGAGATGACCTAGGTTGTGCCACTTGCTATATTTTTAGATCAACCTAGTTTTATTTTGAGGGTTGCACGACAAGCCCGTCAAAATTTGGCGCCGTTGCCGGGGATTTGGAGTCTCAATTGTTTGAGAAAGTTTTCTAAGTGTTTTTGTTTTGTTTTATCTTTGTTTTAGTTCTGTTTTGATTTGATTTTCGTTCTGTTTTGAACTTGGAATCGGTTAATTTCGGTGTTGCGCGTTAAGTGTCCTGGTTGCTGAAATTTTCGTTCAAAGTGCCCAGAAAATTCTCATACTTTGTTTTTCAAGGTTTTTGGGTGTACCATTTTTTAGCCAAATTCCAACGTTTGAGGCACTTTTTCTAATTTTTTAGTATTTTCTCGAATTTTTTTAGGAATTTTTTAATTTTTCTGGATTTATCCTCTTTAATTTTTGTGAGTTTGTTTTGTGTCATTAGGCTCTGTTTTAGAGTGTTTTTCATTTTTAGGAACTTCTTATCTTCATTTGATTTGATTTTCTTAATTTTGAGTTAATTTTAGTTATAGTTGTTTGTGATTTTGCTTTGTGCTAAAAGTAATTGAACTTCTCATTTTATTTTTGCTTTTAAATGGATCCCTATTATTCTAATCAAGGTGTTTATGATCCTTATGCAAATGATAGGATTTCCAGAAAGTTGGATAATCTCAATACAATGCTTCAAGGCTTGCTTGAACAACAAAGACAAGAACAGCAAGTCCAACAATACTAACAATTCCAACCACTATGCTATCAACCACACCACAATCCATATGAAGTTCACCCCAACTATCAAACATACCATAACCCATATGAGATTCACCCAAATTACCACCATCATCATGAGCCATATCATACCTTCCATAGGCAAGAGCCACAATATCATCCTTACAATTACTATGAGGGGTACATGCAACAAGAGCCCCAGAGGGAACCAAGCTTGGAAGAGAGGATGTTAGAGCATTTGAAGGACTATAATCTTCAAATCCAACAAATGCTACAGTTGCAACTCGAAACCCAACAAATAATGGACAACATTTTCAGGAAGGATTTAGGAATTCAATCGAATCAACCGACTTCAAGTGCTACTGAATCAATTGAAGAGCAAATTAGAAGGGAATGTATAGAGGAGGAAGAGTCATGTTCATTGGGTAATATCCTTCCATCTTCTAATGTTTTACAATTTGTTGGAATTGATTCTAGTTTTCCTGATAGCACTTCAATTCCTAATGCATATAATGTCGTTGATTCTGAATTACATGATGATGATGATGTTGATGAGGAATTAATTGTTGAATCTCCTGATGTGGTTGATTGTGGTAATGCATTGAACAAAACTGATACATTTGTTGATGCTCATGAACCCTTATGTACTGATGCACTTGGGATGTCTACTCCTAGCTGTGATTATAGTGAAAACTTTATTTCTAAATCAATTGATGAATCTCTTGAGTCTAGGGTAGTAGATAAGTGTGTGGGTGACTTGGAATGTGATGATTATTTTATTCCTAGTGTGGAATTAGTTGATAAGTCTGTTGATGATGCATCTTCTGAGTTTAGGGACAACATGCCATCTGGATCATGTGACATGACTGATTTGGATGCATCTCTTGATTGTGTGTGTATTGAATATGCTATATGTGATGAATACTCTCAGATTAATTCTTCCATTGAGACTAGTGAGTCCATCACATATACTGATCATTATGATTCCTCACTAGCATGTCATGATGAGACTGATGAAATGGTAGATGTAACATGTGAAGGGGATATAGATATTGAAATTGTTGGACAACATGTTGATGATTCAAACTCTAATTTGCAATGCTTGTGTGACGATATGCATACATGTCCTGTATGTGCTGAGATAGATGAGTTTCTGAAGTCTGATAAGTCTGCTGAATCCATGAAGTCCCTTGCTTGCACTGAAAATGAGACTGATTCTACTGATTATACTAGTGTTTATGATAGTATGCATAGTGATACTGCTAATATTGAAAATTCTATTGATACTTGTGCTATTATTGATACTAGTGAGAGACTGAATTTTACTGTTGGTCATTGTTTAGAACATTATGAGCCTGCTGATGTCTCTCTGATCAGGGAAGAAGTTATTTATCTTGTTAAGAGTCCAGAACAAATTCTTGAAGTTGGTGAGCTAGTTCCCAACAAGCCACAGACTCTTCCAATAGAGGAAAAACAACTGCCAGACACCTTGGATATCTTGAATTCAAAGGACTGTGAGAAGTTGCAATTTAATTTTTCCATTGATGCAGTGACTCTTACTGAAGGGAGTCAAGTAGATTTCATTGGTTTTGATAGATTTTTAGGGAGTTCAAAGTTTAAATTTGATTTTAAGTTTTCTTTCTTTAGTTTTAAATGTTCTCGATTTGATTTTTATTCTTTTCTTATTTCTGAATTTGCTGAAAATGACTTTCCGAGACTACTGATGGTTGAGGAAATCCATGAGTCATCATTGAATGATCAATCAAAATGTTTTAAAGTGGTTAGACTTAAATTTGTTCAGTTAAGAAGGAATAAAGTGGTTTTAATTCTTGTTTTTGATACATATGATTAGTTAGTCTTTTATGGAGTTCTTTTTAGTTTAGGATTTAGTTTTCTTTTCTTTTCTATATTACAGTTTGTTTTGTTTCTGTTTTGTAGGAAATAAATTGCTAACTAGCTACATGGGAATCTTAGCCTACTATTGAGATCTCCATATTCAAGTCCATCCGGTTGTACACTCTCCTTTATACTCTTTATCTTGTGTTGTTTATTTTACTGGATTGTGTGCTGACATTGAGGACAATGCAATATTTAAGTGTGGGGGGGAGAGTCATTTCATTCCATTCCATCTTTCTTTTCCATTCCATCCTTTCCTTGTTTTGAAAAAAAAAAAAAATTTGAAATTTTTGAGAAAATTTTTGAAAAATATATGATTTTCTTTTAATTTTTCTGTGAAAGTTGCAAGTTAAGATGATTATAGCTTGGATTCACTTAGACATGACAAGTGATAGATCTTGTGTTTTGATTCAAGTGAAGTGGCAATGAATTTGATTTCAATGAATTATTTGATAGCCATTAGCTGGTGAGAATTTGAACCTTAATTATTCAATTCTAGTGTGTATTCACTTATCTTTGTTTCACTCTAGAACTTGTCTTGATTCTTTGTTAAGGCCACATTTGCATTTGCATGCATGAAAATGATAAGGCATTCATTTCTATTTTAGCTAGATAGCCAAAAAGCCAACTATACATACATTTTATCCATTGTTTAGCCACTTTGGGCCTTGATTTTCTTTTCTTGTTGAACCATAGCCATTAAAAATATATTCCCACCTTGTTTTAAGATGCCTTAAGGACTTAAAGGAGCATTACATCTAAATAAGATAGGTGAATGTGTGGTTTGCATCCATTAAGGCCATTGTGATTCAAAGAATTTGTTCTGAAAAAAAGAAAAAAGAAAAGAAAGCAAAAAGAAAGGCAAAGAAACAAAAAAAAAAAAAGAAAGAAAGCAAAAGAAAAGCAATGAGAAAAAGAAAAAGAAGAAAAGAAAAAAAAAACAAAAAAGAGGAAAAGTTATTGAAAATCAAAAGAAAGAAGTAATTTAGATTGAGTTTGTAGTTACCCATTGTTAGTTGGAAATAAGGCCTTGAATGCACACTCTTCCCTATCCTAGATTGTCATTGAGTGCTCTTGAGGTTCTAAGGTATCCATTTTGTTTAGTTTTTCCCTTTATTTTTGTTATCCATTCATTTCATCTCCCTTAACCCCATTACAACCCTAAATAAAGTCCTTTGATTTGTACATTGCATTTGGCATGAGTGGTGGAGACTTAGAAACTTGACAAGCTTATGGTAGTGAGCTTTGATAGGTGAAGCTTGAGCGAAACACATCCCTTTAAACAATGAAAAGTTGAGAGAAAATACTAATCCAAGTGAGAGGCTATGCATTTCAATTCATTCTTTTCAAATAAATTGCCATGGAACTTAATTCTTGATGCAAGTGAAGTTAACTTAGATTGTTGAAGTGATGAAAAGTTATGATTAGTCTCTAACTTGTGATTTTTACAATCCCTTTCCCATTTTCATTTTCCATATGCCATTCTACTAACCGGATGCTTCAATTCATTCTTCATCTTAGATTTTAAGCTTTGCCCAGGAGTGCAAAGGTTTAAGTGTGGGGGAATTTGATAACCATGATATTTTATATATTTTAATTCCTTAACTTAGGCATTTTAATGATCAAATATGGCTTTAAGGGTTTAATTAGATTCAATTTGAATTCATTAGCCACTTTTGCACTCTAGGAATTAAAATTGCAAAATTCTTGAATTTTAATGCATAAATCATTTTAAATGAATTTTGTGACTTTTCTATTCCATCTCTTTCATTCTTTTATGCAGATTTTTGTTGGGCAATTTGAGCTTTGAAGGAAAGCCACAAGCTAAAAGGGTTGTAGCCACATAAAGAAGAAGCAAGGAACAGAACCATGCATGAAGGCTGGAACTTTTGAGCAGAAAGCACACACACATGCAGTGGCTGGAACTCGAAGAAGTCTGTGAAGAGAAGAAGAAGAAGAAGTTGCTGGAAGTTCTGGTTGATAATGAATGCAAGGCGTGATTCCAGAACAGCTGAGCAGGTTTTACATGGCAGAAACAGAGAAGAAAGCAACGTGTGGTATAAACAAAAGCTGCACGAAGGAAGCAGAACCACGTAAAAGCTGTAGAATGTGGAAGCCTAGACTGAGACACACAAAGGAGAAGAAAACAAAGAGCAAGGAGCTGACGTTAAAGGAGAAGGCTGCCACGTGAAGAAGCTGCAGAAACTGGGGAGAAGTAACGTGACAGCAATGAACGATGAAGCACAGCAGCCCACAACGAGAGAAGCCACGAGTTGAAGTCTAGACAGCAGCAAAACGAGGAAGAGAAGCAGAAACAAATATACATGAGCTGCAACGTAGAACCCGACGTGAACATAAACAAAGAGGCATGCAGAAGCTACAGTAGAAATCACATGGATTATAATAAAATAAAAGCACTGGGACCCACACCTTATATCACATGCATTTAACTTCAGACAATGGGAAGAGGCAGCACCTAAACGAAGAAAAACACGTGGAATCACTTAAAGGCTCACGTGAGAGGAGAATTCACGCCATTAGCATCCATCATTCGTCCAGCCCATTTTATACGATTCCATTAAAGCCCTAGCCGTCATTATTCATTCATATACAAGCCCTAGCTGCCATTCGCACGGGCTCGCCTCCATTCACCCCACGCCTCCTTCGCCTTCGTCCAGATTCACCACTCCATTCTCATCCATTCTCCACTTTTCATCCACCGAATGAGGCTTTAATTCATCCATCTTGAGGCTAGCAAGGGAGGAAGCTCTTGAGTAGAAGCTTGAATCCTTGGGGAAGAAGCAGAATTCTGGCTAAGATTTTCTTATTTTTCCAGCACTTTTTCTTTTTCTTGTATAATCTCGGTTGAGTTATATTTGATTAGGAAATTGTGTAATTAATTAGTGGCTGGTTAGACACTGATTAGGAATTATTTTTGTTGATTAATTGGTTGAATTTGAATATGATTTTTCATTATTGTCTTTAATCTCCCATGTATACCACGAAGGTGTTTGATGAATTGCATGAGTGAGATTTTGTGCTTGATTGTTTGATTTGAGAATTCCTTAGTGTTTAGTTGGTTAATTAAACATTTTTGGATGATGAATCAGAAGATAATTAATTAGTTAATCAATCAAATTGGATGTTCATTGATCTTAAAGACAAGAGTTAACGGTTTAATGCGGGATTGAGGTCTCAATTCAACATTAGATTGTTAATCTCTTGATTCTTGTGTGGTAAATCAAGATAACTTGTAATGAACTTAATTAGGAATTCTTAGGCCAGAATTAATCACAATTAGAATAGGATAAGGATAGTGGATACCAAGAGACGATTCCTAAGCTAGTCACAAGCCATTATCATTTACAATTCACACAATTAGGTAGAATTTAGGAATTTTGATTCAATTTAGTTTTAAGATAGTTTAATTCATTCAAAAACCCCCCAAACTAGATAGTTCTAGGATCTTAGAACACTTAGAGAACCTAATTGAACATTGAATTCCAATTCCAAGGGAGATGACCTAGGTTGTGCCACTTGCTATATTTTTAGATCAACCTAGTTTTATTTTGAGGGTTGCACGACAAGCCCGTGAAAAGACAAGGTTTAGGCGCTCCGTCGCAGTAGCGAAAAAGAAAAGACGGAATGAAGATATTTATATAAGAAGCTTCGCTATAGCCAGGCTATAGCGAGAGCGTCTTTGGAGTTATTACCAAAAGCAAAGCTGCTACATTCGCTACAGTGAAATTACATCTCGCCACTGCAAGAAAACTTGATAATTATTGGTGGCCGAAGGCTCTCGCTGTAGCTAGGCTATAGCGAGAGACTCTCTGGATTTTGTACTGAAAAGTGAGGCCGCTGCACTCGCTGTAGCGAATGAGCTTTCTTGCAGTAGCGAGGATACTTGACAAATTATATGCAACGATTACTCGCAATAGCCGGGCTACAGCAAGCTTCTCTCTGGATTTTGTACCAGAATGCAGCAAAGAGATCTTCGCTATGGCGAGGTAATGTTCTCGCTGTAGCGAAAACTTAAAATTCAACTGACTCGCCATATCTCGGCCATAGCGAGAGACTCAGGTGTATGTACCAGGAGTGGGACAAGTAGATTCGCCATTGCGAGATGGAGTCTCGCTATAGCGATTTTTTTTTTTTTAATAATTTCTCCACCTAAATGCTCACTAAAATGCTCCCTCAAATGCAACCAGATACAATAATAAAGTATAGTTCAAAGCATGGTTATAGACTCCCTGTAAACATGTCCAATGTTGCGCTTTCCTGCCAGTCCTTTGCTCCTTATTTTCCACATTTCAACCTACAAACACATAAAAAAAAAAAAAGCATCAAACCCAAAATGAGATGGACTTTAAATTCAAACATAAAAACACGAAGAAAACTTGGGTTGCCTCCCAAGGAGCGCTAAGTTTAAAGTCTTTAGCCAGACTATCATGACGTTTCTATGAGCAATCTTGGAGTTGCACATTTGCCTTCATCCTGTCCACTGGTCCACCAAGGTAATGCTTCAAGCGTTGGCCATTGACCTTAAAAGTTTCTCCACTTTTCTCATCTTGAATTTCAATGGCACCAAAGGTAGTGGTAGATACCACCTTAAAAGGACCAGACCACCTGGATTTAAGCTTTCCTGGAAACAATCTCAAACGAGAGTTATATAATAGCACTAAGTCACCAGGTATCAAATCCCTTTTCAAAATCTTTCTATCATGCCAGATCTTTGTCTTTTCCTTATATAGCTTAGAACTCTCATAAGCTTGTAACCTGAATTCATGAAGTTTATTAAGGTTTAACAGCCTCTTTTCACTCGCATCTTTATAATCTAAGTTCAACTTTTTTATGGCCCAAAAAGCTTTGTACTCAAGTTCCAAAAGTAAATGACAAGCTTTACCAAAAACTAATTGATATGGAGACATACCAATTGGTGTTTTGTAAGCTGTCCGATATGCCCATAAAGCTTCATCTAACTTATCAGACTAATCCTTCCTATTAACACTCACTGTTTTCTCCAGAATTCTCTTGATTTCCCTATTGGATACTTCACAGAGGCCATTGGTCTGAGGGTGGTAAGCTAAAGCCATTTTGTGGTGAACTCCATATTTTTCCAACAAAGCTTTAAACAAACGATTATTAAAATGAGTTCCACCATCACTAATGATAGCTCTAGGGGTGCCAAAACGAGAAAAAATATTCTTCTTTATAAATCGCACCACTGTTTGAGCATCATTATGTTGGCAAGCTACTGCTTCAACCCATTTACTAACATATTCAACTGCCACTAAGATGTATTGTTGGCCTCTAGAAGAAACAAAGGGACCCATAAAATCAATCTCCCACAAATCAAATAATTCAACTTCAAAGACACCAGTTTGAGGAAGTTCATGCCTTTTAGAAATATTACCGGATCTTTGACAAGCATCACAGTGAGAAGCAAACAAATGAGAATCTTTAAATAATGTAAGCCAATAAAAACCAGATTGCAATATTTTAAAGGCAGTTTTCTGACCACTAAAATATCCCCCAAATGGTGATGCATGGCATGCAAGCAAAATGTCATGTTGTTCAATCTCAGGAACACATTTCCTAAGAACTCCATCCATACATCTTTTGAACAGATACGGTTCATCCCAAATGTAAAACTTAACCTCATTCAAGAATTTCTTCTTTTGATAATAGTTTAAATCAAGAGGTAAAACTTCACAGACAATATAATTTGCTATATCAGCATACCAAGGTACATGTAGCAAATTAGCAGCCATTATGCATTCATCAGGGAAAACATCATTTACAAGCTTATTATCACTAACATGCTCAGAATCTAACCTAGAAAGATGATCAGCTACTAGGTTTTCACTTCCTTTCCTATCTACTATATGCAAGTCAAATTCTTCAAGTAATAAAACCCACCTAATTAATCTAGGTTTGGACTCTTTCTTTTTCAACAAATATTTAATAGCAGCATGATCAGTGTGTACTACCACTTTGACTCCCAACAGATAAACTCTAAACTTCTCAAAAGCAAAAACAATAGCTAACATTTCTTTCTCAGTGGTAGTGTAATTTACCTGAGCATCTACTAATGTCCTGCTGGCATAATAGATAGGATGAAAAACTCGGTCTCGCCTCTGTCCCAGAACAGCTCCCACTGCATAGTCACTTGCATCGCACATGACCTCAAAAGATAATGACCAGTCCGGAGCAACTATTATAGGTGCAGTTATTATCTTCTGTTTTAACTCTTCAAAACTTTTCAAACAGTTATCATCAAAAAGGAACTTGGCATCCTTTTCTAACAGCTTAGTCAAGGGCTTTGAAATTTTTGAGAAATCTTTGATGAATCTTCTATAGAATCCCACATGCCCAAGAAAACTTCGGACTCCCTTGACACTAGTAGGGGGTGGCAACTTCTCAATCAATGATGTCTTAGCTCGATCTACCTCCAAACCCTCCTTAGACACCTTGTGTCCTAATACTATTCCTTCCTTCACCATGAAGTGGCATTTTTCCCAGTTCAAAACTAAGTCAGTTTCCTCACACCTTTTAAGTACCTTAGAGAGATTCTTCAAATAAACTTCAAATGAATCACCAAAGACAGAAAAGTCATCCATGAAAATCTCCATGATATCTTCGATGAAATCAGAGAAGATTGATGTCATGCATCTTTGAAAGGTTGCTGGTGCGTTACACAACCCGAAAGGCATTCTCCTGAAAGCAAAAGTGCCATAAGGATAGGTGAATGTTGTTTTCTCTTGGTCTTCAAGTGCTATAGAAATTTGATTGTATCCACTATAACCATCCAGAAAACAAAAATATTCCTTCCCCGCTAGCCTATCAAGCATTTGGTCAATGAAGGGAAGAGGAAAGTGATCTTTTCTAGTGGATGCGTTTAATTTCTGATAGTCCATGCACACTCTCCAACCAGTGACAGTTCTTGTAGAAATCAATTCTTTCTTTTCATTTGTCACAACTGTCATCCCTCCTTTCTTAGGGACGCACTGTACTGGACTAACCCATGCACTATCTGAAATTGGATAGATGATACCTGCATCCAACCACTTGATGATTTCCTTTTTAACAACTTCTTTCATCATCGGGTTCAGCCTCCTCTGATTCTCTATAGATGGCTTATGGTATTCCTTCAGTAGAATTTTATGCATCACAATGGAAGGGCTTATCCCTTTGATATCTGCAAGTGTCCATCCCAGAGCCTTTTTATGACTCTTTAGTACTTTAATCAGTCTCTGTTCTTGATGAGAGTTCAATGCTGTAGAGATGATGACAGGTAATGTCTCTGAATCCCTTAAATATGCATACTTCAGATGCGTAGGGAGTGGTTTTAACTCCAAAATCAGAGGTTGTTCAATTGAAGGCTTAAGAGATGGTGCTGAACGGGAAGCCAAATCTAAAGATTCCACTTGCCAATGCTATTTAGCTCGAGTGGTTGAAAAATTCAGCACTTGGGCTACCTCATGACTAGTTTCAGCATTCTCATGCTTTACTCCCATTAATAATGCTTCAATAGGGTCTTGGATTATCATTGAATTAAATTGTTCTTGAGCTAACTCATCAGTCACTGAAACTCTGAAGCAATTTTCAGCATCTCTAGGATATTTCAGTGCTTTGTCCATGTTAAACACCACCTGCTCATCCCCCAATCTCATCACTATTTGCCCCTTCTCTACATCAATAAGAGTTCTAGCTGTGGCTAAGAATGGACGACCAATAATCAACGGATTATCTTTATCTTCTTCATAGTCTATAACAATGAAATCAGCTGGGTATATGAACTCACCAACCTTTACTAAAACATCTTCAATTATACCCCGTGGATATGCTAAGCTCCGATCCGCTAATTGCAATGTTACTGTGGTAGGTCTTGCCTCACCGAGTTGCAACTTCTTAAAGATAGATAATGGCATAAGGTTGACACTTGCTCCAAGATCACATAAAGCCTTACCTTGAAAGTGAGTGCCTATTTTACAAGGCATAGAGAAGCTACTCGGATCTTTGCACTTCATTAGAATCCTTGGGTTGATTATTTTGCTGCACTCTTCAGTAAGTGCTACAGTTTCAAATTCACCAAATCTCCGCTTCTTGCTCAGCATCTCTTTCAAAAACTTGACATACTTAGGCATGTACTCCAATGCTTCTGAGAATGGGATATTTATATGGAGTTGCTTGAATATTTCTAGAAATTTTTGATACTGCTTATCTTCCACCTTCTTTTGAAGTCTTTGAGGAAATGGTAATGGAGGTATTGTCCTTGGTGATGTATGCAGTTTCTCTCCTTGTTTCTCACTCTTATCAACATCTGCCTGTTTTTTAACTGCTTCACTACTCACTTTTCTCTTCTTTTCAACTGATGCATCCACACATTCTTCTCCTATTCTTTTATCATTATTTGTCTCCTCTGTGGCAATTTCACCCTTATCTTCATCTACAACAGCCTTTGATGCAGGTGTGTGGCTAACCACCTTCGGTGTTTGATCATCTGGCAACGCTTTTCCACTTCGAAGAGTTATGGCCTTACATTCTTCCTTACCTTCTCTTCTGGGATTAGGCACCGTGTCACTTGGCAGTCCCACTTGTCTTAATGAATTCATTGCTGAGGCTAATTGACCCATCTGCAATTCTAGATTTCTCAAGGAGGTATCAACTCTAGCATTCACTTGAGCTTGCTCTTCATTTTGCTTACTTTGAATGCTAATGAACTTCGCCAAGGCATCTTCCAAGTTCGTCTTAGGTTCTTGAATAGGTGCATTTTGCCTTACAGGTTGAGTAAAACCTGGTGGTTGAGTAGGCTCAATGCTTGAGGAAGATGCTGGTTGATTCAATGCTGGTCCATGCTTCCAAGAGAAGTTTGGATGATTTCGCCACCCAGGATTGTAATTATTGGAGTATGGATTCTGATTCTTTGGAAAGTTCCCCACATAATTAACTGGTTCTGAAGGTGCCAAAGGACAATAGTCTACTGAATGTAGATCCCCACAGTTTTCACAAGTAATTGGGGCCACCTGAGTAAAACAAACATTCACTTGCTGATTTCGCTGCACTTGAGATTCTAGCATATCAAATCTCTTGTTCAAAGCGAAAAGAATAGTAGTAAGTGGAATAGAGGGGTCTTCTTGAGTATTGGCTACACTAGCACTTACCCTTCTATCACCTCCTCTTTGCACATAACTCTCAGATAATGTGTCCAATGCCTGAATAACATCATCTACAGGCATTTCATCCCAACGTCCATTTAGAATAGCATCTAACATTGTATCAGTTTGTGGAGTTAAACGCGTGCAGAAATTCTGAACGATAGCACAGTCATCCATCCCATGGCTTGGGCATTGACGAAGCAAATGCTTGTACCTCTGCCATGCAGCATATAAGTGCTCGTCTGAAGCCTGCTTGAAGTTGATGAGCTCACGATGTGCATCTGCTATTTTATTATTTGGAATGAAGCGAGCTCTGAATCTTGCCTCTAGCTTATCCCATGTATCAATTGAACCTTCAGGAAGAGTCAATAACCACTCCTTAGCCTTTCCTTGTAGAGAGAGGGGGAATAGTCGAAGTCTGAGCACATCTCTTGGTACCCCGTTCTGCTTGAATGAATCGCACACTCCCAAGAATGACAGAATATGACGGTTGGGATCTTCATCAGACCTCTCACCAGTGAATTGTCCGTTAAGCTGCAACATGGAGATCATCACTGGCTTCAACTCGAAGTTAGCAGCTTGAAAGTCTGGCACTACTATGCTAGATAGAGTGCCCTTCATAGTACGACCCACAAAGTCTTTTATGGATTGATTTGCATTCCCTTCCTGAGCCATTTCTTCACTCACCGAATTCGGAGTTTTAGAAAGACTTTCTTCAAAATTCAAGTTTACCACAAGATCACTAATTTTCTTCGTTGTGCGCTTCTTTGTTGTAGAAGTTTGCTTCGGCATGTACTGTGGTACCTGTAGAGGAAAATTCAACCAACTGTATTATTTAAAACAAAAAGTCAAAGCAACTAACAAAATGAAAAGAAATTCTACCTAATTAACTAACTAATGCTTAATCGAGGACTACTAAAGATTACACATTTATAACTTGAACATTTAAGCCATTCCCCGGCAACGGCGCCAGAAAACTTGATCGCGAAAATTTTTTTATGCGTGTCCGCAAGTGCACGAGTCGGATCAAGTAGTTCAGTGATAAGTAAAAGTATCGTTCCCACGAGGAAAGGTTTAATTGCAATTAGGCAATGTATAACCCGTTTTCATCCACGTTAAACTATCAATTAAGTGAATCATGAACATAAAACTAATTTTAAAACAAAACAATTTAAAGAAAACTTGGTTGGCATATGCAGTTAAGATAAAATCTAAGGTTTGAAATTACCTAGAGTCACTATTCCCTTGATGCTCACTAGAACTTAATTTCTTGTTCAATTGCAATTAATTATCGCCTTGTGGGTTAAGAGTTCAGAAGCTATAACCGTCCATCATGTAATTACAGCCCTACTCTCCCCTAGAATCTAAGTGTCCTTAGATTTAGGTTAGAATGCATTAGATACTATATCCCTCTACAAACCAATTAAGGTAATAAGGTATATGTCTATCCCAATTACAAATTAGATGATTCTAAACTTAATTCATCCAACTCTTAGGTCCAATTTAGAATCCCTTTTTCAAGGTAAATTCCAATTTCCCAAATCAAATCAAAGAGGTGGCCAATCCCTAAGAAAGCATTAAGCAAGAGAAGGATACACAAGATTCCAATCATCACAATTAACAAGACAATTAGTGATTCAGTTCACATCAAGTTCATAGTGCTCTAGGTAAAGAGGAATTTAGCCACACATAGCTAAATCTACAGAGAATTCCTAATCAAAATACATGGAGAAAATGAAAAGAACAAGAAAGCAAACAAAGGGAAGAATGAGATGCAGAAAGTGGAGCTCCCCCTTTTGATTCTTCCTCTTCCTTCACCCTCCAAGCTTAAAGAGCCTTCAAAAGAACTCCCAAAATCGCCTCCTGGATGCTCAAAACTCCCTCTGCCGCCGAATGTCTCTTACCCTAGCTCTTCCTCCTTCTTTTCAAGCTGGAAAAGTAAAACTGTGTGTTTCAGGTCCGCTCTCGCTATGGCAAGGAACATCTCTCGCTATAGCGAGGTCTCATAAGTGCTCAGGTTCCTGCTGCGCTCGCTACCTTCATGCCATAGCGAGTTGATCTCTGGAATTTCTATGCAACACGACTTCGCTATTGCGAAGCCTCCCCTTCGCTATGGCGAAAATGCCATATCGCTATAGCGAACTGCGGTCTCGCTGTAGCGAGAGGACTTGTTAAATCTGCCTTGGCTATTTTCAGCTTCCTTCATCTATATTCAACTCTTTCTACCTTTTGCTACTTTTCACTAAAATTGAAATCAAACGTAAAATGAGGCTTAAACTGATAGAAATATTACAATTATAGTACTTTCTTTGCTTTGTTTGATTGAATACACTTTTAATCATATTAATCAAGAGAAAAGTATTTTACCTCCCTAATTTAGTGTCAAATATAGCCTTTTTGAATCCTAAATTAGGAGGTTATCAACAAGCACTCAAAGATATGTAAACATCCAAGCAATGCATGTAAGAAAGGTTAAAGAGCTACTTTAAAGCAAGATTCACACACTTTTTCCTTTAATTCTTCTTCCCCTTTTCGACCAAGCACTTGCAACTAGGTGGCACTTGATTCTCTTGGCCTAGACACATCAAATAAGGCAATTTTAATCATTGGAACAAGCTCTAGCTTCTCACAAACTTTATGTAAGGTTACTTTGTTCTAAGACACAATTATAGTTTCATACAAGACATAATGAAGTAACTATTGTAATTCATGGTTTTGGCCTTAATTTCTCCTTCTATCTAGGTCTCTTGACTCCATTTAGACTCCTTGGAGTCATTACAAATTCATTTTAAGGAGCTTAGATACAAGTTCCTTCTTTATGTCTTAAAATGGAGCTTACACTTCCATCTCACAAACTATTCTTCCAAAATTTTTCCAAGGCTTCCTTTGATGTTCATCTACCATATTTAGTTCCTTTCTAGCCTTAGAAGAAATTAAAACTCTCCTTAGGTGTATATGGTGGTCTTGGCCAAGACATGAGGGAGCAATTGGACCCATGGACTTTTGCAACTTTTCTTTAGGGAGTTAACACATGTGAGGCTTGCTAAGTGTCTTAGGAACTCGTACACACTCTTAGACAACTTAAAATACCCCTAGGAGGCTTCATATTGGCCAAGGCGCAACTAAATCTCTAGCTTTTGCATATTGAATTCTAATGCTTTTCTTTTGAATTTTATTGCATATCCTTGTTTCCCACACTCTAAAACCTAGGTTTCTTGCTTGGTTTTGATCAAAACTCAACCCTTCCTATGTGTTTTATACTTGGCTAAATTATACCCAAGGAAGAATAACAAAGAAGAAACAACAATAGTCATGATTCTTACCTTGATTCTAATCCTTGTTAAGGGCTCTTTCCTTTTCTTCTATCCTCTCCTTCAATTTTTAACCTTCCCCTACTAAACAAGTCCCAAAATAGTCCCAAATCAAACACTAAAACCATAGGAAAAGAGAGGAGAAGGAGGAGAACAAGTTTGTTAAAGGAAAGAACATGAAATTTCATGGTTTTCTTACCTTTTCCTTAAACTTTTTCCCCCTCCTTGTCTTCCTTCTTGTGCACCTTTATCAGCTAGTCTCTCCTCTATATTGGGTTAGAACATATGTTAGTTAAATGGAGAGGAGAAGGAGGATGCCACATATAAGAAGAAGCTTCTTAAAAATTCTTTTAAAAATTCCATTCTTGTCTTATTTTCTTGGCTATTTCTTTTTGAGCTCATTTTAACTCCTTTTTTAGAACTATTTTTTCCATCATAAAATTTAGGTCTTTTAATTTGTAAAATGGATTTGGTTTTACTCAAATTGGATTTAAAACCTTCTCGAATAAAAAGGTCAAAGTTCGGGCCAACTGACGTTTTAAAACGTAAACCAAAGGGGTTTAAAGCATTCTAAGGGTCCCTATGGTTTTTCGGCCCTCTAAGAACCTTGAGAAACTCAATTTTTTCATTTAAAGATCTTTCCTTTAAGTTTTCTAAAAAGTGCTCAAAATTACGAAAATATCATTACCTTTTATATGATTTTATTTAACTATTTTGGCTCTAGTTTTTAGGCATCTTAAGCTTTAGATTCTTATTTTCCATTATTTAGAATTTTATTCTAATTTTATTTGGCCTTAAATCTTTCTATTTAAGAGACTTCCTTTTATATTTGACCCATTTTTAATGTTTTTAGGAAAACTGGACATTCCAGTAATAAAGTTTAACCTAGTTCTCAAATCTTCCTAAAGTGACTTCCAATATCTAGAAGTAAACCTAGTGTTATTATTAGACACTATACTATTGGATACCACATAAAGCCTCACTATCTCTTTGACGTAGACTTGTGCTAATTTGTTTAAAGGGTAAGTAGACTTAATTGGCAAGAAATGAGTTGATTTAGTTAATTATTAATAACTACCTAAATTGCATTAAAGCTTAAATAAGTTCGAGGTAATCCCATTAGAAGATCCATGTCATACCTACATTTATCATATGCTATAACTTACAATGTTAAAGGACCTTGTACTACTAACAGAAGACCCTATTGACAAGGTTTCAAATTTCACAGTGTAAAAATCCAAGATCTTATCAACAAGATCCTAGACTTAGGAGATCTTTATTGGCATACCTAGGGGATTTCTATCTTATACACATGGAAATACAGATTTATAACTTTTTTCTTCTAATTGCCATACAAATTTGTGTCCTGTTGTGAAGAAACGGAAGATACTATAGTTACAATTCGTCTAAGTTTCTGGACCTATTTTTGGGAGATTTCTTTTCCCTATCAAATGTCATCCAAAAATCATAAAAATTGGTAGAATAACTCCTTATTATGTTAATTATAAGCCAATAAAATAGTTTTTAAAGATTCCCATAGATGACCCCTTAACCAATGCCATTTAGACTACTACCTTGTTTGGACTCGCTTCATACTATCCCTTCAATTTCTAACTTTGTTACCCTATTAAACGAGTTCAGAAAATTCTAATACTTTGTAAATATTAGTTTATATGTCTTAGCTACCTTCCCATAAAATATCATACATTAATTCATTCATTTACCTATTTAACAAGATTTATTATCAAATCTACTCAAAGCTATCCCATAAGTTAAATTAGTATGTCATTTCCTTGATCTAACCTATCCCAACAATCCTGTAACTTTCTAGACCTTTAGTCCAAAGGATGGAGAACTCATTATAAAAATTTGGACATAGAAATCCTATCATAATGATAATAAGTTTCATGCAAAAATAGTAAGTAAAGTTACTTTTCTATATAAAGTAGCACTTCAGCTAAATATCGTTGTCATCTTACACTAGAAGTTACACATGTGTAATTATCTTACAGATGCACAATAAGGGATTACAAAACAACTTTACATACTCAAAACTAAAATCATGCTTTAGCATTTTTCACTACACAGAGAATTTACAAAACTAGTTATAAGAACAACACATTAGTCTACTAGTTTGCTTGTTTAGTTTCTACTTGTTTGGCTTCGTCGAAGGTATAATTGATACCTAAAAATGGTTAACTTTATAATGAGATAAAATCCTGGTAGATAACATTGTATTTAAGGAGTAGACATATAGATAGCACTGTATACTATCCAAGATACACTTGATGCAAAATTCCGTGTAGGTGCTTATGGTACTTAAGTTTGTTTAAGTGTTTCTTTAGGTATTTGTCCTTGATATACATGGCTAGGTGAATGACTATCACATGTCCAAGTGTACCTACCTACATTTCCATGTATGTGAAGGTAATAAGACATTATGATACTAATGGTCACAAACTTGTCTTGACCTGTGATTGTATGTTTCCTTGCTAAATAAATTATCAAACTAATGTCTCAATAAGGCTTCCTAATATGTCTTCCTTTCTAGTCCTAATTAAATCCCTTTTTTCCTAATTAACTTTGGTTAGTTCCCTAATACTTACTTAAGATGGTTCTTTTCTATTCTTCTTTTGTTACTTTGGTTACGTTAATAGTTATAGAAAATTTACAATGTGACAATCCATAGAAATGCTATAATATTCTATGTTTTTGTCATACCTAGATATCCCTTAACATTTTCACAAGAATAATCATATGTTGGTAACGTTGTTATTCTAATTAGCTGACGGGTTCTTACTTCGTTGTGGGAAAATGGGATTATTGAAGTTCTAGCTTGCTCATAATTTCGCACCTATTTTTGTGGAATTTTTTTTCACCCAACAAATGTTATCTAAAAATCATAAAATTTGGTAGATTAACTCCCTAATATGTTAACTACAAGCCACTAAAATATTTTTTAAAAAACTCTCATGGATGACCCTTTAACTAATGAGATTTCACTACCTACCTCAGTTGAGCTTGCTGCACTTAAGGGTCTTGGTTTCTGGCTTAGTTGGCTTAGGAAACAAACCCAAAAAATTCTGAAATTTTCCAAATTGAAGGTTACATGTTCAGCTATCCTCCCATAAAATTTTATGCATTAGCTCCTTCATTTACCTATTTAACAATCGTGATGATAAAATCTGCTCAAAACTATCCTGTGTAGAAGTTAGGTAGCAATACTAGAGTAATTTCCTAATCTGTCTTATTCCAAAAATTCTCTAATTTTCCATATTTCAAATTCAAGAAAAGGACAACCTACTATAAAATTTTGGTCTTTAAAATCCTCCTCTAACTATGTTCACAAGAGGCCACATGAGATGTCTATAAAATACAACAATACAACAATATATATTACATATGTTCTATCATTTTAACCCTCTCAAGAAGTCTCTGTACAAACTTAAACATGGTCTCTTCCCATCAATTGCATACACACTATCACTCTAGAATTGCTTTTTAAAATTTTGATAATCTGTAACACCCCAAAATTAATTAAGGTATTAATCATGGACTTGGGTTAATTAAAAATAATTAATATGGGATAATTGGGCAAGTTATGTGAATGGGATTTATAGAGAGACAAATTATTAATATGGGTTTGAGATTTAATTAGATTAGAAACCTTATCTAAGTCCAAATTAAATTAAGTAGGCCATGGTTAGAAACTAATGGAGGCCCAAGAATTTTAGGTGCAAACCTAACTTCCTATTGTGAGTCTTGGCCCAAGAGAAACTACCTAGCAATGGCCCAATTTGGTTTAATGAGTTAGGGACCCAAGACCTAACTTACATAAACTCTTATAATTGGCCCAACAACCCTTATGCAGACCCAAATCAATTGAGCTCTTAAAACTTGGTCTAACCTAAATAAGATTCTACAGCCTAACTTATAAAACTCAACCCAAACTAACTTAAAATTTGAACCCATATAGACTTGGGCCTTTAGGTCAACCCATAACCCATTTAGGACCCAACTTAAACCCTAAATATCATTCTAGCTACCCCTCATTCTGTAGAACCACAAGAAACACAAACACATTTTCGAAGGTCCCTTGGAGGCTAAGTCTTCTCCCACCTTCTTGGCCCTATTTCTCACTTCTAGGCTCAAAATAAGCTAAGGTACTTGTTATATAATTTAATCCCCTTCTCTTTCTCTTCATTTTGACTAGATTAGTTTTTCATTTAGAGCATTTTCACCATACCCAAAATCTGAAATGTAGTTGATTGGGATTTTCTTGGTGAAATTTCGTAGGTTGAGGCTAGGGGTGTTGTTAGGTAAGTATAAACTCTTCATTTTGATGTGTTTTTCTACTAGTTTAAGACCCCTATAGCTAATTTATGATATAGGTATTGTTTTTATGCGAATTTACTCATAATTTGAAGTGTTGTTTTGAGATTTTTGGGGTAGGCTCAACCAAATCCGAATTTGGTTCTTGTGGTAATTGGGTAAGTGTTTCTGAGTAGTCCTATATAGCTTAACTCCTTGAGTAATTGGTTTGTGTATATAAATTGTGATTAGGGATAGTAATGGCTTGGTTTTGTGTCCATAGGTTGAAGTAGCATTCAGTTGGCTCGTAGAAGATTGGCTACAAGTGAGGTAATCGGGGTTCATGCTAATTCCATGCATATGTCTATTCTAATTTTGTATTTTTTGTATGATTATGATTTTGAGTACTAAATGAATTTGTTGGCTATCTGTTATATGTGATTGGACCTTATGAGTCCATGGTGGAGTTGTGGTGCGGTTGCCACCTGTGCATGTGCTTCGATTGGGCATCGGGTTATGATCAGACCCCAGATGCACTGAGCCTTAGTTGTTGTAACATCTGGACCCTCCGTAAACGTGAGAAATGCGATATTCAATTTCTCCACAAACGTCAGAAATGGGCCAGATACAAAGGAAATCCTTGAAATAGAAGGAATTGCGGCCAATCAAAATTAGGATAAAATTCTAAATAATAGAAAATGAGGATTTCAGCCTTGAGTTGTCTAGAAACCAAGGCTGGAATGATTCAAAAAATTTGCCAAAAGGCCAATGGCATTTTCGTAAATATGGATAACTTTTGGAAAACTTACAAGAGGGCTTTTTAAACAAAAAAATTAAGCTTTCTAGGGTTCTCAGAGGCCTCGAAAACTATGGGAACCCCTAGGACAGTTGAAACCGTTCTGGTGAGCTATTTCGGTCGTTGGTTGACCAAAACTTTAATCGAATAGTTTGGAATGGTTTTAAATCCAAATTGAGTGATTCCAAAGGCCTTTTATAAATTAGAGAACCCAAATTTTATAATGGAAAAGATAATTCTCAAAAAGGATCTAAAGCGAGTTCAAATGGCTTGGTCAACAATGGCAAAAACATAAATAAGGTGAAAAGTTACAAAAATCCCTTTTCTTCTTTTTAAAAGTGGCACGCCCCTTCTTCCTCATTCTGCTACCGACTTCTAGCAGCTTTAACAAGTCTGGTATGGTGTCCAAAGAGGGAGGAGAGAGAAGGGAAAAGAAGGAAAAATGGGTATGGAAATCCACCAAATATCATGGTCTTGTTGTTACCAATATTCTTCCTCTCCTCAAGCCCTTTCCATTAGTGGTTTTAGTTTCAAAAAAAGGGAAAATTCATGGCTGGTTTCTTAGAAGAAGGGAGGATTTTGAGGAAACTTTTGATAGCATAATTTTGTCCATGGAACAAGGAATCCAACAAGGTAAGTTACCACTTGAAATATATGCTCTTTCTTTGTTTTTCTTCTCCCCATTTATTCGGCCATTCTACGGAATTATTGAAGGAGAGGCAATTGAGACTAAAACATGAGTAATCTAGAGGTTTGGATGAGAAAGGTGTAACATCTGGTCCTTCCGTAAACGTGAGAAACGCAATGTTCGGTTTCTCCGTAAATGGCAGAAATGGGTTAGATACAAAAGGAAGCCCCTAAAATATAAGGAATTGGGGGCAACTAAAATTATAATAAAATTTTAAATATTAGAAAATGAGGATTTGAGCCTTGAGTTGCCCAGAAATCAAGGCCAGAGTGATTTAAAAAATTTGTCAAAAGGCCAGTAACATTTTCGTAAATATGGGCACTTTTTGAAAAACACATAGGAGGGCTTTTTAAATAAAAGTTTTGAGTTCTTCAGGGTTCTCAGAGGCTCTAAAAACCATGAAAAGCCCCAGGATAGCTAAAGCCCCTCCGGTGGATGTTTTCCAACGTCAATGTGCCCGAACTTTGACAGATTCATTCGGAAAGGTTTTAACTCCAATTTGAGTGATTTCAAACACATTTTACTTGATTGGGAACCTAAATTTTATAATGGAAAAGATGGTTCTCAGAAAGGAGCAAAAACGAAGGAGAAACGAAAATGCAAAGTATGAAGGGCAACATGGGAATTTTTGAAAAGTGTAACTTATTCCCACCTATATATATGATGCACCCTTCTCCTCCCTTCATTATGCACAACCATGTTCAGCATAAAACTAGAAGAAAACCCTAGGGGATGAGGCTCACAAGAAGGGGAAGAAAAGGAGGAGAAATCAAAGGCTTAAGGTATGGAAATTAGTAATTTTTCATGCTCTTTCTCTTCCAAACCTCTTCTCCTCCATTCTCCTTTGTTTCCTATGATTAAAATGAGGTTTATAAATCTGATTCAAGGGAGATATTCAAGGGAAAGTTCGGATTTGAAGAGAGGAGCTCAAAGAACACAAGATTCAAGTGAGAAAAAGCAAGAAAACAAGGTAATTTCTCTTCCTATGGTTGTCATTTTTCGTCCCTTTCTCCACCATTTTGCCCCACTTGAGAAAACCCTAGGAGGAGATGATTTTTAGGCAGAACCAAGCATGAATCTAAGGAAAAAAGGTGTGGAGATTAAGAATATGCAAAGGGAATTAATAAAACACCATTAGATTTCAAGATGCAAGTTCTAGGGTTTCAATTGCACCTTATAAAATCTAATTTTGTATGATGATTCCTAGGCCTAAATAAGAGTTTAAATGAGCTCCCAAGATCCCTAAGAGGCTCCCCATATGCTTCTTCACTTGAGAAAACAAAGAAAACTCCATGGAACCCAATATGCTTCATAGCCATGGCCTAGATGGGTTCTCCTAGCTAGGGAGAGTTTTAAATTTTTCTAAGGCCATTCTTGAGTCATATTTGATGAATGAAAGTGAAGGGAGGCCTTGGAAAAAATTTAGAAGTCATAGAAAGTAATTTAGTGTCTTAGGTTCCATATTATGACCTAAAGAAGCAACATGGTGCTAGGCCTTTTTTTTAATGGTGTGATCACTCCAAGAGGCTTAAAAAGAGCCAAGGATCATATTTGAACGAAAAGAATGAGGCCTAGAAGTCATTTGAGAGGTGTTGCTTCATTAGGTGCCAATATGGACCATAATGGGGGTTATAGAGCAATCTAGTACTTAAGCAAGTTGTATGGTCTTAGAGATTGTTTCATGAACCTAATTGGCTCCCATATATTGTATTTAGGCCAAGAGAAACCATCTCCACCAATTTTTGGGTGTGTGGCCGAAAGAGGAGGCTTGAATCCTAAAGGAAAAGTGTGTGTTTGTATACAAGGTAGCTCTCTTCACCTTCTCTCATGCATGGATGTGTGTTTAGCTTATTTTAGAATGTGTGTATGTGTATTTTCAAGCTTTGAAAAGTATGTTAGCATGCCTTTATATGCCATGATGCTTGATGCCATGTTATGTTTTCAATTAGTTACATGATGTTTGTATGAGTTTGCTTGAGTATGGAAAGGCCAAGAACTCTTCCCTTTGGTGAGGATGAGCCAAGAACCCTTGAGCTTGGTTGAGACAAGGTAAAAAGTCTCCTAAAAGCAAAGTGGGCTCCCAAGAGTATGGTTGAGTCCAAAACTCTTAAAGAATGGGTGAGGCAAGTCCAAAATCCATGAGGAGAAGTGTGAGGCCAATCCAAACACTTGGTGAGCTCTTGAATGTTTTGTATGATTGATTCACATGCTAAGTTTGCTTTTAAAATGTCTATGTCTTCCATTTTCCCCATGCATGCATTTGTGAAGCTTGCTTTACACATATTATGTATGATTGAATGGGAGATGAGCTATTAGGATTCTTTGAATCTCATCCCCTCCTCTCCAATGATCTAACATGATAGGTGAACTAAGTGGATATGCTAATGGGAGCCAACAACCCTAAAGGAAGGAGATTGACAAACTTATGCCTTGGTTTTAGCCATTTTGGAACCATAATAATGGTTTATCATGTCTATGATGTTGTATATGTACTATGAATGTTGAGACATATGTAAATATACTAATATGTGATGTTGAGATGTATGATTCTCATATATGACCACTAGCCCATGTTTTGAGTATGTAATGCCATAGTATGAAAGTTTAAAGTTTGATAGAAATATGCATAAGTGCGGGTTGAATGGCCAAAATGAGATGTATGAGATTTGGGACCATTTGGGCAGTTCAAACAAGTCTCAAATAAGCTTTTAAACTTTTCCAAAAGGTGCCAAGACAAAGGGAAATCCATTTGGCAATTTTGGTACCCAATATGGAGCCAAAATTGACCATAATGGAACCCTATGTCACTTTTTTGCCAAATGAGCTAGTCTTGATCTAAAATTTGGCATGCAATTAGGTCTCATTAAGAAATTTTTGGGAAGCTAAAGATCATAATTTTCTGAGGTCTAGGGAATATTTGATGAATTTTTAAAGTTGTAATTTTTTATGGATTCTGGTATAGGTACTGTTTATACTGGCAGTTTTGTGTTCTGTGTCACTCGATGGACAAATGGTGTCCAATGCTTGTGAAATTTTATATACACAAACTAGAGGTCATAATATTTTTTTGGCCACAGAGATCACCTCATTTGGAGGTCTGAGTAGAGAGTATGCATTTTTGAAGTTGACTGTCAGTACCAGTGGTGCCCTAGGAGTTTAGTTACTGTTCCATCGGTTCCGGATATCTAAACATATCTGTTTAATTCTGGAATTATTTTTATATCAATTTAACATTTTCTAGCTTTCCAGAATGACTAAATGTGTGTGATTTTGATTTTTATAGAATTAGTTATGAATTTTAGAAGTTGGTATCAGTAAACTGAACAGCAGCCCAGGTAGCCAGCGACCTCTGTAGCGTTTTGAATGTCAAACATCCTGTGTGATAAATGTTGTGACCTGGGTATATTTTCAGTGTTAATTATACATCCTAAGCATTCCAGAATGACCAATATTGCATGATTTCGAATTTTCTAGATTTAGTTATGATTTTCCAAAATTGGGTCAGAAAATGGAGCAAATCTGGCCGAAAATATGCTTGCTTATTTTGTGCTCCTTTTCGATTTCCATGAATTGTAGACATGTTTTTGTGATGTAAATGAGTTATAATGATGGAATTAAATATGAGAATGCATAAGATGATCTTACATGGTCCACGTGACACCGAATGGAATTTTGAGACCCAACGCAATGCTAAAATGAGCATTATTTTCCTTGCCTTTTTCATGCAAAACTCACATGATTCATGATATTAAGTTATGTAAAGGCATAAGATGAGTTAGAATGAGCTAGAATTCATGGTGTTACAAGAGGAACAAGATTAGGCAAGTGAAATTAATTGAAATGCATTAGAATGTAAGATATGGATATTAGGAAGTGTGTTGCATTATGATTTGTGAAGCTTCTTAGTAGCATTTTCAATTTTCTAAGAACTTATATGAGTTCTTAGGGTCCCTAAGAAGTTTCTTATATACATCTTCCATTAAGAAAAGGAAGCAAACCCACTTAGTACTCATATGTAGCATGGTTTCGCCCTAGGCTAGAAAGACTACCAAGGGGAAGTTTTAATTTATTCCAAGCTTATTTTTGAGTCATGTATGATGAAAGAGGATGAGAGGAAGCCTTGGAAAAATTTTAGAAGCCATAGATAGTGAGATGGAAGTGTAGGCTTCATAGTGTAGCATAATCAAGCAACTCCTAGCTAGACTCCTTAAAATAATTGTGTGATGACTCCAAGGAGTCTAAATAGAGTCAAGAAAAATATATTAAAGGAGAGAAGGGAGCTAAGATAATGAATTCTTGTAGTTGCTTCATTAAGTGTCTTATGGAAGCATAATGGGACCATAGACCAAAGTAGGATCATGTAAAGTGTGTATAATGCCAAGGCTTGTTCCCATGAGTAATTCATGTTTCTTTTGGTGTATTTAGGCCAAGAGAAGTTAATGCTCCCTAAGCTTTTGGTTAGGCCGAGAAGAAGGAAGGGAAATTTAAAGAAAAAGTATGCTTATATGGTAAAGGTAATACATAAGATATAGATTTGCTTATTAAAGTTCCTTTCCTCTATGGCCCACTCCACTATTTATGCTTAACGTCTTGTTCCTATCTTATTGCCTTAGATGAAACCTATGGTAGTCCACATGGCTAATTATTTTGGATAGCAAAACCACACATGGATACATATATTTTGATGAGTAATGGCTTCATAAAATGTTTAGTTCTAGCATCCTAAAGCACTATTTAATGATGTATATATGTATATATATTTATGGTAGACACTCCAAGATGTTAAATCGTCCCCTTTCCTATATGTCTACATCTCCTAATGCCTATGCCATTAATCCAAGTGAGCTCCATGGCAAAATTTTTATTCTACGGCTAAGTTAAGGTTCATTACCATGTTTAAATATGATCATCTAAGTGACAAGTTAATGGGATGTTAAGGTGGCATTGTCTATTACCCCATGTTTGTTTGCTTGATCCTACCACTTCTTGTTCGTGCATGCATGTGTTAAAATTTTCAAAACTCATTCTAAGGTTTATGTAAGTTTTATCTCATACTATCCACAGTTAGTAGAAGGGATTGCCACTTGACCAACTACCCATGCTTAGATGTATTCCAAGATGTGAAAATAATGAAGATGTTTAGATAGGAATGGTTGTAAGTTCATCTTGCTTCGTGGTCATATGCTTTCATGCTAACTAAGTGGTCAAGTTGGTGTCTCAGTTAAGTTTCCTAATACATGTCCTCCTTCCTAGTTCTCATTAGGTTCTTTAGTTCCTAAATAACTTTGGTTAGTTCTCTGATGTTTTCATTGAGGTTCTTCTTTAGCTAATTTGGTTACGTTACCATTTATAGCAATTTAGAATGTTACAGTTTTCTTAATCAATATAGTCTCTAAAGAATGGATTAGATTAATTCAAAAGCGCTCATAGGGCTAGACAAGGCCAGTCAGAATCAAAAGAAAACTGAAATAGGCTTAATCGGTGGAAAATCCATGGACTTAGAAAATATGAGAATTGACTTGACAAATCATTATTCCTCATCATAATATGATGAACTAAGGTTAGTAGAATAACTAAATGAGGTTGGTTTGATTAAATCTCTTATGGTGTATGGTTTAGAATTTCAATTGACCATAACTTTAATTGGATTTTCTTTGGGGTTATTTTATGCCCTTATAACCTCAAAATAGGCATTTTTTTTATAAAGAAGAGAGTCTAGATTTTAGTACAAAGCGGTCAGCTTGTAAAAACATGAAGAAATGAGCTAAAATAGTAAAATTAAAAATGTAAGGGCAAAATTTGAATTTGAAAAAGTGGAAAACCCTAGATTCCCTATATAAAGGTGCCACCTTCCTTCTCCCTCACTTGGAACCAACCAAAGGCAACCTAAAGCCTTATCCATGGTGGCGTGAAGAGGGAAGAAGAAATAAGGAAAGAAGCCATATATAGGTAAGCAAATATGGTGAATTTGCATATGATGTTATTATAAACTTTTTCCTACTCCACCTCTTTCTTATGGTGGTTTTGGTTTCTCAAAAATTTTTTTGTGGCTAATCCATTGAGTAAAGAAGCTTTTTCAAGGGAACTAATTGCACCAAAATATTCTTTATCAAGAGTACTTTAAGATGAAGTATGATTTAAGCTAGGAAATTTTGTATTTTTAGAACCCTAGCCATAGGTGATTTTTAGCCATAAGAGGGAAAGAGGGAAAGAGACTTGAGTTTGATAGAAACTTGGTGAAACTAAGGGTTTTGAAGGGTAAAGACTAAAAATATGCAAATAGAATTCACAAAAAAACCTAAAGAATGGCATATGGCTTCATCTAGGGTTTTGTTTTGTCCTTGAGAGATTAAGTAGCACATATAGAGTAACATAAGATTAAATATGACTTAATTGATCATTTTATGCTTCATTTGATATGTTTAGGCCAACCAAGTGAAAGCACATCAAGGTGTGAGTGTAGGGCCGTGGAACCAAAGAGAGGAAACAAAAGGGAATTGATTGATTGAAAAGATAGCTTTTCCTTTATTTTTATATATATGTGGTTGGTTTGCTTGAGTTTCTTGGTTACTTTTGTGTATTATTTTCAATTATATAATTTTTTGATCATTTGATTATAATATGCAATTACATAACACTCAATTTGCATTTGTAATTGGGATGACTCTTGGATGGGTGAGACTATGACAAAAGTCCCTTGATATTAGGTGAGGTTAGGCCTAAAGTCCCTAAATTTAGGTGAAGCTAAATCAAAAGTCTCTAAATATTAAGTGAGGCTAGGCAAAAAATCCTTAGGGTATGTACTTGCTCTTACTTAAGCTGTGAGACCCTTAAAGCATGGATTATGATTTGGTCATTGTAACATTCGATACCTTCGTAAACATGAGAAATGTAATGCCTGTTTCTCTGTAAACGTACGTAATTCACCGGATGCAAAAGGAAGTCTCCTAGATAGAATGATTTGTGATCCAATAAAATTAGAGTGATAATCTAGACCTCAAATAATCAGGATCCAAGGCCAGAGGTACTCTGAAAATAAAGCCAAAATGGCTAGACAAAATTCAACTAAGATGCAGTAGCATTTTTGTAATTTTCAGTATTTTTTAGAAAACTTATAGGAGGAATTTTTAAATGGAAAAAAATGAGTTTCTTGGGATTTTTAGAGGCCCTGAAAACTATAGGAATCCCTAGAACAATTAAAACCCCTTCGGTTTAGGTCTTAGAATGTCAGTTACCCAAACTTTGACCTTTTCATTCAGGAAGGTTCTAGCTCTAATTTGAGTGATTCCAAAAGCATTTTATAAGATTGAGAACTAAATTTTATGATGGAGAAATGGTTCTAAAAACGGAGCTAAAACAAACCAAAAACAAAAATGCCAAGATTAAGGGACATAAATAGAATTTTTTAAAACAAATTGCCTCTTAAAGCTTCTAAATGTTTCACGCCACTTCTTCTTCTTTCCCCACTGACTTCATTTTTGTCCAAAAACCAAAGAAAACACAAGAGAGGGAGGTGCACAAGAACAAGGGAAAAGAGCAAGAGAAAAGCAAAGAAAAAGGTAAGAAACTTATAAAAATTCTTGCTCTTCCTTTAGAAAACTTCTTCCTCTCCTTTCCTCCTTTCCTCCTATGGATTTAGTGAGATGTTTAGTTCTATTTTGAGTCCAGAACAAAGGGGGATAGTTCAAATTTTTAGAGGAAAAGCCAAGCAATGAGAAGAGCATTCAAGGAAAGCCAAGAAACCAAGGTAATTTACCATGCTTCAAGCTTGATTTCTCTTGTTCTTTCCCTTGTGATGTTTGCCCAATATAAGACCAATCCTAAGGAGATAAATTTTAGTCAAACCAAGAGTGAATCTTAGGAAAATGAAGGAGAAGAATAAGAATATGCAAAGGAAACAATCAAATAACCATTAGATTTCAAGATAGCAAAGTTAGGGTTTCTAGGGTTCCACCAAAATTTTGTTTCAATGCAAGAGTCCCTAGGCTAAAATGGATATTTGTATGAGCTCTAGAGATCCCTGAGAAGCTTCCCACATGAATCTTCCATCAAGAAAACAAAGCAAACTCATTTGGTGCTCTTTTGGTCCATAGCCATAACCTAGAGAGGATGAGGCACCAAGGGGTAGTTTTAATTCATTCCAAGCTTGATTTGAGCGATATATGATGGAAGAGGATAAGAGGAAGCCTAGGAAAAATTTTAGAAGTCACAGATAGTGAGATGGTATCACAGGTTCTATGTTATGGCTTAAAGAAGCAACACCTAGTTAGACTTCTTGAAATAAAGGTGTGATGGCTCCAAGAGACTTCTATGGAGTCAAGGACCTTAGATGGATGGAAAGAATGGAGCCAAGATCATGTTTTCCTAAGGTTGCTTTGTTGGGTGCATTATGGAACCATAAATGAGTCATAAGAGCCACCTAGCTTTTGAAATGAATATATAGCCTTAGAATTTGTTCCAAGAGTGTAATTGGCTTTTATATTATGTGTCTAGGCCAAAGGAACCAAGTCCCACCTTCTTGTAAGTGTGTGGCTGTGGGAGAGGAGCCAAGTTCAAGGAGAAAAGTATGCAATTATGATAAAGGTAGCTCTCTCTTCTTTCTTTCATGCATGAGTGGATGTTTATCTTGTCTTTGAAAGTGTGTATGTTTGTTTAAGCCATGAAAGATGTTTCTAGCATATATTTATATGCCATGGTACCATGTTGCTATGTTATGCATTTAAATGATACTTTATGAACATATGTTGGTTTGCTTGAGTGTAGTAAAGCCAAAAATTCCTTAGTTAAGGTGAAGATGAGCCAAAAGTCCCCAAGAATGGTTGAGACAAAGCCAAGGGCCTCCTAAGAGTAAGGCTTAGTTAAAAGCCTTTAAGAAAATGGTGAGGCAAGTGCAAAATCCCCCATAGAGATTGGGTGAGGGTAAACCACTTGCTTAACAAGCCTATGTATGTCTTATATGACTTTTTGAATGCTAAAAATATTCCATGAATGATTACATGTGTAAAGTCCCACATCGGCTAGAAAAGGCCTGTGCTAAGCACTTTATAAAGGGGTGTGAAGCGCTCTCTTCCAAATGCGCGTTTTCTGATGAGTTAAGCGAGCAAGCGACAAAACCCACTAAACCGGGAAGGCTGGGTTTGTGACCCTCGAACCGAGAAGGATGGGACAATACATCTGGAGGCTCTGTAGGTTGTTTCATTATGAATATGATGTATGAGCTTTAGAATACAATTTGAGTATGAAATGCCAAAGTGTGCAATGTAGAAATTTGATAGAAATATGCATAAGTGTGGGTTGAATGGCCAAAATGAAAAGCATGAGGTTTGGGACCATTTGGGCAGCTCACACAAGTCTTAAATATGCTTTTAGACTTGCCCAAAAGGTGCCAATACCAAGGGAAGACCATTTGGCAAATTTGATACCTCATATGGAGCTAAATTTGACCATAATGGAACCCTATATCACTTTTTGGCCAAATGAGCTAGCCTTGATCTGAAATTTTTTATTCAATTAGATCTCATTGAGAGCTTTCTAGGAAGCTAAAGATCATAATTTTTGGAGGTCTACATAATATTTGATGATTTTTCGAAATTGGAAAATTTTATGGATTTGGTCTGCTGCACTATTCATTTGGTCCGAAATTGTTTTTTGTCACACGAGGCTCAAATGATGTCCAATTGCCACAAAATTTTATACAAAGAAACTAGGAAATAACAGTGAGTCGTGTCAACTAGAAGCACCTCATTTGGAGGTCTAGAGAGAGAGATACGAATTTTTGAAGTTTCTGTCCAGTACTAGTGATTTTGCCTGACTAGAAGTACTATTCTATTGAGTTTCGGAGCCTGTGCTTAATGAACTGATCTGGAGATATTTTTTCTCTCTATTTAACATCCACATCTTTCCAAATTGGTATCATTTGCATGGATTGAATTTGTCTGGAATTAATTGGACATTTTCAAATTTTTCTGCAGAATTCTATGACAGTTCTAGATTTCAGTCGGACCTCTGTAGATTTTTGGATGTTAAACATCCTGGGTGATGAATATTGTGACCTAGACATATTTTTATTGTGAAGTAGACATCCCAAGATTTCCAGAATGACCAAGATTTCATAGTTTTGATTTTTCTATATTTAGTTATGATTTTTCAAAATTTTCCTAGAAAAAGGACCAATTCTGGCCGAGAATGATCTTTAAATTTCCATGCCCCATTTCGGTTTCCATGGGTTGTAAGCATGTTTTTGTGATTCAAAGGAGTTTTAATAATGAAATTAAATATGAGGAAGTATAGTATGAGCTTACACGGTCCACGTGACACCGAATTGAATTTTTTTAGATATAGCGCAATGTAAAAAAGTCTATTATTTTCGTCCCCTTTTTCATATGCTCTTGTGGGATTGATAATACAAAGCTTATAAATGGCATGAAATAAGCTAGAAGTTATGGTGTTACAACATATTTCATGATGTACATGCATGCATTTTTAGACTTGGATTGCATTCTTTATAAATGGTTGAAAGGGAGAAGAGCTATTGGGATTCCTAGAATCTCATCCCTTCCTCTCCATTTGCTTAACATGCCTAGGTGGACCAAGTGAGCCAAGAAATGGAAGCCACCAAGTATAAAGGAAGGAGATTGACAGCAAAGTATGTGGAAATGTCCATTTTGTAGCCATATGAATGGCATATGATGTAATCCGATATTGTATATGATGTGTAAGCTTATGAAACATGTAATTACATGAATATTTGACGTATGAATGAAATTTGATGCCATATATATGATATTCCATGATTTGGACACTAGATGGCAAGAACTAGCTTATGTATTCTTATGTATATCTTGGGCTGAGAGAGTGAGTTTGTGAAATCTGGATTTGTGCACATTTGAGACATGTTTAGTAGACCATTTTGGAGCTTTCCCAAGTGCTCAAGTGGCCATGGATGTCTTAGAAGTTGTTTTGGACCATTTGAGACCCATTGAAGAGATAAAAATGACCATTTTAGAACTCAATGTCAAGATCAGACCAAATGATTGAATTTACCTATGAAATTTGCATACATATAGATCTTATTTATGGATTTTTGGGAAGATAAAGACCAAATTATTTAGAGCTCTATGGAATTAATTATAATTTTTCAAAATTGCCAAATTTTAGCTGTTCTAATATGGTTACTGTTCATACGGTCAGTTTCTTCTCCTGTGTCATTTGAGAGCCAAATGATGTCTAATATCCATGAAATTTTACAAACATAAAGTAGACATGATAAGATTTCTATGGCCACTGAGATCACCCCAATTGGATGTCTAAGCACGGAGATATGAATTTTTGAAATTCTATTATAGTATCGGTAGTGCTAGGCAACCTTGGTTGCTATTCTATCCCTTTGTAGTGGCTAGACGTCCCTATTATTGTCTAAATTTATTTTTTCCATATTTAGCTTTCCAGAATAGTATAGTGTTTTTGACTTCAATTTTTTTAGAATTAGTTATGATTTTTCAAATTTTATGATAGAAAACTAGAACACTAACTGGAAGCTGCACTCAAAATAATTGTGTAAATTTTCCATGAGCTTGAGTTCTTGGCCAATTCTTGAGATGGTTATGAGTTGTATTTGTGCATTAAAATATAAGAATGAGATGAATGAGGTCATATGATCCATGAGACATGAAATGAAAAATTTATCTACGACATAATGCAAAATAATCTATTATTTTATTGCTTTTTCTTGAGTAAGTGTGCTAGACCAAGGAAAGACAAGCTAGAATGGTATGAAATGAGTCAAATAAATATGTTGTTATGTTTATTGGTATCAAAGCAAAGTTCTAAGCCTTTTAAGGATATATATGGGTTAAGGAAGCAACATTACAAGTATGTATGAGCTTGTTTTGGACATTGTGGGTGTGGGAATGTGGCATATATCAATGTTATGTTGAATAAGTTGTTAGAATGGTCTTTGAGTAGGTAGTGAACATTAAGAGAGGTAGGCCTCTAGCTTTGAGCTAGTAAGGGCAAAATAGAGCAAATTGATCATATGGCTAGAGCTCTATAGGCTATGGTAGCTTACCGGGATCTATGGCAAGCTATGTGTGTTTGTAGCAAGGGGTTATTATCCTATAGCTACAAGAGAGGCTTGCTCAAAGAGACCATGAGAGGCCTAATCCTCCCTAATTGTCACACTCTAACCATTCTGATATGTTTTGCCTGAGGCAAAGATAGGCAATAATGTAGCGTAGTATGAAAGGAAATTACTGTTGCCTAGATAGTTACAGGGGGAATAAGAGAGTGTTATTTTCCCCTAGCCATAACACCCAAATGCCTAGATAAATTAGGAAGTTATTCCTCAAGCCAACAGCTAGAGCCTATAGGTAACACTCCACTGAGCCTGACAACCCAAATGTACCAGTTGACTATACATGAATAATGCAAGGGGCAGAATTCTTTAGCCTTAATGAGGGGTTGAACATAAAGGCAGTTAAGGCTCAGATCATGTAACCAGATCAGAAGTACTAGTGATGATGGAGTGTATTGCCTTATGGAAGGCCTTGTTGGTCATATTCAGATTAATATGAGAAATGATCTATTAAGGGGTCGGACAAAGTACAAGGTAAGACCCCTAATGTAAGAGAGATAAAGAGAGATAAATGACCCATTGGTAGATGCTAAGAATAATTAAGCAATAGATGAGCAGTGGGCCTAGTATATGAGTCTAAGAAGGAGACTAGTTGAGCTTATGAATGAGTATGAGGATGTTTAAGATTGAGTAGCATCTAGAGCTAACTTGTTAGATATAAGAGTAGTAAGGTTGTTGAGATCCACCTATAAGGCGTTGACTCTAACCTAGAATGCTATTCTATATGTTAATGAATGACAGACTCTCACCGTGAGCTTCAGAGATGCAAAGCATGCTATAGTTATATGTGTAAAGGAAGGGTACATATATGTAGAAGAACAAGTGTCATACCCTCACTTATTATAAGTTATTAGTCATTGTTGAAAGATCTTGTACTCACTAACCGGAAAACTTTGTTAATAAGGTCTCAAAATTTACATTGCAAAAATGCAAGATCTTATTGACAAGATCCTGGATCTTGGTGATAGGATATCCTTGTAGCTATTAAATTGACATGAGTTAGTGTTGATAGCATCAAGAATGTAATGAGTTTATAAGGAACGTATACCTTAGGCATGATACCCTAGAGCGAAAATGAGATGTAATGAGATAGAGAACCACTTAGTTAGTGGCTAGTAACTCTCCAAGCAAGAAAGCCCCTATTTAGAATTATAGTGATAGGGGAAAGATGATGAAGAGTTGGGAAACAAACACTTAGCAAAAGATACCCTCACCTCAGTTGTAACTAAAGGAGAGTTAATAGCGTAAGTATAGTATAGATAGTCAAGTAAGAGTTTGGTACTTAGTCAGATGAGCTTCCCTAGTATGAGACTCATGTAATATAAAAGCTCATGAGTAGTAAAGTACTAAGTGGTGTATAAAGTCACTGACGAAATAGATTCAGGACATTGAGAAGATGTGTGACCTAAATCAGGTTAGTATAACCTTAGAACTAATGAACTATGCTTCTAAAGATGAAAGCAAAAGTCTACATAAAGAAAGAGTATACCTAGCCTTTAATCAAAGTGTAGAGAGGGGCAGAGACGAGCATTTAGTGCCTCAGTACTTCTAAGGAAGCTAAAAAAGTTGAAAGCCACCTAAGAAGGTAAGCTTCAGGGTTATGTAGGGTAGGAAGGGTAAGTCACAAACTTTAAAGATAGTAAACTCTACGGTTAATAGGGAACAATTCCTTATAGAGGAAGTAGACTTTCCCCCACTTTATAGAAAATGAGTAAGTAAAAGTGAACCCAAGAGGAATAAATATGCTCTTGAGTATAGAGAAAGTGTGTAATGATGTCAGAACTAAGGACATGATGAATCAAAAATAGATAAACAAATAATATGAATGAGTACGTTAGTAAGCATCGTTATCCTTGGTACAGATGTCAATAAAGCATGATATAATGCCCTAGATAGAGATGATTGGGCAATATGAATGACCTCAAGGTAGTACAGTAAATGATATAAAAAATTAGAGGAAGAATTCCTTCTCATCGAATGTCATTTGAAATGAAAAGAGATCAAGCATGGTACTAGAAGCATACTTTAGATTGTTGGGAAACTCATAATATACTGGCGATAGTGGCTTGAGCTCGATTATGATGTGCTTGTGTATTCGTGATTAATGCTATGGTTTGCTTGCAACAATAGTTACATGATATTGAGTCTGGCTAACTTAGTAGTAATCTAACTTGAGTGCATAGCAAATAATGGCATCAACCATAAAGAGTGTCCCAATAATCGAAGAATATCCCAATTAGTTAAATCAAGAGATAAGCTAAAGAAAGAGACACAAAGGATTCCCATAATATCAAAATGATAAGAAAAGTAGCAAAAAGGAATCTCCAGTAAAGAACAATGATGAAAAAAGGAATGTGCTAATAGTAATAGAATGTTAAAAGTCAGCTAACATGAGTCCAGTATACATAAAATGAGTCCCTTATGATATAACGAAATAAAGTGAAAAAGGACTAGCCTACGACTTCTATCTTATGAGAGATGTTAAACACACTTGATGTGTGTGATGCCTTGGTGTAAAAGGCACTTGAAGTAGAATAGGGGCACAGTTAGAAATTGCAAGATATGAGAGGAAAGACAGAAAGAGTATAGATAAAGTGTAGTAAGCTAGTAATAGTAAAGAAAGAAAGCCTAAGTGGAAAAACTTGAAGTGGGAACCTGAGGATCCCATAGAGAGTAGTGAGTGAAAATGAAAATACTCCCACATATTGTTGCAATGAGATTAACAAAGAAATAAGTGACATAAAACCCACTTCGCATGAAGAGCATAGTAGATATCTAAGTTCAGCCATAGCCATATGAGCGATAGTTATCGAACTTAGTGAGTATGTATTTTACTATTAGATATAGCAATCTTAGGCTTTGACATCCCCTAGAGATGGATCACAGTAGATCTTGGTATAGTATAACAGGTTGTAGTAGACCTTAGCAAGGCTCAGAGAGGTCACAGTAGATCCCACAAAGATACAGAGAGCCCATAGTTACAGTATAACAATTCTCTAGGGAGATGACAGCTTGAGATGGTTTTTCTTGATCAGTTAGTCTCAGAGACCAGTATAGTTATAGATAATTTTATCTTAGAGGCTAGAGACCTCTTAAGTTTGGTAGACTATTGCCATAGAGATATGAAAGCTTTACTCAGACAGTTAGACTACTAACTAAATCTTTAAGAGATGAACATAGCATGTGGGATGAGGAAACCAAGGAAGTAGGTTTCCAGTATTATAGCTAGATGAACCACTACCCAGTAGACATTGGACTTGACTCAGGGGTAAAGAAATCCCTATATACCAGAGTCATATGTTTAGAAAAGGGTTAGGTATAGTTTGTCTTAATGGGATAAGTGGTAAACTATGTCTCTAGTAGCAGAGATTATGAAAAAATTAGCATCCTACAAGAATTCAATAGTAGGTAGTGGTAGTTGCTCTTCAATGTTAGTATAGAAAAGAGTGTGAGTTATTAAGCTATTAAGCTATTAAGCTCTTCAATGATCAGCTATTAAGCTAAAAAGTTATATAGCCTACTTTTCGAGTGAATAAAGAGAGTAAAGCAAAGTTTTGGCCTGAAAAGGCAAGGGTTAAAGGGAGCTATGATCCCAGTAAGTGATCAAATATGAGGCCTACGATAGAAAGAAATAAAATGATGAACCATGGGATGAGCTAGTGAGAAAATGAATAAAATTAAATAGTAGACTGAATATCTAAGTAAGTTAAGTAAGCAAATAAAGGTCTCTAATGATAGTTCTTGAATAGAGAAAGGTAATGAGACTTTATTGAAGGCCATTAAGAGAAGATAAGGGAGATTTTATATTAAGTACACTATCTCCCAAGGCATATGTAGTACGTCCATTAGATAAGGTATATGCAAGTAAACCCACTAGACAGGAAAGTCAATCCCTATGAATGAGATAAGACTAATCAGGTATGAAACAATAAGCTCTCCTAGGAGATAGGCCAGAGTATAAGAGTATATGCAATGTCAGAAACTACTTTCCCTTACAATAAGAGTAAGTCAAAGGCTCTATAGCAATAGCATAGAAAAAGAGAATCAGATACAGTAAACTAGTAACGTAAATTCCATGGCAGAAGAGCTTAGTCTCTAAAGGAAGTAAATAGAGCTAGGAAGAAGGGAAAGAAAGGGTCAGTTAGTGAGTATATGAGAAAAGCTAGATAAGGTTATACCCATAAATTTTGGGAATGAAATTTATTTTAAGGGGGGAGGAAATGTAACATCCGGTACCTTCATAAACGTGAAAAACGTAATGTCTATTTTTCTGTAAACGTATGTAATCCACCAGATACAAAAGGAATTTTTCCAAATAGAATGATTTAAGATCCAATAAAATTAGAGTGATAATCTAGACCTCAAATAATCAAGATCCAAGGTCAGAGGTACCCTAAAAACGAAGCCAGAATGACCAGACGAAATTCAATGAAGATACAATAGTATTTTCATAATTTTGGGCACTTTTTAGAAAACTCATAGGAGAAATTTTTAAATAAAAAAAAAAGAGTATTTCGGGGTTCTCAGAGGCCCTAAAAACTATAGAAACCCTTAGAATAGTTAAAACCCTTCCAGTTTAGGTCTTAGAATGTTAGTTGACCCAAACTTTGACCTTTTCATTCGAAAAGGTTTTAGCTCTAATTTGAGTGATTCCAAAGGCATTTTATAAGATTGAGGACCTAAATTTTATGATGGAAAATACAGTTCTAAAAAAAGGAGCTAAAACAAACTAGAAATGAAAATGCCAAGATTAAGGGACATAAATGGAATTTTTTAAAACAAATTGCCTCTTGAAGCTTTTATATGTTTCACACCATTTCTTTTCCTTTCCCCACCAACTTTATTTTTTTTCCAAAAACTAGAGAAAATATAAGAGAGGAAGGCATACAAAACAAGGGAAAAGAGGAGAAAAGCCAAGAAAAAGGTGAGAAACTCATGAAAATTCTTGCTTTTCCTTTAGAAAACTTCTTCCTCTCCTTTCCTTCTCTCTTCCTATCGATTTAGTGAGATGTTTGGTTCTATTTTGAGTCCAGAATAGAAGGTGATAGTTTAAATTTTTAGAGAAGAAGCCAAGCAAGGAGAAGAGCATTCAAGGAAAGCCAAGAAACCAAGGTAATTTGCCAAGCTTCAAGCCTGATTTCTCTTTTTCTTCCCCCTATGATTTTTGCCCTATATAAGACTAGTCCTAAGGAGTTAAATTTCTAGCCAAACTAAGAGTGAATCTTAGGAAAATGAAGGAGAAGAACAAGAATATGCAAAGGAAACAATCAAATAACCATTAGATTTCAAGATAGTAAAGTTAGGGTCTTCAGAGTTCCACTAAAATTCTATTTTGATCCACCACTCCTTAGGCTAAAATGGATGTTTGTATGAGCTCTAGAGATCCCTAAGAAGCTTTCCATATGCATCTTCCATCAAGAAAACAAAGCAAACTCATTTGGTGCTCTTTTGGTCCATAGCCACGGCCTAGAATGGATGAGGCATGAAGGGGTAGTTTTAATTCATTCCAAGCTTTAATTTTGAGTCTTATATGATGAAAGAGGATGAGAGGAAGCCTAAAAAAAATTTTAGAAGTTACGGATAGTGAGATGGTATCATAGGTTCTATGTTATGGCTTAAAGAAGCAACACCTAGTTAGACTTCTTGAAATGAAGGTTTGATGGCTCCAAGAGACTTCAATGGAGTCAAGAACCTTAGATGGATGGAAAGAATGGAACTAAGATCATGTTTTCCTAAGGTTGCTTCATTGGTTGCATTATGGAACCATAAATGAGTCAGAAGAGTCACCTAGCTTTTGAAATGAATATATAGCCTTAGAATTTGTTCCAATAGTATAATTGGCTTCCATATTATGTGTCTAGGCTAAAGAAACCAAATCCCACCTTCTTGTAAGTGTGTGGCTACAGGAGAGGAACCAAGTTCAAAGAGAAAAGTATGCAATTGTGACAAAGGTAGCTCTCTTTTCCTTCTTTCATGCATGAATGAATGTTTATCTTGTCTTTGAAAGTGTGTATGTATGTTTAAGTCATGAAAGATGTTTCTAGCATATATTTATATGACATGGTACCATGTTGCTATGTTATGCATTTAAATGATACTTTATGAACATGTGTTGGTTTGCTTGAGTGTGGTGAAGCCAAAAGTCCCTTAGCTAAGGTAAAGATGAGCCAAAAGTCTCCAAGAATGGTAGAGACAAAGCCAAAGGCCTCCCAAGAGTAAGGCTTAGTTAAAAGCCTTTAAGAAAATGGGTGAGGTAAGTGCAAAATCCCCCAAAGAGATTGGGTGAGGCTAAACCACTTGCTTGGCAAGTCTATGTATGTTTTATATGACTTTTTGAATGCTAAAAATATTTCATGAATGATTATATGTTCCATGATGTCCATGCATGCATTTTTAGACTTGGATTACATTCTTTATGTATGGTTGAAAGGGAGAAGAGCTATTGGGATTTCTAGAATCTTATCATTTCCTCTCCATTTGCTTAACATGACTAGGTAGACCAAATGAGCCAAGAAATGGAAGCCACCAGGTATAAAGGAAGGAGATTGACAGCAAAGTGTGTGGAAATATCCATTTTGTAGCTATATGAATAGCATATGATGTAATCCAATATTGTAAATGATTTGTGAGCTTATAAAGCATGTAATTACATGAATATTTTTTGTATGAATGAAATTTGATGCCATATATATGATATTCCATGATTTGGACATTGGACGGCAAGAACTAGCTTATGTTTTTTTTGTGTATACCTTAGGGGTGAGAGAGTGAGTTTGTGAAATATGAGTTTGTACACCTTTGAGACATGTTTAGTAGACCATTTTGGAGCTTTCTCACTTACTCAAGTGGCCATAGATGTCTTAGAAGTTTTTTTGGACCATTTGAGACCCCTTGAAAACACAAAAATGACCATTTTGGAGCTCAACGTCAAGCTCTGACCAAATGAACGAATTTGCCCATGAAATTTATCATACATATAGATCTCATTCAAATATTTTTAGGAAGATAAAGACTAGATTATTTAGAGCTCTATGGAATTAATTATGATTTTTCAAAATTGCCAAATTTTAGCTTTTCTAGTATAGTTACGATTCATATGGTTAGTTTCTTGTCCTATGTCATTTGAGAGTCAAATGATGTCCAATGTTCATGAAATTTTACAAGTATAAACTAGACATGATAATATTTTTATGGCCACTGAGATTACCCCAATTGGATGTCTGAGCAGAGAGATATATATTTTTGAAGTTCTATTAGTGGCAAATGACCTTAGTTACTGTTCTATTAATTTCTAGTGGCTAGCCGTCCTTGTTGTAGTCTGGATTTATTTTTATAATAAAGTAGACATCTGTAGCTTTCTAGAATAGTATAATGTGCTTCATTTTGATTTTTCTAGAATTAGTTATGATTTGTCAAAGTTTTTGATAGAAAATTGGCACACTAACCCAAGGCTACACTTGAAAAATTTGTGTAAATTTTCCATGAGCTCGAGTTCTTGGCCAATTCTTGAGATGGTTCTTAGTTGTTTTGTGTATTTAAATATAAAAATGAGATGAATGAGTTCATATGGTCCATTGATAAACATATATTTTATCTATTTTCATCCTCCTAACTTAGTCATTTTAATAATCAAATGTAGCTTAATGCATACAATTGAATAGAAATTTATTTTAATAGCCATTTCTATACTTTAGGAATTTAATTGCAAAATTTAGGAATTTTAATGCACAATTTTATTTTAAATGATTTTGTGAATTTTTCTGTTGAATTGTTCTTATTCTTTGTGCAGATTTTTGTTGGGCAATTGGAGCTTTGAAGGAAAGCCACAAACTAAAAGGATTATAGCCATGTAAAGAAGAGGCAAAGAACAGAACGTGATAAGGCTTGGGACTAAAAGAAGAGAATCATGCATGGGAGTATATCATGGAGAAGACATGAGAAGTTGGCCACGGGATGAGTAAAGAAATCACGTTTGAATGAAGAGCTGAAGCAACGTGATTTTGAAGAAGAAGATAGCCACGAGTTCTAGCTGAAGGGTAATAAGGGATTGCTTCTCGAGGATAAAAAGCTTGAGTTCTACGTGAAATACTATGAGCAAAACAGAGGAGAAGAATTTCTTGAGAGAAAAAGACGCTGGAGATACATGGAGAGGAGCAGAACGCGAGACGGCAGAAACAAAAAGGAGAAGTTCCAGCGCTGAAGAAGAAGAATTTTTCTTTCTCGATGGCTGCTTCTTTGATTGATTCTCCTTCATTTGATCCCTCCATGACAGCTTAAATTCCTTGTGGTGGCTAGCTGAAGATTGAATTCTCCTAGATGAAGATTTGAGCTCTACATCTCCTATTGAATTTGGATAAAACTCTCTTACCCAATCTTTTGATTTTAGCATTATTTCCTTCATTAATTTGTCTAGGTTTAGCTTTTTGGTTTAGGAATTTAATTGCTGGAATTACTAGATTGAATTAATTCTTGGATTGAACTTGATTTGAATTTTGGAATTATTTTTTATCATCATGTGTTTGGAAAAATTCCAGAATTAATGTTGTGCAATTGAACTCTAAATTCCTCTTGATTTTGGGCTAATTGATGCAATGGTTATTGGGTTAGTTAGCTGGAACTTTTGTGCAAATTAATTGCTTGAGGAATTAATTAATCTAATTGGTGAATTAGCATCTTGAGTGAATTGTGCAGTAGCTTTCATAAATCAATCAAAATTATTGTAGTGTGTTCTTATTTTTAATTCAATTAATTAGTTGTTTAAGATTTCTTGTGGTTGCAAAATTCTTTGAACAATTGATGAATTGAATCTTGGATGGTTATTCAAGAACCTTATGAAGAATGCACTAAAGAGCAAGAACTTGATCCAAAATTGGTAAGTCAAAAAGAGCAAGGATAATTGAACTCTAGGGAATCCAATTAAAAGCTAGTTATCACATTTATTTGATTAATCACTTGAACTCAGTTTTAGATTTCTAATTCTTGTCAATTAACTTTAGTTTAATTAAAATCTAGCACATCAAACCCCCCAAAATAAGTCTTAATTAGTAATATTTAGAACACTCTTCCATAAACAATTTAAGGCATAAACTCCTTGGAAAGATGACCTAGGTTGCACCATTATCTACAAACTTATTTTGCTACCTAGTTTTATTTGAGATTGCACGACACGATCATCATCCATAAAGACATGAAATGAAAATTTTATCTATGACGTATCATAAAATAGTCTATTATTTTAATGCTTTTTCTTGAGTAAGTGTGCTAGACCAAGGAAAGGCAAGCTAGAATGGTATGAGATGAGTCAAATAAATATGGTGTTACAATCATGGTTACATGACATACATACTTGCTTCCATGTACTTGAGTGAACCAATATGTGTATTTAAATGTTGGATTAGCTATTGGAATTCTTTGAATCTCACTTTTCCATATCCTCACTAACCATGGCTAGGTGAAAAGCAAAGCAAGGACATGGATATGCAATACAACTAGAAAAAGCTATTATATTAAGAATTTGGCCTAAAATATAGCATTGTATACATATTTATGTAAACTTATATTTTAATATATTGAAATGTAAACATGTTCAAAAGCACTAGACTATGATATAAATGTGAACACCATATTTTGTTCGGATATATTGGACTAATAAAAGTAAAAAAAAAAAAAAGAGAAAAAAATAAAGAAGAAGAAAATTCAAAGTTACCTTTTCCCAAAAGAAAAAAAAACTAATAAAAAAATCAAAGGAAAAGAACCTAAAATAAGTTAAAAAAATAAAACAATAAAAAAAAAATAAAATAAAACAAGGTAAAGGCCCATTAATCCCAAAATTGGAACAAAAAGAAAAATCAGAGAGGGATAATAGAAATAAAAAAAAAAGACTAGGAAAAGAAAAGGAAAAATGAAGGAAAAAAAAAAGTAAAACCCACAAAGAAAGAGAGGGAAAAGACTAAAAACAAGTTAATTAAAAAAAATCATAAAAAAATATAATAATTAAAAGGAAAAAAAGGAATAAAAAAATCATCAAAGGGTACTACAAAAAAAAGAGAATAAAAAAAATACATTAAAAAAAAGGAAAAAAAAAAAGAAAGGAATTAAGATTCTGGAACATAATTTAGGAGGGCCCAAACTGCTGCAATCCCAAAATAAAATAAAAAAAGAAAAAGTCTAACCCAAAGCCAACTCAGAATTGGGCCAGAAATAATAAAAAAAAAGGAAGCCCAAAGAATGGAGCCCATGAATCCCGGACCTCCTGATTCTCTAACCCAAATATGAAGGCCCATATACAGGATCCATTTCATCAAACCCGGCCAAAAGAAAAAAGCCCAAAACCATCCCCCCTAATGCTGAACCCTACCCGATACACACCTGGTCCCCCCCTCTGCCCTGGCTTTCTCTCACGCGGCCATCTCCAAATGCAACACGATGCAAGTGTACCAAAAGGAGGGGGAGCATTAGTGCTAGAAATTCATGGAGTAGGAAAGCACAACGACAATCAGTATTTGGAGCAGATGGTAAGACGTGCGAGCGAGAGTGAAGATCACTCTCGGATTCATTATAAATAAAGAAGACAATTCGGATGATAGGGGATTTTTTTCAGCAAAAAGAGGGGAATCAGAGAATGAAACAGACTGAGCGGAGTTTTTTTTTTTAGGATCAGTGAGGCTAAGTGAGAGTTTGGGCGAGGGGATTCTGTTACCTTTTCTGTAAAGGAAGCTAGTGAGGTTTCTAGGTTAGAGAGGAGGAGAAGCAAGGAGTAAGGGAGAAAGATAACGACTGAAGGTTGAACTGAATCGAGTGCAGATAGTAGCAGGGTTTTGGCCTAAGAAAAAACTCACTCGATTTTCTGAACTCTGAAGGTATATCTTCTACGCTTCTTTTTTTTTTTTCTCATTACCCTGAAACTCTGGAGGTGTGGGTGTGTTCTGATCTGGGATGCTGAATTTTGGAATTTCTGTGTCTTGGATGCGATTTGAGTCAATGGGCATCGGATGTTGATCATTTAGATTTCCAAGTCGATTATTTTTACTTTGCTTATCTATTTTTCCTTTTTTTTTTGTATAATCTTGTTTCCTTGATCTGAAAGCATGTTGATACATTCTGGGTCGAGATACTGAGAGGCGAGTTCAATTTGATTATCTAGTTAGAATATTCCTGTTTAGTAGACAGCCTTTGGTGAAGGTTTTTTTTTTTGGGTAAGTCTCTGTATGGCTTCTGAATGTGAGTTTGGGGGTATAGTCCCTATGGATTATGTATGGTCATTTGCATGTGAATTTGCTTCTATAAAAAACAAGGATAGCTTCGATTGATGGCTGCTGTTTATCGTTCTGTTACATGAGCTGAACATGATTTGATTTCTGTATCTTGCATAAAATATGTGATTAAGATGTTTGTCATCTGTATGATTGTTGCATGATGAATCCTCCATAACGAACATAGAGAGCCTGATTGATTGGCTACTATTTATTTTTCCTGTTATGTGGCGCTGCTAGACATGTTTTATGTGAATTGGACATGAGTTGGTTCTTATCCTGTTGCTTGCATAAAATTTATGATTTAGATGCCTTAGACATTCTAATGCTTGTTTCGTTGATTGCCTTCCTATGAGGAATTTATCAAATAGAACCAGAATAGGGGCCCCATTTTTCCTTTTGTTCATTTTGTTTCCTTAAGAACAATTTTTGCTACTCCTTCATATGTTCGCTTAATGTTTGAACTTGATGGGAGCCCCCCCTTTTTGAGAGGGACTTAAACTTGCAATATGTGTGGATTGGCTATCTCTTAATGCCAAGGGAAGGAAGGAATGGTCATTTCGTGTTGCCGAGGAAAGGAAGGATCAAGGAGCAATTGGGTTGTAACTTGTATGATCCCTTTTGTTTTACCAACTCTTGTAAATATGCTCAAGAATGATGTAGTGAGTCTGGCTGAACACTGAGCACCCACCCCCACAAATATAAGTTATTCGTGCACTTTTTTATCTTATTTTCTTTCACTTTTATTTTTATTTTTATTCCACTTCTATTTATTTTATTTATTCTCCAAGTTACTAGTATGACCGTGTAGGATTTTATATCCCCTTAGGCACATAAGAACAAACCAAAAAGTCATGTGTGGCAGTAAGCCTCCTTGGTGCCTTTTGGGCCTTGAATTTACATTTAGTGTTTTGGGCTTCAATGGCCTTCAGCAAATGATTCTTTAAAGAAAAGTTTTAATAAAAAGAAAGGCATAAAAAAAAAGTAAAAAAAAGCTTTTCACTAAAAATTAAATCGAGCTCGAAATACTTGCCTTCTCCTTTCTTATTCTGCAAATGTTTGAAAAGTGTCGTTCTAAAAATTCAAAGATTAGTTTTTTTTAGAAGATTGTCCTTTTGAAAAAAGATAAAATAAATTTAAAAAAAAGGAGAACAAAAGACAAGGAAAGAAAAAAGACAAAAAAATAAAAATAAAAACAACAAGAAAAAAGAGAAAAATAAAATAGAACACAAAATAAAAATTAATAAAAAAGGAAACAAATAATAAAACCAAAAAAAAAAAAAACAAGAACCATAACAAAAGGAGATAAAAATAGAAACAGCTAGAAAAAGTAATAACAAAACAAAATATTAAAATATATATATTATAAAAAAATCAATAACATAAAATCAATCAAAAATTAAAATAACAAAAAAAAAAATACAACAACAAAGAACAACCGCGAAAAGAGAGGAAAAGTGAAACAAAAAAAAAATCATCAAGACAAAAGAAATAAAAAAATAAAAAACAATAAAATCTAATAAAAGAATTTCATTAAAAAAGCGGGTAAGGAAAAGAAGAAAAATCGACTATGAAGAAACGAAAGTAAAAAAAAAAATAATATAAAAAAAAGATAAAAATCAAGATAGAATCAGATAAGAATTTAAAAAAAAAAAATCCTTTTTAATGCCCTAAAAAATTAAAAAATGATAAAAAACAAAAACAAGAACAAAAAAATTAAAGGACAAATCAAAACAAAAACAAAGAAAAAACAGAATTAAAAACAAAAAAAATATAATAAAAATTAACCCAAAAAAAGAATTAAAAAAAAAAAAAGAACAACAACAACAAAACGAAAAAAAACAACCAAAAATACACAAAAAAAATAAAACAAAGAGAATAGGAATAAAAATGAAAAGAAAAAAGAAAAAGAACAAAACGAAAAAATTAACAAAAAAATAAATAAGAAAACCAAAAGTAAAGATTAACAAAACAACAAAAAAAATAATATTAAAAAAAAGATTAATTAAAAACAAAAAAAAAAGCCAAAATCAATAAAAATAAATAAACAAACAACCAAAGAAAGTGAAAAAATAAATAAATAAAAATAAAAAAAAGAATTAAAAGACAAAACAAAACAAAGACAAAACATAAAAAAAAACAAAAGAAAACAAAGAAAAAGGACAAAAACAAAAACAAAAAAGATAAAACAAAAACGAAACAAAAAAAAGACAAAGAAAACCAAAAAAAAAGAAGAAGAAGAAGAGAAGAGTGGAGAGTAAAATTAATCCTGTCTTTTGCAAATAAAAACACATCAACTAATTTTAAATTTATTTTTGTTTGCAAAAGCCTAAATAATTTTTATTCTCTATCTCTTTTATAAAACAAAAAACAAAAATCAAATCAAATCAAAAAAATCAAAATTTAAAAATCAAACAAAATCCAAACAAAAACAACAAAAGATAAAAATAAAACATCAACCCTAACATAATTTTGTACCGAACTACGTGGACTTTCATCTCTCCTAGAGGGTACGTAGGCCCTAGACTCTCACCCTAGGTCAAGTCCGCCCTTGTAAATAAACATTTTCACTTAATTTTATTTCTTTAATTTCTTTTAATTTTATTTCTTTAATTTCTTTTAATCTTATTTTTACATTTAATTTTATTCCTTTTTCCTTATTTTACTCTTTGAATTTCTTTTTGTTTTACTTTTAATTTTTCTTTCTTCTTTTTATGTTTAATTTTATTTCCTTAAATTTTTTCTTCTGTTTTTGCATGTGATTGGTTAGGGAGAATTAAAATACAATAGAGGCCATATTAATTTTGCACAACTAACTTAGGATAACCGTTCTTAGGAATGGGTGTAGTGGGGTGCCTAACACCTTTACCACTCATAATCGACTCCCGAATCCAAATCTGGTTTGTAAACCATCTTTTTTAAATAAAAAGGTTTTCTTAAAGTCTTACCTTTTCAAAAATAAAATTTTGGTAGCGACTCCTGAACCCTCTTACTTTTAATTTGGATTTTGATTTGACGCCATGCGGTCGCATTTTCGGGTGTGACAATAAAGACCATTTGATCTATGTAAGACTTGATAGAATGTGATTTGGCATATGAGGTTTCCTTGATGTTTATGTGCATTGTTGCATGTGGGATAGTGATTTAGTTGCAAGGCAATTTTCACATGATGGATCAGTCATACATGAGGCATTTGTGGATTAAAATTTGCTCATAGTGAGAAATGGCATTTTATAGCTCATTTGGTATTACCAAAATTTTGACCATTTGAGTCATAAAATGTCCCTCTACCCTTAAGAGCCTTAATGACTGAATTTAGGGTTGAAATTGGGCAAGCAATTATAAGAACTTTAGAGTTTTTTATAAAGCTAAAGATCATAATTTTTGGAGCTCTATAGAATATTTGGTAAATTTTTAAAATTAGCTCCAAAAAGCTGTCTATAATACTTTAACCATTTTACCCTTACACAATAGTCCCATAGGCTTTCTCAATCCATGGCATGCATAATGGAGCATAATTGTAAGGAAATATATAATTTGAGCATGAATAATTACGTTACGTAAGGCTTCATTAATTCCTTTTATGCTCCATGGAACATGTGAATTCATCCATATTATTTTCTATCTATAACAGATCCATACAAGTTATAAACATCATTATTTAACTCATGCATGCCATACATTCCAAAAAACCAGAATTTGGTCTCAGTTTTGCAAGCCAAATTTCTGATATGAATTTTGAAAATTTATAACTAATTCTAGAAAAATCAAAATCAAGCAAACCATACTATTTTGGAAATCTCTAGATGTTAATTAAAGGCTAAAAATAACTCCAAACCAATGCACTAGCCTTTAACCTATAGAAATTGATATAATAATATCAGAGGTTGAGCTGTATTACTAGTACTATCATGTAATTCCAAAAATTCATTTCTCCCTTTACAAAGCTCCAAAGGAGGTTATCTTGGTGGCTATGGAAAGATTATGATGGCTAGTTTATGATGTAAAATTTTATAAGTATTGGACTTCATTTGCCCCACATATGACACAGAAACATAAACTGACTATATGAACAATACACATACTATTTCTGCATAAATTGGCTAACTTTGAAAAATCATAATAAATTCTATAGAGCTCCAAATTGAGTGATCTTTGGCTCTGTGAAAGGCTCTAGATGAGACCTACTTGTTGGCCAAATTTCGTGAAAAACCTCTCTCATTTGGTTAGACTTTGGTTCAGCACATAAAATAGTCAAATTTAAAGTCCAAATGGGTATTTCAAGGCACCAAATGCCCTTCTTCACTTTCTACAACCACATGAGCAAGTATAAAAATATAAATACAATATATAAAAGTATGCCAAATGATCCAAATCATCATGGAGCTCATTCTCACCTTGCCACTTGCATACATACACATGGACATAAAGGTAAAGGAGTGGCAAAAACTCACATTCTCATTCATTTGGCTTCCACATTGATACATATGTTATCTATATATGCATTTGAACATATTCAAGGGTTTACATCATATATACATCCCCTGGTTACAAGTCTTGACATCATAATGCCAATGCAAGGCTTATTTCTCTATCCATTTGTCAAAGTCTTGCTTCTTATGCTTGTTGGCTTCTATTCCTTGGTCCACTTGGCTCACTTAGACATGGTTAGGCATATATGGGGGAATAGTGAGATTCAAAGAATTCCAATAGCTCTTAACCCTTTCAAACATATATAATGGACACATTTACACGTCAAAGAATACATGCATGGCATTTAAGCAACTAGTGAGCATAGATAAATTATTTTCCTTGGCACATCAACTCATACATAGCAAACATAAACTCTCAAGGTCATTGGTTTAGCCTCACCCAACTTTCTTGGGACTTTTGGATTTGCCTCACCCACTTTCAAGGGATTTTTGACTTAGCCTCACTCTTTTTGAGACTTTTGGCTTTATCTCACTTATTTTTAAGGACTTTTGGCTCATCCTCACCCTTGCTAAAGGACTTTTGGCACAACCAAACCCATTCAAGCCATATTGCATACATAAACACACTTGAAGAAGTATAATGGTACCATAGCTTGTAAGCAATTGCTAGAAATATTTCTCGTAGTTCAAACATACATGCAAGCACTCAAAGACAAGCAAACATCCAAGGCATGCATGAGAGAAAGGTTAAAGAGCTATTGTGAAGCAAGATTTACACACTTTTTCCTTGGTTATTCCTCCCCCTTTTCGACCATACACTTGTAACTAGGAGGAGCTTGATTCCTTTGGCCTAAACACATCAAATGGGATAAAATTACATCATTAAAGCAAGCTCTAGCATCACACACACTCTATGGAAGCTTACTTTGTTCTAGGGTTCAATTATAGTTCCATACAATGTCTAATGAAAGTAACTATTAGAATTCATGCTCTTAGCTTCATTTCCTTTTCTATCTAGGTCTTTTGACTCCATTTAGACTCCTTTGAGTCACCACAAATTTATTTCCAAGAGTGTAGATACAAGTTGCTTCTTTAAGTCTCATTGTGGAGCCTATACCTCCATCTCACAAACCAAGGTTTCTATATTTTTTCTAATGCTTCTTTTGATGTTCTTCTATCATATTTAGTCCCTTTCTAGCCTTAAAAGAATTAAAACTCTCCCTAAGTGCTTCTTCTTGCCTAAGCTGAGACTATGCACACCTATGAGTACCTATGGATTTTGCAACTTTGCTTGAAGGAAATGGTATATGTGAGGCTTTCTAGGTGTCTCAAGAACCCATATACACTCTTAGATAATTAGAAATACCACTAGAAAGCTTCATACATGCCATGATGCAATAAAATCCCTAGGTTTTGGAAACTTGTTTTCTAATGATTCTTTTTGGAATTTCTCTGCATCTACTTGTTTCTCATCCTCAAAAACCTAGATTTCATACTTGGTTTAGATTAGAATTTACTCCCTCTTAGGTGTTCTCTAGGTGGCTGAAATTCACCCATGGAAGAACACGAAGAAAGAAGCAAGGTAAGCCATGATACATACCTTGATTCAAGCCATATAATCTCCTCTCTCAGACCTATACTCAAAATAGTTCCAACTTGCACACCAAAACCATAGAAAGAAAGAGGAGGAGGAGGAGAACAAGTTTGATGAAGGAAGGAGCAAGAAATTCCTTAGTTTTCCTTACCTTTTCCTAGGTTTTTATCCTCCCCTAGAGCTCCTTATTATGCACCTCCTTTGGTAGAACCTTCCCTTAGTTTGAGATGAAATTTAGGTTGGCTAAGTATGGGGGAGAAGTGGGATGCCTCATATATATAGCGAGGGATCCATTTAAGACATTTTAAAATGCCAAATTTGCCCTCTGTTCTTGGTTTCTTCCCTCAAGGTTCATTTCAACTCCTTTTTAAGAACTTTCTTTTTCATCATAAAATTTATGTCCTCTAACCTATAAATTGCCTTTGGAATCACTCAAGTTGGATCTAAAACCTTCTCAAATAAAAAGTTCAAAGTTTAAGTCAATTGACATTCTAAAACGTAAATTGGAGGGGTTTGAATCATTCTAGGGGTTCTTATAGTTTTTATGGCCTTTGAGAATGCTGAGAAACTTAAAATTTTCATTTAAAGATCCTTCTTTTAAGTTTTTAAAAAAATGTCTAAAATTACGAAAATACCACTGCATTTCATCAAATTTTCTTTAGCCACTATGGATCTAGTTTCTAGGTATCTTAAACCTTGGATCGTCATTTTTTATTATTTAGAATTTTATTTGGCCTCAATTCATTCATTTTAGAGGACTCTCTTTTATATCTAGCCCATTTCTATTATTTTTATGAAAACCAGTTATTATACTATCAAATGCAATTATTGTTCATACTAGCTTGGTCTTGGATTTCATGCCTTTTAAGTGACCAAATAGATTTATTTTGACTAAAATTTTTACAGTAGGAATTTCACATCATAAGCTTTCTAAAAACACCTAATTTGCATTAATCGTAGTTATGTAACTTGTATCATCCGATTCTCTGAAAACAAGAGAAAATGTGAGAAACGTAACATACGGTTTCTCCGTAAATGAATGAAACTCATTGGATACAAAAAGAAGTCCCTCGAAATGATGTAGTTAAGGTCCCAAAAAATTTGAAAAGCATTCTAGACTTCTAAAAATAAGAATCCCAAGCTCAGACGAAAAGAAAAATGGAGTTAGAATGAAGAAATAATTTCTTGCGAAAAGCTTACAAACGTAATGGCATTTTTGTAAATAAGTGCAACTTTTGGAAAAACATATAGGAGGGATTTTTAAATGAAAGTTTTGAGTTGCCCAGGGTTCACAGAGACCCTGAAAATCATGAGAAGCCCCAGGACAGTTAAAACCTCTCTGGTGGATATTTTTCAACGTCAGTTGACCCAAACTTTGACTGATTCATTCAGGAAGGTTTTATCTCCAATTTGAGATATTCTAGAGATATTTTATTTAATTGGGAACCTAAATTTTATGATGAAAAAGATGGTTCTAAAATAAGAGTCAAAATGAGCCTAAACGAAGCAAACAAGCGCATAAGGGCAAAATGGTTTTTTTGAAAAATTGTAAAAGAGGCTTCTTAAGTAAGATTACACCTCATCACCTTTTCTAAACTTCCATTTGCAAAAAAAGGGGTAGCAATGGCGTGACATTAAGAGGAGGGAGAGAGATGACGTTTAAGCTTCTGTTTAGGTAAGTAAACGGCCCCGTTTCATCCCGTGCTAGTTAGGGAAGTTGTTCCTCTTTCTAAGAGCTCTCTAATGGTGGTTTTTTTTTCTTGAGAACTTACAGATTCAGGTCTAACCCAAGCCAAAAAGTAACTCTTTTCAAGAAATCAATCAGTAAAAAATAATCTACATGAAGAGAACTCCGTTTTAAGGTAAGACTTCACTTAAAACATTTGCAAAATCTGGTGTTTTCAAGCCATTTAAGCTTAGGTCTAGAGAGAGAAAGTGAGGAGGAGAGTTTTTCTTCATGTGTTCTTGATGGAACCAAAAGTTATGGAGTGTGAGGATTAAGAATATACAACTAGAATTGAAAATGGAGATTTAGAATGCAAGTTATGGAATTTAGGGATTTGGTTGCACCTAGGCTAAGATAAAGCTTCCTAGTAGTAATTTAAGTTGTCTAAGAGTATATATGAGTTCCTAAGACACCAAGAGAGCCTCCCACATGCTTCTCCCATCAAAGAAATTAAAAAAACTCCATTGGTACCATATGGAAGCATAGCTTCGGCCAAGGAGAGTTCATGAACCTAAGGAGTGTTTTAATTCCTTCCAAGCTTAATTTTGTATCATGTGTGATAGGAGAATATGCGATGAAGACTTGGAAAAATTTTAAAAATCATAGATAGTGAGATGGCCTTATATATTCCATAATATGACTTAACGAAGCAACACTTAGCTAGGCTCCTTGATTTGATTGTGTGATGACTCTAAGAGGTTTAAATAGATGGAGAGAATGGAGCCAAGATGATGTTTCCCAAAGTTTGCTTCATTAGGTGCAATTATGGAACCATAATGAGGTTTATAGATCAAGCTAGAGTTCAAGCAAGTGTGTGGCCTTAGAATTAATTCCATGAACCTAATTAGCTTCCATAAATTATGTTTACGCCAAGAGAAAACTTCCCCACACTTTTGTGTGTGTGTGGCCAAAAAAGGGAACTTGGATTCAAAGGAAAAAGTGTGTAATTATGTACAAGGTAGCTCTCTCCACCTTCTCTCATGCATGGATGTGTGCTTAGCTTGTCTTGAATGTATGTATGTGTATTTTTAAGCCATGAAAAGTGTTCTAGCATGACTTTAATTCCATAGTGCCATGATGTTACAATATGCTCTTATATGATATTTTTTATGTGTGCTTGGGTTTTCTTGAGTGTGGTAAGGCTAAGAACCCTTAGCCATGGTGAGGATGAGCCAAGAACCCTTAAGATTAGTTGAGACAAAGCAAAGAGTCTCCCAAAAGCAAGATGGGCTCCCAAAAGTATAGTTAAGTCCAAGAATCTCTTAAAGAATGGGTGAGGCAAGTCTAATATCCACAATAAATTAGGTGAGGCCAATCCACTTGCTTGGTAAGCCTTTGTATGCTATGTATAACTTTCTCAAATGATGAAAATGTCTCTTGAATGTTTTCACATGTCAACGTAACCATACATGCATTTATGAGACTTGTTTGCATCCATTATGTATGATTAAATGGGAGATGAGTTATTGGGATTCTTTGAATCTCATCCCCTCTTCTCCAATGTTCTAATATGCTAGGTGGACCAAGAGAGTAAGGAGATGGAAGCCAACCAATTGAGAGAAGAGAGTATGACATTTAAATGTATGAAATTTACTTCTTTAAGGCCATCAAGGTGGCAAATGTTGTCATCTATGGTTGTATATGACCTATGACCTCTTGAACATGTGTAATTATGTTAATAAGTGATGTATGAATGAGAGTTAAAGTTGTATGTATGAATATACATATTTTGGTTATGTATTGACAAGTTTTCATTATGGAAGTATGTGTATAGTTGCATGTGGCATAGCTAAAATGAGAGCATGGAGTTTGGGACCATTTGGGCTCACATAAGTCCTAATTATGATTTTAGATTTACCCAAGAGGTGCCAAACCCCAAGAAAAGCCATTTAGACATTTTGGTATCCCATATGGAGCCAAAATTGACCAATTTAGAACTCTATATCACTTTTTATATAAATGAGTTCTTCTTGATATGAGATTTGGCATGAAATTAGAGCTTGTTGAGAGTTTTTTGGGAAGATAAAGAACATAATTTTTGGAAGTCTACAGAATATTTTATGAATTTCCAAAGTTGCCAATTTTTTTGGTTTTAGTCATGTCATTGTTCACTCAGGTCCGAAAATGAAATCTATCACATAGGGCCCAATGATGTCCAATTGCCACGAAATTTTATACAAAGAAATTATACATTTCCAGTGACTTGTGCCAACTAGAAGTACCTCATTTGGAGGTCTAAAGAGGGAGATATTAATTTTCAAAGAATTTATCTAGTATCAGGAACTCCACCTGACCTCAGTTACTGTTTGATTAAATTTCGAGGTCTATTCGTGCCTGAGCTAGTCTAGAGTTATTTTTTCCCTCTAGCTAATATCTATGGATTTCTATATTAGTATCATTTGTATGGATTGGATTTTTTTATAATTAATTGGACATTTTTGAAATTTGCTATAGAATTCTATGATAGCACTAGTGGACAGCCTGACCTCTAGACCATTTCGTGTGTCAAATGTCCTCTGTGTTGGATATTATGGTCTGAACATATTTTTACCATAAATTAGACATGTTTAGATTTCTAGAATGGCCAATAATGCATAATTTTGATTTTTTTAGGATTAGTTATGATTTTCCAAAGCTGTGACAGAAATGAGGACAATTCTAGCCGAAAATGAATATGCATGTTTCATGCTTCCCTTCGAGTTCCTTGAAATCTAGGCTACTTTTGATGATGCAAATGAGTTGTATTCATGTAATTAAATATGGGAATGTATTACATGAGCTCATACGGTCCATGTGACACCGAATGGATTTTTCATACACGACGCAACGCAAGAAAATGTATTATTTTAATTCCCCTTTCTTGCTCTTTCATGGAAATTATGAATGTGAAGCATGTGAATGTTGTGAAATGAGCTAGAAATATATGGTGTTATATAACTTAAGTTATGAATTTTTTAAGTGACCAAATGGCCAATTTGAATAAATGATCATTTTGATAAATTTAATTTTCATATACATGTTATGTTGGTTGTGACAAATTAGTTATGATTGAATTTGTAAATTGGAATGGTGAAAAGTCAAGTTTAAGCATTATGGAGCCAATTATGGTGTAACAAATTTATTGTGGTTACTATAGTTTTTGGTAACCAAAGTTCTTGCTGCTAAAAGTGTGGTTACCCTCATTTTGCCATGAATGGATTTATACATATAAAGAGAATACATAATTTATTATGGTGTAACAAATGTCATCCCACTTCCACTCAAGTATCTCTAATAGTTGCAACATTCTAGTTGGCTTTTGGTGTTCTATCTTAATCCGTTGACACATCAAACATTTGAACACATACTTGACGACATCCAGTTTTGTACTAGGCCACCAAAATTGTTTTCTTAAGGTCTTGATACATCTGAATAGTACTTAGATGAATGGCATATTTACTCTTATAGACTTTAGCTAAAACCTAATCCTTCAGGTCATCACTCTCAAAGACACACACTCTACCCTAGTAAAGTACCATTCCATCTTCAAAGACATTTAACTCATGAAATTTACCTAAAAGATTTTACTCTCTCATCTTTCTTAAGAATTCATCCTATAACTAGGCACTCCTAATATAGTCTCTAAAGTCATTTTGAATCCTAAGTTAACTTAATCAAATGCTTCCTAGATTCATTAAGATGGATAGGTTTAAATCCTTTAATTCCTCAATCAATTGCTATTCTCTAATCATCATCATGGCCATATGGATCAATTTCCTATTCTATCCGTTACCACATTAGTTTTCCTTCAAACCAAGGTAATAGCCCATAAGGAATTCTACCCACTTACTATGCCTTATATTTAACTTCCTTTGATTAAAAAGGTACTTAAGACTCTTATGGCTAATAACAACTTCAAAGGAGGTGATATCTTCAAATCTTCAATGTAAACACTATGGTAGTTAATTCTAAGTTATAAGTAGGATAATTTTCCTCATGTGGTCTAAATCTCCATGCTTTAAAACCCTTATAACTACCATGTTTAGGTCAAAATTAATCCTCTACTAGAGCTTCCCTATGTTGGCAAAAATGGAAGCCCATGGAGGAACAAGGAGAGGCAAGTTTTCATATTATGCCATATGCCATTTGAAAAGGCTTTTAATAGAGGTTATGATGATGTATTTCATTCCCTTTTTGGAGGTCTTTCCTTCATAAATTCAGACCTAAACCTCCCTCTTTTAGGAAATTAAAACCATGGGGAGAAAGAGGGGAAAAAGTAGAAGAGAGTTTATAATAGCATCATATATGAAATCTACACATTTACTTACCTATATGGAGCTTTTCCTTCCTTTGGCTCTTCCTCCATCTTCACACCACCATAGGAGCTCCTTTGGTCTGAGCTAGGCTAGTTAGAAAGGGCTAAAGAATGGTGTGACTCAATTATAAGAAGGAAGGGATAGTTTATAATAATTTACAAAATTTCCATTTTGTCCTTTGCACTTTGACTTCTCCATTTGACCTCATTTTAATTCCTTTTTAAGAACTATATTTTTTATCATAAAATTTAGGTCCTCTAATCCATTAAAAGCATTTGGTTTCAATTTAATTAGATTAAAAACCTTATCAAACCATTTAGTTAAAGTTTAGGTCAACTAACAGCCTAAATTATACACCGAAAAGATTTTAACTATTCTGATAGTTCCTATGGTTTTCAGGGCTTTTGAAAACCCTATTGAGCTTAATTTTATCATTTAAAGCTCCTTCCTTTTGAATTTTCAAAAAGTTGTATAAAATTACAATTTTACCACTATATTTCAGTTCATTCCGTTTAGTCGTTTTGGCTCCAATTTTGGGTCATTGTTGGTCTCCTAACCTCATTTTTTAGATGCTCTATTTAGCATTTTAACCTTAATTTTCCTTAATTCATTTTACTTTAGGGCCTTCCTTTATTAACCGTATGGTTTAATTTTCTTTTCTGTTAACTCATATTGCCCTCCTCTAGGCCCATAACCCTGTTTGAGTACTTTATCCTACCCTTTAAGGACTATTTTAAATGATCAAATCATAAGAAATTACATTCTGGAAAGTACTTTTTGAAGAAGGATGCTCATAATACATTTGAAGTCAATATCTCTCTTTTTTCTTTTAATAACCTATTTTCCCCCTTCCACCATTTCTCAGCTGCCTTCTCTAACTTATACATTACTAGTAGCACTCTTGCTTCATTAAAGCATCATATCACCTTAAAGATCTTCTCTAACTATCTAACCTTCTACTTAGCTGTGAGTAGATCAATAGCTCTTATAAATGTAAGAGGATTAATCTTTAGAAGCTTCTCAGTTAGCTTATGATCTAGTTCAACTTACCTTACTGCCTAACCTCTTACTAGTACTTCCGTAGCAATGGCCTACCCCTCATTAACAACTAGCTCATTCCTTCCTTCTCTTTCAGCTTGTTTTTCCTTCATAATTTCCTCCTTTAACTCCTAGAGTAGATGAGAAATCTTAGATAATAATGTGGCTTGACCATCCAAAGCTGTAGCTTGACCTTCCATCCTATTTGCCATCCTTTCTATGGCTTTCCTCATCTCCTGCATGATCTCATTCTATAATAACTAGTATTTTAGAAACTAAATTGAACCTTATAAATTAATATTGGTACACCCTGAAGTAAGGAAAAATGAGACTACTTGAGATTTGGATGTTAATTAAAAAATTTTAAAATATGGATTAGAGCCTAAGGTTAGTTCGGAACTGGAGCCAAAAAGCTCAAACAGAAAGCTATAGAGGCCAGTAGCATTTTTGTAATTTTGGGCAACTTTTAAAAAACTCAAAAAAGGGATCTTTAAATGAAACAATTGAGTTTATAGGGATTCTTAGAGGCCTTAAATATTATAGGAAACCCTAGAATGGTCAAAACACTTTCAGTTTGCATTTTAGATTGTTAATTGACCAAAACTTTGACCGAATCATTTGATAAGGTTTTAAATCTAATTTGGGTGAAACCAAAGGTATTTTATGAATTAGAGGACCTAAATTTCATGATGGAAAAGGCAATTCTCAAAAAGGAGTTGAAATGAGCCCAAATGGAAAGAACCAAGATGAAGGACTAAATTAGAATTTTGAAAAATTGCATAAACAAACCCCTAGCCCCCTTAAATCACGTCCCTCTCTTCTCTAGCCTTTTAACTAACATTCCTCTAGTCCAAAATAGATTCAAGCTCTATCCTAAGAGGCACACCAAATAAGGGAGCAAGGAAAAGAGAAAGAAGCCTTGAAAGTGTAAGAAATTCACACTTTTTTATGCCTTCTCCTTCACCAAATTTCTTTTCCTCTTCCTCCTCTCTCTTCTTATGGTTTTGATGATTTATTTGGACATGTTTTATGACTATTCAATAGAGGAGAGGAAGAGTTTGAAGGGAAGCTTTGAAGCATAAGAAAGTGCTATGGAAAGGCTTTTAAATAAGGTAAGGAAACCATAACCAAAGTGCTTCTTCTTGGCTTTCCTTGGTCTTCATGTTTTGACTAGATTAGGGATGATATATTAGGGACTTTATTATGATCCAAACTTGATAGGAGATGGGGTTTTGAAGCATGAGGAATCATATGAAGCAACTACAATTAAAAACAGACCTTTAGATAACAAGTTATGACATTTAGAGTTTTAGTTGCACATAGGGATTTATGGAGCTTTCTAGTCCTTAAGTGTGTGTGCATCCCAGCCAAGAAGGGGATTTCATACCTAATGTAACATCTGGTCCTTCCATAAACATGAGAAACGCAATGTTTGGTTTCTCCATAAACGTCAGAAATGGGCCAAATATAAAAGAAAGTCCTCGAAATAGAAGGAATTGGGGCCAACTAAAATTATAATAAAATTTTAAATATTAGAAAATGAGGATTTGAAGTTTAAGATGCCCAAAAACTAGAGCCAAAAGAGATCAGAAAATTTACCGAGGGAAGTAGGGGTATTTTTGCAATTTTGGAAAACTCATAGGAGGTCTTTTTAAACAAAAAAATTGAGCTTTCTAGGGTTCTCAGAGGCCTTGAATACTATGGGAACCCCTAGAATGGTTGAAACCCCTCCGGTGAGCAATTTCGACTGTTGGTTGATTGAAACTTTGACCGAACGGTTTGGAATGGGTTTAGATCCTTTTTGAGTGATTCCAAAGGCAATTATTAGGATTAAGAGCCTAAGGAATATGATGGAAAAGACGTATTTCAAAAAAGAGTTAAAATGAGCCCAAACGAACAAAACTATGAAGAGGGATTAAATTACAAATTTGAAAAGTTGCTTAAATGAATCCCTAGCTTATAAAAACGCCCCTCCTTTGCTCAGATCTCCTCACCCACTCTCTCTCACGTTAAAATAGAAGTAAGAAGGGCTGAGAGTGGCGCACAAGAAGGGAGGCCAAGGAGGGAAGAGGAAGCTTTGAAAAGTGTAAGTTTTAGCCACTTTTTCCTACTCCTTGCCTTGTTACACTTCTTCCCCTCCTTTCCTCCTCTCTTCCTATGGATTTAGTGAGATATTTGGTTCTGTTTTGAGCCCAGAACTGAGGGGAAAATTTTGAAATTAAAGGAGAGGGTTGAAGCAAGGAAGAGAGCTCTTGAGAAAAGCTTGGAATCAAGGTGATTTTTCTATCTTCGTTGCTTCCTTTTTGTTGCCCTTTGTGTGTGGAGTTCTGCCAGAATAGAACAATCTTGGGGGGGAGGCTTTTTGTCCAAAAATAAGAAGGAATTGTGGGTTTTAGACCATGAGGAGTTAGTAGATGCAAGGAAATTGGAAGAAAAGCTAATGAAAATTAAGTTAGAAAAGTGTAGAGCTCTTGGACGCTTTATAAAAACTGATTTAATCTATGAATTTTCTTGTATGTGTAAATGTTTATTTGAGTCTCTAAGACCCTTAGGAAGACTCCCAAGTGTCTCTCCCATCAAGGAAAAATCAAAAAGCCCATGGACTCCTCCTCCCTCCATCAGTTCGGCCAAGACAAAACCGTTGGGTTAGGGGCTGTTGTAATTTGTTTTAGCCTTGGTTTGGGACTTCTGGCCGAAAATATGCTTGTTTATTTTGAGCTCCATTTCGGTTTCCATGAATTGTAGGCATGTTTTTGTGATGCAAATAAGTTGAAATAATGAAATTAAATATGAGGAAGTATAGTATAAGCTCACACGGTCCACGTGACACCGAATTGAAATTTTTAGATATAGCGCAACGCGAAAAAGTCTATTATTTTTATCCTCTTTCTCATATGCTCTTGTGGGATTGATGATATAAAGCTTATAAATGACATAAAATGAGCTAGAAGTTATGGTGTTACACCTAGGGAGAGTTTTTCTTAATTTTAAGGATACATATGGCCTAGAAATAAATAATAGACACCAAAGGAACTATTGGTTTGAATTTAGAAATCATATTTTGAAACTTACAAGTTTAGGTTTCTTTTAGGCAAAAAGAAGCAACTTAATGTTTGGCTTCTTGGATTGAGTTTTTGATGACTCTACTAATTTTAAATGGAGTTATGTGACTTAGATTGAGTGAGAAATTGGAGCCAAGGTCTTGAATTATATGAGTTGCTTCATTATGCCTTTGTATGGAACCATAAGCATGGCATAAACTAGAAATAGCTTATGTGGAGTTTATATGAGGTTAGAGATGGTTCCATTGATGTGTTTATGTCTTGTTCAATGTGTCTAGGCCAAGTAAACCAAGTTTCCCCTAAGTGTGTGTATGAGGCCAAACCAAGGAGATAAGAAATCAAGGAAGATATTGTATTTATTGAACCAAGGTAGCTTTTCATCCTTTCTTATATGCATTTCTTAGTTGTTTGATTGCCATTGAATGCTTGTATATGTGTTTGAATCATAAGACATGCCTATAGCTATTGGTTTGATGCTATGGTACCATTATGCTTTTTAAATTGCTTTTGAATTGTAAGATTGCTTTTTATGGGTGACACTATACTAAAAGTCACTTGGAATGGGTGAGGAAAAGTCAAAAGTCTTTAAGAATGGGTGAGATAAGTCTAACAGTCTCAAGAATGAATGAGGCTAAATCAAAAGCCCTTAAAAATGGGTAAAACTAATCCAAAAGTCCCAAATAATAGGGTGAAGTTAGAGCAAAAGTCGTTAGAGCTTGATTTTGATCTTGACATACTTATGTAATCTTGAACATATGATTTGAATGATTTTTGAAAGTGTTTGATGCATACTTGTATTCTTTGACATGATTATATGTCATGTATGTAGATTGAAAGGGTGAAAGAGCTATTTGGATTCTTTGAATCTCACCTTCCCCCACTTTCCATCTAACCTTGTTTAAGTGAAGCCCAAGGAGCAAAGAATGGGAACCAAGGAGCATAATTTGTAATATTTTAACAATAGTATAGTTTTTTATATAAATTAATGTCAAAGTATGTATGTACAAGTTATATATGAGATGTATACCTTTGAGCATATGTAAAAGTATATAAATAAGTTATATGAACCAAATTTGGAACCACTTATATGAGAATATATGATTTTGACATTCTTGAGCCATGATATCTATGTGTATATTGTTGGAGATTGTTCCCTAGGCCAATCATTTGTAAACATTATGCTTCATTAAGAATAAAAGTTTTTTTGTTACAATTATTATATTTGCATGTTTTTATAATAATTATATCCTTGGATAAATTATATTAGTTATCCTAAATATCCCTAGTCGATCATCATTGTGGGAACGATGATAAATTAAGACGAGTATGATTTTGATTGATGGTTATGTGTTAATCATGTATGGAGATACAAATCGAAATCATAGGCATCTATTGGGAACAGGGCACTGGATCGACCCGTCATGAGGTAGCTTCATGGATTAAGTCATAAGCATACCTCATATATAACCATGTTACTAATCCCTCATACCTGAGATCATCATAGATTCCAACATGAAGCACACTGTGCTTTGGCATTGTCAAAAGTCACCTTTGACCAAGTGATCATAAAGGCTATGGTTAGGCATAGTAGACTTTATGTAGAGGATGATGAGTGGTCAAGATGGAATTTCTCCCTCTGGTTAACAGAGAGATATCTCTAGGCCCCTCGATGAGTGAGACTGAGAAATGCATGGCCATGCTTGGATGGAAGGGTTTTTCCATTCGTTCTGTCTATCTGCACGTAAATCAAGAAACTAATGATCGAGTAAGATAAGAATGACATTTCCATGCCTCATTCTCGATCAAGATATTATGTGATAAAAGGGATGTGATAGGGCTATATGATAGGTTGTATCAGATCACCAAACCTTATGTGATTTGGGTAATCACTATGTCTTGCTAGAGGCCACTGGTGACTTGTGGGTGCAATAACGTTGTTGGCCCACTGCCAATATCATATAGGCCTAAAGGGTCGCACATAAGAACAAATCAACTTGAACAAGAATGTCCAAATTCATTGAACCTAGAATTGTGTCTAGATTCGATGAATGTTACGCTTAATTAGGATGAGATAATTATATATGTATATATATGTGTAATTAATTCAAAATATAAGTATATATATATTATTTGATATATATATAACATATATATTTCATATATATATATATATATAGAAATTCGAAATATATATATATTTATATTTGATATGAATATATATATTGTATTATATATTTCAATATATATTTATTTATAAATGAATTAGTTAAAATTGAATTTATGAGATAAATTCGAATTTTAACTAATTTGTTTAAGATTAATTTGGATTAATTTAAATAATGTATTTAAATTAACTAATTTAATCTAAAATATACCTCTATAAAAGGAGAGATAGGCTAGGGTTTAGATACATAAAAGAGTCAGCTTTCTAAAACCCTAACCCGTCACTCTAGAGAGAGAGAACGCAGCTGTACACCTAGAGAGCAAAGTGTACGGACGCCTAGAGAGAGAAGATCATCTTCTCGTCAATTCGCGTACGAACATGGTGAACAAAGGTGCTAGCAAGCCTTTCAAGTTTGCAGATCGTTTGTGTGGATACCGGTAAAGGGGGCTGTACATAGATGTCAGTTCCTAAGATCCAAAAGGACAAAGCATGCTGCAAAGGTAATATTTTATCTCATATTCGATTTAATCAAGTCGACGGATCCATGGGAGGAAACGAAATAAAATTTTCGCTGTGTGTACAGTATGTTTCTTACAGTACATTTCTTACATATATATGCCAATAGGATGGTGAATTTTAGCTCCATGGTGATTTGGACCTATTGGGATGCTTTTATATACTGTGCTTAAGCTTTTGGACATGCTTAAATGGTTATGATATGCTTAGAAGGCCATTTGGTACCATTTGATGCCAATTTGATCCTAATTTTTGTTATATTTTTGCCCTAAACCAAAAGTAGACCTTATGGACAAATTTTTGTGTGAAATTTGGCAAGAATATAGACCTTATCTAGAGCTTTTCACATAGCTAAAGAGCACTATTTTTGGAGTTCTACAGAATTTATTATGATTTTTCAAAGTTGGCCATATTATATAGAAATTGTCACTGTTACTATACATATAGTTAGTTTGGTTTTTGATGTTGTTTACAATCTAAATGAAGTCTAATGCTTATGAAATATCACAGGCATATAGTAGACATCATAAACTTTCCATAGCCACTGAGAGCACCTAATTTAGAGCTTTGTAGAAGGAGATAGGAATTTTTGAATTTTCTAGTTTGCTGTAGAACATCCTCCAGACCTAGTTATTATTCTATTGGATTTTTGTAGGCCAAATGATATTTTTTTGATTTAAAATTTTTATGGTAGTTAAAGGGCATCCTAAGCCTTTCAAAAAATTATAATTTGCATGATTTGGACCTTTCTAGAATTTGTTATGAATTTCTAAAGTTCTAGACAGAATATGGATACCAAGGAAATTGAGATGCTTGATCCAAACCCAAATTTCATGCTTCAAATTGTGATGTTCAGGTTGAATAAATGTGTTAAAGATGGAAGATAAGAATGGTAAGCCCAAATGGCCCATTTGACCAAAAATGAATTATTTTAGCCTTTGATAATAGTTATTTTCGCTGTTAAAAGTGTTAATTTGGTGAAAATGAATGTAATAGCCATTTGTAATATGACTTAAAGGATGTCTTGATATGGTATGACACATTCTACTCTCTCTTAATTGCCATCCTACCATGTGAACATATAGATTAGAGCCTTAACAACTAAATTACCTTAAATATCACAAGTATTAACCTTAAAACATAGTATACTACAACCTTAAACAATGTTGGACTACAGAGAGTTCAATAGTTTTACCTGAACATTACTTTAATACCAAATTGTAACACTTATATTTAATACTCTTAAACTAATACAAATAATGAATAATAATCAATTTTTTTACTAGATGCCTAAAAAAGTATAAACCAAGACTTATGATTTTGAAATGGTTGTTTTTAGTTTTAACATTGAATGGTAATGCTATTATGTCAAATAAACCCCTCTTTCTCTCTCTATAGAAGAGCTAAACTAAGAGATAAAAGTCTAACTTTAATAAAGTTTAGTGAAATTGTGAATAAAATCCTCATATACTTAACCAAAACTAAAGACAGCTAAAACTTTTTAAAACAACTTAACCTATATGTCTTTATCTAATCCACCTTGTGAACACCATATTTTGTCCGGACAAGCCTTAAAAATAATAATAAAGTTAAATTAGCAAAAATATATAAAAATTAAAATTAAATTAAAAATTAGTAAAAATTAAAAAAAAAAAGAAAAAAAGAAAAATCAAGAGGTTCCTTTTAACCCAAAAAAAAGAGACAATTAAAATATAAAAAAAAATAAAAATACAAAATAAAATATATATAAAAAAAATGAAATGAAGGAAAAAGGATCCATAGAAAACAAAAATCCCAAAAAAGGCAAGCTAGCCCAACCTAGCCTGAAAAAAAAAAAATTAGTTTCCCCAAGCCCATTAAGCAAATGAAAAAAAAACAATGAGCTTTCAGACCAATAAAGGTAAAAAAAAATAGTAGCCCAGGTTCAAAAGAACCCCACAGCCCATTTCTTTAAAATCCGGCCCAATCCCCTTCTGAAGCCCCAAGGCCACAAGAAAAAATAGATAGCTTTTGCCCATTTCCACTAAACTCCGGCCCAATCCCCTTCTGAAGCCCAACCCGGATCCATTCACCCTAAACCCTACCGTATCAATACCATCGGGCATCTGGCCAGTGCCAAGAGGAAGCAGAGAGCCAGGGAGACGTCAGCGCCAGTGGGAAGCAGAGAGCCAGGGAGACACAGAGAAAGACGAAAAAGGGAAAGGCAGTAGCAGGGAACAGATTGGAGGAGGGGCTCAAGGAATTGACCCCCCTTGTGTCGCCTTTATCGTCAGAAACCAGGAGCAGGGAAGAGAGGAGATCGAGGTGGAGAGAAACGAAAAACGGAGGGCAAAAAAGAAGTTGGGGGGATAAAAAAGAGGCAGCGAGAAGCAGAGGAGGGGAGAGAGCGAAAAAACAACTAGGAGGGAGAGAAAAATCGGAGAGGGGGAAACCAGAAAAGAGGGGAAGCAGAGATTTGAAAGATGAAAGAGAGAGCGAGAGAGAGGGACTGAGAGCACGAGAGGGATTCGAAAGAAAAAGGGGCGAAGGGTGCGAAGAACAGAACCAGTGAGAAAGGAGGAAGGCGAATCGAAAGAGAAATAAGCAGATGGGGTCTTTTGGATAGAGGGAGAGATCGGACGAGAAGGGAAGAAACTAGGGAACGAAGGAAGGAGGGAGACCCAAAAAAATAGAGAAACAGAGGGGAATCAGACAGAAAGGGGAGTACGAACAAGAGAGCAAGTGAATCGAAGGAAGAGGTCGAGAGAAGAAGATCGAAGGAGCATCTTTCAGGAATTCCAAAGGTCCTTCTTCTCTGTTCGAACAGTGCGTAACGACCTTTCTCAAATCCTCGACCATTTCACTGAAACAACTAATTCAGAGAGGTACTTTTCCTTGATCCCCATTTACTTTGCCTTTGGAGGTCAGTTCAGATGTCCATGGATAGTTAAAACTACTTGGCAAATGATATGATGTTATAGGATTCAAAGTTACAATCCTTAGTGCTCCTATTTGGTTAGTGTCAGGAGAGGTTTAGGAGTTTCGTTCTCATATTGCCTACTTGTTGGTTAATCCCCCTATTTGTTTATGTTTGAATATGAAATTTGTTGCTTTGCTCTTGTCTGGTAAAAGGAAACTTAGGAACACCCTAAGCAATTTATATTCACGGTTTTGAATGACATTTTTACTTAGAATCTGAGTCGAACTTGGCTAAACATCTCGGATAGATATTGATCTAGTATAAGTAATTTTAGATGAGTCATTGCATGCTTTACTCTGTTGATGTATTGATCTATCTGTTTCACTCGAACACAAAATGAGTTGACTGTGTTAAATCGAGTTTATCCACTTAGCTATGTTCGGATGAGATTGCGGACGAGGTCTGATGCTGTAATTTTTTATTAACCTCTTGCTAGGATGTAGGCAATTTGTTCTTGATATGAAATTACTAAATCTCAATTCTGTGTTTGAATCTCATCTAGATGTTATTAATGCGGCATAAGATGGAATGTTGAGAACTCAGTGTTGTATTTCATCGGTATGAGGAGTTTGTGCTGTCCAATTTTGCTTTGTATTTAAGATCGAGGTTGAGCACTGAATTTTGTTCACAGTCCAGTGAATACTCTGTCTGGAATTTGCTCATGTGAAAATGTCCATGTGAAATCTGTCTGATTGCAAACTCTAGCATGACTTTTAAATAGTTTTGGGAATTAGGTTTTAGCCTAGGTTTGCAGAATTTGTTCTATTGTGAATCTTGCAGCATGTTGGAATGTTATTTTCTTGTCTGAATAATATCTCTTTTGTTCAATTTTTTTTTTAATAAAGTGCTATAGTGATTGCTAATTCGCCCTCCCCCCATGCTCTTTCTTTATTGCATTTGGATTAATGGTCATGAAAATTGCTGGAGAGAACGCACGGGATTGGGGCAACTGAATGAGGAGAACTAGGAAAAGCTTCATTGATCAGGCAGCTTGTTGGAGAGATTCTTGGGCAGATGGTGAAAGAGAAGGCAAAAAAGGATGGGTTCACTGGTTTTTTTTCACTTTCACCTAATTTATGTATGAGATATTGTGATGTGTATTTGGAAAAGGTTAATATTTAATTGAACACAAGACACACACTATCACAAATCATCCGGTGTTAGTAAATATTTCAATTTTATTTTCATTTTATTCCATATTATTTCCTTTCAAGAATTGTCGTGTGAGATCTTGTATCTCCTCAGACGTATAGAGGTATCTGAAACTGTGTGTGACAATAAGTCTCCTCAGTCACTAGATGGCATCACAAAATGTTTTAAATTTGGGAATTTCATGGCCTGTAACACGGGAATATTATTCCAAAAAGGGTTTTCGAATAAAGAGGAAAAATGAAATGCATCTTTATGAGAGAAAAAGGTCAAAAAAAAAAGAAAAAAAGTAGGAAAGTCAGATTGAAATCAAAATCCCCTAAGAATTAAAATCAAAGATCGAAAAGAAGAAGGGACCAAAAAATCTTTCATTGACTTAAATAAAATATTAATAAAAATATATATATACAAAACAAAAAATAATAATAATAATACTAAAAAATAATAATAAAAAGGGGAATAAAAAAAAAAGAAAGGGAGTTTCAAAACAAAATAAGTAGATCTTTTAGAAAGCAAGGTGTGTTTCTTTTCAAATAAAAAAAATTCAAATGCCCACTAAATATATATAATTGTCAAAAAAAATCAAATAAGTTTTTTGTTTTCGAAAAAAAAACAACAAATCAAAATGACTAACTCCTTTTTTAAATTTATAAATTTTTCTCAAATTCTCTCTTAAACAAAAATCAGAGATTGAAATATGCTTCATGAAAAAAAGAGAGATAAAAAAAAACATAAAACAAAAATGAAAATATCATTCCAAAAAAAATATAAAATAAATGAAGAAAAAAAATCAAAAAAATACCACAAATAAAAAAATGAAGTAAAATGAAAAATGAAAAAAGCAATAAATAAGAAAAGGGAAAAATGAAAAAAAATAAATGAAAAAAGAGAAAAAAGAATAAAAAATGCAAAAATCAAAGTAAAACAAAAGAAAGGGAGATAAGTAAATTAATTAAAAGCAAAAAATATATATTAAAAAAAATGAGTTTTTTTTCTATAAATAATAAAAGTTTTCAAAATTAAAATTGAGCTTTTCTTTTCTTGAAAAGTTTGCCAAAGCCAAAACATTTTTTGACCAAAGAAAATCGAGAAATGAAATTAAATCAAAATATCAAAATGGAAGGAAGGGTTAAGAAATAGGAATAATCTAAGTTTTGCAAATTGAGACACACAAACTAACTCCGAAATCGTTTCAATCGTAAGAGTTTAAATTATATCATGTTCCTTTCCCTTTCAACCAAAACACAGGGAAAAAAAAAACATAAAACAGCAAAAACAAAAAAAATACAAAAATACAAAACAAAACATAAAACGAAAAAAAAAAACCAACTAAATACAATTTTCAGCCGAACTACGTGGACTTTGATCCCTCTCAGAGGGTACGTAGGCTTTAGGCTTTTATCCTAGGTCAAGTCCATCCTTGTAAATAAAATTTTCTTTTCAATTTTCATTTTTTTTTTAAATTCTCTTCTTTTATGTTGTTCTTCCCATTTTGTTTCTTTAATTTCTTTCTTCCTTTTTATTTTATTTTATTTTTTGATTTCGCCTCTTTTATTTCTATTTCTTATTTTGCATGTGATTTGTTAGGATAATTAAAATAGACTAAAGGTCATATTGATTTTGTACAACTGACTTAGGGTAACTGTTCTTAGCAACGGGTGTTGTGGGGTGCCTAACACCTTCCCCACTCACAATTGACTCCCGAACCCATTTTCTGATTCGTAGACTATTTTTCTTATTTTTCAAATAAAAAGGCTTTTCCAAAGTTTTGCCTTTTCAAAAATTAAAATTTTGGTGGCGACTCTATTACTTATCTTAATTTCGATTTCAGTTCTCATTTTTTTTGGAAATTGAATCGGAATTTCTTTTTAAAATTTCTTTTAAAAGCGCCATGCGGTCGCATTTTCGGGTGTGACACACCTTAATTAATAAGCTGCTAGATTATAATTCCAAAGATTAGGTAACTTATATAGGAGATATTCACTATTAAATCATACCTATAGTTAACTAGAACATAATTTAGAAAGTTTTCTAAATAAACTAAAAAGTCTTATCGACAATATTAGGATCTTGTTGACAAGGTCCTAAATCACGGTACTAAGACTTGACCAGAATCAAACTCACATCACTCGACAAGGTCTAAAATCTTGCTAACAAGGTTTACAAATAGTCTACAATATCTTAGGGTAGATTTCAAACCTTAATTTTTGGCACACTACAAACCTTGCTGACTTGGTCTTGATATTTCTTATCAAAACCTTATGAACATACTTAAACTATAATTGTAACGAACGTAATTTTCGTAAAATGACGGAATGAGCTGTATAAAAGCTAGTCTTCTAAAATGAGCTAGATAATATCCCAAAAATTTTGGGTAGAGTCCTAGGCTCCTAAAAATGATAATTCCAGGCTCAAACAGAAAGAAAAATGGAGCTAGGATGGTGAAACAATTTGTGACGAAAACTAATGAAATGTAATGGTATTTTTGTAAATAAGTGTAACTTTTGGAAAAACACATAGAAGGGCTTTTTAAATGAGAAATTTGAGTTGCCCAAGGTTTTTAGAGGTCCTAAAAACCATGGGAAGCCTCGGGACTAGTAAAGCCTCTCCGGTGTACGTTTTCTAATGTCGATGAGCCCAAACTTTGACGGATTCATTCAGGAAGGTTTTATATTCAATTTGAGTAATTCCAAAGGCATTTTATTAAAATAGAAACCAAAATTTTATAATGGAAAAAATAGTTCTAAAAAAAGAGCTAAAATGAAGATAAAATGAAATTGCCATTACGGAAGGATGAAATTGAAATTTCTGAAAAAGTGAGTTTCTTAAAGCTTCCACACACTTCTCTCTTTTTCTCCCACCTTCTTAAGCATGAATTTTTTTGCCCAAAATACAAAAAATGGAACAGCTCTTCTAGGAGCACAAGGAGAAGGAGAGAAAGAGGAGAAAAATCAATAGAAAGGTAAGGAAATCTAAGGAATTTCATGCTCCATCTTCTTCCAATCTTATTCCTCTCCTTCTTAGCTCTCTTTCTATTGTTTTCTTGGGATGATTGGTTTTGTTTTTGGACCAAAACCAAGGGGAAATTTTTGAAAATTGAGAAGAGGACTCAAGCCAAGGAAGAAGCATTAAAAGGGAGCTAGAAATCCAAGGTATTTTCTTGTTCTTGTTGCTTCTTCCCCTTGCTCCTTTGTTGTGTATGTTTCGGCCAAGAATAGAACCATATAGGGAGAGGATTTTTTATCCAAAAACAAAAGAGGAACTAGTGTTTTAGACCATGAGGAAGAGGAATATGGCAAGAAATTCCAAGCAAAACCAATATAAATCAAGTTAGGAAAGTGTGGTGTTTTCTAGGATTTTGAAAAATCTGATTTTGTGTAATTCCTTGGCTATTGGAATGTTTCTTTGAGCTCCTAAGACCCCTAAAAACCCTCCCAAGTGGCTCTCCCATCAAGGAAAAATCAAGAAGTCCAAGAACCCCATTTATGGTGCTTGTCTCACCCTAGGCTAGTTCTATGGGCTAGGGAGTGTTTTAAATTATTCTAGCCTTGGTTTGAGACTTCCTATGATGCTAGAAGATAGGAGAAACCCTTGGAAAAAATTTAAGAGCCATGGATTGGAAGACGGAACAATGGTGTCTATAATGGTGCCTTATGAAGCAACTTAGTTTTCCAATTATGCAAGTGAATGTGTGAGGGCTCCAAGAACCTTAAATGAGTCCAAGAAGTCTAAAAATAACAAGAGAATGGAGCCTAGAACTTGAAATGTGAGAGTTGCTTCAATAGGCCAATTATAGAACCATTATGCCACTTGTAGGATTAAGTATACATTTAAGAGTATCTTTGGTGTCTTGGCTTGCTTCAAGTATGTGATTGTGTATTCTTTATGGTGTCTAGGACAAGAGAACATACATCCGCCTAAGTGTGCTTATGGGACTAAAAAAGGGAATGAAAAGGATCAAGAAAAGCTTGCATGAATTCAAGGTAGCTCTCCACCTCATTCTCCTTACATTCTTGTGTGCATATGTATGTATTTGTGTGCTCTTGTGATTTGAGAACATACCACTTGATGTCTTAAGATTACATTGGTACCAATGTATTGCCTTGAATATCATTGATTGTGGAAATGGCTCATAAGGGTGAGGTGTGTAACGTTCGATTTTTCGTAAAATACTAAAATAAGTCAGTTTTCAAAGTAAGTCCCTTGAGATGAGTGATTCAAGGCCAAATAAACTTGTGATAAAAGTTTAAATAATAGAAAATGAGGATTTGAGCCTTGAGTTGCCCAGAAACCGAGGTCGGAGTGATTCAAAAAAATTTGCCGAAAGACCAGTGGCATTTTCGTAAATAAGTGGACTTTTTGGAAAATATACAGGAGGGCTTTTTAAATGAAAGTTTTGAGTCCTCCGGGGTTCTCAGAGGCCCTAAAAACCATGGAAAGCCCCGGGACAGTTAAATCTCCTTCGGTGGACGTTTTCCAACGTCGGTTAACCCGAACTTTGATCGGTTTGTTCGATAAGGTTTTAGCTCTAAATTGAGTGATTCCAAAAGTATTTTATTAAATTGGGAACCTATTTGTTATGATGGAAAGGGTGGTCTGGGCAATGTTCATACTGGCAATTTTTTGTTTTGTGCCACCAGATGTCCAAATGGTATCCAATACTTCTAAAATTTTATAACCATAAAATAGAGGTTATAAGATTTCTATGGCCACTAAGATCACCTCATTTGGAGGTCTGAGCAGAAAGTTATGCATTTTTGAAGTTGACTATCAGTACCAGTGGCGCCCCAGGAGTTCATTACTGTTCCATAGGTTCCTAATGGCTAAACGTATCTGTTTCATTCTAGAATTATTTTTAACATCAAGTGAACATTTGTAGCTTTCCAAAATGACTGAATGTGTGTGATTTCAATTTTTATAGAATTAGTTATGAATTTCAGAAATTTGTATCAGTAAATTGAATAGCAGCCTAAGCAGCCAGTGACCTCTGTAGATTTTTGGATGTTAAACGTCCTGTGTAATGAATGTTATGACCTAGGTGTATTTTTAGTGTGAATTAGACATCATAAGCTTTCCAAAATGACCAAGAATGCATGATTTAGAATTTTCTAGATTTAGTTATGATTTTCTAAAGTTGGGTCAGAAAATAGAGCAAATTTGGCTGAAAATATGCTTGCTTATTTTGAACTCCATTTCGGTTTCCATGAATTATAGGCATGTTTTTATGATGTAAATGAGTTATAATGATGGAATTAAATATGATAATGCATAACATGAGCTCACACGATCCACATGACACCAATTGCAAATTTTTAAGTATAGCGCAGTGCAAATAAACCCATTATTTTCATCCCCCTCTTTATATGCTCTTATGGAAATAATGAGGTGAAACTTATGAATGTCATGAAATGAGGTAGAATTTATGGTATTACAAGGTGATGCCAAAAGTCCTTTATTGAAAGTGAGGAGATGCCAAAAGTCTCTTGGAAAGGTAACGCCAAGTCAAAAGTCCCTAGGCCAAGAGTGAGGCAAATCCAAAAGTCCTAGAAATAGGGTGAAGCAAAACCAAAAGTCTCTAGAGCATGGTCTTGGTTTGAATGTGAACAAGTGGCATGGAAATTGTGACTTTGCATACTTTATGGTTGTTAAGCCTTCCATACATATGCTTTGATGTGTATATGCCATGAATGTGTGTGTGAATTGTAATGTCTGGTTTTCATTAAAAGACAAAAATGAACGTGTTTTCAAAGCAAGTCCCTCGAAATGAATTAGTTAAGATCCTGAAAAATTTGAGTGACATTCTAGACTCCTAAAAATGAGAATTCTAGGCTCAGACGGAAAGAAAAATGGAGCTAGAGTGAAGAAACAATTTCTTACAGAAAACTTATGAAACGTAATGGCATTTTCATAATCTGAGCAAATTTTGGAATTCACACAAGAGGGCTTTTTAAATGAAATTTTTGAGTTCTCCAAGGTTTGTAGAAGCCCTAAATACCATGGGAAGGCACAGGACAATTAAATCCCCTCCGGTGAACGTTTTCCAAAGTCGGTGTATGCAAACTTTGACAGATTCATTCGGGAAGGTTTTAGCTTCGATTTGAGTGATTCCAAAGGCATTTTACTAAATTGGAAACCTAAATTTTATAATGGAAAAGGTCTATCTCAAAATGGAGCTAAAATGAAGTAGAAACAAAAATGCCAAAAAATGAAGGGTAAAATAGGAATTTTTGAAAAAGCTATCCTCCTTCACCTATATATATGAGGTGCTCCACTCTCCCATTCATTTAGTCTCATATTTTTCTGCCCCAAACCAAAGAAAAAGCCCTAGGAGAGTGGCGCACCAAGGGAAAAAGAAGGAGAAGTGAAATTAAGGCTTGAAGGTCAGGAATTTTAGTAGTTTTTCATACTTTCTTCCATCCAAACCTCTTCTCCTCCATTCTCCTTTGTTTCCTTTGTTGATAATGAAGTTTATAAATCTGTTTTAAGGGAGAAATGAAGGGGAAAATTTGGATTTGAAGAGAGGAGATCAAAGAATACAAGATTTAAGTGAGAAAAAGTAAGAAAACAAGGTAATTTCTTCTTCTATGGTTGCTACCTGTAACACCATACTTCTAGGACTCAATTCATGCAATTCCCATGCCTCATCTTATGTTTGTTCTATGGAAACAATCTAGTGGCATAGGGAGTTATGAATTAAAATGCATTTCTCTACGGGTAAAATTTTTCTTTCAGAGTCCCGTGGGCCATATGAATGCATCTATCACATTCTCATACTTAAATACATGAATATAGCTCATTTCTATCATCAAATTTGGTCTACAACTCGTGGAAAGCAAAGGAACACATTAAAATTCATGTTTGCATATTCGTCCAGAATTTCCTCTTTTCTGTCACAAACTTTGGAAAATCATAACTTAATCTAGACAAATCGAAATCATGTGTTCTTTGTCATTATGGAAAGCTAAGGATGTCTACTTTACACTAAAAATATTTCTAAGTCACAACATTCATCACACAGGACGTTTGACATCCAAAAAGCTACAGACTCACTGGCTGCCTGGGCTGTGATTCAGGTTACTGATGCAAACTTCTAAAATTCATAAGTAATTCTACAAAAATCGAAATCACACACATTCAGCCATTCTGGGAAGCTACAAATGTTAACTTGACAATAAAAATAATTCCCAAATGAAACAGATACGTTTAGGTATATGGAACTGATGGAACAGTGATTGAGCTCTGGAGATGCCACTGTTACTGACAGCAAACTTCAAAAATTCATAACTCTCTGCTCGGACCTCCAAATGAGATGATCTCAGTGGCCACAGAAAGCTTATGACCTCTAGTTTATGCACATAAAATTTCATAAGCATTGGACACCATTTAGCCATCAAGTGACACGAAAATCAAATCTGCCAGTATGAACAGTGCACATACCAGAAACCATAGAAAATCCCAACTTTGAAAATTCACAAAATATTCCCTAGGTCTCCGAAAATTATGATCTTTAGCTTCCCAGAAAGCTCTCAACAAAACCTACTTGCATGCCAAATGTCAGGGCAAGACTAACTCATTTGGCCAAAAAGTGGCATAGGGTTCCATTATGGTCAATTTTGGCTCCATATTGGGTACCAAAATTGCCAAATGGATTTCCTTTGGTCTTGGCACCTTTTGGGCAAGTTTAAAAGCATGTTTAAGACTTGGGGAAGCTGCCCAAATGGTTCCAAACCAATTGCATCTCATTTTGGCCTTTTCACCCTCACTTATACACATTACACCAAGCTTTTCTCAAGTGTATACATTAGCATAAACACTCAATTTATGTTCTAGAGTACATACACCATACTCATTCATTTATCTATCACATAATATCATTTTTACATTTGTCCAAGGGGTCATAGACTATTTACAATAATAATATACATCATGAAGTCTCCTTATGAATCAAAAGACCAAAAATCAAGCATAAGGATGGCAATCTTCTTTCTTCAAGGTGGTTGGCTCCCATTGCCATGTCCACTTGGTCCACCTAGCATATTAGGACATTTAAGAGGAGGGAGTGAGATTCAAGAATCTCAATAGCTCATCTCCCATTCCATCACACATAATACGTGCAAGCAAGTTTCACAAATGCATGCATGGAGAAAGTAGAAATCATAGGCATTTTAAAAGCAACCTTGGCATGTGAATCAATCATACAAGACATTCAAGAGCTCACTAAGTGTTTGGATTGGCCTCACACTTCTCCTCATGGATTTTGGATTTGCCTCACCCATTCTTTGAGCACTTTGGGCTCAACCATACTCTTGGGAGCCCACTTTGCTTTTGGGAGACTCTTTACTTTGTCTCAACCAAGCTCAAGGGTTCTTGGCTCCTCCTCACCCAAGGGAAGAGTTCTTGGCCTCTCCACACTCAAGCAAACTCATACAAACATCATGGATTCATTTACAACATAACATGGCATCAAGGATCATGACATGTAAAGGCATGCTAGCATACTTTACAAAGCTTGAAAATACACATACAAGCATTCTAAAACAAGCTAAACACACATCCATGCATGAGAGAAGGTGGAGAGAGCTACCTTGTATGCAAGTACACACTTTTTCCTTAGCTTTTAAACCTCTTCTTTTAGCCACACACCCACAAGTTGGTAGAAATAGTGTCTCTTGGCCTAGACACAAATTATGGGAGCCAATTAAGTTCATGAACCACACTCTAAGGCTACACAATTTAATGAAACACTAGATTGCTCTATAGGCTCCATTATGGTCCATATTGGCACCTAATAAAGCAACATCCCTCAAATGATTTCTAGGCCTCATTCTTTCTTTTCAAATATGATTCTTGACTCCATTTAAGCCTCTTAGAGTCCTCACATCATCAAAACAAAAGGCCTAGCACCATGTTGCTTCTTTAGGTCATATTATGGAACCTAAGACACTAAATCACTTTCCATGAGTTCTAAATTTTTTCCAAGGCCTCCTTTCATTTTCATTCATCAAATATGACTCAAGAATGACCTTAGAAAAATTTAAAACTCCCCCACCTACACAAACAAGCCTAGGCCGAGACATAGGCTTCCTTTGGGCTTCTTAGAGTTTTCTTGCTTTTCTTGAAGGAGGAAGCTTGTGGGGAGCATCTTTGGTGTCTCAAGAACTCATTTATACTCTAACTTAGACCTAGGAAGCATCATACAAATCCAGAAATTGGAAGGTGCACTTAAAACCCTAGGTTTTGCATCTTGCTTTCTAATGCATTTTTCTTAGTTTTCTTTGCATATTCTTATTCCTCTCCATCAAATACCTAAGAATCACCTTTGGTTTGGTTGAAAATCTAATTCCTAAGATCTGTCCAAGTGTAGGTCGAAATGGTCATGGAAGGGAGGAAGAAGACCAAGTGGGAGAATTGCAAAATACCTTGTTTTTCTTGGATTTTCTTGCTTGTTCTTGCTTTCCTTGGCCTCCTTACTTGGAATTCGAACTTTCCCCTCTGTTCTCCCTTCAAAACAGGCCTTAAAACTTCAGAGAAATCATGGAGAAGAAGAGGGAAAAAGAGGAGAAGAAAGTGGAGGAGAGAAAGCATGAAAAACAAGCAAAATTCCATACCTAAAGTCTTGAATCTTTCCTCCTTCTTCCCTTCTCTTTGTGCACGACTCTCCAAGGGATTTGCTTCTGATTTAGGGCTGGAAATTCTGAAGTGAATGAAGGAGAGTGTGAGGTGCCACCTATATATAGCTAGGGTAAAGTGACTTTCTTTAAAAATTCCCATTTTGCCCTTCATACTTTGCCTTTTTGTTTCTCCTTTGTTTTAGCTCCTTTTTGAGAACCTTCTTTTCCATCATAACAAATAGGTTCCCAATTTAATAAAAATGGCTTTGGAATCACTCAAATCGGAGCTAAAACCCTTCCGAACGAATCGGTCAAAGTTCGGGTCAATTGACATTGGAAAACTTACACCGGAGGGTCTTTACAGGTCCCGGGGCTTCCCATGGTTTTTGGGGCCTCTGAGAACCCTGGGCAACTCAAAATTTTCCTTTAAAAAGCCCTCCTAGGTGCTTTTCCAAAATTACACTTATTTACGAAAATGCCACTGGCCTTTCGGCAAATTTTTCAAATCACTCCGACCCCGGTTTCTGGGCAACTCAAGGCTCAAATCCTCATTTTTTATTATTTAAAATTTTATCCAAATTTTATTTGGCCTTGAATCACTCATCTCATGGGACTTGCTTTGAAAACTTGCCCATTTCCATCGTTTACTGAAAACGGGACATTACAATTCTCTCCCCCTTTTAAAAATTTCGCCCTCGAAATTTAGATAACATACCTCATGGGAAGAGTTCTGGATATTTCTTCCTCATATCACAACTGCTTATTGGGATTACAACTCGTTTGAGGAGTTTCTGCTTTTAATGATCCCAGTTTCTCTATTTATTACTATATCTGTCTTTGTAGGCCGGGACTTTTTCTCACTTTCTTTGCTCATGTATAGTGGCATTTCATAGTCCCTCATTTTATTATTGATTGGCCTAATCTATGTGTCTCATACTGGCACCGAAGAGCTACTACCACTGACTATTGCTAGGTTCTGATGGGATGCTAGCTATTCTCACAGTTTTGCTCACTGGAGACATACTGTACCACTTACCTCATATAAGAACTACACCTGACCCCTTTTCTGAATACATAAGCTATCATACAGGGATCTCTCTATCCCTTGGTCAGGGCTACTGTCTGCTAGGTAGTGGTTCATCTGGTTCTAACTCTGGAAAGCTTATTTCTTGCTTTCCTCATCCCATATACTATGCTCATTTATGAAGAGAGCTAGTTAGTGGTCTAACTGTCTGAGTAAAGCCTTTGTATCTCTGTAGCAATGGTCTACCAGACTTAGGAGATTTGTAGTTTGAGACAAAGGCTAGCTGAAACTGTACTAGTCTTTGAGACTAACTACTCTGTAAAACTATCTCAGGCTGTCATCTCTACCAGAGATTATCATGTTATGGCTAGGGCTCTCTGTAACTCTGTAGGATCTACTGTGACCCCTAGGTCTACTGCGACCACTCAAAGCCCTGCTAGGGTCTACTGCAACCAGCTGTGATATGCTAGGATCTACTGCGATCCATCTCTGGGAGATGTCAAAGCCTAAGATCACTGTATCTGACAGTAAAACACATGCTCACTAAGTCCAGTTACCATCGCTCATAATAGCTGAGGCTAAACTCAAAAGTATATCATGCTCTTCGTGCGAAGTGGGTTCTGTGTGATCTCATTCTCTAGGATCCCGTCATACTAATACTAGGGAGCATTTTAATTTTTATTTATCGCTCCTCGTAGGATCCTCATATTCCCACTTCAGCCCCTTTTTCACTTGAGCTTTCTTTTCTTACTCTATTGACTTACTTACTTTTACATATATTCGTTCTAGCCTTCCTCTCATATCCTGCAGTTTCTCACTATGCCCATGTTCTATTTTTAAGTGCTTTGGCACTAGGACGTCTCACACACTGAATGTGGTTAACATCTTTGGCAAGAGAGAGGCTATACACTGGTCCCTATTCATTTCATTTACATATACTATAAGGGACTCGGGCTATGCATACTGAATCTGAACATTTTCTATTGGGGATTCCTTTCTGCATGCTTTCTTTACCATTCTGATATGACTGGAATCCCATTACCTGTCTTTTCTGACTTATCTCGTTATCTAGCTAACTAAGATACCTTTTGATTATTGGGACACTTTGGTGATGGATGTCATCATTTGCTATGCACTTAAGTCACATTACTATTAGGTTGATCAGGCCTAATATCATGTGACCATTGTTGCAAGCAAACCATAACATCAAACACTAATGCACAGGCACCTCATGACTGAGCTCAAAGCCATTATCGCCTGTTTATTGCAAGTTTTCCAATAATCTAAAGTACCCTTCTCTTACTTTTCTCTATCTACCCTATTCTCGTAGAGTACTCAGGGAAAGTAGGATTCTTCCTCTACTATATCCTGAGATTTCTCGGTATCACCCAGTTATTTACACTTTAGGCAATATCATGTTAGAAGGGCATCTACGCCAAGGACAAGTGTGCTTTCTTAAGTACTCAAGCACATTAACTGAATGTCTATTCTCAATGTAATATGTCCTCGGCTTTAACATTGTCATACCTTCTCTTTCTACCTTTCTTATCCTCTTACTTAGGTAAAAAGATATTCTACTACTAGCTATTTCTGTTGCTAGTTCAGGTTTCTTTACGCTTAAGAGCACCTACATTATTCCAAGATTCCTCCACTTAATCACTCTCTGTAACATCAAGGGGGTCTACTTTTTACTCATGCTCTTGCTCTACTCTTAGCTAGACCATCCCTTGGTAAGGAGGATTCTATTTCATAAAATTCTAGGAATGTCATTCTATAGTGCTCTTGGCTTACATTCTTTCTCGTAAGCCGGGTCAGTGGCATTGCTATCTGAGAAAAGCCCTGAATGAACCTCCTATAATATCCTGCTAAACCTAGGAAGCTCCTGATCTCTGTCACTGTTCTAGGTCTCTCCCACTGCAATACTGCCTCTACCTTATGGGGATCTACTGCGACCCCTGCCTGGGAGATGACATGACCTAAAAACTGAACCTCAGTGAGCTAGAACTCACATTTGCTAAGTTTAGCGTACAACTGTCTCTCTCTTAGGGTCTCCAAGGCTAATCTCAAGTGTTGCTCATGTTCCTCTCTACTTTTTGAGTAGATAAGGATGTCATCTATGAAGACCACTACAAATCTATCTAAGTATGGCCTGAAAACTCTGTTCATGTAATCCATAAAGACTGCGGGTGCATTCGTCAACCCGAAGGGCATGACTAAAAACTCATAGTGCCCGTATCTAGTTCTAAAGGCTGTTTTGGGGATATCTTCAGCCTTTCTCCTAAGTTGATGGTATCCCGACCTGAGGTCTATCTTAGAAAACACTGACGCTCCCACTAACTGATCTAGAAGGTCATCTATACGGGGGAGAGGGTACTTATTCTTAATGGTAATCTTATTGAGTTCCCGGTAATCTAGACATAGCCTAAGGCTCCCGTCTTTCTTCTTTACAAATAGGACTGGAGCTCCCCACGGTGAGACGCTGGGTCTAATGAAACCCTTCTCTAAAAGTTCTTCTATTTGTTTTTTAAGCTCTACTAGCTCGGTGGGAGCCATCCTATACGGGGCCTTAGACACCGGACCTGCCCCAGGTACAATGTCTATGGAAAACTCTACCTCTCTCTGTGGGGGTAGTCCACTAATTTCCTTAAGAAATACCTCTGGGAACTCCCTCACTACGGGAATCTCTTCTATACCTTCTTCTACCTCGACCTGAACTGAAAAGAAGACCAGATACCCCTGACAACCATGCCCTAGAGATCTCTCAGCCTGGGAGGTGGTCATGACAGATAACTCAGCCCTAGTACTAGGCACAGTCCCACACTCAGGTAAAGTAATACACCTGTGGCTACAATCTAGTGTGGCGTTATTTGCAGACATCCAGTTCATGCCAATAATCACATCAATATCAACAAAGGGCATACAAATCAAATCAAGGGTGGTCAGGCAATGGTTAAACTGGATCACACAATTTAAACAAGCATGGGAGGTAATGGCTCGGTTTCCTGTGGGGGTAGATACATGCAACTCATATGGCAATTTAGACATACTTAGACCCAGCCTCCTAGCACAGTCATATGATATGAAAGAGTGGCTAGCACCCGAATCAAATAAAGCAGTTACAGAAAAATCATTAATTTTAATAGTACCTTGAATCAGACTCGGGGACCTGCTAGCCTCCTGCTGGGATAGGGCGAAGACTCTACCCTGGGTCTGTGGTCTGGGAGGAGGAGCCATCTCCCTCGGCTGTGTGATCTGCAAAGGGGCCTGTGGAGGAGCCTGAGTGCAATCTCTGGCTATGTGCCCCGGCCTGCCACATCTGAAGCACACATTCTGCCCCGCATAGCACGGTCTGGTACCATGATTCTTGCCACACTGGGGACAAGTGATAGGTGGAGCACTACCTTTACTGGACTGAGTCCTCTGTCTTTTACCTCTCTGGTTCCACTGACTCTTTCTGCCTCTTCGGCTAGTCACTGCAGGCTGGGAACCCTCTCTAGGTCTCTTGGGCTCAGGGAGAGGAAGGGGTGGTCTAACACTGGACCTGGGCTGCATCATCCTGAGGTTCGTCTCCGTTACTCTACATACCTCAACTAGGGTATTAAAGTTCCTAATTCTCTGTGGCACAACCCTGTCTCGAATTTCAGGGAGCAAGCCCTTCTCTAATCTATCTGCCCTCCATCTCTCATCATCATGTCTCTGCAGGTAAGAGGAATATCTGGAGAGCTCAACAAACTTTGCCACATACTGGTCCACGGACATCCCTGGAGTCTGCTTAAATAAAATGAATTCTGACTCCTTCTCATCTCTGATCGAATCGGGGAAATACTTCTCGTGGAACACCTTGAGGAATGCCTCCCAAGTGATTAGGGCGTTCCTCGCTCTCAAAATAGGCTCAGTGCCCTTCCACCAGTAAATTGCTTCTTTCTTGAATTGGAATGCAGCCATCTTGGCTTTTTGCTCAGACGTGCACTCCATCACCTCGAAGATTTGCTCTAGCTCCATAATCCAGGCCTCAGCTCTATCTGCATTCATCTCACCATCAAAGGTAGGAGGCCCGAATTTTCTGAATTTTGTAATCACCTTTCTGGTCGAGGGTTGCTGTACAGGAGGCGTCTGAGCCAGTGGAATCGGGGCAACCATCTGTGCGTGTGGCTGTGCATCTGGGTGAGTCGCCCCTGAATGCTCGGGACGATCTGAGTGTGGAGGTGGCTGAGGAGGAGTAGGTGTGGGGCCCTGGCTATCTCTCTCAGCAAGCCGTTCTTGAAGCTGCATAATGACGGCTTGCTGCTGATCCAGGCGAGCCATGATGGACTGAAGGGCTCCAGCAACTGGATCACTAGGCCCAGCTTCATCAGCACGAGCCTGGCTAGGGGGCCGACCTCTCCTAGTGTTCACCATCGTACTGAAATATCATAACAAACTGTAACATGAGCTAGGGAACACTTCCACCATCATACACACTTAATTCATCCAAACAAGCTCATATACATATAGGCAACTCAAAAACACAAACCACAACCCACAATGAGAGCCTGAACCTTTGCTCTGATACCAATAAATGTAACACCATACTCTAGGACTCAATTCATGCAATTCCCATGCCTCATCTTATGTTTGTTCTATGGAAACAATCTAGTGGCATAGGGAGTTATGAATTAAAATGCATTTCTCTACGGGTAAAATTTTTCTTTCAGAGTCCCGTGGGCCATATGAATGCATCTATCACATTCTCATACTTAAATACATGAATATAGCTCATTTCCATCATCAAATTTGGTCTACAACTCGTGGAAAGCAAAGGAACACATTAAAATTCATGTTTGCATATTCGTCCAGAATTTCCTCTTTTCTGTCACAAACTTTGGAAAATCATAACTTAATCTAGACAAATCGAAATCATGTGTTCTTTGTCATTATGGAAAGCTAAGGATGTCTACTTTACACTAAAAATATTTCTAAGTCACAACATTCATCACACAGGACGTTTGACATCCAAAAAGCTACAGACTCACTGGCTGCCTGGGCTGTGATTCAGGTTACTGATGCAAACTTCTGAAATTCATAAGTAATTCTACAAAAATCGAAATCACACACATTCAGCCATTCTGGGAAGCTACAAATGTTAACTTGACAATAAAAATAATTCCCAAATGAAACAGATACGTTTAGGTATATGGAACTGATGGAACAGTGATTGAGCTCTGGAGATGCCACTGTTACTGACAGCAAACTTCAAAAATTCATAACTCTCTGCTCGGACCTCCAAATGAGATGATCTCAGTGACCACAGAAAGCTTATGACCTCTAGTTTATGCACATAAAATTTCATAAGCATTGGACACCATTTAGCCATCAAGTGACACGAAAATCAAATCTGCCAGTATGAACAGTGCACATACCAGAAACCATAGAAAATCCCAACTTTGAAAATTCACAAAATATTCCCTAGGTCTCCGAAAATTATGATCTTTAGCTTCCCAGAAAGCTCTCAACAAAACCTACTTGCATGCCAAATGTCAGGGCAAGACTAACTCATTTGGCCAAAAAGTGGCATAGGGTTCCATTATGGTCAATTTTGGCTCCATATTGGGTACCAAAATTGCCAAATGGATTTCCTTTGGTCTTGGCACCTTTTGGGCAAGTTTAAAAGCATGTTTAAGACTTGGGGAAGCTGCCCAAATGGTTCCAAACCAATTGCATCTCATTTTGGCCTTTTCACCCTCACTTATACACATTACACCAAGCTTTTCTCAAGTGTATACATTAGCATAAACACTCAATTTATGTTCTAGAGTACATACACCATACTCATTCATTTATCTATCACATAATATCATTTTTACATTTGTCCAAGGGGTCATAGACTATTTACAATAATAATATACATCATGAAGTCTCCTTATGAATCAAAAGACCAAAAATCAAGCATAAGGATGGCAATCTTCTTTCTTCAAGGTGGTTGGCTCCCATTGCCATGTCCACTTGGTCCACCTAGCATATTAGGACATTTAAGAGGAGGGAGTGAGATTCAAGAATCTCAATAGCTCATCTCCCATTCCATCACACATAATACGTGCAAGCAAGTTTCACAAATGCATGCATGGAGAAAGTAGAAATCATAGGCATTTTAAAAGCAACCTTGGCATGTGAATCAATCATACAAGACATTCAAGAGCTCACTAAGTGTTTGGATTGGCCTCACACTTCTCCTCATGGATTTTGGATTTGCCTCACTCATTCTTTGAGCACTTTGGGCTCAACCATACTCTTGGGAGCCCACTTTGCTTTTGGGAGACTCTTTACTTTGTCTCAACCAAGCTCAAGGGTTCTTGGCTCCTCCTCACCCAAGGGAAGAGTTCTTGGCCTCTCCACACTCAAGCAAACTCATACAAACATCATGGATTCATTTACAACATAACATGGCATCAAGGATCATGACATGTAAAGGCATGCTAGCATACTTTACACAAAGCTTGAAAATACACATACAAGCATTCTAAAACAAGCTAAACACACATCCATGCATGAGAGAAGGTGGAGAGAGCTACCTTGTATGCAAGTACACACTTTTTCCTTAGCTTTTAAACCTCCTCTTTTAGCCACACACCCACAAGTTGGTAGAAATAGTGTCTCTTGGCCTAGACACAAATTATGGGAGCCAATTAAGTTCATGAACCACACTCTAAGGCTACACAATTTAATGAAACACTAGATTGCTCTATAGGCTCCATTATGGTCCATATTGGCACCTAATGAAGCAACATCCCTCAAATGATTTCTAGGCCTCATTCTTTCTTTTCAAATATGATTCTTGACTCCATTTAAGCCTCTTAGAGTCCTCACATCATCAAAACAAAAGGCCTAGCACCATGTTGCTTCTTTAGGTCATATTATGGAACCTAAGACACTAAATCACTTTCCATGAGTTCTAAATTTTTTCCAAGGCCTCCTTTCATTTTCATTCATCAAATATGACTCAAGAATGACCTTAGAAAAATTTAAAACTCCCCCCACCTACACAAACAAGCCTAGGCCGAGACATAGGCTTCCTTTGGGCTTCTTAGAGTTTTCTTGCTTTTCTTGAAGGAGGAAGCTTGTGGGGAGCATCTTTGGTGTCTCAAGAACTCATTTATACTCTAACTTAGACCTAGGAAGCATCATACAAATCCAGAAATTGGAAGGTGCACTTAAAACCCTAGGTTTTGCATCTTGCTTTCTAATGCATTTTTCTTAGTTTTCTTTGCATATTCTTATTCCTCTCCATCAAATACCTAAGAATCACCTTTGGTTTGGTTGAAAATCTAATTCCTAAGATCTGTCCAAGTGTAGGTCGAAATGGTCATGGAAGGGAGGAAGAAGACCAAGTGGGAGAATTGCAAAATACCTTGTTTTTCTTGGATTTTCTTGCTTGTTCTTGCTTTCCTTGGCCTCCTTACTTGGAATTCAAACTTTCCCCTCTGTTCTCCCTTTCAAAACAGGCCTTAAAACTTCAGAGAAATCATGGAGAAGAAGAGGGAAAAAGAGGAGAAGAAAGTGGAGGAGAGAAAGCATGAAAAACAAGCAAAATTCCATACCTAAAGTCTTGAATCTTTCCTCCTTCTTCCCTTCTCTTTGTGCACGACTCTCCAAGGGATTTGCTTCTGATTTAGGGCTGGAAATTCTGAAGTGAATGAAGGAGAGTGTGAGGTGCCACCTATATATAGCTAGGGTAAAGTGACTTTCTTTAAAAATTCCCATTTTGCCCTTCATACTTTGCCTTTTTGTTTCTCCTTTGTTTTAGCTCCTTTTTGAGAACCTTCTTTTCCATCATAACAAATAGGTTCCCAATTTAATAAAAATGGCTTTGGAATCACTCAAATCGGAGCTAAAACCCTTCCGAACGAATCGGTCAAAGTTCGGGTCAATTGACATTGGAAAACTTACACCGGACGGTCTTTACCAGTCCCGGGGCTTCCCATGGTTTTTGGGGCCTCGGGGAACCCTGGGCAACTCAAAATTTCCTTTTAAAAAGCCCTCCTAGGTGGTTTTCCAAAATTGCACTTATTTACGAAAATGCCACTGGCCTTTCGGCAAATTTTTCAAATCACTCCGACCCCGGTTTCTGGGCAACTCAAGGCTCAAATCCTCATTTTTTATTATTTAAAGTTTTCTCCAAATTTTATTTGGCCTTGAATCACTCATCTCAGGGGACTCGCTTTGAAAACGTGCCCATTTCCATCGTTTACTGAAAACGGGACATTACACTACCCCTTGCTCCTCTTCTCCACCCATTTCGCCCCACTCAAGAAGTCCTAGGAGGGCCTAGTTTTTAGGTAGAACCAAGGGTGATTCTTAGGAAAAAGGGCATAGAGATTAAGAATATGCAAAGAGAATTAACAAAAAATCATAAAAATTTAAGATGCAATTTCTAGGGTTTGAAGTGTTCCTCACAAAATCTGATTTGATATCTTAATTCCTATGCTTAAATAGGTGTTTGAATGAGCTCCTAAGATCCCTAGAAGTCTCCCCATATGCTTCCTCCATGAGGAAAACAAAGGAAAGTCCATGAACCCTAAAATCAAGCATAGTCTCAGCCTAAGGGTGTTAGAATACCTAGGGAGAGTTTTAAAATTTTCAAAGCCCATTTTTGAGTTATATATGATGAATGAATATGAGAGGAAGCCTTAGGAAAAATTTAGGAAGCTTAGAGAATGAGTTAGTGCTTTATGTTCCATAATATGGCCTAAAGAAGCAACATATAGTTAGGCTCTTGATCTTAATTGTGTGATGACTCCAAAAGGCTTAAAAGAGTCAAGAATCATATTTGAAAGGAAAGAATGGAGCCTAGAATTTATTTAATAGGTGTTGCTTCATTAGGTGCATTTTTGGAACCATAAAGGGGTTTATAGTTCAAGCTAAAGTTTAAGCAAGTTGTGTGGCATTAGAATTAATTTCATAAACCTAATTAGCTTCCATAAATTGTGTTGAGGCCAAAAGAAATCATTCCCATACCATTGTGTGTGTGAGGCCGAGAAAGGGAGCATTGATTCAAGGAGAAAAGTGTGTGTTTGCTTCTAAGGTAGCCCACTCCACCTTTTCTTATGCATGATTGTTTGCTTTACTTCTCTTTGAATGTGTGTATGTGTATTTTAAGCCATGAAAAATGTTCTAGCATGAGCTCTTACTCCATGGTACCATAATGATGCATTATGTTTATAAATGAAGTTTATGATGTTTGTTTTGCTTTGCTTAAGCATGGTGAGGCCAAGAATCCTTAGCCATGGTGAGAATGAGTCAAGAACCCTTAAGATTAGTCAAAACAAAGTAAAGAGTCTCCCAAAAGTGAGGTTGACTCCCATGAGCAAGGTTGAGTCCAAGAACCTCTTAAAGAATAGGTGAGGCAAGTCCAAAATCCACAAGTAAATAGGTGAGGCTAATCCACTTGCTTGGGAAACCTTTGTATGCCATGTATGACTTGCTCAAATGTTGGAAATGCTTCTTAAATGTTCACATATGATAATATGCCCATGCATGCATTTGTGACACTTTTTTTGCATCTTTTATGTATGATTAAATGGGAGATGAGCTATTGGGATTCTTTGAATCTCATTCCCTCCTCTCCAATGATCAAACATGCTAGGTGGACTAAGAGATCAAGGGAATGGAAGCCAACCACATGAGAATTGAGAGCTTGACATCAAAGTGCATAGATTTTATTTCTTTAAGACCATATTGGTGTCTAATGATGTAATCCATTGTTGTATATGGTCTATGACCTCTTAAACATGTATAATTATATTAATATGTGATGTATAAATGAGAGAATATGTTATATGAATGCTAAAATGTAATGGAAATTTGTGCTTCTTGAAAGTTTGATGCAAGTATGTACAAATGCAAGTGGGATGGCCAAATTGATATTCATGAGGTTTAGGACCATTTGGACAGTTCATACAAGTCATAATCATGCTTGTAGACTTGCCCAAGAGGTGCTAAAGACCAAGAAAAGCCATTTAGATATTTTGGTATCTTGCATGGACCAAGATTGACTAATTCAGAACCCTATACCACTTTTTATCCAAACAAGCTCTTCTTGATTTGAGATTTGGCATGCAATTAGAGATTTTTGGGAAGCTAAGGAATATAATTTTCAAAGGTCTAGAGAATATTTGATGAATTTTTAAAATTGGCAAAAATTCTGGTTTTGGTATGATGTTCACTTGGTCCGAATATGATTTCTATCACACAGGGCTCAAATGATGCCCAATTACCACGAAATTTTATATAAATAAACTAAACATTCCCAGTGGCTTGTACCAACTAGATAAACCTCATTTAGAGGTTGAGAGAGGGAGATATGAATTTTTAAAGATTCTATCCAGTATCAGGCGCCCCAACTGACCTCAGGTACTATTTGGTTGGGTTTCGAGGTCTGAACGTGCCTGAACTGGTTTGGAATTATTTTTTTCCACTAGCTAACATCTGTGGCTTTCCAGATTCATATCATTTACATGGATTGGATTTTTTTGAAATTAATTGGATATTTTGAAATTTGCTGCAGAAACTTGTGACAGTATCAGTAGACTGCCAGACCTCTGGACATTTTTGAATGTCAAACATCTTCTGTATTGGATATTATTGTCTAGACATATTTTTAACATCAAGTAGACATGTGTAGCTTTCAAGAATAGCCAAGAATACATGATTTAGATTTTTCTAAAGTTTGTGACAGAAATAGAAAAATTCTGGCCAAAAATATAAGTATGAGTTTTATGCTTCCCTTTGGTTTTCATGAGTTGTAGGTCATGTTTAATGATGGAAATGAGTTGTATTCATGTAATTAAATATGAAAATGTGATGTATGAGCTCACATGGTTCATGTGACACTGAATGAAATTTTTATACAAGACGCAACGCCAAAATAATCAATATTTTAATGCCATTTTTCTATTCCCTTTGTGCAATTCATGATGTGAGACCTGGAAATGATAGGAAGCAAGCTGGAAATTATGGTGTTACATTTATTAGTATCAGAGCAAAGGTTCAGGCTCTTGAAGTGGGTTGTGGCTTGTATTTATGAGTTGCTTAGATGTATATGAACTTGTTTATAGATGAATTGAGTGTGTTGATGGTGGAAGTGTTCCCTTTTTCATGTTAAAGTTTGCTATGATGTTTCAACAAGATGGTGAACACTAGGAGAGGTCGGCCCTCTAGAAAGGCTCATGCTAATGATGGAGCCGGGCCTAGTGATCTGGTTGCTGGAGCCCTACATTCTATTATGGCTCGCCTGGATCAGCAGCAGGCCGTTATTATACAGTTACAGGAATGGCTTGCTGAGAGAGATAGCCAAGGCCCTACACCTCCTCCTCCATAGCTACTTCACCACTTAGATCATCTCGAGCATTTAGGGGAGACTCACCCAGATCCATAGCCACACATACAAATGGTTGCCCCTATTCCACCAGCTCAGACACCTCCAGCTCAAGAGCAGCCTTAGACCAGAAAGATCATTACCTAATTTAGAAAGTTCGGGCCTCCCACCTTTGATGGTGAGATGAATTTAGAAAAAGCTGATGCCTAGGTTATGCAGTTAGAGAAGATCTTTGAGGTGATGGAGTGTACATCTGAGCAGAAAGCTAAGATGGTTGTTTTCTAGTTATAAAAAGAGGCAGATTATTAGTGGAAGGGCACCGAGCCTATTTTGAGGGTGAAAAACCTCTTGATTACATGGGAGGCATTTCTTTAGGTATTCCACGAGAAATACTTCCCCAATTCAGTTAGGGATGAGAAGGAGTTAGAATTCATTCTCCTGAAATAGACAGAGGGGATGTCCGTGGACCAGTATGTAACAAAATTTGTAGAGCTCTCCCGATACTCCTCATATTTACAGAGGCATGATGATGAGAGGGGGAGAGCAGATAGATTAGAGAAAGGTTTGCTCCCTGAGATTAGAGAAAAGATAGTACCACAAAGAATTAGGCAGTTTAATACCCTAGTTGAGATATGTAGAGATAAAGACTATAACATCCGATTTTAGTTAAATGACGAAAATGGACGCATTTTCAAAGCAAGTCCACTGAAATGGATTAGTTAAGGTCCCAAAAAATTTGAGTAACATTATAGATTCTTAAAATGAGAATCCTAGCCTCAAACGGAAGAAAAAATAGAGCTTGAATGAAGAAACAAATTTTGACAGAAAACTTACGAAACGTAATGGTATTTTCATAATTTTGAGCAAATTTTGGAATTCACACAAAAGGACTTTTCAAATGAAAGTTTTGAGTTCTCCAGGGTTCTCAGAGGCCTTGAAAATCATGGGAAGCCCCGGGACAGTTAAATCCCCTCCGGTGGATGTTTTCCAGCACTGATGTACCTAAACTTTGATGGATTCGTTCGGGAAGGTTTTAGCTCCGATTTGAGTGATTCCAAAGGCATTTTATTAAATTGGGAACCAAAGTTTCATAATGGAAGATATGGTTCTAAAAAAGGAGCTAAAACAAAGGAGAAACAAAAATACAAAGAACGAAGGGCAAAATGGAAATTTTTGAAAAAGCCATTTTCCTTCCCCTAAAAATAGGTGGCACCTCACTCTCACACTCACATAGCTTCAGAATTTTCTGCCCAATTTTAGAGAAGAAGGCTAGGGTTTAGGCACACCAAAGGGAGAGAAGAAGAAAGAGAAATCCAAGCTTTAAGGTATGGTTTCTTTGTAGTTTTTCATGCTTTCTTCCATCTACACCTCCTCTCCTTTATTCTCCTTTGTTTCCTTTGATTAAAATGAAGTTTAGAAATCTGATTTATGGGAAAAACTTAGGGAAAATTTCGGATTTGAAGAGAGGAGCTTGGAGAAAGCAAGATTCAAGTGAGAAAAAGCAAGAAAACAAGGTAATTTCTCCTCCCATGGTTGATACCTTTAGTCTCCCTTCTTCTCCATTTTTCCTAACCTAAGGAACCCTAGGAAAATTTGATTTTTAGGCAGAAGCAAGGATGAATCTAAGAAAAAAAGGTGTGGAGATTAAGAATATGCAAAGGGAATTAACAAAGAGCCATTAGAATTCAAGATGCAAAACCTAGGGTTTCAAGTGCACCTTGTAAAATCTGATTTTGCATGATGATTCCTAGGCCTAAATAAGAGTTTAAATGAGCTCCCAAGATCCCTAAGAGGCTCCCCACATGAATCCTCTCTTGAGAAAATAAAGCAAACTCCAAGAAACTCCATTTCCTCCATAGCCTCGGCCTAAAGGGGTTTGCATAGTGAGGGAGAGTTTTAAATTTTTCTAAGCCCATTCTTGAGTCATATATGATGAATGAAAATGAGGGGAGGCCTTGGGAAAAATTTAGAACCTATAGAAAGTGAGTTAGTGCTTTATATTCCATATTATAACCTAAAAAAGCAACATGTAGTTAGGCTCTTGGTTTTGATTGTGTGGTGACGCCAAGAGGCTTAAAAGGAGTCAAGAATCATATTTAAAAAGAAAGAATGGAGCCTAGAATTTATTTGAGGGGGTGTTGCTTCATTAAGTGCAATTATGGAACTATGATGAGGTTATAGACTAAGCTAGTGTCTAAGAAAATTTTATGACCTTAGAATTGAGTCCATGAACCTAATTGGCTTCCATAAATTGTGTCTAGGCCAAGAGAAATCTTCCTCACACTTTTATGTGTGTGTAGCCAAAGCAAGGAAGGGAGATTCAAGGGAAAAAGTGTGTAATTATTTCCAAGGTAGCTCTCTCCACCTTTTATCATGCATGGATGTGTGCTTAGCTTGTCTTAGAATGTATGTATGTGTATTTTTAAGCCATGAAAAGTATGCTAGCATGATTTCATATGCTATGGTTTCATGATGACATATTATGTTTCTAAATAATGTTATGATGTTTGTTTGGTTTTGCTTGAGTGTGGAGAGGACAAGAACTCTTAGCCATGGTGAGAATGAGCTAAGAACCCTTAGAATTGGTTGAGAGAAAGCAAAAAGTTTCTTAAAAGCAAGATGGACTCCCAAGAGTAAGGTTGATTCCAAGAATCTCTTAAAGAATGGGTGAGGCAAGTCCAAAATCTATAAGGAAAAGGGGTGAGGCCAATCCATCCACTTGGCAAGCCTTTGGATGCCTTGTATGATTTATTCACATGCCAAGCTTGCTTCTTGAATGTTCATATCATTTATTATAACCATGCATGCATTCTTAAGATTTGCTTTGCATATGTTATGTGTGATTGAAAGGGAGATGAGCTATTGGGATTCTTTAAGTTTCATCCCCTCCTTTCTAATGTTCCAATATGCTAGGTGGACTCAAAGAATAAGGCAATCAAAGCCAACTACATAAGAGATGAAGGAATGACATTAAAATGTGAAATTTGTTTACTTTAAGGCTATAAGAATGGCATATGTTGTAATCCATGAATGTATATGACTTATGAAGTTATGAACATGTGTAATTATATTAATATGTGATGTATAAATGAGAGGATATGATATGTGATTGTTAGAATGTAATCTGAGTATGTAAGGCCAAGTTATGCTTCTTGAAAGTTTGATGTAAGTATGTATAATTGTAAGTGGCATAGCCAAAATGAGATGCACAAAGTTTGAAACCATTTGGGCAGCTCACACAAGTCCTAATTATGCTTTTATACTTGCCCGAGAGGTGCCAAATCCCAAGGAAATCCATTTGGACATTTTGGTATCCCATATGGAGCCAAAATTGGCCATAATGGAACCCTACATCACTTTTTGTCCAAATGAGCTCTTCTTAATCTGAGATTTGGCATGCAATTAGACATTGTTGAGAGATTTTTAGGAAACTAAAGAACATAATTTTCAGAGGTCTACAAAATATTTGATGAATTTTCAAAGTTGGAAAATTTCCTGGTTTTGGTCATGTCACTGTTCACTCAGGTCCAAAAATGAAATCTATCACATAGGGCTCAAATGATGTCCAATTGTCACAAAATTTTATACAGTGAAACTAGATATTCCTAGTAACTTTTGACAACTAGAAGCACCTCATTTGGATATCTATAGAGGGATATATGAATTTTCAAAGAATTTGTCTAGTACCAGGAACTCCACCCGACCTCAGTTACTATTTGATTGAATTTCGGGGTCTGGATGTGCCTGAACCAGCCTAGAGTTATTTTTTCCCTCTAGCTAACATCCAAAAATTTCCATATTGATATCATTTACATGGATTGGATATTTTTGAAATTAATTGGATATTTTTGAAGTTTGCTATAGAATTCTGTGACAACACCAGTGAACAGCCTGACCTCTAGACCATTTCGAATGTCAAACGTCCTTTGTGTTGGCTGTTATAGTTTGAACATATTTTTTCCATAAATTGGACATGTGTAGCTTTCCATAATAGCTAAGAATGAATGATTTTTATTTTTTCAAAATTAGTTATGATTTTCCAAAGTTGTGACTGAAATGGAGCAAAATCTGGCCAAAAATGAATATGAATATTTCATGCTTCCTTTTGAGTTCCTTGAGATGTAGGCCACCTTTGATGATGCAAATGAGTTGCATTCATACAATTAAATATGAAAATGTATTGTATGAACTCATATGGTCCATGTGACACCAAATAAAATTTTTTTATACGACGCAATGCGAAAATAATCATTATTTCTATTGCCTTTTTCCTTGAAAGCTTGTATGATTCTTGGAAATGAAATATCTAAAGGCATAAGCTGAGCTAGAAATTATGATGTTACAGAGACGAACCTTAGGATGATGCAGCCTACCTCCCTCCCTAAGCCCAAGAGACCTAGAGAGGGATCATAGTGTAATATTTGGTTCTCCAAAAACCAAAGAAAACGTGAGAAACATAACGTACGGTTTCTCCGTAAACGAACGAAATTCATTGGATACAAAAGGAAATCCCCCAAGATGATGTATTTAAGGTTCCAAAAAATTTAAAAAGCATTCTAAACTCCTAAAAATGAGAATCCCAGGCTCAAATAGAAAGAAAAACGGAGCTAGAATGAAGAAACAATTTCTTACGAAAAGCCTACGAAACGTAATGGCATTTTTGTAATTTTGAGCAATTTTTGAAATTTACACAAGAGGGCTTTTTAAAATTTTTTTTTGAGTTCTCTGTGGTTTTCAGAGGCCCTGAAAACCATGGAAAGCCTCGGGATAGTTAAATCCCATACGGTGGACGTTTTCTAACGTTGATTGACCCAAACTTTGACCGGTTCGTTCGGGAAAGTTTTAGCTCCAAATTGAGTAATTCCAAAGGTATTTTATTAAATTAGGAACCTAAATTTTATAATGAAAAAGATGGTTCTCAAAAAAGAGCTCAAACGAAGGAGAAACGAAAATGCAAAGTATGAAGGGCAAAATTAGAATTTTTGAAAAAGTCCTTTTGCCCTAACTATATATAGGTGGTGCCTCACACTCTCCCTCATTTAGCTTCAGATTTTCCAGCCCCAAACCAGAAGCAAAACCCTAGGAGAGTGGTGCACCAAGGGAAGAGAATAAGGAGGAAAAATTCAAGTTTTTAGGTATGGAAATTTGCTTGTTTTTCATACTTTCTCTCTAGCAATCTCTTCTCCTCTTTTTCCCTCTTCTTCTCCATGATTTTTCTAAAGTTTTGAGGGCTGTTTTGAAGGAAGAACAGAGGGGAATTTTCGGATTTGAAGAGAAGAGCTTGGAGAAAGCAAGATTCAAGCCAAACTAACCAAGGAAACAAGGTAAAAATGCATTCTATGGTAGTTATGTTAATGTTCCTTTCTTCTCCATTTTGACCTACACTAAGAACCCTAGGAAGATCTGAATTTCAAGCCCAACCAATCATGATTCTTAGGTATTTGATGAAGAGGAATATGAATATGCAAAGAAAACAACAAACTAGCCATTAGAATTCAAGATACAAAACCTAGGGTTTCTAGTGCACCTTTCAAATTCTGAATTTATGTGATGCTTCTTAAATCTAATTAAAGGTATAAATGAGTTCTTGAGACACCTACGATGCTCCCCATAAGCTTCCTCCTTCAAGAAAACAAAGAAACCTCCATATGGCCTAAATGATGTCTATGTCTCGGCCAAAGAAGGTTTGAGTAGTGAGGGAGAGTTTTAATTTTTCTAAGGCCATTCTTGAGTCATATTTGATGAATGCAAATGAAGGGAGGCCTTGGAAAAAATTTAGAACTCATAGAAAGTGATTTGGTGTCTTAGGTTCCATTTTATGACCTAAAGAAGCAACATGGTGTTAGGCCTTTTGTTTTAATGATGTGATCACTCTAAGAGGATTAAAAGGAGTCAAGAATTATATTTGAGAGGAAAGAATGAGGCCTAGAAATTGTTTGTGAGGTTTTGCTTCATTAAGTGCCAATATGGACCATAATAGAGCTTATAGAGCAAACTAGTGTTTCATCAAGTTATGTATACTTAGAATGTCTTTCTTGAACCTAATTGGCTCCCATAAATTGTATTTAGGCCAATAGAAACCATTTCCACCAATTTGTGGGTGTGTGGCCAAAAGAGAAGGCTTGAATCCAAAAGGAAAAGTGTGTAATTGTGTGCAAGGTAGCTCTCTCCACCTTCTCTTATGCATGGATGTGTGTTTAGCTTATTTTAGAATGTGTGTATGTATTTTTTCAAGCTATGAAAAGTATGCTAGCATACCTTTATATGCCATGATTCTTGATGCCATGTTATGTTTTCAAATAAGCACATGATGTTTGTATGAGTTTGCTTGAGTGTGGAGAGGCCAAGAACTCTTCCCTTTAGTGAGGATGAGCCAAGAACCCTTGAGCTTGGTTGAGACATAGCAAAGAGTCTCCCAAAAGCAAAGTGGGCTCCCAAGAGTATGGTTGAGTCCAAAGCTCTCAAAGAATGGGTGAGGCAAGTCCAAAATCCATAAGGAGAAGTGTGAGGCCAATCCAAACACTTGGTGAGCTCTTAAATGTCTTGTATGATTTGTTCATATGCCAAGCTTGCTTTTAAAATGTCCATGACTTCTATTTTCTTTATGCATGCATTTGTAAAGCTTTCTTTACACATATTATGTATGATTGAATGGGAGATGAGCTATTAGGAATCTTTGAATCTCATCCCCTCCTCTCCAATGATCTAACATGCTAGGTGAACCAAATGGATTTGCTAATGGGAGCCAACAACACTAAAGGAAGGAGATTGACAATCATGTGTTTAGCTTTTGTCACTTTAAGACCATGATTGTACCATATGATATATATGATGTAGTAAATGGACTATGACCCTTGAGACATGTATAAATATGCTATTATTTGATGTTTAAATGTATGGATATGTTGTATGAGCTTATGGTTTGAGCATGAGATGCCAAAATATGCAATGTGGAAGTTTAATGGAAATGTGTATAAGTGTGGGTTGAATGGCCAAAATGAGATGCATGAGTTTTCTTCTTGAAAACCCACTTGCACCCTATGGCTTTTATACCTTCAGGTGGGTCAATCAAGGTTCAAACCTGATTGTCATACATGGATTGCATCTTAGACTTTATGGCTTCTAGCCATTTCTTAGAGTTTGATCCTATTATGGCCTTTTGATAGGTGGTTAGCTCATCTTGATCAATGAGCAACATATCACGATTTTTAGTTAAAAGAAATCCATATCTTTGAAGCTGATGTCGTGTCCTATCAGACCTTCATGGGCCTTGTGTTACTTGAGTAGGCTCAATAACTCTTTGTGAGTGTTCTCGATTTTCCATCTTTGGTTCAATGCGATTTTGTAGCTCTCAAACTTCTTTGAGATGTATTTTACTCCCACTGGTTCTTTTAGAGATGAATTCTCTTTCTAAAAAGATACCATTCCAAGCAATAAACAATTTGCTCTCAGTGGGGTTGTAGAAGTAGTATCCTTTAGTTTCCTTAGGATAACCCACAAAAAGACATTTTATAGATTTAGGTGCTAGCTTATCTAAGGCCTGTTGCTTAACATATGCCTCGTATCCCCAAATCTTGAGAAAAGATAAACTGGGCTTCTTTCTAGTCCATATCTCATATGGTGTCTTTTCAACCGCCTTAGATGGAATATGGTTTAGTATAAATGCAGCTGTTTCTAATGCATAGCCCTAAAAGGATGGTGGAAGATCCGTTTGACTCATCATGGATTGAACCATATCTAATAAGGTTCGATTCCTCCATTTAGAAACACCATTCCATTGTGGAGTTCCTGGTAAGGTCAATTGCGAGACAATTCCATAATTTCTTAAATGGTCAATCAACTCTTGGCTCAAATATTCACCACCTTGATCGGATCGAAGTGCTTTAATAGATTTTCCAAGCTAATTTTGTACCTCATTTTGGAATATTTTGAACATTTTAAAAGCTTTAAATTTGTGTCTCATTAAATTGATGTAACCATATCTACTATAGTCATCTATAAAAGTAATGAAGTATAAGTGGCTTCCTCTAGCAGTTGTACTTAGTGGACCACATACATCGGTATGTACTAGGCCCAATAAGTCAGTGGCCCGCTCACTGTGCCCAGTGAAAGGTGCCTTAGTCATCTTTCTCAATATACAAGATTCGCATGTGTCAAATGATTCAAAATCAAATGATTTCAGAAGTCCATCTTGGTGGAGTGTTGAAATGCATTTCTCATTTATGTGGCCTAGACGATAGTGCCAGAGATAGGTTGGATTTAAGTCTTTAGTCTTGATCCTCTTGGTAGTTATGTTATAGATATCTTGATTATTGCGAGCATCAAGATTTAAATAATAATGACCACTATGCAAATCACCATCTGTATAAAAGATGTCATTAAAATAAATAGAATATTTTTTATTCCCAATTATTGAAGTAAAACCTTCCTTATCTAAATAAAAAAGTGAAATAATGTTTCTACTCAAAGCAGGAACATAATAGCAATTGTTCAAAATTAACAAAAGCCCACTGGGCAAAACTAATTCATAAGTGCTTATGGCTAAAGCAGCAACTCTTGCTCTGTTTCCAACTCATAGGTCTATTTCGCCCTTTTTCAGCTTCCTACTCCTTTTGAGACGCTGTATATTTGCACAAATGTGAGTTCTACATGTAGTTTCTAATACCCACGTAGGAGAAGTAGAAAGATTAATTTCTATAACATAGATACCTGAAGTAATAGCCCTACTATTCTTCTTTTTCTTTAGATCTTTCAGGTGGAGCTTACAGTTTCTCTTCCAATGACTGAGCTCATTGCAAAAGAAACACTGTCCTTCCTTAGGAGGCTTCGCCTTCTTGGCTTTAGGCTTAGGATTAGGCTTGGGCTTATTTTGTTCGTTGGACTTTTTGTCCAGGTCCTTTCCCTTTCCCTTGCCTTTGCCTTTGCCTTTGCCTTTTTTTTCATTTCTTTTCCTTTCTGAACCATTAAAATAGAGCTAGGCTTTTTCTTGATATTCTGCTCAGTAGTTTTAAGCATCCCATGCAGTTTAGAAATGGATTTCTCCATGTTGTTCATATTGTAGTTCATGACAAACTGGTCATAACTTTCTGGGAGTGAGTTTAAGATCAAATCTGTAGCTAACTCCTGACTTATGGGAAATCTGAGCCTCTCAAGGTGATCAATATAGCCTTTTATCTTCAAAACATGAGTGCTAACTGATGCACCTTTAGCCATCTTACAGGAATGTAAGGCCTTCGTGGTCTCATACCTTTCTTGTCTTGCCTGTTGCTGGAACATTTCCTTGAAATGCACAATCATCTTATAAGCCTCCATGTGTTCCAGATCTCTCTGAAGTTCTGGGACCATGGTGGCTAGCATCAGGCATCCTACATCCACAGAGTCATTGAGACGCTTAGTGTGGGCATCCCTCTGGGCTCTTGGAGCATTGGCTGCAGCCTCATCAGGAATGGGTTCATCTAGGACATATAACTTTCTTTCTTACTTGAGAACAATTCTCAAGTTCTTGAACCAGTTAAGAAAGTTTGTCCCATTGAGTTTGTTCTTCTTAAAGACAGATTGCAATGATAGTGTAGCAGAGTTACATGTTGACATTTTTTCTACAACAAAATATGAAAAAATCAAATTAATAACTTTCCACTAAAATAACCCTCAATTTAATTTAGCGGGCTAAGACCCATATTTCACTTAATTATAAGTCCGCTTTGGCAAGACGTTTAAAATTAAGCTATTTAGGTAGGTAACTCGTTTACTAATTATATCACATGTAACTCTTAAATCTTTTATGGGGTTCAATCATCACATGATCCTGCATGTTTAATCCCATCTAATGCCTTCAGACCCAAAACCGTTTTGATAGTTTCAATTAAGTCAAACCACTATGAAGCTTATGAGTATCACTATTATCCAAGCTGCCTTACTAAGATAACCTAAGTGTATCCCACTTTGGTGGAACCTACAGTCAGGTGATTAAAGTCTTGACAGATGTTCATTAGTGGGTGGCATTATAACTTAAAATTTTACACGAGGGATTTTATTTCATTATTTTATAAAACTAGTCATCACATAATTATATACTACGATAGCATACAAACATACATACATATGATCTCATCATAAGTCTTAAAATAAATGTGACACAATATGGCCCATCTATCCTATCTCCTTCCAAGCCAATGAGAGGATTCCTCTAAGATAAAATCTATATATACAAAGAGAAACTTTGCTTAAACATTCGAGGGGAGTGTGAGATGAGAAAAGAATGTACATTCAGAATGAATAGAGAGAGGCACGACACGTAGGCCGTATTTTAAAAATTACAAACCATAAGTATCTTAGGGCCATATCATGCACCATACCTATCCAAGCAAATCACAACACAAACATATATGTTACAAACATCTCATGTCATATGAAAGGCTATAAATTTAGTGAATTTATTTTAAATTAGATTGTGTTGCGCTAAGATTAGATAGCAACGGTGGTTCCATACATAGCGAAATGATTCTAAAACAATTTCATCAATCATGGATTCATTAAAAGGATCTCTACGCTTAGATTTCATGCGTTAAAATAATTTGATTAAATCAACATCGTATACATATCTCATATTAGCACATGCAAAAAATTGAGCACAAGATAAAATTCTTAGAACATATAGGTACTTAATTTAAGCAATTATTGACATGGCTCTGATACCACTGTTGGGAATCATGGGAGGCACACAGCAAAAATATTTAAAATTTTGATCCCGATTTTCACCAAGGATCCGTCAAAATTGTTTAAACTGAATAGGTTCAGAGAATTACCTTTTTCTATCGATTAAGTTTGCTGTTTACTCTTCGTCTAGATCATAAGAACTGACCGTAGATCAGCTCCCTCTATTGGTATCCACATAAACAAGGTTCATCAACTCGAATAGTGTGCTAGCACCTGTCTGTACTATGTACGTACAGTTTCGTACATGTCTATACAATTCCGTGCTTGTCCATACACTGTCCCTCTCTCTAGGATTTTTGGAGGCAGCTCTAGCAAAAAAAAAACTTTTCTGATATGAAAACTCTATTTATAGACTAAAGTTTCAGATATATTTAATTAATCAAAATTAATTAAATATATCATTAACTATATTTATTAGTTTAAATTCAAATTTATCTTATAGTTTAAATTTAAACTAATAATATCTAGAGCTTAATTTAAATTTAACTTATCTGATTAGTTTAAATTTTAAATCTATCTAATAGAATCATATTTAAATTATCTGATTAGTTTAAATTTAAATCTATCTAATAGAATCGAATTTAAATTTAAATCTATTTAATAGAATCAAATTTAAATTATCTGATTAATTTAAATTTAAATCTATGTAATAGAATCAAATTTAAATTATCTGATTAGTTTAAGTTTAAATTTAAATTTATCTAATAGAATCAAATTTAAATTATCTGATTAGTTTAAATTTAAATCTCTCTAATAGAATCAAATTTAAACTAATTCATATATATATACATATATATATATATAGTATCAAATATAATATATATTTCAAATTTAATTATTTATATATATATAAATAATTCCTCCATCCTAGATTTAAAAAATTAAATTCATTGAATCTAGACACATTTTTGATTCAATGAATGTGGACATTTTAGCTCGAGTTGGTCTATTCTTATGTGTGACCCTGCAGGCCCATATGATGTTGGCAGTGGGCCAACTGCACTGTTTGACCCACAACTCATAAGCGGCCTCTAGCAAGACATTGTGACTACTCATATCATATGGGATCGGTGATCCGATGCAACCTATCTTACAACCCTATCATATCCCTTTTGTCACACCACATCTAGATCGAGTATGAGGCATGGAAATGTCATCCTCAACTTGCTCGATCGTAACTTTCTCGATCTTCGAGTAGACTGATATAAGATAGAACTCTTTCCATCTGAGTATGGCCATGCATTTCTCAGTCACACTCATCGAGGGGCCCGGAGATATCTCTCTATTAATCAGAGGGACAAATTCCATCTAGACCACTCATCTTCCTCTGCATGGATTCAACTATACCTGATCATAGCCTTTATAATCACCAGGTTAAAGGTGACATTTAGACTATGCCAAAGTACAGTGTCCTTCATGTAGGAATCTATGGTGATTTCAGGTCCAAGGGATCAATGACACAGTTATATATGAGATAAACTTATGACCTAATTCATGTAGCTTATCTCATGACGGGTCTATGCAGCGTCCTATTCTCTAACACACACCTATGATTTTGATTCATATCATCATGCATGATTAACACTTAATTAATCAAAATCATACTAGTCTTAATTCATCATTGTTCCCACAAGGATGATTGACTAGGGACATTTTGGATAATCCAAAAAATAATTTATCTATGGATATTATTATACATAAACATGCAAATAATATAATAATGTAATAAAAGAAAACTCTTATTTCGTAATAAAAATAATGTTCACAATACAATGATTGGCCTAGGGCACAATCTCCAACAGGTGTTACATTTATTGGTATCAGAACAAAGTTCTAGGCTTTCTAAGGTTGTTATGGCTTGAGGATGTGGCTCTAAGGCTATGTAAAGTTTTGTAGAGTTATGAAAAGCCTTGTATGAAGTATTATGGGTGTGTAAACGTGGCTTATAATTATGGTCTTGCTTAGTGAGTTATGGAATGCTCTTGATTAGGTGGTAAGTTATGGGTGAGATTGGCCTCTTGTTCTAGAACATAGTTAGGTGATCCAATGGCAAGAGCTCTATAATCCATAGTAGCCCACTGGGATCAGTGGCAAGCTCTGTGTAATAGGCAGCAAGACAGGATTGTGTGGCTACTAGAGAGGCTTGCCTAGAGAAGTTATGAGAGGCCTAATCTCCCTGAGTGCCACACTCAGACTGTTCGGGGATGTCTTTTCAGAGGTTTTGTCCTGCAACCCTCAAAATAAAACTAGGTTGAACTAAATATGTAGCTAGTGGCACAACCTAGGCCATCTCCCTTGGACATGGAGTTCAATGTTTAATTGGGTTTTCTAAATGTTAAAGGTCCTAAAAGCTATCTAATTTGGGAGTTTTTGATTAAATTAAACTATCTAAAATAAAATTGAAATAAAGTTCCTAAATTCTACCTAATTGGATGAATTATAGGTGAATGATGGTGTGACTAGCTTTGGATTTGTCCCTTGGTATCCACTATCCTTATCCTAATCCAATTGTGATTAATTCTGGTCTAAGAGTCCCTAATTGTGTTCATTGACAAATGATCTTGAATTACCATTCAAGATTCAAGAGACTAGCAATTTGATGTTAATTGAGACCTCAACTCCCTTTAAATTACTAATTCTTGTGATTAAAATCTTTGAACACTCAAATTGATTGATAACTAATTAAGTAGCCTCTGAATCATCATCCAAAGATGTTTAATTAACCAACTAAACACCAAGGAATCCACAAATAGATAATTAGGCACACCAATTCTCACAAGAATACCAATTCTCACAAGCATTTCATCAAACACCTCGATTGCACACTTAGATAATGGCTAATTAGTGTCTAACCAGCCACTAATTACAATTACAAAAAATTCTAATCAAATACAACTTAACCAAGCTTGTACAAGAAAAAGAAAAAGTGTAGGAAATTAAAGAAATCTTAGCCAAAATTCTGAGTTCTTCTCCATAGATTCAAGTTTCCACCAAGGATCTTTCTCCTAGCTAGCCTCAAGGGGAATTAAAGCTTCATTTGAATGGAAGAATGGAGTGGAAATAGAGGAGATGACGTGGTGTATGGCTACTAGACGTGGAATGGACGAAGAAGGCATAGGCTGAGACGATGGAATGGAATGAAATGAGTGACAGAATGTGTGTTTTAGCCTCTGCTCGAATGTATCTTGATGCCCTTCTCACATGAATTTTATTAATTTCACAAGCTCAGCCCCCCATTCCAATTGCCCATAGCTTATTTTCTTCTTTGCATGAATAAGTATGGGCCCCAACGTTATTTCCTTTTCTAATATTCCACGTGCTGCTTCTTTCATTCTGCCCAAGCTTCATGTATGTTTCTTCTCTTAAACCCAGTCCATGTTTTACTCGAGTTTATGAGTTGCTGCTATTCCATGTTGATTCTTCTTTTCTTTACTTCACGTTTTCTACAGCCTTACACTCTTCATGTCAGCTCTATGTGGCTACTACATGCCTCTTCGTCTTTACATGGGCTTCAGAGTATTTCTTTCTCTTTTACTCATCACGTAGCTTGCATTTCAAATCTGGCTGTTTCTCTTCATGCCCGTCTAAGCTGCTACATTCATTCATTTTTTCTTCTTCGTTCCAGAGCGTGGCTTCACCTTCTCTTCCTTCTTCGTGTTTCGATTCAGCCAGCTCCCCTACCCATCGCTTCTTCTTTTCAGCTCATCTTCCTTCACGATTATTCTTTCTTTGCCACGAGTTTCCATGTTAAGTATTAAATCTTCCATGCACGTCTCTCTCCAGCCTCTAGCTTCCTCTCTAGCTTCTCCTTTCAACTCGATGCTTCTTCTACTCCACGTTAGCTTTGCATGCTTTTTCTCTTGTAAATTTTCCTCATCAAATTGTACACATGAAGCCTTCATTTCTTCTTCAATTCAATTTCCATTCAAGCTCTAATTTTCATTGAAAATATGCACAAAAAGAGTGGAAAGGATGAAATAGAAATATTCACAAAATTCAATTAAAAAGATTTATGCATTAAAATTCCACAATTTTGCAAATTAACTCCCAAAATATAGAAATGACTACTAAAACAAAATGTTATCTAATTAAAGTCTTAAAGCCATAATTCATTATTAAAATGCTTCAGTTAGGAGACTTAAAACATATAAAATTCATGGTTATCAAATTCCCCCACACTTAAACTTTTGCACTCCTGAGCAAAGCTCAAAATCCAAGATAAAAGATTGAATTGAAACACTAGGCTTGCATGATGGCAAGTGGGAAATGAAAATGGAAAAGAAAGTGTGAAAATCACAAGTTAGAGACTAATCACAACTTTTCATCACTTCAACAATCAAAGATACTTTCATTTGCATCAAGAAATAAGATCCGTGGCAATTTATTTGAAAAGAATGAATTGAAATGCATAGCTTCTCACTTGGATTGGTGTTTACTCTCAACTCTCAAGTGTTTAGGCAATGTGTTTCACTCAAACTTCACCTATCAAAGTTCACTACCATAGGCTTGTTAAGCTTTTAAATCTCCACCACTCATGCCAAATGCAATGCACAAATCAATAGGACTTTATTAAGGGTTGTAGCGAGGTTAAGGGAATGAAACGAATGGGTACAAACAAGAAAGTACAAACAAATAGACACCTTAGAACTCTAAGAGCAATAAAATGGAGATTTAGGATAGGGAAAAATGTGCATTCAAGGCCTTATTTCCAACTAGCAATAGGTAACTATAACTCAATTTGAAACACTTCTTTCTTTTGATTTTCAATAACTTTTCCTCTTTTTCTTTTTTCATTGCTTTTCTTTTATTTTTCTCTCTCTTTCTTTTTAGAACAAATTCTTTGAATAACAATGGCCTTAATGGATGCAAAGCTTACATTCACCTATCTTATTTAGATGTAATGCTCCTTAAAATTTTTAAGGCATCTTAAAACAAGGTGGGAAAACATTTTAAATGGCTATAGGCTAACAAGAAAATAAAATCAAGGTTCAAAGCGGCTAAACAATGGATAAAATGTATGTAGGTTAGCTTTTTGGCTATCTAGGTACAAAAGAAAAGAATGCCTTATCATTTTTATGCATGCAAATGCAAATGTGATCTCAACAGAGTATCAAGACAAGTTCTAGCGTGAATGGGTGATAAGTGAATACACACTAGAAATGAACAATTAAGGCTCAAATTCTCACCAGCTAATAACTATCAAATAATTCATTGAAATCAAATTTATTACCAGTTCACTTGAATTAAAACAGAAGATTCATCAATTATCATGTCAAAGTGAATCTAAGCTACAATCATCTTAACTTGCAACTTTTATAGAAAAACTAAAAAAAATAATCACGCTATTTTTAAAAAATTTTCTAAAAAATTTTCAATTTTTTTTTTTTAAACAAGGAAAAGATAGATGGAATGAAATGACTCTCTCCTCTATACTTAAATATTGCATTGTCCTCAATGTCAGCACACAATCCAGTAAACAGATAAACAACACAAGATAAAGAGTGAAAAGAGAGAATACAACTAGATAAATTTGAAAATGGAAGGTCTCAAGGGTGGCTCAAATTCCTATGTAGCTGGTTAGCAATTTATTTCCTACAAAATAGAAATAAAAATAACTGTAATGCAGAAAAAAAAAACTAAATCCTAAACTACAAAGAACTCCATAAAAGACTAACTAATCATATCTATCAAAAATAAGAATTAAAACTACTTTATTTCTCCTTAGCTGAACAAATTTGAGTCTAACCACTTTAAAGCATTTTGATTGATCATGCAGTGATGACTCATGGACTTTCTCAACCATCAGTGGTCTTGGAAAGTCAGATTCAGCATATTTAGAAACAAGAAAAGAAGGAAAATGAAATTTAGGACATTTAAAACTAAAGAAAGAAAATTTGAAATCAAATTTAAACTTTGAACTATCTAAAAATCTATCAAAACTAATGAAATCTACTGGACTCTCATCAATAAGAGTCACTACATCAGCAAAAGAATTAAATTGCAACTTCTCACAGTCCTTTGAGTTCAAGTCCTCCAAGGTATCTGGCAGTTGCTTTTTCCCAGTTAGGAGAGTCTGTGGCTTGTTGGAAACTACTTCACCAACTTCAAGAATCTGTTCGGGACTCTCAACAAGAGAAACAGTATCTTCCCTAACCAAAGAGACATTAGTAGGCTCACAATATTCTAAGCAATAATCAACAACTAAATCTAGTCTCTTACTAGTATCAATAATAGCACAAAAATCAATAGGATTTTCAACATCAACAATATCACTATGCATGCTCTCATTAATACTAGTATGACCAGTAGAATTAGTCTTATTAATAATTTCAGTGGAAGCAAAGGATTCCATGAATTCAATAGACTTATCAGACTCCATAAACTCATTTATCTCAGCACACATAGGACTTGTATGCAATTCATCACATAAACATTTAAAAGTGGGGTCTGAATCATCAACAACAACAAGCTGCTCAATAATTTTATTGTCTATATCCTTTTCACATGCTACATTTACCACTTCATCAGTCATACCATTACATGCTAGTGAGGAATCATGATGATCAGAATATGTGAGAAACTCACTAGTCTCAATGAAAGTGTTAATTTGAAAGAATCCATCACATACAGTAGATCCAGCACACAAACAATCAAGAGATGAATCTAAATCAGCTATGTCACATGGTCTAGATGATATATTGTCCCTAAACTCAGAAGATGCATCATCAACAGACTTATTAACTAATTCTCGACTAGGAACAGAATAATCATCACATTCCAAGTCACCCCCACACTTATCTACTACCCTAAACTCAATAGATTCATCAATTGGTTCAGACATGAATTTATCACTATGGTCACAACTAGGAGTAGAAATTCCAAGTGCATCAGTACATAAGGATTCATGAACATCAACAAATGTGTCAATTTTGCTCAATGAGTTACCACAATCAACCAAATCAGGAGATTCAACAATTATTTCCTCACCAACATCATCATCATGCAATTCAGAATCAACAACATTATATGCATTAGTAGTCACAGTGCTATCAAGTAAACTAGATTCAGTTCCAACAAATTGCAATGTATTAGAAGATGGAAGGATATTACCCAGTGAATAGGATTCTTCCTCCTCTATGCATTCCCTTCTAATTTGCTCTTTAGTTAATTCAGTAGCACTTGAAGTCGGTTGATTCATTTGAATTCCCAAATCCTTTATAAGGTTATCCATCATTTATTGGTCTTGAAGTTGCAACCATTCAGTTCCTTGTTCGATCATTTGCTGCAATTGTTGGTTTTGAAGAATACAGGCTTCCATTAGCTGCATCATCCTCTCTTCCGAACTCGGATCCCTCTGGGGCTCTTGTTACATGTATCCCTCATGATAATTGTAAGGATGATATTCTGGCTCTTGCATATTGTAATTGTGGTTTGGCTCATAATGATGGTGGTAATTTAGGTGTACTTCATATGGATTGTGGTATGGTTCAATGGAATTGGTGTGAACTGCATAGGGATGGTGGTATGGTTGGTAGCATGGTGGTTGGAATTATTGATATTATTGTGCTTGTCGTTCTTGTCTTTGTCGTTCAAGAATACCACGACACATTTAAAATGGCTTTATCCAACTTTTGGGAAATCCTATCCTCTGCACAAGAATCATGGACACCTTGATTAGAATAATAAGGATCCATTTAAAGCAAAGAAAAATAAGAAGCACAATTAATTTCAGCACAAACAAATCACTAACAAATTGTAATTAAATTTAATTCTAAATCAAGTGAATAAAATTCAAATGAAGATAAGACTTACCTAACTATAAAAAAAACTCCTAAATAGAGGTTAATGACACAAGACAAACTCACAAAAAATAAAGAAATTAAATCCAAAAAAATTGAAAAATTCCTACAAAATTCGAAAAAGTGCCACAAACGTTGGAATTTGGCCAAAAAATGGTCTACCTAATAGCTTTTCTATTACTTTTGCTCAAAACACCAAAAAACCTTAAAAAACAAAGTTTGAGAATTTTCTGGGCACTTTAAACAAAAACTCCAGCAAGTAGTCTCTTGATTCAAGCAACTGAAATGATCTAAATCAAAGTTCAAAATAGAACAAAAACTAAGGTAAAACATAACCAAAATAGAGCTAAAACAAAACAAAAACACTTAGAAAATTTTCTCAAACAATTGAGAATCCAAATCCCCTGCAACGACGCCAAATTTTGAGAGGTTCTGTCGCGCAACCCTCAAAATAAAACTAGGTTGAACTAAATATGTAGCTAGTGGCACAACGTAGGTCATCTCCCTTGGAAATGGAGTTCAATGTTCAATTGTGTTTTCTAAATGTTAAAGGTTCTAAAAGCTATCTAATTTGGGGGTTTTTGATTGAATTAAACTATCTAAAATAAAATTGAAATAAAGTTCCTAAATTCTACCTAATTAGATGAATTATGGGTAAATGATGGTCTTGTGACTAGCTTTGGATTCGTCCCTTGGTATCCACTATCCTCATCCTAATCTAATTGTGATTAATTCTGGTCTAAGAGTCCTTAATTGTGTTCATTGGCAAATGATCTTGAATTATCATTCAAGATTCAAGAGACTAGCAATTTGATGTTAATTGAGACCTCAACTCCTATTAAATTACTAATTCTTGTGATTAAGATCTTTGAACACTCAAATTGATTGATTAACTGATTAATTAGCCTCTGAATCATCATCTAAAGATGTTTAATTAACCAACTAAACACTAAGCAGTCCACAAATAGACAATTAGGCACACCAATTCTCACAAGCATTTCATCAAACACCTTGATTGCGCACTTGGATAATGGCAGGAAAATGCAAAATTCAGTATTTAATCCAATCAATTAATCAATAAAAAGACTTCCTCATCAGTGTCCAACCAGCCACTAATTACAATTACATAAAATCCTAATCAAATACAACTTAACCAAGCTTGTACAAGAAAAAGAAAAAGTGTAGGAAATTAAAGAAATCTTAGCCAAAATTCTGAGTTCTTCTCCATGGATTCAAGCTTCCACCAAGGATCTTTCTCCTAGCTAGCCTCAAGGGGAATTAAAGCTTCATTTGAATGGAAGAATGGAGTGGGAATGGAGGAGATGGCGTGGTGTGTGGCTACTGGACGTGGAATGGACAAAGAAGGCGTAGGGTGAGATAATGGAATGGAATGAAATGAGTGACAGAATGTGTGTTTTAGCCTCTGCCCGAATGTATCTTGATGCCCTTCTCACGTGAATTTTAATAATTTCACATGCTTAGCCCTCCATGCCAATTGCCTGTAGCTTATTTTCTCATTTGCATGAATAAGTGTGGGTCCTAATGTTATTTCCTTTTATAATATTCCACGTGCTGCTTCTTTCATTCTGCCCAAGCTTCGTGTATGTTTCTTCTCTTAAACCCAGTCCATGTTTTGCTCGAGTTTGTGAGCTGCTGCCATTCCATGTTGATTCTTCTTTTCTTTACTTCACGTTTTCTACAGCCTTACACTCTTTATGTCAGCTCTACATGGCTACTGCATGCCTCTTCGTCTTTACATAGGCTTCAGAGTACTTCTTTCTCTTTTACTCATCACGTAGCTTGCATTTTGAATCTGGCTGCTTCTCTTCATGCACGTCTAAGCTGCTACATTCATTCATGTTTTCTTCTTCATTCCAGAGCATGGCTTCACCTTTTCTTCCTTCTTCGCGTTTTGATTCAGCCAGCTCCCCTGCCCATAGCTTCTTCTTTTCAGCTCATCTTCCTTTACGATTATTCTTTCTTTACCATGAGTTTCCATATTAGCTTTTAAATCTTACATGCACGTCTCTCTCCAGCCTCTAGCTTCCTTTCTAGCTTCTCCTTTCAACTCAATGCTTCTTCTACTTCATGTTATCTTTGCATGCTTTTTCTCTTATAAATTTTCCTCATCAAATTGTACACATGAAGCCTTCATTTCTTCTTCAATTCAATTTCCATTCAAGCTCCAATTTTCATTGAAAATCTACACAAAAAGAGTGGAAAGGATGAAATAAAAATATTCACAAAATTTAATTAAAAAGATTTATGCATTAAAATTCCACAATTTTGCAAATTAACTCCTAAAATATAGAAATGGCTACTAAAACAAAATGTTATCTAATTAAAGTCTTAAAGCCATAATTCATTATTAAAATGCTTAAGTTAGGAGAATTAAGACATATAAAATTTGTGGTTATGATCTTACCCGATGCAGGGGCAAGCAGTGAGGCAACACAATATGAGGTAAAGCTGCTACTGCACAGAGTGATGGTTGTCTGAGTTATCCCTTTTAGCCATAACAACCAGATATTATGATGGCGTAAAGAGCCCAGAAAGTAATTTTCTCAAGCCAGAGGTTTGAGTTATAAGTTACACTTCATAAAGCCCTGACAACCCAGAAGTGATAGTTAGTTATGCATGAACAAAGTAAGAGGTAGAACCCTCTTGCTTTGATAATGGGCTATATACAAAGGCAGTGAGGCTTGGATTAAGTGGCTAAAGAAACTCTAAGTTATAGTGGAGTGTATTGTATTAGGAATGTCCTTGTCGGTCATATTCAAGCCAACCCAAGGAATGAGCTACTATAGGGTTGATCGACGCACAGAGAGTGGGAACCCCTAGTATAAGTAAAGAAAAAGATCAATAAATGGTCATGAAAGATTAGTAAGTAACATGTGATTAGTGGGCCTAACAGTTGAGACTGAGAAGAGAGATCAACATTAGAGAATGTCAGACACAGGAATAATAAGATTGTTAAGACCCACCTCTAAGGCGTTGACTCTAACCTAGGATGCTACCTAGTGAAACACTAAATCACAAGCTAATATGATGAGTTTAAGATCATGTAGACATTATTAGGAAAACTTTATTAATAGGATCTAAAATTTTGTACTGTAATATATGAAATCTTGTTGATAAGATCCAGGATCCTGTCGACAGGATATTAATGTAGTCTTGAAATTAACATAAGATAAGGCTACCAGCAGTGAGGAATATAGTGAGTGCTCCAGAAGGGTGTGCCTCATAAGTAACACCTAAAGATAAGTATGATTAGTCCAGTGATAGAGATTTAGAAGAGAATGAGAATAGTTTAAAAGTATTAAGTTTATTATAAGCCTATATGAGTTAATAGGGCTTATTCTAAGTTACAGGTCTGATGAGATAGGTAGCCTAGGCTAAGTATAAGCTAAAGCCTAAAGGAAGTGACTAGTAGCATCGTCCAGGTGAGATATGTAGAAGAAAACACAATGTAAAAGGAGAAATTAATATGACTAAAAGCTTAGTAAAAGTTCTCCCCAGATCTAGAAAGGGAAAGTAAGACACCCTAAGTTAGGAAAACCACCCAGTAGTGGTTAGCAAGTTCCCTTAGAGAGACCTCCTGAATTGTAGAGTATATTGATAAGGGAAGCAAGGAAAAGTTGAGAAACTAGCTATAGAAGAAACACCCTCACTTTATTATTACTAGATGAATAGACTAAGCACATAAAAGTAAACAAATAGAGGTCTAATAGTTAGTCAGACGAGCTCCCTTATATAAGAATAATATAAGGTTAAGACACGTGAATAATTAGAGCACCCAGAGCATAAGCCTTTAGTAAGATAGAATCCAGACATTGAGATTACGTGTCCTGGATTAGGTTAGTAAAACCCTAAAATTAGTGCACTGTGCTCCTGGGAATGAGACTAAAGAGATTAAATAGAAAGAAAGCCTAGCTTTGACTTGAACATAGAAACGAATGGAGACAAACAGTTAATGCCTTAATACCCTCAGGGAAGCTCGAGGGAGCTAGAGACTACTTAAGAAGGTGAGCTTTTGCATTAGGTAGAGAAAGAATGTAAGCCAAAAGCATCACAAAATGTAATTCCTGAGATTACATAAAATAGAATTTTTCTTACAGAGGGACGGTCTAGTTAAGAGCAAAGCAAGAGTATGAGAGAAAGTAGACCCCCTTGATGTTATAAAGAGTGAATAAGTAGAGGAACCCAGGAAAAATGCAAGTGCTTTTGAGCGTAAAGAAACATGAATTAGCAAGAGGGACAATCAGTAGTATAACATCCTTTTACCAAAGTAAAAGGATTGTAAAGGTAAGAGAGAGAGAATATATGACAATGTCAAGCCGAAGACATAATAGATTAAGAATAAATATCAACTTGATGTGCTTGAGTATTTGAGAAAGCAAACTTGTCCTTGGCATAGATACCCTTTTAGCATGATAGTTCCTAAAATAGAAACAGTTAGGCAATGTAAAGTGACCTCGAGATGAAGTAGAGGAAGGGTCCTATTTTCCCTAAGTATCCTACGAGAATAGGACAGATAAAGAAAAGTAAGAGAGGAATATTTTAGATTATTGGAAAACTTGTAATATACAAGCATTAGTGGCTTTGAGCTCAGTCCTAAGGCACCTGTGTATTAGTGTTTGATGTTATGGTTTGCTTGCAACAATGGTTACATAATATTGGGTCTGGCCAACCCAGTAGTAATGTGACTTAAGTGTGTAGCAAATGATGGCATCAATTATCAAAATGTCCCGATAATCGAAAGGTATTCTAGTTAGTTAAATAACGAGATGAGTCAGAAAAAAGTGGTAAAGGGATTTTAGAAATATTAGAATAGTAAGAAAAGCATGCAAAAAAAGGACTCCCCAGTAAAGAATAATAATATAGAAAAGAAATGCTAATAGTAAAAAATGTTCAAATTCAGATAGCATGAGTTCAATATGAATGATCTGAGTTCCTTATAATAAAATTTAAACAAAATGAGAAGGGACCAGTGTATAGCCTCTCTCCTACCAGAGATGTTAGGTACACTAAATGTGTGAGATGCTCGGGTGCTAAAGCACTCAAAAGCAAAAGATAGGCATAGTCAAAAATTGCAAGATATGAGAGAAAAAATATAACAAGTACAAATAAAGTAAGGTAAGTTAATAGAGTAAGAAAAGAAAGTCCAAGTACAAAGTGTTGAAGTGGGAACCTAAGGATCCCATAAGGAGTAGTAAAGGAAAATTAAAATGCTTCTGAGTATTAATATGATAGGATCCAAGAGAATCAAATAACACAGAACCCACTTCGCACGAAGAGCATGATGTACTTCTAAGTTTAGCCTCAGTTATTATGAGCAATGGTTACCAGACTTATTGAGCATGTGTTTTACTATCAGATACAATGATCTTAGTCTTTGACATCTCCCAGAGATGGATCACAGTAGATCCTAGTAAAGCACAGTGGTTGCAGCAGACCTTAGCAGGACTCTGAGAGGTTGTAGTAGACCTAAAGGTTGCAATAGATCCCACAGAGTCATAGAAAGCCCCCAGTTACAGTATGATAATTCTCTGGTGAGATGATTGTAACGTCCAATTTTCGTTAAATGACAGAAACAAACGTATTTTTAAAGCAAGTCCTCCGAAATAAATTAGTTAAGGTCCTAAAAATTTTAAGTAACATTCTAGACTCCTAAAAATGAGAATCCTAGCCTCAGACAGAAGGAAAAATAGACCTAGAATGAAGAAACATTGATGGAAGTCTTACAAAACGTAATGGCATTTTTCTAATTTTAAGCAAATTTTGGAATTCACATTGGAGGGCTTTTTAGATGAAATTTTTTAGTTCTCTGAGGTTCTTAAAGGCTCTGAAAACCATGAGAAGTCCCAAAATAGTAAAATACCCTCCAGTGGATATTTTCTAATGTTGGTGTGCTCGAACTTTGACAGATTCGTTCGAAAAGGTTTTAGCTCCGATTTGAGTCATTCCAAAATTATTTTACTAAATTGGGAACCTAAATTTCATAATAGAAAAGATAGTTCTCAAAAAGGAGATAAAACAAAGGAGAAACGAAAATGCAAAGAATGAAGGACAAAATATAAATTTTTGAAAAATGCTTCACCCTCCCCCTATATATAGGTGGCACCCTACTTTCTCCTTCATTTAGACTCAGAATTTTCTGCCAAATTTTAGAAGAGAGAGTTATGGTTTTAGGCACACAAGAGAGAAAGAAGAAGAAGGAGAAATCCAAGCTTTAAGGTATGGTTTCATGGTTGTTTTTCATGCTTTCTTCCATTCACACCTCTTCTCCTTCCTTCTCCTTTGTTTCTTTTGATTAAAATGAAGTTTAAAAATCTGATTTAAGGGAGAAACTTAGGGGAAATTTTGGATTTAAAGAGAGGAGGTTGGAGAAAGCAAGAAAAATTAAGAAAACTAGGTAATTTCTCTTCCTATGGTTGCTACCTTTGATTCCCTTTTCTTCTCCATTTTGCCACACCTAAAGAACCCTAGGAGGAGTTGATTTTTTGTAGAACCAAGGGTGAATCTAAGGAAAAAGGGTGTGGAGATTAAGAATATGCAAAGAAAATTAACAAACAACCATTAGATTTCAAGATGCAAATTCTAGGGTTTCAAGTACACCATGTAAAATCTGATTTTGTATGATGATTCCTAGGCATAAATAAGAGTTTAAATGAGTTTCTAAGATCCCTAAGAGGCTCCTCACATGCATCTCCCTTTGAGAAAACAAAGAAAGCTCTATGGAACCTATTAAGGCTCTATGTCTCGGCCAAGCAAGGAAAGCATAGCTAGGGAGACTTTTAAATTTTTCTAAGCCCATTCTTGAGTCATATATGATAAATGAAAATGAGGGGAGGCCTTGGGAAAAAATTTAAAACTCATAGAAAGTGAGTTGGTGCTTTAGGTTCCATATTATAACCTAAAGAAGCAACAAGTAGTTAGGCTCTTGGTTTTGATTGTGTGGTGACTCCAAGAGGGTTAAAAGGAGTCAAGAATCATATTTGGAAGGAAAGAATGGAGCTTAGAATTTATTTGAGGGGTGTTGCTTCATTAGGTGCAATTATGGAACCATAATAAGGTTATAAGCCAACCTCATGTCTAAGCAAATTGTATGGCCGTAGAATTGAGTTTATGAACATAATTGGCTTCCATAAATTGTGTTTAGGCTAATAGAAACCTCCCCCACACTTTTGTGTGTGTGTGTGGCTAAAAAGGGGGCTTGGATTTAAAGGAAAAAGGGGAGCTCATTTGGAGCATTTCCACCATGCCCAAAATTTGAAATGTGTTTGTTTGTTATTTTCTTAGAGGATTTTCGGAGATAGAAGCTAGGAGGGATCTTGGGTAAGTATAAATTCTCCATTTCAATGTATTTTCTATTGGTTTAAGACCCCCATGGTTGGTTTATAGTATGGGTATTAATTTTATTCAAATTTGCTTAAGATTTAGGGTGATACGTTGAAGTTTCTAGCAGAGGAAACATTTAATCCAAATTTTCTCTTGTAATAGCTAGGCTAAGGTAGCATTATTGTTAGTTCTCCAGAAAATTATCTGCAAGTGAGGTAACTGGGGATTTTGTAATTCCATGCATATATCTGTTTTAATTTTATATTTGCTATACATGAAAGATTTGAAGCGCTAAATGAATTGATTGGCTATCTGTTATATTGTGTTGGAACCTTGTGAGTCCATAGTGGAGCTATGGTGTGGCTACCAGCCATGCATGTGCTTCAATCAGGCACCGGGTTATGATCAGACCCAGATGCACTGAGCCTTAGTTGTGCTTATTGGGAAGTGGGTGCCATGGATGGGCCTTTCCTAGCATTATTAGCCTTTAACATGTGAAAATGTGATTGCTAGTATAGGATGGTAATCATAATAGCCTAATCATTTCATTTGTTGATATGATTGATATGATTTTGATGCTCATTTTGATTCATGCATATATGTTAATTAAATTGGAATATATGAATGAATTTGCTTTTGGTTACTGAGATTCAAATCTCACCTCATTTAATAGGATCATACTTTCAGGTGAAGGCCCTTCGGCTAAGGATAAGGGGAAGCAGGTGGATGAAAATCCATGAGCTCTAGCCATATTGGAGGAGGTTACACTTGGGCTGATATGAGTAGAGTAGATGCAAATTTTGTTATTCTTTTATAGCATCATCATGTAATCATATTGCCAAGTGTAGGTGTTTGTATTTTGGTTACTTAGAATGTATCTATTGAGAAGTTAGGCCTCATTTTAGTTTGGTATTGGATGTATGAGTTGTAGCATCTGATGTAGAAATTTTGTAGATCTTATGATATGGTTTACTTTAGCTTGAGCTAGATGTTGGCTTAAGCTAGTGATGCATGGAACCTTTAATGGAATATGTGTTTGAATGATAATTATTGATAGTTCATGAATTCTTGTTGTCTCTAATTTTTGAACTTGCTGATATATAATAGTTGGATGAGTAGAAATTAACATTTAAGGCTTGGACTAGTAATGATAGATAAGCTAGGTAAATTAGGCAAATGAAAGTTATTAGAGCCCCATAAATTAAAGCAAAGTGATCCTAGGGTGTCCCTAGAAGGAGAGTTGGGATGTATGAGACAAAATTTTGAAGTTGTAAGACCAAAAGGTGTTTCGCCACGGCTAATAAAGGCGAAGTCACCGAGGGAGAGTACCAGAGAGCAATTCACCGCGATGAGAAGTATAATTAGCCGCGACGAAATGTGAGAAGCCAAACTAGACATCATCTAGAGGGCAATTCGTCGTGGCGAAATGGGGAATTGGCCATGGTGAACTTTGTGAAAATGTCTCAGGTATTCCAGAAAGGAATTAGCGACAACGAAATTGGGATTTGGCCATGGCCAATAGTGAGAGGCAAGTGAGGTAGGCTCTAGGAGGTCCTCTCACCGCAATGCCATATAGGCTCACTGTGGCACCATGTAGGCTTGCCGTGAAGCTGTAAGAAGTTAACCCAAGAGTATTTGGGCGCGGTGTGAAAGTATTTAGTTGCGGCAAAGGTCTTAAAACTCTTACATTAACCTAGAAACCTTGGTTTTTCCTATAGCAACATCAAGGGGTGACTTAGAAGAACTTGTAAGGGGTTCTTGAGAGTTGAAAATCAATAGGTAATAGGTTTAAAGGCTATTAATTGGAGATTTGTTTCACTCATGCACATGAATGCTTGTAAATGTTTGGTTAATGATTCTAATAATATTAAGGTTCAAATTTTCTTACTTTTTCCTAAATTGATTAATTTAAATAGTGTTCAACCTTGATCTATGACTATCAATCGTATGTTTAAACTTAATTACCATAATTAGAAGTTAAGGTCATTACACTGAGTCTGGTAGACCATTGCCACAGAGATATGAAGGCCTTACTCAGACAGTTAGACCATTGACTAGATCTCTTGAGAGATGAGCATAGTGTATGGGATGAGGAAAGCAAGAAAATAGCTTTCCAGAGTTAGAACCAGATAAGCCACTACCCAGTAGATATTAGCCCTAATCGAGGGATATAGAGATCCCTATATGCTAGCCTATGTATTCAGAAAGGAGGTTAGGTACAATTTTTAAATGAGGTAAATGGTATCTCTAGTGATCAAGACTGTGAGTATAATTAGCATCCCACCAGAATTCAACATTAGTTAGTTACTCTTTGATGCCAGTATGAAGAATATAAGTTAGGCCTACCAGTGTTGAGATGAGGGACTACAAAATCCCCACTCCTGAGTAGAAAGAGTAAGGAAAAGTCCAGGCCTAAAGAGACAAATACATTAGTAAACTGAGAAACTATGATCGTTAAAAGTGAAAACTCCCCAAAGAAGTTGTAATCCTAGTAAGCAATTGAGATACGAGGCCTATGATAGAAAGAAATGCAAATTGTGATTATGGGACGAGTTAGTAAGAAAGAATGTAGAGATAAATAATAGACAGTATATTTAAACAAGTAAGTAAACAGATAGAAACCTCTAATGGCTGTAATGATCAGAAAAAAGATGATGAAACCTTATGAGAAGCCATTGGGAGAGGACATAAGAGATTTGATATTAAATAAATTATCTCCTGAGATATGTAAATGAGTCCACTAAAAAAAAATATTAACCTCTACAAACGAGTTGAGACTAATCTAATATAATTAGTAAGCTCTCCCAGGATAAGCCTCAAGAGTCAAAAACTTCTTTCCCTCATGAAAAGAACTAGCATGCACTCTATAACCATAGATCCCTCACTAAGGGCTAGTAATGAAAATTGTAACACCATAGATTTCTAGCTTTGCCTCATGCTATTTTTAAGTCTCATGCCATGTATTTCTCAAGGACACAAAAAAAATTATATATAAAAAATGAATATTTTTGCATTGCGTATAGGGTGAAATTTTCATTTAATGTCCCGTGGGCCATGTGAGCTCATGTATCACATTCTCATATTTAATTATATAGATACAACTTAGATCTATCATCAAAAGTGGTCTACAACTCGTGCAAGGCAAGGAAATACATAAAATCCATGGTAGCTACCTTGGCTAGAATTTTTCCTTTTCTGTCGCACAATTTGGAAAATCATAATTAATTCTAAAAAAATTGAAATCATGCATTATTTACCATTCTAGAAAACTACATATATCTACTTTATGTTAAAAATATGTCCAAGGTATGAAACATCACACAGAAGACATTTGACATTCAAAAAGGTGCACAGGTCTGACTGGCTACTAGTACTGATATAGCTTTCTACTATAAATTTAAAAAATATTCATTTAATTCCAAACAAATCTAATCCATACAAATGGTAAAAATCTAGAAATCTAAGGATGTTAGCTAGAGGAAAAAAATAACTTTAGACTAGTTTAGGAATGTCCAAGAGTCAATAACCAATCAAATAGTAACCTAAGTCAGTTTGGATGCTTGATACTAGATAGAAACTTAAAAAATTTATATCTCCCCCTCTAGACATCCAAATAAGCTGTTTCTAGTTGTCACAAGTCACTAAGAATGTCTAGTTTCTCTTTATAAAATTTTGTGGCAATTGAACATCATTTACCCCTTGACTGAAAAAATTCATTTTCGAACCAGTGTGAATAGTACCTTGAACCAAAATCAGAATTTTTCCCAACTTTGAAAATTCATCAAATATTCCATAGACCTCTAAAAATTTTGTACTTTAGCTTCTTAAAAAGCTCTCAATGCATGCCAAATCTCATATCAAGAAGAGTTCGTTTGGATAAAAAGTGGTATAGGTTTCCAATATGGTCAATTTTGGTCCATATTAGATACCAAATGTGTCCAAATGGTCTTTCTTGATGTTTGGCACCTCTTGGGCAAGTTTAAAAGCTTGAATATGACTTGTATGAACTACCCAAGTGGTCCCAAATCTCATGCATCTCAATTTGTTCATTCCACTTCCATTTACACATACATTTCCATGATGTAAGTTTGCCATTACATGTTCAAATTGCACATTTCCATACATATAACCTTAAACTTCATTTGTACATGATAGATTAGTATAATTATACATGTTTATAACATCATAGGACATATACAATCATAGATTACAACAATTGCCATTCATATGGCCTTAAAGAGACAAAACCTATACACTTTGATGTCAAAATCTCATCTCCCAAGGTGTGGGCTCTCATTGCCTTGTCCACTTGATCCACCTAGCATGTTAGAACATTGGAAAGGAGGGAATGAGATTCAAAGAATCCCAATAGCTTATCTTCCTTTCAATCACACATAAAGTATGCAATACAAGCCTTGAAAATGCATGCATGGACATGTTAACATATGTGAGCATTCAAGAAATAGTTTTGGCATTTAAACAAGTCATACATAGCATGCATAAGCTTGCTAAGTAAGTGGATTAGCCTCACCCATTCACTTGTGGATTTTGGACATGACTCATGCATTTTGTTAAAAGGTTTTTGACTGAACCTTACTCTTGGGAGTCAATCTTACTTTTGGGAGACTCTTTACTTTGTCTTAACTAACTTTAAAGGTTCTTGACTCATCCTCACCATGGCTAGAGGGTTCTTGGCTTCCCCACCCTCAAGCAAACCAAAGCAAGCCATAAAACATCATTTGAATGCATAAAATATCATCATGGTACCATGGAAATAAAGCTCATGCTAAAATACTTTTCATAGCTCAAAACACATATACACACATTCAAAGACAATGTAAGCACACATTTATGCATGAGAGAAGGTGGAGAGAGCTACCTTGTGTAATGACCCTAACTTCTAATAATCATAATTAAGGTTAAGTACATGATTACTAACCATAAAATTTCAATTAGGGTTGAAGTCATTACAACTAATTATATTCGAAAAATGTTAGGAAATTTGAACTTTAATGTTATTAGGGTCATTAATTAGGCAACCACAATTATTCAAAAGTGCAAGTGAATTTAATCATTAATAAGGAGCCTTTGATTCTCCCATCCACTAATTCCAACTCATAAAAACCTCTTACAAGTGTTTCTAAATCATTCCTTAGTATTACCATAAAAGAAATTAAAGTTTCCAAGTGAATATGAGAAATTGAGCACCTTCACCACGGCTAAATCCCCTTTCGCCGCGCCCAATTACTCTTGGATTCAAGTCCTTACACCTCCATAAATTTCACGCATTTTGCCGCGGCCAAATACCCCTTTGCCGGGGCCAAATACCCTCTGGAACACCCCCAAACTTGTTTCCCAGGCTTAGCCGCGGCAAACATCGCCAATTTCTCTCTGTTTTCTTCCCTGGCAGGTTCGCCACATTTGGCCGAGGCCAATTAATTGTTGGCCGCGGCCAATTCTTCTCTGTTTCTATTTGGCCTAGGCCAATTAAATGTTGGCCGTGGCCAATTCCCTTCTGTTCCTATAACTCCCAAAATTTCATCTCATGCTCTCCAATTCCCCCTCTAGCAATCCTTTAGGCCACTTTAACTTAGTTGGTGAAGATTTAATGTCTTTCTTTCACCTAATCTACTTAACACATCTATCATTACATATTTAAAATTCAAATGTAGATCCTTAATCCTCTAGCTACCATAAACTAGTGAGTTCATAGATTAATGACAGTAAATGTATTATGGTCACAAGGTGCATGGGGTCAATGCTTAATGTTATATAAAATCAAATCACTTATCCATTATTAGCCAATTACAATCATAATGTTCAATTCCATGATAATCAAATTACATATACAATCCCTATACTTGGCAACTCATGATGCAATGCAGCAATGATACAGAACTAATAATTTAGTTACAATACATTTTGTCAAAGCTCTCAAGCCTATGTACTACCAAACCATTTAATGATCTTCTATTAATTTTCTCCTTGCCACTAAAAGGTCCGGCCCCTGAAAATGTTAGCCCACAACGGGGTGAGATATACAATCTTAGTAATAAAAGGAAATTTCCATATATATGTACAAGTCAATTAATCCAATGCAATTTCATGTCATCAATACCAGAATCATCAATTCAATTAGCAAATGAACTAGTTGAGCTACCAATGACTACTGTCCCATACTAGCAATCATACACAACATGTTAATGGCCAATAACATAGAGAGAGGCCCATCCACGACACCTACTCCATAATGAGCACAACTAAGGCTCAGTGCATCTGGGGTTTGATCACAATCCAGTGCTCGATCGAAGCACATGCACGGGTGGCAGCCGCACCATAGCTCCACCATGGACTCACAAGGTCCAATCACAATAGCAATCAAGTAGTCAACCAGTCATTTAACATTTCAAAATCAAGTATGTGTAACAAATAGCAGATTAAGATGAGCATATACATGGAATTAGGAAAATAACCCCAGTTACCTCAATGAAGCCAATTACTCTTCCCCTAGCTACCACAATAATCCAAATGTATACCAAGCCTATAACAAGCATAATTATCATCATTTCTAATCACAATCAAATATCCAAAGAGTTGAACTACTAATGACAGACTAGAGGTTACTCACCTAATTACCAAGGGATTTAATTTTGGATTCCAACTTTCCCACACCAAAAATTGTCATAGTTCATTCCAATATCTAGGTAATTTCACATGAAACCAAAGCCCATATCATAGGTCAACTATAGGGGTCTCAAACTAATAGAAAATGCATCAAAATGGGAAGAAGATACTCACTTAATAACACCCGTAGCCTCACCTTCGAAAATCCACCATGGAAGCACCAAAATTCGCATTTCAATAATCAAGCCCAGAAAATTTAATTTTCCACCATTATCTCCTTGTAATCTCACACAATAACAGAACCCATTATGATAATACATCCTTATGGGCATTTTCTAGCAAAGTGATTTACAAAATGGAAGGGAAAAGCTTACCTAAACCTCCCTCTGACCTCCAAGTCCGAAAATCTTGCAGGGAATCACCCAACACCAAATTTCAGATTTGAGAAGAAGATGAAAATTCTCAAACCCAGAAATTAATCGGACCAAAATGAAGAGGAGAATGAGAGGGTTAAGTTATATATAACTCACATTGGCTAAATCATCCTCTAGAAGTGAGAAATGGAGCTTCCATGTTGGTAGAACCCTAGCCTCCCTTAAACCTCCGAATTTTCTCCCTTGCCTCTTATGTTTTCTGCTGAATGGGGAAGGAGGTTGCTGACCCTTTAGGATTTTTAATGAGAAATAGGCTGACCCATCAGCCCAAGGTCCAATTGGGCTCCTCTCTAGTGATTGGGCCATGGTTTAATGAATGGGTTGCATAACATTTAGAGCTACAAGTAGAATGTGCTGACCCCATAACCCAATTCCTTGTGGGTTCAGATTTTTATACTTGTTGGGCCTTATCTCATAAGTTGGGCTGAATCTCATGAGTTGGGCTTCAGGGTTGTAGTTGGGCTAGGCCAAATTTCAAGAGCCAATCTAATTTGGGTCTGCATAATGTGTGTTGGGCCAGCTCACATAAATTGGGTCTTGGGCCCCTATTCTACTAAATCAACTTGGGCTATTGCTAGGTGATCTCTCTTGGCCCAAGTCTCATGATAAGGAGTTGGGCTTGCATCTAGAATCATTGGGCCTTTATAAGCCTTTTCTCATGATCTCCTACATTAATTTGGGCCTAGATGTAGTTTCTATCCCAATTAATTCTCAACTCATATTATTGATTTATTTCACAAAATTACCATTCACTAAACTTGCCCACTTATCCCATATTAATTATCCCTAATTAATTTAAATCCATAATTAACACCTTAATTAATTTTGGGGTGTTACATTCTTCCCTCCTTTTAGAAATTTTGTCCTCAAAATTAATCACACCTTACTCAATTGATGTTAGACAATTCCTCCTCATAGCCTCCTCCTTGATAACTCAGATAGTCTTACCAGAGACTAGTCCCCTCTTACTACTTTCCTGGGGAGGACGTTCTTATCATGTTACCACTTCACTTGATAATCACCACTCTATTTCCTCTAGTTAACCTACATCAAATGACATACCAACCCGAATATTCCATATTCTTTCTTTGTCCAACACTAAGTAGATCCAGACCAAGCTACACTTGATCATCTTATAGCAAGCTTTAGACATCTAGCTTAAATAAATCCCAATTTTCTCTCCCTTCATAGCTTTTTGTTTAGTTCTGTTTTATATTTTTCTCCCTTCTTTTTTTTTTCTCTTCTTTCTCACCTCTCTCATTTTGTTGTTGTTGTTCTAATAGTCGATTATTACATGTTCATGTTAATTTCCTTTCCTACTTAACTTCCAATCTGTTTGAGGGATAACTCCTAGATACTTTAATTTAACTCTCCCTAATAGTTGATACCAAGAACTATAAGGGATTCCACTTAGTCAGTCGTTTTAGTATTTATTCCACTAATAGCAATATAGGTAAGTGACCTTATTTCACCATGAAGTTCTATTTGTCCTTCACTTAGATTACCCCCACCTTCTTAACCAAAATGGGTTTGACCTCTTACAGGTTCATTTAGTTTAAGTTTTCAAGTCTTACATTCAACTATCTTATAAATTGTTGCACACATTATCCTCATTTATTGTCCATTAGTAGATAGTTCATTACTTCCATTAGACGTATAGAATTCCCCTTTCATCTCCAATTAGTGCCTAAGATTACTCCTTCTCATTTGTTGAGATTCCTGAGGGTTAAAACTAATGTAAAGTTTGATCTCACAACTAATCTCTTGAAGGTACCCAAACACTGTAGGTTCACCTTCCACATAATCGAAATCAAACACGATCTTCCAAGTAAAGATAAACACGATATTTCAGGTCTAGATTATATTCTCTAATAAGACTTGATCTCAAGAGTGAGAATGTCTTGTCCAGAATATCGAAGTAGTTCTTTATGACTTAGAAATGAGTTTTCTTTAAATCTGACAGGTCATAGTTCTCGTGGATGGTTTATTAGATGACATAGCTTCAACAACTTGCCTATAAATATTAAAATTCCCAATTCGTAGTGGTGGTTCATCCTGAGTAATCTCATCATTGTCTGCAGGTGTAACCAACATAGGATAAACTCTTAGTAGATCTCTTCCCTTTCTCTCTTTTTTTTTCTTGTTTTTTTTTTCCTCTCTTTTTTTTTTTTTTTTGCACTTGCAAAGGCATTACCACAATTACATACATGTAATTCTCAGTTACTACAAGCTTTAGTAGGCAACTTAATGGCATTTGTACTCATTTGATGTCAATTGAACATCTCTTTGGGTTTTATGTCATTATATAGTCCCAAAGGGTCGCGCTTTCGTATCTTCTACCCCCAACTAAGATATTTTCATATAGGTATAGTTATTCTTCAACTAGCACACTTTTTTACCATTTTTTTTTTGTTTCTAGTTAGGAAATTCCTAATATTTCCCCAAAGAGTAAAGAAATAATATCTTGTTAATAAGGTTTAAGATCCTATCAACAAGATCTTGTATTCATTAATGTAAAATCTGAGACCTTGTCAATAAGGTTCTATGATAGCAAGTACAAGGTCTTTTGACCATACATTATGGTATGACAGTTTCTATCCTTACACAATGGCCTATGCCAACCCCAACTAACTCTTTCACTCCCCTAAAAGTTTTTAGGCCTCAATTTCACGCCTAACTATTGGGAGTTAAATTAACATAATAAAGAGACTCAGTGAGTCTTTTCATTGTTAAACATTCCCTAATTATCAATAGATCAAGTAGGGATTCCCAATGAGAGAACTCAAGTGTGTGATGACCCTAAGTTCTAGCATCGATAATTATAGTTAAATACATGATTAATAAATAATGATCAAGGTTTGGAGTCGTTGCAACTAATCATATTAATAAAAGATAGAGAAATTTAAACCTTGGTACTACTAGGATTATCAACTAATAACCATAACAGGAACATGCACAAAAAGGGTTTGTACCACCATTAAAGGTTTAGGATTCATCCATTAATCGATTTCAACCCACAAAAAGCATCCCACCAATGTCCCCATACTACTCCCTAACATTAGTCTTACTGAAATTAGGATTTCTAGGTCAAATATAGAAGTTTGGGGACCTGCACTGCAAGCTGGAACTTTCCCGCCGTGGCTAAGCTAAGTTCTAGAGCTCGAAAACCAAGTTTTTAAACTTGCGCCGTGGCCTGGAACTCTTGCGCCGCGGCCAAGTTGCTCTCTGGAATTTTCCTGAGTTGGATCTGCGCTGCGGCCAACCTATGTGGCGCTGCGGCGAGTTTTGTTACTGTAACCTCCCTAATTAATTTCCTCGACTCGCGCCACAGCGAGACTTATTGAGCCGCGGTGAGGTTACGTTCTGTCACCCCCTGGGCGATTATTTTCACTCTGCGCCGCGGCGTCCCTCGCCACTGTCACTCCCTAGGCCGCGGCGAAGCCTTCTTGGCTGCGGCGTGACTCCCTTCTGTAGCTATTTTCCCTATATTTCGCCCCCTACACTCCATTTCCCTTCTTAGGGACACCCTAAGGTCACTTCCCCTCATTTTATATGGCTCTAATGGCATTTATCTACCTTATTTACTTAGTTATGCTTCCATTACCAACTCAAATCTTATATGCCCATTTCTTTCCTCCAATTACCTTCTATCAGCAAGTTTATAAAGTAACAACAATAGATTATACATGAACTACCATCAGCCATTCATAAATACTCAATCAATGGGGGTTCCATACATTAGGGGTTCATATCAATATCTCAAGAGTCACATTTCCATTAATAAGCAATATTATAGGTCAGCATCAATTACAGCAGAAATCATAAGTCCATACAACAATTTCTAAATTAGGATGAGGTCTAACCCCTCATTACATACATCCTCAATAAATCAATTGTGCAAGCCTACACTTGGCAATACAGATACAGATGATGCTATAAATGACTTAACAAAACTAGCATCTACCCTATTACACTCAGACCAAGTGTAGCCTCCCCACACAAGGCCTCAGCTCATAGATGTTCATCCACTTGCTTGCCCTTATCCTTACCCGAGGAACCTTCACCTGAAATTGTAATCCCATAAAATGGGGTGAGATACACATCTCAGTAACCAAGGCAATTCCATCATATAATCCATTTCAATCAACATATATGCATGAATCAAAATTCATATCAGAATCATATCAGTCATTTCAGCAAATGAAACAATTAGGCTATCATGATTACTATCCCATACTAGCAATCATATAATTAACATGTTAAAGGCCAATAACACCGGGAGAGGCCCGTCCACAGCACTTACTCCCCATTGAGCACAACCAGGGCTCAGTGCATCTGGGGTTGATCATACCCGGTGCTCGATCGTAGCACATGCACGGGTGGCAGCCGCACCACAGCTCCACCATGGACTCATAAAGTCCAATCATAATACAATAGATAGCCAACCAATTCATTAAGCATTTCAAATCATTCATATACAGCAAATATGAAATTAAAATAGATACATGCATGGAATTAATGTAAACCCCGGTTACCTCACTTGCAGACAATTGCAACAGCCACCACAAATCCCAAATTCGGATTCAAGTGTCTCCCACCAGAATTCTCAATGTTTCACCCAAATCCTAAGCAAATTCGTATAAAATTAGTACCCATAATATAAATCAGCTATGGGGGTCTCAAACCAACAAAGAAAGCATCAAAATGGGGGGTTTAAATTCACCTAATACTAACCCCAACCTCAACCTACGAATTTCACCAAGAAAACCTCCAAACACTCACTTTTCAGATTTTGGGTATAATGAAATCTCTCCAAATGAAAAACTAATCGGACCAAATTAAAGAGAAAGATGAGGGGATTAAGTTGTGTAACTATTACCTTGGCCAAATCTTGCTCTAAGTATGAGAAAATGCAGAAATCTTGCCCCAAACCCTAGCCTCCTTCTCAACCTCCGAATTTGCCTCTTGAGTTTCAGAAAAATAAAGGTGTGGCTGAAGCATTAGGGTTTTAGATGGGTTTAAGTTGGGTCAAGAGGCTGGGTCATGGGTTGCTCCAAGTCCAAATCCAATTGGGTTTCAGATTTTGCTTATTAGGCCAGTTTTTAAGTGTTGGGCTGCATAATTCTGTTGGGCCAATTTTCACACATTGGGTTGCTGAAGTTTAATGGGATTTGGGCCTAATTTGAAGAGCTAAAGGGCTTGGGTCTGCACAAGGGTAATTGGGCCACTTAATTGAGCCTATACAAGATAAATCTTGGGCCTCTATCTCATTAAATTAGTTTGGGTCTGCCTCTAATTCATTGGGCCTCCATTAGCCTCTTATCATGGTTCATTAGTTTGGACCTAGGTGAAGTTTCTATCCCAAATAAATTCTTAACCCAGATTAACAGTTTATCTCTCTAGAATACCTATTCACTTACTTGCCCAATGATCCTCTATTAATTATCCTTAATTAACCTTAATCCATGATTAACACCTTAATTAATTTCGGGGTGTTACAAAGTGTCATTTACCACTAGTGTTTCACCCTTCCTCGTCAATCATTATACTAAGGTTTATTGTAATAACATAAGTTAGTTGCATTGATGCCATCTCTCATTCATTTTCCCCGAGTTATTATCCTAGATTAGGGAGTTATTTTTCAAGATTAGGGAGTTTTTCTACCATAGTAATCATTAGTCCATCTTGAATTCCCAATGTTACCTCTGCCCCCTTAATCACGCCACACATGATACATGACAATAGAATTACTAGTGGTGGAATTAGGGTTTGCCTTTTTAATATTAGCAGATAATGCTTTGCTGTGGCCATACACATGCTCATCACCCTGTGATGACTATATCTCAACCACTTGTACTCACACAGGTACAATTTTATTCTCTTTTTAGGTGGGTCTTTACCATCAAGATCTCCTCTTTACCTTTTAGGAAGAAAGTTTACTTAGCCTAGTTTGACGCCAATTTGGTGGTCGAAATTCATTAAATCATATTATGAGTGACATGCCCTGCATGCCCTTAGCACCGAAGTGCCGATAAATGAGCACATCCCACGTGCCTCTAGCACTAGAGTGTTGTAAAATCTTATCTTACACTCCCCGAGTGTATCATGCACATAAAGTGCCTCTAACTATCACCCAAATGCACGTCAACACATAGCATAAGTAAACTAAATTACACAAGAGACAACATGCACAAGCACCCCGTGCCGGTGCACCTCACCTTTATCACACTAAAGGGTTGTCTTTCCTTTTGTCATAATCTCTCTTTTTGCCTTAGTACACTAAGGGAGGAGCCTCAAAGCTCTCAAGATTCCTTTCAGAACATCATCTCCCTTAATCCCTTGCTTTAAAGTCACTATACACATTTAGAAATGGATTCGACAATCCTAAGGTTTTTCTTTCCCTCTTTCTTATCATTATTAACTAAAGATGGCTCACTCACTCTAATAGTTTGAATAAAACTATTTGGAACATTCTTTAGCTCTTATCGCCCTTATTCATTAGGCCAAATTATGGTAGCTAGGATCAAGTAATTGCATTCTCTATTAATTGGGATCAAGCAAATGGGTTAGGACCTCTGTACCTATAAAGCCTCAACCTTGGGGACCTTTCGAAGTCTACGTAATCCTAACTCATTATGGATTGTGCATTACTTCATATATTTAATCAATCACACTTATTTATTACACACTAGTTCCATTATCAATTTCCTGATTGCAAGTAAGGTTCACATCTTACTCTTTCGTAAGGTTCTCATAGCTGGTTAAGTGTTTTACTCTGCACCATTGCCTTTTAAGTTCTCAACATCACTCTAGATAGCCCTTGAAAAGTTTAGAATTTCACTTAGGTAAAGAATTGCTACTCTTGTTGTGATCAGTTGACTACTTCGATAGGCCAGTCAATTGGTCGGTTGTACCCAATTGGCTTGCTTAGTAAATGGCGGTCAACTGGTCATAAGCGCTATTAGTAGCTTTGTTCATCATCCTTATCAGTTACTTGGTCTCATTCATTCAGTCAACTGGTGCCTCACAACAAGTGACTGGTGCATCTATTGCGTAGCCAGTTGGCAACAAGCCTCAACCAGTTATTTATCTAGACTGAGACCAATAACCCAATCTCCGAAGGAAAGAAGGGCAAAATTCTACTCTTTTCATTGGCATTAACAACCTCAAGTCTCAAAATTAGCATTACTAAAGTGTTATGAGGTAAGATCTAACTATACTCCATTACTCTTTAAGGTATACTTATTGTGATAGGTGATGTTCTAAATAAAATTCAAGAAACAGTCATTTCAATCAAGTATTACAAGCCTTATCTCATCATTCCTCTATACTTCTTTCCAACACATAAATCACACCAATTATATGTTTGCCTAATTAGCTATTCTCATGAGCTAATACCATGCCAAATATGCATCATGATTGCCAAGCTTCTAGTTATAGAATTTAAATTAGAATGGTTGTCCTGAACCATTGCTCTGATACCAACTGTAACGACCCTAACTTCTAATAATCATAATTAAGGTTAAGTACGTAATTACTAACCATAAAATTTCAATTAGAGTTGAAAGTCATTACAACTAATTATATTCGAAAAATGTTAGGAAATTTGAACCTTAATGTTATTAGGGTCATTAATTAGGCAACCACAATTATTCAAAAGTGCAAGTGAATTTAATCATTAATAAGGAGCCTTTGATTCTCCCATCCATTAATTCCAACTCATAAAAACCTCTTACAAGTGTTTCTAAGTCATTCCTTAGTATTACCATAAAAGAAATTAAAGTTTCTAAGTGAATATGAGAAATTGAGCACCTTCGCCGCGGCTAAATCCCCTTTCGCCGTGGCCAATTACTCTCGGATTCAAGTCCTTACACCTCTATAAATTTCACGCATTTTGCCGCAGCCAAATACCCCTTTCGCCGCAGCCAAATACCCTCTGGAACACCCTCAAACTCCTAGGCTTAGTCGCGGCCAACATCACTATTCGCCGCGGCCAATTTCTCTCTGTTTTCTTGTGACGACCCTAATTTCTTATCATCATAATTAAGGTTAAACACATGATTAATCACTATAGGTCATGAAAATGTGAATAAATTTAAACCTTAATGTGATTAGAGTCATCAATCATACGATTACATGCACTTAGGTTCATAAGGGAGTTAAACATCCATTTATAGCCTTAGATTCTATTACTCATCAATTATAACTCATCCTAATGACTCTAGATCATCTCTTGTGATTAACATATGGGAAACTAAGGTTTTCTAGTTAATATAAGTGTTTTAGCATGTTAGCCGCTGCCAAATTACCTTTAGCCGCGGCCAATTCCTCTTTGTTTTACCCCTTTCTTCATCACTAATTTCACCGCGGCGATAGCCGCTGTGAGTTGAACCTTCGCCGCGGCCAACCTACATGGTGCCGCAGCGAAGAAGCCTCCCGGAACTTCCTCGCTCGCCTCTCGATATTGGCCGCGGCCAATTCCTCCTTTCACCGCAGCTAATTCCTCTCTGGAATGCCAAAGACATTTTCCTAAAAGTTTGCCGCGGCCAATTCCATAATTCGCTGCGGCGAATTTCTCTCTGGATGACTCCTAGTTTGCCCTCTCACATTTCGCCGCGGCCAATTTACATTTCACCTCGGTGAATTCCTCTCTGGCACTCTCCCTGGGCAACTTCGCCTATATTGGCCGCGGCCAACTCAATTTTAACCGTGGCGAAATGCCTTTTGGTCTTACACTCCGAAAATCTGGACTCATACTCTCATTTCTCCCTCCAATTTCACCCTAGGGTTCTTCTACCTTAATTGTGGGGCTCAAATGGCTCTCATTCTCCTAATTTATCCGACTAATCCATCTTCTCTAATTCAAGATTCAAGGGTCATTTTCTTTCCTCTAATTACCCTATATCAGCATGTCCAGAAAATAATAATAACACAAATCATGCACCATTGACATTTAACATTAGATACACTTTCCATTATTATCCACTTACAATCATAATGTTCAATTCCATGATAATCAAATTACATATAAAATCCCTATACTTGGCAACTCATGATGCAATGTAGCAATGATACAAACCTAGCAACTTAGTTACAACATAATATGACAAGGCTCCCAAACCTATATGCTACCAAACCATTTAATAAGCTTCCATTAACTTTCTCCTTGCCACTAAGAGGTCCGATCCCTGAAAATGTTAGCCCACAACGGGGTGAGATATACAATCTTAGTAACAAAAGGCAATTTCCATATATATGTACAAGTCGATCAATCCAATGCAATTTCATGTCATCAATACCAGAATCATCAATTCAATTCGCAAATGAACTAGTTGAGCTACCAATGACTACTGTCCCATACCAGCAATCATACATAACATGTTAATGGCCAATAACACCGGGAGAGGTCCGTCTACGGCACCTACTCCATCATGAGCACAACCAGGGCTCAGTGCATCTGGGGTTTGATCATAACCCGATGCTCGATCGAAGCACATGCACGGGTGGTAGCCGCACCACAACTCCACCATGGACTCACAAGGTCCAATCACAATAACAATCAAGTAGTCAACCAGTCATTTAACATTTCAAAATCAAGTATGTGTAACAAGTAGCAGATTAACATGAGCATATACATGGAATTAGGAAATTAACCCAGTTACCTCAATGAAGCCAAATGCTCTTCCCCTAGCTACCATAATAATCCAAGCACATACTAAGCCTATAACAAGCATCATTATCATCATTTCTGATCACAATCAAATATCCAAAGAGTTGAACTACTAATGACAGACTAGAGGTTACTCACCTAATTACCAAGGGATTTAATTTCGGATTCTAACTTTCCCACACCAGAAATTGCCATAGTTCAATCCAATTTCTGGGTAATTTCACATGAAACCAAAGCCCATATCGTAGGTCAACTATAGGGGTCTCAAACTAATAGAAAATGCATCAAAACGGGGGGTTTTAAACTCACCTAATACCAGCCCCAACCTCAACCTACGAATTTCACCAAGAAAATCCCCAAACACCCACATTTCAGATTTTTGGGTATGATGAAAACTCTCCAAATGAAAAACTAATCGGGCCAAATTAAAGAGAAAGATAAGGGGATTAAGTTGTATAACTATTACCTTGGCCAAATCTTGCTTTAAGTGTGTGAAAATGAAGAATTCTTGACCCCAACCCTAGCCTCCTTCTCCACCTCCGAATTTTGTTTCTTGTGTTTCAGCAAATGGGAAAGTGGCTAAAGCATTAGGGTTTTAGGTGGGTTTAAGTTGGGTCAAGGGATGGGTCATGGGCTGCTTCAAGGTCCAGATCCAATTGGGTTTCAGATTTTAGCGTGTTGGGCTAGTTTTGAAGTGTTGGGCTGCAGAATTCTATTGGGCCAGTTTCATACATTGGGTTGCTAAAGTTTAATGGGATTTGGGCCAAGTTGGAAGAGCTCAAGGGTTTGGGTCTGCACAAGGGTTATTGGGCCTCCATTAGCCTTTTATCATGATCTATTAATTTGGACCTGGGTGAAGTTTCTATCTCAATTAATTCTCAAACCCATATTAAAAATTTATCTATCTAAAATCCCTATTTACTTAACTTGCCTAATCATCCCATATTAATTATTTTTAATTAATCTTAATCCATGATTAACACCTTAATAAATTTTGGGGTGTTACATTTCTTCCCTGGCAGGTTCGCCACATTTGGCCGAGGCCAATTAATTGTTGGCCGCAGCCAATTCTTCTCTGTTTCTATTTGGCCTAGGCCAATTAAATGTTGGCCGTGGCCAATTCCCTTCTGTTCATATAACTCCCAAAATTTCATCTCATGCGCTCCAATTCCCCCTCTAGCAACCCTCTAGGCCACTTTAACTTAGTTGGTGAAGATTTAATGTCTTTCTTTCACCTAATCTACTTAACACATCTATCATTACACATTTAAAATTCAAATGCGGATCCTTAACCCTCTAGCTACCATAAACTAGTGAGTTCATAAATTAATGACAACAAATGTATTATGGTCACAAGATGCATGTGGTCAATGCTTAATGTTCATATAAAATCAAATCACTTATCCATTATTAGCCAATTACAATCATAATGTTCAATTCCATGATAATCAAATTACATATACAATCCCTATACTTGGCAACTCATGATGCAATGCAGCAATGATACAGAACTAAAAAATTAGTTACAATACATTTTGTCAAAGCTCTCAAGCCTATATGCTACCAAACCATTTAATGATCTTCTATTAATTTTCTCCTTGCCACTAAGAGGTCCGGTCCCTGAAAATGTTAGCCCATAATGGGGTGAGATATACAATCTCAGTAACAAAAGAAAATTTCCATATATATGTACAAGTCAATCAATCCAATGCAATTTCACGTCATCAATACCAGAATCATCAATTCAATTAGCAAATGAACTAGTTAAGCTACTAATGACTACTGTCCCATACCAGCAATCATACACAACATGTTAATGGCCAATAACATCGGGAGAGGCCCGTCCACTGCACCTACTCCATAATGAGCACAACCAGGGCTCAGTGCATCTGGGGTTTGATCACAACCCGGTGCTCGATCGAAGCACATGCACGGGTGGCAGCCGTACCACAGCTCCACCATGGACTCACAAGGTCTAATCACAATAGCAATCAAGTAGTCAACCAGTCATTTAACATTTCAAAATCAAGTATGTGTAACAAATAGTAGATTAACATGAGCATATACATGGAATTAGGAAAATAACCCCAGTTACCTCAATGAAGCCAATTACTCTTCGCCTAGCTACCATAATAATCCAAATGCATACCAAGCCTATAAGAAGCATAATTATCATCATTTCTAATCACAATCAAATATCCAAAGAGTTGAACTACTAATGACAGACTAGAGGTTACTCACCTAATTACCAAGGGATTTAATTTCGGATTCCAACTTTCCCACACCAGAAATTGCCATAGTTCACTCCAATTTTTGGGTAATTTCACATGAAACCAAAGCCCATATCATAGGTCAACTATAGGGGTCTCAAACTAACAGAAAATGCATCAAAATAGGAAGAAGATACTCACTTAATAACACCCATAGCCTCACCTCCAAAAATCCACCATGGAAGCACCAAAATTCGCATTTCAATCATCAAGCCCAGAAAATTCAATTTTCCACCATTATCTCCTTGTAATCTCACACAATAACAGAACCCATTATGATAATACATCCTTAGGGGCAATTTCCAGCAAAGTGATTCACAAAATGGAAGGGAAAGCTTACCTAATCCTCCCTCTGACCTCCAAGTCTGAAAATCTTACAAGGAATCACCCAACACCAAATTTCAGATTTGAGAAGAAGATGAAAAATACTCGAACCCAGAAATTAATCGGACCAAAATGAAGAGGAGGATGAGAGGGTTAAGTTATATATAACTCACCTTGCCTAAATCATCCTCTAGAAGTGAGAAATGGAGCTTCCATGTTGGTAGAACCCTAGCCTCCCTTAAACCTCCGAATTTTCTCCCTTGCCTCTTATGTTTTCTGCTGAATGGGGAAGGAGGTTACTGACCCTTTAGGGTTTTTAATGAGAAATGGGTTGACCCATCAGCCCAAGGTCCAATTAGGCTCCTCTCTAGTGATTGGGCCATGGTTTAATGAATGGGTTGCAGAACATTTAGAGCTACAAGTGGAATGTGCTGACCCCATAACCCAATTCCTTGTGGGTTCAGATTTTTATACTTGTTGGGCCTTATCTCATAAGTTGGGCTGAATCTCATGAGTTAGGCTTCAGGGTTGTAGTTGGGCTAAGCCAAATTTCAAGAGCCAATCTAATTTGGGTCTGCATAATGTGTGTTGGGCCAGCTCACATAAATTGGGTCTTGGGCCCCTATTCTACTAAATCAACTTGGGCTATTGCTAGGTGATCTCTCTTGGCCCAAGTCTCATGATAAGGAGTTGGGCTTGCATCTAGAATCATTGGGCCTTTATAAGCCTTTTCTCATGATCTCTTACATTAATTTGGGCCTAGATGTAGTTTCTATCTCAATTAATTCTCAACTCATATTATTGATTTATTTCTCAAAATTATCATTCACTAAAGTTACCCACTTATCCCATATTAATTATCCCTAATTAATCTAAATTCATGATTAACACCTTAATTAATTTTGGGGTGTTACACCTTGCTTGCATTTACATACTTTTCCTAAGCATTGAGTCCTCTCCTTTGACATCATGTAATGTCTGATTTTCGTTAAGCAAGATTCAAGCAAGAAAACTAGGTAATTTCTTTTCCTATGGTTGCCACCTTTGATTCCCTTTTCTTCTCCATTTTGCCACACCTAAAGAACCCTAGGAGGAGTTGATTTTTGGCAGAACTAAGGGTGAATCTAAGGAAAAAGGGTATAGAGATTAAGAATATGTAAAGGAAATTAATAAAAAATCATTAGATTTCAATATGCAAATTCTAGGGTTTCAAGTACACCTTGTAAAATCCGATTTTGTATGATGATTCTTAGGCATAAATAAGAGTTTAAATGAGCTCCTAAGATCCCTAAGAGGCTCCCCACATGCATCCTCTCTTAAGAAAACAAAGAAAGCTTCATGGAACCCATTAAGGCTCTATGTCTTGGCCAAGCAAGGAAAGTATAGTTAGGGAGGGTTTTAAATTTTTCTAAGCTCATTCTTGAGTCATATATGATGAATGAAAATGAGGGGAGGCCTTGAGAAAAATTTATAACTCATAGAAAGTGAGTTGGTGCTTTAGGTTCCATATTATGACCTAAAGAAGTAACATATAGTTAGGCTCTTGGTTTTAATTGTTTGGTGACTCCAAGAGGTTTAAAAGGAGTCAAGAATCATATTTGAAAGGAAAGAATAGAGCATAGAGTTTATTTGAGAGGTGTTACTTCATTAGGTGCAATTATGGAACCATAATGAGGTTATAAGCAAACCTAATATCTAAGCGAATTGTATGGCCTTAAAATTAAGTTCATGAACCTAATTGGCTTCCGTAAATTGTGTTTAGGCCAAGAGAAACCTAATTGGATGTGTTTAGCTTGTCTTAGAATGTGTGTATATTTTCAAGCCATGAAAAGTATACTAGCATGACTTTATATGCTATGATTTCATATGACATATTATGTTTTCAAATGAATGTATGATGTTTATTTGAGTTTGTTTGAGTGTGGAGAGGCCAAGAACTCTTAACCATGGTGAAGATAAGCCAAAAACCCTTAAGATTAGTTGAGATAAAGCAAAGAGTCTCCCAAAAGCAAAGTGGGCTCCTAAGAGTATAGTTGAGTCCAAGAATCTCTTAAAGAATGGGTGAGGCAAGTCCAAAATCCATGAGGAAAAGTGTGAGGCCAATCCATTCACTTGGTGAGCTCTTAAATACCTTGTATGACTTGTTCACATGCCCAGCTTGCTTCTTGAATGTTTATGACTTCTATGATATCCATGCATACATTTTCAAGACCTACTTTGCATATATTATGTATGATTGAATGGGAGATGAGTTATTAGGATTCTTTGAATCTCATCCCCTCCTCTCCAATGCTCAAACATGCTAGGTGGACTAAGAGAGTAAGAGAATGGAAGCCAAGCACATGAGACATGAGAGGATGACATGAAAGTGTTTGAATTTTGTTACTTTAAGGCTATAAGAATGGCATATGTTGAAATTCATGAATGTATATGTCTTATGAAGTTATGAACATGTATAAATATGTTGATGTATTATGTAAAGTGAGAGATTATGACATGTGAATACTAGAATGTAAAATGAGCCTCTTATGTCAATGTAGCTTCTTGAATGTTAGTATGGAAATATGCATATATGTGGATGAAAAGGCCAAAACGAGATGTATGAGATTTAGGACCATTTGGGCAACTCACACAAGTCCTAGGTGTACTTTTAGACTTACCCAAAAGGTGCCAAGACTAAGGGAAAACCATTTGGTCACTTTGGTACCCCATATGGAGCCAAAAATGACCATAATGGAAACCCATATCACTTTTTATCCAAATGATCTCTTCTTGCTCTGAGATTTGGCATGTAATTAGAGCTTGTTAAGAGCTTTTTGAAAAGTTAAAGGTCATAATTTTTGGAGGTCTACATAATATTTGATGAATTTCCAAAGTTAGAAATTTTTCTGATTTTAGTCTGCTACACTATTCATTTGGTCCAAAAATGAAATCTATCACACAGGGCACAAATGATGTCCAATTGCCACAAAATTTTATACAAAGAAACTAGACATTCACAGTAACTCATGCGAACTAGAAGCACCTAATTTGAAGTTCTAGAGAGAAAGATATGAATTTTTGAACATTTTGTCCAATATCAGGAGTTTTACCCGACCTGAGTTACTGTTCAATTGACTTCAGAGGTCTGGGTTGCCTGAACTGGTTTGGAAATATTTTTCTCCTCTAGCTAACATCCATAAATTTTTATATTGGTATATTTGCATGGATTAGATTTTTTTGAAATTAATTGGATATTTTCAAAGTTTGCTATAGAAATTTGTGGTAGTTCCAGAAGGCAGTTTGACCTCTGGATGTTTTTGGATGTCAAACATCCTCTGTGATAGATTTTATGGTCTGTACATATTTTTTATTGTGAAGTACACATCCATATATTTCCAGAATGACCAAGAATTCATGTTTTTTATTTTTCTATAATTAGTTATGATTTTCCAAAGTTAGTGGCAGAATTGAGCAAAATCTGGCTGAAATGTAATAGGTATATTTTAAACTCCCCTTCATGATTCTTGAGATGTGAGCCAAATTTTATGATGCAAATGAGTTGTATTCATGTAATTAAATATAGGAATGTGTTGTATGAGCTCACATGGCCCACATGAAGCATAATGGAATTTTTATATACAACGTAATCCAAAGGAATGTATTATTTGCAATGGATTTTCTTACTTCCTTCATGGAATATATCACATGAGCATGTAAATGTGATAGAAATGAGTTAGAAATATATGGTGTTACACAACGTAAAAAAGGTATTATTTTAATGAATTTTTCTTACTTCCCTCATGGAATTAATGATGTGAAGTATGTAAATATCCTGAGATGAGTTAGAAATTATGGTGTTACACCTCACACACCCAAGGAGGTAGAGATCATTTCTCTTGGCCTAGACACATCATATGGAAGCCAATTATACTCTTGAATCATATTCTAAGGCCATACATTCATTAGAAAAGTTAGGTAACTCATAAGGCTCTTTTATGGTTCCATAATGCACTTAATGAAGCAACATTAAGAAAACATCATCTTGGCTCCATTCTCTCCATTTATTTATGATTCTTTACTCCTTTTAAGCCTCTTGGATTCATCACACAATCAAATCAAGGAGCCTAGCTAGGTGTTGCTTTTTTAAGCCATAATATGGAACCTATGATACTATCTCACTATTTATAGTTTCTAAAATTTTTCCAAGACTTCCTCTCATACTCTCCCATCATACATGATGCAAAACTAAGCTTGGAAGGAATTAAAACACTCTCTAAGTGCATGAACCCTCCTTGGCTGAGGCTATGCTTCCATATGGCACCAATAGAGTTGTTTTAGTTTCTTTGATAGGAGAAGCATATGGGAGGCTCTCTTGGTATCTTAGGAACTCATATATACTTTTAAACAACTTAAATTAATACTAGGAAGCTTCATCTTAGCCTAGGTGCAACTAAATCTCTAAATTCCATAACTTTCATTCTAAACCTCCCTTTTCAATTCTAGTTGTATATTCTTAATCATCACATTCCATAACCTTTGGTTCCATCAAGAATACATAAAGAAAAACTCTCCTCCTCTCTTTCTTTCTCTAGACTAAGCTTAAATGGCTTAGAAACATAAGATTTTGTAAGTGTTTCAAGTGAAGTCTTACCTTAAAACGGAGCTCTCTTCTCGTAGATTATTTTTTAGTTATTGATTTGTTGAAAGGAGTTCCTTTTTGGCTTGGGATAAACCTAAATTTTGAAGTTTCCAAGAAAAGAAAACCACCATTAGAGAGTTCTTAGAGAGAGGAATAACTTTCCTAACTGGCGTGGGATGAAATGGGGCCGTTTACTTACCTAAACTAAAGCTTAAACTTCTTCTCTCTCACCCCTCTTAATGTCATGCCATTGCTGCCCATTTTTCTGCAAATGGAAGCTTGGAGAAGGTGATGAGGTGTAATCTTACTTAAGAAGCTTCTTTTACAATTTTTCAAAATGACCATTTTGTCCTTACGTGTCTGTTTGCTCTGTTTAGGCTCATTTTAACTCCTTTTTTAGAACCATCTTTTCCATCATAAAATTTAGATTCCTAATTAAATAAAATGCTTTTGGAATGACACAAATCGAAGTTAAAACCTTCCAAACGAATCAGTCAAAGTTTAGGTCAACTGACATTGGAAAACGTCCATCAGAGGGGTTTTAATTGTCCTGGGGCTTCCTATGATTTTCAAGGCCTTTGAGAACCCTAGAGAACTCAAAACTTTCATTTAAAAAGCCCTCTTATGAGAATTCCAAAATTTTCTCAAAATGACAAAAATGCCCTTACGTTTTTAACTTATTCGTTACATTTCATTTATTCATTCTAACTCCAATTTTCTTTCCGTCTGAGCCTGGGATTCTAATTTTTAGGAGTCTAGAATGCTTCCCAAATTTTTTGGGATCTTAACTAAGTTATTTCTAGGGACTTGCTTTTGTATCCAATGAATTGTATACGTTAACAGAGAAATCATAGTTACGTTTTTCATATTTTCTCTCATTTTCAAAGAACCAGATATTACAAAAATTCCTTGGCAGAAAGAAATTTAAAGAAGCAAAATCGTTGAGAGAAGTGTATAGAACCAAGAAGAAGGGAAAGAGAGAAGTAGTTAGATAAAATATAAGAGTAAGAGGAAAGTATACCCTAAATTTTGAGGACAAAATTTATTTAAAAGGGGAAAATGTAATATCCGATTCTTTGAAAATAAGAGAAAACACGATAAATGTAACCCACGATTTCTCCGTAAACACACAAAATTCACTGGACACAAAGGGAAGGCCCCCAGATAGAGTGATTTAAGGTCTAATAAAGTTAGAATAATATTCTATACCTTAAATAATGGTGATTCAAGGTCAAAGGTGCCTTGAAATCGAAGCCAGAATAGCTAGATATATTTTTACGAAAAGGGCAACGAAATGTAATGGAATTTTCATAATTTCGGGCAATGTTTAGAATTCTCATAAGAGGAATTTTTAAATAATAAAATTGAGTTCTCTAGGATTTTTAGAGGCCTTGAAAATCATGGAACTCCCTAGGATAGTTAAAGCTCCTCCGGTAGACGTTATCTAATAACAGTATGCTCGAACTTTGACAGATTCATTCGAGAAGGTTTTAGCTCTGATTTGAGTGATTCCAAAGATATTTTATTAAATTGAGAACCTAAATTTTATAATAAAAAAGACGGTTCTAAAAAAGGAGCTAAAACAGACTGGAAACAAAAATGACAAGACGAAGGGATGAAATTGGAATTTTGGAAAAGTTTTTCCTATCCTAACTATATATATAAGGGGCCCTGCCTCCTCCTTCATTTAGCCACATTTGTTTCTGCCCTAAACTGAAGAAGAGAGCTAGGGTTTGAGGTGCATCAAGAGGAGAAGAAAGGGAAGAGAAAAACAAAGAAAAAGGTATGGATTTTCTTGATTCTTCATGCTTTCTCCTTAGCAAACTCCTTCTCCTCCATCTTCCCTTCTTTCTCATGATTTTATTGAAGTTCTTGGATCTGTTGTGAAGGTAGAACAGAGGTAAAAAAATTCGGATTTGAGGAGAGAAGGCCAAGCAAAGTGAGAAACAAGCAAGAAAACTAAGAAAACAAGGTAAATCTTCATCCCATGGTAGCTACTCGTTTTTCCCTCCTTCTCCTTGGTTCGCCCTACCTAGAGAGCTTAAAAAAGACATGGATTTTGGGCAGAACCAATGGTGAAGCTTAGGGAATTGAGTGTGGAGAATAAAAATATGTAAAAAGAATTAACAAATAACCATGGAAAATCAAGATAGCAAAGTTAGGGTTTCAAGTGTCCCTTACAAAACCTAATTTGATACAATAATTTCTAGGCCTAAATGAGTGTTTGGATGAACTCCTAAGATCCCTAGAAGGCTCCTCATATGCATCTTCCATCAAGAAAACTCCAAAGGTAGCCTTAAGGAGCATAGCCTTGGCGTAGACTAGTTAAGGCACCTAGGGGTAGTTTTACTTTGTTCCAAGCTTATTGTTGAGTCATAGATAATGGAAGAGGATGAGAGAAAGCTTTGGAAAAATTTTAGAAGCCATAGAAAGTGAGATGGTATCTAGGTTCCATATTATGATTTAAATAAGCAGCACCTAGTTAACCTCCTTGATTTGATTGTGTAATGACTTCAAAAGGCCTAAAAGGAGTCAAAATCATAAATGAATGAAGAGAATGGAGCAAAGATCATTTTTCCATAGGGTTGCTTCATTAAGTGCATTATGGAACCATAAAAGAGCCATATGAACCACCTAGCTTTGCTAATGAATGTTTAGCTTTAGAATTTGGTTCAAGAGTATAATTGGCTTCCATATTATGTGTCTAGGCCAAAGGAAACACATCCCACCTTCTTGTGAGTGTGTGGCCGTGGGAGAAGAACTAAGTTCAAGGAAGAAAGTGTACAAGTGTGACAAAGATAACTCTCTCTCCTTTCTCTCATGTATGGATGAATGTTATCTTATCTTTGAATGTGTATATGCATGTGTTAAGCCATGAAAATGTGTTCTAGCATGATGTTATATGCCATGGTACAATGATGTTGTTTTATGCATTCAAATGATGTCTTGTTACTTTACTTTGGTTTGTTTGAGTGTGGTGAAGCCAAGAACCCTCTAGCTATAGTGAGGATGAGCTAATAACCTTTAAGAATAGTTGAGACAAAGTAAAGAGTCTCCCAAGAGCAAAGCCTAGTTCAAAGCCTTGAAGAAAAAGGGTGAGGCAAGTCCAAGATCCTTGAAGAGAATGGGTAAGGCCTAACTACTTGCTTGGCAAGCCTATATATGTTTAACGTAACTCTTTGAATACTAAAAATGTTGCTTAAATGATCACATACCTTATGATAGTCATGCATGCATTTCTAGACTTAGTTTTGCATTCTTTCTATGTAATTGAAAGGGAGAAGAGCTATTAGAATTCCTAGAATCTCATTCCCTCCTCCCTACATTTTAACATGTCTAGGTGGACCAAGAGAGCCAAAGTGTGAGAGCCACCAAGCTAAAAGGAGAAAGTGCGACAATCAAGTGTGTAAAAATGTAAATTTGTAGCCATTTGAGTGCACATGATGTATTGCTTATCATATATGTTGTATGACCTTATGAACACATGTAAATATGTAAATGTATCATGTATGTATGAGATTTAATGCCATATGTATGATAGAGTGCATTTTAGGCATTAGATGGCATGCCTTGACATGTATGCCCTGTGTATAACTTGGGGTGGATGAGTGAGTTTGAGAAGTCTGTGTTTGTGCACCTTTAAGACATGTTTAATAGGCCATTTTGGTGCTTTTCCACATGCTCAAGTGGCCATGGTTGTCATAGAAGCAATTTTGGACCATTTGAGAACCTTACATGACACAAAATGAGCCATTTTGCAACCCAACATCAAGATTTAACAAAATGAACGAATTTGCATATGAAATTTTGCATACATATAGATGTCATCCAAAGGTTTTTGGGAAGCCAAATATCAAATTATTTGGAGTCTATGAAATTAATTATGATTTTTCAAAATTGGCATTTCTCTGTTGAACTGATGCAGACACTGTTCATATTATCAGAAATTTGAACTATGTCATTCAAGGGCCAAATAGTGTTCAATACCCATGAAATTCTACAAGATTAAACTAGACATGATAATCTTTCTATGGCCACCAAGATCACCCCAATTGGACACCTGACTAGGGAGATATAAAGTTTTGAAGTGTGAGGATAGTACTAGTAATGACAGTCGACCTCTAGTACTGTTCCATCAATTTCTGATAGCTATCAGCCTTTGTTGTGGTCTAGATTTATTTTTATCATATAGTAGATGTCTATAGTTTTCCAAAATGGTATAGTATGCATGATTTTAACTTTTTTAGAATTAGTTATGATTTTTCAAAGTTGGTGATAGTAACGTGGAAAATCAGTCCGAGACTACACCATTGTATTTCATGTATTCTATCCCCTTGCACGATTTTTAGGCCACTTCTTAGGATGGTTATGAGTTGTATTTGTATAATTAAATATGAGAATGAGAAGGATGAGTCCATATAGCCCATGGAACACCAAATGAAAATTTTATCCATGACGTAATGCAATTAAATTGATTATTTTTAATGGTTTTCTATCTTTTTCTTTTGTTGTTCATGGAAGGAACCCTAGAATTTATATGAGATTAGTTCTATAAATATGTTGTTATAAGTCTGGCCTCACCCAACTTCCTTCGAACTTATGAATTTGCCTCACCCACTTTCAAGGGACTTTTCACTTAGCTTCACTCTTCTTGAGACTTTTGGTTTTGTCTCATCTATTCTTAGGGACTTTTGGTTCATCCTCACCCATGCTAAGGGATTTTTGGCACTACCATACCCATCAAGCCACTTTACAATCATAAATACTTTTCAAGAAACATAATAGCACCATAACATGTAAGCAATGGCTTGGAACATTTTTCATAGTTCAAACATACATACAAGCACTTAAAGATAAATAAACATCCAAGCAATGCATGAGAGAAAGGTTAGAGAGCAACCTTGAAGCAAGAACACAACACTTTTCTCTTTAATACCTCATCCCTTTTTCGGCCAAGCATATGTAATTAGGTGGCACTTAATTCTCTTGGCCTAGATACATCAAATAAGACATAATTACATCATTGAAACAAGCTCTAGCTTTATACAAACTCTATGTGAGACTACTTTGTTTTATAACTCCATTATGGTTCGATACAAGACAAAATGAAGCAACTATTAGAATTCATGATCCTAGCTCCACTTTCTCCATCAATCTAAGTCTCTTGTCTTTAATTTAGACTCCTTAGAGTCATCACAAATTTAGTTCAAGGAGCCTAAGTACAAGTTCCTTCTTTATGTCTTAAATGGAACCTAAACTTTTATCCTTCAAACCATGGTTTCTAAATTCAATGTAATGCTTCCATTATTGTTCTTATATCATTTTAAGACTATATGTAGTCCAAGAATCCATTGAATAACTTTCTAATCTCTGGAAATTACTCTTAGCCAAATATGAAACCATAAAACTCTAACTTGCACATTCCAAAGTTTCAATAAATTCTAAGCTTAGATTCTTGTTCCTTACATCAAATAACATCTAAATATACTAATTAGGAATGAAAAATAACATGGTTAGCCATTGAAGAAGCCTAGGTCGTACCATTATGTAACCATGGTCTAGATTGCATCTTTTCATGATTCAAGAAAAACTAATGTTAAATATGGAATCCTTGCATGTTAAAACCCTTAGTTCCATAAAAAACACATGAAGAAAAACTCTCCTCCTCAGTTTCTCTCTCTACCCCGAAGCTTAAATGGCTTGGAAACACAAGATTTTGCAAGTGTTTTAAGTAAAATCTTACTTTAAAACGAAGCTCTCTTCATGTAGATTATTTTCAATAGATTAGTTTCTTGAAAAGAATTCCCTTTTGGCTTTGGTCAGACCTGAATCTTCAAGTTTTCAAGAAAAGAAAACCAACATTAGAGAGCTCTTAAAGAGAGGAACAACTTTCTTAACTAGCATAAGATGATACAGGGTCGTTTACTTACCTAAACGGTAGCTTAAATTTTTCTCCCTCCCTTCCTTAAATGTCATGCCATGGCTACTCAAAATTATGAAATTTTGAAGAATGTGATGAGGTGTAATCTTACTTAAGAAGCCTCTTTTATAATTTTTCAAAATAACCATTTTGTTTTTACGCACCTATTTTCTCTGTTTAGGCTCATTTCAACTCTTTTTTGAGAACCGTCTTTTCATCATAAAATTTAGGTCTCTAATTCATAAAATGCTCTTGATTTCACCCAAATTAGGTTAAAAACTTTTATGAATGAATTGGTTAAAGTTCAAGTTAACTGACATTCTACAACATAAACCGTAGAGGCTTGAACCATTCTAGGGATTCCTATGGTTTTTAAGGCCTTTAAAAATCCCAAAACCCTCAATTTTTCCATTTAAAAATTCCTCCCTTGAGTTTTCTAAAAAAGTGCCCAAAATTATGAAAATGCCACTGGTTTTTATTGGATTTTATTTAGATAACTCTGATTTTTGGACATCTTAAGCCTTATATTCTTATTTTCCATTATTTAGAATTTTATCCTAATTTTATTTGGCCTAAAATCTTCTTTTTTGGGGGGACTTCCTTTTATAACTACTATGTTTTTAATGCTTACAGAAGAAATGAGTATTCATGTCTCCCCCTTAAATAAAATTTTGTCCTGGAAATTTAAAGGTATAAACATCATCTTGCTTTTCTCATACTCTTGCTAGTTGGTCTTTTCTTTCCCTTTTTCTTAGCTCTATTTACTTTTCCCATAAGCTAAGCTCCTTTAAGCTTCTTTCTACCAGAGAATTAATATTTCTTGCTTTATTATATATAATTATCTTTCTTTGTTTTATTTCTACAAAGCATATGACTTGTTCTTGTCACAAGGGAAACTAACTTCTGACACTGAAACATACTCTAATAACTCTAGCCTATTTCTTGGGAGAGCTTACTATTTTGTAGCTAATTGATCTTAACTTTACTCATTGGCACTTTCCTACTTAGTGTATTCCACTTGTATATACCTTTGGAGATATCTTATTAATATTCAATCTCTCTTATCATCTCCTAAAGGTTTTCTATAAAGTCTCATTATCTTTCTTTATTCGTTATTGGGATCATAACTCCTTTAAAAGGCTATTATTCTCAATTGTCTTAATCTCATTACTCACTATTATACTGGCCTCTTTATGCCTAGAATTTTCTTTCCTCTCTTTATCTACTTGAGAGTGGGCATCATTCAATTTCTCATTTTAATAACTTACTAACATAACTCTTTAACCTTTCATGCTAGCATTAAAGAGCAACTACCACTGACTAATACTGAATTTTTTGTGTGATACTAACTTTTCATAATCTCAGCTGCTGGAGACATAGTCTACCACTTATTATAACTCCATAATTTCCTAGCTTATCTCATGCTTCATATCATGCATTTCATGAAGGAGCAAGAAAAACTCAATTAAAATAATGAACTTTTTAGCGTTGCGTCACATATAAAATTTTCATTCAGTGTCCCATGGACCGTGTGAACTCATGTACTACATGCTCATATTTAATTACATAAATAAAACTCATTTCCATCACCAAAAGTGGCCTACAACTCGTGGATGGCAAAGGGAAGCATAAAATTTATATATATATTTTCAACTAAAATTCTCCTTTTTCTATTACAAACTTTAGAAAATCATAACTAACTCTATAAAAATTGAAATTAGGCATTCTTTTCCATTCTAGAAATATAAACATTTCTAATTTATGCTAAAAATATGTCCAAGTCATGAAACATAACACAGAAGATGTTTGACATTCAAAAGTGTAGAGGTTTGGCTAGCTATTGGTACTGTCATAGCTTTCTGCTACAAAATTAAAAAATATCCAATTAATTTCACACAAATCCAATCTATGTAAATGATACTAATATGGAAAGCTACATATGTTACCTAGAGGGAAAAAATAACTCTAGACTAGTTTAAGCACATTCAGACCTCAAAACCTAATCAAACATTACCTGAGGTCAGTTTGAGCGCTTGATACTAGGCAGAATTTTTAAAAATTCATATCTCCCTCTCTGGACATCCAAATGGAGTGATTCTAGTTGGAACAAGTCTTTGGGAATTTCTAGTTTCTTTCTATAAAATTTTGTGGCAATTGGACATCATTTAAGCCCTGAGTGACAAAAATCATTTTCAAACTAGTATGAACAATAACATGACCAAAATCAGAATTTTTTTCAACTTTGAAAATTCATCAAATATTCCCTAGAGCTCTAAAAATTCTGAACTTTAGCTTTCCAAAAAGCTCTCAACAAGCTCTAAATTCATGCTAAGTCTTAGATCAAGAAGAGTTCATTTATACAAAAAGTGACATAGGTTTCCAATATGATTAATTTTTGCTCTATATAGGATACCAAAGTGTCCAAATAATTTCCCTTGATATTTGGCACCTCTTGGGTAAGTCTAAAAGTATGAATATGATTAGTATGAGCTGCCCAAGTGGTCCCAGACCTCGTACATCTCATTTTGGTTACTCCACTTCCATTTATACATACATTCCCATAATGCAAAATTGCCATTATATGTTCAAAATGAGCATTTCCATACATACAACCTTAGCTCTCAATTATACACCACATATTAACATAATTACATATGCTCATAACATCATAGGACCTATACAACCATGGGTTACATCATTTGCCATCTATATAGTCTTAAAGAACAAAATCCATGCATTTTGATGTCACATTTCTATCTCTCAAAAGGTTGGCTTCCATTTCCTTGCTCTCTTGGCCACCTAGCATATTAGAATATTGGAGAAGAGGGAATGAGATTCAAAGAATCCTAATAGCTTATCTCCCTTTCAATCACACATAAAATATGCAAAACTAATCTTGAAAATACATGCATAGGCATATTTCATAACATGAACATCCAAGAAACAATCTTAGCATTTGAAAGAGTCACATATAGCATACATAGGCTTGCCAAGTATGTAGATTACCCTCACCCATTCACTTGTGGATTTTGGACTTGTCTCACCCATTCTTTAAGAGGTTCTTGGACTCATCCTTGCTCTTGGGAGTTAACCTCACTTTTAGGAGATTCTTTACTTTGTTTCAACCAAGCTTTAAGGGTTCTTAGCTCATCCTCACCATGGTTAAGGGTTCTTGGCCTCACCACACTTAAGCAAACCAAAGCAAGCATCATAAACATCATTTGGAAACATAATACATCATCATGGTACCATGGCCTATGAAATCATGATAGAATACTTTTCACGGCTTAAAACACACATACACACATTCAAAGACAAGTCAAGCATACAATCATGCATAAGAGAAAGAGGAGTGAGTTACCTTGGATGTAATCACATACTTTTCTCTTTGAATTTGCTCTCCCTTCTTCGACCCCACACATACAAAGGTGTGGGAATGATTTCTCATGGCTTAAACACAATTTATGGAAGCCAATTGGGTTCATAGAGTTAATTCTGAGGCCACACAACTTCCTCACACACTAACTTGGTCTAAAAACCCCTTTATGGTTCCAATAATGCACCTAATAAAGCAATACCCATCAAATAACTTTTAGGCTCCATTCTTTCCCTTCAAATATGATTCTTGACTCCTTTTAAACCTCTTGGAGTCATCACATGATTAAAATGAAGAGCCTAACTACATATTGCTTCTTTAGGTCATATTATGGAATATATAAGGCTAACTCACTTTCTATGATTCCCAAGGCCTCCCCTCATCTTCACTCATCATATATGACTCAAAAATGGACTTGGAACAAATTAAAGCTATGCATGTTTTTGGGCTTTATGGACTTTGGTTTGTTTTCTTGATGGAGGAAGTATGGGATCTTAGGAGCTCATTTAAACTCTCATTTAAAGATAGAAATCAAATCAAATTTTATAAGGAATATATGAAACCCTAAAATTTGCATCTTGAATTTCCATGGTTATTTGTTAATTCTCTTTGCATATTCTTAATCTCCACACCCTTTTTCCTAAGAATCACCCTTGGTTCTGCCTAAAACTAAGCCCTCCTATGACTTCTTGAAAGGGATGAACCATCAGGAGAAGAGGAGCAAGGGGTAGCAACCATGGAAGAAGAATTACCTTGTTTTCCTTATTTTCTCACTTTAATCTTGTCTTTTTTGGCCTTCTCTCTTCAAATCCGAATTTTTCCTTTAATTTGTCCCTTAAAAAAGATTTATAAATTTCATTATAATCATAAGAAACAAAGAGGAATGGAGGAGAAAAGGTTTGAAAAGAAGAAAGCATGAAAAACTACCAAAATTCTATACCTTCAAGCCTTGATTTCTCCTCCTCTTCTTCTTCCTCTTGTGCACCACTCTCCTAGGGTTTCTTCTCTGGGTTAGGGTAGAAAAATATAAGGCTAAGTGAATGGAAGAGTGGGGCTCCCTATATATATATGTGGAGGAAGAATAACTTTTCAAAAATTCCTATTTTGCCTTTTGTTTCTAATTCATTTTAGCTCTTTTTTTAGAACTATTTTCTCCATTATAAAATTTAAGTTCCCAATTTAGTAAAATGCCTTTGGAATCACTCAAATCAGAGCTAAAACTTTTCCGAACAAATCCATTAAAGTTCAGGTACACAGACATTGGAAAACATCCACCGAAGGGGATTTAACTATCCTGGGACTTCTTATGATTTTCAAGGCCTTTGAGAACCCTGAAGAACTTAAAATTTTCATTTAAAAAGCCCTCTTATGTGAATTCCAAGATTTTCTGAAAATTACAAAAATGCCATTATGTTTCGTAAATTTTTTGTAAGAAATTATTTCTTCATTCTACCTACATTTTTCTTTCTATCTGAGCCTAGAATTCTCATTTTTAGGAGTCTAGAATATCACTCAAATTTTTTGGGACCTTAACTAATTCATTTCAGGGGTCTTGCTCCCATTTTCATCGTTTAATGAAAATCGAACATTACATTTACCCTATCAAGAAGAAAAAAAAAATGCACCTAGCCCCTCTTTGAATGCGTAACTCTAGCATATAGGGATTTCTCTAACCCTTGGTCAAGTCCACTATCTACTAGGTAGTGGTTTATCTAGCTATAACACTGGAAAGCTACTTTCTTGCTTTCCTCATCCCACATACTATGCTTATCTCTCAAAGAGGTCTAGGCAGTGGCCTAACTATTTGAGTATAGCCCTAATATCTCTGTGGCACTAGTTTACCAGACCTAGGAAGTCTCTAGCCTCTAAGACAAAAATTGTTTAAAACTGTACTGGTCTCTGAGACTAAACTAGTTTGTAAAACTATCTCAGGCCGTCATCTACCCAGAGCACTGTTATGTTGTAACTATGGGCTCTTTGTAACTTTGTGGGATATACTGTGACCCCTAGGTCTACTACAACTTCTCAGAGCCTTGCTAGGGTCTGTTGTAACCCACTATACTATACTATACTATACTAGGATTTATTATGATCCATCTCTAGGGCATCAAAGCCTAAGATTACTATATCTAACAGTAAAATATATGCTTACTAACCATCGCTCATAATCTCTAAGGCTAAACTCAGATGTCTGCTATGATCTTCATGTGAAATAAGTTCTATATCATTTGCTTCTCTATTGATCCCATAGTACTAATACTTAGGAGTATTTTGGCTTTCACTTATTACTCCCTATGGGGTCATCAGGTCCCACTTCTAACCTTTTCATTATGCTTTCTTTCTTTGCTCTTTTGGCTTACTTTACTTTATTTGTATTCATTTTGTCCTTGCTATCTTACCTTATAATTTTTAACTATCCCTAGGTTCTACACTCAAGTGCATTTAGCATTAGGGCATCTCACTTCTCAAGTGTGTCTAACATCTCTCGTAGGATAAATATCATATACTGGTCTCTTTACATTTTATTCAGTTACATCATAAGGGACTCCTGCTACACATGTTGAACTCGTGCTGTCTAGCTTTTAGCATTTTACTATTGCTAGCACATTCACTTTACATCATTCTATATTAGGGGTTCATTCTTAATACTTTTCTTATAGTTCTAGCATCATTAGAATCCCTTACCTTTCTTTTTCTTTAGCTTATCTCTTAATTTAAGTAACTAGGATACTCTTCGATTATCGGGATATGCTTTATGGTTGATGCCATTATTTGCTATGCACTTAAGTTACATTACTATTAAGTTGGCCAAACTTAATATCATGTAATGATAATTACAAGTAAACCATAACATTAATCATTCATATATAGGCGTATTATACCTGAGCTCAAGCCACTATCACTAGTATATTACAAGTCTCCTAACATTCTAAAGTACCATTCTGATACCTTTTTGTATCTTCCTTTATTTTGTATGACACTAGAGGAAGGAAAGGAACTTTTTAATCTTTTACCTCACTTACTGTTCTATCCCGATGTCACTTTTATGTTACCCAGTTTTCTCTTTTTAAGGCCTTACATCATGCTTTATGGATATCTATACCAAGAACAATAGTTCTTTTTAACGCACTTATTCATATCATCTCTACATCCATTTTCAATTCATTATGTCCTCTGTTCTAACATCATCACATGCCTTCTCTTTCACTTTTATTATCCCCTGACTCATATGGAGAGGGTCATCTATAACCTGTTTATTCCTCATTCTTATTATGCTTTTTTATGCTCAAGAGCATTTTTGTTCCTCTTGGGTTCACCTTTATTTACTTACTTTTTATAAAATGGGGGAGGTCTAATTTCTCTTATTCTCTTACTTTACTGTTAACTAAACCATTCCTCTGTAAGGAATTATTCCCTATGAACCCTAGAGTTTGCCCTCTTCAAAGCTATTGGCTTACATTGCTACTTTTTCTTAGGTGGCTTTCAACCTTCTCTAGCTTCCCTAGAGGCACTTAGGTATTAACTGCTTGCCTTAGCTCCTCTCTACATTCTAATTAAGGACTAGGTGTACTATCTTTTTGCTTAGACTTTTCACTTTCATCTTTGGGAGCATAATTCATTAATTCTAAGGTTATACTAACCCAATTAAGGTCATATATCTTCTCAATGTCCTAAATCTATTTTATCGGTAACTTTATGCTCCACTCAGTACCCTTACTGCCCATGAGCTTTTACATTGCATGAGTCTCATATTAAGGAAGCTCATCTGATCAAGTGCTAAACTTTTATCTAACTATTTTTACTATACTTACTCTATCAACTCTCCTTTAGTCACTACTAAAGTGAGGATACCTCTTTCTAGATATTACTCCCTCAATGCTTCCTTAATTTCTCATATTTTTGAAATCACTAAATCAAGGATTTATCCCATGGAGAGTCACTGATAAACACATATTTTATCTATTTTTATCCTCCTAAACTTAGACATTTTAGTTCCAAATATGGCTTTAAGATTTTAATTAGATAAGATTTCATTTTAATAGCCATTTCTATACTTTAGGAATTTAATTGCAAAATTTAGGAATTTTAATGCACAATTTTATTTTAAATGATTTTGTGAATTTTTCTGTTGAATTGTTCTTATTCTCTGTGCAGATTTTTGTTGGGCAATTGGAGCTTTGAAGGAAAGCCACAAACTAAAAGGATTATAGCCATGCAAAGAAGAGGCAAAGAACAGAACGTGATAAGGCTTGGGACTAAAAGAAGAGAATCATGCATGGGAGTATATCATGGAGAAGACATGAGAAGTTGGCCACGAGATGAGTAAAGAAATCACGTTTGAATGAAGAGCTGAAGCAACGTGATTTTGAAGAAGAAAATAGCCACGAGTTCTAGCTGAAGGGTAATAAGGGATTGCTTCTCGAGGATAAAAAGCTTGAGTTCTACGTGGAATACTATGAGCAAAACAGAGGAGAAGAATTTCTTGAGAGAAGGACGAATGAGGCAGCTCACGTGTGAAGAGAAAGAAAGCATTGAAGCTACGGGTTTAGGGTCCAGAATGAAGACACACACATGCAGAACAAAGCCTCGAATGCAGCTCCAGAACAGTAGAAGCTCGAGTTTTATGTGATGTAGTGCAGAACTGGAAGAAGCAGAGAAGCAGAAACAAACCCAACATGAATAAGGCGAGCTAACACGAGGAATGTGCAGCAGAACGAAGAAGCTGTGCCAGCTGAAACAAGAAGCAACGTGGGCTGGGTTTAAGAGAGAAAAAAAGAGCACGATTGAACAGAAGAAGAAGGAAGAATGGAGTTTCGGGTTGAGAAGTAACAGCAAAGCCACGAAGAAGAAAGAACAACAGGAAACGAGAAAAGGAGTTGAAGCTTGGTTTTAACGTAAATGAGCAGCTGCATGATTCGAAGAAAGCGCTAGGCACATGAAACAGAAGTTACATGGAATTGAGAAAGCTGAAGTGCTGGAGCTACGTCTGAATTCACATGAAATATAATAATGCAAAATAAAGTGGGGCCCATCTCATGCATAATAGCTTTGGACAATTGAAGAGGGAGCACGTGAGAATTAGGCACCAGGTTAGCACGTGAATAACGCTGGATTCCGTCATTATTCCTTCATCCATTTAATCACGACGTCAATTCGCACACTCCCATCGTCTCTTTATTCATACACAAGCCCAGCCCATTGAACATGCATCATCCCTACGCCTTATTAATCCTCAAACCCTAGCCGTCATTCTATACACACACATTCATCCATCCCACACGCCTCCATCCCTTCTCCTTCGTCCATTCCATTCTCTCCATCTCCATTCCACGCCAACATGAAGATTTAATCTCCGCCTTGAGGCTAGTAAGGGAGGAAGCTCTTGAGTAGAAGCTTGAATCCATGGATGAACAACAAATTATGGCTAAGATTTTCTTATTTTTCCTACACTTTTTCTTATTCTGTATAATCTCGGTTGAGTTATATTTGATTAGAAATTTGTGTAATTAATTAGTGGCTGGTTAGACACTGATTAGGAAACCCTTTTTGTTGATTAATTGGTTAAATTTGAATTTGATTTTTCATTATTCTCTCTAATCTCCCATGTATGCCACGAAGGTGTTCGATGAATTGCATGAGTGAGATTTTGTGCTTGATTGTTTGATTTGAGAATTCCTTAGTGTTTAGTTGGTTAATTAAACATTTTTGGATGATGAATCATAAGATAATTAATTAGTTAATCAATCAAATTGGATGTTCATTGATCTTAAGGACAAGAGTTAACGGTTTAATGCGGGATTGAGGTCTCAGTTCAACATTAGATTATTAATCTCTTGAATCTTGAATGGTTATTCAAGATCATTTGTTAATGACCATAATTAGAAATTCTTAGGCCAGAATTAATCACAATTGGAATAGGATAAGGATAGTGGATACCAAGAGACCATTCCTAAGCTAGTCACAAGACCATCATCCATCCATAATTCATCCAAATAGATAGTGTTTAGAAATTTTAATTCAATTTAGTTTTAGATTAGTTTTATTCAACCAAAAACCCCCATATTAGATAGTTCTAGGATCTTAGAACACTTAGAGAACCTAATTGAACATTGAATTCCAATTCCAAGGGAGATGACCTAGGTTGTGCCACTTGCTATATTTTTATTCAACCTAGTTTTATTTTGAGGGTTGCGCGACAAGCCCGTCAAAATTTTCATTATTAGGTAGTCCTTTATTTCATTACATCTTATTTTCTTCTTATCAAACTCGAGAAAACTCTTATATAGTTATCTTTCTGAACTATTTTCTCTTTTTTAACTTTCTAAATCAACTTAGTTATCTTCATTTTAGGGTATCATCCCTAAGGTATTCCCTACTTGTATACTCACTACATTCTTTAATATTGTTAGCATTAAGTTATATCAATTTAAAGACTATGAGAACATCCTATCACAAGGTCCAAGATCTTGTCGATAAGGTCTTATATTCTGCAATGTGAAATTCGAGACCTTGTCAGCAAGGGTTTCTTAATAGTAAGTATAGGATCTTTTAATAGTGGGTAATAGCATATAGTATGTGAGGGTATGACATTTATTCTTTTATACAATTATATCCATCCTTTGTACATATACTTATAACATGATTTACATATCCTAAGCTCACGGTGTTAGCCTGTCATTCACTAGCACACAGGATAGCATTTTAGGTTGGAGTCTATGCTTTGTGGCGGTTCTCTACAACCTTACTACTCTCATGTCTAACAATCTAGCTCTAGGTGCTACTCAATCTTAAATATCCCCAGGCTCAATCATAAACTATGTTAGTCTCTTCCTTAGACTTATGTACTAGGCCCGCTACTCCTTTACTACTTAATTATTCTCTGTGTCTGCTAAGTGGGTCATTTATCTATCGTTTATCTTATTTGAACTACAAGCCTTAACTCTCTGTGCTCTGATTTGCCCCACAGGAGTTCATTTCTTACCTTAACTTGAAAATGACCAACAAGACCTCTTATTCTATAATACACTCCATCATCATCTAATACATCCTTTTATAGTTATATGGTTCGAGCCTCAACTGTCTTTATATTCAGCCCACTATCAAGGCTAGAGAGTTCTACATGTTACATTACTCATTCATTAGCCAAATGGGAACTTGGGACTGTCAGGGCTCTATGGAGTGTTACCTATAGGTTCTAACCTCTGGCTTGAGGGGATAACTTTCTAAACTCTCTAATTCATCTAAACATCTGGGTGTCATGGCTAGAGGGAATAACTCTCTCTTATTTTCCCCTCTAAACTCATTTTCTTCACAGCTACAGTTCTTACTTCATACTATGCTGCATTATTTCCCATCTCTACAACAGGTGAAACCTCTCAAAATGGTCTTAATATGGTAATCAAAGAGGATTAGGCCTTCCATTTTTCTTCTCTAAGCAAGCCTCTTTTGTAGTTACATTATAAACTCTTGCTGCTAGTACATCATAGCTTGCTCCGAATCCCAGTGAGCCACTAAAGCCTGTTGGGCTCTAGCCATAAGATCAACTAGCTTTACTCTAGTCTCACTGACTCTGCTCTAGAGGCCTACCTCTCTTAATGTTCACCATTTCGTTTGGTGCCATTCCAACATAGCTTAGCATAAAATATACACATATGCCACCCTCTAGCACCCAACATGTACTATATAAGTCATATATAACTAGGCAATTCACTTCCTCAAGCCACAACCATTTCTAAAGTGCTTGAACCTTTGCTCCAATACTAATAATGTAATACCTTAGCTCTCTAGTTTTTACTCTATATCCCATAGGCTTATAGTTACACAATTCCAAGAAAATAGCATATTTAATGACATAAAAATTGCATAACAGAAAGCCCCATTGATTCATTATTGGCTTTAGGGAGCATGTAAGCTCATCAATATCATTTTTCATCTACAACATATCCATTCTAGTAATAAATATCACAACTCATCTCATAAATAATGGATTTGGAACCAAACTTAAAGGAAAACTAGATTTGCTCTTAGGTCTGTTGTCATAGGTTTCTACTATAAACTTTGAAAATTCATAACTAATTCTAAAAAAATTGAAATCATGCATATGATAGCTTTCTAAAAAGCTCTAGATGCCAATGACTAAAAATAATTCTATCCTAAGATAATAGCATTTATCCTATGAAAAATAATGGAGCAGTAACTTAGGTCATACCTCCGACAACATCAGGACCTGGAACTTCAAAATTTTGGTTCTCCCTCTACAGAGTACCAAATGAGGTGATCTTAGTACCTATAGAAAACTTATGATATCTAATTTATTCTTATAAAATTTTATGGGCATTAGACTTCATTTGACCCACATGTGATACAGAGAAGCAAACTGACCATATAAACAGTGCATATACCAATTCTACATAATTTAGCTAAATTTGAAAAATCATATTAAATTTTTCAGAGCTCCAAATTGAGTGCTCTTTAGCTTTGTAGAAAACTCTAGATGATACCTACTTTTTGGCCAAATGTCATGCAAAACTCATTCATTTGGTCAGACTTTGGTTCAGCTCAAACTTTAGTCAAATTTGAAGTCCAAAATGGGTTCTATATGTACCAAATGCTCTTCTCATCTTTTCACAACCACTTGAGCATATTCAAAAGCATAAACATGGCCTAGGAAAGCATGCCAAATGGTTCGAATCATAGAGCCCAATCTCATCATACCACATGCAAATAAAGGCTCATGGGTGGCAAAAACTCATGTAAGCATACATTTGGTTCCAACTTCCATTCATTCATGAGGTTCACATACTTTTACACATGCTCAATGGTTTACATGTCATAAACCACTCATACACATATAATTTGACATTACATTACATTAGAAACTATTCCATTGTTAAACTGTTACACATCATGCTCCTTGGCTTTCATTTTTGCTTCCTTGAACTTCACCTAGACATGGTTAGATGGAAAATGGGGAAGAGTGTAACACCATCATTTCTAGCTCATCTCATGCCTTTAGGTATCTCATTTTCAAGAATCATACAAGCTTTCAAGGAAAAAGGCAATAGAAATAATGAATATTTTCGCGTTGCATAGTGTATATAATTTCCATTCGATGTCATGTGGATCATGTAAGCTCATACAACACATTCTCATATTTATTTACACTAATAAAATTCAAAGCCGTTCAATAAAGTGGCTTGGAACTCATACAAATGGGTGAAACACATTAATTCCTACGGATTTGCCATAGTCAGAATTTTAGTTTTTCTGTCACAAATTCGACAATTCATAACTAAATCCACAAAAATCAAAATCCAACAAGCGTTACCATTCCAAAAATCTCTAGATGTCTACCTCATGTTGAAAATAATTTCATTTCATAAATCATTAAAGGGAAGATTTTTGACATTCGAAAAGCCACTGAGGTCGCTGCTGCCTAGGCTGCTATTTTAAATTACTGATACAAATTTCTAAAATTCATAACTAATTCTATAAAAATAAAAATCACACAAGTTTGGTCATTATGGAAAGCTACAAATGTTAAATGGATACTAAAAATAATTATAGAATGAAATAGATACGTTTAGCTATTGGAATTCTATGGAACAGTGATAGGACTCTTGGGGCGTCACTACTACTGATAGCCAAATTCAAAAATGCATAACTCTTTGCTCAGACCTCCAAATGAGGTGATCTTGGTGGCCATAGAAATATTATGACATATAGTTTATTCCTATAAAATATCACAAGCTTTAAATACCATTTGACCATCTGATGACACAAAACACAAATCTGCCAATGTGAACAATGTACATACCAGAATCAATAGAAAATCCCAACTTTGAAAATTCATCAAATATTCTATAGACCTTCAAAAATTATTTTCTTTAGCTTCACAAAAATCTCTCAACAAGATCTAATTGCATGCCAAATCTTAGATCAAGAAGAGTTCATTTGAGAAAAAAGTGATATAGGGTTGCATTTGGGCCATTTTCATGCCTCTTAATGGTTCAATGATGGGCAAAATGGCTCCTATGATTCTTGTGGCCACTTGAGCACGTGGGAATGGCCTAAAAAGACTCTCTAAACTTGTCTCAAAGGTGTGGAGACTCAAAACACAGAATTTCATTTCCCATCCCCAAGCTATGTACTAAGAGGCATACACTTGAAAGGGCCATCCAATACCCAAAAATTGCAATACATTCCATTTCATACATACATCATCTATTAGGATATTTACACATGTTCCATTCTTTGTACATCAATTCTAACAAAATTTTACATCATGTTCCATTTTTGGTTACAACATAAGCAAAATTAAAAGCTTTATGATCAAGGCTTCATCTTCCCACTTGGTGGCTTCCATTTCCTTGTTCATTAGCTCCACCTAGCATGTTAAGATATTCGAGAGGAGGGGATGAGATTCAAATAATCCCAATAGCTCATCTCCCATTGAATCATGCATAAAGAAAGTAATACAAGTCTTAAGGATGCATATATGGCATATTAATATAGAAAATGGTGCAAAAGACATTATTGGCATTTACATAAAGCACACATAACATACTTAGGCTTGCCAAATGAATGGATTGGCCTCACCCACTTTCTTCAAGGTTCTTGGACTTACCTCACCCATTTTTTCAAAGGCCTTGAACTAAGCCTTGCTCTTGGGAGACTTTCTCTTGGTCTCAACCACTTCTAAGGGTTATTGGATCATCCTCACCGAAGCTAGAAGGTTCTTGGCCTCTCCACATTCAAGCAAACCAATGCAAATATTCTAGGCATCATTTCAATGCATAATGCAACACTATGGTTCCATGGAACATAGGCATCATACCAAAACATAATTTATAGCTTAAAATACACATACACACATTCAAAGACAATGTAGACATTCATTCATGCATGGGAGAAAAGAGAGAGAGCTACCTTTGTCACACAAGCACCCTTTTTCTCTTGAAATTAGATCTCCTCCCGTGGCTACACACTCACAACTAGGTGGGGCTTATTTTCCTTGGCTTAATCACACAAAATAAGAACCAATTAGACTCTTGGAACCATTCTCAAAGTCACCTATCTATTTGGAACTCTAACCTTATTTTATGATTTAATTATGGTTCCTAATGGCACTAATGAAGCAACATCCACTCTTTGAAGTCTAGGCCCCATTCTTTCCTTTTATATATGACTCTTGACTCCCTTTAAACCTCTTGGAGTCATCACCCAATTAAAACTAAGGGCCTAAGTACATGTTGCTTCCTTAGGTCACATTATGGAACCTAAAGCACTAACTCATTCTCCAAGCTTCCTAAATTTTTTCCAAGGCTTCCCCTCACTTTCATTCATCATATATGACTCAAAAATGGGCTTGGAAAAATTTAAAACTCTCCCTAGCTATGTCTTCCTTGCTTGGCTGAAACCTAGAGCATAAATTGGGTTTAATGGCTTCTTGATTTTTTCTTGATGGGAGACACACTTGGGAGGCTTCTTAGTTGTCTTAGAAGCTCAATTAAACACTTACATAGCCTAGGAAATTCATGAATCAAAATAGATTTTACAAACTCTTCAATAATCCTACACTTTGTTAACTTGAAATTCAATGGCTTTTACTTGGTTTCCTTTGCATATTCTAAATTCCCACACCCTAATTCATGTGATTCATTCTTGGTTTGGCTAGAAATTTAATCCCTTATGGCTGGTCTTACATGGGGGGAATTGAAGAGAAGAGGAGCAAGGAGACATAAGCTTAGGAAGTAGCAAAATACCTTGGATTCATGTTTTCTTGGTTTGTTCTTCACTTGGCTAGCCTCCCTTCACCAAATCCGAAAATTCCACCTCTGTTCTGCCCTTAAAACAAATTTAAAAACACCATTAAACCTATAGAAATAAGGAGGAGAAGGAGAAGAAGTGACTTGCTAAGGAGAAAGCTAGATTTTCCATGGAATTTCCTACCTTTTGTTGGCTTTTTTTCTCCCTCCAAGAGTGCTCCTTCTTGTGTGCCTAAGAGAACTTATTCTCCTCTCTGTTTTGGGCAGAAGAAAGATGGTGGAAAATGAGGGCAAGGGAGGGCATGAGAAAGAGAGAGTATTAAAAGCAAAAGAATTCCAAAAATTCTTATTTCGTCCCTTATTTTTGGCATTTTTGTTTCTAATTTGTTTTAGCTCCTTTTTAGAACCGTCTTCTCCATTATGAAATTTAGGTTCCCAATTTAGTAAAATTCCTTTAGAATCACTCAAATCAAAGCTAAAACCTTCCCGAATGAATCCGTTAAAGTTTAGGTACACCGACATTAAAAAATGTCCACCAGAGAGAATTTAACTGTCCCAGGGCTTCTTATGGTTTTTAGGGCCTTTGAGAACCTCGGAGAACTCAAAAATTTCGTTTAAAAAGACCCCCTATGAGTTTTTCAAAACGTGCCCATATTTACCAAAATGTCACTAGCCTTTCGGCAAATTTTTCAAATCACTCCGACCCTGGTTCCTGGGCAACTCAAGGCTTAAATCCTCATTTTTCATTATATAGAATTTTATCCTAATTTTAGTTGGCTCCAATCCCTTCTATTTTGGGGACTTCCTTTTGTATCTGGCCCATTTCTGACGTTTACAGAGAAACCGAACATCGAGTTTCTCACGTTTACGGAGGGACGGGATGTTACAAAGAGTGAGATTCAAAGAATCTCATCATCTCTTAACCCTTTCAAACATACATAATGGATGCATATATATGCCAAAAAAATTTTGTATGGCATTTAGGCTACTCATGAACATACAAAAACCATTTTCCTTTTCACATAATCTCATACATAGTAAACATAGACTCTCAAAGGCATTGGTCTAGCCTCACCCAACTTCCTTGGGACTTTTGGATTTGTCTTACCCACTTTCAAGGGGTTTTTGGTTTTGTCTCACCCATTCCTAGGGACTTTTGGCTCATCCTCACCTATGCTAAGGGACTTTTGGCACAATCATACCCATTCAAGCCACTTTACAATCATAAACACTTTTGAAAAAATATAATGGTACCATTACATGTAAACAATAGCTAAGAACATTTCTCATAGTTCAAACATACATACAAGTATTCAAAGACAAATAAACATCCAAGCAATACATGAGAGAAAGGTTAGAGAGCTATCATGAAGTAAGAACACAACACTTTTCTCTTTAATACCTCTTCCTTTTTTTGACCAAGCATATGTAATTAGGTGACACTTGATTCTCTTAGCCTAAATACATCAAATAGAACACATGTAACATCATAATTATATAGCACATCTCATCCCTCATCTAAGCTTATTTCCAAGAATCATACAAATTCTCAAAGAAAAAGCATTAAAAATAATGAATATTTTCGCATTGCTTAGCATATAAATTTTTCATCTGATGTCTCATGGACCATGTGAGTTCATATATCACATGATAATATTTAATTACATAGAAAAACTCAATTCCATCACCAAAAGTGCCCTAGAACTCATGCAAGTGCAAGAAACATATGAAATTCCACAATGTAGCGACAGCTAGATTTCTATAGTTTCTATCACAAATCTTGGAAAATCATAACTAATTCTAGAAAAATCAAAATCTACCATGCTATAACTTCTTGGAAAGCACTAAGTGTTAAATTTACATTAAAAATAATTTCAAGTCATGAACATAGGATCTGGACCATGTTTGACATAAAAAAAGGTACAAAGGTATGACTGGCTACTGGTACTAATACAAATTTCTACTATAAACTTCAAAAATGTCCAATTAATTCCACAAAACACTAATCCATGCAAATGATACCAATTGGGAAAGCTACGAATGTTAGCTAGGGGAGAAAAATAACTTCAAACTAGTCCAGATACATCTAGGCCTTGGAAATCAATCGAACAATAACACAGGTCTGACTGAATGCGTAATACTGGACAAAAATTTCAAAAATTTATATCCCCCTCTCTAGACATCCAAATGAGTGCTTCCAATTGGACAAGTCACTAGGAAGGTCTAGTTTCTCTATATAAAATTTTGTGGCAATTGGACATCATTTGCCCCATGAGTGATAGAGTTTCATTTCATACCAGAATGAACAGTGCACTAAACTAAAACCAAAAAAAATTTCAACTTTGAAAATTCATCAAATATTCTATAGACCTCCAAAAATTCTACAATATAGCAAAAAGATCTTAACAAGATCTAGATGCATGCCTAATTTCAGACCAAGTAGAGTTCATTTGGATAAAAAGTGGTATAGCTCACCAATATGGTCAATTTTGCTCTATATGAGATATCAAATGTATCCAAATGGCCTCCTTTAATGTTTGGCACCTCTTGGACAAGTTTAAAAGCATGAATATGACTTGTATGAACTACACAAGTGGTTCTAAACCTCATGCATCTCAACTTGGCCATTCCAATTACATTAATACACTAATACACCAAGCCATCAAGGAGCCAAAATTTCCATTTCTATTGATTTCATACCATATATAGTCTATACAAGAGTCATACATCATTTTACATTCATACATGAGCTTACATCTATAAAATAATATATACAAAGCCACCTTGCCATTCATATGGCCATAAAGAAATAAAATTCATACACTTTATTGTCATATTCTTATCTTCTAAGTTGTTGGCTCCTATTATCATGTCTACTTGTATCCACCTAGCATGTTAGAACATTGAAGAGGAGGGAATGAGATTCAAAGAATCCCAATAGCTCATCTCCTATTTCAACCATACATAAAGTATGCAAACTATATCTTACAAATGCATGCATGGGCATATTGAATAACATGAACATTCAAGAAGCAATCTTGGCATATGAGTAAGTCATACATGTCATCCATTTTCCAAATAAGTGGATTTGTCTCACCGATTCACTTATAGATTTTAGACTTGCCTCACCCATTTTCTTTAAGGGGTTTTAACTGAACCTTACTCTTGGAAGTCAACCTCACTCTTAGGAGACTCTTTACTTTGTCTCAACCAATTTTAAGGGTTCTTGGCTCATCTTCACCATAGCTAAAGGTTCTTAGTTTCTTTACACTCAAGCAAGCCCAAGTACACATATTAGACATCATTTAAAAGCATAATGTAACATTATGGCACCATGGAATAAAAGCTCATGCTAGAATACTTTTCATAGCTTAAAACACACATACACACATTCAAAGACAAGTCAAGCATACATTCATACGTGAGAGAAGGAGGAGTGAGCTACCTTGGATGTAACCACACAAATTTCTTCTTGAATTTGCTCTCCCTTCCTCGGCCTCACACACATAAAGGTGTGGGATTGATTTCTGTTAGCCTAAACACAATTTATGGAAGCTAATTAGGTTCATGGAATTAATTCTAAGGCCACACATCTTCCTTAAACACTAACTTGATCTATTAACCCCTTTATGGTTCCAAGAAGGCATATAATGAAGCAACATCCATCAAATAAGTTCTAGGTTCTATTCTTTCCTTTCATATATGATTCTTGACTCCTTTTAAACCTCTTGGAGTCATCACACAATTAAAACAAAGAGCCTAACTACATGTTGCTTCTTTAGGTCATATTATGGAACATACAAGGCCAACTCACTTTCTATAGTTTCTAAATTTTTTCCAAGACTTCCCTTCATCTTCATTCATCATATATGACTTAGAAATGGGCTTGGAATGAATTAAAACTCTCCTTAGGTACCCTAATTTATCTAGGTCAAGACTATGCTTGGTTTTGGCACCCATGGACTTTGCTTTGTTTTCTACATGGAAGATGCATATGGGAGACTTCTAGGAATCTTAGGAGCTCATTCAAACATTCATTTAGGCATAGGAATTAAGTTATCAAGTTAGATTTTACAAGGAACACATGAAACCCTATATTTGCTATCTTGAATTTCTATGGTTATTTGTTTATTCCCTTTGTATATTCTTATTCTCCACACTCCTTTTACTAAGATTCACCCTTGGTTCTGCCTAAATCCAAGCCCTTTTATAGCTTCTTGAGTGGGGCGAACCAAGGAGAGAAGAGAAGCAAGGGGTAGCTATCATAGAAGGAAGAATTTTCTTATTTTTCCTTGTTTTCTTGCTTGAATCTTCCATTCTTTGGCTTCCTCTCTTCAAATCCGAATTTTTCCCTTTGTTCTTCCCTTAAAATAAATCCATATACTTCAATATAATCATAGAAAAGAAAGGGAAATGGAGGAGAAGAGATTTGCTAAAGAGAAAATATGAAAAAACTAAGAAATTCCATACCTTTCTACCTTGGATTTATCCTTCTTTTCCTCTCCCTCTTGTGCACCTCTCTCCTTAGGGTTTTTCTTTAGTTTAGGGTAGAAACATATGTGGCTAAGTGAGTGGAGAGGAGGGGCGCCCTATATATATAGGTGGGAAGAAGAATGACTTTTCAAAAGTTCTAATTTTGCCCTTTCATTTTGGAATTTTCATTATCGGTTCATTTTAGCTCCTTTTGAGAACTGTCATTTCCATTATATACATAGGTTGATGTTTTTCAATGTTGGTACACTTGAACTTTGACGAATTCATTTAAGAAGGTTTTAGCTCCAATTTGAGTGATTCCAAAGGCATTCTACTAAATTGGAAACTTAAATTTTATAATGGAAAAGACGGTTCTAAAAAAATAGTTAAAACAAAGTAGAAACGAAACTGCCAAAAACAAAGGGCAAAATGTCATTTCCATTATCGGTTCATTTTAGTTCCTTTTTTAGAACTGTCATTTCCATTATATATATAGGTGAATGTTTTTCAACGTTGGTGCACCTGAACTTTGACGAATTCGTTTGAGAAGGTTTTAGCTTCGATTTAAGTGATTCCAAAGGCATTTTACTAAATTGGAAACTTAAATTTTGTAATGGAAAAGACGGTTCTAAAAAAATAGTTAAAACAAAGTAGAAAAGAAAATGCCAAAAACAAAGGGTAAAATGAGAATTTTTTAAAAGTATTTCTTCCTCCCACCTATATTTATGATGCGCCCTTTTTCCCCCTTCATTTTGGTCGGCCAAGCTCTACTCAAAAACCAAAGAAAACCCTCAGGGATGAGGTGCACAAGAGGAGGAAGAAAAGGAGGAGAAATTTAAGCAAAAAGATAAGGAAATTTAGTAGTTTTTCATGCTTTCTTCCTTCCAAACCTCTTCTCCTCCATTCTCCTTTGTTTCCTTTGATTATAATGAAGTTTATAAATCTATTTTAAGGGAGAAATTAAGGAAAAAATTTGGATTTGAAGAGAGAAGCTCAAAGAAGACAAGATTCAAGTGAAAAAAAGCAAGAAAATAAAGTAATTTCTTTTTCCATGGTTGCTATCCCTTCTTTCTCTTTCTCCACCATTTTGCCCCACTCAAGAAACTCTATGAGGGTTTGATTTTTAGGCAGAACCAAGGGTGATTCTTAGGAAAAAAGGGTGTGGAGATTAAGAATTTGCAAAGAGAATTAACAATTAACCATGGAAATTCAAGATGCAAAGTCTAGAGTTTTATATGTTCCTTGTAAAATTTGATTTGATTCCTTGATTCCTATGTCTAAATGAGAGTTTAAATGAGCTCTTAAGATCCCTAGAAGTCTCCCCATGTACTTCCTCCATCAAGGAAACAAACCAAAGTCCATGACGGCCATTATGCTTCATTGTCTCGACCTAAGAGGGTTATCATACCTAAGGAGAGTTTTAAATTTTTATAAACTCATTTTTGAGTCATATATGATGAATGAATATGAGGGGAAGCCTTGGAAAAAATTTAGAAATCTTAGAAAATGAGTTGATGCTTTATGTTCCATAATATAACCTAAAGAAGCAACATGTAGTTAGGCTCTTTATTTTAATTATGTGATGACTCCAAGAGGCTTAAAAGGAGTTAAGAATCATATTTGAAAGAAAAGAATGGAGCTTAGAATTTATTTGATAGGTGTTACTTCATTAGGTGCATTCTTATAAACATAAAGGGGCTAATGAGCCAAGCTAGTATCTAAGTAAGTTGTGTGGCTTTAGACTTTACTTTAAGAGTATAATTAGCTTCCATATGATGTGTCTAGGCCAAGAAAATTGATCTCCACCTTCTTGGGTGTGTGAGGTCAAGGGAGAGGATTCAAAGCTTAAGGAAAAGTGTACAAATGCTAGCAAGGTAGCTCTCTCCACCTTCTCTTATGCATAATTGCTTGCTTTACTTATCTTTGAATGTGTGTATGTGTATTTCAAGCCATGAAAAATGTTCTAGCATGAGCTCTTACTCCATGGTACTATGATGATGCATTATGTTTCTAAATGATGTTTATGATGTTTGTTTTGATTTACTTGAGCATGGTGAGCCCAAGAGCCTTTAGCCGTAGTGAGGATGAGCCAAGAACTTGTAAAATTGGTTGAGACAAAGTAAAGAATCTCCCAAAAGTGAGGTTGACTCCCAAGAGCATGGTTGAGTCTAATAACCTCTTAAAGAATAGGTGAGGCCAATCCACTTGCTTAGCAAGCCTATGTATACTATGTATGACTTTTTTAAATGCTAAGAATGCTTCTTGAATGATTGCATATGTCCATATGCCATGCATGCATTTGTGAAACTTATTTTGTATGCTTTATGTATGATTGAATGAAAGATGCGTTATTGGGATTCTTTGAATCTCATCCCCTCCTCTCCAATGTTCTAACATGCTAGGTGGACCAAGAGATCAAGGGGATGGAAGCCAACTATATGAGAAATGAAAGCATGACACTAATGTGTTGGAATTTTGTTCTTTAAGGCCATATTGATGTCAATAATGTAACCCATTGTTGTATATGCTCTATGACCTCTTAAACATATATAATTATATTAATATGTGATGTATAAACGAGAGGATATGTTATGTGAATGCTAGAATGTGATTTGAGTATGTAATGGCAAATTGTGCTTCTTAAAAGTTTAATGCAAGCGTGTATAAATGCCAGTGAGATGGCTAAATTGAGAGGCATGAGGTTTGGGACCATTTGAGCAGCTTACACAAGTCCTAATTATACTTTTAGACTTGCCCAAGAGGTGCCAAACCCCAAGGAAAGCCATTTGGACATTTTGATATCCTAGATGGAGTCAAATTTAACCGTATTGGAACCCTATGTTACTTTTTATCCAAATGAGCTTTTCTTGATCTAAAATAGTAAGCAATTAAGATTGTTGAGAGCCTTTTAAGAAGATAAAAAATAGAATTTTTGGGAGTCTTGATAATATTTGATAAATTTTCAAAGTTTGCGAAAATTCTGATTTTGGTCTGATGCACTATTCACTTGACCCAAAAATGAAATATGTCACACAAAACCCAATGATGTCCAATTGCCATAAAATTTTATATGAAGAAACTAGACATTCCCAGTCACTTGTGCCAACTAAAAGAACCTCATTTGGAGTCTAAAAAGGGAGATAAAAAGTTTTAAAGATTCTGTCCAGTATCAGGCACCCCAACTGACCTCAGGTACTGTTTGATTAGTTTTTGAGGTCTAGGCATTCCTGAACTGGTCTGGAGTTATTTTTCCTCCCTAGCTAACATCCATAAATTTCTAAATTAGTATTGTTTGCAGGTATTGGATTTTTTTGGAATTCATTGGATATTTTTGAAATTTGCTGCATAAACCTGTGATAGTACCAATGAATAGCCTGACCTCTAGACCTTTTTGAATGTCAAACATTTTTTGTATTGTGTTTCATGATTTGAGCATATTTTTAGCATAAATTAGAAATATGTAGCTTTCTATAATGGCCAAAAATGTATGATTTCAATTTTTCTAAAATTAGTTATGATTTTTTAAAATTTATGATAGAAAAGTCAAAATTCTATCCGAAATTACCCCATGAGATTTCATGCTTCCCTTTGCTTTGCATGATCTCTAGGTGAATTTTAATGATGGAAAAGGCTTGTATCTATGTATTTAAATATGAGAATATGATATATGAGTCCATATGGCCCATGGGACTCCAAAAGAAAAATTTTATCCATAGAGAAATGTAACTTGTCCAGGAAAATAAATGACATTATGTTGCCTCCTATAGAATAAGCATGAAATGAGGCATGAGCATTGTATGAATTGAGCCTTAAAAGTATGGTGTTATAGTTTTAACTATCCCAGGGCTTCCCATGGTTTTCAGGACCTCTGAGAATCTTAAAGAACTTAAAACTTTTATTTAAAAAGCCCTCCTGCGTGAATTCCAAAATTTGCTCAAAATTATGAAAATGCCATTACATTTCGTAAGTCTTTCATTAAATTTTGTTTCTTTATTCTAGTTCGCTTTTCTTTCCATCTAAGCTTTGGATTCTCATTTTTAGGAGTTTAGAATGTTATTTAAATTTTTTAGGACCTTAACTAATTCATTTCAGGAGACTTACTTTGAAAATGCACATGTTTCAGTCGTTTAATGAAAACTGGACATTACAACATAATTACATCATTGAAGCAAGTTTTAACTTTATACAAACTTTATGTAAGGCTACTTTGTTCTATAACTCCATTATGGTCCCATACAAGACACAATGAAGCAACTATTAGAACTCATGATTCTGCCTCCATTTTTTCCTTCAATCTAAGTCTCTTGACTCCATTTAGACTCCTTAGAGTCATCACAAATTCATTTCAAGGAGGCTAAGTGCAAGTTGCTTCTTTATGTCTTTAAATGGAACTTAAAATTTTATCTTTCAAACCATGGTTTCTAAATTCAATTTAATGCTCCCATTATTTTTCTTATATCATTTTAAGACTATCCATAGTCCAAGAATCCATTGAACAACTTCCTAACCCCTAGAAATTGCTCTTAGCCGAATATAAAACTATAAAACTCTAACTTGCACATTCCAAAGTTTTAATAAATTCTAAACTTTGATTCTTGTTCCTTGGACCAAATAACATCTAAATATACTAATTAGGAATGGAAAATTACATGGTTGGCCATTGAAGAAGTGTAGGCCAAAACATTACGCAACTATGGTCTAAATTGCATCTTTTTATGACTTAAGGAAAACTAATGTTAAATATGGAATCTTTGCATGTTAAAACCATTAGTTCCATCAAGAACACATGAAGAAAGACTCTCCTCCTTATTTTCTTTCTTTAGGCCGAAGCTTAAATGGCTTGGAAACACAAGATTTTGCAAGTGTTTCAAGTAAAATCTTACATTAAAATGAAGCTCTCTTCTTAGATAATTTTCTACTGATTGGTTTCATGAAAAGAATTCCTTTTTAGCTTGAGTCAAACCTAAATCTTCAAGTTTTCAAAAAAAAAGAAAACTACCATTAGAGAGCTCTTAAAGAGAGGAACAACTTTCCTAACTAGCGCAGGATGATACGGGGCCGTTTACTTACCTAAACGGTAGCTTAAACTTCTTCTCTCTCCCTTCCCTTAATGTCATGCCATGGCTGCTCAAAATTCTGAACTCGGAAGCTTGGAGAAGGTGATGAGGTGTAATCTTACTTATGATTTTATAATTTTTCAAAATGACCATTTTACCCTTACGTACCTATTTGCTATATTTAGGTTCATTTCAACTTTTTTTTTAGAACCGTCTTTTCTATAAAAAAAATTTAGGTCCTCTAATTCATAAGATGCCTTTGGTTTTACCCAAATTGGATTAATAACCTTTTTGAATGAATCGGTTAAAGTTTGGGTCAACTGACATTCTAAAACGTAAATTGGAGGTGATTGAACTATTCTAAGGGTTTCTATAGTTTTTAGGGCCTTTGAGAACCTAAAAACTCAATTTTTCTATTTAGAGATCCCTCCTTTAAGTTTTCTAAAAAGTGCCTAAAATTACAAATATGCCATTGGTTTTCGTTTGATTTTATTTAGCTATTCTGACTCTGATTTTTGGGCATCTTAAGCCTTGTATCCTCATTTTTCATTATTTAGAATTTTATCCTAATTTTATTTGGCCTAAAATCTTCCTCTTTTGGGGACTTTCTTTTATAACTGATCTATTTCTAATGTTTACAGAGGAATCAGGTATTACAACACACAAGCTAAATGAACAAATATTATATACATGCATCACTTGTAACATAAAGCTTTCTTAGTAACAACTTCACCTGCAACTCTTCCATACATAAAAGTCAGACATTGTTCCACCTCCATCTGTAACTATTACATACATAAATAATTGTTATATCTAATGTCCTAAAAACCAAAAAAGCCATACACCTTTAACTATTATATCTTCACTTGTAACTATTACATACACAAAAGTCAAATATTGCTCTACTTGCAACTATTACATATTCAAATAACTATTATAGATAGTGTCTTAAAAACAAAAAAGTCAAGCATTGCTCCACCTATGACTATTGAAATTTCACCTGTAACTACTACATACATTTTTGTTGTCTTAAAATATAAAAAACTTGAACATGTCACATATACTAATCAAGTGTAACCTTCCTATGTACAGCCAAGCTATAATTGATGCATATGCAAAAAATAGGTTATTCCTATGCATGTACAAAAAAGAGTTTAACTTTTAGACCTTAAAAAAATCACATATTACATCCTTGACAAAAGTTATAAACAAAACCAATAAGTATCTATCTTTACATCATCAAGGTAAAGATGGATTGGGATTTTTGCACCTAGCCCAATTATGATTGGCCTCTTGGCAATGGGAACACTAATACTAAACCTTGTCTTGAAATTGGGACTCATGTCATTTTTTTTAGGGTCTCCTAGCAAGATGGCTTATGATGAGTGATTGTAAGAAAGTGTTGCTAATATAATCATCGATAGAAAGATTATTTAGGGTCTTTTATATCATGAGTCTCCATAGAAATCATTGTATTCATATAGATCTTTTGTTGAAAGATCAACAAGCAACATTCTTCAATGTAAGACTACACACTCCTATGTAACTTTTTTATTGTTGCATATGCATAAAGGCATGAAATTTGTAATATTTTATATTTTGTAAACCAATATAGTTCCTAAAAAATGGAATGGATTGATTTAAAAAGGGTCAAAATGCTAGAAAAAGGCCAATTAGAATTAAAAGAAACCAATATGAACCTAACTGATGAAAATTTAGAGATTTAGAAGACATGAAAATTGGCTTGAAAAATAAATATTCCTTAGTATAATATGATGAAATAAGGTTAATAGAATAACCAAATGAGGTTGGTTTGATTAAATCCCTAACGGTGTATGATTTAAAGTTTCAATTGACCATAACTTTGATTAGACTTCTTTTTATTGCTTCAAGTACTTGTAACCTCAAAATAGATACTTTTAATGAAGAGCAAGGTCTAAATTTCATTGTGGAGTAGCCAGTTTCTAAAAATATGAAGAAATAGGCTCAAACAATGGAATAAAAATGCAGGGGCAAAATTGGTATTTTAAAAATCATAAAACCTTAGCTTTATATATATATGTGTGTGTGTGTGTGTGTGTGTGTGAGACGCTACCTTCTTCCTCACTTGGAAAACCAACCTAAGGCAGCTATTTGAGTCGTCTTGGAGATGTGACAAAGGAGAAGAAAAGGAGGAGGAAGAAAGCCACATATAGGTAAGTAAACATGTCATATTTGCCTATGATGCTATTACAAAATTTTTCCTACTATTTTTCTTCTTTCTTTCTATAATAGCATAATTTTCTAACTCAATCTATGCTACTTTTCATATCTCATGTCATGAATCCCTTGAAGCAAGCAAGAAAAATCAATTAAAATAATGAGTTTCTTAGGGTTGCGTTGTGTATAAAAATTCCATTCAGTGTCACATAGACCATATGAGGTCATGTAACATATTCCCATATTTAATTGCATGAATAAAACTCATTTCCATCACTAAAGTTGACCTAGAGCTCGGGTATGGCAAGAGGAAACATGAAATTCATATATGCATTTTCAGACAGAATTTCCTCACTACTGTCACAAATTTTGGAAAATCATAACTAATTTAAGAACAATCAAGATCATGCATTCTTGGACATTCTAGAAAGCAATACATGTCTACTTTATGTTAAAAATATATCTAGACCATAACATCTAACATAGAGGATGTTTGAGATTCAAAAGGTTTTAAAGGTCAGGTTGTCCACTGGTGCTGTCACAGAATTCTGTAGCAAATTTCCAAAATGTCCAATTAATTTCAAAAAAATTCAATCCATGAAAATAATACCAATTTTGAAAAGCTATGGATGTTAGATAGAGGAAAAAAATAACTCCAGACTAGTTCAGGTATGCCTGGACCTCGAAACTCAATCAAACAATAATTGAGGTCAGGTGGTGCCCTGGTACTGGATAGTTTCTTTGAAAATTCATATCTCCCTTTCTAGGCATCCAAATGAGGTGCTTCTAATTGGAACAAGTCACTGGAAATTACTAGTCTCTCCATATAAAACTTTGTGGTAATTAGACATCATTTGCCCTATGAATGATAAAATTTAATTTCGGACCAGTGCTACAATACCAATGACCAAAACTAGAAAAATTCCCAACTTCAACAATTCGCCAAATATTCCACAAACCTAAAAAAATTACCAAATTTAGCTTCTCAAAAATCTCTCAATAAGCTCTAGATGCGTGCCAAATTTTGACCAAAAAGAGCTCATTTGGACAAAAAGTGACATAGTCTCATGAAATGATCACTTTTGCTCCCAATCAAAAGTCACTTTGGCCCAAATGGCCTCTTCTTGAATTTGGCACCACTTGGGCAAATTTAAAAGCATAATTATGACTTGTGGGAGCAGCCCAAGTGGTTCTAAATTCCACACATCTCATTTTATCCATTCAATATCCATTAATATACTAAACAAACATGCCATTCAAGGGTCCAAATACATAATCTCATTGGTTTAATGTTACATAAAGTCTATACATCATATTACATGTACTCAAGGTCTTACATTACCAAAAATAATATGTACAAAACTTCTTTGACATTCCATCACAAGTTAGACTACAAAATGAACAAGGTGTAGCTATTTAATGTTCTTGGCTTGCATTTCCTTGGTTTTGAACACCACCTAGACATTTCAAGAGTGAGGGGAAAAAGGGAGTGAGATTCCAAGAATCTCAATAGCTCACATACCCATTCACACATACATTCAAAACATACATACATCAAAATCTCAAGTATGTAAATATAAAGTGTATAATACTACATTTCCATGCCACATTTCCACGCCACATTTCCACATCAAGCCATTTTCATGCTCTAGGGACTTTTAGTTTTGCCTCACCCCATTCTTAGGACTTTTGGATTTGTCTCACTCTTGGTCTAGGGACTTTTGACTTAGCCTCACCCATCCAAGGGACTTTTGGCCTAGTCTCACCCATACCTTAAGACTTTCGGCACATCCTCACCCACTTTAAGGGACTTTTAGCATCACCTCACCCTTGAGAGTCATTCTCACAATCAATGGCATTCAAGATAACATATTGGTACGAATGCAATCTTAAGAAATTAAGTGGCATGTTCTCAAATCAAAAGAGCATACACAAGCACACAAAAACATACATATGCACACAAGAATGCAAGAGAATAAGGTGGAGAGCTACCTTAGATTTATGCAAGCTTTTCTTGATCCTTTCCTTCTCTTTTTTTAGCCTCACAAGCACACCTAGGTGGTTGGATGTTCTCTTGGCCTAGCCACCATAAACAACACACAATTACACACTTGAAGCAAGCCAAAACACTAAACTAGAGCTTAAACCCACACTTAGTTTCATACTTGGCATTATGGCTCCATAATTGGCCTAATGAAGCAACTCTTGCATTTTAAGTTTTAGGATCCATTCTCTTATTGTTTCTAGACTTCTTGGACTCATTTAAGGTCCTTGGAGCCATCACACATTCAATTGCACAATTGAAAAACTAAGTTGCTTCACAAAGCATCATTATGGACACCATTGTCCTATCTCCCAATCCATGGTTCCTAAATTTTTTCCAATGGTTTATCCCATCTTCTAACATCATATAAAGTCTCAAACCAAGGCTAGAACCAGAGAAAACGTGAGAAATATAACGTACGGGTTCTCCGTAAATGAACGAAATTTAATGGATACAAAAGGAAATCCCCTAAGATGATGTAGTTAAGGTCCCAAAAAATTTGAGAAGCATTCTAGACTCCTAAAAAAGAGAATCCCAAGCTCAGACGGAAAGAAAAATGGAGCTAGAATGAAGAAACAATTTCTTAGGAAAAGCCCACGAAACGTAATAGCATTTTCGTAATTTTGAGCAAATTTTGGTATTCACAAAGTAGGGCTTTTTAAATGAAAATTTTGAGTTTTCCAGAGTTCTCAAAGCTCTTAAAAATCATGGAAAGCCCCGAGACAGTTAAAACCCCTCCGGTGGATGTTTTTCAATGTTGGTTAGCCCAAACTTTGACTAATTCATTCGGGAAGGTTTTATCTCCAATTTGAGTGATTCCAAAGGTATTTTACTAAATTGGGAATCTAAATTTTATAATAGAAAAGATGTTTCTCAAAAAGGAGCTAAAAGAAAGGAGAAACAAAAATGCCAAGAACGAAAGGCAAAATGGGAATTTTTAAAAAGTATAACTTCCTCCCACCTATATATATGATGCACCCTTCTTCTCCTTTCCTGTTGCACGACCAACTTATGCCCAAAACCATAGGAAAACCCTAGGGGATGAGTCACACAAGAGGAGGAAGAAAAGGAGGAGAAATTCAAGGTAGAAAGGTATGGATTTTCATGGTTTTTCATGCTCTTTCTCTCCCAAACCTCTTCTCCTTCATTCTCCTTTATTTCCTATGATTATAATGAAGTATATGGATCTGTTTTAAAGGAGAAATTGAGGGGAAAATTCGGATTTGAAGAGAAGAGCTTGGAGAAAGCAAGATTCAAGCCAAACTAACCAAGGAAACAAGGTAAAAATGCATTCTATGGTAGCTAGGTTGATGTCCCTTTCTTCTCCATTTCGACCTACACTAAGAACCCTAAGGGGATCTAATTTTCAAGCCCAACCAAGCATGATTCTTAGGTATTTGATGGAGAGGAATAAGAATATGCAAAGAAAACCATGAAATAGGCATTAGAATTTAAGATGCAAAACCTAGGGTTTCTAGTGCACCTTCCAATTTCTAAAATTATATGATGATTCTTAGGCCTAAGTAAGAGTTTAAATGAGTTCTTGAGACATCTAAGATGCTCCCCATAAGCTTCATCCTTTAAGAAAACAAAGACAATTCCAAGAAACCCTAAACCTAGGCATGTCTTGGCCAAGGAGGGTTCTAGGTGTGGGAGAGAGTTTTAAATTTTTCTAAGGCCATTCTTGAGTCATATTTGGTGATTGAAAATGAAGGGAGGCCTTGGAAAAATTTTTGAACTCATGGAAAGTGATTTGGTGCCTTAAGTTCCATATTATGACCTAAAGAAGCAACTTGATGCTAGACTTTTTGTTTTAATGATGTGATGACTCCAAGAGGCTTAAAAGGAGTCAAGAATCATACTTAAAAGGAAAGAATGAGGCCTAGAAATTATTTGAAGGGTGTTACTTCATTGGTGCCAATATGGACCATAATAGGGGTTATAAAGCCAACTAGTGTTTAAGCAAGTTGCATGGCCCTAGAAATTATTTTATGAACCTAATTGGCTCCATCTCCACCAATTTGTGGGTGTGTGGCCAAAAGAGAAGGCTTGAATTTTATGGAAAAAGTGCGTGAGTGTATACAAGGTAGCTCTCTCCACCTTCTTTCATTCATGGATGTGTGTTTAGCTTGTTTTAGAATGTGTGTATGTGTATTTCCAAGCTATGAAAATTATGCTAGCATGCCTTTATGTACCAAGATTCTTGATGCTATGTTATGCTTCCAAATGAATACATGATGTTTGTATGAGTTTGCTTGAGTGTGGAGAGGCTAAGAACTCTTCCCTTGGGTGAGGATGAGCCAAGAACCCTTGAGCTTAGTTGAGACAAAGTAAAGAGTCTCCTAAAAGCAAAGTGGGCTCCCAAGAGTATGGTTGAGTCCAAAGCTCTTAAAGAATGGGTGAGGCAAGTCCAAGATCCATGAGGAGAAGTGTGAGGCCAATCTAAACGCTTGGTGAGCTCTTGAATGTCTTGTATGATTTATTCATATGCCAAGTTTTTTTTTAAAATGTCCATGACTTCCATCTTTCCATGCATGCATTTGTAAAGCTTGCTTTGCATATATTATGTATGATTGAATGAGAGATGAGCTATTGGGATTCTTTAAATTTCATTCCCTCTTCTCTAATGACCTAACATGCTAGGTGGACTAAGTAATTATGGTGAAGGGAGCCAACAACCATGAAGAGTAAAGATTGACAAGCTTATGCATTGTTTTGTCCATTTTGGAACTATAATGATGGTTCATAATGTATATGATGTTGTATATGTACTATGAACCTTGAGACATGTGTAAATATACTATTATGTGATGTTTAAATGTATGGATATGATGTATGACCTCGAGAACCTATTTTGAGTATGTAATGCCAAAGTGTATAATATGAAAGTTTGTTGGAAATATACATAAGTGTGGGTTGAATGACCAAAATGAGATGTATGAGGTTTGGGACCATTTGGGCAACTCACTCAAGTCTCAAATATGCTTTTAGACTTGCCCAAAAGGTGCCAACACCAAGGGAAGACCATTTGGCAAGTTTGGTACCTCATATGGAGCCAAATTTGACCATAATGGATCCCTATATTACTTTTTATCCAAATGAACTATTCTTGATCTGAAATTTGGCATGCAATTAGGTCTCATTGAGAGATTTCTAGGAAGCTAAAGATCATGATTTTTGGAGGTCTACAGAATATTTGATGATTTTTCAAAGTTGGCCAAATTTATGGTTTTGGTCTGCTGCACTATTCACTTGGTCCGAAATTGTTTTCTGTCACAAGAGGTGAAAATGATGTCCAATTGCCACGAAATTTTATACAAAGAAACTAGACAATAATACTGACTCGTGACAACTAGAAGAACCTCATTTGGATGTCTAGAGAGGGAGATATGAATTTTTGAAATTTCTATCTAGTATAAGTAAAATTGCCCGACCAAAAGTATTGTTCTATTGAATTCCAAGCCTTGAGCTTGATGAACTAATCTAGAGATATTTTTCCTCTCTAGTTAAGATCCATAGCTTTCCATATTGGTATCATTTGTATAGATTTGATTTTTTTGGAATTAATTGGTCATTTTTAAAATTTTCTACAGAATTCTGTGATAGTTCCAGATTTTAGTCAGACCTTTGGATTATTTTGGATATCAAAAGTCCTATGTGATGAATGCTATGACTTGGGCATATTTTTAGTGTGAATTAGACATCCTAAGAGTTCTAGAATAACCAAGATTGCATGATTTTGATTTTTCTAGATTTAGTTATGGTTTTCCAAAGTTTGCCCAAAAATGAGGCCAATTCTGGCCGAGAATGAACACCCATTTTCCATGCCCCTTTTCGGTTTCCATGAGTTGTAGGCATGTTTTTGTGATGAAATGAGCTGTAATGATGTAATTAAATATGAGAATGTATAGTATGAGTTCACACGGTCCACGTGACACTGAAATGAATTTTTAGATGTGATGAAACGCGAATAAAAGCCAATTTCCCTTGCTTTTTCTTGTAGGAAATCTATATGATTCATGCTATTATGCCATTCAAAAGCATGAGATGAGCTAGAATTTATGTTGTTACATAAAACATCCCCTAGCCTAATGAACCTAGCTTGGTTGAAATATGCACCATATTGGAGGTTCATGGACTTTGTGATTTTTCCTTGATGGAAGAGCCACTTGGGAGAATTTCTAAAGGTCTTAGAAGCTTAAGGAAACATTCAAATAGCCAAGGAAACATTCACACAAAATCAAATTTTACAAAACCCTAGAAAATACTACACTTTTCTAACTTGTTTTCTATTGGTTTTTCTTGGAATTTCTTGCCATATTCCATCTCCCTATGGCCTAAAACCCTTGTTCCTTCCTTGTATTTGGATAGAACATCCTCCCCTCCTTTGGTTCTGTTCTTAGCCGAAATGCACACAAAGGGAGGGGGAAGAGAATATGTAACAAAAAGCAAAGATTACTTAGGATTCAAGTGAGCTTTCAAGTGTCTTTCTCCTTAGTTCTCTTCTCCTTGGCAAATTCAAACTTTTCCCCTTCTTTCTAGACCAAAAATAGAACTATTCATCTCAAACAAACCATGGAAAGAGAGGAGGAGAGGAGAGGAACAAGATTGGAGGAAGATAAAGCATGAAAATCTACAAATTTTCTTACCTTTTCCTTGATTTTTCTCCTCCTTTTCTTTCCCTTTTGGTGCACCTAAGAGAGTAGATCAACTTCTGTATTTTGTGCAGAAAATTTTGTGCTTCAGAAGGTAGAAGAAAAAAGGAGAAGTGTGTGGGAGTTTCTAAAAATATACTTTTCCAAAAATTCTAATTTTGTCCTTCTGTAATGGCAATTTCGCCTTGGCTTTATTTTAACTCTTTTTTGAGAACCATCTTTTCTATTATAAAACTTAGGTTCCCAATTTAATAAAATGCCTTTGGAATCACTCAATTTGGAGCTAAAACCTTATCAAACGACTTCGTTAAAGTTCAAGCTTGTCGACATTGGAAAACATACACTGGAGAGGTTTTACCAGTCCCAGGGCTTCCCATAGTTTTTGGGGCTGCAAAGAACCTTGAGCAACTCAAAAATTTCATTTAAAAAGTCCTTCTATGTGTTTTTCCAAAAGTTGCACTTATTTACGAAAATGCCATTACATTTTGTCAGTTTTGGTCACAAATTTTTTCTCCATCCTAACTCTATTTTTCTTTCCGTCTGAGCCTAAAATTATCATTTTTAAGAGTCTAGGACTCTACCCAAATTTTTTGGGACATTATCTAGATTATTTTAAAGGACTTACTTTTATACGGCTCATTTATCATTTTACAAAAATTACGTTCATTACATTTTCCACCACCCTTAAAATAAATTTTACCCTCAAAATTTAAATATATGCCTTAGGGAAATAGTTCTAGATAATTCTGTCTCATCTCATCTTCCAACTCCCAGGTTGCCTCCTCAAACATTAGACCCTTCTAGATCACTTTCACAAGAGGGATGCTCTTATTTCTCAATTGGTTCAACTTGGCATCCACAATCCTCTCTAGTTTCATTACATTGGAAAGATTTTCCTGCAATTGAATATGCTCATATTCTATGACATGTGAGGGATCTGGTAAGTACTTTTTTAGTTGGGAGACATGAAAAACATTATGGATTTGGGCTAGGTTTGGAGGTAGGGCTATCCAGTAGGCTATAGGTCTAATTTGCTCAAGGATTTCAAATGGACTAATATACCTAGGATTGAGCTTCCTTACCCTCATAGACTGACCTACCCCAGTCACTAGAAACACCTGAATGAATACATGGTCTCCAATCTCAAACTCTAACGGCCTCCTTCTTCTGTCGGTATAACTCTTTTGTCTGCTTTGGGCTGTAAGGAGTTTCTTTCTAATCATCTTTATTTGCTGGGTGGTTTGGTTAACTAATTTAGGTCCTAGTAAGCTCTTCTCACCTAGCTCTACCTAACAAATGGAGATCTAAATTTTCTCCCATCTAGAGCCTCATAAGGGGCCATCTGGATACTAGAATGGTCGCTATTATTATAAACGAACTCTACTAGTGGCAGATACACATCCCAGTTACCCCTCATCTCTAACACACATGCCCTCAACATGTTCTCTAAGGTCTAGATGGTCTTCTCAATTTGATCATCTGTCTGGGGGTGATAAGCAGTGCTAAACCACAACTGGACCCCAAGGCGTGCTGTAATGACCTCTAGAAGTTTGATGTAAATTTGGGATCTCTATCGGATACTATGCTACCGGGTGCTCTGTGAAGTCGTACTATCTCACGTATATACAATTGGGCTAATCTATCTAGTGAATAAGTAGCCCTAATCACTAAAAAGTGTACGGACTTCGTTAATCTATCTACAACTACCCAGAAAGCATCGTGTCCAGAGGATGTCCTCAATAACCCTATAACAAAATCCATAGCTATACTATCCCATTTCCACTCACGGATATCTAAGGGTTGCATAAACCCAGCAAGTCTCTAATGCTCTATCTTAACCCTCTGGCACATTAAACATCTCGCCACATAATCCGTGACATCATTCTTCATTCTTGGCCACTAGAAATTTCCTTTTAAATCTTGGTACATCTTGGTGGCCCCTGGGTGGATAGTATATTTACTCTTGTTTGCCTCCTTTAAAATTCTCTCTCTTAAATCATTATTACTAGGCAACAGATTCTATCTCAATATACTATCACATTATCCTCAGATATTATGTAATCTGAGGTCTTACCCTGGGAAATTTTGCTCTTAATTTGTCTCAAGAATTCATCCTCTCTTTGGGCATCTAAGATCTGGGCTCTCAACTCATTCTCAATCCGAGTCTCACTCAAATACAATCTACTTCGTACCAACTGGCAAGAGAGGTTCAAATTTCTAAATTTCTCTAGGAGCTCTTACTCCTTAATCATCATATGGGCAATGTGGATGGATTTCCTACTCAAGGCATCGGCCACCACATTGGCCTTACCCGAATGATATTTCAATACATAGTCATAATCTTTCAAGAATTCCATCCATTTCCTCTATCTCATATTAAGTTCCTTCTGATCGAACAGGTATTTTAGACTTTTGTTGTAACATCCGTTTTTCTGAAAACGAGAGAAAATGTGAGAAATGTAACATACAGTTTCTCTGTAAACGAATGAAATTCACCAGATACAAAAGGAAGTCCCCCCAGATGATGTAGTCAAGGTCCTAAAAAATTTGGAAAGTATTCTAGACTCATAAAAATGAGAATCCCAGGCTCAAACGGAAAGAAAAATGAAGCTAGAATGAAGAAACAATTTCTTATGAAAAGCTTACGAAAAGTGATGGCATTTTCGTAATTTTGAGAAAATTTTAGAATTCACACAGGAGAACTTTTTAAATGAAAGTTTTGAGTTCCCCAGGGTTCTCAGAAGCCCTAAAAACCATGGAAAGCCCTGAAACAGTTAAAACTCCTTTGGTGAAGGTTTTTCAACATCGGTGTACCTGAACTTTGATGGATTTGTTCGGGAAGGTTTTAGCTTCGATTTGTGTGATTCCAAAAGTATTTTATTTAATTGGGAACCTAAATTTTATAATAGAAAATACGATTCTCAAAAAGGAGCTAAAACAAAGGAGAAACGAAAATGCCAAGAAAGAAGGGCAAAATGAAAATTTTTGAAAAAGTGCCTCTTCCTCCCTTATAAATAGGTGGCGCCTCACACTCTCCCTCACTTAGCTTCAGATTATTTTACCCCAAATTAGAAGAAGAACCCTAGGAGAGTGGCGCACCAAGGGAAGAAGAAAAGGGAGAGAAAATCCAAGCTTAAGGTATGTTTCCATGGTAGTTTTTCATGCTTTTCTTCATCCACACCTCATCTCCTCCCTTCTCCTTTGTTTCCTTTGATTAAAATGGAGTTTATAAATCTGATTTAAGGGATAAATTCAAGGGAAAATTCAGATTTGAAGAGAGGAGCTCAAAGAACACAAGATTCAAGTGAGAAAAAGCAAGAAAACAAGATAATTTCTCTTCCTATGTTGTCATCTTTGGTTCCGTTCTCCACCATTTCGCCCCACTTGAGAAAACCTTAGGAGGAGATGATTTTTAGGTAGGACCAAGCATGAATCTAAGGAACAAGGGTGTGGAGATTAAGAATATGCAAAGGGAATTATAAAAAAATTATTAGATTTTAAGATGCAAATTCTAGGGCTTTGTGTGCACCTTCCCAAATCTGATTTTATGTGATGATTCCTAGGCTAATTAAGAGTTTAAATGAGCTCCTAAGATCTCTAAGATGCTCCCCACATGCTTCCTTTTTCAAGAAAACAAAGAAAATTCCAAGGACGCCAAAAAGGGGCTATGTCTCGGCCAAGCATGGATGGAGTAGCTAGGGAGAGTTTTAAATTTTTCCAAACCTATTTTTGTGTCATATATGATGAATAAATATGAGGGGAGGCCTTGGAAAAAATTTAGAACTCATAGAAAGTGAGTTAGTGCTTTAGTTCCATATTATGACCTAAAGAAGCAACATGATGATAGGCCCTTTGTTTTAATTGTGTGATGACTCTAAGAGGCTTAAAAGGAGTCAAGAATCATAATTGAAAGGAAAGAATAGAGCCTAGAATTTATTTAAGGGATGTTGCTTCATTAGGTGCATTTATGGACCATAATAGGGTTTATAAAACAACCTAATGTCTAAGCAAGTTGTGTGACCTTAGAAATTATTTCATGGACCTAATTGACTCCCATAAAATGTGTCTAGGCTAAGAGGAAGCATCTCCACAAGTTTTTGGGTGTGTGGCCAAAGAGAGGAGCTTGAATCCAAAGAGAAAAGTGTGTGATTATGTGCAAGGTAGCTCTCTCCACCTTCTCTCATGCATGGATGTGTGTTTAACTTGTCTTAGAATGTATGTATGTATATTTTCAAGCCATGAAAAGTATGTGTAACACCATAACTTCTAGCTCTATTACATGCCATTTATAAGCTTCACATCATGATTTCCATGAGGGCACATGAAAAAGGGGATAGAAATAATCGACTTTTTCCGCGTTGCGCTATATCTAAAAAATTCAATTCAGTGTCACATGGATCGTGTGAGCTCATACTATACTTCCTCATATTTAATTTTATTATTACAACTCATTTTCATCACAAAAACATGCCTACAATTCATGGAAACCGAAATGTAGCTCAAAATAAGCAAGCATATTTTCGGCCAGATTTGCTCCATTTTCTGACCCAACTTTGGAAAATCATAACTAAATCTAGAAAATTCAAAATCATAAAATCTTTGTTGCTATGGAAAGCTTAGGATGTCTACTTCACACTAAAAATACGTCCAAGTCACAGAATTCATCACACAGGGTGTTTGACATCCAAAAAGATACAGACTCGCTGGCTGCCTGGGCTGTGATTCAGGTTACTGATGTAAATTTCTGAAATTCGTAACTAATTCTACATAAATCGAAATCATACACATTCAGTCATTCTGGGAAGCTACAAATGTTAACTTAACAGTAAAAATAATTCCCGAATGAAACAGATACGTTTAGGCATCTGGAACTGATGGAACAGTGATTGAGCTCTTGAGTCGCCACTGTTACTGACAGCAAACTTCACAAATGCATAACTCTCTGTTCAGACCTCCAAATGAGGTGATCTCGGTGGCCACAGAAAGCTTATGACCTCTAGTTTATTCATATAAGATTTCGTAAGCATTGGACACCATTTGTCCATCGAGTGACATGAAAATCAAATCTGCCAGTATGAACAGTGCACATACCAGAAACCATGGAAAATCCCAACTTTGAAAATTCATCAAATATTCTCTAGGTCTCCGAAAATTATGATCTTTTGCTTCCTAGAAAGCTCTTAATGAGACCTAATTTTATACCAAAATTTAGGGCAAGACTAACTCATTTGGCCAAAAAGTGATATAGGGTTCCATTATGGTCAATTTTGGCTCCATATTGGGTACAAAAATTGCCAAATGGATTTCCCTTGGTCTTGGTACCTTTTGGGCAAGTTTAAAAGCTTATTTGAGACTTGTGTGAGCTGCCCAAATGGTCCCAAACCTCATGCATCTCATTTTGACCATTCAACCCACACTTATACACATAACCACCAAACTTTACATTCTCATACCATGGCATGTCAGACTCAAAACATGTGCTAATGGTCATAGATCATTTCCATACATCTAAACATCATATAATAGTATGTTCACATATGTCTCAACGTTCTTAGTACATATACAACTTCATATACATGATGAACTATCATTATGGTTCCAAAAAAGAGCAAAATAACACATAAGCTTGTCAATTGTCTCTCTTCAAGGTTGTTGGCTCCCTTCACCACAATTGCTTGGTCCACCTAGCATGTTAAATCATTGGAGAGGAGGGGATGAGATTCAAAGAATCCCAATAGCTCATCTCCCATTCTATCACACATAATATGTGCAAGCAAGTTTCACAAATGCATGCATGGAGAAAGTAGAAATCATAGGCATTTTAAAAGCAACCTTAGCATGTGAATAAATCATACAAGACATTCAAGAGCTCACTAAATGTTTGGATTGGCCTCACACTTCTCCTCATGGATTTTGCACTTGCCTCACCCATTCTTTGAACACTTTGGACTCAACCATACTCTTGGGAGTCCACTTTGCTTTTGGGAGACTCTTTACTTTGTCTCAACCAAGCTCAAGGGTTCTTGGCTCATCCTCACCCAAGGGAAGAGTTCTTGGCCTCTCCGCACTCAAGCAAACTCATACAAACATCATGGGTTCATTTAAAAACATAACATGGCATCAAGCATCATGGCATATAAAGGCATGCTAGCATACTTTTCAAAGCTTGAAAATACACATACACACATTCTAAAACAAGCTAAACACACATTCATGCATGAGAGAAGGTGGAGAGAGCTACCTTGCACAAAATGACACACTTTTTCCTTTGAATTCAAGCCTCCTCTTTCGGCCACACACCCATAAATTGGTGGAGATAGTTTCTCTTGGCCTAAATACAATATATGGGAGGCAATTAGGTTCATGAAATAATCTCTAAGATCATACAATTTGCCTAGATACTAGATTGCTCTATAACCCCCATTATGGTCCATATTGGCACCTAATGAAGCAACACCCCTCAAATGATTTCTAGACCTTATTCTTTCTTTTCAAATATGATTCTTGACTCCTTTTAAGCCTCTTGGAGTCATCACATCATCAAAACAAAAGGCCTAGCACCATGTTGCTTCTTTAGGTCATAATATGGAACCTAAGGCACCAAATCACTTTCTATGAGTTCTAAATTTTTTTTAGGGCCTCCCCTCACTTTCATTCATCAAATATGACTCAAGAATGACCTTAGAAAAATTTAAAACTCTCCCTAGCTAGGAGAACCCATCTAGGCCGAGGCTATGAAGCATATTGGGTTCCATGGAGCTTTTTTTGTTTTCTCAAGGGAAGAAGCATATGGGGAGCCTCTTAGGGATCTTGGGAGCTCATTTAAACTCTTAATTAGGCCTAGGAATCATCATACAAAGTCAGATTTTACAAGGTGCAATTGAAACCCTAGAATTTGCATCTTGAAATCTAATGGCTTTTTGATAATTCCCTTTGCATATTCTTAATCTCCACACCCTTTTTCCTTAGATTCATGCTTGGTTCTGCCTAAAACTCATCTCCTCCTAGGGTTTTCTCAAGTGGGGCGAAATGGTGGAGAAGGGGACCAAAAATGACAACCATAGGAAGAGAAATTACCTTGTTTTCTTGCTTTTTCTCACTTGAATCTTGTGTTCTTTGAGCTCCTCTCTTCAAATCCGAACTTTCCCCTCAATTTCTCCCTTAAAAAAGATTTATAAACTTCATTATAATCATAGGAAACAAAGGAGAATGGAGGAGAAGAGGTTTGGAAGAGAAAGAGCATGAAAAATTACTAATTTCCATACCTTAAGCCTTTGATTTCTCCTCCTTTTCTTCCCCTTCTTGTGAGCCTCATCCCCTAGGGTTTTCTTCTGGTTTTAGGCAGAGGATGGTCGTGCATAATGAAGGGAGGAGAAGGGTGCATCATATATATAGGTGGGAATAAGTTACACTTTTCAAAAATTCCCATTTTGCCCTTCACACTTTGCATTTTCGTTTCTCCTTCGTTTTAGCTCCTTTTTGAGAACCGTCTTTTCCATTATAAAATTTAGATTCCCAATCAAGAAAAATGGCTTTGGAATCACTCAAATTGGAGCTAAAACCTTTCCGAACGGATCTGTCAAAGTTCAAGCATACTGACGTTGAAAAATATCCACCGGAGGGGCTTTAGCTGTCCCAGGGCTTTTTATGGTTTTTAGGGCCTCTAAGAACCCCGGAGAACTTAAAACTTTCATTTAAAAAGCCCTCTTGTGTATTGTTCAAAAAGTGCCCATATTTACGAAAATGCCACTGGCCTTTTAGCAAATTTTTTTTTGAATCACTCTGGCCTTGATTTCTAAGAAACTCAAAGCTCAAATCTTCATTTTCTAATATTTAAAATTTTATTATAATTTTAGTTGGCCCCAATTCCTTCTATTTCAAGGACTTCCTTTTGTATCTGGCCCATTTCTGCCATTTACAGAGAAACTGAACATTACGTTTCTCACGTTTACAGCAGGACGGGATGTTACAGTATGCTAGCATGATTTTATATGCCATGATTTCATGATGACATATTATGTTTTTAAATGAATGTATGATGTTGTTTGAGTTTGCTTAAGTGTGGGGAGGCCAAGAATTCTTAACTATGGCGAGGATGAGCTAAGAACCCTTAAAATTAGTTGAGACAAAGCAAAGAGTCTCCTAAAAGCAAAGTAAGCTCCTAAGAGTATGGTTGAGTCCAAGAATCTCTTAAAAAATGGGTGAGGCAAGTCCAAAATCCATGAGAAAAAGTGTGAAGCCAATCCATCCACTTAGTGAGCTCTTGAATGTCTTGTATGACTTATTCATATGCCAAGCTTGCTTCTTGAATGTTCATGACTTCTATTATATCCATGTATGCATTTTCAAGACTTGTTTTGCATATATTATGTATGATTGGATGGGAGATGAGCTATTGGGATTCTTTGAATCTCATCCCCTCCTCTCTAATGCTCTAACATGCTAGGTGGACCAAGAGAGCAAGAGAATGGAAGCCAAGCACATGAGACATGAGAGGATGGCATGAAAGTGTTTGAATTTTGTTACTTTAAGGCTACAAGAATGGCATATGTTGAAATTCATGAATGTATATATCTTATGAAGTTATGAACATGTATAAATATGTTAATGTATTATGTATAAGTGAGAGATTATGACATGTGAATACTAGAATGTAAAATGAGCTTCTTATGTCAATGTAGCTTCTTGAATGTTAGTATGGAAATGTGCATGTGTGTGGATGAAAAGGTCAAAATGAGATGTATGAGGTTTGAGACCATTTGGGCTGCTCACACAAGTCCTAAGTGTACTTTTAGACTTGCCCAAAAGGTGCCAAGACCAAGGGAAAACCATTTGGTCACTTCGGTACCCCATATGAAGCCAAAAATGACTATAATGGAACCCCATATCACTTTTTGGCTAAATGAGCTTTTCTTGCTCTGAGATTTGGCACACAATTAGAGCATGTTGAGAGATTTATGGAAAGTTAAAGACTATAATTTTTAAAGGTCTACAGAATATTTGATGAATTTTCAAAGTTGGCAATTTTTCTGATTTTGATCTGCTACACTATTTATTTGGTATGAAATCTATCACACAGGGCTTAAATGATGTCCAATTGCCATGAAATTTTATAGAAAGAAATTAGACATTCATAGTGACTCGTGTCAACTAGAAGCAACTCATTTAGATATCTAGAAAAGGAGATATGAAATTTTAAAAATTCTGTCCAGTATCAAGACCCTTACCTAACCGCGTTATTGTTCCATCGAATTCTGAGGTCTGGGGCAATTTTTTTCCTCTAGCTAACATCCACAGCTTTCTAGATTGGTATCATTTGCATTGATTGGATTTTTGTGAAATCAATTGGACATTTTCAAAATTTACTCCAGAAATCTGTGACAGCTCCAAAAGGCAGTTTGACCTCTTAAACCTTTTAGATGTCAAACGTCCTCTGTGATGGATGTTATGGTCTGGACATACTTGTAGTATGAAGTAGACATCCGTAGCTTTCTAGAAGGACCAAGAATTCATGTTTTTAATTTTTCTAGAAAGGCATATATTTATAAACATCCATATTTTGTGCTTCTTTCGGTTTTCTTGAGATGTGGGCCACATTTTATGATCCAAATGAGTTGTATTCATGTAATTAAATATGCGAATGTATTGTATGAACTCACACGGTCCACGTGACACCGAACGAAATTTTTATACACAACACAATGCAAGAAATTGTATTATTTTAACTCCTTTTCTTGCTCCTTCATGGAAATTACAAATGTAAGACATGTAAATGTTATGATATGAGCTAGAAATATATGGTGTTACATTTATTGGTATCAAAGCAAAGTTCCAGACTCTCTCAGATTGGATTTGGCTTGAGGATGTAGTAATAGGACTATGTAAAAGGTATGAATGGATAGGTAGAGCCTTGTATGAGACATGTTGGGTGTGTGAGGATAGGTTGTGGCTTTATTCATGATAAGTAAGTTGTATGATAGTCTTAGAGTAGTTAGTGGACATCGAGAAAGAGTGGCCTCTAGTGTAACTTGAGCAGAGTTAAGCTTGAGCAGAGCTGAGGGATCTGACGACTAAAGCTTGATGAGATGTGATAGCTCGCCAGGATCAGTGGCAAGCCCTAGACATAAACGATGAGAAATGATCTTGTTGATGTGAAAAGGCTTGCTAGAGAGAGTATGTGAGGCCTAATTCCCTTAGTAGTCATACTCAGGCCATTCCCAGCCATCTCGCGTAATGCAAAGATAAATAGGTGCAGTGCAGTATGAGATAAGACTGCAATTGCACAAGGCCAGTTTAGAAGGGAAATGAGAAAGAGAGTTGCCCCCTTACCACAACACCCAAATGTCTAAATGAATTTTAGAGCCTGAAAGGTTAATTCTCTCAGGCCAGAGATTTGAGTTATAAGCTACACCCTTCAGAGCCCTGATAGCCCAAAGGTGATAGCTGGCTATGCATGAACGAAACAAGAAGTGGAACCCTCTAGCTTGATGATGGGCTAGATATAGAGGCAATGAGGCTCGAGTTGGTAGCTAAAGATGAAAGTCCAATCCCTAGAAAAATAAGCCAATCAGAGGCCGTTAGCCACGGCCAATTATTCCATAGAAGCAGTGAGGCAATCCAAAGAGTTCCTCGTCGCAGCCAATTAAGACGGTAGCTGCGGTCAATGCTCAGACAGGAAAACTAGGGTGAACCCGAGCTTGATTTGTCACTGTAGATGATATGTTAGCCGTAGCGAATGGCACGATGAAATGCCTTGTTGGTCATATTCAGGTCAACTTGAAATGAATTGATAAGGGGTCAGACAATCCACAGAGAGCGAGAACCCCTAGTATAAGTAGAGAAAAGGGTATTGAATAGTTATGAAAGATTAGTAAGAAATCCATAGGCCTAGTAAATGAGATTGAGAAAAGAGCTCAGCATAGAGAAAGTTGGACACAAGGATGATAAGGTTGTTGAAACCCACCCTTAAGGTGTTGACTTCAACCGAGGATGCCACCCGTGAGATACTGAATGATAGAATGTTAGTGTCGCCTTGAAATAATGTAAGATAAGACTACCAGCAATGAGGCACATAGTGAGTGGCCTAGAAAGGTGTAGCTCATAGGTAACACCTAGAGGAAAGTATGAGTAGCCTAGTAACAAAGGCTCAAAAAAGAATAAGGATAGTTAGTAAGCTACGGGTCTGATGAGATGGCTAGCTTGGGCTGAGCATAAGCTAAAGCCTAGAGGAGATGACCAATAGCATCATTCCAGGTGAGATATGTAAATGAAAGCCTCAGCGAAAGTTCTCCCTGGATCGAAAAAGAAAAGATGAGATACCCTGAGCCAAGGAAACCACCTATTAGTGGTTAGTAAATTCCCCTAGATAGACCCCCCAAATTGAAAAGGTACAGTGATAAGGGAAGCGAGGAAGAGTTAAGAAACTAGCTACAGAAAAGATGCCCTCGCTTTAGTCATGGTTAGATAAGTAAGTTAAGCCTAAAAGAGTAAACAGATAGGGGTTCGATAATTAGTCATATGAGCTCCCTAATATAAGAATGATGTAGGGTTAAGGCACGCAAATGATTAAAGTACCCAATAGAGCATAAATTTTCAATGAGATAGAATTTAAACATTAAGAGTATATATTCCAGATTGGGTTAGCAAAACCTTCAAAATAATATATTGTACTCCTGGGATGAGGCTAAAGAGATTAAACAGAGAAAAAGCCCAGCTCTAACCTAAATGTAGAAATAAGCTGAGACAAACAATTAGTGCCTTAGTACCCTCAGGGAAACTCGAGGGAGCTAGAGATTGCCCGCTTAAGAAGGAGAGCCTCGTATCATGTAAAGAAAGAATGTAATCCAAGAGCGCCATAGAATGAAATTTCTGGGATTATGTGAAATAGAATCCTTTTTACCAAGGGATGGTCTAGCTAAGAGCAGAGTAAGAGTATGAGTAAAAAATAAACCCCCTTAATGTTATAGAGAGTGAATAAGTGGAGGAAACCCATGAAAATGCAGGTGCTCTTGAGCGTAAAGAAATCTGAACTGGCAATAGAAATAGCCAATAATAAAACATCCTTTTACCTAAGTAAGAGGATAAGAAAGGTAGAAAAAGAAGATATGACAGTGTTCAAGCCGAAGACATATTAGATTGAGAATAGATATTCAGTTAATGTGCTTAAGTACTTAAGAAAGCACATTTGTCTTTGGCATAGATGTGCTTCTAGCATGATAGCACCCGAAGTAAAAATAACCGAGCAATACAAAGAAATCTCGGCATGAAATAGAGGAAGAATCTTATTTTCCCTAAGCACTCTACGAGAATAGGGTAGATAGAGAAAAGTAAGAGAGGAATACTTTAGATTATAGGAAAACTTGTAATATACAAGCGATAGTGGCTTTGAGCTCAGTCATGAGGCACTTGTGTATTAGTGTTTGATGTTATAGTTTGCTTGCAACAATGGTTACATGATATTGGGTTTGGACAACCCAATAGTAATGTGACTTGAGTGCGTAGCAAACAATGGCATCAATCATCAAAGTGTCCCGATAATCAAAAGGTATTCTAGCTAGTAAAATGATGAGATAAGTTAAAAAAGAAAGGTAAAGGGATTCTAGTAATATGATAATAATAAGAAAAGTATACAGAGAGGAATCCCCAGTAGAAAATATTCAAATTCAGTATGCATAGCCCGAGTCCCTTATAGTATATGTAAATAAAAGGAATAGGGACCAGTATATATGGCCTCTCTCTTGCTAGAGATGTTAACTACACTCAGTGTGTGAGATGCCCTAGTGCCAAAGCACTTTAAAGTAGAACATGGGCATAGTTAGAAACTGCAGGATATGAGAGGAGGGTTAGAACAAGTATATGTAAAGTAAATAAGTCAATAGAGTAAGAAAAGAAAGCCCAAGCAAAAAGGTACTGAAGTGGGAATTTGAGGATCCTATGAGGTGCAATGAATGAAAATTTAAAATGCTCCCTAGTATCAGTATGATAGGATCCTAAAGAATCAGATGATACAAAACCCACTTCGAACGAAGAGCATGATATACTTCTGAGTTTAGTCTCAGCTATTATGAGCAATGGTAACCAGACTTAGTGAGCATGTATTTTACTATCAGATACAGTGATCTTAGGCTTTGACATCTCTCAGAGATGGATCGCAGTAGATCTTAGCATAGCACAGCGGGTTGCAGTAGACCCTAGCAGGACTTTGAGAGGTCGCAGTAGACCCAGGGGTCATAGTAAATCCCACAAAGTTACAGAGAGCCTTAGCCACAGCATGATAGTTCTCTGGTAAGATGATAGCCTGAGATAGTTTTACAGAATAGTTAGTCTCAAAGACTAGTACAGTTTTAGCTAACTTTCATCTCAGAGACTACAGACCTCCTGAGTATAGTGGACCGTTGCCACAGTGATATAAAGGATTTACTCAGATAGTTAGACTACTGACTAGATCTCTTTAAAGATGAGTATAGTGTATGAGATAAGGAAAGCAAGAAATTAGCTTTCCAGAGTTAGAGCCAGATGAACTACTGCCTAGCAAGCAGTAGCCCTGACCGAGGGATAGAGAGATCCTCGCATGCTAGCCTATGTATTCAGAAAGGGGTCAAGTGCAATTTTTATATCAGATAAGTGGTACAATATATCTTTAGTGAGCAAAACTATAAGAATAGCTAGCATCCCACCAGAACTCAGTAATAGTCAGTGGTAGTAGCTCTTCAGTGCTAGTATGAGATATATGTTAGACCTATCAATATTGAAATAAGGACTATAAAATGCCACTGTAAATGAGTAAAGAAAGTAAGAAAAAGTCCTGGCCTACAGAGACAGATGTAGTAGTAAATAGAGAAGTTAGGATCATTGAAAGTAGAAACTCCTCAAAAGAGCTATAATCCCAGTAAATAATTGAGATGTGAGGCCTGTGATAGAAAGAATGTGAATTCTAATTGTATTATTTTAACTCCTTTTCTTGCTCCTTCATGGAAATTATGAATGTGAGATATGTAAATGTTGTGATATGAGCTAGAAATATATGGTGTTACACTTGTGGTCACTATAGATTTCTATACTTGCACGATAGAAATAGTGTCTCTAAATCTTAAGAGCAAATAGTATTATGGCTAACTCTAGGTCATGTGTGAAATAGTTCTCCTCGTGAGGCCTCAATTGTCTAGAGGCATATGCCACTACCCTACTCTGCCACATCAACACACATCCTAACCCTCTCCTTGAGGCATCACTATACACCACAAATAGTAAAGTAGGGTAAGGAATAACTAGCACAGGGGCATTGGTCAATCGGAGTTTCAACTCTTGGAAACTCCTCTCACATCTATCATTCCACACAAAAGGTGTATCCTTCTGAGTCAACCTCGTGAGTGACAAGGCCATTTGAGAAAAGCCCTGAATAAATTGTCTACAGTACCTTGCCAAACCAAGGAAACTCCTAACCTCAATGATAGTCCTAGGTTTATCCCACTATAACACAGCCTCAACTTTATGGGGATATACTGCGACCCCATCTCATGAGACCACATGACCTAAGAATTTCACCTTAATTAGCCAAAACTCATATTTACTCAGTTTGGCATATAATCTGTTATCTCTCAAAATCTCTAGGACTAATCTCAGATACCTCTCATGTTCCTCAAAAGATCTGGAGTATACTAAAATATCATCAATAAAGACCACATCACATTTATCTAGATACGGTTTGAATACTTTGTTCATATAATCTATAAACACAACGGGTGCATTTGTCAGCCCGAATGGCATCACAAGAAACTCATAATGCCCATATCTAGTTCTGAAAGCCGTCTTTGGGATGTCTTTAGCTCTCACCCTTAGCTGGTAATACCCATATCTATGATCTATCTTAGAAAATATCGATGCCCTAGCTAACTGATCTAACAAATCATCTATTCTAAGGAGAGGATAGTTATTCTTAATGGTAACTTTATTCAGTTCTCTACAATCTATACATAATCTAAAGCTACCGTCTTTCTTTTTCATAAACAACACTGGAGCTCCCTAGGGTGACACGCTAAGGCGTATGAACCCTTTCTTTAATAGCTCTTCTATTTGTTTCTTTAGCTCAGCAAGCTCAGTGGGAGCCATCCTATAAGGAGCCTTGGACACTGGTCCAACCCCAAGCACTATATCTATAGGAAACTCTATCTCTCTCTCAAGGGACAGGCTACTAAAATCAAAATCTTTAAGGAAGATCTCTGGGAATTTCCTAACTATCAGGATCTCCTCTATCCCTTCTTTTACTTTGGCCTGAATAGAGCAAAAAACTAGAAACCCTTGACATCCATGCTCTAGATGTCTCTCAGCCTGGGTAGTAGTCATAAAAGATAACTCAACCCCTATTCTGGGTATAGTCCCATAAGAAGGTACAGATATGGTGTGGTGTCCACAATCAAGGACAACATTATTAGCAGTCATCCAGTTCATGCCAATAATCAAATCAATATCATAAAATGGCATACAAATCAAATCAATGGTAGTATGACAATGATTAAACTATACAGTGACATTCAAATAAGCATGGAAAGTAACAACATGGCCTCCAGTAGGTGTGGTGACAGGGCCAGACCTAAACGTCTTAAATAGTCATAGGATATAAACAAGTGACTAGCACCCAAATCAAACATGGCAATCACAGAAAAATCATTTACTATGAGCATACCTCGGATAAGACTAGGAGACGTACTAGCCTTTGGCTAAGAAAGGGCAAACATCTTGCCTTGGGTCTGTGGCCTAAGAGGAAATGGTCTAAATGGAGGTGCTGAATCCACTTGAGGATAGTTTCTGGCAATGTGCCTGGCTTTCCACACTTGTAGCACGTCACCGTGGATTGCTGTGTGGATGACTGAGTCCTCTGAGGCTATACCTTCTTTCCTTTTGGTGGCCTCCTGCTCCACTACACCTTGCTCTTCTTTTTGCTAAAAGGTGTAGAGCTAGCTCATTCCTCTGGTCTTGGTCTCTTTAACTCCAAGGTTCCCCTCTGACCAGATGTTGTGACAGCAGGCATAATTTCTCTCAAATTATTTTCGATTATCGTGCTAATCCCCACAATAGCATTAAAGTTTCAAATTTTGTGTGGAATCACTCTATCTTTGATTTGGGGTTTCAAGCTGAGTTCAAACTGTTCACACCTCCAGGGCTTATCATCAAATCTCTAAAGGTAAGAAGAATACTACGACAATTCTATAAATCTGGCCACGTACTAGTCTATAGTCATGTCATCAGTCTGCTTTAATCCCATAAATTGCACCTCTTTTTGTTTTCTCACAGAACTGGGAAAATACTTCTCATAAAACTGTACTAAGAAGTTCTCCCAAGTAATCTACAAATTTCTGGTCTCCATTAGGGACTTCGCACTGAGCCACCACTTATCGGCTTCTTTTTGTAACATAAAGGCAACTAATTGAGCTTTCTGTTCTAAGGTGCAATCTATCACTATAAAGATTTTCTCTATCTTGATCACCCAAGCCTCTGCCTTGCCTATATCTAATTCCCCGTCAAATACTAGCGAGTTATTCTTCTTGAATTGATTTAATTGTTTCTGAATTGAAGGCAGAGTCTAGACTGGCTCTTGGGGAGGCAGTGGTGGAACACCTAAGGTAAAAGGCTGTGGGATGGCTAAAGTAGAAGGCTGCGGCTAAGGTGGAGGAATCTCTCTCCTAGCTTCCTCTTGTCTAGCAAGGGATTCCTGTAGCTGCACGACCATCTCATGGCTGCTGAATTATATACTACTACTAGGCCATTACATTTTCAAATCTATTGAGTCGTTCTATGATAGCTCGTTTAGGGTCCTCGTGTAACACCATACTTCTAGGACTCAATTCATGCAATTCCCATGCCTCACCTTATGTTTGTTCTATGGAAATAATCTAGTGGCATAGGGAGTTATGAATTAAACTGCATTTCTCTCCGGGTAAAATTTTTCTTTCGGAGTCCTGTGGGCCATATGAATAAATGTAACACCATAAATTCTAGCTCATCTCATGCTTTCAAATGGCATAATATCATGAATCATATTGATGTTCCATGGAAACGCTAAAGAAATAATGATTTTTTTCCGCGTTGCGTCGTATCAAAAAATTCAATTCGGTGTCACATGGACCGTGTGAGCTTAGACTATACTTCCCCATATTTAATTTCATTATTTCAACTCATTTTCATCACAAAACATGCCTACAATTCATGGAAACCGAAATGGAGTTCAAAATAGATAAGCATATTTTCGGCCAGCTTTGCTCCATTTCCTGACCCAACTTTGGAAAATCATAACTAAATCCAGAAAATTCAAAATCATGCAATCTTGGTCATTCTAGAAAGCTTAGGATATCTACTTCACATTAAAAATATTCCCACATCACAACATTCATCACACAGAACGTTTGACATCCAAGAAGCTACAGACTCGCTGGCTGCCTGGGCTGTGATTCAGGTTACTGATGTAAACTTCTGAAATTCATAACTAATTCTAAAAAAATAGAAATCACACACATTCAGTCATTCTGGAAAGCTACAAATGTTAACTTGACAAAAAAAATAAGTCCAGAATGAAACAGAAAGGTTTAGACATCTGGAACTGATGAAACAGTGATTGAGCTCTGGAGATGCCACTGTTACTGACAGCAAACTTCTAAAATTCATAACTCTCTGCTCAGACCTCCAAATGAGGTGATCTCGGTGGCCACAGAAATATTATTTCCTCTAGTTTATGCATATAAAATTTCATAAGCATTGGACACCATTTGGCCATCGAGTGACACGAAAATCAAATCTGCCAGTATGAACAGTGCACATACCAGAAACCATGGAAAATCCCAATTTTGAAAATTCATCAAATATTCTGTAGGTTTCCGAAAATTACGATCTTTAGCTTCCCAGAAAGCCCTTAATGAGACCTAATTGTATGCCAAATTTCAAGGCAAGACTAACTCATTTGGCCAAAAAGTGACATAGGGTTCCATTATGGTCAATTTTGGCTCCATATTGGGTACCAAAATTGCCAAATGGATTTCCCTTGGTCTTGGCACCTTTTGGGCAAGTTTAAAAGCTTATTTGAGACTTGTGTGAGCTGCCCAAATGGTCCCAAACCTCATGCATCTCATTTTGACCATTCAACCCACACTTATACACATAACCACCAAACTTTACATTCTCATACCATGGCATTTCATACTCAAAACATGTGCTAATGGTCATACATCATATCCATACATTTAAACATCATATAATATCATATTTACACATGTCTCAAGGGTCATAGCCCATTTACAATATTCATATACATCATTGAACATCATTATGGTTCCATAAAGCAAAAACTAGACATATGAATGTCAATCTCCTTCCTCTAGTGTTGTTGGCTCCCATTGGCATATCCACTTGGTTCACCTAGCATGTTAGATCATTTAAGAGGAGGGAGTGAGATTCAAGAATCTCAATAGCTCATCTCCCATTCCATCACACATAATATGTGCAAGCAAGTTTCACAAATGCATGCATGGAGAAAGTAGAAATCATAGGCATTTTAAAAGTATCCTTGGCATGTGAATCAATCATACAAGACATTCAAGAGCTCACTAAGTGTTTGGATTGGCCTCACACTTCTCCTCATGGATTTTGGACTTGCCTCACCCATTCTTTGAGCACTTTGGACTCAACCATACTCTTGGGAGCCCACTTTGCTTTTGGGAGACTCTTTACTTTGTCTCAACCAAGCTCAAGGGTTCTTGGCTCCTCCTCACCCAAGGGAAGAGTTCTTGGCCTCTCCACACTCAAGCAAACTCATACAAACATCATGGATTCATTTAAGACATAACATGGCATCAAGGATCATGACATGTAAAGGCATGCTAGCATACTTTTCAAAGCTTGAAAATACACATACAAGCATTCTAAAACAAGCTAAACACACATCCATGCATGAGAGAAGGTGGAGAGAGCTACCTTGTATGCAAGTACACACTTTTTCCTTAGCTTTTAAACCTCCTCTTTTAGCCACACACCCACAAGTTGGTAGAAATAGTGTCTCTTGGCCTAGACACAAATTATGGGAGCCAATTAAGTTCATGAACCACACTCTAAGGTTACACAATTTAATGAAACACTAGATTGCTCTATAGGCTCCATTATGGTCCATATTGGCACCTAATGAAGCAACATCCCTCAAATGATTTCTAGGCCTCATTCTTTCTTTTCAAATATGATTCTTGACTCCATTTAAGCCTCTTAGAGTCCTCACATCATCAAAACAAAAGGCCTAGCACCATGTTGCTTCTTTAGGTCATATTATGGAACCTAAGACACTAAATCACTTTCCATGAGTTCTAAATTTTTTCCAAGGCCTCCTTTCATTTTCATTCATCAAATATGACTCAAGAATGACCTTAGAAAAATTTAAAACTCCCCCCACCTACACAAACAAGCCTAGGCCGAGACATAGGCTTCCTTTGGGCTTCTTAGAGTTTTCTTGCTTTTCTTGAAGGAGGAAGCTTGTGGGGAGCATCTTTGGTGTCTCAAGAACTCATTTATACTCTAACTTAGACCTAGGAAGCATCATACAAATCCAGAAATTGGAAGGTGCACTTAAAACCCTAGGTTTTGCATCTTGCTTTCTAATGCATTTTTCTTAGTTTTCTTTGCATATTCTTATTCCTCTCCATCAAATACCTAAGAATCGCCTTTGGTTTGGTTGAAAATCTAAATCCTAAGATCTGTCCAAGTGTAGGTCGAAATGGTCATGGAAGGGAGGAAGAAGACCAAGTGGGAGAATTGCAAAATACCTTGTTTTTCTTGGATTTTCTTGCTTGTTCTTGCTTTCCTTGGCCTCCTTACTTGGAATTCAAACTTTCCCCTCTGTTCTCCCTTCAAAACAGCCCTTAAAACTTCAGAGAAATCATGGAGAAGAAGAGGGAAAAGAGGAGAAGAAAGTGGAGGAGAGAAAGCATGAAAAACAAGCAAAATTCCATACCTAAAGTCTTGAATCTTTCCTCCTTCTTCCCTTCTCTTTGTGCACGACTCTCCAAGGGATTTGCTTCTGATTTAGGGCTGGAAATTCTGAAGTGAATGAAGGAGAGTGTGAGGTGCCACCTATATATAGCTAGGGTAAAGTGACTTTCTTTAAAAATTCCCATTTTGCCCTTCATACTTTGCCTTTTTGTTTCTCCTTTGTTTTAGCTCCTTTTTGAGAACCGTCTTTTCCATCATAACAAATAGGTTCCCAATTTAATAAAATGGCTTTGGAATCACTCAAATCGGAGCTAAAACCCTTCCGAACGAATCGGTCAAAGTTCGGGTCAATTGACATTGGAAAACTTACACCGGAGGGTCTTTACCGGTCCCGGGGCTTCCCATGGTTTTTGGGGCCTCTGAGAACCCTGGGCAACTCAAAATTTCCTTTTAAAAAGCCCTCCTAGGTGCTTTTCCAAAATTGCACTTATTTACGAAAATGCCACTGGCCTTTCGGCAAATTTTTCAAATCACTCCGACCCCAGTTTCTGGGCAACTCAAGGCTCAAATCCTCATTTTTTATTATTTAACATTTTATCCAAATTTTATTTGGCCTTGAATCACTCATCTCAGGGGACTTACTTTGAAAGCGTGCCCATTTCCATCGTTTAATGAAAACGGGACATTACACCTCGGATTCAACCTATGAGCCCCTAGCCGGTTTGCCCCTACCTCTATCTCTACTTGTCTCAACCATTTTCACTGAAAAATAAAGCCACAGCCTTTAATCCATAATACAATTTAAACAAATATACATAGATATTCCACCCGAAAAACAAGTCAATTTCACCACTCAAGAGCCAAATATAGAGCAAAAGTGCCTAAACCTTCATTTTGATACCAATAAATGTAATAGTATAATTTTATAACTCAATTTATGCTACTTTCATGTCTCATGTCATGAATCCCATAAAGGGAGCAAGAAAAATCAATTAAAATAATGAGTTTCTTAGTGTTGCGTCATGTATAAAAATTTCATTCAGTGTCACATGGATCATATGAGGTCATGTAACATATTCCCATATTTAATTGCATTGATACTATAGCACCATAATTTCTATGACATTTGCATGCTCATATGATACATTTCATGAGGGGAAGTAAGAAAATCCATTAAAATAATGCATTACTTTGCGTTACGTAGTATTTAAAACTTTCATTTAGTGTCACGTGGACTATGTGAGTTCCTACCATACATTCTCATATTTAATTATATAAATACAACTCATTTGTATCATAAAATATGGCCCACAGCTCATGGAATTGAAAGGAAATCTTACAATATTGATACATATTTTTTGGCCAGAAATTGGCTCATTTCTGTCATAACTTTGCAAAATCACATCGAATTCTAGAAAAATTGAAATCATGTGTTCTTGGTCATTATAAAAAGCTATAGATTTCTACTTCATACTAAAAATATTTCTAAACCATAAAATTCATCACAAAGGACGTTTGACATTTGAAATATTCCAGAGGTCAAACTGCCCACAGGTGCTGTCACAAATTTTTGTAGCAAAATTCAAAAATATCCAATTAATTTCACAAAAATCAAATCCATGCAAATGATAGTAATCTAGAGAGCTATAGATGTTAGCTCAAGGGAAAAAATAACTCTAGACCAGCTCAAGCATGCCCAAAGCTCAAAATCTAATCAAACAATAACTAAGGTCGGGTGAAGTTTCTAATACTAGATAGAATCTTTAAAAATTCATATCTCCCTCTCTAGACCTCCAAATGAGGTGAATTTAGTTGGCACAAGTCACTAAAAATATCTAGTTTTTCTGTATAAAATTTTGTGGCAATTGGACATCATTTGGGCCTTGTGTGACAGATTTCATTTTCGGACCAGTATGAACAATGATATGACCAAAACCAAAAAATTTGCCAACTTTGAAAATTCATCAAATATTCTGTAGACCTTCAAAAATTATTTTCTTTAGCTTTACAAAAATTTATTAATAAGATCTAATTTCATGCCAAATCTTAGATCAAGAAGAGCTCGTTTGGGTAAAAAGTAATATAGGGTTTCATTACGGTCAATTTTGGCTCTATATAAGATACTAAAATGTCCAAATAGCTTTCTTTAGTGTTTGGAACCTTTTGGGCAAGTTTAAAAGCATAATTGGGACTTGTGTGAGCTATCCAAATGGCCTCAAATCCTATGCTTCTCATTTTGGCTATGCCACATGCAATTATACACACATACCTTAAGCTTTCAAGAAGCATATCTTGGCATTATATACCAAAATTATATTCTAGGGTTCATATATCATATCTATTCATTTATACATAACATAATATCATAATTACACAGTCCAAGAGGTCTTAGACCATATACATCAATGGATTACATCAATTGACATAAATATGGTCTTAAAGTAGCAAAACTCAAGCACTTTGTTGTCAAACTCTTCTCTTCAAGGTGATTGGCTTCCATTACCTTGTCCACTTGGTCCACCTAACATAATAGATTAGTGGAAAGGAGAGAATGAGATTCAAAGAATCCCAATAGCTCATCTCCCATTCAATCATACATAATGGATGCAAAGCAAGTCTTGAAAATGCATGCATGGATATAATAAATATCATGAACATTCAAGAAGCAAGCTTGGCATGTGAATAAATCATACAATACATCCAAGAGCTTGCTAATAGCATGTTTGGATGGGCTTTTGGAAAGAGCAAACCATGGTTTGTAGGGAGCAAACCACGTTTTATAAGAAGCAACAAATAGTTGCTTCTACACAAACGTGGTTTGCAACCGGGTTTCCAAACACATCCTAAGTGGATGGATTGGCCTCACCCCTTTCCTCATAAGTTTCAGACTTGCCTCACCTATTCTTTAAGAGATTCTTGGACTCAACCATGCTCTTGGGATTCTACTTTACTTTTGGGAGACTCTTTGCTTTATCTCAACCAATCTTAGGGGTTCTTGGCTCATCCTCACCATGGTTAAGAGTTCTTGGCCTCTCCACACTCAAGAAAACTCAAACAAACATTATAACATCATTTAAAAATATAATATATCATCATGAAATCATGGCATATAAAATCATGCTAGCATACTTTTCATGACTTGAAAATATACATACACACATTCTAAGACAAGTTAAACACACATCAATGTATGAGAGAAGGTGGAGAGAGCTGCCTTGCATACAATCACACATTTTTCCCTTTGAAAGAATGCTCCCTTTTTTGGCCACACACACACAAAAGTGTGGGGATGCCTTTTCTTGGCCTAAACATAATTTATGGAATCCAATTAGGTTCATGAAATAAATTCTAGGACCACACAACTTTCTTAGACACCAGGTTGTTCTATAAACCCCATTACGGTTCCATAATTACACCTAATGAAGCTACACCCCTAAATTAAATTTTTAGCTCCATTATTTCTTTTCAAATATAATTCTTGACTCCTTTTAAGTCTCTTGGAGTCATCACACAATTAAAACAAAGAGCCTAACTACATGTTGCTTCTTTAGGTCATAATATGAAACCTAAAGCACCAATTCACTTTCTATGGGTTCTAAATTTTTTCCAAGGCCTCCCCTCATTTTCATTCATCAAATATGACTCAAAAATGGGCTTGTAAAATTTTAAAACTCTCCCTATCTATCCCAACCTCCTTAGGCCGAGACCATGAGGCTTATTGGTCTTCATGGATTTTGCTTGGTTTTCTTGAAGGAGGAAGCATATGGGGAGCATCTTAAGGATCTTGGAAACTCATTTAAACTCTTATTTAGGCCTAGGAATCATCATATAAAATCAGATTTTACAAGGTGCACTTGAAACCCTAGAATTTGCATATTGAAATCTAATGGTTTTTTATTAATTCCCTTTGCACACTCTTAATCTCCACACCCTTTTTCTTTAGATTCATCCTTGGTTCTACCTAAAAATCAGATTCTCTTGTGGTTCCTAGGGTTAGGCGAAATGGAGAAGGAGGGAGGATCAATATAGCAACCATAGGAAGAGAAATTACCTAGTTTCCTTGCTTATTCTTGCTTGAATCTTGCTTTCTCCAAACTCCTCTCTTCAAATCCGAAATTTCCCCTATGTTTCTCCCTTTAATCAGATTTGTAAACTTCATTTTAATCAAAGGAAATAAAGGAGCATGAAGGAGAGAAGGTTTGGAAGGAAGAAAGTATGAAAAACTACCATGGAAGCATACCTTTAAGCTTGGATTTCTCCTTCTTCTTCTTCCTCTCTTGTGCGCCTAAAACCCTAGCTCCCTTCTCTAAAATTAGGCAGAAAATTCTAAGTCTAAATGAGGGAGAAAGTGGCGTGCCACCTAGATACAGGGGGAGGAGGAAGCATTTTTTAAAAATTTCCATTTTGCCCTTTGTTCTTTGCATTTTTGTTTCTCCTTCATTTTAGCTCCTTTTTGAGAATTCTCTTTTCCATTATGAAATTTAGGTTCCCAATTTAATAAGATGCCTTTGGAATCACTCAAATCAAAGATAAAACCTTCCTGAACGAATCGTCAAAGTTCGGGTATACTGATGTTGGAAAACATCCACCAGAGGGGATTTAACTGTCTTGGGGCTTCCCATGGTTTTCAAGGACTCTGAAAACCCCAGAGAACTCAAAAATTTTATTTAAAAAGCCCTCCTTTGTGAATTTCAAATTTTACTCAAAATTACGAAAATACCATTGCGTCTCATAAGATTTCTGTCAAAATTTGTTTCTTCATTCTAACTCCATTTTTCCTTCCATATGAGGCTAGGATTCTCATTTTTAGGAGTCTAGAATGTTACTCAAATTTTTTAGGACCATAACTAATTCATTTTAGGGGACTTGCTTTGAAAATGTATCCATTTTCATCACTTAACAAAAATCAAACATTATAGATACAACTCATTTCCATCACCAAAGTTGACCTAAAGCTTGTGTATGGCAAGAGGAAACATAAAGTTCATATATGCATTTTCGGACAGAATTTTCTCACTTCTTTCACAAACTTTGAAAAATCATAACTAATTCTTAAAATATCAAAATCATGCATTTTTTGTCATTCTACAAAGCTACACATGTCTACTTTATGGTAAAAATATGTCCAAACCACAAAATCAAACACAAAGGACGTTTAACATTAAAAAAAGTCCAGAGGTCAAGCTGTCCACTAGTGCTGTCACAAAATTATGTAGCAAAATTCAAAAATATCCAATTAATTCCATAAAAATCCAATACATGCAAATGATACCAATTTAGAAATTTGTGGATGTTAGCTAGAGGAAAAAAATAACTCTAGACCAGTTCAGGTGCACCTAGACCTCAAAAATTAATCAAACAGTAACTGAGGTCAGGTGGTGCACTTGGTACTAGATAGTTTATTTGAAAATTCATATCTCCTTCTCTAGGCATCCAAATGAGGTGCTTCTAATTGGCACAAGTCATAGAAATGTCTAGTTTCTCCATATAAAATTTTGTAGTAATTGGACATCATTTGCCCTATTAGTGATATAATTTAATTTTAGGCTAGTACTAGAGTACCAATGACCAAAACTAGAAAAATTTCCAACTTCAACAATTCGCCAAATGTTCCACAAACCTCAAAAAATTACCAGCTTTAGCTCCTCAATAAGCTCCAGATGCATACCAAATTTTAGACTAAAAAAGCTTATTTGAATAAAAAGTGACATAACCTCATGAAATGGTCACTTTTGCTCCTTATCAAGAGTCACTTTGGTCCAAATAGCCTTCTCTTGAATTTGGCACCTCTTGGGCAAGTTTAAAAGCATAATTATGACTTGTGAGAGCTGTCCAAGTGGTCCCAAATCCCACACATCTCATTTTGGCTATTCAACATCTATTAATATACTATACACACATGTCGTTTAAGGGTCCAAATACATAATTTCATTGGTTTAATGCTACATAAAGTTTACATAAAGTCTATACATCATATTACATGTGCTCAAGGTCTTACATTACCAAAAAGTATGTACAAAGCTTCTTTGACATTCCATCACCAGTTAGACTACAAAATGAACAAGGTGTAGCCATTTAATATTCTTGGCTTGCATTTCCTTGGTTTTGAACACCACCTAGACATTTCAAGAGTGAGGGGGAAAAAGGAGTGAGATTCCAAGAATCTCAATAGTTCACACACCTATTCACACATACATTCAAAACATACATACATCAAAATCTCAAGTGTGCAAATATAAAGTGCATAATACTACATTTCCATGCCACTTTTCCACATCAAGCCATTTTTATGCTCTAGGGACTTTTGGTTTTGCCTCATCCCATTCCTAGGACTTTTGGATTTGCCTTACTCTTGGTCTAAGGACTTTTGATTTAGCCTCACCCATCCAAGGGACTTTTGGCCTAGTCTCTCCCATACCTTGAGACTTTTGGCACATTCTCACCCACTTTAAGGGACTTTTGGCATCACCTCACCCTTGAGAGCCATTCTCACAATCAATGGCATTCAAGACAATACATTGGCACCAATGCAACCTCAAGACATCAAGTGGCATGTTCTCAAATCACAAGAGCATACACAAGCGCACAAAAACTTACATATGCACACAAGAATGCAAGAGAATGAAGTAGAGAGCTACCCTGGATTTATGCAAGCTTTTCTTGATCCTTTCCTTCTCTCTTTTTGGCCTCACAAGTGCATCTAGGTGGTTGGATGTTCTCTTGGCCTAGTCACCATAAACACCACACAATTACTGTAATACCTTATATTTCTAGCTCATTTCACAACATTTCTATACCTTACATTCATAGATTCCATGAAAGAGCAAGAAAAGGGAATTAAAATAATACATTTTTTTGCATTGCGTCGTGTATGAAAATTTCATTCGATGTCAAGTGGACCATATGAGCTCATACAACACATTCTCATATTTAATTACATGAATAAAATTCATTTGTATCATGAAAAGTGGCCTACACCTCAAGAAACTCGAAGGAAAGCTCAAAATACTCATATATATTTTCGACCAAAATTTGTTCATTTCTATCACAAACTTTGAAAAATCATAACTAATCCTAGAAAATTGAAATCATACATTCTTGGCCATTCTAGAAAGATATGGATGTCTACTTCATACTAAAAATATGTCCAAACCATAACATCCATCACAGATTACATTTTGACATTCAAAAAGATCCAAAGGTCAGTCAAGCTGTCCCCTGGTGCTGTCGTAGCTTTCTGCAAAAAAATTTGAAAATATCCAATTAAAAAATCCAATCCATGCAAATGATATCAATCTGGAAAGATGTAGATGTTAGATAAAGGGAAAAAAACTCCAGACCAGCTCAGGCACATTAAGATCTTGAAATCCAATCAAACAGTAACAAAGGTCAGCTGGAATTCCTGATACTAGATAGAATCTTCAAAAATTCATATCTCACTCTTTAGATATCCAAATAAGGTGCTTCTAGTTGACACGAGTCATTGTGAATGTCTAGTTTCTTTATATAAAATTTCATGATAATTAGACATCATTTGAGCCCTTTGTGATAGATTTCATTTTCAGACCAAATGAATAGTACAGCAGACCAAAATCAGAAAATTTGCCAATTTTGAAAATTCATCAAATATTCTGTAGACCTCCAAAAATTATATTCTTTATCTTCCCAAAAAACTCTCAACAAGCTCTAATTTCATGTCAAATCTCATATCAAGAAGAGCTCATTTGGCTAAAAAGTGACATAGGGTCCCATTATAGTCAATTTTGGCTCCATATGAGGTACCAAAGTAACCAGATGGCTTTTCCTAGGGTTTGGTGTAACGTCCAATTTTCATTAAACGACAAAAATAGGCACGTTTTTAAAGCAAGTCCCCCGAAATGAATTAGTTAAGGTCCCAAAAAATTTGAATAATATTCTATCCTCTTAAAAATGAGAATTATAGCCTCAGATGGAAGGAAAAACGAAGTTAGAATGGAGAAATAAATTTTTGACAGAAACCTTACGAAACATAATGGCATTTTCGTAATTTTGGACAATTTGTGGAATTCACACAAAAGGCCTTTTTAAACCAAATTTTTGAGTTCTCTGGGGTTCTCAAAAGCCCTGAAAACCATGAGAAGCCTTGGGATAGTTAAATCTCCTCCAGTGGACGTTTTCCAACGTCGGTATGCCTGAACTTTGATAGGTTCATTCGGAAAGGTTTTAGCTCTAATTTGAGTTATTCCAAAGGCATTTTTCTTAATTGGGAACCTAAATTTTATAATGGGAAAGATGGTTCTAAAAAAGGAGCTAAAACGAAGGAGAAACGAAAATGCAAAGTATGAAGGACAAATTTGAAATTTTTGAAAAAGTCACTTTTCTCGACTTATATATAGGTGGCGCTTCACACTTGCCTTCATTCAACTTCAGAAAATTCAGCCCCAAACCAAAAGCAAAACCCTAAGGGAGAGGCACCCAAGAGAGGAAGAAGAAGGAGGAAGAAATCCAAGTTTAAGGTATGTTTTTATGGTGTTTCTTCTTGCTTTTCTTCATCTCCACCACCTCTCCTTCATTCTCCTTTCTTTCCTTGGATTAAAATGAGGATTATAAATCTGATTCAAGGGAAATATTCAAGGGAAAGTTCGGATTTGAAGAGAGGATCTTTGAGAAATCAAGATTCAAGCCAAACTAAGCAAGGAAATAAGGTAAAAATGCATCCTATGGTTGATACCTTTCATCCCACTCCTTCTCCATTTCGACCTACACTAGGAACCCTAAGAGGATTTGATTTCCAAGCCCAACCAAGCATAAATCTTAGGTATTTGATGGAGAAGAACAAGAATATGCACAGAAAACAACAAAATAACCATTAGATTTCAAGATGCAAAATCTAGGGTTTCAAGTGCACCTTCCAATTTCTGAATTTATGTGATGCTTCCTAAGTTTAATTAAGAGTATAAATGAGTTCTTGAGACACCTAAGATGCTCCGCACAAGCTTCTTCCTTCAAGAAAACAAAGACATCTCCAAGAAACCCAAAACCCCCTATGTCTCGGCCTAGGCATGTTTGTGTAGCTAGGGAGAGTTTTAAATTTTTCTAAGGCCATTCTTGAGTCATATTTGATGAATGAAAATGAAGGGAGGCCTTGGAAAAATTTTAGAACTCATAGAAAGTGATTTGGTACCTTAGGTTCCATATTATGACCTAAAGAAGCAACATGGTGCTAGGCCTTTTGTTTTAATGATGTGATGACTCCAAGAGGCTTAAAAGGAGTCAAGAACCATATTTGAAAGGAAATAATGAGGCCTAGAAATTATTTGAGGGGTGTTGCTTCATTAGGTGCCTTTATGGACCATAATGAGGGTTATAGAGCAATCTAGGGTTTAAGCAAATTATGTAGCCTTAGAATATGTTTCATGAATCTAATTGTCTCCCATAAATTGTATCTAGGCCAAGAGAAACCTTCTCCACCAAATTGTGGGTGTGTGGCCGAAAGAGGAGGCTTGAAAGCTAAGGAAAAAGTATGTGTTTATGTGCAAGGTAGCTCTTTCCGCCTTCTCTCATGCATGGATGTGTGTTTAGCTTATTTTAGAATGTGTGTAGGTGTATTTTCAAGCTATGGAAAGTATGCTAGCATGCCTTTACATGTCATGATCCTTGATGCCATGTTATGTTTTAAATGAATCCATGATGTTTATATGAGTTTGCTTGAGTGTGGAGAGGCCAAGTGTAACACCCCAAAATTAATTAAGGTGTTAATCATGGATTTAGATTAATATGGGATAATTGGGCAAGTTAAGTGAATGGAGATTTTAGAGAGATAAATTATTAATATGGGTTTGAGAATTAATTGGGATAGAAACTTCATCTAGGCCCAAATTAATAAATCATGATAAGAGGCTAATGAAGGCCCAATGAGTTAGGTGTAGACCCAATCCAATCCAATATGAAAGAGGCCCAAGATCCACCTTGTATAGGCTCTTATAAGTGGCCCAATAAACCTTGTGCAGACCCAAGACTATGGAGTTCTTAAAACTAAGTCTGGCCAAATAAAATTCTGCAGTCCAACACCTTAAATGTAACAACCGGAAAAAAAGAAAGAAAAAGAAAGAAGAAAGCTGAAAATTTTCGAAATCTAAAATTTTTTTCTAAGTCTTCTCGCAATAGCGAGAAATGGTCTAGCTATTGTGAGGGTAGCCATTCGCTATAGCGAAAATGCTTTTAGCTATAGCGAGTGCGAGCAACCCATACAAAAACCAGGGGACTGTTCGCCGTAGCGCGCCATAGCGAAAGTGGGGGTCTGGAACTGATACGTGCTCGCCGTAGTGAAGGTTAAACCTTGCCATAGCGAAGGGAACTAATACGTGCTCGCCGTAGCAAAGGTTAAACCTCGCCGTAGCGAAGGTGACTAATACGAGCTCGCCGTAGCGAAGGTTAATTTTCGCCATAGTGAGGGTCAGTCCGGAAAAGAGTAAAAAGTGAGAAATTGACTTCTTAAACGACCCAATTTATTCTTTCTCTCTTATTTGCCCTAAACTTCGACCCAAGGAGAGAAAAGACGCGTGGAGAGAGAGAGACCAAGAGAAGGGGGAAGAACAAAGGAAAGGTAAGCAAGTTTCTCTCTTTTCTTCTTAGAATCTTGATCTCCTCTCTTTGCCCTCTTTTCCTATGGAATTGCTTGTGAAATTAGTTGGATTTTAGGCATGGGTCAGAAGAGGAAAAATGGAAAACACTTTTCAATTTCCTTGTTTTCCTTGAATATGTTGATTTTACTACCATGAGAGCTTGAGAGAGAGGAAGAGCTGGTGACATTCTTGAGAGAGAAAGAGAACCCTAGGTTTTTATATGTTAGAAAGATTTTCTCTGAAGAACTCCTAAGAGTTATTAAGTTGTGAGAGAGTAATTCTATGCTTTTGTTGTGTCTAGGCTCAAGAAAAGCACCTCCATCAAGGTGTGAGTGTGAAACCAAGAAGGGAGAAGAGGAATTGAAAGGAAAAGCTTGTGTTGACTCATAAGGTAGCTCTCTCTCCACTCTTTCTTGTTGCATTCTTGGATGTAATGGTCATTGTATGCTTGTGTATATGCTTATTGTGTGAGATATGCCATATGTTATTGCTTTGATGCATTGGTACCAATGTACTTGTGTGTTGGATTGTGAGAATTGCTCAGGTGAGGTAGTGCTAAAAGTCCCTTAAGATGGGTGAGGTAGAGCCAAAAGTCCCTTAAGATGGGTGAGACAAGGCCAAAAGTCTCACAACCGAGTGAGGCCAAGTCAAAAGTCCCTAAACTCGGGTAAGGCCATCCAAAAGTCCCTAAACTCGAGTGAGGCTAAACCAAAAGTCCCTAGAGCTTACTTGTGGCATTGTTGTGATTTTTATGACATGTATAACATGTATTGCATATTTGAGAATGGTTAGATACTTATTTACATGCTTTGACTTGTTATATACCTTGATTGCTTCCTTGAATGAGTGCATGAGCTACTGAGCTTCCATGAATCTCACCCCTTCCCCTCCCAACTTAACATGCTAGGTGGAGCTCAAGGAGAATCAAGTGCACACCAAGGAGCCTAAGAGAATGTTAGATGAATTTTGGTTGTTTTGACTATGTTGATGTAAAAGAGGTGCCAAAAATGAATATGCACCTTCTATTTTTGAGATGTAAATGTTGTAACAAGTGTAAATATAAGGAAACATGATGTATAAACTATGTAGATAGCCAAAGTAATGCAAATGTGGGTTTTGCCCTTTTTGTGGCTTGCATGTGATAGTGTATTTTGGCCATAGCATAGTGAGTTTGAAATGTATGATGATTTGGACCACTTGGACATGTTATATAGACTATTTTCATACTTTTAAACTTGTTTATGAGTTGCTAGAACATGTGGGAGGCCATTTGGACCCATTTGAACCATTTTGGGTGCCAAAACTCCCAAATTTGTGAGCTCCGTCAAAGTATGACCAGATGAGCTCTTCTTGCCATGAAATTTTGCATGCCTCTAGAGTTTGTAGAGAGCTTTTTGGGAAGCTAAAGTGGGTAATATTTGGAGGCCTTTGGTCATGGTGTTGTGTCATTAGCCCGAAAAGAAATCCATGTCATTCATAGACCAAATGGAGCCTAAATGTCATAAAATTTTATAAGTATAAACTAAACACCCATAGTGACCTATATGAACTAAAATCACCTCAATCGAAGGTTTGTAGAGAGAGAATGAACCGTCTAAAGTTCTGTATCAGCATCAGGGGAGCCACCTGACCTTCGTTACTGTTCCATCAGTTTTTGGGGTATAAGGGCTACTGAACTGATCTGGACTTATTTTTCTCCTTTAGTAGACATCTGTAGCTTTCCAAATTGGTATAACTTGCCTAGATTGGATTTTTGTGGATTTAGTTATGAATTTTTGAAGTTCATGACAGTAAGCTGCGTCAGAAATAGGGACAGGCAGACCTTTGTGGTTGGGAAGTATTTTTAGTGTAAAGTTAACACTTAGAGCTTTCCAGAAAGCTATGGTTTGCTAGATTCTCATTTTTCTCTAATTAGTTATGATTTTCCACAGTTAGAGCCAAAAATTTGACTTTTGGACCCATGTGAGAAATTACATTTTTCTGGTTTTTGGCTCCATTCCCGTGGCTTATGGCTTGTTTTATGCTATGTATGAGTTGTATAAATGGAGTGTGAGTAGAGAATAGGAATGATGGGTTCACAGGACCACGGGGCAGAGGATGAGTGTATGAAACCCCGTCTTATAGCATGAAAATGCCACGGTTGGTACTGGTTCTTTGGAAATCATATGGAACCGAGCCCAGAGGGAGGCTAGATGGAGTTCATATATTATGGTGTTACATTAAAACTGGCCCAACAAGTTCAAATCTGAAGCCCATTAGGAGTTGGACTTTTGGAGCAACCTATGATCCATATTTGACCTAACTTAACCTAACTAAAACCCTAAACACTTCAGCCACTTCCTCATTTTGCTGAAACTCAAGAAGGAAAATCGGAGGTGTGAAGGGAGGCTAGGGTTTGAGGCAAGAATTCCACATTTTCTCACATTTAGAGCAAGATTCAACCAAGGTAATAGTTATATAACTTAATCCCCTCATCTTTCTCATTAATTTGGCCTGATTAGTTTTTCATTTGGAGTATTTTCACTATACCTAAAATCTGAAATGTGGTTGTTTGGGGTTTTCTTAGTGAAATTCGTAGGTTGAGGCTAGGGCTAACATTAGGTAAGTATAAACCCTCTATTTTGATGCTTTCTTTGCTAGTTTGAGACCCCCATAGCTGATTTATGATAAGGGTATTAATTTTGTACGAATTTTCTTATGATTTTGGGTGAAATATTGAGGTTTCTGGTAGAGGACACTTCAATCCGAATTTAGGATTTGTAGTGGCTGGGTAAGTGTTCCCTAGGTAGTCATTAACATTTTAAATTCTTTGGGTACTTGCTGCAATTGTTAATGATGAATTAGAGTAGTAATTCTCTGATGTTATGGTTATAGGGAGATTTTGTACTTGTGGTGGCTGTTGCAATTGCCTACAAGTGAGGTAACCGAGGTTTACATTGATTCCATGCATATATCTCTTTTAATTTTATATTTGTTGTATATGAATGATTTGAAATATTGAATGAATTGGTTGGCTATCTATTGTATTGTGATTGGACCTTGTGAGTCCATGGTGGAGCTGTGGTGCGGCTGCCACCCGTGCATGTGCTTCGATTGGGCACCGAGTTATGATCAAACCCCAGATGCACTGAGCCCTGGTTGTACTCAATGGGGAGTAGGTGCCGTGGATGGGCCTCTCCCAGTGTTATTGGCCTTTAACATGTGAAAGTATGATTGCTAGTATGGGATAGTAATCATGATAGCCTAATTGTTTCATTTACTGATATAACTGATATGATTCTGATGTTGATTTTGATTCATGCATATATGTTGATTAAACTGGATTATATGATGGAATTGTCTTAGTTTCTGAGATTTATATCTCACCCCGTTTCATAGGTTGAACATTTCAGGTGAAGGTTCTTCGGATAAGGATAAGGGTAAGCAAGTGGATGAACATCCATGAGCTGAGGCTTGGTGTGGAGAGCTACACTTGGTCTTAGTAGAATAGAGTAGATGCTAATTTTGTTAAGTCTTGTATAGCATTATCATGTATCTATATTGCCAAGTGTAGGAGTCTGTATTTGATAATATAATGTATACGTAGTGAGGAGTAGGCCATACTTTAGCTTGGTATTTGATGTATGGATTTATGATATCTATTGTGAGACTTGTTGAACTCTGATATGGCTTACTATTGGAAATGTAATCTTTGAGATATTGATATGCACCCCTAATGTATGGAAACCCCACTGATTGTGTATCTAATGATAACTGCTGATAGTTCATGAATTCCTATTATTGTTACTCTACAAACTTGCTGATAGAGGGTAATTAGAGAAAAGAAATTGACCCTTAAATCTTGAACTAGTAAGAATAGATTAGCTAGATAAATTAGGCTAATGAAGGCTATTTAAGCCCCAGAATTAATGTAGAAGGGCCCTAGGGTATTATTGAAGGGAGAGTGGAAAGTATGAAGTAAGAAATTAGGAGTTGTAGAACCAAAAGACAATTCACCGCAGCTAAAATGGAGTTAGCCGCGACCAATAGAGGCGAATTTGCTCAGGGGGAGCCCAGAGAGAAATTCGCCACGGCGAAATTAGTAACAGTGCGAGGGGTTAAGCTGAGGGGAATTGACCATGCTGAGGGGAAATTGGCTGCAGCGAACATCCTAAAACTCTTGTATTGGCTAGGAAATCTTGGTTTTTCATATGGTAATCTCAATGGATGATTTAGAGACATTGGGACGAGTTATATTGATGAGTAATAGAATCAAAGGCTTATAAATAAATGTGTATTTCCCTTATGAACATAAGTGCTTGTAATTATATAAATGATGACTCTAATCACATTAAGGTTCAAATTTTCTCATATTTTCATAATGTAATTGGTTGTAATGCCTTGTAACCCCAATCTATGATTATTAATCACGTATTTAACCTTAATTATAATGTTTAGAAATTAGGGTCGTCACACCAAGAACTCTTCCCTTTGGTGAGGATGAGCCAAGAACCCTTGAGCTTGGTTGAGACAAAGTAAAGAGTCTCCTAAAAGCAAAGTGGGCTCCCAAGAGTATAGTTGAGTCCAAAGCTCTCAAAGAATGGATGAGGCAGTCCAAAATCCATAAGAAGTGTGAGGCTAATCCACACACTTAGTGAGCTCTTGAATGTCTTGTATGATTAATTCACATGCCAAGATTGCTTTTAAAATGTCTATGATTTCTAATTTCTCCATGCATGCATTTGTAAAGCGTGCTTTGCACATATTATATATGATTGAATGGGAGATGAGCTATTGGGATTCTTTGAATCTCATCCCCTCCTCTCCAATGATTTAACATGCTAGGTGGATCAAGTAATTATGATGAAGAGAGCCAACAACAATGAAAAAGAGAGATTGATAACTTGTACCTTGTTTTGTCTATTTTGAAACCATAATGATAGTTCATAATGTATATGATGTTATCTATGTACCATGAACCTTGAGACATGTGTAAATATACTATTATGTAATGTTTAGATGTATGAAAATGATATATGACCTCTCGCATTTATTTTGACTATGTAATGCTAAAGTGTGCAATATGGAAGTTTGATGGAAATATGCATAAGTGTGGGTTGAATGGCCAAAATGAGGTGCATGAGGTTTAGGACCATTTGGGCAGCTCACATAAGTCTCAAATATGCTTTTAGACTTGCCCAAAAGGTGCCAATACCAAGGGAAGACCATTTGGCAAGTTTGGTACCTCATATGGAGCCAAATTTGATCATAATGGAACCCTATATCACTTTTTAGCCAAATGAGCTTGTCTTGATCTGAAATTTTGCATGCAATTAAGTCTCATTGAGAGATTTTTGGAAAGCTAAAGATCATAATTTTTGGAGGTTTACAGAATATTTGATGATTTTTCAAAATTGGCAAAATTTATGATTTTGGTCTGTTGCACTATTCATTTGGTCCGAAATTTTTTTCTGTCACACGAGACTCAAATGATGTCCAATTGCCACAAAATTTTATACAAAGAAACTAGGCCACCATAGTGACTCTTTCCAGCTAGAAGCACCACATTTGGAAGGCTAGAGAGGGAGATATTAATTTTTGAAGTTTCTGTCCAGTGTCAGTAAATTTGCCTGACCAGAAGAACTGTTCCATTGAATACCGGAGTCTGGGCTTAATGAACTGATCTAGAAATATTTTTTATCTCTAGTTAACATCTACAACTTTCTAGATTGGTATCATTTACATGGATTAGATTTTTCTTAAATTAATTGGACATTTTCAAATTTTTCTGCAAAATTCTGTGATAGTTCCAGATTTCAGTCAGACCTTTGGACCATTTTGGATGTCAAATGTTTTATGTGATGCATGCTATGACCTGGCCTATTTGTAGTGTGAAGTAGACATCCTAAGCTTTCCAAAATGACCAAGATTTCATAGTTTCTATTTTTCTAGATTTAGTTATAATTTTTCAAAGTTTGCCCAGAAAAGAGGCCTATTCTGGCCGAGAATGAACTCCAATTTTCTATGCTCCATTTCGGTTTCTACGGATTGTGGGCATGTTTTTGGTGATGAAAATGAGTTTTAATGATGTAATTAAATATGAGGATGCATGGTATGAGCTCACACGATCTAAGTGACACCAATTGCAAATTTTTAAATATAGCACAATAAGAAAAAGTATATTCCTTTCATCCCCTTTTTCATATTCTCTTATGGGATTGATAACACAAAGCTTATAAATGGCATGAAATGAGCTAGAAATTATGGTATTACATTTATTGGTATCAGAGCAAAGGTTCAAGCTCTCATTATGAATTATGGATTGTGTTTATGAGTTGCCTAAATGTATATGAGCTTGTTTTGGATGAATTGAGTGTGTATGATGGTGAAAGTGTTCCCTAGCTTATGTTAAAGTTTGTTATCATGTTTCAGTACGATGGTGAACACTAGGAGAGGTCAGCCCTCTAGACAAGCTCATGCTGATGAAGCTGGGCCTAACGATCCAGTAGCTAGAGCCTTATAGTCCATTATGGCTGGCTTGGATCAGCA